>OX465595.1:230395769-231645769 GCA_950022295.1 Bromus sterilis | reverse complement strand
CTCGCGTGTGCTCTTGGTAGAGCTCGACTTTCGTGGGTTGGTAACTCTCGCGAGATACGAGCAGGGGCCAAGCACGCCAGTAACGTCGGTCGTACCCTCCCTGTCGTTCCCGACAATATACCCCTCGCGGGCACCGTTGGGTCGCCCGACTTCTTACCTTAAGGACAACCGATGTTCAGGACCCTATGGCGGCAAGACAAAGTCAGCCTCGGGTGGAGTACAATGATTACTCCTTGATAGCTCACACTTGAGGTGACTAGGCATAACCCAGATAGGGGCCTTTGGCAGTGTCTGCTTTGTTCCGTACCTGTGCAGTTGTATATATGGTATCCGTGTTCACTCCCCTGAGTGATCACGACCCGCTATATAATCCTAGCTAACAATGCGCAGGGTTCACTGCTGAATATATGCATAATTATAATAGGCAGCATAGGATAAGAAAGGGACATCAAGGGGCGACAAAAATCAGGCTATGCAATTGAATAGGATTCTAATCGTAGCAGCAGCAGTAACAATGCCTTGTGCAAGAAAGTACGGAAAGGTAGGCGATATCTGGGGAAGAGAATGGCTCTGCTTGCCTGCAAGCTCGACGGTAGGGGTAGGGTCGTCGACGAAGTAGTCGTACCCGGCAGCAGTGTAGTCGGCGGTAGCAGCGGGGTCTACCGGAGATTAAGGGGGGAGGAAACAGTAAATACACAACAATAATAAACAAACATATGCATGACATGACAGATGAAATGTTAACGGTGTTCTAACGCAGTGCAATGCACGTTGCTCGGAGCGGGAATTCATCCGGGGATGAACTACCGGCTCCGGGTGATTACCGGACAGGGTGTCCGGAGGGGGAATGATCAAGCCGGAGGTGTCGTGGACATCCGACAAACATAAGGGGGTGTATCCGGGTTAGTTGAACCATTCCGGACAACTTTCGTGTTCGGAGTAAATTCATCCGGGTACTTTTTATAGGTACCGGGAATTATCGATAGACAGCCCGGAGGGGGGGAATGTCGATGATCGGTGTGTTAGTGGGGTGTGGTAGACATACGGATAGCGTATCCGTATTCGTTATATTTTTCTGATAAACTTTCATGTGTAAAGTTTTTGAATCTGAGCTACGGTTTATTTTCTATGATTTTCTAAAGTTTTAAGCAATTTAAATCATTTTCTAAATCATTTTTAAATTATTTTATTTATTAACAGAACATTATCCACAGCACAGTTGACTGGTCAAACTGACCAGTGGGTCCCACTAGTCAGCCTCACAGTTAATAAAAATGGTTTTATTAATTCTAAAATCCAGTGGACCCACATGTCAGTGAGACAACCTAATTAACAGTTATAACTAACAGCACCTAATTACATCTAACAGGGGGGTTAGGACTAATCTATCATTAGCGCTAACCCAAATCGGGCGGGGCCCGCGCGTCAGGGACAGGCCACGGCCATGGCGCGCCCACGCCGGCGGCGACACAGGGGGGCAGCGGCGAGGCTAGCGGGCGACACCGGCGACCAAATCGAGCGGCGCTGGGCTGAATCGAACGGGGGGAACGCCGCGCGTCCATTGCCGTACACCACGGACGACGGGGACAACCGTGGCGGAGGCTACGACGAAGGCCGCGGCGGCCAGAGCACTGGTCCCATGGCGACGGAGCCACGGTGGGCAAACGGCGCGTCTGAGCGAGGGGAAAGGGGCGGGGTGCTCACAAGGGCCGAGTAGTGGAGGCAGTATGGCCGGGGGAGCTCGGGGTGAAGCGCACGGGCAAAAATGGCGCGGGCGGCCGAGCTTGAAGACGAAGTCGATTCGCAGCCCACGGTCCGTCCCGGCTCCAATCCGTGGTACAACTTGGCGTAGCAGTCCCCGGCGCGCCTCCTGGACAAGACGGCGGCGTGTGGGGAGCCCGTTGGCCGCGCCGACGGCGGTGGCGCGCCTACGGCCAGAACACGGGTTCGAGCGGGTGAGGAACGGGGCGAGCTCGGGGGGAATGGAGGAGGGGGAGGCTGTGATCCACTTTTTCCGGGCAGGAGGGGGCGAGATATTTGTCTCGGGCTTCGGCACTGTCGCGACCCATGGCCTCGAGCTGGTGCAGCCAGCCATGGCGCCCAGGTCGGCCGAACAGGGTAAGGGAAGGAGGGTAGGTGGGCCAGGAGGTGGGCTGTGTTAGAGGTGCCCACAGGCGACAGATAACCCTGTAGCTTTTCTGTTTTCATTTTTATTTTCTATTAAATACAATTGCATTTATTTTATTGGCCTAGACATTTTGAAAAAATACAAAGCATGTCCCATAATTAGCATAGCACCATAAAGGAGTGCCACAAAAGAATTGGCCTTATTAAAAGTTATTTGCTATTTGTTTAGAATTTTCAAATGCCAAAAGGTTCTGGTTGTCTACTGTTATTAATTGTTTAGAATTTTCAGTAGCCCAATAAATACCAATGATTACATGGGCATGGTCCAATGATTATTTGGGATTTTATAAAAGTGGTTCCAAGATTTTTGGAAAAGATTTATTTTCACCCTATTTTTTAATATTCATCAAAGGCATTTTAGGGTTTGTTTGCATTTTAATTCAAATGGCTTGTACTTGTTTTGATCCCAGATGATCAAGGTCAATGATCACCATGCATTCAAGAACATCAAAGTGGAATTTGAAATTTGAACTGTTCCAAGTTGATTAAACAAAAGTTTTTGAACAGTACAGATGAACAGTAACAGTGATTACTGTTCACTGACAGTGAGGGTGTTACATCAACTCCCTTATCTTCTATGCGAGCCGTGCATTGCTACACCTACTACACAGTACGCGTGCAGTTGTCCAGCGACCGTGATTTATTGAGCAGTTCCTTCTCTCTTCTACACAAGCTGCCCATTCCACTTCCACTACTCCATCTCTCTCTCTCTCTCTCTGTCTGCGCATCCCGGCAATCCAGACCTCGATCAACAGTTTGTCACCCCAAGGTCATGGCTTCTTCAAGGCCCCCCGCTAAGAGTGTTAGGTATAGTGGTTTCCATCTTCGTTCTATTCCATTACTCCATCTCCTTTTTTGCGAGGAAATCTTTCTCTTTTCTTCTCTAATATTTCTTTTCACATTGTTTTTATTCACATCGAAATACATGTCCGGTGGATCTGATTACCCGAAATATCACCGGGACATCATCCAGGAGTTAAGCCAAGCGTTGGACAGGAGTACAGTGAATGTCACGGTTGCCATCAAGGTGGCTGAAGAGAACATGGATGACGCCATTGTCGCCAGGGAGCAGCTGCTGAAGAAAGCAGATGATTCACTTGGAACACTTCGGACCTTGCATGAGGATTTGAAGAAGACGATGGATGTCATCGACCTTGCGCATAAAAATGCGAGCCTAGAGCTGGAGCTCAACCGAGCGTGCAGGGAAACATTGGTCCTTCGCGCGGAAGCCCTGGCGGAGAAGAATGCAGAGGTGCAGAGGATCATCCAGAGGGCCAAGGAAAAAGGAGCCATGAAATAACTTTGTGTCTGTTTTAGTTATCAAAATAAAAGACTATGTTTATGTAGATCAAGACGTGTGTTTCTTCTTATGTTGCACTTAACTAAGAACTTCTCTGGTCGATCTCTAGCCCACTAATTAGTAATTCCAATCATGTTGTGTGTGTGTGTATTACTGCAATTTTTAAATTCCTTCTTATTGATCAGAAAGATCAATCTCATCACATTTGTCTTTTCAGCTCACCCGCAAACTTAGAGAATCCTTATAGAGGGTTATTCTAAAGGATATGTTACTCAGGCTCAAGCTGAATGCCTTAGCAATAGACATGTTTTTTGTTGAAGCAAAGATCAAATAATCTAGGGTAGGCAATTATAAGAGGTTTATTATCACGACACAGGCCCTCTCAAAACATGTGGTATTGCAGCCTTCTCCTACAGGTTTCCTACAATTGTCATATTAGTGGTTTTCAACAGCCAACAAACTTCGTCAAAAGTGCTAATCACCCGCTTTGATGCAGATTTCCATTGTGGAACATTAATTTCAGTATTGATCATATACCCTGATCAGTGATCAACATATGCACGGTCACTGAAAAGATTGAATAGATATTTCAAAAACAAATATATATATATGTATGTTTTTTTCTTCGAATCAGAATATTCTATTACTTGTAGCAGAATAATATTCTGTTACATGGGTCCCTATAAGGGACCGATTGTTACAACCTCCACCGAACCGGTACGTCCGGACGGACCAGCACCACCCGACCTGAAGAGGTATCCAGCTCAAAGAGAAAAACAAATCCCCCCGTCTCATCCTCTGCTTCGAACACCCATCGGCAGACTCCCCCTCTACTTGGTTTCTTCCGTCGGAGGTGCCGCCGCGGGCGAGCGAGCGACGGAGATAGCCGAAGCGAGGGAGCCCGCGACGCCGTGACGGGCCGCCACCTCGCCTCACCAGTCGCCGGTGCGCACCTTCGAGCATGGGAAGGAGCACCGCCGCCGAATCCCGTTCTTCTGGCTCCCGCGGCCGGATCCCGTGGCTCCGACTGCCGTAGCCGTATCCCCTGCAACCGCCGAAACCGCGTCGCCGCCCGCCTCTGCCTGCCTGGATCTGTACGCCACTGCTGATTTAAGCCTGGTGGCACCTCCAACTTAGAAATTGATCCCGATTCAACAGAGAAGACAACAGGACAGGGAAGATGAAGAACAATCTAGCCGCATTCAGGTGATTGTCTTTGAACTGATGTGCTTTGAGTTGCGGAATAATTTGGACAAGAATAAAATTAGTTCATCGGTTAAAACAGACAAGTCAGTTCAAGTGGTGGTGAGTTCAAATGTTTCTATTGTTGCATCACCCTTTAGTGGTCTTTGAACTGATCCTACTTTGAGTGAAAATTTGAACAAGAATAAATTTATTCACCTCAGTACATTACATGTTCCCGAGTTAGTTCGATTTAGAAAAATAAGATTTAATTTGTTCATGTACGGACATCACATTAGAGGTTAGTGTGTAAGTTCATAGCTGGTACATCCTTCAGTTTGACTGAATAAAAAAACAACAAGAGTTCATGTCAGTACATCACCTGTTTATGAATCAGTTCGACTTAGCAAAAAACAAAAAGGATTGTGAGCCATGTAGTATACAAAGTTCATAGATTGTACTTACTTCAGTTAAACTCCATGAGTATGCATCAGTTCTACTTTTACATGACCAGTCAGTTCGAATGATCTGTTTCAGAGAAAAATGTCACATCAGTTCTACTTTTACATGGCCTCATAGTTTTCTCAATTTGTTCATGTCATGCAGACGCAACACAGGCAGCAGCGCAATAGTGCTGGTTTTGACACTCCAGCCGGTTACCAAGCTCCCCCTGGTTGGATAACCCCGGTGATACTAAGTGGATATTTCAGCACCACCAGCAGATTTGAATCAGCGCCAGGATCATGTATGAAACACCGCAAGCCGCCGGAGGTGCAGGATTTGATCCTTCCGTTCTGCATAGAGAGCTGCAATGTCCTCAGCCTTTGACCGTTTGCTTTCCGGATGATAACATCACCGAAAGAAAAGAAACACTACCACCATTTGTTCCGTCAGGAAACATAATCCGTACTGCGAAAGAAGTTTCAACGGGCAAACGCACAAGCACACGAAAGCCTCCAGCGGGCAGGTCTGCTCCGCACAACCCTCAAGCAAGCAATCCTTCAGCAAGCAATCAGAACAAAAGCAGGGCATCATCGTATTTGCTGACGCTGTGAGATCCACTAGTGCACATGCCGATGGTGATGCCGCCAGGACCTATTTATCCTGGTGAGCAGCAAACAACAGGAAGCGGCGAGATCTTACACGCACGTAAGTTTTTTTGCCTTTCGAAACCATCTACTGCTTTGAAACACTAAAAATGGCTCAGGATTTTTACAACATGCACGCCATGCATGACGGCTTTGGCATCAGGGTTGGACCTGCTGATGCAAATAGAGCATATTTCTATTGCACGTGCCAGGGGAAACATAAACCAACTGTTTTAGAAGCTAATAGACAAAGGAACAAGAAATCTAGTAGAACTGGTTGCAAAGCAATGATCAGGGTAAAAAAGGAATGGGATGGATATTTTTTAATCAAAGACATAGTGTGGGAGCACAACCACCGACTGACACTCGGACCGGACATGCTTCGGTTTTTACACTCATCCAAGACTTTTGACAGCACGATTCTCGAATACGTCAAGTTCCTGCAATTCAAAGGCATGAGCCAGTCGCAAATAATGAATATTCTAAATGGCAATGATCTAGGAAGTGTGTTGATGTGCATGACAGCACGGGACATTATCAACGCGTAAGTACGGAATAACAACCAAAGCATTTTCATTTTGTTTTCATGGGTTTCCTTTCGTATTCACTTCCTTTCAGTTGTGCAAAAATTATCTACTGCGGTCAGTTCTGTAATTTCTCAATACTAAGTACAACTACCCTCTTGTTTCTGCCGTTTAGACTAAAGAAAATAACATCTACTAAAAATCTGGCCAAAAAATAAATTCAAACCGTTCTATTGCTCGGTAATTCGATGTCAACTATATGTTTGTTATGGCTGTAAATTCTATGTGTACCTATTTCCCAGTGCAACTAGCTTCTTTATATCTGTATCAGCATTCTACGATGCAAAAACATGCTGTCAGCTCTATATTTTTCTACTTGTCAGTTCTACATTTCTTCAATGCTAAGTACAACTAGCCTCTTGTATCTATGTTCAAACTTTGCATTGCACCTACTGAAAAAATCTGACCAAAAATTTAAACCATTCTACCGTGCAGGAAAGCGAGGAACACAAGATTCGATGATGTTGATGATATACTAAAGACAATAAACTTCTTCAGGGAAATGAAAGTGATAAACAATGAATTATTCTGCGACATCCAGCTGGATGAATTTGATAGGGTGAAGAACATATTCTGGGCACATGCGAGCTGCCGCGGATCATATCAAGACTTTGGTGACGTTGTCACCTTCGATACAACATATAAGACCAACAAGTACTACATGCCACTTGGGGTGTTTGTCGGCACCAACAGCAACATGCAAACAACCTTGTTTTCTTTTGCATTGATAAGGGATGAGGAGGCTGAGTCATTTAAGTGGATTTTTAGGACATTTCTAAGGTGCATGAGAGGGAAGGCTCCAACATGCATTCTCACAGGTAAACCCACCACCCTCACCCTGTTTTGCCTCATGTTTGCTGCCCGTTGTTTGCAACAAAAAACTTGCATGCCTAACCTCTTGCTCGTATTTTTAATCACCAGACCAGTGCCCCGCCATGGCAAGAGCGATACCAGTTGTCTTCCCAAATACCCTTCACAGGATGTGCCGCTGGAACATTACGAAGAAGTTCAAGGATCACCTTGCATACCTGTACAAGAACCATGATGGCTTCAAAGATCAATTCAGGGCGATCCTGAACTAGCCACTCATGCAGACTGAGTTTGAAGCTGCTTGGAAATGGCTAATGGACACCTTTGGTCTTCATGACGATGCTACATTGGTGTCAATGTGGAACGATAGGGAAAAATGTATATCTGCTGATGTCAAGGAGTTATTCTGTGCAAGAATCACATCAACACAACGCGGCAAAATCATTAACCACTCGCTCAAGAGAAACTATGTGAATAAGAAGTAAAACCTCCACGCATTTGTAAAAGGAATAAACAGACTAGTGCAGGCGAGAGCGCAGACGGAAAAAGAGGCAACAATGCTTTGTCGGGTATGAATTTTCCCCCCAAAACTCGTAAACCAAATGCTTTCATACCAACCAATGTTAACTAGTGTTAACCAGTCTTTACTTGCGCAGAAAATGGCCAACACGCTCTTCTGGTTAAAGGATATGGAAGATCGTACAAAGCACCTGGTTTGTAGCGAACTCCGGGAGAGGATTAAAATCAACACCCTCTTCTGGTTAAAGGATACGGAACATCGTACAAAGCACCTGGTTTGCTACAACAATCCAAAGAAAGAATTTGCATGGTCACGACACGAATTCCAGGTGGTTGTGGACCCTGATGGAGAAACATACGAATGCGAGTGCAAGCTTTGGGAACACACAGGTGAGAAAGAAAAAAATTGACACAACAACCAACCTTTTTGTTGTCAGTTCTTTGTGTCATTCTTGCTCAAAAATAATCCCTTTTCTGTCAGTTCTGTAATTACTAAATCATAAGTTCAACTTGGTCACTTGCTCAGTGCTGTGTGTCAGTCCTGTGTTTTCTCTGCCTCCAAGTTCTGTCATTCCTCCATCAAAAGTACAACTAGCATCTTGTATATTTGTTTCAAACTCGAGAAAACGGCATCTATTAAAAATCTCTTTGTTACCACAAAAAATGCAGGTCTCTTCTGCTTGCATAGCTTGTGTATGCTACAGACGCAGAAACCTGATGTCATTCCTGAAAAATACATACTCAGGAGGTACACAAAGCATGCCATCACAGATCCCAATTTCAACAGAAGAGACCTGCGGTTGGTGATGGAAGATGATGCCTCCCAATACTGCGTGGAAAGCGCAATGCTCCAGCTAAATATGCGGCTCCACAGAAAAATCTTGAGAAGTGAAGAACAGACAGCAAAGGCTAAGCATGTCATGCATAACCTAGAGCATGAGCTGGATGCCATGCACTCTGTTACAGCAGGAGATGACGGGAGAGATGAAACAAATAATATAGATCTTGATGTCGCCACAACATTGGCTAAGCATGTCATGCAAAGCCTGGAGCATGAGCTAGATTCCATGCACTCTCTAAATCTAAGTTTAGATGTTCTACCTTAAGAATAATAAACTTTATCCATGTGAGTCAAAAATAAAATTTTATACAAGATGCGAGTCTTCGAAAAAAAAACAAAAATTTGCAAGTTCAATCACTACAATAATTCACAGTTCAGATATGGTAGCAATATAAAAACACTAATTGATAAGGGCCCTATAATTCTTTTATAGTTACTCTAAAGTTCAGAGCTGATACCAAATTAAAGTACACTAACAAAAACGCTAAGGCCACAAAACCTCTCTAAGTTCAATCGCTGCAATACACTCAGTTCAATTAATACACAACCTTTCAGTGCAGATGTGCTAGCAGCATAAATACAATCATTTCTAGAAGGTACGAAATAAAAAAACAGTAGGCCAACGAAAAACATCTGTAAGTTCAATCACCCAGTACAGACAGTTTAGGTATTCTAGCAATATTACAAAATTTAAAGTTGCGAGGGATGAAACACATGTAGCGTAAAAAACATAGGTGTACCGGTTCATACAAAACTTGTCCACAAAAGAAAACACAAAATTAATTATTCAAGATATAAAATGTGATATTGTTCGGCATCCTAAAAACACAAATTAAACTCTTCTCTAAAAGAACATGCTAAAACATAAAACTAACGAAAAAATCTTGGGTTCCTGCCGCCGTGGGCCTTCGGCATCTCAACGTCAAGGTTGGCCTTCTTCTGTAGAAGGGCTTCCTTGTGCAAAAGCAGAGCATCCTTTCGAGCGAGCTCTACCTCCTGTTCGAGAAATACATTCCTCCTTGCAAGATCCTGGTACATGTCCATCATTTCCTTCAAATCCTTTCCAATGGCTTCATAGCGATCCACATTGGTTTTGGCCTGCGCCAGCTGCTCCTCCCTTGCTGCGACAACCTTGTTGATGTTCTCATCAACCAACTCCAAAGCCTTGACTAGCTCTACTTCCAGGTTGTTGATAGTTGCCTGCGGACCCGCAACCATGTCCCTCGCAGCCTGCTCGGTCCTGATCAACATCAAACATAATCAGTAAAACAAAAAATTTCACACAAATTTGTGGCTTGCTATAAAATTCAATTCTAGAAAAAGAAATCAGTTCAAAAATCTGATGCATTATCAATTCCATAGTTTTATGCATAATGGATCTGCTAACAAAATACACATGTCATCTCTTATGATTATAAAAAAACAAATTATTTCACACAAACTGCTAACACGTCATATAGTGTTTTCAGCCACTTGAGAAAAACATAAGTTCGTTATGAAACAAATAAACCCTAAAAAGACTAAAAATATATAAACAAATACAAGGTCCATAGTAAGTTCTAACTACACAAACAAATCAGTTCAAAATCCGATGCATCATCAATTCATAGTTTTATGCAGAATAGATCTGCTAACAAAATACACATGTCATCTCTTATGGTTACAAAAACAAAAAATATGGGGGGAAACCCCCCAACCCCCCACCCCCACCACATCGTATAAACAAATATAAGGTCCGTAGTAAGTTCTACCTACACAAACAAATCAATTCAAAAATCTGATGCAACATCAATTCATAGTTTTATGCAGATTAGATATCCTAACAAAATACACATGTCATCTCTTATGATTAGAAAAACAAAAAATATGGGGAGGGGGAACTCCCCACCCCACCACATCATATAGTGTTATCAGCCACTAGAGAAAACAAAATAAACCCTAAAGACAAAATATATAAACAAAGGCAAGGTCCATAGTAAGTTCTACCAACAAAAAGAAATCAGTTCAAAATCTCATGCAGTATCAATCCATAGTTAGTTATACATACACAAATAAAACAATTCACATTATGATGCCATATCAATCCAACATTCTACCCCAAACACCAACCCGAAAGCCGAAGAAGCCATTGCTATCCTGGTTTGACAAACCGAAGCAGAAGCAAACAACAAAAGCCTATGCACAAGATGCGAGGAAGAAAGTTGGAGGAGATGAGATGAGAACAACAAATGACCCCTCTGTTTATATAGCAGGCAACAATGACAGAAGAGGAGGGAAAAAACCCACCACGCGTGCTTATCCCCGTTATCTTCGGAAACCAAACCGAAAAAAAGGAGTGGCGCCAACTGCCAACTCTGTTCCACCGAAAACGATTGTCCCTAACAAGAAAAATTTGATCATTTGCTACGAAAACTAGAATAACCAAAATTGATAACCAAATACAATTTGTACCAACCCAATACTATTAAATGGAAAATAATTTCACGCTTTAAAACCCATGCAGACGAGGACGCACGACCGCCAGAGCTTCATCTTGCTTGGGGGAAATTTAAATAGGAAATCAGCAGTACCATAGAAAATCGAGCCTGCGGAATCACGTCCGCGCGATACCTGCCGCGCTCCCCCAACAAGGTAATGTGAGAGGGCAACGCGATCCTCGCCGGAAAAACCTGCGCCTCCATCCGTGGTTCACCGTCGTCCGTGGTCGGTCCACCGTCGAGGACAGCTCCGGAATGAAACGAAAGCAACTGCCCTACCTGAGTAATCATGCCCTAAACGCGTTGTCCTTGAGCCATCTACGGATCGGACAGAAGAACTGCCGGAATTCCACCCTAATAAACCGCACCTCCGCCATGGAGGATCGCCGGCGACCATAAAATGCATAAAAATGCATCGAAATCGAACCAAAACCCACGGAGGGCCTGCAGAATCACGTCATGACCCTGATTCCCTGGCCCCATGTCAAGGATCTGGCCGGAGGACTGTTGGGATTGCGCCGCCGAACAATGTACACCTGCTCCGACGGGTGCTAATAGAGGCAAGTTCGAGACAGAATATTATTCGGCTACTGGTAACAGAATAGCTCCTATGTATATATATATATATACACACACACACACACACACATATATATATAGAAACTACTTGATGATAATGATAGATTAACAATCACAGCGTATCAGGGTAACGATCGCATTGAATAAGTTTTAATACATATATGGGGCATCAGTCTTCATCACCCACTACAACCAAAAGACATAACGTATATATAGACGGGGGAGGCAGAGGCAGCGCGCAGGTGTAGCCAAGTAGAGGTCATCCGGGTCGGTACTTCTTCGACGTCTTAAGGAAGAGGAGCAGGCCGCTGGATGAAGAAGGGAACATGGCCCCTGACATAGTTCTCGAGGAAGACGCCGAAGGCTGCATAGAGTGTCTTCTTTGCCGGCTTCGCTTCTTTCCCCTGGGATTTGGCATCACTCTTGGAATGCATGATCAGGCTATCAAAGTCTCTCGTAACCTTTCTCCCATGACAGAATGGGCATCGGATGTTCCCATATGGCCTGTCATCGCAGTAGCTGATCTCCCTATTCAGCAGCTTGCGAAGGATGTGGCGGCCCTTATTGTCCCTGCTTTCCTTGTCAGAATTGACAGAGAAGGAACCTACCTGTGAATTATTAAACACATAAGAATAATCATGTTTAGAAGATAACTATCAACAACCTACAAAATAAAGGGCTGGGGAGAAGCCATGATAGATATCATAATTAAGGGCAGATCGACAGTTAGTCATGGCAGATGGAGTACATATATTCACGGACACCCAAATTTTCAGTAAAGAAAATTTTCCATCTATATATTGCAGCATGAGTTACACAACTGTCTGCACCTTACATACATCTCATCGGCAGCACGTAATTAGCATTCTGCTTGCACGTTATCTTCGGAGGCAGTACTGTGTATACTCATGGACTCATGGCTATAACATGTTAAGGCTTTGACTAGGGTTTGAGGCATCAAAACATATCACTGTGGGTGCTCTAATGAAGGGGGACTAGGGTTTCATCTACATGAACAATTTAGATGTTGCAATGCCAAAAAAATGAAATGAAATCCTGGATTCGCCACTGATCGTAATGAGAGTATGAAACCAGAGACAGAGTAAACCGTACCCTATGCCGATTAAAACAAGAACTATCCGGAACTAAACCCTACACCTTGGTAGCACGAGATTACAAGACCAATCAAATGACATGCATGGAAAATAACTTTGATTTTCGAACCAACTGGCCATATGGTACAGGAAGAATACCCCAATGTAAAGAAAGAAGCGCGTACAATCGAGATATACCTCAGGGTCCTCATCGCTGACCTCCTCGGCAAACACGACGACCTCCCGTTCGTTGTCTCTAAAGTCGTCGATGGCGGCATTGTCGTACAATGCTTCTATCTCGGAGAGGATGTCTGAGTGGATGGCGCCCAGCTTCTCCTCCACTTTCTCGCAGCCGATGGCGGGCGGAGTGGGTGTAAAAACTGGCGCAACGTCAGGCGTCGCCCCCGGAGGTGCGATGGTGGTTAGGATTCATCTTGGGACTTTGGGAGTTAGGGAGGGGCGCCGTGGGAGGAAGGGGCGGGGGAGCTAGCTAGGGAGGGAGGGGGGGTGGGGGTCGGATGAAAAGATTGAACTGCGCTGGCTCTCATTCCTCTATACCCCAGAACCATCCCACTGAATAGACATCACTGATGTGTGGGCTATGTTGCTTCCGTACCCACAAGGCAGCCACCCAATTCAGAGTCTCTTCCCTGCCCCACGGGTAGACGTTATGGACATCATGGTAAATTGGAATGGAAACAAAATGTGGAAGCGAAGTGGCGAGAAATTCAATGGGGTGGCAGGCTGACGGGACGAATTCCCACCACAACATTGAAGCAAGGCGTGCTCTTGACCGTCCGGATGCCTGACCGTCACGGTGAACGAGAAGCCAACCCACGCCCTCTCTGTAAAGCATTACGTGTTAGGTGGAGAAGTTATTCACTGATGGAGTTGTCACACCACTTTAAGTCAAGAAGTACAGAACAACTATTCTCCGGTTTCTAATCTGATCGCACGAATGGAAGAGGCTAGGGAGGATTATAAAAAATGGGATTCCTGCAGAGGAGGAAAAAATAGAGCAATCTGCAGATCAAGTAAGAAAACCAACTACTCCGCTGCCATGCTACACATAGATGTTTGCTTATTCCTAGACGTTCGTGGCTATCTCAGGTGTGACATATAGGCGGTGGTTCAGCCCTCCTATCTCTTTGTCGGTGTGCTTAGCTCTGCATCACGAGTCAAGTTAGACTCATTCTTACAGGTGGAAGGATATATATTGTAGGATTGTAGGTGCAAGAAAGCTTTATCCATTCGCCATTGATTTCAAAGTCCTAACAGTAGATATAGTTGCTCTCTTTTGTTGCAACACAAATTTGAAGAACTAAACCGCATTGTATCTGACAATCAGTCATCAATATTACTCTTGTTGCGGGGTAATTTGAGCAGCTATGATATCAACGATCACATCATATATTGAACTATAAGAACATCCCGCGTGCTGCAGCGGAAATTTCAATTGGAAGTCTATAATCTAAATTGAAAGGGTATAAAATGCATGTAAATAAACTCAGTGACATGGACAAATGGCTGGCTAAAATAGTATGCACAAATGTATCATAGTGAGGTTTTGTTAGTGGATGACATGCACAAGTGATTGGTTATAATAGTTGGCGAGGTAGATAGCTTGCATGTTGAGATAGACACTACTAATGCATCTTAGTGGGATTCATTCATTATATGTTTTTGCGATCATATAATTGCTCAAAGTAGCCACAACGAGAGTAGTACTTATGAATGTTGTGAATTTACGATGTTGTTTACGTCTTCCAAATTTGTTACAACAAAATAGATTACCTATATTTATGAACATAACTTTGGATTCAGTTAATTGGTTGAAAAATCTTGTATTTACAGCTCCACTATACCCTCACCTTCTATTTATATGAATGAGTCATACTTGACTAACCATGCTCGCAGATGATGCTAATTTGGCTGACGGTAAATCACTTTATGCTACCGACCGCCGATGAAGCTTAAGCCAGTTGGATGAAGAAATTTTCGTTCTTTAAAGTCCCTCAGCTGATCTTCTACCTCATTCGTCATCCACCCGAGGTTGGTGTAACATCTCGATGCTCGGAATGTTTAAGAAAAATATTTCCAAAAAGTAGGGCCAGCAAATTTCGTTTATTTTATCTGGTTATTAAAATCTTAAATTGATTTTTCATAATTGTGAAGGTTTTAATTTGATTAAATAGCAACCTAAATTAAATTTGAGATGTGTTCTTCTCTTTTAGTTATTTTTTTCTCGCCTCAGCATATTAAATTATGCGCATTTGTATTTTTGAACTTTATTTGATTTTTTTTTTGTTCATCTTTTATTTTATTTTAGATATTTCTTTTAGAAAAATCTAATTCAATTTCTCTCATAAACTCTAGGAAAAATTTCATTGCTCAACATTTTCCTTTTCTGTACGTTCAACCGTATAATTGTTTTTCTACTTCCAAACTGAATTGGGCTAGCCCAATTTGGCACCTCTCTTCTTCTCTATTTTTCTTAGGCTAAATCTATTTTTTCTCTTCTCTTTTCTCACTTGGGCCGGCCCATCCCAGCTAGAGCCAGGCAGTGAAGCGTTGTCTTTCTCCTCCCAACACCACATGCGAACACACGTTACAGAATATATGCGTTCATGGCTGGCTTCATATCTTCCTGTTCTTTAGTAGTTATTACAATCATCAATTCAACTTTCCACCAACACGAAATATTCTTAGAATTCCATGGAGAACCCGTTCAGGGAATTGCAACACCACTTTATTGCCTAGAACATTTATAAGAAACCGGTGAACTAAATGTCAACCATTGGCATTCGTGAACCGATCTCTCTCCACAACCTATAAAAAGAGGAGACGAGATATGCCCCGCGCTTCTCACTTCTTCCTCCTCCACTTTCGTTCTTAAACTTTGTCCAGAGGAGCTATGTGCTGTTCATGATCTTCCGCCAAAGCTACACGTACAATTTTTCGTTCGTCAAGTTCACCGGATCGATTCTTAAGCTCGGTGAGTTCTGGCCCAATTCCTTCTACAAAACAAATTCTCTTATCTTAGCCTACCTCTTTGACATCTTTTCCCGGTTGTTCGTCAACGTTGGTCGTGCGCACAGGAGCAGCCGCACCATTATCTCTCAGCCTTATGTACACCGTGCTTCGAAGGCGTACTCGGGAACTTAGACCGCGCTATCTTCATCGCCTCGCACGCAGGAGCACGCCAACCTCTTTTTTCACATCGTTGATCGACCACACACGAATAATTTCATCAAATTCGGTGAGTGTCTATCCAATTTCTCTTGCACGCCTTCTCAACATCAGTCGTAGATTCTCCTAGACATCATGATTCAACCTATCTATGTCGTTGGCTGCGTGTTTCCAAAATCGAATTTGTTGTTGGCATCGAGTTGCCTCTCCACCTCAAGTTCCTTGGTTGATTTTTGCCCAATAGATGAAATATTTCCTATGATCGTAGGAACCCCGTGGTGGTGCTAGACTGCTAGTTTAATGTTGTTTATATTTTTATTTAGTCGTTTGGTCGAGATAGATGGTTTTATTTTCTATGGTCGTTGAACTTTTAGTTAAATGTATTATTTATCATATGTTCATGATATGCCTAAGAGTGTGTGCTATTTGTTTCAAAATTTTATTTTTTGGTGTGACATGTGACTTGTTAGATTTATTTGTTTGACGATTATAGTAATTTCAAATTTACTTAACATGTTGTTTCATGTTGATATTTTTCTTTGATGCGATACATAGTCATATGATTTATTCCTTTAGAAGTTTTTGTGTATAACCGCCATGCTTATAATTTCGTAGGATTATTCTAGGCTTTGCTTTATGTATTGGATCATGAAATACTTCATGTCTTAATTATTTTATCTTTTCTTAGCATGATGATATTTTATATTTGTTTACGTATTCATTTATATGTCACATGTTTGATTTATTGGTTTTAAATCATGCCATGTATACTATAGGTGTTTATATATTTTTGTATGTGTTATTGCATATTTATTTTACGCTATAAGTCAAAAGAAATGATTTCTTGTTTGAGAATAAATTCATCGTGTTTCTTTGTCGCATAGCATATTATTGCATAGTTGATCCTCTTATTTTTTTAGATGATTGTTATGCATGATTTCATTGTGGTATTTTATGTCATGCTTATATTATTATTGGTACATATAGTTTAAGCTTATAGCATATGAGTTTGGATTTCTGGAGGCCGAGTTACACGTACCCCTTTATTTTGAAAAGATCATCAATCATATTTAAAAGTTTTGAAAAAATCCGAAAAAAATTCTGTGGAAACTTATATGTATTCCATATGAACATGTCAAATTTCGTTTGAAAATATTGTAATATGCAGCCTACAAAAAAAACAAATTTTCAAACCAATAACAACAACAAAAAGCCCATTTAAAATAAAATATATGTATTTTTTTTCATACGCCACATATGAAAGTATAATGGTATGAAAATTTGCGCATATGTTATATACATGCGTATGTGTACTCATAAAAAAAATTCAATACTTTTAGGATAATGTAAATATATTTTATGACTTGTTCAAAATAAAGGGCTACGTTAGGCATTTTTGTATGGCATATAGCTTACTTTTTCATCGCTTGTTAGTTATCCTAGATGTTTTATTTACTTAGAATGATTATCTATGCATGCCTACTTGATTACCATGACATCGCTGTACGTACTAACAGTAGAGTGCATGATATTGTGTGATTGCATGAATAAATTATATGTGTTTACCAAATATTGTATTAGAAGATCATGTTGGATGGAGTATCTTATATCTTTGCATATGTAGGATGTATTGGATAGAAATGCATGTCATCTTCTTATTCATACTTTTATATTACATTTTGTTTTTTTGATGTCATGCTATATTTGTTTAGTTTCCCACATGCTTACTATGCTCCGGTCATATTTTATTTCTAGAATTCTAGTGTTGTGTGATAATGCAATGCTTTCTTGTTCATACATGTTATAACTAGTATAATAGAGTTGTGTGAGATTGTCATGCTCGATGTTTATGTTAGGTGATGTCATCTAAGTTATATTATGGTTATGAGTTCTATTGTGTTGGTAGCATAGTGTGATATCTCATGTGATCATCATCTCCATGCTTAGAACTATATCTATTTTATCTTACTATTTCATTTGTCGTATATCTAAGCGTAGATGTTATGGCACCATAGTGATCTTGTATGTCTTTAGTTTATTCTATGTGATATAGTTTCTATTGCTTATATATTATTGACTTATCTCATGTTAGTATTATGGGTGTTTGATAATTGTTGCAATAGTTCGTCACATGATTAGGATAGTGTATCTTTGCCTACTTCATATGGTTTAGTCTGCGTAGTTTTCCTTGCTATTTAAGCATGTGGATGTAATCTGATAGATAGTTGAATTTTTATTTAATATTTGTTGTTTCTTATTGTAAGAGCATGTCCTAGTTTCTTTTCCTTATGCTCACTCGTGTGTTTCATGCTTGTGTTATTAGATAAGACACCTCTATGATTCATTATTCACATGCCTTGTATGCTACATTTCACAGTATTTAGTTGTTTAATAATGTTTGACCACAATGTTAGTTGGATGTTGTAATAGAAATTTTTGCTAATAGTTGTTATGGTTACTGTTTGACTTTTATTGTTGTTGACCATTATAGATATTTAGATTATATCTAAATATTTATTTGTGGTTAACTTTTACCTTCGTCATGCCATGTTGTGTTTATGCAGTTATAATGCATAGGGTGGTCTCATTCCATGTGTGTTGATGTGATCGTGTTGTCATATAGTAGTTTCCTATATGGTTAGTCATGATGCGTAGTGGGCACTACTAGTTGCTAGTATCATAGTTCTTGTTAGACAACTAGTCTTGATCGTCGAGCGTTTCTTAGCCATGTAAATCTAAACCATATGTCAACTCGTTGAATCCTCTGTCCAACCTCAATATCACACTACCTCATTTTGGAATCTCCATCTTGATCAATGTCTTTCTATCCATCCAATCTTAATTCGTTTGGATGTTATTTGGATTTACTTTTTCTTTGGTATTTAGTTGTTTTCATTTTCTATCGATACAACGAGTAGGGAGTGGCGATGTTGGACATGGACAGATTCCAGTAACCAAAGATGGACTCAACAACGAAGGTATGCCTCCCTCTTTGATCATGTTTATCCTATGTTTTACAAAATTGCATTGTATTTTATAACCACTATTGCATGCTATTTTATCTTGTAGGTAGCGTGTCAATTGACAAATTACCCTGATCCGCTTGTCGCCTGTTTACTTGACAGCTGAGTAGGATAATATAGTAATCTTGTAGAGTAGAGATGCTTAGCCATGTTAATTATTCTATAGGTGCTTATCTGAATGATCTTCGGATCATTAACACTTGAAACTTGTTACTGAGCTCCTAAGCTAGGCCGGTTTGCCATTGTTGACTTCCTCTACTCCCTTCTACTCTGGGTGAAACTTACCATCTAAATACTGGCGCGGGCGACAGCTGGATCAAGGATTGCAGGAGCGATTGGTTGCTCTTCACGAGGTGAAGGGGGAAATCCGTCGTCTGTGCCGCATGAGGCCCAATAAGTCTTGGATTTGAAGATTGTGATAACAGTACAACCACATGCTATATGGGCACTGGCTTGGTAAATTAGTTAGTTCACCCTCATTATCGTCATCGCCGTACCGTAGATGGGACAGCTGCCTTGTGAGGAGAACCCCAGCACAAAAGGGGGCAAGGACTGTGAACTGCGGTTACTACCTTGTGAAACCTAGTGGGCATGTCATAATAAGGGTGGGTCTAATGAAAGACCTCGTCACAATCTCCCTTCCGGTATACAATATAGTGTACTATGCCAGCGGCCACTGGTGGAAATAAGACGAGATTGTGTCGTGTGGGTAAAGGGTACAACCTCTGCAGAGTGTAAAACTATTCGAATAGCCGTGTCCACGGTCATGGACGGCACATGAATCTTTCTTGACATACAGGAACCTGTCTTGCTTATTCCCTCTTTGCCCCTATTCTTGGAACCTATGAAGGATGTGAGTGGATCGAGGAACTTTACCTTGTTGAAAGTGATGACAGAGAAAATGTTGTTTTCGTCTAAAACCGCTTTATCAAACTATTATGTTTTTTCAAAAAAATTTAGCTTTTATGCAAAAGAACCATACAGCCTTCCTTCGAAGCCTCATGTAGTTATTAGGGACTTTCCCGGGAGGCATGTTGAGTACGAAATGTACTCATGGTAATAATTTTGTTGAAACAGAGTTCCATGAAGACGAAGGTGATAATTACGACTACTATGGCGATACGTAGGAGTGAGGTCACGTGGACTACATCGAATACCTGTGGCTGAGATGGAGTCGCTGCGCATTTTTACTTTTCACTGTTTCCTGATTGTAATTAATGTCATGAGAAATTTTATATGTATGCCTTATGACAGATTATGGTACTTGTAAAATCGTTATGTATTCTGCAATGATACCATTTCGCTGTGTTGTCAACAATGATCCTGGGATTGACAATTAAACACACGAGGGTCTGGAAATTATTTCCGGGTTCTCACAAAAGTGGTATCAGAGCCAATGTCGACCTAGTGGCGTAACCTTAGTTAGAAATGGAAAGCCTTAGGACCAATTTGATAAGAAAACTATGTTGTGAAGAAACATTCTTGTATTCTTCTTCACCATTACTCTTCCTATCTCATCTTATTCAACTGAAGTTTAAACTCTATTCTCTATCATTTTCTTTATAATTGTGAAACATTTTCTCCGCCATATTATTAAAAGTCGAAGATTCACAAGACATGCCAAGAGTTTCAACATAATTTCGGTCGTGAAGCTCGGAGTAGCACTAACTTGGTGATGGAAGACACCTCAAGAAGTCAACAACCGCCAATCATGCTTCAATCATCAATGTTGAAGATTTTCCTCAAGATTTGTTATGACCTTCCATATAGGATTAGGCTGGTTAACGCCCTTGTAGTGGTAGAACTCGTAGCACGTAGACGCAAAACCTTATTTTATGTGTGAGTATCGTCTGCATATTTTTCTAGCATTTTCTATGCAGTCATACTAAAACTCTATTTACCAAAACTATATGCTTTTTGAGATTTAGTTTGATAGCTCCATGGATATCTTGTTGTTTATCATTTGTTTATCTTCTCGGGTATCCCCGCCCACATATAGGTCTATTTTAAACATCTTATGTTCCTTCCCTCTTCTCTATAAACCCTTGGAGGCTAATGGATATCAACAGAGTTGCCTATTTGGTGGTCTATTACCGAAGTGAACCTATGGAAAAACTCTTTTGAGGGGGTTAGTAGATGATTATTGGTATCAAGATCGAATATTTGAAGACTTTCTTTCGCGAAGAAGACGAAGATTTGACTACCTTCACTATGCCTACCACAAGCTACGAGCCGAAGGAAGGATCAATGAATCTAGCCGCACCAAAGCTTGACCTTTAGATGAACAACAAGATCGAAGAATGGTCATCCAATGAGAGAGGCTATGAAATTACTATCTCCAAGACCGAAGGGTTATTTACATGCCTTGTTCAAGAAAGAATGAATTACGATAAGAGAAGTATCTCCAATCACAACTCAAAGGCGCCCATCACCAAGTTCAGAATCGATCATGATTCCAGAAGTTTTGACAAAAACTGTGTCGAAGATGAAGCTAAACCAAACCCATTCTCTTTAGTCAGCCTAAATCTCGGTGACGAGATTTCCTTCAGGGGGGTAGATTTGTAACATCCCGATGCTCGGAATGTTTAAGAAAAATATTTCCAAAAATTAGGGCCAAAAATTTTCGTTTATTTTGTCTGGTTATTAAAATCTTAAATTGAGTTTTCATAATTGTGAAGGTTTTAATTTGATTAAAAAGGAACCTAAATTAAATTTTGAGATGTGTTCTTCTCTTTTAGTTGATATTTTTTCTCGCTTAAGCACATTAAATTATGCGCATTTGTATTTTTGAACTTTATTTTATTTTTTGTTTAACTTTCATTTTCATTTAGATGTTCCTTTTAGAAAAATCTAATTCATTTTCTCTCATAAACTCTAGGCAAAATTTCATTGCTCAACATTTTCCTTTTCTGTAGGTTCAATCGCATATTTTTTTTACCTCCAAACTGAATTGGGCTAGCCCAATTTGGCATCTCTCTTCTTTTCTATTTTTCTCAGGATAAATCTATTTTTTCTCTTCTCTTTTCTCACTTGGGCCGGCCCATCATAGCTAGAGCCACGCAGCGAAGCGTTGTGTTCCTCCTCCCAACACCACATGCGAACACACGTTACAGAAGATATGCGTTCATGGATGGCTTCATCTCTTCCTCTTCTTTAGTGGTTATTACAATCATCAATTCAACTTGCCACCAACACGAAATATTCTTAGAATTCCATGGAGAACCCGTTCAGGGAATTAAAACACCACTTTATTGCCTTAAACATTTATAAGAAACCGGTGAACTAAATGTCACCCATTGGCATTCGTGAACCGATCTATCTCCACAGCCTATAAAAAGAGGAGACGAGATATGCCCCGCGCGTCTCACTTCTTCCTCCTCCACTTTCGTTCTTAAACTTTGTCCAGAGGAGCTATGTGCTGTTCGTGATCTTCCGCCAAAGCTACACGTAGAATTTTTCGTTCGTCAAGTTCACCGGATCGATTCTTCAAGCTTGGTGAGTTTTGGCCCAATTCCTTCTACCAAACAAATTCTCTTATCTAAGCCTACCTCTTTGACATCCTTTCTCGGTTGTTCATCAACGTTGGCCGTGCGCGCAGGAGCAGCCGCACCATCATCTCCCGGCCTTCTGTACGCCGTGCTTCGAAGGCGTGCTCGGGAACTTAGCTTGCGTCATCTTCATCGCCTCGCACGCAGGCGCACGCCAACCACTTTTTTCACATCGTTGTTCGACCACACACGAACAATTTTAGATGTACGCGTACACTGTTCATCGAGGTCATCGCACCATTTCATCAAATTCGGTGAGTGTCTATCCAATCTCTCTTGCACGCCTTCTCAACATCACTCGTAGATTCTCCTAGACATCATGATTCAACCTATCTATGTCGTTGGCTGCGCGTTTCCAAAATCGAATTTGTTGTTGGCATCGACTTGTCTCTCCACCTTATGTTCCTTGGTTGATTTTGTGCCCAATAGATGAAATATTTCCTATGATCGTAGGAACCCCGTTGTGGTGCTAGAATGCTAGTTTGATGTTGTTTATATTTTTATTTAGTCGTTTGGTCGAGATAGATGGTTTTCTTTTCTATGTTCGTTGAACTTCTAGTTAAATGTGTTACTTATCATATGTTCATGATATGGCTAAGAGTGTGTGCTATTTGTTTCAAAATTTTATTTTGTGGTGTGACATGTGACTTGTTAGATTTATTTGTTTACCGATTATAGTAATTTCAAATTTACTTAACATGTTGTTTCATGTTGATATTTTACTTTGATGCAATACATAGTCATATGATTTATTCCTTTAAAAGTTTTTGTGTATAATCGCCATGCTTATAATTTCGTAGGATTATTCTAGGCTTTGCTTTATGTATCGGATCATGAAATACTTCATGCCTTAATTATTTTATCTTTGCTTAGCATGATTATATTTGATATTTGTTTAAGTATTCATTTATATGTCACATGTTTGATTTATTGGTTTTAATTCATGCCATGTATACTATAGGTGTTTATAGACTTTTGTATGTGTTATTGAATATTTATTTTATTCTATAAGTCAAAAGAAATGATTTCTTGTTTCGGAATAAGTTCATCGTGATTCTTTGTCGCATATCATATTATTGCATAGTTGATCCTCTTATTTTTTTAGATGATTGTTATGCAAGATTTCATGGTGGTATTTTATGTCATGCTTAAATTATTATTCCTACATATAGTTTATGCTTATAGCATATAGCTTACTTTGTTATCCCTTGTTAGTTATCCTAGATGTTTTATTACTTAGAATGATTATCTATGCATGCCTACTTGATTACCATGACATCGTTGTACGTACTAAAAGTTGAGTGCATGATATTGTGTGATTGCATGAATAAATTATATGTGTTTACCAAATCTTGTATTAGAAGATCATGTTGTATGGAGTGTCTTATATCTTTGCATATGTAGGATGTATTGGATAGAAATGCATGTCATCTTCTTATTCATACTTTTATATTACATTTTGTTTTTTTGATGTCATGATATATTTGTTTAGTTTCCCACATGCTTACTATGCTCCGGTCATATTTTATTTCTAGCATGCTAGTGTTGTGTGATAATGCAATGCTTTCTTGTTGATACATATTATAACTAGTATTATAGAGTTGTGTGATATTCTCATCCTCGATGTTTATGTTAGGTGATATCATCTAAGTTATATTATGCCTATGAGTTCTATTGTGTTGGTAGCATAGTGTGATATGTCATGTGATCATCATCTCCATGCTTAGCACTATATCTATTTTATCTTACTATTTCATTTGTCGTATATCTAAGCGTAGATGTTGCGGCACCATAGTGATCTTGTATGTCTTTAGTTTATTCTATGTGATATAGTTTCTATTTCTTATATATTCATGAGTTATCTCATGTTAGTATTATGGGTGTTTGATACATGTTGCAATAGTTCATCACATGATTAGGATAGTGTATCTTTGCCTACCTCATATGGTTTAGTGTGCGTAGTTTTCCTTGCTATTTAAGCATGTAGATGTAATCTGATAGCTAGTTGAATTGTTATTGAATATTTTTTGTTTCTTATTGTAAGAGCATGTCCTAGTTTCTTTTTCTTATGCTCACTCGTGTGTTTGATGCGTGTGTTATTAGATAAGACACCTCTATTATTCATTATTCATATGCCTTGTATGATACATTTCTCAGTATTTAGTTGTTTAATAATGTTTGACCATAGTGTTAGTCGGATGTGGTAATATAAATGTTTTCTAATAGTTGTTATGGTTACTGTTTGATTTTTATTGTCGTTGACCATTATAGATATTTAGATAATATCTCAATATTTATTTGTGGTTAACTTTTACCTTCGTCATGCCATGTTGTGGTTATGCAGTTATAATGCATAGGGTGGTCTCATTCCATGTGTGTTGATGTCATCGTGTTGTCATATATAGTAGTTACCTATATGGTTAGTCATGATGCGTAGTGGGCACTACTAGTTGCTAGTATCATAGATCTTGTTAGACCGCTAGTCTTGATCGTCGAGTGTTTCTTAGCCATGTAAATCTAAACCATATGTCAATTCGTTGAATCCTCTGTCCAACCTCAATATCACACTACCTCATTTTGAAATCTCCATCTTATCAATATGTTGCTATCCATCCAATCTTAATTCGTTTGGATGTTATTTGGATTTACTTTTTTTGGTATTTATTTGTTTTGATTTGCTATCGATACGACGAGTAGGGAGTGGCGATGTTGGACATGGACAGATTCCAGTAACCGAAGATGGATTCAACAAAGAAGGCATGCCTCCCTCTTTGATCATGTTTATCCTATGTTTTACAGAATTGCATTGTATTTTATAACCACTATTGCATGCTATCTTATCTTGTAGCTAGCATGTCAATTGACACATTACCCTGATCCGCTTGTCTCCTATTTACTTGACACCTGAGTAGAACAATATAGTAATATTGTAGAGTAGAAATGCTTAGCCATGCTAATTATTCTGTAGGTGCTTATCTGAATAATCTTCGGATCATTAACAATTGAAACTTGTTACTGAGCTTGCTAAGCTAGGCCGGTTGGCCATTGTTGACTTCCTCTACTCTCTTCTACTCTAGGTAAAACTTACCATCTAAATACTGGCGCGGGCGACAGCTGGATAAGGAATTGAAGGAGCGATTGGCACTCTTCACGAGGTGAAGGGGGAAATCCGTCGTCCGTGCCGCATGAGGCCCAATAAGTCTTGGATTTGAAGATTGTGATAACAGTACAAACACATGCTATATGTGCACTGGCTTGGTTAATTAGTTAGTTCACCCTTATTATCATCATCTCCGTACCGCAGATGGGACAGCTGCCTTGCGAGGAGAACCCCGGCACAAAAGGGGGCAAGGACTATGAACTGCGGTTACTACCTTGTGGAACCTAGTGGGCATGTCATAATAAGGGTGGGTCTAATGAAAGACCTCGTTACAATCTCCTTCCCGGTATACAACATAGTGTACTATGCCAGCGGCCACTGGTGGCAATAAGACGAGATTGTGTCGTGTGGGTAAAGGGTACAACCTCTGCAGAGTGTGAAACTATTCGAATAGCCGTGTCCACGGTCATGGACGACACATGAATCTTTCTTGACATACCGAAACTTGTCTTGCTTATTCCCTCTTTGCCCCAATTCTTGGAACCTATGAAGGATGTGAGTGGATCGAGGATCCTCACCTTCTTGAAATTTATGATGGAGAAAATGTTGTTTTCATCTAAAACCACTTAATCAAACTATTATGCTTTTTCAAAAAAAATTAGATTTTATGCAAAAGAACCATATCGCCTTCCTTTGAAGCCTCATGTAGTTATTAGGGACTTTCCCGGGAAGCATGTTGAGTTCGAAATGTACTCATGGCAATAATTTTGTTGAAACAGAGTTCCATGAAGAGGAAGGTGATAATTAGGACTACTATGGCGATCCGTAGGAGTGAGGTCACGTGGACTACATCGACTGCCTGTGGCATAGATTGAGTCGCTGCACATTTTTACTTTTCGCTGTTTCCTGATTGTAATAAATGTCATGAGACATTTTATATGGATGCCTTATGACAGATTATGGTACTTGTAAAATCTTTATGTATTCTGCACTGATACCATTTCGCTGTGTTGTCAACAATGATCCTGTGATTGACAATTAAACACAGGAAGGTCTCGAAATTATTTCCGGGTTCTCATAGTTGGTTGCTTCCTCATATCTATTACTTCTTTCGTTAAAACCAAAATATGATGTTCTTCTGACAAAAGCTCGAGTGATTGCGTTGCCATCACCAACTAATAAACAGATAATAGAACTTTTTCTTCTTACTAACTTTGTCAAAGAGGCTAGGCTAAACAATAAATGACCAACGTGCAACTTCTACATATGTTCTGCTGTGTCACTTATGAGTTTTTACTTATTTTGCAAGGAACACACTAAGAGGCGATCACATACAGCCAAATTTGTGTTCTCTAAAATCCCCCAGGCGATCTGCTATCTCTTTCCTCACCCCCTGTGGTTAATTATTTGCATCCTCTGGCTCATATATCCGCCTCGTCCGCAAGTTGTAGGGTGGTGTTATGTCTAAAAATTTGTGTAATATGGTGATCTTTCCGTGAATTCCATTATGCCAAGGAGGTAGCAGGACCAAATTTGATAGCTGAGCTCAACAAAGTGCCGGATGATACGTGTGAAGATTGATTCTGTAGATCAATTCACTGTCACTGTAATATACAGTACTCCCACATATGTGACATTCTGCAAAAAAATAATAGCTGCAAGTTAATTCTACTTATCTTAACGCTATGAATAGAACCTGGGAAAAAGAGGTAGTAATTTTTCTTGTGTTTTACAGGGATGTGACACCACATGCCATTGGCGATCCCGTCAATGAAGCCATCAATATTCGCCTTCCACTTCAACATATTTGTAGATGAGGTTCATCTCCTATGTTAGTTTTGAAAGGTTTTAGATGTTGGATGCCAAATTTATTGCTCAATTATGTACTATGATGTCAGCTGTAAAATCTTGGTGTACTGCGGTGCAAGTTATGAAATATTGCGATGGCTTTGAAATATACTGTGTGTGATGTTTGATATGAACATGCCTTTATTACATTCGTTAAATGATCTAATTATTGCATAATATTCTGATTTTTTATTTCTTATTACATTCCACACGTTTTTTCATATAAAGTTGTCACTGATGACTCTGTGCAACTCACACAGTTCGATCATAATGAGCGTTTGGGATTTAACTCACACAACATACATAATTGACGATTGCTCCTAGTATTTTGTGTGCGTTATCTTATTTATCGCACACAATTGTAAGACAACCAACGTGTGCGATATTCTGTACAGAGCAAACGTGCTTATTCTTCCAAACGTTTGGAATACTACACTGAATTCACACGATTCATTTTTTCGGACCGTGTGATATTTTCTGGCACCCCACACGTTTGCTATTGCGCCTTTTTCTGAATGAGAAATACTTACACGCGGTCTTTTCAGGCAACACATTTGGGATGAGTCGATCATTTCACATGAGTTTTACAGGTTAACTGTGTGGGATATACTTCCGTATCACATACGAGTTATTTTACCGAAACGTCTGCGCGTACTGGCGACATAACAAACGGTTTCTGGCTATCTTGTGGAATAGGCCCCCTATCGCAACCGAGAGCAAGGGGACGGTTCCGATTCCCGTAGGTGATAGGGGTCAAAAACCATTTGGATAGCTATCGCGCGCACTAGTGACGGTTCCTAAGTACGATATGTTTTCAATGGTTCCCTGAGCAACCAAATCTCGAGGACGATATTTTTCTAAGGGGGGTAGGTTAGTGACACCCTGAATTTTGGAACTTTCTTTTTCCAAAAACTTTTCTGATTTATTTCTAGATTTTCGAGTTGATTTGATTTTGAGCAACTCTTTGGACTTGGAACTTGAGCATATTTTCTTTTCCTTGCTCAAGTAGGCCCTTGATTCTCCAAACCTTTCCCATGATCATCCCTATCCATCCCATCCAAGCCACATTTTTCTTGATGCCTTATATTACTTTTTCCAATAAAAGGAATATTCACTTTATTTGAGGATTGTGAAGCAACCCCTATTTGTATTGCTCCAGAAATCCCCAAATAATTCCCACATGTCCTTAGGGTCAGTTCTTTTGGCGGCTTCTCCTAGAAGCTGCCCTCCCCCTAGCTTCTCTGAGAAGCCGCCTCAAAAAGTTAGAGAGGCTTTCAAAATGCCCCGTGTTAGGCCATTTCGGAAGCCTCCCTAACTTTTTAGGGTGGTTTCTCAGAGAAGCTGGGGGGAGGGCAGCTTCTGGGAGAAGCCACCAAAAGAACTGGCTCTTAATGCCATATCTTGCCTAAATCTCCAAAAACATCGGATGGCCCAAGTGGATTTTTCACCTAGAGAAATTCATTTGTCTGTGGGAGCAGAATAACACTTTGTGAAGGAAGTGTTATTTATCCTTATCATTTTCTGGTGAAACCCTTTGTGCAAGCTCTTGTGGTCATATCATGAGCCTATGCCAAATTTCAGCTTTAGGGGACTAGCCAAATTCCATCCCAAAATTCCCAAAGTTTGTATGCAGCAAGGGGGCAATGTAAAGCAAGTGCATGCTAGGAGCACCCATTTGTTCTGAAACTTTTTGCACATATTCCCACACCTAAATAACTTCCCTAATCGTAGTTCTAGCCAAACCCAACCAACCATGTGATGGCACTATGAAGATCAAATTTCTGTCCAGCAAGGTACCTTGTGAAGGTAGTACTATGTAGGTACTTCCCCTAGCCCTGAAATTTTACACACTTGTGCACACGCACAAATGAACTTTCTACATTAAATTTGATCCAAATCCATCAAGCCTATGTGATGCTAGCTTCACCAACACATTTCTGGCCAGATTGGAGTTTACAAAGGAATTGCTATCTAGAAGCATCCTTTTGGTCTGATATTTTACCACATGTGACGACACTCCAATGACCCCCTTAGACAAAGTTTTAGCCAAATGCAACCATCCAAATGATGTCAGCTTCAAGACCAAGCTTCTGGTCAAATTTTGCATTTGCAAAGGAGGTGCATTGTATTCATGTCCATTTGAGCTGCAAATTCACATACATGTAGTCCTTTGTACCCCTAAAGCCAGGTGACAACATGCCATCCATCCCTATTCACCATTTGACCCCAGCTTGTGCCCCAAGATTGCTGCATCAATCTTTGCAGAGAAGATAAGCTCACCCCAGTGGCCTCTTTGAAAATTCAAAGGTCTCGCAGTGATCACCAGTGAAAGGAGCACATGCTAGACATCTTTGGCCACACGAAATCCTATCGAGGGCACCAGTGAACGCGGTGTCCACGACTTTGGCATGCCACGGGTGTGCACTGTGCGTGTTCAGAGCGCGTCGAAGCCGCCGGCCAGCCATCATCTTCCTCTTGTCCTCCCGTGCCGCCCGAATTTCCCATCGCCCTCATGCTCCACGCCCCCTCTCCCGATCCTCCTCAAAGCTCCTCGAGCTTGCCAGCTCACCCCCGCCATGGCCGCATCTAGGTGTCCGTTTCCGGCCACAGGCATACCCCTCCCCCTTTATATGGAGCTCGCCCCCTCCCTCTGCTCGACAACAGTGGCCTCTTCTCCCTCCCAATGGAGTGCTGTCACAAAGAATCGAGGCCCAGGCGCCCTTCTTCCCCGCCTCCGTCCAGAGCTCCGCTGTCGCCGTATGCAAGTCCCGCTACGACATAGTCATATGGAGAGCCGAGGACCGTACCCACTTGTCTAAGAAGACAAGTCCAAGCACAGAACGTTCTCAGAAAGCATCGTACGTGAGGGGAATCCCTTCCAAGCCGGATGATCAACTGAGATGGGTCCTCATCGTCCGCACACAAGTCTAATGATATGGGCGATGAACTCCCATATTCACAGACAAGTCGCCTCAACCATACTATCGACTATCTCGTAACTCTTACATAGACTTACTCCAGCCCGATCACTCAGTCGGGGTCTAGGGCGGGCTCGATCATACCACAAAGTGTGCACGAGACGGAGTCTCGAGCAATCGCATCGCGATGCCCCAAGTTGTGCACATCTAAGGGCCACTTGGTGTATGAAAGACCGCGAGCCAGATCACAACTAATGTCTCGAAAACCCATACAAAGACATGCATGTTATAAACATACACGCAGCACACATGCCTTGTATGAAGAACAGGTATCATTGCAATTCTCTACAAAGTATACATTTTATTGATAACTCTCACAGAGTGCACACAGAAATCACAAGCATGTGATCCAACATTACAACAAACAAGCGGAAGCAAAGTATGTCTGAGTACAGACAAGTTTAACAAATGGCTTAAGAAGCCTTATTTAAACACAAGCCCTCCACGAGGGAACCAGTCGTCTGACTGGGACTATACTAGCTTGGTCTTCAGTCGTCGAGCTCGATGTCGAAGCCACCTTCGGGGCCAGTGGGTTCATCTAAAACATAGAATAAGCAAACGTGAGTACAAAGTCGTACTCAACAAGACTTACATAGTAGCTATACTACTCATGCACATGTATCAAGGTAAAGAAAGGTGGGGCTCACTTGTAGAAGTGCCAGCTTTGACTTGGCTATTCCTGAACTACGAGTACCAGACTTGAGGTAAGAAGCGTACACGAGTCCACTACTTTCTCCAACCAATTACACCACTATGGTGCCTTCCTCGACTTCCCCACGAGAAAGCACGCCATAGCACTCACACTTATCTTGGTGTATTTTAGAAGTATCCAGTTCAAGTTGTCTAATAATCAAGCTAAGTTTTCCAAGAAGTCCTTAACCGCGGATGCGGCTATTCGAATAGTTTTGTTAACCCTGCAGGGGTGTACCGCTACACACACATGATCATCATTTACCGCCTTTGATCTCGAAACCATTCGAGGGGTGTCAGAGAGGATGCTCACCACCACTGTTACCTCATAGCCTATCTAGTCCAAGAAAGCCGCCTACCTGGGTTGGCTACCACTATCATGAACCCCGCCGGTTTACCGAAGTGGACTCACGTGATGTGTGCGTGGTGCATAAGCCGGTCTCGGATGAGCCGTTCTCTCACTTAGCATCCAGGCCACAAGCCTACCAGAACTCTGAACTATTGCGACATCTGGACATCGAAAGGGATGAGTTAGTAAGTTGAGAGGGGTCAGTGAGCCCAATGTGTGGTTGTACTCTTCATCTTGGATCACCACACAAGACAACCCACCGTGTACTCCTACACAGCCTCTCATCGTTCACCTTGTATTAGGGTAAATTCACCAACACCTTTCCACCAACATCATCATGATCACTACCATCCCGACTCACATAACAGTAACATCATTGTATCACTCTAAGCATTCAATAAGCAGAAACAATTGCAGGGGCCACATGATATGTAACACTCTCACTGTCAGATGAACAGTAATCACCATTACTGTTCCCCAGCACTGTTCAAAACTTTTGTTTGATCAACTGGTTCAGTTCAAATTCAAATTATCCTTTGATATTGTTGCAAGCAAAGTGAACCATGGGCCTTGATCATCATGGATGAAAACAAAGTCCAAGCCATTTGAAATAAAATTCAAACAAACCCAAAAATGCCTTTTGATGAATATTAAAATGGGGTGACAATAAATCTTTTCCAAAAATCTTGGAACCACTTTTATAAAATCCCAAATAATCACTGGACCAAATCCATATGGGTTTGGGTATTTATTGTGCTATGGAAAATTCTAAACAAATCAAAACAGTGGCCAAAAACCCTATTTAAATCATTTAATATTTAAATCAAATATTAAATGACTTTTATTATTGCCCAATCTTTTTGTGGCAGTAATATATGGTGTTACACTAATTTTAGAACCTACTACATATTATACAAAAGGGCTAAAGCAACTATTATAAATAGAAAAGAACAAAAGCTGAAAAGAAAATACAGAAGGGGATAAAAGGCAAAGAGACCCACCCCTACCCCCTGTTTCTCCCCGGCCCAGCTAACAACCAGCCCAACCCCGGCCCATCTCTATTTTCCCCTTCCTCTGGCTACAGGGAGGTCGGCCATGGCGCGGCAGCCATCCCACGGCTGTCATGGCCGCCGTGTCGCCCATCTCGGCTTGCCGGCGAGGGGATAAGGCCGACCCGCCCCCGAACCCTGGGAACCCTAGCCGCCTTAGCTATTCCCCCTCGCGCCCCCATTTTCTTCCTCCTCGTGCCAAACCAGAACCGCCATGGACGCCGGCCCGTGAGCTTGCGCGGCCACTGCACCTCCTCGTCCCAACGGACGTGTCCAAGCCGTCCTTCGTCGTCGTCTACTTCTTCCCCGGGCTTCAATTCGGGTGGGGCACGCCAGAGGCCGCGAATCGAGCTCGCCTTCCCCGCCGGCCGCCGTCCTCTCCCCGTCGATTCCACGACCGTCTTCGCGTCCTCGAGCCCACTGCCTCCTCTTCGTGCTCCACGGTGAGCTGGGCTACGTTTCCCCTCACCCGACGTCGCGTCCCGTGCACTGCGTCGCCGTCCCCACTAGACCGCGCTCCGGTCGCCGCCGCGGGCGTGATCCCGGCGAGCACAACCCGCCCCCGCCCGTGTTGTTAGTCCTGGTAGAAGCGCGAGGAACGCCTCGTTCGATTCCGCCCCTCCGCCGTGATTTTGTTCGCCGGAGTGGTGCTTGGGCTCGACGCCATGGCCGCAGTCGCCATGGCCGGGGCACGAGCTCCTGTGCGGGCCCTGTGTGGCGGGGTGCCATGGCTCGCGTGCCCACATGCTTGCCCCTGGCCGAGGCCGCCTTCACCCCTTCCCACCCCGCGCGGCGGTTGCCCCCTCGCTCGCCTCGTCGCCGACGGGCTCGTCGCCGGTGTGCGTGGAGCCGTGGGTTGAACCCCACCAGCTAACCCCCCCCCCACTTTTAACTAAACAAAATAACCCCCCTGAGTGATAGACATGTGGGCCCAGCCCATTTAATCTTTTGCTAAATTGATTTAATTGGATTAATAAGTCAATGACATGTGGGTCCCCCCACTGAATAATTAGATTTAATTAATTTATTTGTTAACTGTGTCACTGACCAGTGGGACCCACTGGTCAGTTAATTAAAATGAATTATTAATTGATTTAATAATTAACTAAAGAATTATTAAATAGAAAAAGGATTTTTAATGTTTTAAAATTGATTAAACTTATAAAATCAATATCTTTTAATCCGTATATCGGATCGAAAAACTTTATACATGAAAATTGATCAGAAAAATACAACGAATAAGAATACGCTATCCATACCCTCACCAAACACCCCTAACACACCGATCATCAACATTCCCCCCCCCCTCCGGGCTGTCTGTCGATAATTCCCGGTGCCGGTAAAAAACCTGCCGGATGAATTTACTCCGAACACGAAAGTTGTCTGGAATGGTTCAACTAACACGTATACACCCCCGTCATCATTGTCGGATGTCCACGACACCTCCGGCATGAACCCTTCCCCCTCCGGACACCCTGTCCGGTAATCACCCCAGAGCTGGCAGTTCATCGCCGGATGAATTCCCGCTCCGAGCATCGTGCATTGCACTGCGTTAGAACACCGTTAACATTTCCTCTGTCATGTCATGCATATGTTTGTATATTATTGCTGTGTATTTATGTTTTCATTCCCCCCTTAATCTCCGGTAGACCCTGCTGCTACCGCCGACTACATCGCTGCCGGGTACGACTACTTCGTCGACGACCCGACCCCTACCGTCGAGCTTCCAGGCAAGCAGAGCCATTCTCTTCCCCAGATATCGCCTATCTTTCCATACATTTCTTGCACTAGGCATGTTTACTGCTGCTTCTACGTTACAATCCTATTCAATTGCATAGCCTGATTTTGTCGCCCCTTGATGTACCTTTCTTATCCTATGCTGCCTATTATAATTGTGCATATATTCAGAAGTGAACCCTGCGCATTGTTAGCTAGGACTAGATAGCGGGCCGTGACTCACTCAGGGGGGTGAACACGGATACAATATATACAACTGCACAGGTACGAAACAAAGCAGACACCACCAAAGGCCCCTATCTGGGTTATGCCTAGTCACCTCAAGTGTGAGCTATCAAGGAGTAATCCTTGTACTCCACTCGAGGCTGACTTTGTCTTGCCGCCATAGGGTACTGAACAGCGGTTGTCCTTAAGGTAAGAAGTCGGGCGACCCAACGGTGCCCGCGAGAGGTATATTGTCGGGAACGACAGGGAGGGTACGACCGACGTTACTAGCGTGCTTGGCCCCTGCTCGTATCTCGCGAGAGTTACCAAACCACGAAAGTCGAGCTCTACCAAGAGAACACGAGAGACAAGGTAAGGAGATGGTTCACCTTGTTGGTAACCGCAGTGACTTGGTGGGACGACAGGGCAGGCACCGATTTACTGGTGGTCCTGACTGCTGTCGTTGACCGCGGGTCGGTTAAGTCGAGGCAACGATAACGGTTGACACGCAGGTTAATTAAAATGCTAAATGGTTCGGCGGATGACTTGAGAGGCCCGTTGGTCTGTACGCACTAACTACACGTGGGATTACGGTGTGGGCCCTCCGCGTCGTAGTTTGTCCGAAAGCTCTAGAGACGTCAGCAATACTGCGGCCTGATCGCCGGGAAGTGGTCTTGTCTTTTTGCTGCAGCAGGTGTGTTTGGATTTGCTTTTGCTTCACCGGCCAGACTCGCACCGTGCAGGAGCGTGCAAGGGTGAGGGACCTAGACCCCTTGGCGCATAGGATATAGTCCGGCGGATGGCCTCTCTGTTGAGCCTAGGATGGGCTGCGTCGTGTCGGATAGCCTCGGTGGGGCGTTCCCTAACAAGGTTCACGCCACCCTAGAGATCCGAGCGTGCAGGCTGAACAGTAGTGCACCCCTGCAAGGAGTTTAATCTATTCGAATAGCCGCGTCCACGGTAACAGGACGCTTTATGCTAAAGTTGGATCTTACCACTAGAAACTATTACTATTAAACTGTATGGTTTCGGGTCTTCTTCCTCGCAGGGAGTCTAGGAGGGGAACTCGGAGGCATTATTATTATTGTTAATCATTACAACTTATATTATACAATGTTGCAGCAACTTCTGCTTCGTTGTTACTTTATGCTTTATATGAAATGTTGGTTGATTCTTACCTCATGCTGCAAGACATCGTCGGAAGATGCTAGTCTTCGATTGGCCTAGCTTCTTACCCTTGCTCTGGATTTCTGTCTTTCAATCCACTATATACAGTCTCTTCTTTCCGTTGATACAATGCATAATGCTTAGTAGCGGACGTAAGACTCGCGGGTATACTAGATACTCACCTGCTTTATTTACTTTACTGTTTTGCCTGATTGGCCGCTGCAGTCGACGTTGGAGCCCAGGAGCAGGAGTACCCCGGAGGAGGATACTACTACGTCGAGACCCCCGCTGACCAGGACCAGGAGTAGTTTCGGAGGCTCCCAGGAAGGAGGCCTTGTCTTTTCGATCTGTATCTCTGATGTTATTTGTGCTAGCCTTCTTAAGGCATGACTTGACTAACTATGTCGGTACTCAGATATTATGGCTTGTATTTTTTATATATTCGGGTCCGCGTGACCCCCCCCCCTTTATTGTGACATATTGGTTTATCCTTTTGTGTTTAGTGTTGTGTTGTGATATCCTCACCGTGGCACCCTAATCTCAGCCGTGTACCCTGCGTGTATGATTACTGTACACGGATTGATTTTGGGGGCGTCAAATGATGTCAATCAACTCCTACATTTTCTAGGATTGTGGTTTGCCTACTACTGTGACAAATGATAGGTCATGCAAAGGAATGGGTTCATCTATGCGGTAGAAACGTAGCATGGTAATGATCCTATACAATGCATAAGCGAGATATGAGAGGGAAGTGGGATTTTATCGACATGATCAATGGGGGTTTGCTTGCCTTGCTTACGAGGTTCGGGTTCGGGGTCTTCAACGAAGGGGGCAGCCTCCTGTTCCGGTTCCACCTCTACTCGACAAACAACAAACAAGGTAGCAAAGTAAATAACATGCACAAGCACATGGTTGAAGGTTGAAACTTGGTTTGCATGAATTTGATGTGTGGAGCAATTCCATTTAAATGGAGTATATTACAAATGATTTGCAAATTCAAACTCCAATTTGAATTCAATTTAGCCAAGTTACAAATTCTATTATGTGATCAATTTAAAAACTTTTGAAATGTGTATGATATGCCTCTGAAGTTCAAGTATAATGTGGTATGTTGCTATGGTTCAAATTGCAAAAACATTTGAAATGAATTTGATTTAATTCCATTTAAACCAAATAGAAAATGCTACTGGTCACATTTTAAATTCAACTCAAACATAGTTCAAAGTTGGAAATTTGGATATATAATTTTCTCCTGATCATTTTTCATATATTATTTGTTAAATTTGGAGTTAATATGAATTTTCTATGAATTTCCAAAGTTTCAGCCTTTTTCTGAAATTTCTCTGTTTTCTTTTAATCTGGAAATTCAATTACTGCGTCACTGTTGCGTCATACTGACGAGGGGGGGTCTGACCAGTGGGGTCGGCTTGTCAGCCTCTGGGTTGATTAACCCGGTTAGTTTTAACTAACCAGGGGGTTAGGGGGAGGGGGTGGGGCAGGGCCCACTGGCAGTGACCCAGGGTCACTTAACCCAGGTGGGGTTAAGTCCCTAATCACAGCCACGTCGGCGGGCTGCCGGCGGCTAAACGACGGCGTCACCAGACGCGGCGGCAACGCACAGGACGGCGGCTCCGGCCATCATTTGGTGCGCTGAGACCACCAAACGGGAGCCTGAGCACGTCCGCGTCAAGCTGAACATAGCAGGGCCACAGGAATGGCCGGAATCCTCGTCGGCGTTCAGTTCTTGCGGCGGCCATGGCTGGGCAACGACGAGGATGAAGCTGCGGTGGGTTTTCGTGGGCACGCGATGGCTCGGACGACTCCTTGGAGCACCAGGAGCACGGTGGATGTCATGGATGGGTCGAAGGGGCACGGTAACTTCCTCGCCATCGACCATGGCGGCGGCGAGCTCCTGCGTTCATGGCGGATCTAGCTAGGGAGGAGGAGGAGACGAAGGAATGGTTCGGGTGAACCGTGAGCTCACCGTGAGTTCAACGGAGGCGGTGGCGCGGTCGGGGATGCCCTGTGGTTGTCGGAATCAAAGAAATCACGCGGCGGCTCCGGCGAGGTATCGGTGAAGCTTCGGTTGCCCTCGAGCTCGATTAGTCCTCCAGCTTCTCTAGATCGAGGAAGTCGACGATGGCGCGCACGAGGGACATGGTCTCCAGGCTTCTCTCCAGTGTTGGCTGCGGTTCCTCATGGCAGCGAACGGCGGATGCTCTCGGGGAAGAAGGGGAAAAGCGGCAGAGTGCGCGAGAGCGAGGGCAAAGGGGTGGAGAGTGACGAGGGCAACCACGGCTCTCTCCTCGACATGCTGGAGGAGGCAGGGAGGCAGCTGCGTGGCCTTCCAGTCGTCGGCGGCCTCGGCATGCCGGCCACCGAGCTGCTTGTCGTCGTGGAGGTAGACGACAAGAGCTAGGTGTGCTGGGCTGGGCCGGTTGGAGGCTGGGGGGGGGTAAGTTGGGCTGCTTCCAGGTGAGCCTTTTTCCTTTTCCTTTTCTGTTTTCTTTTTTGCCTTTTTGTTTTGTTGTCCTAACTAAATAGCTAGGCATTTTCTAAAATGCTAGAACTTTTTATATGGCCTCATAATAATATAGACTAGCCATTTATAACGTTTGGCACTTTTTAAAATTCAGATAATATGAATCTTAACTCAAATAGGGGTTTTTGATTAATTCCAAAGCACTGCTTGAATATTTGAAAAATCCATGAGCATGGGGTGGGTCCCACATCACTTGATATGTGATCACACTCATTTATAAGACTATTCAAAATTCTAACATGAATTTTTGGAGAAGATTTTTAACTGACCTTTTGAATTAATTCATCTGGGGGGTTCCTTCTCCAAATTTTCTTTTGAAATTGATTTCAATGACTTCTTTTGAAATTTTTAACATGATGCAAGATGAATTTGATCCTAGCACATTACCTAACAAAGGGTTCTGACAACTCGCCCCCACTCAACAGAATCTCATCCCGAGATTCAGATGTTTGCGGGAGGAAGGTGGGGTACTCGGCACGGAGACGGTCTTCTCTTTCCCACGTGGCTTCTCTTTCAGAGTGGTGTGACCATTGCACTTTCAGAAACTTAATCTTCTGACGATGAGTGACACGCTCTACAGAATCAAGAATACGAACGGGATATTCTCGATAAGAAAGGTCATCTTGGAGATCAAGCGTTTCATGGTCGACTTCGCGGATGGGGTCCTTGAAGCAACGCCTGAGTTGGGACACATGGAATACATCATGTACTCGGGAAAGGTGCGGGGTTAGTTCAAGTTGGTAGGCAACTTCTCCACGTTTAGCAATAATGCGGAAAGGTCCGATGTAACGTGGGGCCAACTTGCCTTTGATACCGAAACGTTGGGTCCCCTTCAGAGGAGTAACCCTAAGGTAAGCCTTCTCGTCCAGATTGTAGCTCTCTTTCCTATGATGACGATCATAGTAGCTTTTCTGACGAGACTGGGCTGCTTTCAATTGATCACGAACAATGCGAACTTGCTCTTCTGCTTCCTTGATCATATCCGGTCCAAAGAATTTTCTTTCACCGGTTTCTGATCAGTTTAGGGGAGTTCGACATCGTCGTCCATATAGGAGTTCAAAAGGAGCAATGTTCAGAATAGATTGGAAACTATTGTTATAAGCAAATTCGGCGAATGGCAGAGACTTCTCCCAATTCTTTCCGAATGAGATAACACAAGCTCTGAGAAGGTCTTCAAGAATTTGGTTAACCCTTTCGACTTGACCGCTAGACTGAGGATGGAAAGCTGTACTAAAGGAGAGATGAGTTCCCATAGCATTCTGAAAGCTTCCCCAAAATCTAGAGGTGAAAAGGCTACCACGATCAGAATTGATTTCCAAAGGAACACCGTGAAGGGATACAATTCTAGAGACGTACAAGTCCGCTAACTGGCTAGCAGTTATAGACTCGCGAACTGGAAAGAAGTGAGCAACTTTGGAAAGCCTATCTATGACAACGAAGATAGCATCGTTTCCTTTCTGGGTTTTTGGAAAGCCGGTGATGAAGTCCATACCGACTTTGTCCCATTTCCACCCTGGAATAGGCAAAGGTTGAAGTGTACCAGCAGGTCTTTGGTGTTCTACCTTAATGCGACGACAAACATCACATTCGGCAATAAATCGAGCAATGTCTCTCTTCATCCTAGTCCACCAAAATCTCTGGCATAGATCTCGGTACATTTTTGTGCTACCGGGATGAATTGAGAGGGGTGTGTCATGGGCTTCCTTGAGGATGAGTTGCCTTAGTTGCCTATTCTTAGGTACTTCCAAACGATTTCCAAAGAATACCGTTCCCTTTCTATCTGTGGAGAAACATTTAGCAACTCCGCTAGCAATGTTCTCCTTGATCCGGCGAACACCTCGTGCACGCCTTTGGGCAACTATGATTTGATCCTCAAGAGTTGGTTTCACCACCAAGGTAGAAAGATAGCCATGAGGAACAATCTCAAGATTGAGCTTGCGAAATTCCTCATGAAGAAGTGGTTGATACTGTTGTAACATGAGGTTGTTACAATACGACTTACGACTTAGTGCATCAGCCATGACATTGGCTTTGCCTGGGGTGTAAGAAATTCCTACGTCGTAATCTTTTATCAAATCAATCCAGCGTCTTTGCCTGAAATTAAGATCTGGATGGGTGAAAATGTATTTGAGGCTTTGGTGGTCGGAATAGATCTCACAACGATTACCAATGAGGTAATGTCGCCAAGTTGTTAGGGCATGAACTACGGCAGCGAGTTCAAGGTCATGGGTAGGATAGTTCTCTTCATGTGGCCGCAACTGGCGTGAAGCATAAGCTACCACATGTCGATCTTGCAGAAGTATGCATCCTAACCCTTGCCGTGAGGCGTCACAATAGATCTCGAAATCATTTTTTGTGTCCGGAGGTGCAAGTACGGGTGCAGAAGTCAATCTTCTTTTTAGCTCTTGAAAGCTTTCCTCGCACTTGGGAGTCCATAGGAATTTCTTATCTTTCTTGAGGAGTTCAGTTAGAGGCTTTGCAACTTTAGAAAATTTCTCGACGAAGCGGTGGCATTAGCTAGGTAGGCCAAGAAAACTCCTAACTTGCTTAACCGATTCAGGTGGAGTCCAGTCAAGGATGGCCTGAACTCTCTCGGGATTCACAACAATGCTTTTTTCTGAAATCACGTGGCCTAAGTAGGTCACTTTTGGTAGCCAAAATTCACACTTGGAGAACTTAGCATACATGCGATGCTCTCTAAGTTTCATCAATACCAGCCTTAGGTGTTCGGCATGTTCTTCTTCGTTCTTCGAGTAGATGAGAATGTCATCGAGATAAACTACAACAAATTTATCTAAGTACTCCATGAAGATCGAATTCATCATGCGCGAGAAAGTGGCGGGGGCATTGGTTAAACCAAAGGACATGACGGTGTACTCGTAAAGACCATAACGAGTAGTAAAAGACGTTTTTGGAATGTCCTCGTTTCGGATTTTAATTTGATGATAACCCAATCTCAAATCCATCTTGGAGAAGACAGAGGATCCTGCAAGTTGATCATAAAGATCATTGATCTTGGGCAGTGGGTACTTGTTCTTTATCGTCGCTAAATTTAGCGGGCGATAGTCTACGCACATCCTTTCTGTTCCATCTTTCTTCGCTACAAACAGAACGGGGCAACCCCATGGAGATGAGCTAGGGTGGATGAAGCCTTTTTCCAACAAAGCTTCCAGTTGGGTTTTAAGCTCAGCTAACTCACGTGGGGCCATTTTGTATGGGCTTCTAGAAATTGGTGCGGTTCCTGGCACAAGATCGACTATAAACTCTACACATCTGTCGGGTGGCTAGGTTTAAGGAGTTGGGTTACTGGATGGTTTTCCTGAGGATGACCATGGCTACTAGGGGCTACAACAGATATGTCAGAGTAGCAAAGTACCCCAACACGATGGTTAGTGTGGTTCTTCTTGCTAGAAGACATCCAAAGTGGGATAAAGAGCTGCAAATGAAACACTACAGGTTTCTAGGACAAAACCTAAAACAAACACTAGAGAACTGTCGGGCATGCCACCTAAGAATTCTTCTGGAAAGACAACCGAAATGGTGGAAAGGATTTTGCAAATGCATCAGATTATGAAGAAAACTTGGAATGACTCGGACAACATAACGGCTGTAATTGTAAGAAAATGTCTTTTCTTGCAATGTAGAAACATCACTTACATACGATGTAAGAAATCAGCATTACAACAATGCTAGGAAATCGGACACAACTTTCCTACGGCTACAAGGAAGCAAACAACGAGATGTTCTAATCATACAGAGGTGAGCCTAGTCCTATCTTCCCGTAGAACAAGATGAGGGTGACTCAGAACTCAGAACGAAGGGGGTAAGGAGAAAAAAGAAGCCTTAACTTGTTCCCTTATATACCCAGAGTAACTATATAACTATAGTAAGCTAGACTCGACTTCGGCCAAGGCTGCTAGTCCTACAGTCAGTCCCGCTCTGATACCAAGTTTGTCGGGACCCGGGGTTAGCGTATGCAAGTCCCGCTATGACATAGTCATATGGAGAGCCGAGAACCATACCCACTTGTCTAAGCAGACAAGGCCAAGCACAGAACGTTCTCGGAAAGCATCGTACGTGAGGGGCATCCCATCCAGGCCGGATGATCAACTGAGATGGGTCCTCATCGTCCGCACACAAGTCTAATGATATGGGTGATGAACTCCCATATTCACAGACTAGTCGCCTCAACCATACTATCGACTATCTCGTAACTCTTACATAGACTTACTCCAGCCCGATCACTCAGTCGGGGTCTAGGGAGGGCTCGATCATACCACAAAGTGTGCACGAGACGGAGTCTCGAGCAATCGCATCGCGATGCCCCAAGCTGCACACATCTAAGGGCCACTTGGTGTATGAAAGACCGCCAGCCAGATCACAACTAAGGTCTCGAAAACCCATACAAAGACATGCATGTTATAAACATACACGCAACACACATGCCTTGTATGAACAGCAGGTATCATTGCAATTCTCTACAAAGTATACATTTTATTGATAACTCTCACAGAGTGCACACAGAGATCACAAGCATGTGATCCAACATTACAACAAACAAGCGGAAGCAAATTATGTCTGAGTACAAACAAGTTTAACAAATGGCTTAAGAAGCCTTATTTAAACACAAGCCCTCCACGAGGGAACCAGTCGTTTGACTGGGACTAGACAAGCTTGGTCTTCAGTCGTCCAGCTCGATGAAGAAGCCACCTTTGGGGTCAGTGGGTTGATCTAAAACATAGAATAAGCAAACGTGAGTACAAAGTCGTACTCAGCAAGACTTACATAGGAGCTATACTACTCATGCACATGTATCAAGGTAAAGGGAGGTGGGGTTCACTTGCAGAAGTGCCATCTTTGACTTGGCTATTCCTGAACTACGAGTACCAGACTTGAGGTACGAAGCATACACGAGTCCACTACTTTCTCCAACCAATTACACCACTATGGTGCCTTCCTCGACTTCCCCACGAGAAAGCACGCCATAGCACTCACACTTATCTTGGTGTATTTTAGAAGTATCCAGTTGAAGTTGTCTAATAATCAAGCTAAGCTTTCCAGGCAGTCCTTAACCGCGGACGCAGCTATTCGAATAGTTTTTTTAACCCTGCAGGGGTGTACCGCTACACACACATGATCATCATATACCGCCTTTGATCTCGACACCATTCAAGGGGTGTCATCGAGGATGCTCACCACAACTGTTACCTCATAGCCTATTTAGTCCAAGAAAGCCGCGTACCTGGGTTGGCTACCACTATCGTGAACCCGTCCGGTTTACCGAAGTGGACCCAGGTGATGTGTGTGTGGTGCATAAGCCGGTCTCGGTTGAGCCGTTCTCTCACTTAGCAGCCAGCCACAAGCCTACCAGAACTCCGAACTACTGCGACATCTGGACATCGAAAGGTATGAGTTAATAGGTTGAGAGGGGTCAGTGAGCCCAATGTGTGGTTGTACTCTTCATCTTGGATCACCACACAAGAACTCAGACTTAGGGCGGTGTTCAACGAGACAACCCACTGTGTACTCCTACACAACCTCTCATCATTCACCTTGTATTAGGGTAGATTCACCAACACCTTTCCAATAACATCATCATGATCACTACCATCCCGACTCACATAACAGTAACATCATTGTATCACTCTAAGCATGCAATAAGCAGTAACAATTGCAGGGGCCACATGATATCAATCAACTCCTACATTTGCTAGGATTGTGGTTTGCCTACTACTGTGACAAATGATAGGTCATGCAAAGGAATGGGTTCATCTATGCGGTAGAAACGTAGCATGGTAATCATCCTATACAATGCATAAGCGAGACATGAGAGGGAAGTGGGATTTTATCGACATTATCATTGGGGGTTTGCTCGCCTTGCTGACGAGGTTCGGGTTCGGGGTCTTCAACGAAAGGGGGCAGCCTCCTGTTCCGTTTCCACCTCTACTCGACAAACAACAAACAAGGTAGCAAAGTAAATAAAATGCACAAGCACATGGTTGAAGGTTGAAACTTGGTTTGCATGAATTTGATGTGTGGAGCAATTCCATTTAAATGGAGTATATTGCAAATGATTTGCAAATTCAAACTCCAATTTGAATTCAATTTAGCCAAGTTACAAATGTATATGATATGCCTCTGAAGTTCAAGTATAATTTGGTATGTTGCTATGGTTCAAATTGCAAAAACATTTGAAATGAATTTGATTTAATTCCATTTAAACCAAATAGCAAATGCTACTGGTCACATTTTAAATTCAGCTCAAACATAGTTGAAAGTTAGAAATTTGGATAGATAAATTTCTCCTGATCATTTTTCATATATTATTTGTTAAATTTGGAGTTAATATGAATTTTCTATGAATTTTCAAAGTTTCAGCCTTTTTCTGGAATTTCTCTGTTTTCTTTTAATCTGGAAATTCAATTACTGCGTCACTGTTGCGTCATGCTGACGTGGGGGTGGTCTGACCAGTGGGGTCGTCTTGTCAACCTCTGGGTTGATTAACCCGGTTAGTTTTAACTAACCAGGGGGTTAGGGGGGGCCAGGGCCCACTAGCAGTGACCCAGGGTCACTTAACCCAGGTGGGGTTAAGTCCCTAATCACGGCCACGTCGGCGGGCTGCCGGCGGCTAAACGCCGGCGTCATCAGACGCAACGGCGACGCACGGGACGGCGGCTCCGGCCACCATTTGGTGTGCTGAGACCACCAAATGGGAGCCCGAGCATGTCCGCGTCAAGATGAACACAGCAGGGCCACGGGAATGGCCGGAATCCTCGTCGGCGTTGAGTTCTTGCGGCGGCCGTGGCTGGCCAACGACGAGGATGAAGCTGCGGTGGGTTTTCGTGGGCACCCGATGGCTCGGACGACTCCTTGGAGCACCAGGAGCACGGTGGATGTCATGGATGGGTCGAAGGGGCACGGTAACTTCCTCGCCGTCGACCTTGGCGGCGGCGAGCTCCTGCGTTCATTGCGGATCTAGCTAGGGAGGAGGAGGGAGACGAAGGAATGGCTCGGGTGAACCGTGAGCTCACCGTGAGTTCAACGGAGGCGGTGGCGCGGTCGGGGACGCCCTGTGGTTGCCGGAATCAAAGAAATCGCGCGGTGGCTCCGGCGAGGTATCGGTGAAGCTTGCGTTGGCCTCAAGCTCGATTAGTGCTCCAGCTTCTCCAGATCGAGGAAGTCGACGATGGCGCGCACGAGGGACATGGTCTCCAGGCTTCTCTCCGGCGTTGGCTGCGGTTCCTCACGGCGGAGAACGGCGGATGCTCTCGGGAAAGAAGGGGAAAAGCGGCAGAGTGCGCGAGAGCGAGGGGAAAGGGGTGGAGAGTGACGAGGGCGACCACGGCTCTCTCCTGGACATGCTGGAGGAGGCATGGAGGCAGCTGCGTGGCCTGCTCGTCGTTGGCGGCCTCGGCATGCCGGCCACCGAGCTGCTTGTCGTCGTTGAGGTAGACGACAAGAGCTAATTGGGCTGGGTTGGGCCGGTTGGAGGCTGGGGGGGGGGGTAAGTTGGGCTGCTTCCAGGTGAGCCTTTTTCCTTTTTCTTTTCTGTTTTATTTTCTGCCTTTTTGCTTTGTTGTGCTAAATAAATAGCTAGGCATTTTCTAAAAGGCTAGAAATTTTTATATGGCCTCATAATAATATAGACTAGCCATTTATAAAGTTTGGCACATTTTAAAATTCAGATAATTTGAATCTTAACTCAAATAGGGGTTTTTGATTAATTCCAAAGCACTGTTTGAATATTTGAAAAATCCATGAGCATGGGGTGGGTCCCACATCACTTGATATGTGATCACACTCATTTATAAGACTTTTCAAAATTCTAACATGAATTTTTGGAGAAGATTTTTATCTAGCTTTTTGAATTAATTCATCTGGGGGGGGTTCCTTCTCCCATTTTTCTCTTGAAATTGATTTCAATGACTTCTTTTGAAATTTTTAACATGATGCAAGATGACTTTGATCCTAGCACATTACCTAAGAGAGGGTTCTGACATATCGCCCCTGGACCTTCCCCATCCCTCCCCGGTCCGAACGGCTGCCGGAATCAGCCGCGTCGTCGACACCGGCGAGGTCCTGACACGTCTCAAACGTATCGATAATATTTGCTCGCTCCATGGATGTTTTGTGTGATATTGCTATGATCTAGATACACTTTCATACACTTTTGAAAACATTTTGGATTAACCTACTAACTCAGTGCACCCCAGTTCCAGTTCCTATTTACTGCCGTTTTTCTATTCCAGGGTTCCCCCATATTAAAAATGCTCCAAAAATTCGGGAAAAATCGGATAAAAAATCAGCGCAACGGAGTCTTCCAGAAGCACCCAAGTGGGGCCAGAGGGCCACCACCAGGGGCCCAGGCGGGGGCGCCTTGTAACAGCCCAGATTTAACAAAAAATTAAAAATTTGTTTTCGGTGTGAATTGTTTGATTGTCTGATTTGTTTGCGGTGTTTGCATCCCCGATTTATCAATCGGCGATTATTTTTCCCCCTCTTATCTCGTATAGGACGGAGACCGACCCTTGCCACCCTGACACTCGACCTTTGCGACACCGGGTTTCACCCGATCACCGTCGCGAAAACCGTACAAGACCAGCCGTAGCCAACGGAACGAAAAACCCCGTTTAATAATTAAACGTTTTATTTTTATAGCGCGCCGGAAAGTGTTCTCGGAACGGTTCCAGCGCGAGGTGAACGCCGTCGCTCGACGCGCTGATCGCGCAGTTCGAAGTTTTACCTGAATTGGAGGTCCTGCGGACACCTGGTGGTCAGAAACGTAAACACCGAGCGCGCGAGAGAAAAACCGGGCATGTTTTTGCAAACTGCCAGCCACCTGGGCTATATAAAGACCACCACACTCCCAACTCTTTCTAGGGTTTCTCTAGCCACAAAATTGCAGCCACCCCCTCCAGTTTTCCCCAATCTGCCCCAAAAACACCCCCATTTTCGTCCTTTTTCTAGCCATCAGATCGATCGATCTGACAGCCAGGAAGCCGTCTCCTCCAAACTCTCCTTGCAAGCGCCGCTGCCAGCCCGCGAGGACGCCACCGCCGCGTCCAACTCCGGCCACCGCGCGCCCCCGTCGGCTCCTCTCTGCCGCACCTCTCCTCTCCTCCCGCCTTGCTCCTCCTCTCCTCTCTCGGACATCTCCTCCCTCCTCCCTTCTCTGTACAGGAAGCACCGCCAGACACCTCCATGGGAACCTGCGACGCCAAAGCTCGTCGCGGCCGCCCTGTCACCTGCGCCGCCGGAATCGGCCTCCCCTTCACAGATCCGTGTCGCCTGCGCCCAGATCCGGCCATGTCGCGTCCATCCTCGCCGCCGGAGCCTCGCCGGAGCGCCTCCTTCGTCGCGGCCACACCCTCTCAGGAGGAGCAGGAGCACCCGCTCGGCTGCACCACGGGCCGACGCGCCATGGAGGGCCTAACAGCCATCGCGTCCCAACTCCCTCCTGCGGCCCACCTCCGCATCGATCCCAGCCGGCCTTCCTGGCCCGGCTCAGCCACCCCTCCACCAGAGCTGGGCCGAGCCCACTGGGTGAGCCAGCCCAATGCCCGTTTTTATTTTTATGTCCGTCTGTTTTTTTTCTTTTACCTCTGTAAATTTGCGAGTAGATTTGTGAGTAATCCGTAGCCCGTATGACGTTGCGCCCAAAAGGAAAATTTCTTAGAATTGTGTGTACTTCAATTCATCTTTTGTGAGCATTTTTATTTGAGGCCATCTTGATGTTGTTAATCTGCGTTGAAGTGGGCATCATGCCGTTAACTACTACTAATTGCTGTTATGTGCTGCTGCTGTTATTTTATTGCAAGTCTGCATGATGATTGTGACACATCCATGAGGCCTATTTTATTGATTCTTTTTGCATACTGTTAAGCATCATGTCTATTTCCATTATATGTATTTCATTGTCATGATATGCTTGCTGGTCATATAGTTATTGAGCTCCAAAGTTGCTATGCCACTGTTTTTGACAGCCACCTCAGTTTTTCTCTAAGTCTGGAACGTTCCGATGCCATGTTGCATGCTTAATATCTTTTGATCTATGATGCCTATGACCTTGATTCTAATTTTTAACTGATCACCATCATGTCTAGTTCATGCTCATATATTGCTATGTCAAGTTGCTGCACTTTTGCATATAGTTTTTCTCCTGTTTATACAGCATAAAAATAACAGTTTCTGCCATGTTTTCCTGATTTTCACCAAGTCCTAGACCAGTAATGTTTTATTGCATTTTGCATGAGCCTAGTTGCATGATTCCTTTTGCCATGCCTTACCTGCCATGTCTACGTTAATTGTATATCAATTGTGAGCATGTTTGCATTCATTATCATGTTTATGCATTGCTCTAAAGTGTGCTACCCGATGTTGGCAGATTGTGTTCCAAACTTGTTTTGCTTGTATCTTTTTAACCGTACTCCTTTTGGAGTGTTTTTTATATGTAACTTGATTAGTTTTTCGTGTACTTTGTGTTTATGCTATTGTTTGCTGTTGTTAACCAACCTAAAATATGGTTTAGGACAGAACAGTACCAAATCTTTTAATTTTCGTGAGACACTTAGTGATTTTCCATGTTTAGGTTGTGCCTCACATAAATTGACTAGCATAGATAGTTTATCTTATGCTTCACCTCTTGACATGTTTGTGTGCTATGACATGCTTGAGTGAGATGCCATGTTAACAACCTTTGTTGATCATCTGTAGCTAAACAACTTGAACATTTCCAAATGTGCGGTATCGTCATGTGTGACGAGTACTCCACTTAACCTGTTAGTAACCGCTCTAGACGGTAGGTGCGATGTCTCGTGTTTCCTTCTTCTTGATGCTTTCTCGTGTTTCCTTCTTGTTGATGCTTTCCAGTGTTTACCTCTTGTGTGCTCCCGCGGGTACCTTCGGAGATGTTGCGAGCTTGCGATCAACTACACCTTCGAAACCCGACTTATCAACAGGCAAGGACTACACATTACTTATGATCCATTCTATGATAACGAGCGGTTTGCATGCTAGTCTAGGTTAGGTTTGATGTTTGATCCTACAACATGTTTACAGCCTCTCTCAAACCGATAGAGCCATGTCCCCTCCCAGCAAACCATGTACTGCTATGTTACTATTGCTCATTGCTCAGCCCCTGCTTAGTATACATGCTTAGGATGCTACGATGTTACTCTGTTACTCCTTGGTTTGGGGTATCAAATTATTATATTGTTCTGGATGATATGATTATTATAATGTTGACTATATTCGACGAAGGATGGAAGGTCTAGGCTATCCCGCCCCGACGCTTTGTTCCATTTGAGTCACCTAGGACCCGAGTTCCTAGTATTGTGTCTCTTGACGAGCGTGCATAACCGCGTGTGCGATACTATGGGGTCCCCTTTTCTTACCTACCTAGCCTCAAACATTTCTAGAGGTGGCCCAAGCTGATTTACCATTTGAAACCATGCATATATATCAGTCGGGTCGCTCCTAGCAGATATCCTTTAAAAGAACCTGGACCAGTGAGGACATGGTTTCCTTGTTGGTCCACCCTTGGCCGGCGAGGGCCCGGGACCTCACGTGAGGTGTCCCGGTAACCCAAACCCTGTTGAGACGGAAGAGGCCGATACGAGGGCGTGGCCGGCTTTTGGACTCGATGTCGTCCACCCGGATTTGTTCGTTGTTTGCTAGAGGGACCTTTCGTTACGGATCTCTCGGAACTAAATCATAAAATGGTTGCCTGTGATGGGTAGCAAATGAGAGACATGGACGTGTGTGCGGAGTCTTGTAACGGGCAGTTGCTACACCCCTGCAGGGTTAAATCTTTTCGAGAAGCCGTGTCCACGGTTATGGAGGACTTGAGACCTACTCCTTGTTCATAGACAACAACAACTGAGATAATCTTAATAAATTGATCAATGTGTGTGTGCCTTGACTGCTTCTTCTTTGTCGGGATGCGAAGGGGAGGACAAGGATAGGATAGGTGTTATGTTTGCGTAAGTAGCTGATATCAAGACTTGTTGGAGGCGATTCCTCATCGAATGCTTGGCTTCTTATCTTACTCTCTAGATCATCAGCCACTTCATAAATGCTAGTGCGGCAGAAACCTCACCACTTGCCCCATCCTTACCGTGAACTACTAGTTATCCTAGAATGACGAGTGATGAAGTCCTTTCTAGGTCAGTTGAAGACTACAGTTGGATGCTGAGTACTTCTGTACTCATGATACTACCCCCAAAATCTTTTCAGGGTTCTTGATCGACAACAGGTATGGTGATCGATGTTTCACGTGGAGACTCGACGATGACTAGTTAGGCGGAACCCGGCGGAGGGCCTGGACCCGTGTGGTTATGGGAGCGATGTCTTTTTCTCTTTGCCACTAGGCATTTGATTGTAGTATATAATCAGACATGTATCTTCCGTTGATGTAATGTATTTAAGGCATTTGTATGCCGATTGTATGAAATTTTGTATCCATGTAGCTGTAATGTTGTGATATCATGTTGGAAATCCGGGGCATATGGCACTGTCATATGTCGCGGTGGGACCGATATGTGCTTCGTCCCCGGATCTGGATGGAAACATCTAGATCTGGAACAGTACCGCATATCGGAACTTACACTCCTGGACCCCTGGTGGCCCCCCTGGCTGCACCCCTTCGCCTATTTATTCTCCGTCACGGGGAAACTCCAAAGACAAAACCCTATTTTAGAAATTCCCCTCTGTTCCACCGCCGCCACGCTTCCAAGATCGGGAGCACCGTCAGGACCCTTCCCGGCACCCTGCCGGACGGAGGATTGACCTCCGGGAGCTTCTCCTCCACCATGGACGCTTCCCGGATGTGCCGTGAGTAGTCTACCTTGGACCATGGTTCCGTGATCAGTAGCTATGTGATGTTCTCCTCCCCTGTTTGTTCTTCATGGTTTAGACCTCGTGAGTTGCCCTACATGATCGAGGCACATATGTAATTCTTTCTGCTATTGCTATGCTGAGTTTGATGGGATCTGATGGATTATGATATTATGTTCAGATTTTGATAGAGTAATGTAATTGGTTCTTATCTTTTGTATTTTTGTTCCAAAGTAATTCTTGCATGTTCTCCATTTCTATTTATTGCTTTGGCCAAGTGGTAGGTAGTGACTCCAAGAGGGAACGTTATACTCGATTGTGGGTACATGCCCCCTGATGACACGCTTGAGTGACATTAACATGAGTCTAGGGGATGTGATGTGGCCACAAGGGGGGAAATAACGGTGCTTGTAACCACGGTTACAAGGATTGTTTACTTTACGCAAAGTTCTTTTAATGCAGTTGTCTGTTGCTTTGGGTTTACACTTTGGGTGGGGCTCGCAACTTAATACCAGCGAGATGTTCTAGATAGATATCTCAAGGTGGATGATTAGTAGTAGATGCAGATGGATTTCGGTCTTTATTTTGGCGTACTTCCCATGCTTTTGAGCCTCTTCCTTTCTTTTGTAGCATAGTTGCGGTGCGATTATAATCCTGTCAATTGCCCGTCTGTAATTTGTTTACCTCGCATAGCAGTCTTATCGTCTTTTAGGAGAGAGACGTCACTAGTGAACATCACTGGACTCCGGTCCATATTCTCATTACTGTTTACACGCTCGTTTACTTTCTTGCTTTTTACTTTCAGTTTCTACCATTATCATTATCCTGTGTTTCTTATCCTTTGTAAACAACAAGACTGGAGAGATTGAAAACCTCTCTGAACTTCGTTGGGAGCAAAGTTAATTTGTTGTGTGCAGGTCCGCGTCAGGTGCGCCGCTGACACCTACTTATCATCGCCGGAGTCCTACTGGTCGATACTCAACCTCGGTATCTTCACCGAGGGAAACTTGCTCCTACGCTGCATCTTACCTTCCACTTGGGGTAACCAACGAAGGGTGAGAAGCAATCCTCTCTCGCGTATCACATGTTCACACATGTTTATGACTAAAAGGTCTATCACGCCTTGATGATCCTTTTATTTCAGAATAGTTATAACACTTTCATGCCCGATTCAATGTTTCTTTGTCGCTCTGCATGATTAGGACCGTTATTGCTCTCTAGATGGCCGCTTCCCAGTCTTTTGCTAGACTTCACTCGCACTAAGAGGAATTCTTCTTGTGCATCCAAAACCGTTTCAAACTATTTATTCCACTTGAGTCCAACATACCTTCCTATATATGGTATTTACCCACCATCCCTAACGAAGGCTTTCTTGTAACATCTCAAAATTCATTCAAAAGTTTCCTTTTTGTAATCGTACAAGCTCATGGTGCGGTGAGGGAAAGTTAGTATCTTCCATGCCAAAAATATTTTACTCATTGAAAAAGTTTTTACTAGTCAAATTTATGAGGAAGAGGCCGGCCTGGAGAATGCCTAGTTCTCACTTGTTTCACATTTAATAAGAAAATTACACTTCCCCCATACTTGATGATGGAATGAAATGGACCAAATGCTGCTAATGATAGATGGAACAAGAAACTTTCCTTCCATACTTGAGGCAAAATAAAAGGCACCATAGACCATCAAAGGATATATGGGCAACGGAACAAAAGTTTAAATAAAAAAATCATGGGAACCACCATTAATGTGGTTGGTATGGGAGATATTGAGAGACCTTTAGTGTCTACCATTGACTGGAAAGTTGCACTTCCCAAAAGAATTTTATTTCTGTTTTCAAAACCACGAGCTCTGGTACATGTTTGGTCTTTGCTTCCAGCCACGGGTTTCAACCTTGCCATCAAACGCCACGGTTCGAGAGTCTCCACCTTCTTTCTCCAAAGCACCAACTATTGAGAGCATAAATGTCATTCTGAGTGTAATGTACATTGTCCCAAAGTACCACATTGTCTTCTGCATGATTGTGATATTACTTGTTCGGAAATCCTTAGTTCTAATCTCATGTAAAACTCCGGAGGAGTTTCTGCATTTATGTTTTTCTTCACTCATGGAGGCTAGCGAGATACCACTCTAGTATGTTCAAGATATGTGCATTGTGATCTTTTCTTGATTTTCAGCAGCATATTATTTACTTTTTGTTGTTTGTGATTGATCACATGAAAGAAGTATTGCATCGTGCACTGTCCTTGTAGCATTGTTTCAATACTTGCGAAACTCTTTTCGTAGTGCATGCTTATATACATCTAATGAAGCTAAAGAGTTTGTCAAAGTTCTCTTTGTCGCATTCAGTTCGTTGAACTAAATTTCTTGAGGACAAGCAATATGCTAAGCTTGGGGGAGTTGATACGTCTCAAACGTGTCTACTTTTCCAACCACTTTTGCTATTGTTTTGGCCTAATTCTTGCATGATTTGAATGACACTAACCCGGGCTGACGCTATTTTCAGCAGAGCTTCCTGTATGGTTTTCTTGTGTGCAGGAATATGGATTTTTAGGTGTCTCAGAAAATTCCAAGAAAAATCACGGAAAATCCACGCACTCGGAGGGACTCTGAGCCAGAAGTGGGGCGTCCCTAGGCGCCCTGCTGGCGCGGCCCCACCTCTGGACGCGCCAGGAGGCCGCCTGGGTGGGTCCCACCCCCTCTGGTGCCCTAACAGGACCCCTATTTTTACCCGTCGCGAGGAAACCCCAGAACAGAAGCCACTTTTCCAATTCTCGTCGCGGAGCCGCAACCACCCCCTGTTCTTCTCCGGGAGGGCTAATCTGGAGGTTGTTTTGGCCTCCGGTGAGGGGAGATCATCGCCATCGTCATCACCATCACCACTCCATCATCCCTCCATGAATTCTCCTTTCATGTGTGAGTAATTCCCTGTTGTAGGCAAAGGGGATGGTATGGATTGAATGAGTTAGATCATGTAATAGTTTCAGATTGTTGGGGGCATGTTGCCTATCATCTACTTTTGTGTTCATCATCTTTGCTACAACTTGTTGCTCTTAATGCTTCTCACTTTGGGCCCGAGTGCCATGTTTTCAGATCTGAACCACTTGTGTTTTCATTAGTTTATTTGTGTTCTTGATCCTAGCTAGGAGTTGTATGCACCTATTATGGTCCGGAACCGGCGATCCCATAGGTGACCGCTTGGGACACCAAAGGGGATGGACTATAATTTTAGGATTTCGTGTATCCATTGAGTGTTAATTCTTTGTTCCAGTGCTCTTTGACATGAGAACCTTAATATCCATAACTTCCTTTAGGCCCCCTTCGTAGAGGGATGCTAGGACAAAAGATGTTGTGCAAGTTCTTATTGCAAGCACGTACAACTACCTACGGGATACATGCCTAATGTTTGATATTGCCTAGATGATCCTTGCTTTTCTGTGTGCCTTGTCCCGTGTTAGAATCTATTACATGTTCAATCTCATCCAACCAGCTCCCAACCATCCATCTCCCTAGCCTACAATGTTTTAATCCTGTTGGTTACTAGTTGTTTACTTTTTTTGTTTTACTTTCGCCATTTCACTACCACTAGTTCCGTTGCCACCATCACTTCCATATCACTGTTGCTACTAATATTTCGTTGCAAGCAAGTGTATTTCAGGTGCGGTTGAATTGACAACTCAACTGTTAAAGCTTATAAATATTCTTTGGCTCCCCTTGAGTCGAATTTATAAATTGGGTTATTCTTACCCGTGAAGACTATCTCGATCCCCTACAGTTGAGGCTTATCACCGCCGCATTCGGTCCAAAGCGCCTGAAGAAACCCAAGAAGAAGGTCACGGCGGCAGAGGCGGTGCGACCTTGGAGTCGGCCAAAAGAGCCGACCATCACAAATACGCGATCGCCGTGAAAGTTGAGGCCGCTGCCAAAGCCATGGACGCGCAAGCCAAGGAAAACGTCATGGAGCACAAGAAGGACGTCATCGCGCAAAAAAGCGGCGGCGCGGTCTCTATACATGGTGGGATACGTTCGCGACCCCGCAATTGTGGCCGCGGCCACTGCGGCCATGACTGTCAGGAGCGGTACGAGCTCGTCCCAGCGCCCGCGAACATCCGCGACCACGCCGGTGGCGTCTAGCTTGTCGACCACGCCGCATGACACTTCGCTGGAGGTGATGATGCAGACGCTAGAGACAATGATGCCCCCTCCAATGTGCGCCATCGACGTCGACATCAACGCCGAGCCCGTTGGCGACGAGGGAAGTGGATCCAAGGCGGGGAGGAAGCACCCGAGGGAGTTCTCCATCAACAGTTTGCCGCCTTCACACAAGTTGTTCAACAAAATGCCACGGCCGAAGGAAGAGCTCGAGGAAGCGCCCGAGGACGGCGCAATCAGAAGCTACGCCACCATGCTCATGAGCCAACTCATCTTTGAGGGTGGCCCTCAACCCAGCGTCAATCTGGACGAGACGCAAAGCCAGGAGGGCCACGCCTTCCCGCAATATGAGGAGATGGGCGTCGCGGGAGCGAATGCCGATGCAGACGCCTATTGCTTTGTGGACGAGGATGGTCTCATGTATGGCCCTAGAGATGAAGATGAATGGCTCACTAATGATGGTGTTGACATTGGTGACAAGCTATTGTCATTCATGGATGAGCTCACCCAACAAGAAAGAGCCCAAAAAAGAAGGGCCAAAGCATCCGCACCAAGGCGTTCACCACAAAGTAAGATGAATTCCTTTGTCATGGTTGGGCAGATATTGGCCAAGGTCCCAAGACCGGCGCGGAGCAAAAAGGCTCAGTCTTTTGGCGGCACATCTACGCTTACTACCACGAGCGGAAGATGTATCATACATACCAAATGGAAAGCAATCGAACCGAGGAATCGCTCAAGAAAATATGGGGATTGATTCAACTAGAGTGCAACAAGTTTTGCGCGACCCTCGAGACCATGGAAAATCGCCCCGTAAGTGGCCTCGGTGTCGCTGACATAGTATGATCATCCATACTGGCTTTTAATTTCCTGTTGCCATGGTACAACACGCACGCAGGGCATGCCCAGCTCATTAAATTGACGCACTGCAGCACCCAGCGCGCCCCCATCTTAAATTGAGGCACTACAGCGCCCAACGCATTAAATTGACGCACTGCAACGTCCAGCGCACGTCCCTTGCATTAAATTGTTGCCACAACGCGCGCCTTGCATTAAATTGTATATGGTCATTGTATGTACGCTTTCCAAGCTTCGCAATTGTTCAAAGTTCAACATGGCAACAAGTCGTTCACCCTCACCCATTATTGGAACATCATTGGCAAGTTGCCGAAGTTTAGGGAGCAATATGCTGCCCAAAATAAGAATGGAGGACCATGGGTCATGGTTGAGCATGGTGAGGACGAGAAGAGGCCAAGAGGGCAAAAAAACTCCAAAGTCGAAGACGAACATGAGGCGGCAACACTGGCTTTGCAAGAAACCTTGAAAGGTTTAGTCACGAGAAAGGTGACGAGAGAAGACAAGAAGCGCCAAGATAAGGAAGATCAAATGAAGTCCTATCTCGAGATTCAAAATAAGAAACTTGAGATCAAAGATAAGCAAGTCAAGCTCACGACGATGACGAAGCAAATGAAGATTATGAAGGTCGACTTGAAAACCATATCTCCAAGGAAGCGTCCATGGTTTGAGAAGATGCAATGAGATTCTTGCTTCGGATGATTGATCGGGGACGCCAAATGGGATGGGCGTGAGCATTTTTTTCGTCGTGGCGCTGGTATGTGTGGCCATCTTTGAACTTGTGGCGCAAACTGTGTATTTTTTGATGTTAGTGCGTGCGCTGGCATGGAGCAGTGGCATTGCCGCTGGCATGGAATGAAATATCTGCTTCTGTTGGCGCGGACCAAATGCGTCTCTGCTTTGTCCAACGCGTACAATGAATTGATCCAGCAGCCGCACGGGCACGCAGACGAAATGCGTCTCCGCAGATGTCTGACGCAAACGGACAGATATCAGACAAATCGCACATCCGTTTGCGTCGTAGCGTTGGAGTCCCCGCAGTTGGTGAAGCGTGAAGAAGCAAAGTCCTCGAGCTTGATCCAATCTGATTCCCTTGAACAAGTTTCAATCCGAGTCCCTAGAATGAAGATCGAAGGTACAGTCTCTCCAAGGAAGTCCACACGTACGATGTCGTTGATCCGGTAGGGCTCTATCGTCCAGAGCTCGGCGCCACCAGAGGAAATAGGAGGGAGGAGGAGCCCCTTAGGGAGAGAATATTAGATCCCATAGATGAGGATAGAGGGGCAGCTACTTGCTGGTGTAGATACACCCCTCGTTGGTTACCCCAAGTGCAAGGTGATAATGATGTATATATCAACAACTTTTCCCTCAGACAGGAGAGTGAGGTTTATCGAATCCAAGAGGATTACGAAGAGGAGAACACTGCAAGTAGGTGGTTGATATGTCCCAAACGTATCTATAATTTCTTCTTGTTCCATGCTTATATATATTTTTTGAATTTTAAGACTATGAAGCATGAGCTCCACAGTATTTTATTTCATGGGAGAACCAAAATTTCTCAAAGAATAATACAAGTAAAAACAGGCAGGAAAAGTAAGGACAGGAAGGTAATCTAAGCCTACCCTATACTAAGGCAAAGAAGTAATCCAAGAAAGCAATCTAGTTTTAGGATCTCCCTGAAATCTAAGTGAAAGCAGGGTGATATCATGCACAAAGTGCCTTCTCCAGGATTGAAAATAAGCTCTCTCATTCCTGAAGGTCTTCCCGTTTCTGACTATCTAGATGCACCAAGCAGCTGTCAGCATGACTTCCATGAAGAAAGGCTAACCAAAAGAGCCTCTGGCTTGCTGTAAGCAGGAATGCAAAGATCCATTGGCCCCCAGGTGATTTGCAGATTGTTCCACACTCTACAACTGAAGTTGCAATAGAAGAAGAAATGTAATCTGTCTTCCAGAACATGAGTGTGGCAAAGGACACAAGAATTGTCCTCATGAGGTGATCTCCAGTGTCTCCTGACCAAAAGATCCTTATTATTCAATCTATAATATAGCAGAAGCCAACCAAAAACTTTGTTCTTCATGGTACATTTGCTCTTCCAGATCGAGGAGAAAGATTGATCATTTGGTATATTAGTATGAATAAGGCTGTAAAACCCCTTGACAGTGTAACCATGCTTACCAGGCCAGTTCCAAGAATCATGAGCTTGAGGATCTCTCTGAAGATCATTTAACCAATCCCTGAGAATGAAGAATTCAGAAGAAACTTGTTGTGAGAGGGGAAAATGAAATAGATGAGATTCATCCTCCATGCTCAGAAAATCTTGTACAGAGAGTTTGTCATCTTTCACCAAGGAGAAAAGATGAGGCAATCTATCCCTAGAGATCTGGATAAGCCATTGATTTTCCATCCATCATACCAAAAAAGAGCAGAGTCTCCAGCATTGAACATGACAGAGGCCACAGGTCTATAGAGATCATTCATCTTGAACACATCTTTCCACCAAAAGGATTGACAAAGAACAGTTGCATGGGGGACATTGCCACTGTATTAAGTGTTGCAGATAAGTGAGACCCAAGGAACATTTTCCTTATTATAAAACTTGTGCAAATGCTTCAGAAGTAAAGATTTGTTTTGCAATTGCATGTTGATGATTCCCAACCATCCTTTCTTTTTAGGCCTTCATACTAACTCCCAAGAAGCAATAGATTATCTAGTGGTATCAGAATTACATCTCCGTAGGCATTGTCTCTGAATTCTCTCTAGCTGTTTGAAAATACCCTGAGGAATCGCAAGGCTAGAAAGGTGATAAATAGGCATGGAAGATAGAACAGAGTTTAGCAACTGTAGCCTGGCACCTTGATTCAACATAGCAGAACTAGCAGGTGGCCTTCTTTCCACCCTATCAACCAAAGGCAAAAGGTCCTGAATTTTTGGCCTGGTATTTCCAAGAGGTAATCCAAGGTAAGTGAAAAGCATCTGTCCAATGGAGCAATCAAAGACATTCATGGGGATTAGAGATGATTTATTGAAGTTGACTTTGAGTCCAATGGAAGCATGGAACCTAAAAAGCATTTCCTTGATTGCCAACAGCTGAGCTTCATCATCATGAACCACCATGATTGTGTCATCAGCATACTGGATGATGGGTTAATTAAGATCATGGGATGGAATAGGCAGTTTCAAGATTTGATCATGAAGCATTTTATTGACTACTAACTACAGAAGATCAGCAGCCAGCACAAACAGGAGAGTAGACAAAGGATCCTCTGTCTGACCCCTCTTTTGCAGTAGAACTGTTTTCCAGGCACACCATTCAATAAAATAGATAAAGATCTAGAGCCTAGAATCTCTTTGATCCATCTGATCCATTTCTGACAAAAACCCTTGTGTTCCAGAACCTGAAGAACAACATCATGCTCAATGGTGTCAAAGGCCTTTGCAAAATCCAGCTTCAGAATTAGCAATGGCTTTTGTGACTGCTTGCATTGATGGATATATTCAAAAGCCCATGCTAAGCAATACTGAATGGAACTGGACTGAAGGAATCCATATTGATTCAAGTGGATACACTGAAGAATAACCTTCTGAAGTCTATTGGAAAGTAACTTTGTAAGAAATTTCAGGCAGGTATTAGTCAGTGAGATAGGCCTAGAATCATTACGCCAGACAAGTGCCTGCATTTTTGGGATCGAGGAAATTAAGGAACCATTGAGACATTCCAACTTGAGAGTTCCATCAGCAAACTATGATATCAAACTCATAAAATCAGATTGAATGATAGGCCAGCATTTCTTGAGGAATATGCCATTAAAACCATCAGGCCCAAGAGCTCTATCCACAAGAAGATCTTTAATAACCTCATTGATCTCATCTTGGGTGAAAGGGGAAGCCAGTTCCTGCAAACCTTCACAGGGGCAATTAGCTCAGAGATATTGAACTCCATTTGAATGCCTTGAGAAACCCCATTCTGTTTTTGTAAGAACTCCACAACAGGTTGGCCATCTGCTCATGATCAGTGAGAACTGAACCATCAGGAGCATGCAAAGAGGAGATAGAATTTTTCCTCATTTTTTCAGAAGCCATTGCATGAATTTTTTTGAATTCTCGTCCCCCACTTTGACATCTCTGACAGTACATCTCTGCCTCCAATATAAAAACTGAAGTCTGAGAAGATGTTGATGGTGTGATTTCACAATTTGACTGAAGTTGATTTCAGGCCTAGTTAAAGGTCTGATTTTCTCCAGAGTGTCAAAGGCCAGCACAACATGAGAGCACTTTAGAATGACCTTATTAAGAGATGCCATGTTGCAAGCCCATTTTTAAGGGAATATCTGAGCCTTTTAAATTTCTTGGACAAAGTGGTGGCAGCAGAATTGGCCATCACAGGAGAATTCCAAGAATTCTGCACACATTCCATAAAGCCAGGCAGCTCAGCCCAAAAAATTTCAAACCTGAAAATATTACACTTGGGGATAGCTGTATCAATGGACACAATATAGGGCACATGATCAGATGAAGTCTTGCCCATGGGTAGCACAATAGTGTTTGGGTAAGCTGAAATCCAAGAGCTTGATGTAAAAAACCAATCTAGCTGCTCCAGTAAAGGATCATCCTTCATCTTAGACCAAGTATATGCTCTGCCTTTGAGTGGTAACTCAAGAATCCCAAGGTGCCCAATAATCTCATTGAACAAGAAAATATCATTGAGATCCCCACCAGGCCTGTTTCTATTCTACAATGATCTGATGAAATTGAAGTCCCCCAGTAGTAGCCAATTTTCACCATCAGGGAGGTCATATAGCCATTGTACAAACTCATCCCTCATAGGACCCTGACAAGGTCCATAGACTGAGACCAAAGTCCAAACTACAGCATTATGGATAGAGGTGAAAGAGATTGTAATGCCAAAATGATTGGACTCCACAAGAATCCCATTGAAAATGGAGGAACACCAGACCACAATTAGCCCACAAGAGGCCGCCATAGAAGGGGAAAAAGCAAAGTTATCAAATCTGCGAGGACAAAACTTTCTAACTAGTCGAATATCAAAAGATTCACATTTAGTTTCTTGCAGACAGATAACAGAAAATCTACTTTCATCAATTTTAGCACGCACATCACGCTGCCTCTCATCAGAGTTCAGACCACGCACATTCCAGCACATAACACGCCAATTACGGTAATGATTACTATTCATAATTATAGATGCAGTTTATGGCAAAGGACATGTCTGCATAACAGGCATGAAAGCATCCAGTGCTGACAGACCAAAAGACCCAGACACTTAACAAAAAATTCAGACATAACAGGAAACTAGAACTACTACACCACTCTCGCACATGAAAAATAAAAGGCGTATTAATCATGATGAACATCTGGGTTATTGGCAGTAGACGGTCCAGCCATAAGCTTGGACGTGGTGGGGTCTTCTGGAGAAAACCCAAGGGAGATGCCAAGATTCTGCATTGCCCGGATAGGGGTGGGCGGAGGGATGTGAAACTCATCTTCAGACTGTGGAGCACTGGGAGCTTGCAGTCTTGGTTTCTTGGCACGTGGCTGCCTCAAAGGACTGGGCTTCATCAGAACTACAGAGATAGGCTTGAAACCAGACTTCTTTGCACAACTCCTGGTGATCCTGCGTGTGGAAAAATCTTCCTCATCATGCACCAGAGGGGGGCGATTGCGGCGCTTCTTGCCCATAGTGGGCTCCTGGACGTCAGCAAACTGAAGAACAGGTACTGAAGAAGATTCAGTGTTTGGTGGTAGATGCACAGAACTGTCCACAGGATGAGTCTGAGAAAATTCAATTCGCAGAGGCTCAGAGTGTATCACCTGGCCCTCATCAGCGACCAAATTCTGGAGGTGCAGTAACCAATCACCAGCAGGTGGAAGTGACGATGGGACATGCTGACACCTTTAGGGATAAATCGTGCACTAATAGTTGGAAGTAAATCAGACATAGCTCTTTCTAGGATCATATGAGCAGGTAGCACTGGTCCAAACGGAACACGTTCCAGAACTTCCGGTATAGGATCAAGGACAATGACTTGCGGCTGATATGGTACAATAGCCCAATCCTCAGCATTGTAGACTCGCTCCTGAACCTCCTGGTGAACATGCTCCACATGAGGCGCCTGAACTTCTATCACATCAGATTCAGACGAGGTACTAGATCCCAAAGAAATATTGATCTCCATAGTATTCTGATCCTGTGGGGGCATTTCATCTTGAACCACAGGTTCATTCTCAGCTGCCTCCTCAGCATTCAGAGCAGGCTAGCCAGCATTCTCTTCAGGTGCAACATCATTGTTGCCATGTTCCTGTTGCTGTTGCTGCTGCATTGCCCTTCGTTCCATCCCAGAGCAGGGTATGGTGGATCACCCCAAACAGGAGCATGAGGTGGTATATGACCTGGCATGGGACGTGGGTTTCCATCGAGTGGCATGAAATTTTCATCCGTAGGTAGGACATCATCAACAAAATTGGCAGTGAGGATATAGATAGGTGTAGTCCAGGAAACCACCGTTCCACCCCATGGAGAAAATTTCCGAAAGACCACGGCACGCGACACCAAAGCATTTTCAGGGAAGGATGCATGAACCAGAGAGCGGACCATGCGCCTGTAAGTGTGATCCCACTCGATAAACTGACCGAAAGTACCAATAACCTCAGATAAGTAACGAGTGTTTCTGTAATCTAGAGGGACGCCAATAAGCATGAGCCATTCAGTGTGATGCCCATGGATAGCCCGAAACCCTTCTACTTCATTATGTAGTATGAATCTAACAAAAAACGCATCTCCATCTTCATCAAAACCAAACGCAAATGATGCATGCCAAAAAAAAGATGCGTGGACAATCGGATTCTCAACTTCAAACAGGCCTACCGCTTGAAACCAGGTCTGGGCGGAAGGAACAATCACCTGAAGCTCCTGGGTGAGGAAGTGCACCACTTGTTCGCGTCTGACGCCGACCAAGTGCGCAGGCGGCAGCGACTCGACAATCGCCACCATGTAGTGCTCATGCATCCGGGGCGGCGGCTGCGACGCAGTGTAGAACGTCCGAGGAAATCTCTCGGGACCCCCATCCAAAATGTCATGACCAGCATGCAGGAATCGACGAGGATCTAGCTCAAAGTTGACCGTGGACTCAATGGAGCACTTGATACGGTGAGGAAGATAGTTCTCTCACTTCTCGTTGGTTACCCCAAGTGGAAGGTGAGATGTAGCGTAGCAGAAAATTTCCCTCGGTGAAGATACCAAGGTTTGTCTCCAGTAGGACTCGCAGAAATACAAGAAGGTGTCATGGCGCTTGACGTGGACATGCACACACATGTCACATCCCAACTTTTGTAGTTCCTTTATTATAATGCTAAAATTTAGGGCTAACAAAAACTTTGCATGGTTGTAGTGTTGTGATGTTGAATCCATGTTTGACTGTGTGTGCTTAGTGTTGATCATGCTAAACTTGGGTGGTTGTCGTTTGTGGTCAATGTACTTGTGTGAATAGCATAGGTTATCCATACTATCTTGTTGATCATCTTAGCATGATCATAAGCACGGTCACACTAATACCCTAGTATGCATATATTTAAGACCGTCACATGACGTAACACTTTTGCACTCTCTCACTTATAGATGGTTTTGCATTCCGTTTGCTTTTGTTTGTTTTGATATAAAACCTTATATATTTTCTGAGGTATAAATTATACTAGTAATGATTTAGATCACCACAAAGCCCTAAGGCACTACCTTTTCGCTCGATGAAGAAAACTAAAACAAAGATCATTTAAAATCCTATGAACATATTCGAGACCTAATAAAATTCATACGTGACCATGATCCACTCACCGTATCCAGGAAATTTCAGCTTTTTAAATAGAATTTTTTTTGTTTAGGCTTTTTCACAAACACATGGGAGGCACTTTTTGTATTTGCTTGATTATTTGATCAAAAAAAGAAAAGAAAGAAAACTACCCTAACTCCCTAACCCCCCCCCCCTCTCTGCTAACGTCATCCCGAAGCCCCCCCCTGTGACGTAGCCAGACCGACGTCAGCCCTCGCCACCGCCTCGGCTGGCCAGTAGGCGAGGAGGCCGCCGCTCGCTCACCTCCCTCTTCCCCCCGTGCTATAAACCCCCCCCCCCTCCCCCAGCCTCTCCTCACCACTCCACACCACCGTAGCCCGCTCCACCCCACCCCCTCGACCGAAGCAACACAAGAAAAGAAGAGACCGAGGGAAGAAGAGAAGGAGGAGGAAGAAGAAGGGAGGAGGAGCAGGCTGCTCCAAGAGAGCGCCGCCGGGGGAGGAAGGCCGAGCAGGAGGCCGGCGCGCCTCTGCCTCGCCTCGCCGTCAATGTCGGTGAGCACCAGAGCCCCTCATCCAGGCCGAGCTCAAGCCGTTCGTCTACCCCGAGCTCGGCTTCAACCTCGTCGCTCCCGGCTGCCGAATTCTTCAAAAACGCGCCCTACCCAGGCCTCCCTCTGCGCCCGCCGCCCCTTGCCGCCGGCCGCCGGCGAGGCCAGACGCCCCCCCCCCCCCCCCCGGGACGCCATGGGAGCTCTCCCGAGCTCCCAGCCTGCCCGAGCTGGAAGAAGGGCCCCTGGCCGTCCGATCTTCCGAGATCTAACGGCCCAGGGAGCCCCATACCCCTTCGTTTACAAAAAAACTTACTGCTGCGCTGGGCTCGGCCCGTAAAAAAAAAATATATATATAGAAACTGTGCCCGGGTGCGTCCAGTAGCCATGGGCCGGCTGTGTTTTTTTTTCTCTTAAAAACTGCAACACTTAAATAATTCTAAACAAATAATCGTAGCTCAGAAAATTATGAAATAAATTTTGTGTGGTTTAGAAAATTGTGTTTTATTTTTCTATATGCTTAGAATAAATTATATGCAGTGTCAAATTAATTGCTTTAGTTTAAACTAGTTAATTGTGCTTTTTAGCAGCTAATAATAGTTTTAATCAATTCCCTATAAACCCTAAAAATGAAATGTTGATTTTTATATACTCCTGTGAATATTCTTGTTTTTTTTCTGTGTGCGTAGAATATTATTTGGACTAAATAAATTTGTGACCCTTTTTATTTTTATTATTATTATTAATATTTCTAGTTATTCCCTTTGTAACTTATGTTAGTACTATTTTGATTGTTAGTTTATTATTAAACTAGCATGTGGTCAGAATGTTATTGCTATGAACTTGGTTATGGAATTAAAACAAGTTAATAAGTTATTAGTGAATCACTTAACATAACTCTAGTTAAGAATTGCTTAATAAAATCTTGTTGTGGTAATCCTATTAAATTTATTCCAATGCCTTGTTTTGATATTTAACTTTGAAGTGTTGATTTAGTATTTCAATGCTAGTACAAATGATACTCTTAATTACTAGTTGTTTGGTAGTAAAGTTGAGTGTTGTGTGCCTTGTTTGTTTTGCCTGATTGTAATGGTGAATCTGTTTCTTCCGCAACATGTAGACGATACGCCGTACGTTGCAGGTGAAGACTCCTCCCTTGCCACCGAAGAAGCCGATCCAGGGTACATCATCGAGGAAGGCAAGCCACCGTCAAAACTCAAACTCCGCATTACCCATTTTTACTTTCTTGGTATCATTTATATTGTATCATGCTAGTATTATATTCATATGGTTTGGGATTGTATTAGTTTTATTAGAGAAACTCCACACCACCCCATAGCCTACCTAATTGGGAAAAGCTAAGTAGAACCCCGATGATCCCGGCATTCTGTCGAGACCATCACCCAGATCTAGTATTTAGCATTACATAACAACTTGGAAAGTCATACTTCATCCTTTTTGGTACGGCATTCACCTAAGAAGGTGGTATAGCCGGGATTGTGGAACATCGTCGGACATGGACAAAGTCTGGAGGAACTCTCTATTTGTGCCGCCAAAATCTAGCATTACAGTACAACCACTATACTCTGGTATGGGACAGGGCTAGTTGGAATCTTGTTTGTCTTAGTACGGGGGTCCTATAACTACACATGGATGCGTGATTCCACGAATCCGATAGCCCTCGAAGTCGATGGGTGAAATTCGCTAGGCTTAGTGTCGGAAGGAACCTTGGTGCTCTTCGACTACGGTGCAGGCTTGGGTCCAAGAGGAGCATGACCTGTCACACGAAAAGTCCATGCAGTACGCAAGGGGTGGAATCACCTGTACTAGGGCATACAAGGGGAAAGCTAAGGTCGATTATCCGAGACCCGCATACTGAAGTATGACGATCCGTGGGGACACACGGCGGATGTATCGAATGTGGTGGGTAAAGTGTACAACCTCTGCAGAGTGTAAATCTATTCGAGTAGCCGGAGTCCACGGTCATGGACAGCTAGTGGGGCCACACTTTGTGGGGAGTAGATGAGAAAGCCCGGTACTGAGTTTATGGTTCGCGATGATGGTGTTCGTATAGTTGAAAAAGGGTTGGACTTGACTTATCCAAATGCAATGTGGGGAATAAAACTTGCCAAGTTTAAAACTTTGCCAACTTAATAATAATATTGAGTAGATAGGAAATCTCTATGAAAAACTCCACCATATAGACATCCCATTATTTTCTTGTACAAAACTTTGTTTCTTTCTTTAGGTGGTTTGCGAGTACTTTGTATGTACTCACGGCTTTGTCCCTGGTTATTCCGTCGGCCAGGCTTGGAGGAGCAGGTATATGATGACGATGCTACCGACGACTACTAGGACGTGTTATGCTCTGATCTACCCTGTGGATTGTGTCGCCCCTACCCTTGTTGCTTTTGCTTTTCCGCTGCTATTTGAGCCCGACGAGGCCATGTAAGACTTTATTAATGTATGACTTGTATTCGGTATTGTATGAACATTGAGACTATGATATCCATGTCGAGTTGTGTGTCATGCGAACTGATCATGGGAGCATGACCGTATACACAGCTGGTCGCTTCGGACATATAGTCCGGGGTGCCCACAACACAACAAGTAACTTTTCTCCCAACGAGTACAGAGGAGTTGTCAATTACTCCGGCCTTGTTGTTTACAAAGGATCAACGCAAGAGATAATAATAGTGGCAACGGAAAAGAAGAACCGAAAGTAAATTGAAGGTGTAAACAATGGTAGAAATATGGACCGAGGTCCCATGACGTTCACTAGTGATGTCTCTCTCCCAAAAGACAATAAAAGTGCTAGCGAGGTAAACAAATCACAGCTGGGCAATTGACAGGATTATAAACACACTGCAATGCTAATTATGCTACAAAAGAAACGAAGAGGCTCAAAATCAATGGGCAGTACACCAAGGTAAGTAGACCGAAATCCATCTGCATCTATTACGAATCAACTACCTTGAGATATCTATCCAGAACATCTCGCTGGAATGAAGTTGTGAATCCCACCCAAAGTGTAAACTCAAAGCAACATACAACTGCATTAAAAGATTTTTGCGTAAAGTAAACAATCCTTGCACCCGCAGGTACAAGCACCGTTGTTTTATCCCTGGTGGCAACAACACATCTCCTAGTCTCATGTTTCTATCACTCAAGCTAGACATCAAGGGGCTGAACCCACAATCAAGCATAACGCTCCCTCTCGGAGTTGCAACACATCACATGGACAAAGAAAAATATGGGAATGGAGAACATGCAAGAATTAACTCAAGAACACAAATATAAAAGAGAACCAAATATATTACTCATCACAATCTGAAGATAGTCTCATAATCCATCAGATCCCAGCAAACTCAGCATAGCAACACAGAAAATTACAAAGGTCCCTCGATCATGTGAGGTCTCGAAAGTGGAAGCACAAGGAGGAGAGGAGAAAATCACATAGCTACTGGTCATGGACCCATGGTCCAAGAGGGACTACTGACAACACTTTCGGGAGGCATCCATGGCGATGGATGGTCTCCCGAAAGGGGTTCCTCCTTCCGGCATGGTGCCGGGGCAGCTTCTCCTAGCAGCCTCGATCTAGAAACGGCGGCGGCGGCGGTACAGAGAGGAGAACGGGAATAGCAGATCGATATTAGGGGTATTATCCGTGGGCACTAAATATAGGACAAGGGGGGCACCGAGGGGGCCCACAGGGCAGCCAGGAGGGTTCCCAGCGCGCCCTACGGTGGGGACACGCCAGGGACCCTCCTAGGGCCCTGGTGGGTCCACTCCCTTCCTTCCTTGGTTCTTCGGGAAGCTTCCGGGACACTGATTTTTTATATAATTTTTTCGGAATTTATTTGGCACTTTTAATGGCCGGAAAACCTGAAATATAAAAACAGCAGAAATCAGGAACTGGCAACTGGGTGCACTGAGTTAATAGGTTAGTCCAAATATGATCAAAAGTGTATGAAAGTTGAAGCAAAACATGGAAAAGTCACACAAATCATGCATGGAGCAAGCAGAAATTATAGATACGTTTGGGACGTATCAACATCCCCAAGCTTAATTCCTGATCGTCGTCGAGTAGGGAAATGATAACAAGCATAAGTTATGTGGCGACATGCCACACAACCATATGACTTTTAAGTAAAGCAATCAAATCATGCAATTCAATTCAAGTCTTAACAGGCAAGAGTCTATATTAGCATTGACACAAGCAACAAAAGAACAATGGGTGCAAGAGCTCTCGCTGTCCGTGACTCGAATGTCTCCAAATGGTGTTTGCGTGCAAGCAGGGGACTGGCAAAAAGAGAGAAAAAGGTTGTTGAGAACTACTATCTACTAAAGTTTCACACTTAGTCTCCTTTGGATTCTTATATTGACTCGTCCCCAGACAACTAGCCAGGTACAAGTCAAACTGATCCACTCCCTTTCGATATTTTGAGCACTCATGCAATGGATGAGCGTGAGAAAGAAAGTTGACACCTAAAAGGCGAAACAGAAAGAAGGTGGAGGAGGAAGACAAAAAAGGTGTGAAAGGCTCACATCAATTAGGACAACCATAGGCGAGAGAAGGCCATATGATAGATTATGATGTGAGGAGTAGGGATTGCCATGCAACAGATGCACATGTGAGCTAAAAGCTCTCTAAGGGAACTAGTGGGGGTGCATCTAACTTGCTTACTCAAGAAGACCTAGAGCTCGTTTGAAGAGGCTCATCATTGGAATATACAAGCCAAGTTTTATAGTGTGAAGGGTCCCCACATAGCTATATGCATGTATGATGATCTCTATGGAGTACAAGGGATAGAGGATGAAGTACTAGTGTGGATCTCTCAAAAGGAATAGTAGTGTGCCCCCTTCTCTCTTTTTATTTTTTTTCTCTTTTTCACTTTTTTGTATTTTTTGGTGGCCTCCATGGCTCTTTCTATTTAACTCTCATTTGACCTCTTTGGGTTCTTTTGATTTTGTCCTCTTTGGGATCTTTTCCTCAATTTAGGGGCAACACTCTATATTTGACAAGAATATAGGATATCTTTCGCACTTTACAAGGGTACTCACATAAAGAAGATGTAACTATCATGATGCAAATGTATGCCTCTGCCAGGATAGCAGGATATGCAATGATACTAGCGCATCATGTAGAAATGATTAGGGCAAGGCCCGACTAGCATTCGGCTCATCGATCAAGCAAGTATCATGTATGACATGTAGATCAAGTCATGAGAAGGTGGATGTTGCATGGCAATGTATCACGGAAAGGCTATGGAAATGCCTTGTAGGTAGGTATGGTCGTTGTTTTGAGGAAATATATAAGGAGGTTTATGATGACAGAGTGTATCATGCCAAGGGTTTGGATGTACCGACGAAGGTGGACGCCAACTCTCGGAGTGAGAAGGAGGCAATGCACGGCACAGGAGAGGCTAGCAAATATGAGGAGGTGGAAGTGTCAACTTTCGAATACTCACATTAGTCCGAAGAACTCATGCACTTATTATCGGTAACTATCAATATAATCAAGAGGTTCGCAAAGAGACAAGTACCCCGAGGAGGAGTGTATGGGGGTTTGGTTATCCTTGCGCATCCTCGACTCATGGTACGTGAGTGTACTCTAATATTCAAACCCTCCAGAGGTTAGTGATCCATCTAGTAGCTAGAATTCTCAACAGGGGTTTTGCTTTTCGAAAATCACACGGATTGCCCAAAATACGACATCTATCGCTAATAGGATAAAGCTCTTGACACCATAAGTTCAAACATTACTCTAGTCAATACCTCAAAACTATTGCAAGTTACTACTACAAAGAGAATAGCAACTTCAACTACCTACTTTCTAGTCTAGACACAAAACTCAGTGCAACAGGCAAACTCTATAAACAAGATAAACATGCAATCTATAGAATGTTCAACCAGAGACAAAAGAAAAGCTCAAGAAGAAAACTGAAGCACTACAACTAAACAGGGCAGAAGCTAAGAAAATAAAAAGGACAACTCACAGCTAAGGAAATAAGCATGCAAATCCAATGAGGAGTTCTAGTTCAAACGGAGCATGTTTCTCTCCCACAGAAAAGAAAGCTGGGGTCTAACTTTTTACTACAGCAAACAAAGCAAAAAAAAACCTAAGAAAAGTAAAGAGCGATACGCTCCAAGCATAGCACATAACGCATGAAGTGATAAACATATAGTGCAATGAGGGACGAACTGATAATTGTTGATGAAGAAGGGGATGCTCGGGGGCATCCCCAATCTTAGACGCTTGAGTCTCCTTGAATATTTGTTGGGGATCCATGGGGGCATCCCCAAGCTTGAGCGCTTGACACTCCAGGATCTTTTTTCATCTTCTTCCATCACACACTTGAAAACTCCCTTAATACATAACTCATTGTAAACTAATTAGAGAGGTTAGTACCCTATTAAACTAATTTTCCTCTACTGCAAATAAAGATATTCTTGAAGAGTTACCGTTTCTCTATATTGCCAAAAAGATTTTGCAAAGAAAAAGTAAGCTTAAAGTTTGCAAAAGTTAGGAGAGACAAAACGTGGCAGAATTTGTGAAAAACAGAACAACATGTAGTAAAGAATTTTTTGGGGGGACTTTTGCAACTCAAATATAAAAACTCAGGACATACGAAAGTTCCGTGATTGTATAGAGCACGCTGTGTAAACAATTCAGCTCAAAAAGATGAACTGGTAATTTACTATGATTTTTCCCGTCACGAGGACAGAATCTGTTTTCTGGACGGCATGTCACAACTTTCACTTCCCTTGTCATATGAGGCTATATTTCGCACAAAGCTTGAAAAATAAAGATACAATGATGTTGCTACAGTAGTAACAATCATCAAGACCACTAAAAACATAAGTAAAAACATCTTGGGTTGCCTCCCAACAAGCGCTTTCTTTTACGCCTTTAAGCTAGGCACAAAGAAAAATATTAAAGCTCTCCAAAATCATCAGAATCACCAAGAATTTCAAAAGGGTTATCAATAAGCTCATCCTTGTTCTTCCGAGGGAAGAGGTACGTACCTTTTGCCTTACCACGCAAGCGTATTTGTCCTTTACCTATATAATTGAAGCCTTTCATGGCTCGGAGGAAGTCCCTTCCAAGAACTATATTTCCTCGTTTGGTCTTCATGATGGAAAAGTCAATTTCTACGCTCCTTTTAAGAAACATGACTTGGAAATCTTTTAATCTCCCCTGGATCTCAGAAATATCACCATTAGAATGTTCATGGAAAGATGGAAATTTCTCCATGCTTAAAAGGTACAAAGAATCATAAATAAAGCTTGGCATTATAGAAAATGTAGATCCAATGTCACAAAAAGAAAGGAAGTATTGGTTAGGGATAACAATCCTAACAAAGGGCTCCCAATCATTTTCTATTTCCAAAATCTCGTCTTTAGGAGGGTTTGGCTTTTCTACTCCTTTTAAGTCTAGAACATCAAGCTTCTTCTCGATAGTAGCAATTCTGTCTACAACTGTATCGAGACCATCATAAAAAAAACTAGATAAACCATGTATAATTTCAAGAGCTCTAGCTTCACCACACTCTAAAAAGTCTCCTTCAGCTATAAGATCAAGAGAGTGCTTAAACCACTTAAAAAGGCCAAAGTAAAAATTTCTAAGCATAATTCTTATAGGTAACCAAGGCATATTTTCCTTATGTGCTTCAAAAATTCTGTCCCATGCCTTCTTCATATTTTCCCCATTCCTTTGATGGAAATCCAAGACCTCGGATTCCCTCATAATACCAACTCCTAACATACTTACCACACGAGAAAGGTAACAGGTATTTTTGGTATTTTTGATAAGGGACACAAAAGTAAAAACAAAAAGATAACCTAAAAAGACTAAAAAGCAAAGATAAAAGATAGTGTGCAACTCCCCTATCTTGTAGACTGGAGTCCCCGGCAACGGCGCGAGAAATTAGCTTGATACGGTGAGGAAGATAGTTCTCTCACTTCTCGTTGGTTACCCCAAGTGGAAGGTGAGATGTAGCGTAGCAGCAAATTTCCCTCGGTGAAGATACCAAGGTTTATCTCCGATACGACTCGCATAAATACAAGAAGGTGTCACGGCGCTTGACGTCGACCTGCACACACACAACAAGTAACTTTGCTCCCAACGAGTATAGAGGAGATGTCAATTCCTCCGGCCTTGCTGTTTACAAAGGATCAATGCAAGAGATAATAATAGTGGAAACGGAAAATAAGAAATGAAAGTAAATTGAAGGTGTAAACAATGGTGGAAATATGGACCGAGGCCCCATGACGTTCTCTAGTGACGTCTCTCTCCCAAAAGACGATAAAAGTGCTAGCGAGGTAAAAAAATCACAACTAGGCAATTGACAGGATTATAAACGCACCGTAATGCTAACTATGCTACAAAAGAAAGGAAGAGGCTCAAAAGCAATGGGCAGTACGCCAAGGTAAGTAGACCGAAATCCATCTGCATCTACTACGAATCATCCACCTTGAGATATCTATCTAGAACATCTCACTAGTATTAAGTTGCGAATCCCACCCAAAGTGTAAACTCAAAGCAACAGACAACTGCATTAAAAGAACTTTGCGTAAAGTAAACAACCCTTGCACCCGCAGGTACAAGCACGGTTGTTTTATCCCTAGTGGCAACATCACATCCCCTAGTCTCATGTTTCTGTCACTGAAGCTAGACATCAAGGGGTTGAACCCACAATAAAGCATAACGCTCCCTCTTGGAGTTGCAACAAATCACTTGGCCATAGAAAAATACGGCAACGGAGAACATGCAAGAATTAACTCAAGAACACAAATATAAAAGAGAACCAAATATATTACTCATCATAATCTGAACATAGTCTCATAATCCATCAGATCCCGGCAAACTCAGCATAGCAACACAGGAAATTACAAAGGTGCCTCGATCATGTGAGGCAGATCACGATGTATCAAAAGTGGAAGCACAAGGAGGGGAGGAGAAAATCACATAGCTACTGGTCATGGACCCATGGTCCAAGAGGGACTACTCACAGCACATCCGGGAGGCGTCCATGGCGATGGATGGTCTCCCGGAGGGGGTTCCTCCTTCCGGCAGGGTGCCGGGGCAGCTTCTCCTGGCAGCCCCAATCCTGAAACAGTGGCGGCGGCGGTACAGAGAGTAGACCAGGAATAGAAGATCGATATTAGGGATTTTCTCCGTGGGCACTAAATATAGTCCAACGGGGGCACCGAGGGGGGCCACAAGGCATCCAGGAGGGTGCCCGGCGCGCCCTAGGGTGGGGCCGCGCCAGGGACCCTCCTGGGGCCCTGGTGGGTGCACTCCCTTCCTTCCTTGGTTCTTCAGGAAGCTTCTGGGACGCTGATTTTTTATATAAGTTTTCTGTAATTTATTTGGCACTTTTAATGGCCGGAAAACCTGAAATATAAAAACAGCAGAAAATAGGAACTGGCAACTAGGTGCATTGAGTTAATAGGTTAGTCCAAATATGATCAAAAGTGTATGAAAATTCAAGAAAAACCTTGCAAACTAGGCGGTGGAGCACTGCGAGACGAATCAGGGGAGAAAGACTGCGATGATAAAGAAACAGGGGAGCCGCCGTCGCTTAGATTGGGCCTTTCTTTTGGAGGGCTAGAGCGTATCTGCGGCGAAACCGAACCGTCGGGAGAGGAGAAAGCTGAGGCTCGACTCCCAAAGGTTTTGATGGGACTTTGGGAACCCAGATAGGAGATGCATTGATGAGTCCTGGACACTCTTTTTTAACGTGACCGGACCGGAAGCACAGACTACAACGCACCCAGTTAGAACACGCGTTCGTTGCATGGCCCATGCTAATGCAATTTTTACAGTCCCACAAACTAGCGGCCATCACCTCAATCATCTCATCAAAACTTTGTAATTGCTTAACTGCCTCTTTAGGTGGCGGAAACTTAACCGGAGAATCACAATCAGATTCATAATCCGCCAACCGGATCAAAGAATATTGTGTTGTCCCGTTCACAACCGTAGTCAACCCAGTCATATATACCATTCTTATGTTCTATCTCCACACGAGTTACAATTTCCCCGGGACTAGAGTCCAAAGATAAGGAATGTGTACCGAAGAATCCAGGTTAGGATCACCAGACTCCAAGCAAGGGGCAGCTGAAAAACTACCAAAATGAATCACTGGACGGACGGATGCCGCCGGTGACGATGGCGGCGAGGGAGGGATAGCATGAACTGGTGTGTTGACATGCAGGTGTGATATCTCATGACGAGTAACATAAAAACCAGCTTCAAGGACTGTTTGAGTGTCCCTTCCTGTAGGGAGAAAATGATAACCCTTACAAGCTTCATAGTTCATGAAGGTTGCAAATTTCACTTTCTTGTTCCTGGAGGCCGGGGACTTGATCGCCGATTTGGATGGAGATTTCTCCAAAGCGGCTAAACCTAATCTAGCACGGCGTTTGGAAGGACTGACTAGAGTCCATTCCTCATCACATTGCACTTGCCAACGTCTAAATTCCTTGTTCCAATCAGGACCACCATTACCCCAAAGATGAAACAAACAATGAAACTTATGGAAAACAAAAGTCTTATGATGATAGATGAAAAAGCCAACATCCTTGCAAGATACATGAAAGCCATAAAGCCGATCTTGCAAGTGAAAAACCTTAAGCCGGGAACAAAACCCTCCAATGGCAGCTTCCAACGCCAAACTGACGTTATCTTCATTCAAACGAAAAGAGTGCCGCACAAAAGAAACCACCAGAGTGAAATGACAGTGTCATCAGGGTGTACCGTTCATTTGAAGAGTCGATGAATATATTCCGCCAACTTGATCCCCGGGGAAAAGTGTAGGCCCAAGGAGATCGATGCATGAACCGCCATAAATGGAGATCAATCGATGAAGAAGAGAGCGGCTATGAGAATGGTTGGAGCAGGCGTCAAACCTCACGGTTGGACGTAGAGATTGCCGGCGATGAGGTGGCGGCTAGGTTTAAGGGGGTGGGAGCGGGGTGGGAGCCATCACGGTTTTTCCATGCTTATATTGGTGACTTTGCTATATGTTTCACTACACTTTCATACCTTTTTCAACATATTTGTACTAACCTACTAACTCAGTTCCCAGTACAAGTTTCTATTTGTTGTTGTCCGTGCATTGCAGGAAAATGCCAATTATTAAAGTGGTCTGAAAAATCGGGAAAATCTTATTAAAAATCACCAGTCTAGAAGACCCCAGAAGCGCGAAGGGGAGCCGGAGGGGTGACCCCTCACCAGGCGGGTGCCTGGTGTCACAACCAAAGTTTAGGTATGTGCTAGGGTTAGCAAGTAACTTTGTATCATGTGAAAAAAGTTCAAAAGAAATCCAAATAGGGAAAAGAAAAGCCCTAATTGAATTTAATTCAAATTGCGAGACAAAAATTTCTTCCAAAAATTCCTTTGAACTTTTTGAAAAGTCTTATAATTAAGCATGATCACATATAAAGTGAAGTGGGTCCCACTGCATGCCTCAAGATTTTTCAAAAATTCAGAAAAGGGCTTGGAAATTAAATAATACCCCTATTTGAATTGAAATTCAAATATTTTGAATCTAAAAAATTCTCAAAACTTGGGAGTGGCTAGCCCTATGTCACCTAAGTCCAAGATAATGTTTTGGGGATTTTAGAAAATGCTATGGTATTTATTTACTAGAGCAAACAAATTACAAAAATTTTAAAAAGAGAAATAAAATAAAGGGGACAAACAGGCCCAACTCATCCCCCAACCCACCTAGCCTGGCCCAGCCCGCCATCCCCGTTGTCGTCTTCCGCAAGATGCTCGGTGGCGAGACGAGAGCGCACGGCGACGCCACCGCGACGACGAGGCGCTTCTAGGCCCTCCCGTTCCTCCTCAGTGCACCGCGAGGACACCCTAGATCCCCCGCACTCTTTCCCCCTCTCCCTGCTCGCTCTCCCCCTCTCCCTCTCGCGAATGTCGAGCGACCTGAGAACTCGCCGGAGCACGCCGCCGTGACCGCCGCGGCCACAGCCCTCCTCCCGCGGGACCAACATGTCCAAGAGGACCGCCGGGGTCTTCTTCATCGTCTCCATCAAGGAATTGACCTATGGACGCCAGTAGCCGATGCCTTCTTTGCCGTGGAGTTCGTGGTTGATTGCGCCGCCGTCCAGTCATCTCCGACCCCGCCGTCCTCTCCGTTCGCTCTGGGGTGAGCTCCTCTCTCATTTGCCCCACTCCGTGCTCGTTCCCGTGGCCGATTTCATAAATTCCATCCCAGCAGGGCTCCAGCCGCCGCGTTCCTCAACGCGGGCGAGGATCCTGCCACCCCAGCCTTCCCCGTGTGCACGGCTCGAGGCGAACATGCACGAGGAGCACTCCATTGCTATCCCCGTGCCAAGCCAAGGCCAAAATGGCAACTCCGACGAGCCTAACGTCGCGTATGGTGGTCGCCGGCAACGTCTCCCCGGTGAGCCATTTCATTAAGCCTTAATCACCCACTAACCTCCCCCTCCTAAGCGAATGACGGTGGGACCTGGGCCCCTAACTAAACCATCTCTTTTTTAATTAAACAGAGATTAACCCCCTTAGACACTGACACCCGGGATCCACATGTCACCCCCACGTCTAAGTGACGCAAGCATGACGCAATAAAGCCTCTGTCCAGATTTAAAATAAATCAAAAAATTCCAGAAAATCATTGAAACATTGGAAATTCATAGAAAATTCATCCTAACTCCAAATTAAACAAATAATATATTAAAAATTATCTGAAAAATGGAAGGATTATGAATATGAATTTTTTACATGTTTGACCATTTTAAAATGGGTCAACAGTAGAAAATGTGCATATGACATAATTTGAATTCAAATTTGAAGTTTGAATTTGCAATTCTTTTGCAATACACTTCAATTAAATAGAATTTTCCACAAACCAGTACCATATACATCATGTCACAACATATCATGTGCTTGAGCATTTTACTTTCGATGTTGTCCCCCTTCGTTGCCTTCGTTGATGATTGCTTAGATAACAGCGTTCCCAAGACAGAGGTCACCCCTGAAGCAGAAGATCGATAACCAGTGTATCGTCAGCGAAGCAAACAAACCATCATTGATCATGTCTATAAAAACCCATTTCCCTCTCATTCTCGCTTATGCATGTTTAGGAGTTCACATTGATACGTCCTACCGCTAGTTGAAGCCATTCCTTTGCACGACCTATCATTTCTTCCACAGTATTAAGCTAACCTAAACCTAGAAGATCTAGGAATTGTTTTTGATCATCATGTGGCCATTTAACCATGTTATGCTTATGCTATGCTTAGAGTTGTGGAAGCATTGGTCCATCTTGGCTGACGAATTGATGTTGGTAGCATCCATGTTCATGTTACTTGTGATCAAAGAGGGTGTGGTGAATTTGACGTAAACAACGTGAACGATGAGAGACTGTGTAGGAGTACAAAGTGGGTTGTCTCGTTAAACACTTCCCTAGGACCCGAGTTCTTGTGTTGTGATCCAAGACAAAGATTACTACCACATGTAGGGTTTATGGGACCCCGTTTGGCCTCTTTACTCACCCCGATCCAGTCCAGGAGTCACACTAGTTCGGGCTTTCCATTTGGCATATGCATAGAAAAAGAATGAATGAAAGTGGCATCATATAGATATGTGGGTGGACCTATGAGGCAGTGAAACAATCTGCTAAAGGTGGCATCTCGGTCGCCTGCATTGTCTGAGTCCGTTTCGTTGAACCGGCCGGACTCTCGAGCGGTAGCAACTCAGATAGTCGACTCCTGGATAAAAGAAGGTGATGTGAGGGTAGTGCCTTGGTGTTTATCCACGTCTGACACCCGCTTGAAGGCTGAAGAACTCTAGACGATAAGTGATGACACACGTGTGAAGAAGTACACCCCTGCAGGGTTAACAAAACTATTTGAATAGCCGCGTCCGCGGTCATGGACAACTTGGAGACCTATGCTTGATTATTAGACAACTTCAATGGTTACTTTAAAACTTGCCAAAATAAGTGTGAGTTCTAGGGTTTTCTTCCGGTGGTGAAGTCAAGGAAGTATCCATAGTGGTGTATTGGTTGGAGACTTGGTAGTGGACTCGTGTACGCTTCTTACCTCAATATGGTACTCGTAATACAGGACTAGCCAAGTCAAAGCTGGCACTTCTGCATTGAAACCCCACCTCCCTTTACCTTGAAACTTGAGCATGAGTAGTATAGCTCCTACGTAAGTCTTTCTGAGTACGACTTTGTTCTCACGTTTGCTTATTTTATGTTTTAGATGAGAACCCAGACTCCTATGGAGGTACCTTCCTAAAGATCGACGTGGACTAAGCTAGTATAGTTCCAGACAGCAGTCTAGTCCCTCGTGGAAGGGCTATGTATGTTTGAACAAGGTTTCTCTAAGCCATTTGTTAATTTTGTATGTAAGTCAATAAAGATATACTTTGTAGTGATGAGTACCTGCTGTTGACACTAGACATGTATGCTTCGTGTATGTTTATAGCATGCATATCTTAGTGTGGGGTTCGATAGCTTAGTTGTGACCTGGAAAGTGGTCTTTCATACACTAAGAGGCCATTAGATGTGCGCAGCTTCGGGCATCGCGATGAGATAACTCGTGACTCTGTCACGTGGCACACTTTTTTGTATCATTGAGCCCGCCCGAGGCCCCGACTAAGTGATCTGGCTGGAGTCTGTTTATGTAAGTGTTATAATTAAATCGATAATATGGTTGAGGCGACTTGTCTATGAGTATGGCATTTCACCACCCATAATCATTTAGACTTGTGAGCAGACGATGAGGACCCATCTCAGTTGATCATCCGGGCCTGGATGGGATGCCCCTCATGTTCGAGCTTTCCGAGAATGTCTTGTACTTGGCCTTGTCTGCTTAGACAAGTGGGTATGGATCTCGGCTCTCCATATGATTTTTGTGACTAGAATTACATACGCATATTCCGGGTCCCGACAGACTTGGTATCAGAACAGGATTGTCTGTAGGATTATCAAGCCTTGGTCGAAGTCGAGTCTAGCCTTCTATAGTTATACAGTTACTCTGTGTATATAAGGGAACAACGTAAGCCTTCTTTTTCTCCTTACCCTCATCGATCTGAGTTCTGAGTCAGCCTCATATTTTCTACGAGAAGATAGGACTAGACTCATCAATGTCTTACTAGGACATATCGTTGTTTGCTTCCTTGTAGCTGTAGGAAAGTTGTGTTCGGTTTTCTAGAGTCGTTGTGCTTCCTATTTTTTTTGAACTTCTTATGTAAGTTCTTTTGAAATGTTGTGAGGATTACCATTTCTCTTGCAATTACAGCCGTTATGCTGTCTTAGTCATCCCATGTTTCTTCATAATCTGATGCATTTAAAAAATCCTTCCCTCTATTTCGGTTGTCTTTCTAGAAGAATTTCTAGGTGGCATGCCTGACAGTTCCATAGAGTTTGTTGTAGGTTTTATTCTAGAAACCTATATTGATGCATTTCCAGTTCTTCCTGCCAGTTTAGATGTCTCCTAGTCGGAATAACCACACTAACCATCATGCTACGGTACTTTGCTACTCTGACATACCTATTGTAACCCCTGGTAAGACATGGTCATCCTCAAGAAAACCACCCAATAATCCAAATATTTAAATCTAGCCACCTGACAGATGTGTAGAATTCATAGTTGATCTTATGCTAGGCAAAACGCCAATTTCCAGACGCCAATATAGAATGGCCCCACATGAATTAGCTAAGCTTAAAATCCAAGTCGAAGCTTTGTTGGAAAAAGGCTTCATCCTCCATAGCTCATCGCCATGGGGTTGCCCCGTTTTGTTGGTAACGAAGAAAGATGGAACAGAAAGGATGTGCGTAGACTATCGCCCGGTAAATCTAGCGACGATAAAGAAAAACTACCCACTTCCCAGGATCAATGATGTTTATGATCAACTTGCTGGATCCTCTGTCTTCTCCAAGATGGATTTGAGATTAGGCTATCATCAAATCAAAATTAGAAACGAGGACATTGCAAAAACGGCTTTCACTACTCACTATGGTCTTTACGAGTATACCTTCATGTCCTTCGGCTTAACCAATGCCCCTGCCACTTTCTCACGCGTGATGAATTCGATCTTCATGGAGTACTTGGATAAATTTGTTGTAGGTTATCTTGATGACATTCTCATATACTCGAAGAACGAAGAAGAACATGCCGAACATACTAGGCTAGTATTGATGAAACGTCGAGAGCATCGCCTATATGTCAAGTTCTCTAGGTACAAATTTTGCCTAACAGAAGTGACCTATTTAGGCCACGTGATTTCTGCCAGAGGCATTGCTTTGAATTCTGAGAGAGTTCATGCCGTCCTTGATTGTACTCCACTTGAATCAGGTAAGCAAGTTAGGAGTTTTCTTGGCTTAGCAAGCTATTGTCGCCTCTTCGTTGAGAAATTCTCCAAAGTTGCAAAGCCTCTAACTGAACTCCTCAAGAAAGATAAGAAATTCGAATGGACCCCCAAGTGCGAGGAAAGCTTTCAAGAGCTGAAAAGAAGATTAACTTCTGCACCCATACTTGTGCCTCCAGACACCAAAAAGGATTTAGAAATCTATTGTGATGCTTCACGTCAAGGGTTAGGATGCATACTTATGCAAGAATGACATGTGGTAGCATACGCTTCATGCCAGTTGCGTCCACATGAAGAGAACTATCCTACCCATGCTCTTGAAATCGTTGCCGTAGTTCATGCCCTGACGACTTGGCGACATTACCTCCTTGGTAATCGTTGTGAGATCTATTCCGACCACCAAAGCCTCAAATACATATTCACCCTGCCAGATCTTAATCTCAAGCAAAGACGCTAGATATAGTTGATAAAATATTATGACTTAGGAATTTCTTACACCCCAGGCAAGGCCAATGTCATGGCTGATGCACTAAGTCGTAAGTCGTATTTTAACAACCTAATGTTACAACAGTATCAACCACTTCTTCATGAGGAATTTGGAAAGCTCAATATCGAGATTGTTACCCATGGCTTCCTTTCCACCTTGGTGGAGAAACCAACCCTTGAGGATCAAATCATAGCCGCCAGAAACATGATAGTGGTATTCGAGGGATCAAGAAGAACATTCCTAGAGGAGATGCCGAATGTTTCTCTATAGATGGTCAAGGAACGGTATTCTTTCACAACCATTTAGTAGTCCCTGAGAATCAAGACCTAAGGCAGCTGATCCTTAAGGAATCTCATGACACTCCCCTCTCAATTCATCTCGGTAGCACAAAAATGTACCGCGATCTACGCCAGAGATTTTGGTGGACCAGGATGAAGAGAGCCATTGCTTAATTTGTTGCCGAGTGTGTGTTTGTCGTAGCATTAAGGAAACACATCAAAGACCTGCTGGTAATCTTCAACCTTTGCCTATTCCCAAGTGGAAATGGGACAAAGTCGGTATGAATTCATCACTGGCTTTCCGAAAACCTAGAAAGGAAATGATGCCATCTTTGTTGTCATTGATCGACTTTCCAAAGTTGCTCACTTCCTTCTAGTTCGTGAGTCTATAACTTCTAGTCAGTTAGGGGACTTGTATGTCTCTAGAATTGTGTCTCTTCATGGTGTTCCTTTGGAAATCAATTCTGATCATGGTAGCCTTTTCACCTCTAGATTATGGGAAAGTTTTCAGAATGCTATGGGAACTCATCTCTCCTTTAGTACAGCTTTCCATTCCCAGTCTAGCGGTCAAGTTGAAAGGGTTAACCAAATTCTCGAAGACATTCTTAGAGCTTCTGTAATCTCTTTCGGAAATAACTGGGAGAATTTTTTTACATTCGCCGAATTTTCTTATAACAATAGTTTCCAATCTAGTCTGAACATGACTCCTTTTGAATTCATCTATGGATGACGATGTCGAACACCCCTAAACTGGTCAGAAACCGGTGAAAGACAATTCTTTGGATCGGATATGATCAAGGAAACAGAAGAGCAAGTTCGCATTGTTGGTGATCGTTTGAGAACCACCCAATCTCGTCAGAAAAGCTACTATGATCATCATCATAGGGAAGAGAGCGACAATATTGATGAGAAGGCTTACCTTTGGGTTACTCCTCTGAAGGGAACACAACGCCTCGGTATCAAAGGCAAGATGGCCCCACGTTACATCAGACCTTTCCGCATTCTTGCTAAACGTGGAGAAGTTGCCTACCAACTTGAACTACCCCCGCACCTTTCCCGAGTACATGATGTATTCCATGTGTCACAACTCAGGCATTGCTTCAAGGACCCCATCCGCAAAGTCAACCATGAAATGCTTGATCTGCAAGATGACCTTTCTTATCGAGAGTACCCTATTCTTATTCTTGATTCCGCAGAGCGTGTCACTCGTCGTCAGAAGATCAATTTTTAGAAAGTGTAATGGTCACGCCACTCCGAGAAAGAAGCCACGTGGGAAAGAGAAGAACGCCTCCATGCCAAGTACCCCACCTTCCTCCCGACGACTTCTGAATCTCAGGACGAGATTCTTTTTAGTGGGGGTGAGTTGTCACAACCCAAGTTTAGGTATGTGCTAGGGTTAGCAAGTAACTTTCCATCATGTGAAAAAAATTCAAAAGAAATCCAAATGGGGAAAAGAAAAGCCCTAATTGAATTTAATTCAAATGGCTAGACAAAAATATCTTCCAAAAATTCCTTTGAACTTTTTGAAAAGTCTTATAATTAAGCATGATCACATATAAAGTGAACTGGTTCCCACTGCATGCTTCAAGATTTTTAAAAAAATCAGAAAAGGGCTTGGAAATTAAATAATACCCCTATTTGAATTGAAATTAAAATAGTTTGAATTGCAAAAATTCTCAAAACATGGGAGTGGCTAGCCTTATGTCACCTAAGTCCAAGATAAAGTTTTGGGGATTTTATAAAATGCTATGGTATTTATTTACTAGAGAAAACAAATTACAGAAAGTTTAAAAAGAGAAATAAAATAAAGGGGGCAAACAGGCCCAACTCATCCCTCCAACCCACCTAGCCTCGACCAGCCCGCATCCCCATTGTTGTCTTCCCCAAGCTGCTCGTTGGCGAGCCAAGAGCGCGCGGCGACGCCACCGCGACAACGAGGCACTTCCAGGCCCTACCATTCCTCCTCAAAGCACCACTAGGATGCCCCAGATCCCCCGCACTCTTTCCCCCTCTCGCTGCTCGCTCTCCTCCTCTCCCTCTCGCGAATCTCGCGCGGCCCGAGAACTCGCTGGAGAGCGCCGCCGTGACCTCCGCGGACACATGCCTCCTCCCGCCGGACCAGTATGTCCAGGAGAAGCACCGGGGTCTTCTTCATCATCTCCATCAAGGAATCGACCTGTGGACTCCAGTGGCGGACACCTTCTTTGCCGAGTCGCCGCCGGCCACCGTGGAGTTCGTGGTTGATTGCGCCACCATCCAGTCATCTCCGACCCGTCCTTCCTCTTCATTCGCTCCGGGGTGAGCTCCTCTCTCGTTTTCCCCATTCCGTGCTCGTTCCCGTGGCCGATTTATCGAATCCCCTCCCAGCAGTGCTCTGTCCGCCTCGTTCCTCAACGCCGGCGAGGCTCCGGCCACACCCAGCCTTCCCCGTGTGCACGGCTCGCGGCGGACGTGCACGAGTAGCACTCCAGTGCTATCCCCGTGCCAAGCCGTGGCCAAAATGGCAACTCCGCTGAGCCCACCTCCACGTACAGTGGTCGCCGGCGACGTCTCCCTGGCGAGCCATTTGATTAAACCTTAATCACCCACTAACCTCCCCCTCCTAAGCCAATGATAGTGGGTCCTGCCCCCTAAATAAACCCCCTTTGTTTGAATTAAACAGAAATTAACCCCCTGAGACACTTACACCCAGGACCCACATGTCATCCCCCCCCACGTCACAGTGACGCAAGCATGACGCAATGAAGCCTCTGTCTAGATTTAAAATTAAATCAGAAAATTCCTGAAAATCAGTTAAACTTTGAAAATTCATAGAAAATTCATCCTAACTCCAAATGAGATAAATAATATATGAAAAATTATCAGAAAAATGCAAGGATTATGAATATTAATTTGTTTACATGTTTCACCATTTTAAAATGGGGAAACAGTAGCAAATGAGTATATGGCATAATTTGAATTCAAATTTGAAGTTTGAATTTGCAATTCTTTTGCAATACACTTCAATTAAATGGAATTTTCCACAAACCAGTACCATATACATCATGTCACAACTTATCATGTGCTTGAGAATTTTACTTTCGATGTTGTCCCCCTTCGTTGATGATTTCTTCGGTAACAACGTTCCTGAGACGGAGGTCACCCCTGAAGTAGAAGATCGATAACCAGTGTATCGTCAACAAGGCAAGCAAACCATCATTGATCATGTCTATAAAAACCCATTTCCCTGTAATTCTCGCTTATGCATGTTTAGGAGTTCACCATGATACGTTCTACCGCTAGTTGAACCCATTACTTTGCATGACCTATCATTTCTTCCACAGTATTAAGCAAACCTGAACCTAGAAGATCTAGGAATTGTTTGTGATCATCATGTGGCCATTCAACCATGCTATGCTTATGCTATGCTTAGAGTTGTGGAAGCATTGGTACATCTTGGATGATGAATTGATGTTGGTAGTGGTCATGTTCATGTTACTTGTGATTAAAAAGGGTTTGGTGAATTTGACCTAAACAAGGTCAACGATGAGAGGCTGTGTAGAAGTACACAGTGGGTTGTCTCGTTGAACACTGCCCTAGGCCCCGAGTTCTTGTGTTGTGATCCAAGAAAAAGATTAGTACCACATGTAGGGTTTATGGGACCCCGTTTGGACTCTTAACTCACCCCCTATCCAGTCCAGGAGTCACACTAGTTCGGGCTTTCCATTTGGCATATGCATGGAAAAACAATGAATGAAATTGGCATCGTATAGATATGTGGGTGGACCTGTGAGGCAGTGAAATCATCTTCTAAAGGTGGCGTCTCAGTCGCCTGCATTTTCTGAGTCTGTTTCATTGAACCGACCGGACTCTCGAGCGGTAGCAACTTAGATAGTCGACTCCTGGATTAAAGAAGGTGATGTGAGGGTAGTGCCTTGGTGTTTATCCACGTCTGACACCCGCTTGAAGGGTGACGAACTCTAGGCGATAAGTGATGACACGCGTGTGAAGAAGTACACCCCTTCAGGGTTAATAAAACTATTCGAATAGCCGTGTCCGCGGTCATGGACTACTTGGAGACCTATGCTTGATTATTAGACAACTTCAATGGTTACTCTAAAACTTGCAAAAATAAGTGTGAGTGCTATGGTTTGCTTCCTCGTGGGGAAGCCGAGGAAGTATCCATACTGCTGTATTGGTTGGAGACTTGGTAGTGGACTCGTGTACGCTTCTTACCTCAATCTGGTAATCGTAGTACAGGACTAACCAAGTCAAAGCTGGCACTTCTTCATTGAAACCCCACCTCCCTTTACCTTTAAACTTGAGCATGAGTAGTATAGCTCCTACGTAAGTCTTGCTGATAACGAATTTGTACTCACGTTTTCTTATTTTATGTTTTAGATGAGAACCCAGACTCTGATGGAGTGACCTTCCTAAAGCTCGACGTGGACTAAGCTACTATAGTTCCAGACATCAGTCTAGTCCCTCGTTGAAGGGCTATGTATGTTTGAACAAGGCTTCTCTAAGCCGTTTGTTAATCTTGTCTATACTCAGACCTAATTTTCTTCCGTTGTTTGATGTAATGATGGATTATAGTCATATGATCTTTGTGTACTGTATATAAGTCAATAAATATATACTTTGTAGAGTTCATGTGATGAGTACCTGCTGTTTACACTAGACATGTATGCTTCGTGTATGTTTATAACATGCATGTCTTAGTGTGGGGTTCAATAGCTGAGTTGTGATCTTGCCGGCGGTCTTTAATACACCAAGTGGCCCTTAGATGTGCGCAGATTGGGGCATCGTGATGCGATTTCTCGTGACTCTGTCATGTGGCACACTTTGTTGTATGATTGAGCCCGCCCGAGACCCCGACTAAGCTATCGGGCTGGAGTCTGTTTATGTAAGTTTTATAATTCCATCGATAATATGGTTGAGGTGACTTGTCTATGAGTATGGGATTTCACCACCCATAATCATTTAGACTTGTGAGCGGACGATGAGGACCCATCTTAGTTGATCATCCGGGCCTGGATGGGATGCCCCTCATGTTCGAGCTTTTCGAGATTGTCTTGTACTTGGCCTTGTCTGCTTAGACAAGTGGGTATGGCTCTCGGCTCTCCATATGATTGAGTTGTGACTGGAATTACATACGCATATTTACCTCTCGCTCCAAAAACCCTCGAGAGGCCCTCTGTTACGTGATTTTTACAATTGTTCTCCCGCCGCCGAAATCCCGTGATCGAGAACGCCAGAAGACCCTGTCCCGGCACCCTGTCGGAGGGAGGATTGATCAGCGTGAGCTTCTCCACCACCATGAGCGCTTCCCGGATGTGTCGTGAGTAGTCCACCTTGGATAATGGGTCCATGATCAGTAGCTATGTGATGTCTTCTCTCCAATCATGTGCCTCAATTCTTAGTCCTTGTGAGCTGCCCTACATGATCAAAGTATTAGTTTTTTTTGTTGCAACACTGTGTTTGATGGGATCCGATGGATTATGAGATTATGTACATATTGTGATGAGTAATATATTGGCTTTACCTTTTATGTTTTAGTTCTTAAGTATTCTTGCATGTTCTCCGTTGTTTTTATTGCTTTGGCCAAGTAGTAGATAGTAACTCCAGAGGGAGTGTTATGCATGATTGTGGGTGCATGCCTCCCGATGTCTAGCTTGAGTGACAGAAACATGCGACTAGGGGATGTGCTGCTGCCACCAGGGACAAAACAACAGTGCTTGTAACTGTGATTGCAATGATTGTTTACCTTACACATAGTATCTTAATGCAGTTGTCTATTGATTTGATCCTACAGTTTTCCTGGGATTCACAACTTAATACCAACGAGATGTTCCGGCTAGATATCTCAAGGTGGATGAATAGTGAGTAGAGGCTGATGAATAAACGGTCTGCTTGTCTCGGCGTACTGCTGATACGGTGAAGATCTCTCACTCCTCGTTGGTTACCCCAAGTGGACGGTGAGATGTTGCGTAGCAGCAAATTTCCCTCGGTAAAGATACCAAGGTTATCGAACCAGGAGGACTCCAAGAGATACAAGAATGTGTGTAACGACCCGGTCCCAAAAGGAACCAAGTCTACTGTGCTTCTGTGCTATCCCTGGATCAGTATGCTAGCACACACAGTACTCGATGAAATACCATGAATCACATGTCAAAAAGTAACGTAAATACATGGTATTTATTACCTTATAGCCTTTGGGCTAGAATACACCGCGGAAATAAACAATACATAAGTGGAGTCCCATCAACACCAATGGCAAAGTTGAGTGTAGACATCGTAACCCTACATCGCATCACTTACTCGTCGTATACAATCCTGCAACACCGAAGGTTACAGCCCAAAATGGGTCAGTACTTTGAATGTACGGCAAGTTACTCCCAAAAAAATATATAATAGACCTATCTTCTACATGCAATTTTGGCTGGTGGAAAAGCTCTAAGAGTTTCAGTTTGCATAAAGCTGATTTTGTCCTACTCAAAGATTATCATAACAGTACTACAAAGCTCATAATATGATTGAATTGGTTTCTCCAAGTCAATCTATTCCAAAAGTTGATTAAACCCGATTGATTAATTAAATATGATGAGATCCATCAACATTCCCACTTCTAGATTCAGAACTGGTGTCTAAAGCTGCGTGCCCAACCAAGGTGTGGTTCGTATCATTTATCCTGGGCACGCAGCTTTAGACACCAGTTCTGAACCCAGCCGTGTCCCCGGTTACGGACAACTTTGAGAATCTAGAAGTGGGAATGTTGATGGATCTCATCATATTTAATTAATCAACCGGGTTTAATCAACTTTGGGAATAGATTGACATGGAGAAACCAATTCAATCATATTATGAGCTTTGTAGTACTGTTATGATAATCTTTGAGTAGGACAAAATCAGCTTTATGCAAACTGAAACTCTTAGAGATTTTCCACCAGCCAAAATTGCATGTAGAAGATAGGTCTGTTATATTTTTTTTTGGGAGTAACTTGCCATACATTCAAAGTACTGACCCATTTTGGGCTGTAACATTCGGTGTTGCAGGATTGTATACGACGAGTAAGTGATGCGATGTAGGGTTACGATGTCTACACTCAACTTTGCCGTTGGTGTTGATGGGACTCCAATTATGTATTGTTTATTTCCGCGGTGTATTCTAGCCCAAAGGCTATAAGTTAATAAATACCATGTATTTACGTTACTTTTTGACATGTGATTCATGGTATTTCATCGAGTACTGTGTGTGCTAGCATACTGATCCAGGGATAGCACAGAAGCACAGTAGAATTGGTTCCTTTTGGGACCAGGTCGTTACAATGTGTCACGGCGCTTGACGTGGACCTGCACACAACAACAAATAACTTTGCTCCCAACGATTACAGAGGAGTTTTCAATTCCTTCGGCCTTGTTGTTTACAAAGGATCAATGCAAGAGATAATAATAGTGGCAACCGAAAGTAAACTAAGGAAGTAAACAGTAATGTGAAGATGGACCGGGGTCCCGTGATTTTCACTAGTGATGTCTCTCTCCCAAAAGACGATAAAAGTGCTAGCGAGGTAAACAAATCACAACTGGGAAATTGACATAATTATGAAGGCACCGCAATGCTAACTATGCTGCAAAGAAAGGATGGGCTCAAAAGCAATGGGCAGTACGCCAAGGTAAGTAGACCGAAATCCAACTGCATCTACTATGAATCATCCACCTTGAGATATCTATCCAGAACATCTCGCTGGTATTACGTTGCGAATCCCACCCAAAGTGTAAACTCAAAGCAACAGACAACTGCACTAAAAGAACTTTGCGTAAAGTAAACAATCCTTGCACCTGCGAGTACAAGCACCGCTGTTTTATCCCTGGTGGCAACAACACATCCCCTAGTCTCATGTTTGTGTCACTCAAGCTAGACATCAAGGGGCTGAACCCACAATCAAGCATAACGCTCCCTCTTGGAGTTGCAACAAATCACTTGGCCAAAGTAAAATACGACAACGGAGAACATGCAAGAATTTACTCAAGAACAAAATATAAAAGAGAAGAACAAACTATATTACTCATCACAATCTGAACATAGTCTCAAAATCCATCAGATCCCAGAAAACTCAGCATAGCAACAGCAGAAATTACAAAGGTGCCTCGATCATGTGAGGAAGCTCACGAGGTCTCGAAAGTGGAAGCACAAAGAGGGGAGAGAAGTACATCACATAGCTACTGGTCACGGACCCATGGTCCAAGGGGAACTACTCACGGTACATACGGGAGGCGTCCATGGCTATGGATGGTCTCCCGGAGGGGGTTCCTCCTCCCGACAGGGTGCCGGGGCAGCTTCTCCAGGCAGCCCTGATCTAGAAACAGCGGCGGCGGTGGTATAGAGGCGAGTTCACAGAAAAGAGATCGATATTAGGGGTTTCCACCCCGAGGGATAAATATAGACGGAGGGGGGTGTCGAGGGGACCCACCAGGCAGCCAGGAGGCCTCCTGGCGCGGTCTAGGGTGGGGCCGCGCCAGGGACCCTCTTGGTCTCTTGGTGGTGGCCCCCCTCCGCTGCCTTGGTGATTCCGGAAGCTTCCGGGTCGCTGATTTTTTATCTGATTTTTCTGGTTTTTTTGGAGCACTTTTAATGGCCGGAAAACCAGAAATACAAAAACAGCAGAAAACAACAACTGGAAGCTGGGTGCACTGGGTTAATAGATTAGTCCAAATATGCTCAAAAGTGTATGAAAGTTCAAGCAAATCATGGCAAAGTCACACAAAACATGCATGGAGCAAGCGGAAATTATAGATACGTTTGGGACGTATCAACATCCCCAAGCTTAATTCCTGGTCGTCCTCGAGTAGGTAAATGATAACAAGCATAATTTCTGTGGTGACATGCCACACAACCATATAAGGACTTTTAAGTAAAGCAATCAAAGCATGCAATTAAAATCAAGTCTTAACAAGCAAGAGTCTATATTAGCATTGACACAAGCAACAAAAGAACAAAAGGTGCAAGAGCTCTTGCTGTCCGAAACTCGAATGTCTCCAGATGTTGTTTGCGTGCAAGCAGGGGACTGGGAAAAAGAGAGAATTTTTTTTTGCTGAGAACAACTATCTACTAAAGTTTCACACTTAGTCTCCTCTGGATTCTTATCTTGACTCGTCCCCTGACCACTAGCCAGGTACAAGTCAAACTGATCCACTCCTTTTCGATATTTTGAGCACTCATGCAATATATGAGCGTGAGCAAGAAAGTTGACACCTAAAAGGCGAAACAGAAAGAATGTGGAGGAGGAAGACAAAAAGGTGTGAAAGGCTCACATCAAGGAGGACAATCATAGGCGAGAGAAGGCCATATGATAGATATGATGTGAGGAGTAGGGATTGCCATGAAACGGATGCACATGTGAGCTAAAAGCTCTCCAAGGGAACTAGTGGGGGTGCATCTAACTTTCTTGCTCAAGAAGACCTAGAGCTCGTTTGAGGAGGCTCATCATTGGAATATACAAGCCAAGTTCTATAGTGTGAAGGTCCCCACATAGCTATATGCATGATGACGATCTCTATGGAGTAGAAGGGATAGAGGATGAAGTACTAGTGTGGATCTCTCAAAAGGAATAGTAGTGTGCCCCCTTCTCTCTTTTTATTCTTCTTTTTCTCTTTTTTCTATTTTTTCTATTTTTTCTATTGTTTTGGTGGCCTCAATGGCTCTTTCTATTTAACTCTAATTTGTCCTCTTTGGGATCTTTTGATTTTGTCCTCTTTGGGATCTTTTCCTCACTTTAGGGGCAACACTCTATATTTTACAAGAATATAGGAGATCTTTCACACTTTACATAGGTACTGACATAAAGAAGATATAACTATCATGATGCAAATGTATGCTTCTGCCAGGATAGCAGGATATGCAATGATACTAGCGCGTCATGTAGCAATGATTAGGGCAAGGCCCAATTAGCATGCGGCTCATCGATAAAGCAAGTAGCAAGTATGACATGAAGATCAAGTCATGAGAAGGTGGATGTTGCATGGCAATGTATCTCGGAAAGGCTATGGAAATGCCTTGTAGGTAGGTATGGTGTCTGTTTTGAGGAAAGATATAAGGAGTCTTATGAAGACAGAGCATATCGTGCCAAGGGTGTGGATGCACCGGCGAAGTATGCGCCAACTCTCAAGGTGAGAAAGGGCAATGCACGGTACCGAAGAGGCTAGAAAAAGTATAGGTGGGTGGAAGTGTCAACTTTCGAATACTCAAGTTAGTCCAAAGAACTCATGCACTTATTATCGGTAACTCTCAATCTAATCAGGAGGTTCACAGAGAGACAAGTACCCTGAGGAGGAGTGTATGGGGCTTTGGTTATCCTTGCGCATCCTCGACTCATGGTACGTGAGTGTACTCTAATATCCGAACCCTCCAGAGGTTAGTGATCCATCTAGTAGCTAGAGTTCTCAACAGGGGTTTTTGGTTTTCGAAAAACACACGGATTTCCCAAAATACGACATCTATCACGAATAGGCTCGAGCTCTTGACACAAAAAGTTCAAACATTACTCTAGTTAATACCTCAAAACTATTGCAAGTTACTACTACAAAGAGAAGAGCAACTTCAACTACCTACTTCTAGTCAAGACACAAAACTCAGTGCAACAGGCAAACTCTCTAACAAGATAAAACATGCAACCTATAGAAAGTTCAACCTAAAACAAAAGAAAAGCTCTAGAAAAACTAAAGCACTACAACTAAACAAAGCAGCAGCTAAGAAAAGAAAAAGAACAACTCACAGCTAAAAGAATAAGCATGCAAATCCTATGAGGAGTTCTAGTTCAAGCGGAGCGTGTATCTCTCCCACACAAAAGAGTAAGCTGGGGTCTAATTTGTTATGAACAACAAGCAAAGCTAAAAAAAAACTAAAAACAAAACCTAAGAGCGAGACGCTCCAAGACTAGCAGATAATGCATGAAGTGATAAAAATATAGTGCAACGAGAGACGAACTGATAATTGTTGATGAAGAAGGGGATGCACGAAGGCATCCCCAACACTACTAGGGAAATAGCTATACATGGAAAGCTTATTAGTGGCGCATATAACAGGCCATGCGCCACCATCTGTTAGGGGTGGCGCACTGGAAAATAATGCGCCACCCATAAGACCTTAGGGGTGGCGCATTATTTCCCAGTGCACCACCCCTAAGAGTGGACCAGCCTGGATGATCTTATACGTGGCTCATTTAGTAATATGCGCCACCCCTAAGAACCTTATAGGTGGCGCATTTCCATAATGCGCCACCCCTAAGAGCTTATGGGTGGCGCATACTGTAAATGCGCGACCCATAAGGTCCTTAGGGGTGGCGCATTATGGGAATGCGCCACCCATAAGAGCTTAGGGGTGGCGCATTTCAGCAATGCGCCACCACTGACTTGCTATATGCGCCACTAAATGCCTAGAGCTGCCCTTACCTACTCCACCCCACCTACCATCTCTCATTCACTCCACATAATTCTCAAACTAGATCCACTCTTCTCACCTTAGATCTATTCGGTTTTCTCCTCCTCCCCACCTCATTTCTTCCATTTATGCATCGATACTTGGCATTACATCTATTTTGTTTCATATTGAAGTAAGTGGACCTCCTCCCAAACTCTTTTGTTCCATTTATGACCCATATACTTGCCTTTATTAGCTTGAGGTTTGTTGTATATGTGAAGGTTGGATTTTATATATATGTGAAGCTTGTGGTGGTTTGATGTATATGTGAAGCTTAAGGTGTTTTGATGTATATGTGAATCTTGAGTGGACAATGTTTTGCCGAAATGTTGATTCATTTCCGTTTCGGAAAATTTCTGGCGCACTCTCCGCATGCTCCCATGCATTATTAGGGAAGGTCATGCCTAATTTTTACGGCGACGGCTGTGATATATAATTGTGTTGCTCTCTCCGTGCACGCAGGTGATCGACCATGGTCCGCGAGATGCTGAGCGATATCACCGTGGATAGGTGGATGCAATGTGCGACAAACGACATGCTAAGGAATAGTAGGTCGGATATAAGATGTCCGTGTCGGAGATACAAACTGCAGTGCGTGACCGAGCCTGATTCCGGAATATTGCAAATACACCTGAAGCGTAATGGTTTCATGGATGGCTACACACGGTGGATAAGTGATGAAGCTGGTGAGGAGGAGGACGTCAATAGTGGGGCACCATTAAATGAGGAAGGGCAACCAGACAACAGCGCAGGGCGAGAAGATGAAGAGCATCCCTTATATGATCATGAAGAAGATGTCGCGGATCATGTAGATCAAGATGCCGGACATGAAGATCAAGATGTCGGACATGAAGAGGGTTCAAGCTGGGTGCGGGAACCTCATGTTCAAGAGCTGCTTGTCAAAGAGGCGTTGAACGGAAGAGGTGCAGCTAGAGAGAAATCCAAGATGGTGCAACTCGAGAAAGACGCGATTACGAAGTTGTACGAAGGATGCAACAATGGGGATACCCGCTTAAATGTAACACTTGGGGCTATGGAGATGAAGGCAAAACACAAATGGACCGACGAAAGCTTCGATGATAACATGGCATTCTGGCACGATCGTCTTCCGAAGGGAAACATGTGCCCAACTAGTATCGCTGAGGCCAAGAAAGTCCTTTGCCCTCTCGATGTTCCGCACGTTAAATACCACGTCTGCATAAATTATTGCATGATCTATCGGGGTGAGGACGAAGATAAAACCACATGTTCGGTGTGCGGTGTTAGTCGATACAAGAAATGGAAGAAAGTTCCTAGAAAAGTGGTATGGTACTTTTCGATCACTCCTCGTCTGCAGAGGTATTTCGTAGATCCCGAGGAAGCAAAGCTCATGACGTGGCACGCGGATAGAAAGAAGATAAAAGAGGATGACCCGAACCCGGATCCGGAAAACGAGGACATGCTGAGGCACCCTTCATATGGTAGCCAATGGACTGCGTTGGACCTCAAATACCCAGATTTTGGGAAAGAACCAAGGAACCTCAGGATTGGTGTGAGCGCCGATGGAGTCAATCTGTTTGACGGCCAGAGCAGCACACACAGTACCTGGCCCGTGTTTGTATGCATATACAACCTCCCCCCCCCCTGGAAGTGCATGAAGAAAAAGTACATAACAATGTGTATGCTAGTTCAAGGGCCGAAACAACCAGGTACGGACCTCAATCTATATCTGCAGCTGTTGAAAGAGGAGCTAGAAACGTTATGGAAAGACGGAGTCAATACGTGGGACGCCGCGGCAAAAGAATATTTCCCAATGAAAGCCGCGGTGATCACGACGGTGCACGACTATCTCGGATACGGATATTTCTCAGGGCAGGTGGTCCATGGATTCTGTGCATGCGTTAGGTGCATGAATAATACAACGTACCGCCAACTACCAAACGATTCTGGATCTTCAAAAACCGTGTTCCAGGGGTCTCGGAGGTGGCTTCCCAAGAAACACGCATGGAAAAAACAGGGACATCTGTTCGATGGAAGCGAGGAGCTCCGAGCACCCCCAGCTCGAAGGAGCGTCAAATAAATCGACAACTTGCTGAAAACTTTGAAAGAGTGCCCAGCGCCGGGAAATAAAAAAAGAAGACTTAGCCGTTGATGAGGGTATGGAAAGCGAGGTCTGTTTTCTGGGATTTGGAATACTTGAGTCTTCTCCGCAGTCCTCATAGCCTTGATCTCATGCATATCACAAAGAACGTGTGCGAGAGCTTGTTTGGCACGCTGCTCATCATGCCGGAGAAGACCAAGGATGGGCCAAAAGCAAGGAATGACTTGAAATTTATGGTCATCAGGAGGGAACTTCACCCCCCTAGTGTCGACGATGATGAGCCGGAGGAGGAACAGGATACGGAAACGCAAAACTCTCGCAAACGAAAAAGGGCGACCAAGAAGAAGACCGGTATTGATCACTGCCCCCGCGCATGCTTCACTTTGTGCGAGGAGGAGATCAAGAGGTTTATCCACTGCCTCATAGGAGTAAAATTTCCGAATGTCTACGTGGGGAAGATAAGCAGATACCTAGACGAGGCGAAGCAGCATTTCAGCGGGACGAAATCTCATGACTGTGTCGTGCTGATGACGCAGATTCTCCCGGTTGCGATGCGAGGGATAATGGACGAGGACGTCTGTAAAACGTTGTTTGGCCTTTGGAACTTTTTTGACGTCATCTCCCGGAAGTCGATTTGCGCTACGCAACTCAAAAAGGCTACAGGAGGAGATAGTGCTCATACTATGCGAGCTTGAGATCTATTTCCTGCCCGCGTTCTTCGACATTATGGTGCATCTGCTGATCCACGTCGTGGAGGATATCGTCCAACTCGGGCCTGCGTTTCTGCGCAACATGATGCCGTTCGAAAGGATTAATGGACACAACAAAAATACGTTCATAACAGGTCCCGTCCAGATGCAAGCATAGCAAAGGGCTTTCTAACCGAAGAGTGCATCTCTTTTTGCACGAATTATCTCAACATCGAGAACCCTGTTGGTCTGGCTGTCAACAAGCAGTTTGACAGGACCGATGGGTGTGGTCACCATGTGGGAAGCCGCGCAATGCATGTGTCAACTTTGATGGTCGAGACATCGAATTTGAAATAGCAAGCCTAGTCGCGCTACAACACATCCAGCTGGTCGATCCTTGGATAGTAAAGCACAAGGATTTAATCAGGAAGAAGTACAGTGACCAGGGCATGCAGATAACGGACCGAGATCCACGGCTAATCAAAGAGCACAACTCCGGTTTCATGACTTGGTTCAGAGACGAGCTTCGTGCTAATCCCCCGCGAAGGAACGCTTCCGAGGATGAAAAGATGATATTCACCTTGTCACAGGGTGCCGCACGCAACCTGATGACCTATCAAGTGGATGATATCAACGGCTAAACATTCTACATGGAGGAAAAGGACAATAACTGCGATTACCAGAACTCAGGGGTAACGGGGATATTCTACACCGATGACGTCAAGGAAAGATTCTATGGAAGGATCGAGGACATATGGGAGCTCGACTACTATGGAGAGAAGGTGCCGATGTTCCGTGTGAGATGGGCCAAGAGCCTCGTAAAAGAAGACCGGTACTTCACCACCATGGTTACACCCGAAGCCAAATCCAAGTCCGCGGGCGGAAATGTCACCTCGAAAAATGAGCCATGGGTACTGGCTAGCCAAATGAACCAATGCTTCTTCATTACCGACCCATCAAAGCCGAGCCACGTTGTAGTGAGGAGAGGCAAAAGAAACATCATCGGAATGGATGGAGTCGCCAACGAGCAAGACTTTGCAAGTACGGCGACCCGAAGATGGAGGATGACTACGCCGCTCAGGATACATACACCACAACCCTACCGAAGAAAAGTCTCCTCCCGTTCAAGAGGAAAAGTGAAGGTGTCCCGGGCCTAAATTATTCAACCACGACAAAGAAGGGAAAGAAGAAGATCGTGAGGAAACGATAGCTAGATAGCTAGCTCCAAATTTAAGAAAAATATTTTGTAATTCATGATCACTTTGTGTATGCATGGATTTAATATGCACTTTGTAATTGGTGATCACAATCTTATGTTTGGATCTTGCTTCGGCGACGACACGGTTAAGGCATGGTACGTGGATCGATATGATCACATTCTTATGTTTGGATCATAGTTTGAAGTGTATGAACATCGACGATACACAATCGAAGCACCATTCTCAAGGTCGGTTAGACCAAGTACTCCCTCTTTTTCTTTTTACTCCGCATATAAGATTTGGTCAAAGTCGATCTTAATAAAGTTTGACCACTTTTATAGAAAAATGTACTCCATAATTATTATTTTTAAATGGTTTCACTTTAATTAAAAAATAAATAATTTTTTAGATTTTAATTAAAAAATAAAAATCGCTTAGGGGTGGCGCATATTGTTGAAATGCGCCACTAAGTGCTCTTAGGGGTGGCGCATTTTGCCAGAATGCGCCACCAACAGGTTTCTTATGCTTGGCGCATTTTGCCGAGATGCGCCACGCATAAGGAACCTGTTGGTGGCGCATTCTGGCATAATGCGCCACCCCTAAGCCTTAACCTCCACGGGCCCCTCCCCTTGCTCGTGCACAGTACCCATTCGAGGCCTAGCGCGCCGCACCGGAGCCCTCGCCGCACCGGAGCCCTAGCCACCGCACCGGAGCCCCAGCCGCCGCACCGGAGCCGCCTCGCGCCACCGCCTCGCGCCACCGGAGTCCCCCCTCTCCTCGCCGATTGCCTCCACCGGAGACGCCCACGCCCCACCCCCGCCGTTCACCGGAGCTGCCCCAACCCCTCCACGGCGACCTACGCGACGCCCCTCCACCGCCAGGTACCCCCTCCCTCCCCTTGCTGGCTTTCGACGACGGCCGTGGTGGCCATGGTGCCGGCCCCAACCCCCACTCCCCCTGCTGCTCATAAATCCTTTGGGGGGATGGGTTAGATGTTGCTGTTAGTGTTAGGGGGAAGAGGGATTAGAGTTAGTACAAGAAAATTCAGTTAGTACCTTGTCATGGTTGTTTTGCACACAAAATTCAGACATTTGCACACAAAATTCAGTTATGGGGAAGAGGGATACACTCCCTCTTAGTGCATATTGACCATGTTCTTTAAAGCTAGTGCAATTATAAATTTTGAATCAACAAGCAATTGATTTTTGCAAAATCTGCCCATGTTCATGCAATTGTGTGTGTGTGTCCTGTGTGTGTGTGTCATGCCCCTGTTACGATAATAGATCACTAGATCCTAGATGATCCTATCCTTTGTTGCCGTGGGCAGGTTTCATAAAAAAATACTAAAGAGCAGCATGTTTATGCTTTGCTGAGACCCTGCTGCCCCTGGTGGGCCGGGTGGGCTGGCTGGGATGCTCTCGCCTGGGCGCCAGGTAAGTGTTTTCCTTTTTTTCGTTCTGTTTTCTTTTCTGTACTTTTGTTTTGCTGTGCTAATTAAATAGCTATGAATTTTATTAAAGCTGAAACTTTTTATGTGGCTTCACAATATATTAGGCTAGCCACTTGTAAAGTTTGTACATTTTTAAAATTCAAATAATTTGAACTTTAAATCAAATAGGGGTTTTTGATTAATTCCAAGGCACTGTTTGAATATTTGAAAAATCCATGAGCATCGGGTGGGTCCCACATCACTTGATATGTGATCACAATCATTTATAAGACTTTTCAAAAATCTAACATGAATTTTTGGAGAAGATTTTTATCTAGCCTTTTGAATTAATTCATCTGGGGGGGGGTTCCTTGTCCCATTTTGCTTTTGAATTTGATTTCAATGACTTCTTTTGAAATTTTTAACATGATGCAAGATGAGTTTGATCCTAGCACATTACCTAACAGAGGGTTCTGACAATATTTTTATATGTGTTTCTTTTTCCTTGTTTGCCCTGAAGAATTCTTGGGTTTTTCTGTTTTTATAACATAGGAAAGCCTTCTCTGGTTTTTTCGTAGAGACAGACCACCCAGGCCCAGGCCACCAGGCCTGTCTCCACTCGGGCTCCAGCCCGTCTGCGAACCGGTAAGTGGGAGAGCGCCCCGCCGTTCGATCCCGATCGCGTGGCTCCCGTGCTTCGTCTTTACAACGTGGCCGGGGGGACCTCGTCGTCTCCTCTCACACCGGCGTCCACGCAAGCGTCGCCGGCCGTCGACGTGGCCAGGGGCCTTCCCCCTTTATAAGCAGAGGTCCCATGCCCCTCCTGGAACCCTAGCTCGAGTTCCCCCTTCCCAATTTCGCCCGCCGCCGCCTGGTTCGTCCTCGAGTTCCTCCCTTGTTCCCGCCATGGCCGCCGGCCAACTCCTGTAATTCCTCGCCCCCTCCTTCAATCCTTGGTCGAGCGCTTGGATTTCGCGTCTCCTGCAAGTTCTTGACCCGTTCCCGGTCGCAAGTAGCAGCAAAGGGGCCCGGATGCGCAGCGGAGCCATTAACGTCGCCGAGGAGTTCCGCACGGCGTCGTCGTCCTCGAGCTCTTCTTCGTCCTCTCCGGCAGGGCTGGGGCACACGAAGTGACCCACTAGGTGAGCGTCAGCCTTCTCCTTCCCCGCGGTTGCGTGTAGCCTTCTGTTCGCGTTAGCCGTAGGATTTCTATGTCGTTTCGTCGCCGCCGTGCAGCTCAAGGTTGTCGAGTCAGTGGCGTGGTCTGGGCGTGCGCGCGCGTGTCCTGTGCGCGTCCAGTCCGTGCGTATGGAGGTCAAGGCGAGGCCTTTTTGATCGCGTTAGGTGTCGAGGTCGCGGCGTCTGCACCTGTCGTAACAGAAGTGCAGCGCCGTCGTGGTTTTTAGGTGAGGGTGGCCTCAGCTCTAGCGAGGTACAGCCCGAGGTAGGGGCATCCACGGGTTCGTGGTGGTGCCCTCTAGGGATTGGAGGTAACCCCGTGGCCGGAGACGTCGTGTGGACGACGCACGAGTCGACTAAAGCCGGGCGTTTTTTCTGCTATCAGTCTGAAGCGCAGGGACACCGTTCTGTTCCCGTGGGGATTCCGGCGAGATGCGGAGGTTTTGGTGGCAACGGTGTGCACCCCCGTGTAGGCCTGAGTGCCCTCTCGGTTTTCCCCATGCTGCGTGGCCATGAGATGGTCGGAGTGCGACGCCAGGTTCGCCGGAAGATGCCGCCGTTGTCCAGTTTCAGTCGAGCATCGCGCTTCTTCAGAGTTTGCGCAAGTTCAGAAGAGGGAGCTACCGAGCTGGGCCTCGGAGGAGAAGTGGCCTTGGGCCAGGACTCGAAGGGCGGCCTTTTTCTTTTTTTTCTTTTTTTTCCTTTTTCTGTCTCAGCCGAGCTCGGCCGTGGAGAGGAGAAGGGGAGATGGGCCTGGTGCCCGAGGCAGCCCATGTGGGCTATGCCCTTCTTTTCCTTTTCGTTTCTTTTTCTTTATCTGTTTAAATTTCAATTTGAATTTGAATTCAAATTCAAATCGATTTTAAACTGGAATCTCATTTAGGGGCATCCCATATATGTTCTTGGGTTAGTTTGACCCACTGATCTCAATGGTGAGGTAAATTTTGCACTTTGCCCCCTCTACTAATTGGAGTGTGGTAATTTTGCAAATAGCCCCCTCAAATCTTTTGTTTTTGTCAAGTGTTTCCCAAATTCAAATATGGCCATGCCATATATGACTTTGGGGTAGTTTCTCCCAAGGTTTTGCATGGTGATAATGGTTTGTCCATTTGAGCCTTTTTCAAAATGCAAGTAGTGCAACTTTGCGCTCAGGCCCCTGAATTCATTAGAATTTGCAAGTGTGGTTTGCAAATTCAAATGGAGCCATACCTTATATGGTTTTGGTGTAGAAAATTGGAGGGATTACAATGGTGATGTCCATTTGATGCTTTGTGCAACTCAGTGGAAATGGTGTGATCACCTAACCATCTCCAACCTTGCCTTTCTTTCTTTGCTCCTTTCAACTTCAGTGCATGTTGAAGTCCTTATCATCTTTTCATTCCATGTATCTTTCATGTCATCTTCAAATCCTTGCATCATCTAACCAGCCCCTAGCATGTTGTCATATGCAATGTGGCTGGGTTCCTTTCTTTTGTTGCACCTTTCCGATGTCAAGTTCATCGACATCTCTCCATCTCCGGAATCGTTGTTTTACTTTCACGTTGTAATTATTTCTGTTAATTGCATCGTTGATCATGTCATGTTTCCATGTTACTTACACCAAAATTAAGGCTAAGACCAAGGCCATATTACGTAAATAAATTGCATATGAAGTTATTGACGTGTCGTCACCACCTTCATTTAAATCTGACTAGATAGGGTCACATCATGTCGATTAAACTTGATCATGCCATCTTTTCCTGTGCATTGCACCCATTGCTTACTTGTGTGCCTTTTCCTTACCGGTACCTTACGTTATCACCTGAGACCGCCGAGGAGACTTACGTGGAGATTTCCGACACCGAGCCCGAGGAGCCTGCTACGTCTGCTTCGACGACCGATTACCCAGGCAAGGGGAAGATTTATACCATTACTTGATAACTTTCTGCCTACCTGCCTAGCTATAGTCTAATATGTTTGCTTGATCCTATCCACTTTCTTATGCCACTTTCAACAACCAAACAACCATGATCCGCACATCCCAGCAAAACATTGTATTGCTAAGTTACCGCTGCTCAGCCATTGCTTAGTATGAGTAGGAAAACTTGATGCATACTCTGTGCTATGGTTTGGGATATCATGTTATTTAAAGAAGTTGGTTGATATTTATTATTATTATGATGTTAATTTATACTTGACGAAAGATGGGAGACCAGGCTGTTCCCGCCAGGTGTTTTGTTCCATTTGAGTCACTTAGGTCCCGAGTTCCGGGTATTGTGTTTCTTGGCGAGCGTGCCTAATCGTGTGTGGGATTCTATGGGGTCCCCTTGTCTTACCTACCTAGCTTCATACGGTTTTAGTGGTGGCCCGAGCTGTTTTACTATTTGCAACGTGTGTGTGCTGGTGGTACCCCAGTTGTTTACAAACCACCTTGGGCCAGGAGGACTTGTTCCTTGGCTGGCCCACCTTGACCGGCGAGGGCCCGGTTCTCATGTGAGGTTTAACCGGTAACCCAAAACCTGTTGATACGGAAGAGGCCGATCCGAGAGCGTGGCCGGCTTTTGGATTGGATGTTGACTCCCCGGGGGCCACCCAGAATTGTGTGTTGTTAGTTAGAGGGACTATGACGTTCCGGAGTTTCAGGCGCTTACCTAGCCAAGTGGAATCCGGGAGTACATGCGAAGCCTATGGTGGGAAGTGGGTACACCCTTGCAAGGTTAAATCTTTTCGAAAAGCCGTGTCCGCGGTTAAGGACGACTTGAGACCTACTCCTTGTTCATTGAATAACATCAATTTGAATCATAATTAAAACTGGTCTACCGTGTGAGTGCCTTGGTTGCTTTTCTTCGTCTAGGGGGACCGAGAGAAGATCCAGGTTGTGTTATGTTTGACGTAAGTAGGTGAATAGCAGACTTATGACGCAATGTCACGTGTATTCTTGGATCTTACCCCTACTCTATTAGAACGTTAGCCACCATATATGCTAGTGCGGCTTTAACCTTTACCTTTACCTAGTCTTACCGTAGGAAGTTAGTTAACCTGTAATGATATAATCTCACCCCTGTTTTCCTTTTGTGCTTTTACTGTTTTGCCTGACAGGCCGCTGCAGTGGACTACTACCTCGACCCGAGCACCGGACGATACTTCGTGGAGGTTCCCCCGGAGGATGACGATGAGGACGAACCCGTTCAGTAGATCCTATAGTTGGGCTTCGACGATCCGTGGGTGGACTATTTATGTGCAGCCCTCTCTAGGGCAATTTGGATTTTGACCGTACTCGGTCGTGTTTGTCTTCCGCTTGTTTCATGATGTACTGTTGGGTCTACGGACCTCTGAGATGATGTAATAAATTCCAGTGGCGATGTATGCCCTGGACTCTATATATTTATGTCTTAGTGTTAAGTTCATTGTTGATATTCCTGTTGTCGAGAATCCGGCAGCGACACGAGTGCGAGTGTCGTGAGTTGGTGGCCTTTTATGCGCTACTAACTTGAGCGGGACGCGAAAGGGACTAACTCGAGTTAGCACCGCATCGAGGGCCTTACAACTTGGTATCAGAGCAGGACTGACTGTAGGACTCCTTACTGGCCGAAGTTGAGTCTAGAAATTATTTTGTAGTTATTAAGGAAAAATCGGAGAGTAGGAACTCTTTCTTTTCTTCTTACCCCACCCTCCCACCCCTTTTTCCGTGAGGAAGTGAAACGTTGTTTTCTCTCTGCAACTTATACCCTTTGAAAACAAATCTAGGTTCTCGTTTACATGAGGCTCCGATTCTCCTATAATTCTTTGTTAGCGACGAGAAGGGTTGGCATACGTTGAGAACACTGAGCCGCCACTTGGGGTTGACAGCTCCACCTCGCTTACGGCGTACCTCAGGTGAAACTCCTATACAGGGATGGTTGGCATCCTTCGGATATGGTTCCTCCCCCTATAGGAGACCGTTTTGGCGGGCCGCTCAGGGCAGATGTCTCAACGTTCAGGTCTTCAACCACTCGAATATATTGTTGTGTGCTCGCTAGCAGATTATTATCTTGGTTTCGGATGATCTCGGTTTGGGGATTCCAGTAGCACCTAGCTTTCGACTTTCCGGGTTAACCTTGGTGGAATTTCAGCATTCGGCTTTCTCATACCTCGTGAGGAAGTTTTGTTGTCAATATTGCTTTATCTTCTGGTTTCGTCAATGTTTCAACCATGTTCTCATAAGTGTTCCTATATACAGGATGCCAAGAGAGAACATGCCACCGCCCGAGAACCCTCTCCTTGGGGAGGCTATGACCGCAGTGGCTCAGGGCACAGCTGCGATCTTACAAATGCTGCAGAACCAGACTGCCCAGAGGAATGATCGACCACAGTACACCACTCTGCAGCAGTTCCTTGCTATCAACCCCCCCAGTTTCTCCGAGGCTCGAGACCCGCTGGAGGCGGATGACTGGATCGCAGAGATCAAGAAGCACTTCAATGTAAACACCGTCAGACCAGTGGACTACGTCACCTTCACCTCCTTCCAGCTTCAGGGTGCAGCAGCCAGCTGGTACGACACCTACAAGGCCAACAAGGGCGATGCTATCATCACGTTGGCATATTTCGTCGCAGACTTCAGAGCAGCACATATTCCCAGTGGATTGATGGACAGGAAGCGAGAGGAGTTCTTGGCTCTGAGACAGGGTGACCGGTCAGTTCAGGAGTACAACCTGGCCTTCGTCAAGCTCTCCAGGTACGCTCCAGAGGAGGTCAGCACAGAGGCTAAGAAGATTGCCATGTTCTGTGGGGGTCTCAGCACAGAGATCAAGTACGCACTCACTCAGTGTAGCCCCACGCTGTTCTCACAGTTCGTGGATCAGGCTATCCGCCAGGAGTCAGCCAGAGTAGAGTGGCATGCAGACAGGAAGCGCCAGAGAGAGCACAGTTCCGCGGTGATGGTCCACAAGAAGGCAAAGACTTGGGTTACAGAGGCGCCACCGCAGAGGCAGCAGTTTCAGCAGAGGGGGGTAGTCGTCCGCACTTTTGCCCGCCCTCCCGTCCCAGTTCAGCAGGGGCCTTGCTCTACACCACCACACGCGAGGCCACCCAGGCTGCAGCAGCAGCCCAGGCCGGGCGTGATCTGCTACAAGTGCAGAGAGCCTGGGCACACGTCTCCCAACTGCACCGACCCGCGCGTTGATCGGCTCCCACTGCCTCCACCTCGCTCTACTCCGAGCACCGCGATGGTGAAGGCACAACCACGTGCAGTTCGTGTGAACAACGTGATGCTCACAGATGCTCAGCAGTCTTCAGAGATCGTTCTTGGTAGGTTGCTTGTTAGTTCAGTTCCTGCGACAGTTTTGTTTGATTCCGGAGCTTCCCACTCTTTCGTGTCTAGAGATTTTGTTGAGCGTGCTGAGTTACATCCGCAAGGTTTATCTCAGCAGCTATCTATTGCTTCTCCGGGTTTCAAGGCGAATATGTCTTCCTTTGTCCCAGATGTGGAGATTCATATCCAAGGACTTCTCTTCTCAGCTTCGTTGATCGTGTTGACCCATTCCGACATTGATGTCATTTTGGGCATGGATTGGCTTGTGCAGCACAAGGCCAATATTGATTCTCCGACCAGATCTGTCAAGTTGACTCATGAGTCAGGCGCAGAAGTCTTGTACACTTGTGGCTCTATGACAGGACCAGCACAGTTGTACGCTTTGAACGCAGGAGGTACACCTTTGCTCGAAGATGTCAGAGTTGTCTGTGAGTTCCCAGACGTCTTTTCGGAGGAGTTGCCAGGAATTCCCCCAGTTCAAACTATTGAGTTCGTTATTGAGCTAGAGCCTGGTACCCAGCCGATTTATCGGCATCCGTACAAGATGTGTTCGAAGGAGTTGATTGAGCTCAAGAAGCAGTTGACAGAGTTGGAGGCAGGAGGTTTTATCCGCGCAAGCACTTCCCCTTGGGGTGCACCAGCTTTGTTTGTCCAGAAGAAGGATGGGACTAGCCGCTTGGTCCAGGACTATCGCGGTATCAACAAGAAGACCATCAAGAACAAGTACCCTTTACCCCGCATCAATGATCTGTTCGAACAGTTGAATGGGGCTAAGGTGTTTTCCAAGCTTGACTTGAGGATGGGGTATCGCCAAATCCGTGTTCGTGAAGAGGATATTCCCAAGGCCGCTCTCAGCACACGTTATGGGCTGTATGAGTTCACAGTCATGACTTTTGGGTTCTCAAATGCCCCTCCGACATTCATGAGAGCTATGAACTATTTGTTCCAAGAATGGCTTGATGTGTTTGTGATCCTCTACCTCGACGAAATTCTTGTCTATTCCAAGTCAGAGGCTGAACATGAGGAACATTTACGCCTGGTGCTGCAGAAGTTGAGAGAGCACCGGTACTACGCCAAGTTCTCCAAGTGTGAGTTTTGGCTGGACAAGGTCAATTTTCTGGGCCATGTCATCTCCGCTGAGGGAATTGCGGTTGATCCAGAGCGAGACCGCACTATTAAAGAGTGGGCTCCGCCGAAGAACGTGAAGCAGCTAAGGAGTTTTGTCGGCCTCTCCAGTTATTGCAGGAGGTTTGTGCAGAATTTCTCCAAAATAGCGAAGCCTATGACTGAATTGTTGTGCAAGGACAAACGGTACACTTGGTCACCAGCTTGCCAGTTAGCCTTCGAAGAGTTGAAAGAGAAGTTGACCACAAATCCAATTCTTACACCGCCAGATAAGTCACAACCTTTTCAGGGGTTTTGTGATGCCTCATTGCAAGGTCTAGGCGGAGTTTTGATGCAAGGCAGGAACATTGTTTCTTATACCTCACGGCAGTTGAAGACAAGTGAGAGTAATTATCCCACGCATGACTTGGAGCTTGCAGCAGTTGTGCACGCTTTGGTCACTTGGCGACACCTCCTCTTAGGGAGGAAGGTGGATGTGTTCACCGACCACAAGAGTATGAAGTACTTGTTCACTCAGCCAAATCTGAACTTGAGGCAAAGAAGATGGCTTGAAACCATTACTGAGTACACAGTTGATATTCAGTACACGCCTGGGAAGGCGAATGTCATAGCTGATGCGCTGAGCTGCAAGGGCGATTGCAATAATATCCAGGTGCAGAAGATCCACCCTGATTTGTGTGAGTCATTTCGAAGGCTCAATCTTGAGCTAGTTCCAGCAGGCTACCTTGCCAACCTTTTGGTAGAGCCCACTATCCATGAGAAGATTCGTGAAGCCCAGTCTGGCAGCTCAATGATACAAAAGATCAAGCAGGGTATTGCCGCCTCACTTCCAAAGTACGGTTGCTTTTCAGTCATAATGACGACACCGTGTTGTTTGAAGAGCGAGTTGTTGATGAGGACATCCCTACTAATGTTACACCCATATCCTCACCAACTACACATATTGGACCAGTTACTAGAGCTCGTGCACGTCAACTAAATTATCAGGTACTTTCGTTTCTTGCGAATCCTTCTATTGTTCATGAACATATGATGCTGCCTCAATTAGATACTTTTGTTTTGCTTATGAATGAAGGACCTAGCATGGACAAGAAGGATGGTCATTGGAGCGGGATCAAGCATGGAGAAGAAGGTGCGCGCGCGGGAAAGGACAGCGGAGCTTCCAGTGGTGATTATCGCACTTTGAAGCCACCATAAGGCGCGCATGAAGTCTTGGACGAAATACGCGAGATGCCACTTCATTATTTTCGTCCAAGGGCAATTATAGGTGCTGCGTCACCTTAATATTGGGCTGGGCCCATGTAATTTCGAAATACCACCTTATAGGCTGTTTTTAGAGTCCGTATGTGTGGGGAAACCGAGTTAGGGTTGTTTTCGGACCCCACCTCCAAGGGGTCACGAAAATCCCCTCTGTTCCCCCATATATACAGCCCTTAGGGCGTCGTTTAGACTTGGGTTTTAATTAGATTTAAGTTAGCGATAGCCGCAACTTCGAGTTCTTCGTTTGTGTCGTCCGACCAGGCCAAGACCGCATTGGAACCCCAACTTCTGTTAATCTTTCATCTTATATTCGCAATATCCAGATTGCAATTCTTAGTTCTTGCTTGTTCTTCGATTGCTTGCAGGAATTGACCTTCGTGGTCAGGTTGATCGTGCACCCGCGGGATCAATAACCTCTCGGAGTTGGTTTAGCGATTGCTAAGGCGCAACGTCTTCGCACGTTCGTAGTCGGGTCGTGAAAGTCTACTCCACCAAAAATCGATCTCCACCATCTCATCGAAACATCAGGACACCTTCGCCTCTATCAAGTGGTATCAGATTTCCAGGTTGCTCGGTGAGATTTACCAGTTTTCGTAGTCTAGATTGTTTCTGTTCGTCATACCTACATCCCACGAAAAAGCCAAAAAACTTTAGGGTTAGATCATCACGTCCCAAGACAGTCCGAGCCTTTGTCCAGTTTTCTTTTCAGTACTTGCTTTGTTGAATTTACGGTTGCATCGTTGTGTCAAGTTGCTGATCTTAGCGTCTAGTTCCCTTAGAGTTTCGAGTTCTGATCACAGTTTGCCACGTCGCCGCCGCACAGTAGTCATCCTACCACGTTCCGCCAATCCAAGTCCACATACACCACCACGTCCCACGAGTCCGAGTTGAGTTCCACCATTAGTACGGTTCGTGATCTCTCTGTAGCCAGATTAGTTTTGAGTTGTTAGAGTCGGATTTCACCAAACTTTTTCCGTCCAGAGAAGGGGGGTGATTTCCAAAAAAAAAAAAAAAATTCAGGGGTGAAAAAATTTCGTATATTTTTCAAAAACATATTTTTATATGTTTTTCTTTTTCCTTGTTTGCCCTGAAGAATTCTTGGGTTTTTCTGTTTTTGAAAAATAGGAAAGCCTTCTCTGGTTTTTTCGCAGAGAGAGACCAGCCAGGCCCAGCCCAGCAGGCCTGTCTCCACTCGGGCTCCAGCCCGTCTGCGAACCGGTAAGTGGGAGAGCGCCCCGCCGTTCGATCCCGATCGCGTGGCTCCCGTGCTTCGTCTTTAGAGCGTGGCCGGGGGGACCACGTCGTCTCCTCTCACACCGGCGTCCACGCAGGCGTCGCTGGCCGTCGACGTGGCCAGGGGCCTTCCCCCTTTATAAGCAGAGGTCCCATGCCCCTCTTGGAACCCTAGCTCGAGTTCCCCCTTCCCAATTTCGCTCGCCGTCGCCTGGTTCGTCCCCGAGTTCCTCCCCTGTTCCTGCCATGTCCGCCGGCCAACTCCAGTAATTCCTCGCCCCCTCCTTCAACCCTTGGTCGAGCGCTTGGATTTCGCGTCTCCTGCAAGTTCTTGACCCGTTCCCGGTCGCAGGTAGCAGCAAAGGGTCCTGGATGCGCAGCGGAGCCGTGAACGTCGCCGAGGAGTTCCGCACGGCGTCGTCGTCCCCGAGCTCTTCTTCTTACTCTCCGGCAGGGCTGGGGCACACGAAGTGACCCGCTACGTGAGCGTCAGCCTTCTCCTTCCCCGCGGTTGCGTGTAGCCTTCTGTTCGCGTTAGCCGTAGGATTTCTGCGTCGTGTCATCGCCGCCGTGCAGCTCAAGGTCGCCGAGTCAGTGGCGTGCTATGGGCGTGCGCGCGCGTGTCCTGTGCTTGTCCAGTCCGTGCGTATGGAGGTCAAGGCGAGGAGTGCAGAAGTGCAGTGCCACCGTGGTTTTCAGGTGAGGGTGGCCTCCGCTCCAGCGAGGTACAGCCCGAGGTAGGGGCATCCACGGGTTCGTGGTGGTGCCCTCTAGAGATTGGAGGTAACCCCGTGGCTGGAGACGCCGTGTGCACGACGCACGGGTCGACTAAAGCCGGGCTTTTTTTTGGCTGTCAGTCTGAAGCGCAGGGACACCTCGTCGCCGCTCTATTCCAGTGGGGATTCCGGCAAGATGGGGAGGTTTTGGTGGCAACGGTGTGCACCCCCGTGTAGGCCTGAGTGCCCTCTCGGTTTTCCCCATGCTGCATGGACAGGAGATGGTCGGAGTGCGACGCCAGGTTCACCGGAAGATGCCGCCGTTGTCCAGTTTCAGTCGAGCTTCGCGCTTCTTCAGAGTTTGCGCAAGTTCAGAAGAGGGAGCTACCGAGCTGGGCCTGGGAGGAGAAGTGGCCTTGGGCCAGGACTCGAAGGCGCGGCCTTTTTCTTTTTTTTTTGTTTTTCCTTTTTTTGTCTCAGCCGAGCTGGGCAGTGGAGAGGAGAAGGGGAGATGGGCCTAGCGCCCGAGGCAGCCCATGTGGGTTATGCCCTTCTTTTCATTTTCGTTTCTTTTTCTTTATCTGTTTAAATTTCAATTTGAATTTGAATTCAAATTCAAATCAATTTTCAACTAGAATCTCATTTAGGGGCATCCCATATATGTTTTTGGGTTAGTTTGACCCACTGATCTCAATGGTGAGGTCAATTTTGCACTTTGCCCCCTCTACTAATTGGAGTGTGGTAATTTTGCAAATAGCCCCCTCAAATCTTTTGTTTTTGTCAAGTGTTTCCCCAATTCAAATATGGCCATGCCATATATGACTTTGGGGTAGTTTCTCCCAAGGTTTTGAATGGTGATTATGGTGTGTCCATTTGAGCCTTTTTCAAAATGCAAGTAGTGCAACTCTGCGCTAAGGCCCCTGAATTCATTAGAATTTGCAACTGTGCTTTGCAAATTCAAATGGAGCCATACCTTATATGGTTTTGGGGTATAAAATTGCAAGGATTACAATGGTGATGTCCATTTGATGCTTTGTGCAACTCAGTGGACATGGTGTGATCACCTAATGATCTCCAACCTTGCTTTTCTTTCTTTGCTCCTTTCAACTTCATTGCATGTTGAAGTTCTTATCATATTTTCATTCCAAGTCTCTTTCATGTCATCTTCAAATCCTTGCATCATCTAACCAGCCCCTAGCATGTTGTCATATGAAATGTGGCTGGGTTCCTTTCTTTTGTTGCACCTTTCCGATGTCAAGTTCATCGACATCTCTCCGTCTCCGAAATCGATGTTTTACTTTCACGTTGTAATTATTTCTGTTAATTGCATCGTTGATCATGTCATGTTGCCATGTTACTTACACCAAAATTAAGGCTAAGACCAAAGCCATATTACGTAAATAAATTGCATATGAAGTTGTTGACGTATCGTCACCACCGTCATTTAAATCTGACTAGATAGGGTCACATCATGTCGATTAAACTTGATCATGCCATCTTTTCCTGTGCATTGCACCCATTTCTTACTTGTGTGCCTTTTCCTTGCTGGTACCTTACGTTAGCACCTGAGACCGCCTACGAGACTTCCGTGGAGATTTCCGACACCGATACCGAGGAGCCTGCTACGTCTGCTTCGACGACCGATTACCCAGGAAAGGGGAAGATTTATACCATTACTTGATACCTTTCTGCCTACCTTCCTAGCTGTAGTCTAGAACGTTTGCTTGATCCTATCCACTTGCTTATGCCACTTTCAACAACCAAACAGCCATGATCCCCACATCCCAGCAAAACATTGTATTGCTAAGTTACCGCTGCTCAGCCATTGCTTAGTATTAGTAGGAAAACTTGCTGCATAATCTGTGCTATGGTTTGAGATATCATGTTATTTAAAGAAGTTGGTTGATATTTATTATTATTATGATGTTAATTTATACTTGACGAAAGATGGGAGACCAGGCTGTTCTCGCCAGGTGTTTTGTTCCATTTGAGTCACTTAGGTCCCGAGTTCCGGGTATTGTGTTTCTTGACAAGCGTGCCTAATCGTGTGTGGGATTCTATGGGGTCCACTTGTCTTACCTACCTAGCTTCATATAGTTTTAGTGGTGGCCCGAGCTGTTTTACTATTTGCAACATGTGTTTGCTGGTGGTACCCCAGTTGTTTACAAACCACCTTGGGCCAGGAGGACTTGTTCCTTGGTTGGCCCACCTTGACCGGCGAGGGCCCGGTCCTCATGTGAGGTTTAACCGGTAACCCAAAACCTGTTGATACGGAAGAGGCCGATCCGAGAGCGTGGCCGGCTTTTGGATTGGATGTCGACTCCCCGGGGGCCACCCGGAATTGTGTGTTGTTAGTTAGAGGGACTATGACGTTCCGGATTTTCAGGTGCTTACCTAGCCAAGTGGAAACCGCGCATACATGCGAAGCCTATGATGGGTAGTTGGTACACCCCTGCAGGGTTAAATCTTTTCGAAAAGCCGTGTCCGCGGTTAAGGATGACTTGAGACCTACTCCTTGTTCATAGAATAACATCAATTTGAATCGTAATTAAAACTTGTCTACCGTGTGAGTGCCTTGGTTGATTTTCTTCGTCCAGGGGGACCGAGAGAAGATCCAGGTTGTGTTATGTTTGACGTAAGTAGGTGAATAGCATCCTTATGACGCGATGTCACGTGTATTCTTGGATCTTACCCCTACTCTATTAGAATGTTAGCCACCATATATGCTAGTGCGGCTGCAACCTTTACCTTTACCTAGTCTTACCATAGGAAGTTAGTTATCCTGTAATGATATAATCTCACCCCTGTTTTCCATTTGTGCTTTTAGTGTTTTTCCTAATCGGCCATTGGAGTGGACTACTACCTCGACCCGAGCACCGGACGATACTTCATGGAGGTGCCCCCGGAGGACGACGATGAGGATGACCCCGTTCAGTAGATCCTATAGTTGGGCTTCGACGATCCGTGGGTGGACTATTTATGTGCAGCCCTCTCTAGGGCAATTTGAATTTTGACCATACTTGGTCGTGTTTGTCTTCCGCTTGTTTCATGATGTACTGTTGGGTCTATGGACCTCTGAGATGATGTAATAAATTCCAGTGGCGATGTATGCCCAGGACTCTATATATTTATGTCTTAGTGTTAAGTTCATTGTTCATATACCTGTTGTCGAGAATCCGGCAGCGACACGAGTGCGAGTGTCGTGAGCTGGTGGCCTTTTATGCGCTACTAACTTGAGCGGGACGCGAAAGCGACTAACTCGAGTTAGCACTGCATCGGGGGCCTTACAGACAGCACCAATGGTGCGAAGAAAAGGATGTCCCAAAATAACTGGACAAGAAGGTTCACATTCAATGTCTATAATAGTAAAATCAACGGGAACATAATTTTCATTGACAATGATAAGAACATCGTCGATCTTCAAAGGTTTCTTTACGGAAGAATCAACAATACGAACCCCAAAAGAACAGGGATCAAAAGGTTTCAATTCAAGCATATCATACATTCTTTTGGGCATAACAGAGGTACTTGGTCCAACATCACAAAGAGCATAACAAGAGAAGTTATTCAATTTGATTTTTATCATAGGATCCCAACTATCCTCTAGCTTCCTAGGTATGGAGGCTTCTAGTCTAATCTTCTCCTCCATAACTTTGATTAGAGCATTTTTGATATGCGCTGTGAAGGCAAGATTAAGTGTGCTAGTGTGGGGGTCTCTAGACATCTTGTGTAGGAAACCAATAACTTCAGGTAAAGTGCAGTTGTCAAAGTCTAGGTCACTACTATCTATCAGGGAGGTAGTGATATCATTTAGGCTCACTTGTTTAAAAGTGTCTATGTTCATAGAGGTTTCTTCATCTATGGTTGAGGTGGTAGCATCACCATTGATAGGTCTAGTGGGACTAGGGGTGTGATGGGTCCTAACTGTTTGGACATCCTCAACTACTTGGATAGTGGCTACTGTGTGGTAAGTAGGAAGGCTCTTAATTCTTTCCTCTTCCTCTTTTTCTCTAGCCCATCTTTCTTTGAGTTTAGCCATCATCCTAATATTTTCATGTATTTGTAACTGGATAGCATTAATAGGAGTGACCTTACTCTCCTCAAGGGGAGAGGTTCTAATTTTTAACATCTCAACATCAAGGGCTAAGTTGTCTACCTTCAAACAAAGATTATCTAGTTTAGCTAGTTTTTCTTCCATATTCTTGTTGAAGGCTTTTTGGGTAGTGATAAAGTCTCTAAGCATACTCTCTATATCAGAGGTGGGGTTCTTGTTGCTAGGGTAGGTGTTGTTGTTCCCATAAGTGGATGGAAACGGCCTAGGATTACTAGCAAAGTTGCCCCTATAAGCATTATTATTAAAGTTGTTTCTAGCAATGAAGTTCACATCTACTTGATCCTGAGCAATCAAAGAATTTAAAGGAACATTCTGAGGATCAATAGGAGATTTCTTGGTAAGTAGAGACATGATAAGGTCAACCTTTTCATTTAGAGTGAGATATCCTTGACAGAATTTACCTTCTTACCAGGTAGGAGATCTTTCGGTGTGCCACTGAGAGTAGTTCAACATCATCTCATCAAGTAGCTTCGTGGCAGCACCAAGTGTGGTTGACATAAAAGTTCCTCCCGCGGCCGAATCTAACAGGTTCCGCGAGGTAAAGTTCAAGCCTGCATAAAATGTCTGGATAACCATCCAGGTAGTCAGTCCATGTGTGGGGCTGTTCTTGACAAGTGATTTCATACGTTCCCAAGCTTGGGCAACGTGTTCATTATCCAATTGCCTGAAATTCATAATGTTACTCCTCAATTGGATAATCTTAGCAGGTGGGTAGTACTTCCCAACTAAAAGCATCTTTGCACTTATCCCAAGAATCTATGCTATTCCTAGGCAAAGATTGAAACCAGATTTTAGCTCTGTCCCTCAAAGAGAAAGGAAAAAGCTTGATCTTAACAACATCACCTTCTACTTCTTTATACTATTGCATATCACATAATTCAACAAAATTATTCAAGTGTAAAGCAGCAGCATCTCCAGCACCAGAGAATTGATCTCTCATAGCAAGGTTTAGCAAAGCAGGTTTAATTTCATAAGAGGTAGCTGAAGTGGCAAGTGTGGCAATAGGAGATAAAAGATAAAAGATAGTGTGCAACTCCCCTATCTTGTAGACTGGAGTCCCCGGCAACGGTGCCAGAATTTGGCTTGATACGATGAGGATCTCTCACTCCTCGTTGGTTACCCCAAGTGGAAGGTGAGATGTAGCGTAGCAGAAAATTTCCCTCGGTAAAGATAACAAGGTTATCGAACCAGTAGGACTCCAAGAGATACAAGAAGGTGTCACGGCGCTTGACGTGGACCTGTACACAGCAACAAATAACTTTTCTCCCAACGAGTACTGAGGAGTTGTCAATTCCTCCGGCCTTGCTATATACAAAGGATCAACGCAAGAGATAATAATAGTGGCAACTGAAAGTAAACTAAGGAAGTAAACAGTAATGTGAAGATGGACCGGGGTCCTGTGATTTTCACTAGTGATGTCTCTTTCCCAAAAGACGATAAAAGTGCTAGCAAGGTAAACAAATCACAGCTGGGCAATTGACAGTATTATGAAGGCATCGAAATGCTAACTATGTTGCAAAGAAAGGAAGGGCTCAAAAGCAATGGGCAGTACGCCAATGTAAGTAGGCCGAAATCCAACTGCATCTACTACGAATCATCCACCTTGAGATCTCTATCAACAACATCTCGCTAGTATTAAGTTGCGAATTCCACCCAAAGTGTCAACTCAAAGCAACAAACAACTGCATTAAAAGAACTTTGCGTAAAGTAAACAACACTTGCACCCGCGAGTACAAGCACCGTTGTTTTATCACTTGTGGAAACATCACAGACTCTAGTCTCATGTTTCTGTCACTCAAGATAGACATCAAGGGGCTGAACCCACAATCAAGCATAACGCTCCCTCTTGGAGTTGCCACAAATCACTTGGCCAAAGTAAAATACGGCAACGGAGAACATGCAAGAATTTACTCAAGAACAAAATATAAAAGAGAAGAACCAAATATATTACTCATCACAATCTGAACATAGTCTCATAATCCATCAGATCCCAGAAAACTCAGCATAGCAACAGCAGAAATTAAAAAGGTCTCGAAAGTGGAAGCACAAAGAGGGGAGAGAAGTACATCACATAGCTACTGGTCACGGATCCATGGTCCAAGGGGAACTACTCACGGTACATACGGGAGGCGTCCATGGCTATGGATGGTCTCCCGGAGGGGGTTTGTTCTCCCGGCAGGGTGCTGGGGCAGCTTCTCCAGGCATCCCCGATCTAGAAACGGCGGCGGCGGCGGTACAGAGGCGAGTTCGCAGAAAAGAGATCGATATTAGGGGTTTCCACCACGAGGGCTAAATATAGGCGGAGGGGGGTGTCGAGGGGACACACCAAGAAGCCAGGAGGCCTCCTAGCGCGGCCTAAGGTGGGGCCGCTCCAGGGACCCTCCTGGTCTCCTGGTGGTGGCCCCCCTCCGCTGCCTTGGTGATTCCGGAAGCTATTTTTTATCTGATTTTTTTGGATATTTGGAGCACTTTTAATGGCCGGAAAACCTGAAATACAAAAACAACAGAAAACAACAACTGGCAGCTGGGTGCACTGGGTTAATAGACTAGTCCAAATATGCTCAAAAGTGTATGAAAGTTCAAGAAAATCATGGCAAAGTCACACAAAACAGGCATGGAGCAAGCATAAATTATAGATACGTTTGTGACGTATCAACTGCCCATACGATTGAGCCTCTAGTTTTTTTGTAGCATAATTAGCACTACGGTGCGTTTATAATTCTGGCAATTGCCCAGCTGTAATTTATTCACCCAACAGAGTTGTTTATCGTCTTTTGGGAGAGAGACATCACTAGTGAAAGTCACGAGACATCTTTCCATATTTCCACCATAATTTACACCGTTCATCTTTACCACTTTTATTTCCTTTCTGTTGCTATCACCACTACTATTTCCACGCTTGTGTTTTATCCTTTGAAAACTGCAAGACCGGAGAGATTGAAAGCATCTCTGACTCATTGGGAGCAAAGTTATTTGCGTCTGTGTGCAGGTCCAGGTTAAGAGAGTAACTTATCTCAAATGGCTCCTCGCTCACTTCACCACCTACTTGTATCTCTTGGATTCCTACTGGTCGATAACCTTGCTATCTTCACTTAGGCAAATTTTCTGCTATCTACATCCTAACCTTCCACCTGGGGTAACCGACGAGAAAGCACTACTGGTGCTACCAGTGGTTAGAAATTTCCCTGGTGCTTAAAAATTACTTGACTTGGACGTGCACACAAGACACAATTAACATGGCACCCACTGAGTCAAAGAGATTGTTAATCACTCCGTGCTGCTTTTAAAAATGAGTAGATCATTTTTCTATAACTACTTGTTTAAATGTGTAGAGAAACACATTTTAAATAATTACTTGTATCATTTTAGAGTATTTGGATATTTGTTACAAGGTTAAAATAAACTTAAATTGAAAAGAGAAGAAAATGGGGCCACCAGGATTCAAACCTGGCTAGCTTGGTATTGCAAACATAGGACCACGGTGGAAACCACTAGGCTATATAAGATTCTCTGTCTAGGTTCCACACGCTTCTCTTTTAATCTATCTATACGGATAGGTGTGGCGCACCTAGAAAAGTTGCACCATTGCTATGTGTTCCCTCGTCCCCACCCAACCACAGCCACTCTCACTTCTCTCTTTTGCTCCCACTCTCTCTTCTCTCCCCGCAAGAACGCACCACCACCCCCATATTCGCGCCTCCTGTCCACCCGCCGCCGCCTCAACAGATCGGGGCTCCACCGTCCTCACCACGCGCCATGTAACAGCACGGGATTTTCAACCAATTAAAAATTTTGTTTTTTGCTTTATTTTTTCTGATTGCTATAATTGTTTGCAGTATTTACTTCACCGATTTATTAGTTGGTGAATATCCCCTTCTTTCTCGTATCGTATGCGGGACCAAACCTTTCCCCAACAGCACACGACCTTTGCGACACTGGGGTTTCAGCCGAGCACTGTCGCAACCGGCACAAGACCAGCCATCGCCATCTGAATGAAAACCCCCATTTAATAATTAAATGGATTATTTTATTGCACGCTGGAAAATGTTCTCGGAACGATATCGAAGTGAGGTACGACTGACGGGCTCGACGCGTTGAGCGCGTGGTTCAAGATTTCGTCTGAATCGGAGGTCGTATGGACCCTCAACGGTAAAAAACGTGGAGTATCAGACGCGAGTGAGAAAACCTGAGGGCTTTTGCGTAAACCTGCCATCCAGGCCAGCCTATATAAATACCCCCACCCTCTTCTAGCCATTTTTAGGGTTTCCCTTTGGAAAAATTGCAGCCACCCCCTCCACTTTGCACAAATCTTCCCAATCTACCCCAATTTCGTCCAAAAACCCTAATCCAAATCTGGATTTGCCTCCCCAACGATCTGGACCGTCGGATCATGTAATCCACCGCCGCCGAAAGGATCCATCGCGCCGCCGCCGCCATGGCTGAGCCGGCGAGCTCGGGCCGCACAGCGCCATGCCCCTGGACCCTCGTCGCCTGCCGGATCTGGACCTAGCGGACCCGCCTCCCTGCATCGCCTCCGACCTGCACCGGCCCTCCCCCTCCTCGCCGGCGGGGCCTGCACCACCGCCGCACAGGGCAGCCACGATCCGGTCGGGATCGGGCGCCGGTTGCCTCCACCATCGCCTGGTGAGCCGGCGAGCCCACCAGCGGCCCACCTGCACCGAGCCGGCCCGCAGCCACCTGACGCCTAGGGGCGCGGCTAAGCTATCCTTCACCGCCGGTACGATGGGCCTCAGCCCACGAGGTCTATCCCTTTTTTTCCCGCTTTCTATTATTTTCCTGTTTTTCTAGGTAAGTCCCTAGGAATCTGTTAAATTGTTCAGTTTTGCATAGTAATTTGCGATTAAACGGTAGCTTGGATGAAGATGCGACCAAAAGGAATTTTGCTCACAGTGATGTGCTCAAACTTTCATCTTTTGTGAGTTGTTTGATTTGAGGTTGTTTAGATATAGTTATTGTGTGCTGAACAGGACTTCCCGTCGTTAACTACAAACTGTTGTTGAAACTGTTATTTTGAGCCAACTTCGGTCGACGAGTGCGTCACTACCTTTTTATCGGAATTGAATGATTCCATTTGCATCCTGTTGAGCATCATATCTTCTTCAGTTATATGCTTTCACTTGTCATTTTGGACTGCTGCATGTTGATTGAATCGTCACCCAAAGCAGCTACCCTGCTGTTAGTGTGATGCTGTTAACGTAAGATGCCAACTTTGTTGCCCTATATCTTTTGAACCGTGCATCCTATTGAGCGTTGCAATATGTCATTTTGATCTATGCCATGTCATCTTCCATTATATGTATTGAATTTTCATGTTTACATTCCTTATCATAGTTATATTCATCTCCAAAGTTGCTATCCCGCTGTTTTTGACAGCCACCTCTGTTTTTCACTAAGTCTGTAACTTTCCGAAGCCATGTTTCACGCTTAATATCTAATGATCTGTGATACCTATGACCATTATTCTTGTTTGTAACTGATCTCCATCATGTCTACTTCATGCTAATATCTTGCTATGTCATGTTACTGCACTTTTGCATATAGTTTTACCCCTGTTTATACAGCTTGCTAGTAACAGTTTTTGCCCTGTTTACCTAATTTTCACAAAGTCCTTGACCAGTAATGTTTTATAGCTTATTGTGTTGCTTATAACTAGTGAATAATGATGCCTATTTGCTTCCTTTTTCCATGCATTGCCTGCCATGTCTACTTTAGTTGCATATCATTTTTGTGCATGTTTGCAACATTTTGCTTATTTATTTGTTGCTCTAAAGTGTGCTACCTGATGTTGGCAGATTGTTCCCGTAACTTGTATTGCTTGTATCTTTTTTACCGTAACTCCGTTTGGAGTGTTCCTTACATGTTACTTGATTAGAATTTCTTGTACTAAAATATGGTTTAGGGCAGAACAATACCAAATGCTTTAATCATCGTGGGGTAATTAGTGATATGCCATGTTTACGTTGTGCCTCACTTAAATTGACTAGCATAGATAGTTTACCTTATGATTCACCTCTTGTCATCTTTGTGTGCTTTGTCATGCTTGGGTGATATGTCATGTTAACAACCTTTGCTAATGTTGTGTAGCTAAACAACTTGAATCATTCTAAATGTGCGGTATCGTCGTGTCTGACGAATGCTCCACTTAACCTGTTAGTAACCGCTCTCGACGATAGATGCGATACCGTAGTGCGTTGTCTCGTGTTGCCTTCTTGTTGATGCTTGCTCGTGATTGATTCTTAGTAATAGATGCTTCCTCGTCAATTGCCTTTTCCCGTGTTTCCTTCTTGTGTGCTTCCGCGGGTACCTCTCAGAGACGATGCGAGCTTGCGATCGACTACACCTTCGGTTTCGTCTTCTCATCAGTTAAGGGGGAGCATATATCATGCTTATAACTTTCAGCTCACTCGCGCCTAGGTGTAGGATAGAACGATTTCTTGATCCTACCACTTCATATTCATGCTCTCAAATAAACCCAAACAACCATGTCCTCCACATCCCAGCAAACCTTGTTCGGCTATGTTACTATTTCTCGCTGCTCAGCCACTGCTTAGTATGCATGCTAGAATGTTATCAACTGTTATCCATTTACTTGTTGGTTTGGGCTATCACATTATTATATTGTTGTGGATGATATGATTATTATAATGTTGACTATACTCGACGAAGGATGGAAGCTCTAGGATATCCCGCCCCGACGCTTTGTTCCATTCGAGTCACCCAGGACCCGGGTTCCGGGTATTGTGTCTCTTGATGAGCGTGCCTAACCGCGTGTGGGATGCTATGGGGTCCCCTCTTCTTACCTACCTAGCTTCAAACATTTCTAGTGGTGGCCAAAGCTGATTTACCATTTGAAACCCGTGTGTGTGTCTGTCGGGTCGCTCCTAGCAAATATTATTTAAACAAACCGGGCTAGTGGGGACATCGTTTCCCTATTGGTCCAACCTGGCCGGCTGAGGACCCGGACTCATTTGAGAATTCAACGGTTATCCAAACCGGAGTCATACGGTAGAAGCCGATTCGAGAGCGCGGCCGGCTTTTGAGTTGGATGTCGATTCACCTGGGACCACCCGGATTTGTTCGTTGTTAGCTAGAGGGGCCTGTCGTTTCGGATCTCTCGGGACTAAATCATAAAATGGCTGCCTGTGATGGGTAGAAACTGAGAGAGATGGGCGTGCATGCGGAGCCTTGTAATGGGAAGTTAGTACACACCTGTAGGGTTAAGTCTTTTCCAGAAGCCGTGTCCACGATTATGGATGACTTGAGACCTACTCCTTGTTCATAGAAAACAACAACGGAGATAATCTTAATAACTTGATCAACGTGTGTGTGCCTTGATTGCTTCTTCTTCATCGGGTGATGAAGGGAAGGACAAGGATAGTATAGGTGTTATGTTTGCGTAAGTAGTTGATAACGAGACTTGTTGGAGGCGATTACTCATCGAATGCTTGGTTCTCATCATACTCTAAAATAGACCGTTAGCCACTCATATATTGCTAGTGCGACTACAACCTCACCACTACCCCCCATCTTACCCGTGAGAAGTTAGTTACAAGACTTTTGATATAGCTCACCTCTTTCTTTTCTCTTTTACGGACGTTATGCAATGATCTTGGACTTGAGAGGAGCTCGACGACCCTTCTTTTGGACGTCTTGACGAAGAGTCGACGACGACTAGTTAGGTGGATCCTGGCGGAGAGCCTCGACCCATGTGGTTACAGGATTGGTGTGTTGTACCTTTGCCACTAGGCATTTAATTGTAGTGTGTAGCCAGACATGTAACTTCCGCTGACGTATTGCATTAAGGAAGTTGTATGCCGATTGTATGAGATATTGTAAACTTGTAGCTGTAATGTTGTGATATCATGTTGGAAATCCGGGGCATATGGCATTGTCATATGTCGCGATGGGACCGATATGTGCTTCGTCCCAGGATCTGTATGGAAACATCTAGATCTGGAACAGCACAATACACACCATTACAACGGGGCAAAAACAGCACAATATTTCATCACTCAATATTTCACAAACAATAACACAAACAACAAAAGGGAAAAACAATTCACAAAGTTTTAACTTCCATGTTTATCAAGTCCTAAAACATGCAACAAGGTTAAATTTCATGGCATGGCATAGAAATAAATACAATAAAATTATTAACCACAAGGTTAAATTTAATCACACCTTAACTAAAGTAATGTTTCCTTTTCTTTAAACATTTTAATCAACAACTCCATTTAATAATTTATTTACACTAACTAATGCATATTCATATCCGACTGATCATAGACTTGTTAAACAATAAACTACCATTTCCATAGTACTAACATTATTTAAATAGGAAGGAAACTAGCAATGGTAACAATAATAAAAATGGGCACAAATTTATCAAAGCTAAATAATAATCAACACATACAGAAAAATCAAGAATAATCAAAGGAATATAAAAAAGTCAACATTACATTTGTAGGGTTATCATTGAATTAATGAAAACTATTCTTAGCTGCTAAAAAGCACAATAAACTAATAAAAACTAAAGCAATTATTTTGGCACTGCACAAAAATTATTCTAAACAGGCAGAATTATAGATATTAATTTTATGCACACAACAAAATTATTTCACTGGATTTGGAGCTGTATTTATTTTTCTAGAAATAAAATGGTGTTGCTAATAAAAAAAAATTGCAGGCCGGCCCGGCTATCTGGCGCCCAGGGGCACTGTTTCTCTCCCCTTTTTTTCTTTGGGTCGAGCACAGCACAGCGCAGCACTCTAATGTTTTTTTTAACTGAAAGGGTACCGGCTCACCCTGGCCGTTGGATGAAGTGTGATCCGATGGCCAGGGGGCCATCTTCTTCCTTGCGCCTGGCCAGGGCACGGGCGCTGCCCTAATGGCGGCCAGGGCCAGGGCGGACTTCGCCGGGGCGCCGCCGGTTGCCGACGGCCGGAGGAAAGGGGCGGGGCGAGGTCGCAACTGTAACAGCCCACATGTAATAAGCTACCAAACATTATGTATTTTACTCCCTCTGTTGGACTTGTAACTTGGCATGGTGGATGTGTATGTCATTTCATGTGGTGATTTAAATTGGATTTGGGATTGGAGTCATGTTGGGTTGTTTTCCTTTGCATCCAAGGTGGTTCAAGAAGGGCATTGGAGTAATTTTACCTGTTGCATGCTCACCCCTCTTGACCCCAATTTTGGCCTAGCCATTTCTTTGACTTTGGCAAGGGTTTTAAAATCCTCAAAACATTTTTTCCATCATCAAAAACAGGGGCACTAGTTCAAAGTGAATTTGAAATTCAAAATGAGCTCACACTTTTGTTGTTGCCAAAAATGCCCAAACCATTTTTAGAAATTGAGGAATAATGCAAGGATAATTATACATATTTTTGTGTGATTTTTACACTTGTATTTAATCCAGGAAAATCCTGTATCTCTTTTCTGTTTATTTGAATAGAAAAGGGATCCAGCAGCCCTTTTCTCTCCTCTGCTCCAAGTTTTGCTGGAGGCCCAGCCCAGCAGCCCTCCGCTCCGCAGCCCACCTGGAGGTCCGCCAGCGAAGCGGTACGCGGGGTCGTTGTTGGCCGTTGGATCAAGATCGAGCGACCCGTGGTCGTCGTCTTTCCACCGTGTCCAGGGTCCCCTCCCCCTCTCTCTCACAGCCGACGGGAGGCGTCGACGTCGATGCGGCCGACGTGGCCAGGGAGCCTCCCCCTTTATAAGGAGAGCACCAGAAGCCCCCACACGAACCCTAGGTCCCGTTCCTCCCTCCAGTTTTCGCCGCCGCCGCCTCGTTCGTTGTCATGGAGCTCCCCTGTTCCGCCTGACCCGGTGAGCTCCGACGAGCAATTCGTCGTCTCCAACTGTCGTCGTTGGCCGCGTTCCCGTCTGAGGCATCTTCAGCACCTCACCTCCTTGTTCCCGCCGTGCAGGTTTAGCAGAGAGCCTCGATTCAAGCCCGCGGCGACGCCGTCAAGTTGCGGGCCTTTTCTTCCACGTCGACGGCGAGATCGACGACGTCCACTCCAGTAGCTTATCGAGGTCGTCCGCAAGCCACCCAAGGTGTCTGAGCCGCCCCCTTCCTCTCCTAGGTTCTGCGCGTAGTTTCTCTCCGCATCAGTAGGCCGTCTGTCGCGTAGCTCGTCGCCGCCGAGGAATTCGTGATCACCGTGCCCGTGGTGCTTCTCGAACGACCTCCCGCGTGCTCTAGGGGTGTCCAGGGCATGTCTTTGGCATCAAAGGAGCCCCCTTTCCGCGTAGCTTCTTTGAATTTCGCCGTGTCTGAATCCTTGCACGTCTCTGTCAGTCAGATCCGCCATGGATTCAGACGAGCGTAGCTTTCCCTCTGGTGAGATCCAGGTCGGGGCCAGGGCAGCCACGTGATCGTGGTACTGAAGTTGTAGCCGTTCTGCAGCCGTGTTGTTTCGGTGAGGCTAGCGAGCAGTAGAGTTGGAGATAGCAGCCATGGCGCACCTCCTCGTTTAGAGCTAGGTGCCCTCTCGGGTTCGTTCCATGGCGGGGTGGCCGGAGCTTGCCGGTACACGATGCGCGGTTCGCCGCAGTAGAGCGTCGCCGTCGCGGTTCAGAGTTTGCAGCTCTTCGAAGTTCAGAAAAGCTAGGTACTGAACCTCACCTAGCCTGCGTAGCGTATATGTTTAGAAAACGCTTCGTGGCGCAGTGGTAGCGAGCAATGGAGTAAGCAGCGAGTCGCGGGTTCGAGTCCAGCCGGCGCCACCCCATTTTTTTTGATTTTTCATCTGAGACTGACGTCTGGGACCCGCTTGTCAGCAACCCAGGCCGCGTGGGCTGAGCCCATTGCGGGCCAGACGAGTTGGTTGGGCCGGTTTCGCCCGAGAGCAGCCCATGGGGCTGAGTCCTTTTTTCTGTTTTTTATTTCTTTTCTTTTTCTTGGATTTCTTTTCTGTTTAAACTCAAATTTGAATTTTCTTCCAAATTCAAATCTGATTGAGCAACTTTTGCATTTGGGGGCATGCCATATATGTTTTTGGGGTAGCTTGAGCTACTGACCAACATGATGAGGTTCATTTTTGCATCTGACCCCTTCTAATAATTGAAGTGTGGCCATTTTGCAAATAAGCCCCCTTTTCTTTTCTTTGATCTTTGTAAAGTGGTTCAAATTCTAAATTGCCCATGCCATATATGGTTTTTGGGTAGTTTTGCACAAGGAGATGCATGGTGATGGTGATGAAGTAATTTGAACCTTTTAAAAATTCATGTGGTGCAATTTTGCACTCAGCCCCCTAAACTTCAGTTGAATTTGCAACTGCCTTTGCAAATTCAACTGGAGACATGTCTTATATGCTTTTGGGGTGCCTTTCTGCAAGGTTTTCAGCTGTGATGTTTTCATGATGTTTTGTGCAACTCATGAATTCAGTTGTATTCATCTGGTCCAGAGGCGTTCAGATCTTTCTGCCTACAACATTTCAACTTCAGTGCATTTGAAATGTTGATCATCTGGTCTGTTCAATCTTGTTCCATGTCATCTTCTTATTCATTTCAGCCCTAACATATTGTCATATGTAATGTGGCTGGGATCCAATTTTTGTTGCACCTTCCTGTGTGTCAAGTTCACCGACACTACTCCATCTCCGGAATCATTGTTTTACCTTCATGTTGTTTAAATTCTTGTAATGCTTTGTTGATCATGTCATGCTATCATGCTACTTACACCTAAATTAAGGCATAGACCAAAGCCATTACAATGTAATAAATGCATATGGAAGTGATGACTTGTCGTCATCACCTTCATTTAAACTTGACTAGACAGGGGCATACCATGTAAATAAAACTTGAACATGCCATCCTTGTTTGAGTTTGCATCAGTTGCTTACTTGAGTGTTTTTCCTTGCCGGTATCGTACGTTAGTACCCGAGACTGACGAGGAGACTTACGTGGAGCTGTCCGACACCGAGCCCGAGGGTACTGTGGGTGCTGCTTCGACTACCTTACCAGGAAAGGGGGAGAACTGTGTCATTACTTTATAACTTCTGCTCATGCTTAGCTGTAGATCTAGAACGTTGTTGCTTGATCCTATCTACCTTATATGCCATGTTTAAACCCATATAGCCATGATCCCCACATCCCAGCAAACCATTGTACTGCTAAGTTACCGCTGCACAGCCATTGCTTAGTATGGGTAGAAGACTTGCTGCTTACCTTATATATTTATGGTTGGGAAATCATGCTATAACAGAAGTTGGTTGATATATATTATTATTACATGATGTTAATTTATATTCGACGAAAGGTGGAAGGCTGGACTATCCCGTCTGGTGCTTTGTTCCATTCGAGTCACCTAGGACCCGAGTTCCGGGTATTGGTTCTTTGATCGAGCGTGCCTAATCGTGTGTGGGGTTTTATGGGGCCCCCTTGTCTTACCTACCTAGCTTCGTACATTCTAGTGGTGGCCCGAGCTGATTTACATTTGCAATGTGTGTGTGCTGGTTGGATCCCTAGTTGTTTCCAAACCAAACCAGGGCCAGGAGGACATAGTTTCTTGGCTGGCCCAAATAGACCGGCTGAGGACCCGGTCTCATAAGAGAACTAACCGGTAATCCAAACCTGGAGTCATACGGTAGAGACCGATTCGAGAGCGTGGCCAGCTTTTGAGTTGGGTGTCGACTCACCGGGGGCCACCCGGATATGTGCGTTGTTAGTTAGAGGGATTCTGACGTTCCGGAGTTTCGGGCGCTTACCTAGCCAAGTGGAAACCGAGCGTACATGCGACGTCTATAATGGACAGTTGGTACACCCCTGCAGGGTAAATCTTTTTTGAAAAGCCGTGTCCGCGGTTATGGACAACTTTGAGCCTACGTCCTGTTCATAGAATAACATCAATTATAATCATGCTATAAAACTTGACAAACCATGTGCGTGCCTTGGTTGTCTTTCTTCGTCTAGGGGGACCGAGAGAGAAACGAGGTTGTGTTATGTTTGCGTAAGTAGGTGGATAGTCGACTTTTGACACGTTGTCTACGTAACTTCTTGGACCTCATCTTTATTCTGATAGAACGAGTAGACACCATATATGCTAGTACAGCTACAACCTATCTTTGTCTTTACCTTTCCTGTACCATTAGTTATTCCGTAATGACATGTTCTCACCCTCGTTTACATTTCTGTCTTTACCGCTTTTCCTGATCGGCCGCTGCAGTGGACTACTACCTCGACCCCAGCACCGGACGTTACTTTGTGGAGGTGCCCCCGGAGGATGACGAAGAGTACGAGTACCTCGACCAGTAGGATCTTATAGTTGGGTTCAGACGTTCCCGTGGGTGGACATTTATGTGTAGCCCTCTCTAGGGCAATTTGGATCTTGACCGTACCCGGTCCCTATTATGCTTCCGCTTGATGTATTGAAGTATTGTTGAGATGTACTCATGGTGATGTTGTATTATTTAGACAGTGGCGTTGTATGCCCTATTCTATTTTATCTATCTATATGTATTTCTGTCTTGTAGAGTTATGCTTTTATACCTGTTGTCGAGAATCCGGTAGCGACACGAGTGCGAGTGTCGTGCGCCGGTGGCGTTTGATGCGCTTCTAACTCCGACCGGACGCGAAAGCGACTAGTTAGAGTTAGTACCGCATCAGGGGCCTTACAGCAGCGGCCTGGGGGCTCCATTTTTGCCCCAAAAAGGGCGGCGCGACGAGGGGCAGTGGGGGCGCCATGGCAAACAGGGGGATAGCTCGGGATGCTCACCGGGGGGGGGGGCTCGGAACGGCGGCGGTTATCGGGGAAGGGCGGCGGAGCTTCTTGGCGGCAAGGAGAACCCGTTTTTGCTGAAAAAAGGGCGTGGGACGTCGGGGCCGAGAACTGCTTGGCGTAGACGGCGGCGGCAAAAAATGGACTCCTGCGCGGCTCCTACTGTTTCGGCAGCGGCGTCTCCTTCGCCGGCGCGACTCTGGCGTGGGTGGCGGAGGTGGAGAGGCGCTCCTGCCTCTCCCTCCTCTCCTTCTTCTTACCCGTCCCTCCCTTCTTCTTCTTCCTTCTCCCGTTTCTCCTCCTCTGCTTCCCTCGGCTCCTCCTTTCTTATCCTCGGGCGAGTGGGGTGGGACGGTGGTGAGCGGGGCTGTGGAGTGAGGAGATGGGGGGTCTGGGTGCTTGCTTTATAGCAAGGAGGGGAGGGGAGCGGGGGCTCTCGCCTCCTCGCCTAGTGGGTAGTTGAGGCGATGAGGGCTGGCATCATCGGTGGCCTGGGGGGGTGATGTCAGTAGTGTGGGGAGGGTTAGGCTGGCAGGTGGGGTAGTTCTGTCAGGGGGGTGGGTACTGGATAGAGAGAGATGGGGAGATGGGCTTCGGCCCTAGTAGCATAGGTATTTTTTTCTCTAATTTAGTTTGTAAGAACTCTACTGCTATAATTATTATAATCTAGCTTAAATTCGAATACAATAATCCAAACTTAATCTACAGCAATACTTCTAATTAACAAGGAATTGTTATCCGATTTTCTTAGGATTTTTAGGGAAATTTAATTATGTCTAATAATATCATTATTATTATAGCAATAGTAATAAATCACATAGTACTTTTTTAACCTTTTAATTAAATACTTTCTGATATAGAGGGATTTTTTAGTTATTTAAGAAATGAATATCTAAGCAAGTAAATAATTATTTAAGGCATATTTTTTGATTCTAGGATTCTACGATGGTATAATGTGGCCATTAAATATTAGTAGAGCGAGCATAACATTTTTTTTAATAAGATAAGGGAATAACAAGCAGGGCAACCATTAACATCGGGCAAGAAAATATCAAGTATGGCATGACAACACAACAAGGCATCAAACACACATGACAAGGCAATTGTTCTACTATCACACCACAACAAGGAAATATTTTTTGTTGGCCCTAAAAATTTAGCATTTAAGAAAAGAACTACAAAAGTTGGGATGTGATCTTATTCAAGGAGACTAAAGCGTCTAAGCTTGGGGATGCCCCCATGCATCCCCTTCTCCATCAATAATAATCAGTTTTTCCTTCGTCTCACTATATTTTTATCACTTCATGCGTTATGTGCTATGCTTGGAGCGTCTCGCTCTTAGGTTTCATTTTTAGTTTTCTTTAGCTTTTCTTGCTGCTCATAACAAGCTAGACCCCGTCTTACTTTGTGTGGGAGAGAAACACGCTCCACTTTCAAAATCTAGAACACATCATAGGGTTTTTCATGCCTATCTTTTTGCTGTTGTGTGTTCTTTATCTTTTCGTAGCTATTGCCATGTTTAGTTTTACTTTTAGTTTGCCGTTAGCAAGAGCCTTGGCTTTTGTTTAGTTTTTTGCTGGAACTCTCTTTAGTTTTCATGTCTATCTTGTTAAGAGAGTTAGTTGTTGCACTGAGCTGTGTCTTGTCTTGAAAGTAGGTAACTGAGGTTGCTATTTAATTTTAGTAGTAACTTGCAATAGTTTTGAGTTATTGATGTGAGTAATGTTTGAACTTTTGGTGTCAAGAGCTCTAGCCTATTAGTGACAGGTGTCATATTTTGGGCAATCTGTGTTTATTTTCAAAAACCTATAAAAATAGTTGAGAACTCTAGCTACAAGATGGATTGCTAATCTTGGAGGGATCAGATATTAGAGTACACTCACGTACCATGAGTCGAGGATGCGCAAGGATAACCAAACCCCCATACACTCCTCCTCGAGGTAATTGTCTCTTTGCGAACCTCCTTATTAGATTGAGAGTTACCGATAATAAGTGCATGAGTTCTTCGGACTAATGTAAGTATTGAAAGTTGACACTTCCACCTCCTCATATTTGCTAGCCTCGCCTATGTCGTGCATTTCCTTCTTCTCACTCCGAGAGTTGGCGTGCACCTTCGTGATACGTCCCAAACGAATCTATAATTTTTGCTTGCTCCATGCATGTTTTGTGTGACTTTGCCATGTTTTTCTTGAACTTTCATACACTTTTGAACCTATTTGGACTAACCTATTAACTCAGTGCACCCAGTTGTCAGTTTCTTTTTTCTGTTGTTTTTGTATTTCAGGTTTTCCGGCCATTAAAAGTGCTCCAAAAATTCTGGGAAAATATATAAAAAATCAGCGCAACAGAAGCTTCCGGAATCACCAAGAGAGGGAAGGGGGGCCACCACCAGGCAGCCAGGAGGGCTGGTGGCGCGTCCCCACCCTGGGCCGCGCCAGGGACCCTCCTGACTGCCTCGTGGGTCCACTCGATGCCCCCCTTCGCCTATATTTACCCCTCGGGGTGGAAACCCCTAATATCGATCTCTTTCTCACGAACTCCCCTCTGTTCCTGGAGAAGCTGCCCTGGCACCCTGCCGGAAGGAGGAACCCCCTCCGGGAGACCATCCATAGCCATGGACGCCTCCCGTATGTGGCGTGAGTAGTCCCCATTGGACCATGGGTCCGTGACCAGTAGCTATGTGATGAATCTCTCCCCCCTTTGTGCTTCCACTTTCAAGCCCTCGTGAGCTGCCTCACATGATCGAGGCATCTATGTAATTTCTGTTGTTGCTATGATGAGTTTGTTGGGATCTGATAGATTATGGGACTATGTTCAGATTGTGATGAGTAATATATTTGGTTCTCCTCTTTTATATTTTGTTCTTGAGTAAATTCTTGCATGTTCTCCGTTGCGGTATTTTCTTTGGCCAAGTAATTTTATTTGCAACTCCAAGAGAGAGCGTTATGCTCGATTGTGGGTTCAGCCCCCTGATGTCTAGCTTGAGTGACAGAAACATGAGACTAGGGGATGTGCTGTTGCCACCAGGAATAAAACAACGGTCTTGTACCTGCGGGTGCAAGGATTGTTTACTTTACGCAAAGTTCTTTTAATGAAGTTGTCTGTTGCTTTGAGTTTACACTTTGGGTGGGATTCACAACTTAATACCAGCGAGATGTTATGGATAGATATCTCAAGGTGGATGATTCGTAGTAGATGCAGATGGATTTCGGTCTACTTACCTTGGCGTACTGCCCATTGCTTTTGAGCCCTTCCTTTCTTTGCAGCATAGTTAGCATTGCGGTGCCTTCATAATCCTGTCAATTTCCCAACTGTGATTTGTGTACCTTGCTAGCACTTTTATCGTCTTTTGGGAGAGAGACAATACTAGTGAAAATCACGGGACCCCGGTCCATCTTCACATTATTGTTCACACCCTCAATTTACTTTCAGATTTTACTTTCCTTTGCACCTTTTATCTCTTGCGTTGATCCTTTGTAAACGACAAGGCCGGAGGAATTGACAACTCCTCTGTACTCATTGGGAGCAAAGTTATTTGTTGGTGTGTGCAGGTCCATGACAACACCCTAGTCAGGAAGCAATTTCTGGCGACGTTGCCACCTACTTGTATCTCCTGAGTCCTACTGGTTCGATAACCTTGGTATCTTCACCGAGGGAAACTTGCTGCTGCACTGCATCCCAAACCTTCCACTTGGGGTAACCAACGAGGGGCGAGAAGCCATCAAGAAAATTTCGGGCGCCGTTGCCGGGGCCTCAAGTCTACAAGATAGGGGAGTTGCACACTATCTTTTACCTTTGCTTTTTAGTCTTGTTAGTTTACTTTTCAGTTTTTATTTTCGTGTCCTTTATCAAAAATCCAAAAATATATATATAGTATGTCTATTTCCTTACTTGCCAATCAATGTCTGACTTCTTTAAAACTAGATCTTATTGGCATGGAGGATTCACCGAGGATCAACAAAAGTGGTACAAGGAACACCACTTGTCTTAAAAGGGGATACACTTATGGAAACAAATACATCAGTTGTATGAGTATGCTAGAAACTTGTGCTCAATATATAATATATCTTTCTGCAGGGATGAATCTTGTTGCTTTATGAGGCACAAACACCTTGCTTTCCAATGTGAGTACAATGATGATGAAACCTTAGCTTCTTATGCTAAGAGAAACTATGATTTTTATGATGCAGAGGAAATAGAAGAATTTGTTGCTTATAAGGGTGCCTATGAAATTACTTCTCTTCTTAAAAATATTGATGATGCCCCTTACAAATATGAGAGTCTTTCTATACTTAACTATTGTCTAGAAAATTACGATGCAAAATATTATATTACTGATCATCTTGAGAGAATCTCTCCCCTAAAGGAAGAGACTAATGATTTGCAGGACTCTATGGAAGAAGAAATTGCTGAAACTGAAAGCTCCTTGGATGAAAAAGAGGAGGAGAGTGACGAACAAAAGGAGGAAGAATGGAGCCATCGATGTCTACCTTCTAATGAGAGTAACTCTTTGAATCTTACCTTATATGAGTGTTATGATCCTATGAATTCTTTTGAAATATCCATTTTTGATGAAGTTGATGCCTTCTATGCTTATGGCTGTGATGCTACTATGGATGATGCTTACGGAGATGAACTTGCTATAGTTCCTCATGTTAAGCATGAAATTATTGCTATTGAACCCACACTTGATTGCCCTATTATCCTTTTGAAATCTCCAACTTATATTACGGAGAATTTTGCTCTTATCAAGGCTCAATGTGATGGGTTGCATCTATCTTATCATCCTAAAAACCGTGTTGAAAACAATACATGTGTGTTGTAGGTCATGAACAACATGATTTATGTGATAGTTATATTCTTGATGTTGTTCATGATGCTACTGAAAATTATTTTGAGAGAGGAAAGTTTGGTTGTAGAAACTTCCATGTTACAAAAACACATCTCTTCTTGTTTAAATTTTTGAAGTTGTCCTTGTTCCACCTTCCTATGCTTGTTGCTTTGTGCTTCTTTGATTTATTTTCTTACAAGTTTCCCATGCATAGGAAGTGGGTTAGGCTTAAATGTGTTTACATTTGCTTCTTGATGCTCTCCTTTGCTTCAATTCTTATTCTTGCGAGAACATCTTCTTCAATCTTTAAGCCTAGCTAATGGCTCTAAAGAAGCGCTTTCGGGAGGCAGCCCGCAACGAATTTAGGTTTTTCTTTTTTCTTTTGTTCTGTTATTAGTGGTCTTAATGATCGTTACTACTGTAGCAACATCATTGTGTCTTTACTTTTCAAGCTTTGTGCCAAGTTTAGCCTCAGATTCCAAGAAAGGTCAAAAGTTGGTGCTTGCTGTCCAGAAACAGATTCTGTCTGCTTGACGGAAAAATTCTCAATAAATCACCAGATCATATTTTTGATCTTAATTTTTTTGACAGCATGCTCCATACAATTACCTCTCAGGCGGCTGTTCAATTTTTTTTTATTTGAGTTGCAAAAGTACCTCGAAAAAATTCTCCTTCCTCTGCTGTTCTGTTTTTCTCAGCTTCTGCCCCGTTTTTCTTTTGGAAGTTTTGCAATCCTTCAGCTTGCTTTTTCTTTGCAAACTTTTTTGGGCAGGAAATAGAAACAGTAGCTCTTCCTGGAAATCTTTATTTGCAGTAGAGGAAAATTATTTTATTAGGGTACTAACCTCTCTAATCAGCCTACAATGAGTTATGTATGAAGGGAGTTTTCAAGTGCGCGATGGAGGATGATGAAAGAAGATTCATGAGTGTCAAACGCTCAAGCTTGGGGATGCCCATGTGAACCTCCAATAAATATTCAAGAAGACTCAAGCGTCTAAACTTGGGGATTCCCCCGATGCATCCGCTTCTTCATCAACAATCATCAGTTTGTCCCTCATTGCACTATATTTTTATCACTTCATGCGTTATGTGCTTTGCTTGGAGCGTTTCACTCTTTACTTTTCTAGGTTTGTTTTTATTTCTTTTCTGTAGTAACAAGTTAGACCCCAACTTACTCTTTTGTGTGGGAGAGATTCAAGCTCCGCTTGAACTAGAACTCCTCATAGGATTTGCATGCTTATTCTTTTAGCTGTGAGCTGATCTTTTTCTTTTCTTAGCTGCTATTTTGTTTAGTTGTAGTGCTTTAGTTCTTCTATAGCTTTTCTTTTGTCTTAGGTTGAACTTTCTATAGGTTGCATGTTTTATCTTTTTAGAGAGTTTGCCTGTTGCACTGAGTTCTATGTCTTGACTGAAAGTAGGTAGTTAAAGTTGCTATTCTCTTTGTAGTAGTAACTTGCAATAGTTTTGAGGTATTGACTAGAGTAATGTTTGAACTTATGGTGTCAAGAGCTCTTGCCTATTAGTGATAGATGTCGTATTTTGGGAAATCTGTGTGTTTTTCGAAAACCAAAAAACCCCTGTTGAGAACTCTAGCTACTAGATGGATCACTAACCTCTGGAGGGTTCGAATATTAGAGTACACTCACGTACCATGAGTCGAGGATGCGCAAGGATAACCAAACCCCCATACACTCCTCCTCGGGGTACCTGTCTCTTTGTGAACCTCCTTATTAGATTGAGAGTTACCGATAATAAGTGCATGAGTTCTTCGGACTAATGTGAGTATTCGAAAGTTGACACTTCCACCCACCTATACTTTTTCTAGCCTCTTCGGTACCGTGCATTGCCCTTTCTCACCACGAGAGTTGGCGCATATTTCGCCGGTGCATCCAAACCCTTGGCATGATACGCTCTGTCATCATAAGCCTCCTTATATCTTTCCTCAAAACAGCCACCATACCTACCTACAAGGCATTTCCATAGCCTTTCCGAGATACATATACATGCAACATCCACCTTCTCATGACTTGATCTTCATGTCATACATGCTACTTGCTTGATCGATGAGCCGCATGCTAGTTGGGCCTTGCCCTAATCATTGCTACATGATGCGCTAGTATCATTGCATATCCTGCTACCCTGGCAGAGGCATACATTTGCATCATGATAGTGTAACGACCCGGTCCCGAAGGGAACCAAGTCTACTGTGCTTCTGTGCTATCCCTGGATCAGTATGCTAGCACACACAGGTACTCGATGAAATACCATAGTATCACATGTCATAAATTAACGTAAATACATGGTATTTATTACCTTACAGCCCTTGGGCTAGAATACACAGCACAACAATCAATATATAAGTGGAGTCCCATCAACGCCAACGGCAAAGTTGAGTGTAGACTTCACGACCCTAAATCGTATCACTTACTCGTCGTATATAATCCTGCAACACCGAAGGTTACAGCCCAAAAACGGGTCAGTACGTTTGAATGTACGACAAATCATATCCCAGAAAGAAGTAAAATTTCCTACAATACATGCAATTTGGCTGGTGGAGCTTCTACAGTTATTTTTGCAAAAAGCTAATTTTCCCTATAGAATAATAATAACTAAGTTCTACAATAGCATACGATTGAGATGGGAACCCCCACTCAATCTATCCCAAAGTGATTAAACCAATCAGTTAATTAAAGATGACGAGACAAATCAATATTACCACATCTAGTCGCTCAAATTGTCCATAACCGGGGACATGGCTAATCGATTAGTTTTACACTCTACAGAGGTTTGTAAATTTTTCCCCACAAGACTCGATCGCCTCCTTTGTAGTTCATCACACTACATGGTGTATGACAACCGGAAGATCGAGACATGGTCTTTCAGAAGAGTTTCCCTTACTCCGGTAGCACCCATCCCACCTACTCACAACTACTTTCATAGCACTACCTAGTAAGAGTCCCTACAACTGATCAACCAAGCCAGAGCCCATAGTAGCTTGTGGCTGCACACATAAGCTTCTAGGTATGTCAATACAAAAGTCCCTTTGAGCCTGGGTGGATTTCCGCAGTCATCACTGGCCACTCCCAGGATGCTCGCAACCATCCCACCCAGGTAGTTCATTAATTTTATCTTGGTCCTAATTACTACATTATCACTCATACCTCATAATGATTCACTTCCCAATCCACGTCTTCTTAGCATAGCAATATCCTATTATACGATGGCGACAAAGATGTAAGGATCAGACCTACCTCAATGAACTACTGGGTGTAATAGCATAGTACAACCTATCATGCAATCTAAAGAAGAAGAACTAATGCATTGAAAACATAGGTAATAGGGAATATGATCAAAAGATATGACTTGCCTTGAATCTTGATGAAGTTATTCGTGCTCACAATTCCGACAATTCTACTCGTCACACTCCGAGCAATCTATCGTAACCAAGCACACAAGGTTGCACACAATAAATCAACAATCCAAAAGAAGACAAACAATTTTATTTTATTTTGAAACTTCAAAAGAAAAACCAAATAAAGTTTTTGCAAAACAGATCTTGATTGGTTAAAAAGTGGGTTGCAAGGTATCTAGAATATAAGGTTTAACTAGGGTTTTATTTTGCAAAAAGAATCAATCAAATCCGAGTTGTAAAACAAAAGCTACGATCAACTAAAGTTGAAAATAGAATCTGATCAGATCTGAATATTTTCGAAAATACCAAAACAAACTTTATTGTTGAACTGAATAGAGGGCTTCGAAAGAAAACCATGGGATTTGGAATCACGCAAAACGGATCTACGAGTAAAAATATATTACTAGAACATTTTTGCATAGGATTTAGGAATTTTTTTGCAAACGGAAAAAAAACAATTTCTCAAAACTTGGATCTACAGTACACAAAATTTAGAGGGTTTCAAAACAACGATTTGGCCGCTGGTTTCGTCTAAAACGGAGCGACGGATAAAAATTTACGGCGCTTTTACTAACCGCGACGTGTAGATTAGACGCGACGAAGATGACAACTCCGGCGATCTTTGGCGTCAACGAGGACGTCTAGGATGTAGGGCTTGATTAGAAAATCACAGCGGTGGTGGTGATGATCTCCAACGTCGTCCGTACGGGCGTGGCAACGCGGTGAACCGAGCGCGCTCCGATGAACTCCCGCGGTACGCGTACAATTTTGAGATCAATCTTGCGCAAGAATAGAAGAGGGAAAAGATGTCAAGTAGATGCACAACGAAAAGAGGAGTCGGTCTGCAGAATTTGGGGTCAAGGGGAGGCTCACCGGTGACGAAATTTGTCCAACAATGGGGCTCCGTTGGACCTAGATCTACCCCGAAATTAGCTCGATTTGGAACGGTTTGTTGCGAAATTTTGTGGGGAATTGGTGGACGGGGTCATGGGGTATTTAAAGGAAAAGTTTGATTGGGCAAACAACAATCGAATCGGAGTCCAAAGCGAATAGGGGTTGCGGCCGCATAGGAGTTCGTCTCCTTTAGGAGCTCGTCTCCAGGAAGGAGACAACTCCTGCGCCACGTACGTGCACGTGCGAGCGTGGCTGGCTGGCCACACCCTGGCCTTTCGGCCTCTGGCCGCTGGCCGCTGGCTGGCTGGGCCGGCCTCGGCCCGGCTGGCCGCGACGTTTTTTTTTAAATATAGAGGTATTTTTAATATAATAAAAATAGCCCCCAAAAAAAATACCTAAAACGTAATTACGTTTATATACATATATATATATACGTACTTTTCTTAAACTTCAAAGAGTTTTATAAAATAAAAATATAAGTCGGAAAAAAAATACGAAATAAAATTCTAAAATCTTAGAAACACATAAATAATATTTTCAATAAGTTTTTATCAAAAAAAAACATAAAAAAATCATTTTCTTAATAAATCCAAATAAACTCCAAAGCAAGGTTTTAAATAATTTTCAAATAAATTGAAGAAGTCATGTTATCACCCTCATTTAAATTTTTTTAAAATAAAAGTATTCAAAATAAGATCCAATAAAATAAAAATGAAAACTTTTATTTGAAACATTTTCTCAACTTTATTTTATTTATTGAAGGAGTCATATTACCTTCTCTCTATTTTTATTTGTCAGGTTTGTTTTAAAGAACAAAAATGAATATTAGGGAAAGTCCTTTTATTCCCTCTCATTTTAATATTCATTTAAACTCCAAAAGTTTAGATTCTCGTCTATCTTACTCAGATCAAACACACCCAAATCAAACAAGACAATCATAATTATCTAATTATTATAACATTCCAAAATTTAGAATTTTGGGATGTTACAAATCTACCACCCTTAAAATGAATCTCGTCCTCGAGATTCGAACAGGATAGAAAGAAAAGGTTAGGTCTGGGGTCTTCCGTCTCCGAAATCCACTCATCCTCTGAAGCTCTAGGGTGCTACCACCCTTAAAACAAAATCCCAAGTTTTCAAGAATACAGCTCCTTCGATAACTTCCTTCTTCCATATACCCCTACTCCTTTGAGGTATTGAATATCTTTTCACGGAATGATTGGTCTTCCATATACTGTACCTTCATGAATGACCGGTCGAATGCCAATACTAACAAATATCGGTACTCTCATGGTGGTCAACAAGAGGGTTTCCTGCAGAAAATGGGTCTTGGCCTATTCTCACCGTATTACTTATGATTCGCAAGGGTTGTAATGTACAGGGTCAACGTCGTACCATTCTAAAGTTTCTGGCTTAGCGTCGTCGTCATCTCTCTACTATAGGTAGGTCACTCTAGATCTAGCATCCCATATAGCAAGGCGAATAATAAGAGTAGCCAGTATGGTGATCAATCCATCCTGCACCCAAATCATTACCTTGTATATGGTTTAGCAAATCTCGCATTCCAACACTCGGGCATCCTCACAAGCACTGCAAAATTATCTTCTCCACGAACTAAGTTCGGGTAATTCCATGGTTTCTGCATGCCAAATAAAACAGCTATCGTTTCTTCACAACTCTCGGGTTTTACGTAAACTCCTATGAAATCGTCGGCTGATAGAGCCGTAGCTTCCTCCATGGTTCTTCGTTCCACAAGAATGTGCTTGTGTATTATCAAATCCTGGAGCTTGTGGGTAATGAGACCTCCTCCTTTATTGCAAATCTTAAATCCTCCTTGGATTTTAAATATTCTCCATCTCAATCATAAGTCTTGTTTCTCATTCTTTAAAATCCAACTATACTTCTTCCTTAATATCTTAATGCAAACTATCACATCTTCAAATGGACTCATCACTTACTTGTCAAACTCGATTGTGAGGTCTGATGTAGTTAACACTTCGATCATTCTTCCGGTAGTAATATAAGATACTTCCACCCTTAAAAATGAAAAATTCTAGGGTCTCTTCCTTATCTTTACATTAGCTTCCGAATAACTTCTCCTTGCTTGTAGTGTTACTACTCATAAATATCCAATTCACACCTGTGGTTGTTTCCTGACCAAAGGCGCATACTAGCTCTATTGAATCTCAAATTGATCATTGCAATGTCATAGAATTGCACATCTCCATCCGACGTTTCTATTTAAAAAAAACATTACCTCCTACTCTTATTGCATGCTTCGCAACTACTATCTCAGCATAAGACTTCTGTCCATTGCGATATTCTTGGATAAAGTGGTCTTCCTCGTTGCAGCAAAACAGCTTACTCATTTCCAGTCTTGGAGTCTCATTGTGATTACTTAAGCTCCTTGAGGCTTTGTCTTCCTTTCGGGGCATTTGGTAGAGTAGTGCCCTGCTTCTCTGCACCTAAAACAAATGAGTTGACTCCGATCCTTCTTTGCAGAAATTGGGCTCTTCTGGGTATACACATTGCTTTCACCATCTCCATTCTTGGATTTCTGGGATGCATTCTTCTCCTCCATATTATTGACGTCTTTAACATAAGTGGTGTTCTCCTGGGCGTAAGGCTTCTTCTGTGAATCTTGAGTCATCCTCTTATTCTTGGTCTGGGTTTTTCGTCTTGCGAGCAGGTTGTAGTCTTTACAAGGGAAACCAGGTGCATGACGTCCATCCTTGCTACAATGCCAACACACGACCCTTCCAAACACCTTGTGTTTCTTTCTCGAACTTTCTATGTTACTCCAATCTTCTATTTCTTGTTGGTCATAATCCACTTCTATTGTCGGGAATTTGCCCAGATACTCGTCCCCTTCTTTGTGGAGATTTGTGAAATATGTCCTTCTTCTCCACATGAATAGCACGACTTGAGGCAAACTGGGGTTGATGTTTCTTCAAGAAGGTCTTTAACATCTCCCTTCATCATGAGTACATTTATCTGTTTACTAAGAGCTTCCTTCATTCCTTCCTTATGTTGTTGGATCATTTTCTGTACCATGGGGTATAAGTTACACTTGGCGGGGTAATGGGTAGTTCCTTCACACAAGAAACAAGTAACCTGCCTAGTGGGACATTCTTCAGCTGGGTGACTTTCTTCACAATGGGGGCATTCCTCCTGATGTTCCTCGTGGGTGTGTCCTATTTCTCCATAGATCTTACATGCACATGGTTTCTTCATATCGTTTCCACTAGGCTTCCTTGTTCGGGAGACAAGACAAGATCTTAGTAGAGTCAGTTTGAATTCCTCCCAAGTTATTTCTCCTCGCCATCCATTGATAGCTTGGTACATCCTCCACCAAGTAGCAGCACCTTTTGCAAAGTACTGAAGAGCATATTGCACCATATCGTTTCTTCCAACACTATTATCCTTCATGTGATCCTCCACGTTCTCAATCCATTGTTCGGTCTCCAACTGAGTCATCGCTCCGGAAAAGATGAGTTCATCTCCATACACCATCTATGGGGTCCAAGGGTTTTGGTTTAGGGAATAAGTTTGGGGGGGAGGGAGAACAGTACAAAAAAAACACACAAATCACCGCATCTAACGTGAGCATATAACAGGGATTTAGTCCTCTAAAGGTCATGGGTAATCTTGGGGTCTTCAGAGTATTCGAAAAATCTTCGAGTCTTCAAAATATTTGATACTTCTAGTTGGTAACTTCCATTCTTCCAATGCTCGGTATAATCCCCTTTACACTTAATTGATCATGAGTCCAATAACTTCCTTCTTGATGTAGTGTAAGATGATCCTTCCAAGTAGTCAAAGTGGCATGGGTATAATCTAACTTGTTTGGGGTAAGAGGGAGTGTTTGATAAAACTCAGAAAAGGTGAGAAGTAATGGATTTTTCTTTTCAAAATATTTTTTTTAGCAATAGAATTTCCTATGGCTTTCCAGTTTCTAGGGTCACGACCTACAGTCAACATGTGCTCTGATACCATCTTGTAACGACCCGGTCCTGAAGGGAACCAAGTCTACTGTGCTTCTGTGCTATCCCTGGATCAGTATGCTAGCACACACAGGTACTCGATGAAATACCATAGTATCACATGTCATAAATTAACGTAAATACATGGTATTTATTACCTTACAGCCCTTGGGCTAGAATACACAGCAGAACAATCAATATATAAGTGGAGTCCCATCAACGCCAACGGCAAAGTTGAGTGTAGACTTCACGACCCTAAATCGTATCACTTACTCGTCGTATATAATCCTGCAACATCGAAGGTTACAGCCCGAAAACGGGTCAGTACGTTTGAATGTACGGCAAATCATATCCCAGAAAGAAGTAAAATTTCCTACAATACATGCAATTTGGCTGGTGGAGCTTCTACATTTATTTTTGCAAAAAGCTAATTTTCCCTATAGAATAATAATAACTAAGTTCTACAATAGCATACGATTGAGATGGGAACCCCCACTCAATCTATCCCAAAGTGATTTAACCAATCAGTTAATTAAAGATGATGAGACAAATCAATATTACCACATCTAGTCGCTCAAATTGTCCATAACCGGGGACACGGCTAATCGATTAGTTTTACACTCTGCAGAGGTTTGTACACTTTTCCCCACAAGACTCGATCGCCTCCTTTGTAGTTCGTCACACTGCATGGTGTATGACAACCGGAAGATCGAGACATGGTCTTTCAGAAGAGTCTCCCTTACTCCGGTAGCACCCATCCCACCTACTCACAACTACTTTCATAGCGCTACCTAGTAAGAGTCCCTACAACTGATCAACCAAGCCAGAGCCCATAGTAGCTTGTGGCTGCAAACGTAACCTTCTAGGTATGTCAATACAAACAGTCCCTTTGAGCCTGGGTGGCTTTCCACAGTCATCACTGGCCACCCCAAGGATGCTCGCAACCATCCCACCCAGGTAGTTCATTAACTTTATCTTGGTCCTAATTACTACATTATCACTCATACCTCATAATGATTCATTTCCCAATCCACGTCTACTTAGCATAGCAATATCCTATTATACGATGCTGAAAAAGATGTAAGGATCAGACCTACCTCAATGAACTATTGGGTGTAATAGCATAGTACAACCTATCATGCAATCTAAAGAAGAAGAACTAATGTATTGAAAACATAGGTAATAGGTAATATAACCAAAAGATATGACTTGCCTTGAATCTTGATGAAGTTATTCGCGCTCACAATTCTGACAATTCTACTCGTCACACTCCGAGCAATCTATCGTAACCAAGCACACAAGGTTGCACACAATAAATCAACAATCCAAAAGAAGGCGAACAATTTTATTTTATTTTGAAACTTCAAAAGAAAAACCAAATAAAAGTTTTTGCAAAACAGATCTTGATTGGTTAAAAAGTGGGTTGCAAGGTATCTAGAATATAAGGTTTAACTAGGGTTTTATTTTGCAAAAAGAATCAATCAAATCCGAGTTGTAAAACAAAAGATACGATCAACTAAAGTTGAAAATAGAATCTGATCAGATCTGAATATTTTCGAAAATACCAAAACAAACTTTATGGTTGAACTGAATAGAGGGCTTCGAAAGAAAACCGTGGGCTTTGGAATCACGCAAAACGGATCTACGAGTAAAAAGATATTACTAGAACAGTTTTGCATAGGATTTAGGAATTTTTTTGCAAACGGAAAAAAAATAATTTTCTCAAAACTTGGATCTACAGCACACAAAATTTAGAGGGTTTCAAAACAACGAGTTGGCCGCTGGTTTCGTCTAAAACGGAGCAACGGATAAAAATTTACGGCGCTTTTACTAACTGCGACGTGTAGATTAGACGCGACGAAGACGACAACTCCGGCGATCTTCGGCGTCAACGAGGACGTCTAGGATGTAGGGCTTGATTAGAAAATCACAACGGTGGTGGTGATGATCTCCAAAGTCGTCCGTACGGGCGTGGCAACACGGTGAACCGAGCGTGCTCCGATGAACTCCCGCGGTACGCGTACAATTTTGAGATCAATCTTGCGCAAGAATAGAAGAGGGAAAATATGTCAATTAGATGCACAACGAAAAGAGGAGTCGGTCTGCAGAATTTGGGGTCAAGGGGAGGCTCACCGGTGACGAAATTCGTCCAACAATGGAGCTCCGTTGGACCTAGATCTACCCCGAAATTAGCTCGATTTGGAACGGTTTGCTGCGAAATTTTGTGGGGAATCGGTGGACGAGGTCATGGGGTATTTAAGGGACAAGTTTTCTTGGGAAAACAGCAATCGAATCGGAGTCCAAAGCGAATAGGGGTTGCAGCCGCATAGGAGTTCGTCTCCTTTAGGAGCTCATCTCCAGGAAGGAGACAACTCCCGCGCCACGTACGTGGACGTGCTCGCTTGGCTGGCTGGCCACGCCCTGGCCTTTCGGCCTCTGGCCGCTGGCCGCTGGCTGGCTGGGCCCTTCGCACTCCATAGAGATCATCATTTTGCATATAGCTATGTGGGGACCCTTCACACTATAGAACTTGCCTTGTATATTCCAATGATGAGCCTCCTCAAACGAGCTCTAGGTCTTCTTGAGCAAGCAAGTTAGATGCACCCCCACTAGTTCCCTTGGAGAGCTTTTTAGCTCACATGTGCATCCGTTGTATGGCAATCCCTACTCCTCACATCATATCTATCATATGGCCTTCTCTCGCCTATGATTGTCCTCATTGATGTGAGCCTTTCACACCTTTTTGTCTTCCTCCTCCACCTTCTTTCTGTTTCGCCTTTTAGGTGTCAACTTTCTTGCTCACGCTCATCCATTGCATGAGTGCTCAAAATGTCGAAAGGGTGTGGATCAGTTTGACTTGTACCTGGCTAGTGGTGTGGGGACGAGTCCAGATAAGAATCCAAAGGAGACCAAGTGTGAAACTTTAGTGGATAGTTGTTCTCAACAACCTTTTTTCTCTTTCTTCCCAGTCCCTTGCTTGCACATAAACACCATTTGGAGACATTCGAGTCACGGACAGCAAGAGCTCTTGCACCTTTTGTTCTTTTGTTGCTTGTGTCAATGCTAATATAGACTCTTGCTTGTTAAAACTTGAATTGAATTACATGCTTTGATTGCTTTACTTAAAGGTCCTTATTTGGTTGTGTGGCATGTCACCACAGAAATTATGCTTGTTATCATTTACCTACTAGAGGACGAGTAGGAATTAAGCTTGGGGATGTTGATACGTCCCAAACGTATCTATAATTTATGCTTGCTCCATGCATGTTTTGTGTGACTTTGCCATGTTTTGCTTGAACTTTCATACACTTTTGAAACTATTTGGACTAACCTATTAACTCAGTGCACCCAGTTTCCAGTTTCTATTTTCTGCTGTTTTTGTATTTCAGGTTTTTTGGCCATTAAAAGTGCTCCAAAAATTCTGGGAAAAATATATAAAAAATCAGCGCAACAGAAGCTTCCGGAATCACCAAGAGAGGGAAGGGGGGCCACCACCAAGGAGCCAGGAGGGAAGGTGGCGCGGCCCCACCCTGGGCCGCGCCAAGGACCCTCCTGACTGCCTCGTGGGTCCCCTCGATGCCCCCCTTCTCCTATATTTACCCCTCGGGGTGGAAACCCCTAATATCGATCTCTTTCTCGCGAACTCCCCTCTGTACCGCCGCCGCCGCCGTTTCAAGATCTGGGATCCTGGAGAAGCTGCCCCGGCACCCTGCCGGAAGGAGGAACCCCCTCCGGGAGACCATCCATAGCCATGGACGCCTCCCGGATGTGGCGTGAGTAGTCCCCCTTGGACCATGGGTCCGTGATCAGTAGCTATGTGATTAATCTCTCCCCCTTTGTGCTTCCACTTTCGAGTCCTCGTGAGCTGCCTCACATGATCGAGGCATCTATGTAATTTCTGCTGTTGCTATGCTGAGTTTGTTGGGATCTGATGGATTATGAGACTATGTTCAGATTGTGATGAGTAATATATTTGGTTCTTCTCTTTTATATTTTGTTCTTGAGTAATACCAGTGAGATGTTCTGGATAGATATCTCAAGGTGGATGATTCGTAGTAGATGCAGATGGATTTCGGTCTATTTACCTTGGCGTACTGCCCATTTATTTTGAGCCCTTCCTTTTTTTGCAGAATAGTTAGCATTGCGGTGCCTTCATAATCCTTTCAATTTCCCAACTTTCATTTGTTTACCTTGCTAGCACTTTTATCGTCTTTTGGGAGAGAGACATCACTAGTGAAAATCACGGGACCCCGGTCCATCTTCACATTATTGTTCACACCCACAATTTACTTTCAGATTTTACTTTAATTTGCTCTTGCGTTGATCCTTTGTAAACGACAGGCCGGAGGAATTGACAACTCATCGGTACTCGTTGGGAGCAAAGTTATTTGTTGTTGTGTGCAGGTCCACGACAACACCCTAGTCAGGAAGCAATTTCTGGCGACGTTGCCACCTACTTGTATCTCCTGAGTCCTACTAGTTCGATAACCTTGGTATCTTCACCGAGGGAAACTTGCTGCTGCACTGCATCTCAAACCTTCCACCTGGGGTAACCAACGAGGGGCGAGAAGCCATCACTTCGCCGGTACATCCAAACCCTTGGCATGATACACTCTGTAATCATAAACCTCCTTATATCTTTCCTCAAAACAGCCACCATACCTACCTATCAAGGCATTTCCATAGCCTTTCCGACATATATTTCCATGCAACATCCACCTCTTCATGACTTGATCTTCATGTCATACATGTTCCTGCTACACTGGCAGCGGCCTACATTGCATACATCATGATAGATACATCTTCTTTATGATTTGAGTACCTTGTAAAGTGTGAAAGATCTTCCATACCCTCTTGTAAATTAGCGTGTTGCCCTTAAGTGAGGAAAAGATCCCAAAGTGGACAAAATAAAAGATCCCAAAGAGGACAAATGAGAGTTAAATAGAAAGAGCCATTGAGGCCACCAAAAAATTACAAAAAATAGAAAATAGTGAAAAAAGAAATAAAAAGAGAGAAAGGGGCAACACTACTACCCTTTTGAAAGATCCACACTAGTACTCCCACTTATCCTTGTACTCCATAGAGATGATCATTCATGCATATAGCTATGTGGGGACCTTCACACTATAGAACTTGGCTTGCATATTCCAAGGATGAGCCTCCTCAAAAGAGCTCTAGGTATTCATGAAAGAGCAAGTTAGATGCACCCCCACTAGTTCCTTCGGAGAGCTTTTTAGCTCATATGTGCATCCTTTGCATGGCAATCCCTACTCTTCAGATCATATCTATCATTTGGCCTTCTCTCCTATGATTGTCCTCATTGATGTGAGCCTTTCTCACCATTTTTGTCTTGCTCCTCCACCACATTTCTCTCATTGCCATCCTAAGTGTCAACTTTCGTGCTTAAGCTCATCCATTGCATGAGTGCTCAAATTATCGGAAAGGAGTGGATCAAATTGACTTGTACCTGGCTAGTGGTCTCGGGATGAGTCAAGATAAGATTCCAAAGAAGACTAAGTGTGACACTTTAGTAGATTCAGTTCTCAACACAAAAAATACTTTTTTCTCGTATTCCCTATCCCTCTTCTTGCACGCAAACACAATTTGGAGACATTCGAGTCACAGGCAGCGAGAGCTCTTGCACCTAATGTTCTTTTGTTGCTTGTTTCAATGCTTATATAGACTCTTGCATGTTATGACTTGAATTGAATCACATACCTTGATTTATTTACTTTTCAAAGTTCTTATATGGTTGCTAGCATGTCACCACAGAAATTATGCTTGTTATCATTTACCCACTCGAGGACGAGCAGGAATTAAACTTTGGGATGTTGATACGTCCCAAACATATCGATAATTTCTGCTTGCTCCATGCATGTTTTGTGTGATATTTCTATGATCTAGATAAACTTTCATACACTTTTGATCATATTTGGACTAACCTATTAACTCAATGTACGCTAGTGCCAGTTTCTGTTTTCTGATGTTTTTCTATTTCAGTTTTTCCCTGGGGGGGTGCCTCGACCCCTGGTGGCCCCCCTGGCTGACCCCTTCTCTTATTTATTCTCCGCCACGGGAAACTTCTGAAGACAGAACCCTATTTCGAAATCTCACCTGTGTTCTGCCGCCGCCGCGCTTCCAAGATCGGGAGCCCCGCCAGGACCCTTCCCGGCACCCTGCCGGAGGGAGGATCGACCTCCGGAAGCTTCCCCTCCACCATGGACGCTTCCCGGATGTGCCTTGAGTAGTTTCCTTTGGAACATGGGTCCGTGATCAGTAGCTATATGATATTCTCCTCCCCTCTTTGTTCTTCATGGTTTAGACCTCGTGAGCTACCCTACATGATCGAGGCACATATGTAATCTTTCTGCTTTTGCTATGTTGAGTTTGATGGGATATGATGGATTATGAGATTATGTTCAGATTGTGATAGAGTGATATATTTGAGTTTTATCTCTTATATTTTTGTTCCTATGTAATTCTGGCATGTTCTCCGTTGCTGTTTATTTCTTTGACCAAGTAGTAGGTAGTGACTCGAAGAGGGAACATTATGCTCGATTGTGGGTACATGCCCCCTGATGGCACGCTTGAGTGACAGAAACATGAGTCTAGGGGATGTGCTGCGGCCACAAGGGGGAAAACAACGGTGCTTGTAACCGCGGTTGCAAGGATTGTTTACTTTACGCAAAGTTCTTTTTAATGCAGTTGTATGTTGCTTTGGGAATACACTTTGGGTGGGGCTCGCAAATTAATACCAGCGAGATATTATAGATAGATATCTCAAGGTGGATGATTAGTAGTAGATGCAGATGGATTTCGGTCTACTTATTTTGGCGTATTTCCCATGCCTATGAGCCTCTTCCTTTCTTTTGTAGTATAGTTAGCATTTCGGTGCATTTATAATCCTGTCAATTTCCCATCTGTAATTTGTTTACCTCACATAGCAGTCTTATCGTCTTTTGGGAGAGAGACATCACTAGTGAACATCACGGGACCCCGGTCCATATTCTCATCACTGTTTACAAGCTTATTTCCTTTTCAATATTCCCCTGTGTTTTTATCCTTTGTAAACAACAAGACAGGAGAGATTGACAACCTCTCTGAACATCGTTGGGAGCAAAGTTATTTGTGTTGTGTGCAGGTCCAGGTCAAGGAAGCAACGTTTGTGGTAAACGGTTCCATTCTTTTCTTGCCACCTACTTATCATTGCCGGAGTCCTACTGGTCGACACTCTAAACCTCGGTATCTTCACCGAGGGAAACTTGTCACTACGCTGCATCTCACCTTCCACTTGGGGTAACCAAGGAAGGGCGAGAAGCAATTATCCTCTCTTGCGTATCAACTGTGCCAAACCATGAACAATGCAATGCATGCAAATCATTTCAATAACACATTATGCACTCTAGCTATTTGAGACTAGTCACAAATAAAGGATGAAGTACTGGGAAAGCATAGTAAAATAGCACTATGTCGCTACAAGATGGTCTCTAGATCATAAGTACATGCATATGTATAAAAGTGAAAATAAATAGAGTTCATAGCGGCTTTCCTTGTTACATAACTTCTGTCAATCTTCAGCATTATTGCCTCATCACTTGCACGATTGAACGTCGGAGGGTATAATCTAGTGCAAGTGCAACCACTGACGCAAGCTGAACTCTGCAAACAAAGCAAACTAAAGAGAGAAAGGAAATATTTTTTAGTTATTAAAAGGTTAATCAAACGAAGAGAAAAGAAAAACCTTTTTGTTGTTTTGCAAATTATGAAAGAACAAGAAAAACTTCAAATATATTAAGGTGAAAACACGGATGATATAAATGAAAGTGGAGAGATGTACGTACTTCCCCAAGCATAGGCTTTTGTCCTAAGTTGGACTCATCTACTGCGGGCTCTAGGAGCTTCCTCCAGCTCCGGGATAGTAGTGGTGTCCTCCATGGATCCTGCTGAGCGTTGTGTGCGAAGAACAAAAATCATGTTGTCCTACCATGAAGCAGTCACCTCATCCCAAGGGACGACGTGATCCTCAACTGCAGGTGGAATCGGTGCTGAGTCCTCGTCCTCCTCTGCTGGGGCGTACAACTTCTTCCGATCCAAGTACTCATCAAGATCAACCTCAGTGAATGACCATCTGTTCCTGCTATTAAAATCAAACAAAATAGGAGAAGGCAAACGGAAAGTACAGTCTCTTTTCTCATCAAACTTTATCAAATAATCAAGGGTCTCCGAAGTGGAACCCCTGGTGACAAACTCATGCTTCTTCATAGCATCAAGATCCAGACGTGAGAAGGGTAAAGGCAAGTCATGCGCACGTACTGGTAAGTTAAGGTGCTCAATAACAAGTGAGGTAAAGATGCCTCCATAATTAGGTCCACGACGAGGGGATACCCCCATGACTCCTCACCGTGAGAGTAACTGGTGCATGTCAAAACTGGAGGCCCAATAGAAGCTTCGGCAAGCCCAACATCAGCCCACCCGAAGCACCGACGTCTACGTTGACATAGAATCCAAACCAACGTGGGTTCCAAGACTTGGCGGTGAAGAATAGATAGAAGAGAGAATCTTTATGTAAACTTAGACGGACTTCTCGAGACCCAGACTAGTATATAAAGGCTGGGAGAGGGGACGTCAAGGGCATCCAATACCCCCAAGATCCATCGCAATACCTTTGGCAGAGCAATCTCGCATGAATATCCACTGTAATCGCCTCCATCATATAATACATCGAGCAGGAAGTAGGGGTTTTATTGATCGAGGGCCCTGAACCTGGGTAAATCCCTGTCTCCTATTAGTCGACAAGATCACCAACCTTGCAATCCTTCCTCTATGATCAAATCCGGGGTACCTAACCATGGGACTTGATGAGGTTAATCCTCGTAAATTGGCGCCGACCATGGGGAAGACGCAGGTTGGATTCACCATCTCGGTGGTCCCATCGCCAGCAGTCAATGTCTCGGCGACTCCATCAGGACTCAACGCATCAACGACTCCATCAGGACTCAACGCATCGACGACTTGGGCAGAATGAGATTTGTTCGAGTGCATCGGCTTCGTCACGCACCTTCCAATCCTGCGGTCAATTTTCTCAGATCTGCATACACGCACAGATCTAACCTTCGGCGGATATCAGATGTACGTCAACCGGTGCAGCACTCTCCATCTCACGGACCGAGCCCGATCGCCAGCAGCCCAAACAAAACCAAAGTTAAACCATCCCAATCGAAGGAACCCGCCCGCACGGCAACTACCAGAGTCATCCGCGCCAATCACCTCAGTCCAATCTTCAAAAACATTCGCAGTGACAACCAAGACAAAGAAAACGGTTGGGAAAGATGTAGCAGCAGCATTACCCCACCACCAAGCGGTGTACCATTCCAGGTGTACATGACAAACCCTGGCGAACCAACCCCGACTTACAAAGGCAAAACCCTCGACCCCAACAATTACGGTGGAACTAGCGTGGTCGGCAGGAACAATGAACCTACCAATGATGTCCCACCAATAGTCACCATTGGCCCACCCGGAACCGCACCATAGTGGAGGAGGCAATCCTGTGAGTGCACCACCAAGAGCAACCAAACCTGGAGCGCCCATAGGCATACCTTAGCAGGGAAACGGAGGTAACAACCCAATGAGTGCCCCAGGCAGAAACAACAACGCAGGCGGTAGCAACCCCGCGAGTGATCGACCAGGGTGCAGCAGGCCACCCACCGGACCAGCCGCACCGACTAAAAAGAAAACTTCCAAAGAAACAATCACCCTGTCCAGAGAATCCATGGACAGAGTGTGAACTACATTTATCAACACCAACATGTTACCCCAAGACGCTCCACGCTAATCGAGGTGTCCCATTTATAATACAATAAAGACAGCAAGTAGCTCTTTACCTCATCGAAGGGCCGAACCTGGGTAAATCCCTGGGTCTCTCTTGTGCTGACTCATCGTGGACAACTCTCCACCGATCGACTCTTCCTCCTGGCATCTACTCATAGCCAAGGCCCCGCTTAAGTTCTCCTTTGAGGGCATCTAGCGTGTTTTTCCCACGACAGTTGACACCCACCGTGGGGACTACGCGCAAGGGTGTCGAGATCCAGGAGGGAGCTCGACGTGGCATGGAGGGAATCGCCGTCGGTTGGATGAACCAAAGCCGGCGCGACAAGATCTACATCGACACTACAACCTAGGGGCCCGAGACCGACTCCATCGAGCCAGGTTACCGGATACCCATCAGATCCATACACCTCTTCATCGGCCGAACCAACAGATCTGAACTTGAGCCAGATCTGGATGTTCTGACCGAGCACCCGAGCCGATCTACAAATAGGCTCACCTGTACCTTCGTTGGGTTCATCAGCGGATCCGCAGAAAAACCAGATGTCTCTGATGGTACGAGAGATGATAACGACTTCTCTCCCTTCGTTGGTTACCCCAAGTGGAAGATTGAGATGTAGATAGCGGAAAATTTCCCTTGGTGAAGATACCAAGGTTGAGGTCGACCAGTAGGACTCCAAGGTCGACAAGTAGGTGGCAATGAAACAATGACACCGTTTTTAAGACAAAAGTTTCTTCCTTGACCTGGACCTGCACACACAACAGATAGCTTTGATCCCAACGAGTACAGAGAGGTTGTTAATCCTCCAGCCTTGTTGTTTACAAAGGAATAAAATCAAGGGGATACTGATAGTGATAGAGATAGTGATAACAACTTAAATTAAAATAAATAAATAAACTGGAGGTGTAAACAATGGTGGAAATATGGACCGGGGTCTCATGATGTTCACTAGTGATGTCTCTCTCCCAAAAGACAATAAAAGGCTAATGTTGGTGAAAAAATTACAGCTGGGCAATTGACAGAATTATAAACGCACCGCAATGCTAATTATGTTATTGGAAAGTGAGAGGCTCAAAAGTATGGGCACTATGCGAAGACAAGTAGAACGAAATCCATCTGCATCTACTCATTAATCATGCACCTTGAGATACCTATCCAGAACATCTCGCTGGTATTAAGTTCCAAGCCCCACCCAAAGGGTAAACTCAAAGCAACAAACAATTGCATTAACAATCTATGCCTAAGATAAAAAAATCCTTGCAACCGCGGTTACAAGCATCATCGTTTTCTCCCTTGTGGCAACAACACATCCCCTAGTCTCGTGTTTCTGTCACTCAAGCTAGACATCGGGGGGCATGAACCCACAATCATTCATAACGCTCCCTCTTGGAGTTACTATCTACTACTTGGCCAAAGCAATAAAAAGCAATGAAGAACATGCAAGAATTACTCAAGAACAAAATATAAAAGGTAAACCAAATATATAACTCATCACGATCTGAACATAATCTCATAATCCATCGGATCCCAGCAAACACAGCATAACAACAGCAGGAAAATTACATAGGTGCTTTGATCATGTAGGGCAGCTCACAAGGACTAAACATTCCAGAACAAGATTGGAGAGAAGACATCACATAGCTACTGGTCATGGACCCATGGTCCAAGGGAGACTAATCACGACACATCTGGGAAGCGTCCATGGTGGTGGAGAAGCTCCTGGAGGTCAATTCTCCCTTTGGCAGGATGCCGGGAAGAGGTCTTCTAGTGCTCCCGATCTTGGAACCGCAGCGGGAGCGGAACAGAGAGGTATTTCGCGATGTGTAACAGCCCGGAAATTCCACCCAAATTAAAAAGTTTGTTTGTTGCTTTATTTTATAGCTTGCTAGAATTGTTTGCAGTATTTCGTTCGCTGATTTATTAATCGGTGAATATTTCCCCCCTCTTTCTCGTATGAGATGAGGAACCAAACCTTTTTCCCAAACGGCACACGACCTTTGCGACACCGGGTTCACCCGAGCACCGCCGCAATTTCCGGAACAGGACTTTCCATCGCCATCGGAATGGAAAACCCCATTTAATAATTAAATGGGTTATTTTATTGAGCGCAGGGAAAATGTTCTCGGAACGATATAAAAGTGAAGTACGACTGACGGGCTCGACGCACCGAGCGTGTGGTTCGAGATTTCGTCTAAATCGGAGGTCGTATGCACTCGCGGCGGTCAGAAACGTGGAATACCGGACGCGCGAAAGAGAACCCGAGGGTGTTTGCGTAAACTTGCCAGCCAGACCACCTATATAAAGACCACCCCCTCCCCATAGCCCTTCTAGGGTTTCCCTCAGAAAAAATTGCAGCCACCCCCTCCTAAATCCCCAATTTCAGCCCCAAATCCCCCCACCATCGAAACCCTAGCTCCCCAGCCAGATCTGATCGTTAGATCGCCAGATATACGGCCAGGGAGAGGCCACGTCGCCTCCAGCCACCTCCCAGCCGCAACCGGGCCCCGCAGGGCTCTTCTCCTCAGCCGCGGCCCTCTCGGGCCCATCTGGGCGCCGCCACGCCCAGGAGGGCGTCGCCGCCCGTCTCCTTCGCCCGCAGCCGCCGTGGTTGCGCGCCTCGCCAGGACTCCTCCTCACCCGACTGCCCTCCTCTCCTCTCTTTGCCCCCTCTCACCTCCTGCCTTCCTCCCTCGCAGGTCGGCGCCACCGGGAGCCACCGGAGCCGCCATGGATCCCGTCCACAAGCTCGGCCCGAGCACGCGCCGCCGCCGTCCTTGTCGCGTCGCGCCCTCCTGAGCACCTCGCCGACGCCTCATCCACGACCACGGCCGGATCCTGCCGCCGCACCCCGTCGCGCCGCCCGCGCCCGCTCGCCGGAGCGCCCACCGGCGTCAGCCACCGTGAAGAGCTGTGGCCTCGATCCAGATAGGATCGGGCCGGCACCAACCGACGCCCCCGCCGTGGGCCAACCGGCAGAGCTGCGGTCGAACCTCCCTGCTCGGCCTAGATCTGCTATCTCTTGCCCAGCCGCTGTGTTGGGGCAAGCCCAGGGGGTGAGGCCCCTTCCCTTTTTTTCCCTGTCATATTTCTGCTAAGTCCTTTAATATTTGCTGTAGTATGCCTGTTTGCGATGTAGTTTGCGAATGAACCGTAGCTCGGATCACGTTGCGCCCAAAATGTTAATTTCTCAGAATTATGTGCTCTAGTGTTCATCTTTAGGAAGTTAATCCTTTTGAGGTCATTAGGGTGGTGCAAACTTGTGTTGAAGTGGGCACTAGGTCGTTATGTGTTGTTGTTGTTATTTTATTGCAAGTTTGATTGATGCTTGTGTCGCATCCATGAGGTCTATGCTATTGATTCTTTCTCGTGTGTGTTAAGCATCGTGTGTACATCAATCCTATGCATTCACTTGTCATGTTTTCCTGCTGTAGCTATATTATTTACTGCCCCAAAGTGGTGACCTGGATAACATGTGTTGCTGTTTATGTTTCGTTGCAACTTTGCTGCCCTATATCTTTTTAACCGTGCATCCTATTTAGCAATCCAATATGTCATTTTGATCTATGCCATGTCTACTTCCATTATATGTATTGCATTGTCATGTTTTAATTTCTGGTCATAGTTATATTTCATTGCCAAAGTTGCTATCCCGCTGTTTTTGACAGCCACCTCTGTTTTTCACAAAGTCTGTACATAATATCTTCTAATCTGTGATGTTTATGACCTTGATTCTTGTTTGTACCTGATCACCATGATGTCTAATTCATGCCCATATATTGCTATGTCATGTTGATGCACATTTCCATATAGTTTTGCCCCTGTTTATACAACATGAAAATAATAGTTTCTTCCCTGTTTTCCTGATTTTTCACGAAGTCCTTGAACAATAATGTTTATAGATTTTTGTGTTGCTTACAACTAGTGAACCATGATGCCTATTTGCATGATTCTTTTTCCATGCCTTTCCTGCCATGTCTACTACATTGCATATCAATTTGGAGCATGTTTTCATTCCTTATCATGTTTGTTTATTGCTCTAAAGTGTGCTTCCGGATGTTAACAACATGTGTGCATAACTTGTTTTGGTTATATCTTTTTAATCGTAACTCCGATCGGGGAAACCTTTATATGTAACTTGATTAGAATCTCATGTAATTTGTGTTTATTCTATTTTTTCTGTTGTTAACCAACCTAAAATATGGTTTAGGGCAGAACAGTACCAAATGCTTTAATTGTCGTGGGGCACTTAGTGTATGCCATGTTTAGGATTGTGCCTCACTTAAATGGACTAGCATGGATAGTTTACCGTATGCTTCACCTCTTGTCATGTTTGTGTGTTATGCCATGCTTGAGTGAGATGCCATGTTAATAACCTTTGCTCATGTTGTGTAGCTAAACAACTTGAACCATTCTAAATGTGCGATATCGTCATGTGTGATTAGTACTTCACTTAACCTGTTAGTAACCACTCTCGACGATAGATACGATACCTTAGTGCGTTGTCTCGTGTTGCCTTACTGTTGATGCTTGCTCGTGATTGATTTGTAGTAATAGATGCTTGCTCGTCGATTTCCTTTTCAAGTGTTTCCTTCTTGTGTTCTTCCGCGGGTACCTCTCGGAGACGTTGCGAGCTTGCGATCGACTACACCTTCGGTTTCGTCTTCTCATCAGGTAAGGGGGAGCATATATCATGCTGATAAAATTCATCTCACTTGCGGCTAGGTGTAGGATAGATCGATTGCTTGATCCTACCACTTCATATTCATGCCTCTCAAATAAACCCAAACAACCATGTCCTCCACATCCCAGCTAACCTTGTTCGGCTATGTTACTATTGCTCGCTTCTCAGCCACTTCTTAGTATGCGTGCTAGGATGTTATCAACTGTTACCTCTTGTTACTCCTTAGATTGGGCTCTCACATTATTATATTTTTGTGGATGATATGATTATTATAATGTTGACCATATTCGATGCAGGATGGAAGGTCTAGGATATCCCGCCCCGACGTTTTGTTCCATTTGAGTCACATAGGACCCGAGTTCCGGGTATTGTGTCTCTTGACGAGCGAGCCTAACCGCGTGTGGGATACTATGGGGTCCCCTCTTCTTACCTACCTTCCTTCAAACATTTCTAGCGGTGGCCCAAACTGAATTACCATTTGAAAACCGTGTGTGTGTCTGTCGGGTCGCTCCTAGAAGATGTTCTTTAAACCAAACCGGGCCAGTGGGAACATAGTTTTCCTGTTGGTCCACTTGATCAGCTAGGACCCGGCCTCATGTGAGAATTTACCGGTAATCCTACATGCGTCATACTGAAGAGTCCGATCCGAGAGCGTGGTCGGCTTCTAGATTGGGTGTCGACTCCCCGGGGGCCACCCCGATTTTTTCGTTGTTAGCTAGAGGGACCTGTAGTTTCTGATCTCTCGGGACTAAATCATAAATTGGCTTCCTGTGATGGGTAGAAACTAAAAGAGATGGGCGTGTGTGTGGAGCCTTGTAATGGGCAGTTGGTACACCCGTGCAGGGTTAAATCTTTTCGAGAAGTCGTGTCCACGGTTATGGACAACTTGAGACCTACTCATTGTTCATAGACAACAACAACAACTGAGATAATCTCTCACAACCCCAACTTGGGTAAGTGCTATGGTTTGATTGTTCCCTTTGCATCATGCAAAATTAAAATGAAATTCAAAAAATGGGGAAGGCAGAAGCCCTAATTGAATTAATTCAAAATGGCCAGATAAAATTTTCCTCTAAAATCCTTTTGAATATTTGTAAAATTTCTAAAAATGCGCATGACCAAGTTCCATGTGTTGTGGGACCGACTTCATGCCCATGCAATTTTACAAAAATCCAAATAGGGCTGTGGAAATTAAATAAACCCCTAATTTCTTTGAAATTCGTATTATTTGAATTTCAAAAATGCCCAAAAGTTATGAGTGGCTAGTGGCATAACACTTAAGGCCATATAAAAACTTTGGGGATTTTATAAATTGCCCTTCTATTTATTTGGGGCAAAACAGATGGCAGAAAAAAAAGAAAACAGAAACATAAATAGAAACAAAAAGAAAAACCTAAAGCGAGCCCACCCTACCAGGCCCCCCGGCCCAACTAACCCTTTCCCCGGCCCAAGCCTAGCCCAGCTTGTTGTCTACCCCAAGCTGCTCGGTGGCGCGCTGGGAGGGCACAGCCGACGCTGCCGTGGCCACCGAGAGCCATCTAGGCCTCCCCTGCCTCCCTTCTCGCGCCACGATAGCCCCAGAGCACCCCTGTGCCTTTCCTCTCATCCACTAGTCTCCCCTGTTCTTCTAACTTGCGGATCTCGTGCAAGCCCGAGCACAGCAGGAGGACGCCGGCGAGCTTCTGCGTGGTCCATGACGACGAGGCGACGCACCAACGTGTCCAGCAGAACCGCGATCGTCTTATCCGTCGTTTGGAGCCGTCGATTCGAGCTCAAAGGCCCCGGAGCCGACGCCAGCTCTAGCTTCCTCCCGCCGGCCACCGTGGGCTTCGAGCTCAAATTGCATCGCCGTCCGAGCTTCTCGGCCTCCCCTGACTTCTCCGTTGCCCTCACGGTGAGCACGCTCTATGTTTCCCCCATCCCGCGCCTTTTCCCGTGCCCGCGTTTGCCATCGCCGCCTGTACTGAGCTCCGGCCACCGGGCCATTAGAAAACGCCGTCGCCCTGGAGGCCCTGAAGACCCCCTGCTTGCTCTATGCGACGCGGGTGAGCACGGGGCACGTGCCCGTGCTAGTCCCGTGGCCTCCCGTGCTCCAAATCGAGCTCCAGCGAGCCCTCCTCCGTGGAGATGGTCGCCACCGGCGAGCCTAAACCTTAGGCCTAATTAACTTAGTTAATTAGCTAGCTAACCCCTCCCCCCGACAGAGGCTGCCAGGTGGGCAACAGCCCCCCTTAACCCCCTCTCTGTTAAAATAACAGAGGGATTAAACCCCTCTCCCACTGACAGGGCTGGCCCACTGGCCAGAGCCCCAGGGATGTCAGCCATGTGTCACAGTGACGCATTAAATAGAAAAAGATTAAAATAATTACAGAAAAGACAGAAAATACATTAAACTTTGGAAATTCATAGAATATTCATTTTAACTCCAAATTTAGCATATAATATATGAAAAATTATCAGAAAAATGCAAGGATTGTGAATATGAAACTTGTTTCTATGTTTCACCATTTTAAAATGGGTGAACAGTGACAAAGGGGCATATGGCATAATTTGAAATTGAATTTGGAGTTTGAATTTGTAAATTCATTGCAATACACTTCAATTAAGATGAATTTGTCACAAACCAGTACCTTTACATCATGTGACAACATTAACATGTGCTTGTGTTACTTTCGATGTTGCCCCCCTTTTTTGATGATTGTTCCGGTAACAGTGTTTCCGAGACGGAGGTCACACACGAAGGGTTCGTTGCATAGAAAACAAAAATTTTCCTACGATTGCAACTGCCAAGATCACATCTAGGAGATAACTTGTAACGGTTTGAGAAGGACTCACCCTCGAAGACCAAAAAGCTTTAACGAGAACGATTCTCGTGGGTGATGTAGTCGATCACTTGCCGACCTCAAGGTCGTGATGAAGATGGGCGCCACAAACGGGCAGCGCCTCCGTAATCGGTCACACGTACGGATCAGCGACGACCTCCGCCCCTTGCTCCAGTTGGGCAGCGGAAGTAGTGGATCCTCGGGAACTCCAGCAGCACTACAACATAGTGGTGGTGGTGGTAGAGAAGATCTTGAGCAGGGCTTCGCCTAAGCACCGTACTCGTGAAACTGGATCAGCTAGCAAGGGGAGGAAGATGCCAACCAAAGGGCATATGAGAGATGGAGGAATTTTTGTGTGTAGAGGGGTCTCCACCCATCTATATATAGGAGGGGGAGGCAGCCCCCAAGGGGTAGCACGCCCCAAGAGGTGCCCCCACCTCTCCCCTCATCATGTGGGTGGACTCCCCACTCACAAAAACAAAGGGTCACACATTATTCCCATAACTTCCATAATTCTCCACTCAAAATTCTAAGAGTTTATCACATTAAAACACTTTTAATTATCTTGTTTAATGTCACTCAAATTAATGAACACTTCATTCAATGAGTACTTCATTGATGAACACTTCATTCAATGAACACATTAACAATTATCCCCTTGCACTATTTTGATATACCGAAACTATTCCAGCAGTTTTATCAAAACAGTCCATGTGCTGTCCAGTATATTCTCTGGCGTTCCGTATCCACTCAAACGCGTCAACGAATCCTTAAGTGTGTCACCCTACGGTTCGTGAATAAAATGGACATGACAGAGACTCTTCTCTGATCAATAATCATCAGCGGGATCTGGAGATCCATGATGACTCCCACTTACTCAACGATGAACTAGTGATCGTGTGAACCAAAACTCCGTAACCAATTCCTTTTGTCTCGCGATATTTTACTTGTCCGAGATCCGATCATTTGGTATCATCCATACCTAGTTCGATCTCGTTACCGACAAGTACTCTTTACTCGTTCCGTGATATAACATCCTCGTGAGCCAGTCACGTGCTTGCAAGCGATGTCAATGTGATATCACCGAGAGGGCCCAGAGTATATCTCTCCGTCATCTGGATGGACAAATCCCACTCTTGATCCACGAGCCTCAACTAACACTTTCCAAGTACCCAACGACACCTTTATAATCACCCTGTTACGGTGTGACGTTTGATGGAATCAAAGTACTCTTCCGGTGTCAGTGATTGACGTGATCTCATGGTCTAAGGATTAGGGTTACTTCGTGAAAGTTTGATACAGCAATAGAAACTTGATGACATGATCGTATTGCTATAACTACTGTGGGTGTATGTTCATCACATCATTCTCCAATGACATGACCTTGTTATTAACAACATCCAATGTTCATGATCAGGAAACCTTGATCATCCGTTAATCAACAAGCTAGTATAAAGAGAGGCATTACTAGGAACCTTTTCTCTGTTTATTAAACACACATGTATTAACGTTTCCGGTTAACACAATTATAGCATGAAAATAAACATTTATCATAAACATGGAATAAGATAATAACCACTTTATTATTGCCTCTCGGGCATATTCCCTTCAGTCTCCCACTTGCACTAGAGTCAATAATCTAGTTTGGTACTTGCGCATCCAACACCTATGGCATTCAGGTGTTATCCATATGCATTGCTAGTGGTAAACCTAATATCCAGATCTGACACTTCAGGTCCGTGTGTATTTGCATTTCTTTGCGTCTCTACGCATCACTCATTCACCAATGAGATGGCATTGCATAAATTTGGTCCTCCGGTGAGACCTTAGTCCCTTGAGCTCAAAACATGTTGAATCTATTGTCATACAATAGATCTTCATAGTATTAGCCCGTTTTAAACTACACCTAGTTTGTCAAACAAACTTCTTGACACAAATGCCCTCCTTTGCTGCTGCTAGAGCAGTCATATACTTAGCCTTTCGTTGTAGTATTCGTTATAATGTCTTAACTTTGGAACTCATCCAAATCCATTTGGAACTATTCCAAATCTATCATGGAACTTTCTTCCATTACATTTTTCCACCTTAACATACCGCCAAAATTGAGATAAATTTAGATTGTATCTTGCGACAAAACTAGTATCAATGTAACACTTTACAATGAACTATTGTCCAACATACATAATATATATTCTTAGTCCTTCCAAAGCACGTAAGGATATCTTTACTATTGTCCAATGATCATCTTATGAATCATTCTGGTATATGCTCATAACATTTAGAGCATAGGACATTCTTGGAATTGTACATATCATGGTGTACATGATTGATCAAATCATTCATGTGATTTTACTCACCAAGTGTCAAAACACTTGAATCTCGCTTCAACCTTTTCCATGCGGCAAGAACTTTTCTCGTCGTTTCCATATTGAACTTATTCAATATTTCATATATGTACTTCGGCCCAACCATATTAGCACCTCAATCTATCTATATAGACCATATTAGCCCAATATACTGGTTTTGCCCAAATCTTCCATTAAAATCAAATTTTCAATGAAACTTCACCCGTGTCAATAAAATATACATCACTTCCAATCAACAATATGTCTTCTACATAATGTATTAGAAATATGTCTCAGCGCTCCCACTTAATTTCTTGCAAAAGCAAGCATCTTCACCGTCTCTGATGAAACTAAACGTTTTAACAATTTCATCATGATGAAGATTCCAACTCCGTGAATTCTTATTTCAACCATTGAAATTTGCATGCTATTTTAGCATCCTTTGAATTAACAGAACCCTTTGGACCGTGTCCTGTACACGTCTTAGGTAACCATTCTATTAGAAGAACGTTGTTCTGTTTGTTCAACTACCATATACCAAAACTAGCATATGTAGTGGTTGCTACAATAATCCGTCCAGACTAAATATCGTTATGAAAGATCAAATCTTGTCATAGCCAACTCTTTGAACATAATCGTAAACCATTTTAACGATATGTCGAATATTTCATAGATGTGAGAACATCCACGTCTGTTTCTTTATAGATCCAAACACGGTATCTAGAGGGTCTTCCAAGTTCAGAAACTTGGTTTCTCGTGTATGGAACTATCACGGATTTTATAGCTTCTAGCCATTTTGACGGAGTCAGGGCCCATCATCGCTTCTTTGCATGTAGTCGGTCCATTATTATCAAATAACAATGATTCAATCTCAAATCTTACTATTTGATCGATTATCCGAACTACGCAGTTCAATAGGAACTTAGATCGCCGTGACCACAACCTTTGGGACACGGGAGCCAAGAGCATTGCGGCCGCTTCCGGGACACTTTCCGGCGCTGCGCCACTTAGCACATAAAGCTTAGGTTCAACAACCTAATCGAAGTTCTACTGTCCTCCCACTTAACTTTTCGCAAAAATTCCTTCTCAAGAAACTTGATGCTCTTAGCCACAAAAAAACTTTTGTCTTTAGTGTTCTGGAGGAATACCCAACGGTTACTTTGGGATAACCTACAAAGACGTACTTTATCCGACTTTGGTTGTAAACATTTTACATATGCCTTGCATACCAAAATTTAAGAAAAGACAAATTGGGTTTTATCCCATTCCATAACTTATATGGTGTCATTTCAACGGATCTCGATGGCGCTCTTTTCAGTGAAAAGCGGTAGTCTCTAAAGCTTAATCCTTAAAATATAATGGCAATTTTATAAATAACACCTTTGATCCTTACCATGTCAAACAAGGTTTGATTACATCTCTCGAACACTCCATACTCCTATGGTGTTTCGGGAAATGCAAGTTTTGGAACGATTCCTAAACTCTCAGGCATTTGCTAAACTTTTAACTCAAAAATCTTCTTTTATGATCCAATCATAAACTCTTGTTTTCTTGTTACAATGATTTTCACTTCATCTTGAAATTTATTTGAACATTTTCAAACATTTCATACTTCTTCCTTATCAAGTAAATATACACATATATTCACTCAAATCCTCGGTTAAAGTATATGAAGTTATAAGACCCACCACACACGGCTACACATAATGAACTATACACATCAACATGTATAATGTCCAATAAGTTAGTCGTCCGTCCTTCTTTGGCCTATGAACGGAGTTTCAATCATTTCTAGGAAATTCTTACAAGCGTCAGTTGATTCAAAATCAAAAGACTCCAAAATTCCACCAACATGGAGTTTCTTCATGTTATCTTTCCAATATGATTTAAACGGTGTTTCAATCATCTCTAGAAATTTCTCACAACCGTCAATTGATTCAAAATCAAAAGACTCCAAAATTCCATTACCATGGAGTTTCTTCATGTGTTTCTTTCCAATATGATTCAAACGGTGGTGTCACTCATAAGTGATCTTCTAATCATTTGTCTTGCGACATGTTTAGCATCAGTTATTATGGATGTGATTTCTCCAACAAGATTTATAGAGTTCATCCATCTTCTATGAATATGGTGATAATTTGAACAACTATTGTTCGTATAACACCAGAACAGAATAACAATTATTCAAATAAATCTTGAAGGCTAGGTTTAATTCCAACGATAAACACAATAACACTTTATTTTGTTCTTGATGAGAATCATCCCATATTCATTTGCTAGTTACTCAGGCCATTGCAACTCTTGTATTGCGTTGTTCCGTATGACACTTCATACCAACCAATCAGTATCCAATACTCAAGAATCACACTGTTTAACAAGCAATGAATATACCCATAACATGTATATCATCTATATACCCGAGCTGGACATTTCCAGTCTTTTCCTTTTTCTTTTCGCCAAAATATTTTTCAGATCCTCTTTCAGCAATTCCTTTCCTTTTTAGAAGAATTTATCAACATCACTTGTGGCACCATTCATATGACACATAATCCAAAGTGTGTTAGTCAAATACTAACACCCTTTGATTCTCACTTTGATGTAGATCACCGTCATCAAATGTTTGGTGTTCTTCCAAATTCCATTCTTTAGTAATCTTATAGTGTAGTAAACATTTTACCTACATCTTCCATTCATCCTATCATGACAACTTTCATGACAGAACTACCATAGCTCATAGGGACAAACTGTGAGTACAATATTAGTTCCCAAAACCTTTTTGGGAGATTAGGACACATAGTGTCTCCAACCTTCACAAATTCTCATACAATATGAGAACATGTTTCTCACTAAATTTTACTCTATCACATTGCAACTAAACATTGTTTCAGATATCGCTATATCTTCCACACATGATAGTTTCTGAAACAATCATTTCAGCTCCTAGATAACCTTGATAATAACAAACAACATTTGAATATCAAGGATCATGGAGGCAAGTGTGATACTTAGACACTAACACTGGAATTGTTACTCTCGATTTAATACACATTATTAAACTTCATGGAGCAAGCAAGGTTTGCTAAAGTTTGCAATAAGACTTTAAACTTTAGATTGACACTCAAACAATACGGTACCAGTCCGTAAAGTTAAATATCCAGAATTCTATAGTTCTATTATCTCAATTATAGCTAAGCGCAAAGGTAGTAAACAAATGCCAATGACTACAACGAACTATGCAAATTCACTTTGATTTAGTTCATGATAAAATGAGTTCATCTAACTCCCACTCAAAAACAACATCCCTCGAGTCGTCTTTGGTGATTACACGAACCAAATTCACTACACCACGACCGATCATCACGTGAGGCGGTGTAGCTGCAATGGCGAGCATCTCAATATGGTTCATCATATCATCCATATGACTCGTGCTTAACCTTTCGGTCCATGTTCCGAGGCCATGTCTGTACATGCTAGGCTCGCCAAGTAGAACCTTAGTATTTGCATGTGTTTCAAGGCCATGTCTGTACATGCTAGGCTTGAAAACACCCGTTGTATGCGAACGTAGAGTCTATCACACCCGATCATCATGTGGTGTCTCGAAACGACGAACTTTCTTAACGGTGCATACTAAGGAAGAACATATAATTATCTTGATATTAAGTGAGAGGGATCATCTTATAATGCTACCGAAGCGATCATGATCGTAACTAAGCAAAATAAGATGCATAAAAGGATAAACATCACATGCATGGATAATGTGATATGATATGGTCCTTCTCGCATTAGATCTCCATCTTGTGCGTCTTGGTATGATCTCCATCATGCCACCGGCGCGGCACCAAGGTCCATGGCGCCACCACCATGGTCGTCCTTCTCCATTACAATATATCTCATGGATATATCTACAGCACGCAGGCCTTAAAAAGGAAAAACACAACCATATGGCTCCTGCCGGTTGTTTACAATAAATCTCATTTCATACAACAATTTTGTAACAATGACCATATCACATCACATGCCCTGCAAAAACAAGTTAGACGCCTCTAAATTATCTTTGCAAATTTTACGTGGTTTTGGGCTTCCTAGGAAAGAACCGATCTTACCTACGGACAAGAACCACAACGTTGATTCGCTAGTTGTTTCTTTTCGTCCCTTTGCAGGGCCCTCCGTTGCAAATGCCATATCACTAATGTTAGAGAAACAGACACCCCCAAAGCCACTTTATACGGTACAAGCCGTATGTCAAGCGTGACACGCAATCTGCGCTTAGGGCCGCTTCAATCCAACATTGCCGCAATATGAACAAGTGCACAAAAGAGGGTAACAACTAGAGGATCAACGCCCACATCTCTATGTGTTCTAACCGTACAAAGAATCTACGCATAGACGAGGCTCTGATACCACTGAAGGGTTCGTTGCATAGAAAACAAAATTTTTCCTACGATTGCAACTGCCAAGATCACATCTAGGAGATAACTTGTAACGGTTTGAGAAGGACTCACCCTCGAAGACCAAAAAGCTTTAACGAGAACGATTCTCGTGGGTGATGTAGTCGATCACTTGCCGACCTCAAGGTCGTGATGAAGATGGGCGCCACAAACGGGCAGCGCCTCCGTAATCGGTCACACGTACGGATCAGCGACGACCTCCGCCCCTTGCTCCAGTTGGGCAGCGGAAGTAGTGGATCCTCGGGAACTCCAGCAGCACTACAACATAGTGGTGGTGGTGGTAGACAAGATCTTGAGCAGGGCTTCGCCTAAGCACCGTACTCGTGAAACTGGATCAGCTAGCAAGGGGAGGAAGATGCCAACCAAAGGGCATATGAGAGATGGAGGAATTTTTGTGTGTAGAGGGGTCTCCACCCATCTATATATAGGAGGGGGAGGCAGCCCCCAAGGGGTAGCACGCCCCAAGAGGTGCCCCCACCTCTCCCCTCATCATGTGGGTGGACTCCCCACTCACAAAAACAAAGGGTCACACATTATTCCCATAACTTCCATAATTCTCCACTCAAAATTCCAAGAGTTTATCACATTAAAACACTTTTAATTATCTTGTTTAATGTCACTCAAATTAATGAACACTTCATTCAATGAGTACTTCATTGATGAACACTTCATTCAATGAACACATTAACATATCCCCTTGCACTATTTTGATATACCGAAACTATTCCAGCAGTTTTATCAAAACAGTCCATGTGCTGTCCAGTATATTCTCTGGCGTTCCGTATCCACTCAAACGCGTCAACGAATCCTTAAGTGTGTCACCCTACGGTTCGTGAATAAAATGGACATGACAGAGACTCTTCTCTGATCAATAATCATCAGCGGGATCTGGAGATCCATGATGACTCCCACTTACTCAACGATGAACTAGTGATCGTGTGAACCAAAACTCCGTAACCAATTCCTTTTGTCTCGCGATATTTTACTTGTCCGAGATCCGATCATTTGGTATCATCCATACCTAGTTCGATCTCGTTACCGACAAGTACTCTTTACTCATTCCGTGATATAACATCCTCGTGAGCCAGTCACGTGCTTGCAAGCGATGTCAATGTGATATCACCGAGAGGGCCCAGAGTATATCTCTCCGTCATCTGGATGGACAAATCCCACTCTTGATCCACGAGCCTCAACTAACACTTTCCAAGTACCCAACGACACCTTTATAATCACCCTGTTACGGTGTGACGTTTGATGGAATCAAAGTACTCTTCCGGTGTCAGTGATTGACGTGATCTCATGGTCTAAGGATTAGGGTTACTTCGTGAAAGTTTGATACAGCAATAGAAACTTGATGACATGATCGTATTGCTATAACTACTGTGGGTGTATGTTCATCACATCATTCTCCAATGACATGACCTTGTTATTAACAACATCCAATGTTCATGATCAGGAAACCTTGATCATCCGTTAATCAACAAGCTAGTATAAAGAGAGGCATTACTAGGAACCTTTTCTCTGTTTATTAAACACACATGTATTAACGTTTCCGGTTAACACAATTATAGCATGAAAATAAACATTTATCATAAACATGGAATAAGATAATAACCACTTTATTATTGCCTCTCGGGCATATTCCCTTCAAATCTACCCTAATACAAGGTGACCGATGAGAGGCTGTGTAGGAGTACACAGTGGGTTGTCTCGTTGAACACCGCCTTAAGCCCGAGTTCTTGTATGGTAATCCAAGACAAAGAGTACAACCACACATTGGGCTCACTGACCCTTCTCGGCCTAGTACCTTAATCCGTGTTGACGTCTAGGAGTCACATTAGTTCGGGCTTTCCATTTGGCATATGCATAGAAAAAGAATGGATGAAAGGTTGCATCATATAGATATGTGGGTGGATTTGTGAGACAGTGAAACCATCTTCTCGGATGGCGTCTCGGTTGCCTACATTGTCAGAGTCCGTATCGTTTATCCGGCCGGGCTCTCGAGCGGGATCTACCTCAGATAATCGACTCCTGGAATAGACCGGTTGTGAGCGAAGTGTCGTGGTGAACATCCTCGTCGGCACCCCTTGAATGGTGCCGAGACCTGACGGTAACTTATGGTCATGTGTGTGTAGTTTACACCCTTGCAAGGTTAACAAAACTATTTGAATGGCCGCGCCCACGGTTAAGGACTACTTGGAACCTGTACCTGATTTTTAGACAACTTGAATGGATATTCTAAAACTCACAAGATATAAGCGTGAGTACAAGTGCGTGCTTCCTCGTGGGGAAGTCGAAGAAGTATCCATAGTGGTGTATTGGTTGGAGACTTGGTAGTGGACTCGTGTATGGTTCTTACCTCAAGTCTGTTACTCGTAGTACAGGACTAGCCAAGTCAAAGTTGGCACTTCTGCTTATGAACCCCACCTCCATTTACCTTGCTACATGTGCATGAGTAGTATAGTTCATACGTAAGTCTCGCTGAGTACGAATTTGTACTCACGTTTTCTTAATCTATGTTTTAGATGAACCCACTGACCCCGAAGGGGGATTCTTCCTGGATCTCGCCAACTAAAGCCAAGCTAGTGTAGTCCTAGTCAGACGACTGGTCCCTCGTGCAAGGGCTTGTTTATAAATAAGGCTTCTCTAAGCCATTTGTTAAACTTGTCTGTACTCAGACCTAGTTTGCTTCCGCATGTTTGATGTAATGTTGGATCACAGACTTGTGATCTCTGTGTGCACTCTCTAAGAGTTATCAATAAAGTTTTAAACTTTGTAGAGAATTGCAATGATACCTGTTGTTCATCCTAGACATGTGTGATGCGTGTATGATTATAACATGCATGTCTTAGTATGGGTTTTCGAGATGTTAGTTGTGATCTGGCTGGCGGTCTTTATACACCAAGTGGCCCTTAGATGTGCGCAGCTTGGGGCATCGCGATGCGATTGCTCGTGCCTCTGTCACGTGGCACACTTTGATGTATGATTGAGCCCGCCCGAGACCCCTACTAAGTGATCGGCTGGAGTCTGTTTATGTAAGTTTTATGATTCAATCGATAATATGGTTGAGGTGACTTGTCTATGAGTATGGGATTTCACCACCCATAATCATTTAGACTTGTGAACGGGCGAGGAGGACCCATCTCAGTTGATCATGCGGCCTAGATGGGATGCCCCTCACGTTCGATGCTTTCCGATAGTGTTCTGTGCTTGGCCTTGTCTGCTTAGACAAGTGGGTACGGCTCTTGGCTCTCCATATGATTGAGTTGTGACTGGGATTACATATGCAAATTACGGGTCCCGACAGACTTGGTATCAGAGCAGGACTATCTGTAGGATTATCAAACCCTTGGTCGAAGTCGAGTGTAGCATTCTATAGTTATATAGTTACTTGGGTATAAGGGAACAACGTAAGGCTTCTTTTTCTCCTTACCCTCATCGATCTGAGTTCTGAGTCAGCCTCATCTTGTTCTACGGGAAGATAGGACTAGGCTCATCTATGTCTTACTAGTACATCTCGTTGTTTGGTTCCTTGTAGCCGTAGGAAAGTTGTGTTCGGTTGTCTAGAGTCGTTGTGCTTCCTATTGTTGAGACTTCTTATGTAAGTGCTGTTGAAATGTTGTGAGGATTTTGATTTAACTTGCAATTACAGCCGTTATGCTGTCCGAGTCTTTCCAGGTTTCTTCATAATCTGATGCATTTGAAAAATCCTTCTCTCCATTCCGGTTGTCCTTTTAGAAGAGTTTCTAGGTGGCATACCCGACAGTTCCATAGAGTTTGTTGTAGGTTTTCTTCTAGAAACCTATATTGATGCCTTTGCAGTTTTCCTCCCACTTTAGATGTCTTCTAGCCAGAATAACCACACTAACCATCGTGTTGGGGTACTTTGCTACTCTGACATATCGGTTCTAGCCCTAGTAGCCATGGTCATCCTCTAGGCAACTACCCAGTAATCCAACCCCATCTATCTAGTCACCCGACAGATGTGTAGAGTTTATAGTGGATCTTATACCAGGCACAGCCCCAATTTCCAAACGTCCATATAGAATGGCCCTACATGAGTTAGCTGAGCTAAAAATCCAACTTGTAGCTTGTTGGCAAAATTCTTCATCCGCCCTAGCTCATTGCCATGGGGTTTCCCCGTTCTGTTCGTAACGAAGAAAGATGGAATAGAAAAAATGTGCGTGGACTATCGCCCGCTAAATCTAGCGACGATAAAGAACAAGTACCCACTGCCCAGGATCAATGATCTTTATGATCAACTTGCTGGATCCTCGGTCTTCTCCAAGATAGATTTGAGATTAGGCTATCATCAAATCAAGATCCGAAAAGAGGATGTTCCCAAGACGGCTTTCACTACTCGATATGTTCTTTACGAGTTCACCGTCAAGTCCTTTGGTCTAACCAATGGCCCCGCCACTTTCTCGCGCATGATGAATTCAATCTTCATGGAGTATTTGGACAAGTTCGTCGTGGTTTACCTTGATGACATCCTTATACACTCGAAGAACGAAGAAGAACATGCCGAGCATCTTAGGCTGGTAGTGATGAAACTTCGAGAGCATCGCCTTTATGCCAAGTTCTCTAACTGCGAATTTTGGCTACCATAAGTGACCTACTTAGGCCACGTGATTTATGCGAAAGGAATTTCTGTCAATCCCGAGAGATTTCAGGCCGTCCTTTACTAGACTCCACCTGAATCAGTTAAGCAAGTTAGGAGTTTTCTTGTCTTAGCAAGCTATTGCCGCCGCTTCATTGAGAACTTCTCCAAAGTTGCAAAGCCTCTAACTGAACTCCTCAAGAAAGATAAGAAATTCGAATGGACCCCAAGTGCGAGGAAAGTTTCAAGAGCTAAAAATAAGATTGACTTCTACACCCGTACTTGCGCCTCCAGACACCAAAAGGGATTTCGAAATGTATTGTGACACTTCACGGCAAGGGTTAGGATGCATACTTATGCAAGATCGACATGTGGTAGCATACGCTTCACGCCAGTTGCGTCCACATGAAGAGAACTATCCTACCCATGATCTTGAACTCGCTGCCTTAGTTCATGCCCTGAAGACTTGGCAACATTACCTCCTTGGTAATCGTTGTGAGATCTATTCTGATCACCAAAGCCTAAAGTACATATTCACCCATCCAGATCTTAATCTCAGGCAAAGAGGTTGGATAGAGTTGATAAAAGATTATGACTTAGGAATTTCTTACACCTGAGGCAAAGCCAATGTCATGGCTCATGCACTAGGTCGTAAGTCGTGTTGTAACAACCTCATGTTACAACAGTATCAACCACTTCTTCATGAGGAATTTCGCAAGCTCAATCTTGAGATAGTTCCTCATGGTTTTATTTCTACCTTGGTGGCGAAACCAACTCTTGAGGATCAAATCATAGTTGCCCAAAGGCGTGCACGAGGTGTTCACCGGATCAAGGAGAACATTGCTAGCGGAGTTGCTAGTTTCTCCACAGATACCAAAGGAACGATATTCTTTGAAAATCGTTTGGTAGTACCTAAGAATAGGGATCTAAGGCAACTCATCCTTAAAGAAGCCCATGACACTCCCCTCTCGATTCATCCCGGTAGCACAAAAATGTAATGAGATCTACGCCAGAGATTTTGGTGGACTAGGATGAAGAGAGACACTTCTCTATATGTTGCCGAATGTGATGTTTGTCGTCACATTAAGGCCGAACACCAAAGACCTGCTGGAAATGAGACAAAGTCGGTATGGACTTGATCACCGGCTTTCCAAAAACCCAGACAGAAAATGATGCCATCTTCGTTGTCATTGACCGACTTTCAAAGTTGCTCACTTCCTTCCAGTACGCGAGTCTATAACTGCTAGTTAGTTAGCGGACTTGTATGTCTCTAGAATTGTGTCTCGTCACAGTGTTCCTTTGGAAATCAATTCTGATCGTGGTAGCCTTTTCACCTCTAGATTCTGGGGAAGCTTACAGAATGCTATGGGAACTCGTCTCTCCTTTAGTACAGCTTTCCATCCTCAGTCTAGCGGTCAAGTTGAAAGGGTTAACCAAATTCTTGAAGACATGCTCAGAGCTTGTGTTATATCTTTCGAAAAGAATTGGTAGAAGTCTCTTCCATTTGCCGAATTTGCTTATAACAATAGTTTCCAATCTAGTCTGAACATGGCTCCTTTCGAACTCCTCTATGGACGAAGATGTCGAACACGCCTACACTGGTCAGAAACCGGTGAAAGACAATTCTTTGGACCGGATATGATCAACGAAGAAGAAGAGCAAGTTCGCATTGTTCGTGATCAATTGAAAGCCGCACAGTTTCATCCGAAAAGCTACTATGATCGTCATTATAGGCAAGAAAGCTACAATATTGATGAGAAGGCTTACCTTCGGGTTACTCCTCTGAAGGGTACCCAAAGATTCGGTATCAAAGGCAAGTTGGCCCCATGTTACATTGGACCTTTCTGCATTCTTCCTTAACGTGGAGAAGTTGCCTAACAACTTGAACTACCCCCGCACCTTTCTCGAGTACATGATGTATTCCATGTGTCACAACTCAGGCTTTGCTTCAAAGACCCCATCCGCAAAGTCGACCATGAAATGCTTGATCTCCAAGATCACCTTTCTTATCGAGAGTACCCTGTTCGTATTCTTGATTCCTCAGAGGGTGTCACTCATCGTCAGAAGATCAAGTTCCTCAAAGTGCAATGGTCACATCACTCCGAGAAAGAAGCAACCTGGAAAAGAGAAGACCGCCTCTATGCCGAGTACCCCACCTTCCTCCCGACGACTTCGGAATCTCGGGACGAGATTCTTTTGAGTGGGGGTGAGTTGTCACAACCCCAACTTGGGTAAGTGCTAGGGTTTGATTATGCCCTTTGCATCATGCAAAATTCAAATGAAATTCAAAAAATGGGGAAGGCAGAAGCCCTAATTGAATTAATTCAAAATGGCCATATAAAAATTTCCTCTAAAAATCGTTTTGAATATATGTAAAACTTCTAAAAATGTACATGACCAAGTTCCATGTGTTGTGGGACCCACTTCATGCCCATGGAATTTTACAAAAATCAAAATAGGGCTTTGGAAATTAAATAAACCCATAATTGCTTTGGGGCAAAACAGATGGCAGAAAAAAAGAAAACAGAAACATAAATAGAAAGAAAAATAAAAACCTAAAGTTAGCCCACCCTACCAGGTCCCCCGGCCCTACTAACCCTTTCCCCGGCCCATGCCCAGCCGAGCTTGTCGTCTACCCCAAGCTACTCGGTGGCGCACTGGGAGGGCACGGCCGACGCCGCCGTGGCCACCGAGAGCCGTCTAGGCCTCCCCTGCCCCCCTACTCACGCCCAATAGCCCCCAGAGCACCCCCGTGCCTTTCCTCTCATCCACGGGTCACCCCTGTTCTTCTACCTCGAGGATCTCGCGCAATCCTGAGCACAGCAGAAGGACGCCGGCGAGATTCTGCGTTGCCAACGACGACCAGACGCCGCACCAACTTGTCCAGCAGAACCGCGGTCGTCTTATCCGTCGTTTGGATCCGTCAATTCGATCTCAAAGGCCCAGGAGCCGACGCCAGCTCCAGCTTCCTCCTGCCGGCCACCGTGGGCTTCGATCTCAAATTGCGTCGCCGTCCGAGCTTCTCCGTGTCGGCTGACTTCTTCGTTGCCCTCACGGTGAGCTCGCTCTGCGTTTCCCCCATCCTAAGCCTTGTCCCGTGCCAGCGTTTTCCATCGCCGCCTGTACCGAGCTCCGGCCGCCGCTCTATTAGAAAACGCCGTCGCCCTGGAGGCCTTGAAAACCCCTTGCTTGCTCTATGCGACGCGGGTGAGCATGGGGCACGTGCCCGTGCTAGTCCCGTGGCCTCCCATGCTCCAAATCAAGCTCCGGCAAGCCCTCCGTCGTGGAGATAGTCGCTGCCGGAGAGCCTAACCCTTAGGCCTAATTAACTTAGTTAATTAGCCAGCTAACCCCCCCCCCCACAGAGGCTGTCAGGTGGGCCCCAGCCCCCCCTTAACCCCCTCTCTGTTAAAATAACAGAGGGATTAAACCCCTCTCCCACTGACAGGGCTGGCCCACTGGCCAGAGCCCCAGTGACGTCAGCCATGCATCACAGTGATGCATTAAATAGAAAAAGATAAAAAGAATTACAGAAAAGACAGAAAAATACATTAAACTTTGGAAATTCATAGAATATTCATTTTAACTCCAAATTTAGCCTATAATATATGAAAAATTATCAGAAAAATGCAAGGATTATGAATATGAAACTTGTTTCTATGTTTGACCATTTTAAAATGGGTGAACAGTGACAAAGGCGCATATGGCATAATTTGAAATTGAATTTGGAGTTTGAATTTGCAAATTCATTGCAATACACTTCAATTACGATGAATTTGTCACAAACCAGTACCTTTACATCATGTGACAACATTAACATGTGCTTGTGCATTTACTTTCGATGTTGCCCCACTTTGTTGATGATTGTTCCAGTAACAGTTTTTTCCGAGACGGAGGTCACCCCCGAAGAAGAATACTGTTAAACCCGTGTATCGTCAGCAAGGCAAGAAAACCCCATTGATCATGTCGATAAAATCCAACTTCCATCTCTGTCTCTCTTATGCATTGTTTAGGATGATCACCTTGTTATCGATGCTACCGCATAGTTGAACCCATATCCGGTGCATGACCTATCATCTTGTCACAGTAGTAAGCAAACCACAATCCTAGCTGACATAGGAGTTGATTGATATCATGTGGTCCCTGCAACTGTTAAAGCTTATTGCATGCTTATAGATTACAATGAGGATACTTTTGATGTGAGTCGAGATGGTAGTGATCATGGTGTTGATGAAGGTGAAACTATGTTGGTGAATCTACCCTAATACAAGGTGAATGATGGGAGGTTGTGTAGGAGTAAACAGTGGGTTGTCTCGTTGGACACCACCTTAAGCTCGAGTTCTTGTATGGTAATCCAAGAAAAAGAGTACAACCACACATTGGGCTCACTGACCCCTCTCGGCCTAGTACCTTAATCCGTGTTGACGTCCAGGAGTCACATTAGTTCGGGCTTTCCATTTGGCATATGCATAAAAGAATGGATGAAATGTTGCATCATATAGATATGTGGGTGGATCTTTGAGACAGTGAAACCATCTTCTCGGATGGCGTCTCGGTTGCCTACATTGTCTGAGTCTGTATTGTTGAACCGGCCGGGATCTCGAGCGGGATCTACCTCAAATAATCGACTCCTGGAATAGACCGGTTGTGAGCGAAGTGTCGTGGTGAACATCCTCGCCGGCACCCCTTGAAGGGTGCCGAGACCTGGAGGTAAGTGATGGTCATGTGTGTGTAGTTTACACCCTTGCAAGGTTAACAAAACTATTCGAATAGCCACGTCCGCGATTAAGGACTACTTGGAACCTGTACCTGATTATTAGACAACTTGAATGGATACTCTAAAACTCGCAAGATAAGCGTCAGTCCTATGGCGTGCTTCCTCGTGGGGAAGTCGAGGAAGTATCCATAGTGGTGTATTGGTTGGAGACTTGGTAGTGGACTCGTGTACGGTTCTTACCTCAAGTCTAGTACTCGTAGTACAGGACTAGCCAAGTCAAAGCTGGCACTTCTGCTTATGAACCCCACCTCCCTTTACCTTGATACATGTGCATGAGTAGTATAGTTCCTACGTAAGTCTTGCTGAGTACGACTTTGTACTCACGTTTTCTTAATCTATGTTTTAGATGAACCCATTGACCCCGAAGGTGGATTCTGTCGGGACCCGGGCTTTGCATATGTAATTCTAGTCACAATTCAATCATATGGAGAGCCGAGAGCCATAACCACTTGTCTAAGCAGAAAAGGTCAAGTACAAGACACTCTTGGAAAGCTCGAACGTGAGGGGCATCCCATCCAGGCCGGATGATCAACTGAGATGTGTCCTCATCGCCCGCTCACAAGTCTAAATGATTGTGGGTTGTGAAATCCCATACTCATGGACAAGTCGCCTCAACCATATTCTCGATTGAATCATAACACTTACATAAACAGACTCAGCCCGATCTCTTAGTCGGGGTCTCGGGCGGGCTCAGTCATACAACAAAGTGTGCCACGTGACAGAGTCACGAGCAATCGCATCGCGATGCCCCAAGATGCGCACATCTAAGGGCCACTTGGTGTATAAAAGACCGCCGGCAAGAACTCAACTAAGCTATCGAATCCCACACTAAGACATGCACGTTATAATCATATACGCAGCACACATGTCTATTGTAAACAGCAGGTAACACAACATGAACTCTACAAAGTCATAGTTTTATTGCATCTGCTATACAGAGCAGATATAGTAGTGTTACAAGCAGAGATCACATAACTATGACCCAACATTACATCATACAACAACGGAAGCAAATTATGTCTTAGTAAAGACAAGGTTAACAAATGGCTTAAGAAGCCTTTAAGAAAACACAACGACCCTCCTGAAGAACCAGGCTACTGTCTGGGACTACATTACTTCTTCGGCGTCGAGCTTGATGGGGAGGCCACCATCAGGGTCAGTGGTCTCGTATCTAAAACATAGAATAAGAAAACGTGAGTACAAAGTCGTACTCAGCAAGACTTACATCAGAACTATACTACTCATGCTCAAGTATCAAGGTAAAGGCAAGTGGGGATGTAATGCAGAAAGCTTTGACATGGCTATCCTGTACTACGACTACATAGAATTGAGATGAGACGCGCACACGAGTCCATCTAATCTTGATCACCACATCAATACACAACCATGGATCCTTCCCCGACTTCCCCACAAGGAAGCAACCCAAAGCACTCACACTTATCTTGCGATTTTTAGGGTATCCATTTGAGTTGTCTAATAATCAAGTAAAGATCTCCAAGTAGTCCATAACCGCGGACTCGGCTATTCGAATAGTTCATTAACACTGCAGGGGTGTACTTCTTCACATACGTAGCTACCACTTACCGCCTAGAACTCATCACCTTCAAGTGGTGTCGGCGAGGATAGTACCACGACACTTACCTCACGGCTCCAACTCTAGTCCAGGGGATCGCCTATCTGAGTACGTACCCCAATTGGGAATCCGGTCGGGGTTTCCATTCAGGACCTAGACGATGTATGGACGGTCCGACAAGCCCACCTCGACGGATGGTGCTGTGCTTGCCTAAAACCGTGCTACGTTATGAAATCAAATAGAAGAACAATTAACCCATGCGAATCCTGGAGCATAGTCGGGGTGAGTTAGTAGGTCGAGAGGGGTCAATGAGACCAACATGTGGTAGTAATCTGTGTCTTGGATCACAACACAAGAACTCGGGGCCTAGGGCAGTGTAAATGAGACAACCCACAGTGTACTCCTACACATCCTCTCATTGTTCACTTATATTAGGGTGACTTCATCAACACGTTACCACCTTGTTGCATGTTTTCACTACCATCCCGATAAATCACCCAGATGGATCATCTTCACTGCAAACAACTCTAGCATGGCATAACATATCATGGATGAAGGGCCACATGATGAACACAAACAAATCTTGTATCTGCTAGGTTGAGGTTTGCTTAATACTGTGGCAGCAATGATAGGTCCTGCAAAGGATGGGTTAAACTAGCGGTAGAACGGTAACATGTGAATCACCTAATCATGCATAAGAGAACAAGAGGGAAACTGGGTTTTTATAGATATGATCAAAGGGGGTTTGCTTGCCTTATTGTCGAGACTCGGGGTGCCACTCTTCGAAGAAACAGGAACTACGTCCGGCGATGAATCTATCGAGAAGAAGAAAACACCGAGACAACAACAATGTAAACATAACATTGCAATGAACATTCAAGATATGAATCATGGCTTGGTACTGATGTGATCTAGGTTCAATTTGTCACATGTTAATTGAAGTTGATTTGAATAAGAAATTCAAATTCAAACTCCAAATGTTGTTCAAATTAGCCAAAGTTGCATTTGCTAATGTTTGGATATGGTAAACCATGTTGTCATGTGTATGATATGCCTCTGATATTCATGTGATAAGGTTGGCATTGCAAAGATTTAATTTGAAATGATTTAAACATTTATTTTGAATTATTCCAAATAACCCAAATAGCTAAATGCTACTGGTCCATCATCATAGATGTGTTTTTCATCTATGAAAATATGATATTTGGAATCCTTGCATTTTTCTGATGATTTTTCATATATAACACTTTTGATTTGGAGTTATGGTTTAAAAGTTATTGAATTTGAATGATTTAATAGTTTTCTGGAATTTCTGGATTATCTGTAAATTGAAAAAGGATTTACTGCATCATGCCTGCGTCATGCTGACGCAGGGGGGATGACATGTGGGACCCCTTGGTCAGTGACCTAGGGGTTAATCCCCGTTTTAAATAGCCTCTAGTTAATTATAGGGGGGCCCTGGTCCCACCTGTCATTGAACTTGGGTCAAATTAGCAGGGGGTTAGCCCCCTAACTAACGAGGTCGGCCGGCGTTTAGCCGCCGGTGGCACTGGAAGTGGCGGCGCCCACTGGAGAGGGGCCCTCCGGCCACCTCATGGCACGGGAGAGGCGCCAAACATGCCCTCTCGTACGCGTGCGTCGTCTGGAGGGGAAGGGGAGTCCAAAGGCGGGCCGGGAGCACGCCGGCTAACAGCCGCGCGGCAGCCGGAGCTCGGGCTCCAGACGAACGCAACGACGTTGGGTCCTGGAGAAGAACGGGGAGGAGGGGAGGGGAGAGGTAGCGGCGGCGGTGCAATTCCTCGCCGGATATTGATGGCCGTGGTGGACGAACTCGAAGCTGGCGTCTCCCACAGAGCTCCTCCGCTTCAATTGATCGGGCGCGAAGCCGAAGACAGGTGTGGGGAACGTCTTGGAAAACACGGCGGAGCGAACGGTGGCCCGTGGCCACGCCTGCGCACGTCGACGGGCTCGGTGGCGCTCGGGTCCTCGCGGGATCTCGCCGGAGAGAGTGGGGAAAAGGTCCAGGGGAGGCGAAATGGAAGGGGGAGGCTTGAGGGGGTGTCCACGGCGTGGATATGGACGAAGGGGGCAGCCAGGCAGCTGCCTGGCGGCCATGTCGGGCTCGCCGGCGACCTGGCTGCCTGCCTGTCCAGTGGAGGAAGACGACCCTGCCCTTTTGGGCTGGGCCTCCTCTACTAGGCCAGGTGGGCCAGGTAGGCCGAAGGGGTAAGTGGCCTTTGGCCTTTTTTGTTTCTTTTTCTTTTTCTTTTATTTGCTTTATGTTTTTATTTGTTTTGCTCTAGAAAAAAATACCAAGCTTTTTTATAAAAATCCCCAAATATTTTATTTGGACTTATGTGACATAGTACTAGCCACTCCCACGTTTTGAAGATTTTTGAAATTCAAAACATTTGAATTTCAATTCAAATAGCATTTAAATTTAATATCCAAGCCTCTGTTTGAATTTTTGAAAAATCCATGAGCATGGGTTTGACTCAAAATCATTTTTAAAATGATCACAATCATTTATAGGACTTTTCAAAAATGTTTGGAGGATTTTTGGAAAACCTTTTAACTGGCCTTTTTATTTAATTATTTTTGGGCTTTTCCAAATCCCCAATTCTTAAACCATAGAATTTAAACATGATGCAATTATTTCTAGAAATAAAAAGCACATACCAAAACTAAGGTTGTGACAACTCGCCCCCACTCAAAATAATCTCGTCCCAAGATTCAGAAGTAGTCGGGAAGAGGGTGGGGTATTCAACTCGAAGATGATCTTCTCGTTCCCAGGTGGCTTCCTTCTCAGAATTGTTGGACCACTGCACTTTGAGGAACTTGATCTTCTGACGTCGGGTGGTACGCTCAGGTTCATCGAGGATACGGACAGGATACTCTCGATAAGACAGGTTTTCTTGGAGATCAAGCATTTCGTGGTATACTTCGCGGATGGGGTCCTTGAAGCAACGCCTGAGTTCCGATACGTGGAAGACATCGTGAACCTGAGAAATATGCGGGGGTAGTTCAAGTTGGTAGGCAACTTCTCCATGTTTAGCTAGAATGCGAAAGGGGCCTATGTAACGTGGGGCCAATTTGCCTTTGATACCGAAGCGATGGGTTCCCTTCAGAGGAGTAACCCAGAGGTAAGCTTTCTCGTCCAGCTAGTAGCTCTCTGGCCTATGATGACGATCATAGTAGCTTTTCTGACGAGACTGGGCTATTTTCAATTTCTCACGAACAATGCGAACCTTCTCTTCTGCTTCCTGGATCATATCCAGTCCAAAGAATTGTCTTTCACCGGTTTCTGACTAGTTCAATGGTGTTCGACACTTTCGTCCATAGAGAAATTCAAAGGGTGCCATGCCCAAGCTAGATTGGAAGTTGTTGTTATAAGAAAACTCGGCGAATGGAAGAGATTTCTCCCAACTCTTTCCGAATGAGATAACACAGGCTCTGAGCATGTCTTCGAGAACTTGATTGACTCTTTGTACTTGACCACTTGACTGGGGATGAAAGGCGGTGCTAAAGGAGAGATGGGTTCCCATACCATTTTGAAAACTTTCCCAAAATCGAGAGGTGAAAAGACTTCCACGGTCTGAATTGATTTCCAAAGGAACACCATGGAGAGAATCGATCCGGGAGACATATAAATCCGCTAACTGGCTCGCAGTTATACTTTCGCGAACAGGAAGGAAATGAGCAAGTTGGGAAAGACGGTCAATAACCACGAAGATGGCATTGTTTCCCTTTTGAGATTTTGGAAAGCCAGTGATGAAATCCATACTGAATTTATCCCATTTCCACTCAGGAATGGCTAAAGGTCGAAGAGTACCAGCAGGTCTTTGATGCTCTGCTTTCACACGACGACAAACATCGCACTCAGCAACATATCGAGCGATTTCTCGCTTCATCCTAGTCCACCAAAATCTCTGGCGTAGATCCATATACATATTAGTACTACCAGGATGAATCGAGAGAGGTGTGTCATGAGCTTCCTTAAGAATCTACTGCCTTAGATTCATATTCTTCGGAACTACCATCCTATTCTCGAAGTACAAAGTACCCTCATTGTCTAGGGTAAAACATTTGGCCTTACCGCTAGCAATGTTTTGTTTGATATATCGGATACCTCGAGCACGTTGTTGAACATCTTTGATTTGATCCTCAAGAGTTGGTTTCACTATCAAGGTGGAAAGGAGTCCATGAGGAACAATCTCGAGATTAAGCTTTCGAAATTCCTCTTAGAGAAGTGGTTGATACTGTTGTAACATGAGGTTGTTACAATATGACTTACGACTTAGTGCATCAGCCATGACATTGGCTTTGCCTGGCGTGTAAGAGATACTTAAGTCATAATCTTTATCAACTCTATCCAGCGTCTTTGCCTGATGTTAAGATCTGGCTGGGTGAATATGTATTTGAGGCTTTGGTGATCGGTATAGATTTCACAACGATTACCAAGGAGGTAATGTCGCCAAGTCTTCAGGGCATGAACTACGACAGCGAGTTCAAGATCTTGGGTAGGATAGTTCTCTTCATGTGGACGCAACTGGCGTGAAGCATATGCTACCACATGTCGATCTTGCATAAGTATGCATCCTAACCCTTGCCGTGAAGCATCACAATAGATTTCGAAATCCCTTTTGGTGTCTGGAGGCGCAAGTACGGGTGCATAAGTCAATCTTCTCTTTAGCTCTTGAAAGCTTTCCTCGCACTTGGGGGTCCATTCGAATTTCTTATCTTTCTTGAGGAGTTCAGTTAGAGGCTTTGCAACTTTGGAGAAGTTCTCAACGAAGCGGCGACAATAGCTTGCTAAGCCAAGAAAACTCCTAACTTGCTTAACCGATTCAGGTGGAGTCCAATCAAGGACGGCCTGAACTCTCTCGGGATTCACAGCAATGCCTTTTGCAGAAATCACGTGGCCTAGGTAGGTCACTTCTGGAAGCCAGAATTCACATTTGGAAAACTTAGCATAAAGGCGATGCTCTCTAAGTTTCATCAATAACAGCCTTAGATGCTCAGCATGTTCTTCTTCGTTCTTCGAGTATATAAGGATATCATCGAGGTAAACCACAACGAACTTGTCCAAATACTCCATGAAGATCGAATTCATCAAGAGGGAAAAAGTGGCTGGGGCATTGGTAACCGAAGGACATGACGGTGTACTCATAAAGACCATAACGAGTAGTGAAAGCCATCTTGGGAATGTCCTCGTTTCTGATTTTGATTTGATGATAACCTAATCTCAAATCCATCTTGGAGAAGACAGAGAATCCAGCAAGTTGATCATAAAGATCATTGATCCTGGGAACTGGGTACTTGTTCTTTATCGTCGCTAGATTAAGCGGGCGATAATCTACGCACATCCTTTATGTTCCATCTTTCTTTGTTACGAACAGAACGGGGCAACCCCATGGCGATGAGCTAGGGCGGATGAAGCCTTTTGCCAACGAAGCTTCAAGTTGGATTTTAAGCTCAGCTAACTCATGTGGGGCCATTCTATATGGGCGTCTGGAAATTGGGGCGGTTCCTGGGATAAGATCTACAATGAATTCTACACATCTGTCAGGAGGCATTCCTGGCAGCTCATCTGGAAAGACATCCTGAAAGTCACAAACTATCGGAATATCTTCAAGGTTAGGAAGGGGATGTTCATTCAACGAATATAGCTGGGTTTCTGAACCTTGAGATGCGAAATGGACTATCTTGCCGGAAGGATGAGTGAGTTGAACCGATTTAGTGGCACAATCAATCTTGGCACGGTGTTTTGACAACCAATCCATACCTAAGATGATATCGATATCTGAAGATTTGAGGGCTATGAGAGAAGCAAGGAATACAACATCCTCAACGGCAATTTCATTGTCATGACTTACCCTACTGGTACGCCATGTGGATCCTGGAGTTTTAATCATGAAAGGGGTAGGCAACTCCTCAAATTAAATGTCATGCAGGAGTGCAAACTTTTCAGACAAAAAGGGATGAGAGGCTCCATAATCAAATAGAACAGAAGCAGGTTTGGAGTTAACAGGAAATGTACCGAGTACAACCTTAGTATCCTCTTGGGCTTCTTTGATGGTGGCATGGTTCACACGTCCGTATTCAACAATAGCGGACTTGGCTTTGGAAGGCTTTGGTGGCTTAACTTTGGCTTTATGTTTTGGACGAGGAGGAACATTCTCATGGAATGCACACTTTCGTGCAATGTGGCCAGGGTTACCAGACTTGTAGCACATACGGATGTTAGGTTGTGGAGTTTGGATGTCAAGATCTCTACTATCTTTCTGGGTTTTCTTGCTTTGTGGAGATGGTCCTGGAATCAAGTGCGAAGGAATGACACTAGTTGGGATCCACATTCGTCGTTTCTGAGAACCCAAAGTAGAAGAGGAAGCAAGATCACGATTACGCTTGCGAGACTCTTCAAAAACCTCATTTCCATGCTCAGCTCTGAATGATCTATTGACTAAATCCTCGAAGTTGAAAAATTCAAGGAGATTGAGATCATGACGAAGGACAGGGCTAAGTACCTTGCAGAACCTTGCCTGCTTCTTGGCATCGGTTGATATCTTCTCAGGGGCATAACAAGAAAGACGATTAAACTCAGTCCTATACTGATGAACATTCATATTTCCCTGAGATAGGTTGCAGAACTCTTCCCTCTTTCTTTCCATCAGCTCATCCAGAATGTGGTACCCTTGGAAGGCATCACGGAACTCCTGCCAAGTCACTACGTGACCATCAGGCTGCATTGCAACAAAACTTTCCCACCATTCACCAGCAGCACCTTCCAGAATGTATGCCACAAACATCACACGATCATCTGGAGAAACATGCGCCGTCTCAAGCTTACGCTCGATGGAACGGAGCCAATCATCGGCATAAAGGGGCTCAGATGAACATCGTAATACTGGAGGGTTCAAGAGGATGAAATCCTGGATGGATATTACCGCATCTCGCTGTAGAGAAGTATTCTTCTCAATGAGCTTCAAAAGGCGTGTTTGATCACGTCGATTTCGCTCAGCCTCCATCATGATTTCCGCTGCAGAAGGCGGTGAAGGAGGACCATCATCACCACTTTGATTACTGTAACTAGATTCAACACATCTAGTTCCACCTGACATTCTATGTGATAAAAATCAACAATCAGAATAGGATTTATAATGGAATCAAAGAAAAGATGACATAATTTAAGAGCGGGAAAGATTGTAATGCAAAAGCATTGGAATTACTGGAAACACGGGACAAATCAAACAGCATAACGGCTGTACCGGGGTCGAAAAATGAATCAACCTGCAAGAATGATCAGAACCTTCTCAAAAGGCTTGAAGGAATGGTGACTCTAGACGACCAAAACATTCCTACAGCTATGGAGAGTCAAACAACGAGATCTTCTAGTATAGACATAGAAGAGCCTAGTCCTATCTTCTCGTAGAAATGATGAGGGTGACTCAAAACTCAGATCGATGAGGGTAAGGAGAAAAATGAAGCCTTACGTTGTTCCCTTATACCCAAAGTAACTATATAACTATAGAATGCTAGACTCGACTTCGGCCAAGGTTTAGTAATCCTACAGGCACTCCTGCTCTGATACCAAGTTTGTCGGGACCCGGGGTTTGCATATGTAATTCCAGTCACAATTCAATCATATGGAGAGCCCAGAGCCATACCCACTTGTCTAAGCAGACAAGGCCAAGTACAAGACACTCTCGGAAAGCTCGAACGTGAGGGGCATCCCATCCAGGCCGGATGATCAACTGAGATGGTTCCTCATCGCCCGCTCACAAGTCTAAATGATTATGGGTGGTGAAATCCCATACTCATAGACAAGTCGCCTCAACCATATTATCGATTGAATCATAACACTTCCATAAATAGACTCCAGCCCGAGCTCTTAGTCGGGGTCTCGGGCGGGCTCAATCATACAACAAAGTGTGCCACGTGACAGAGTCACGAGCAATCGCATCGCGATGCCCCAAGATGCGCACATCTAAGGGCCACTTGGTGTATAAAAGACCGCCGGCAAGAACTCAACTAGGCTATCGAATCCCACACTAAGACATGCACGTTATAATCATACACGCAGCATACATGTCTAGTGTAAACAGCAGGTAACACAACATGAATTCTACAAACTCATAGTTTTATTGCATCTGCTATACAGAGCAGATATAGTAGTGTTACAAGCAGAAATCACATAACTGTGACCCAACATTGCATCATACAACAACGGAAGCAAATTATGGCTTAGTAAAGAAAAGGTTAACAAATGGCTTAAGAAGCCTTTAAGAAAACACAACGACCCTCCGAGGGACCAGGCTGCTGTCTGGGACTACATTACTTTGTCGGCGTCGAGCTTGAGGGGGAGGCCACCATCAGGGTCAGTGGTCTCGTCTCTAAAACATAGAATAATCAAACGTGAGTACAAAGTCGTAATCAGCAAGACTTACATCAGAACTATACTACTCATGCTCAAGTATCAAGGTAAAGGAAAGTAGGGTTGTAATGCAGAAAGCTTTGACTTGGCTATCCTATACTACGACTACATAGAGTTGAGATGAGAGGCACACACAAGTCCATCTAATCTTGATCACCACATCAATACACAACCATCTTCCCCACAAGGAAGCAACCCAAATCACTCACACTTATCTTGCGATTTTTAGAGTATCCATTTGAGTTGTCTGATAATCAAGTAAAGATCTCCAAGTAGTCCATTACCGCGGACACGGCTATTAGAATAGTTCATTAACCCTGCAGGGGTGTACTTCTTCACATACGTAGCTACCACTTACCGCCTAGAACTCGTCACCTTCAAGCGGTGTCGGCGAGGATAGTACCATGACACTTACCTCACGGCTCCCACTCTAGTCCAGGGGATCGCCTATCTGAGTAGGTACCCCAATCGGGAATCCGGCCGGGGTTTCCGTTCAGGATCCAGACGATGTATGGACGGTCGGACAAGCCCACCTCGACGGATGGTGCTGCGCTTGCCTAAAACTGTGCTACATTATGAAATCAAATAGAAGAACAATTAACCCATGCCGATACATCACCCAGATGGATCATCTTCATTGCAAACAACTCTAGCATGGCATAGCATATCATGGATGAAGGGCCACATGATGAACACAAAGAAATCTTGTATCTGCTAGGTTGAGGTTTGCTTAATACTTTGGCAGCAATGATAGGTCATGCAAAGGATGGGTTAAACTAGCGGTAGAACGGTAACATGTGAATCACCTAATCATGCATAAGAGAACAAGAGGGAAACTGGGTTTTTATAGATATGATCAAAGGGGGTTTTCTTGCCTTATTGTCGAGACTCGGGGTGCCACTCTTCGAAGAAACAGGAACTACGTCCGGCGATGGATCTATCGATTAGAAGCAAACACCGAGACAACAACAATGTAAACATCACATAGCAATGCACATTCAAGAAATGAATCATGGCATGGTACTGATGTGATCTAGGTTCAATTTTTCACATGTTAACTGAAGTTGATTTGAATAAGAAATTCAAATTACAACTCCAAATGTTGTTCAAATTAGCCAAAGTTGCATTTGCTAATGTTTGGATATGGTAAACCATGTTGTCATGTGTATGATATGCCTTTGATGTTCATGTGATAAGGTTGGAATTGCAAAGATTTAATTTGAAATGATTTAAACATTTATTTTGAATTATTCCAAATAACCCAAATAGCTAAATGCTATTGGTCCATCATCATAGATGTGTTTTTCATGTATGAAAATATGATATTTGGAATCGTTGCATTTTTCTGATGATTTTTCATATATAACACTTTTGATTTGGAGTCATGGTTTAAAAGTTATTGAATTTCAAAGATTTAATAGTTTTCTATAATTTCTGGATTATCTGTAAATTTAAAAAGGCTTTACTACGTCATGCCTGCGTCATGCTGACGCAGGGGGGGGCTGACATGTGGGACCCCTTGGTCAGTGACCCAGGGGTTAATCCCCGTTTTAAATAGCCTCTGGTTAATTAGAGGGGGGCCCTCGGCCCACCTGTCATTGACCTTGGCTCAAATGAACAGGGGGTTAGCCCCCTAATTAACCAGGCCGGCCGGCATTTAACCGCCGGTGGCACAGGACGCGGCGGCGCCCACTGGAGAGGGGCCCGCCGGCCACCTCTTGGCACGGGAGAGGCGCCAAACAGGCCCTTTCGCCCGCGTGCGTCGTCTGGAGGGGAAGGGGAGGCCAAAGGCGGGCCGAGAGCACGCCCGCTAACAGCCCCGCGGCGCCCGGAGCTCGGGCTCCAGACGAACGCGACGACGGGGGGTCCTGGAGAAGAACGGGGAGGAGGGGAGGGGAGAGTAGCTCACCCTGAGCATGTCGGAGGGGGCGAGGAGACCGGAGGGGCAGGGGTGGCGGTGCAATTCCTCGCCGGAGATGAATGGCCGTGGCAGACGAACTCGAAGCTGGCGTCTCCCATAGAGCTCCTCCGCGTCAAGTGATCAGGCGCGAAGACGAAGACGGGTGCGAGGAACATGTTGGACAACACGGCGTAGGGAACGGTGGCCGGTGGTGACGCCTGCGCACGTCGACGGGCTCGGTGGCGCTCGGGTCCTCGCGGGATCTCGCCGGAGAGAGAGGGGATAAGGTCCAGGGGAGGAGAAATGGAAGGGGGAGGCTTGGGGGGGCGTCCACGGCGTGGATATGGACGAAGAGGGCAGCCAATGCAGCTGCCTGGCGGCCATGCCGGGCTCGCCGGCGACCTGGCTGCCTGCTTGTCCAGTGGAGGAAGACGATCCTTCCCTTTTGGGTTGGGCCTCCTCTGCTAGGCCAGGTGGGCCAGGTAGGCCGAAGGGGTAAGTGGCCTTTGGACCTTTTTGTTTATTTTTATTTTTCTTTTATTTGCTTTCTGTTTTTATTTGTTTTGCTCTGGAAAAAAATACCAAGCATTTTTTTTAAATCCCCAAATATTTTATTTGGACTTATGTGACATAGTACTAGCCACTCCCAATTTTTGAAGATTTTTGAAATTCAAAACATTTGAACTTCAATTCAACTAGCATTTAAATTTAATTTCCAATCCTCTGTTTGAATTTTTGCAAAATCCATGATCATGGGTTTGACTCCAAATCATTTTTAAAATGATCACAGTCATTTATAGGACTTTAAAAAAATGTTTGGAGGATTTTTGGAAAACTTTTTAACTGGCCTTTTTATTTAATTATTTTAGGGCTTTTCCAAATCCCCAATTCTTAAACCATAGAACTTAAACATGATGCCATTATTTCTAGAAATAAAAAGAACATACCAAAACTAGGGTTGTGACAGATTCTTCCTGGAGCTCGACGACTGAAGCCAAGCTAGTGTAGTCCCAGTCAGACAACTGGTCCCTCGTGGAAGGGCTTGTTTATAAATAAGGCTTCTCTAAGCCATTTGTTAAACTTGTCTGTACTCAGGCCTACTTTGCTTCCGCATGTTTGATGTAATGTTGGATCACAGACTTGTGATCTCTGTGTGCACTCTGTAAGAGTTATCAATAAAGTTGTAAACTTTGTAGAGAATTGCAATGGTACCTACTGTTCATACTAGACATGTGTGCTGCGTGTATGATTATCACATGCATGTTTTAGTATGGGTTTTCGAGACCTTAGTTGTGATCTGGCTGGCTGTCCTTATACACCAAGTGACCCTTAGATGTGCGCAGCTTGGGGCATCGCGATGCGATTGCTCGTGAATCTTTCACGTGGCACACTTTGATGTATGATTGAGCCCGCCGGAGACCCCGACTAAGTGAACGAGCTGGAGTCTGTTTATGTAAGTGTTATGATTCAATCGATAATATGGTTGAGGAGACTTGTCTATGAGTATGGGATTTCACCACCCATAATCATATAGACTTGTGAGCGGGCGATGAGGACCCATCTCAGTTGACCATCCGTCCTGGATGGGATGCCCCTCACGTTTGATGCTTTCCGAGAGTGTTTTGTGCTTGGTCTTGTCTTCTTAGAAAAGTGGGTACGGCTCTTGGCTCTCCATATGATTGAGTTGTGACTGGAATTACATATGCAAATTCCAGGTCCCGACATAATCTTAATATAACTTGATCAACGTGTGTGTGCCTTGACTGCTTCTTCTTCGTCGGGATGCGAAGAGGAGGACAAGAATACGATAGGTGTTATGTTTGCGTAAGTAGGTGGATAGTAGACTTATTGGAGGCAATTCCTCATCGAATGCTTGGTTCTCATCTTACTCTAAAATAGACCGTTAGCCACTCATATATTGCTAGTGCATCTGCAACCTCACCACTACCCCCATCTTACCCGTGAGAAGTTAGTTACAAGACTTTTGATATAGCTCACCTCTTTCTTTTCTCTTTTACGCACGTTATGCAATGATCTTGGACTTCAGAGGAGCTCGACGACCCTTCTTCTGGATGACTTTACAAAGACTCGACGACGACTAGATAGGTGGATCCCGGCGGAGAGCCTAGACCTGTGTGGTTACAAGAATGGTGTGTTTTACCTTTGCCACTAGGCATTTGAATGTATTCTATACTCAGACATGTATCTTCCGCTGATGTAATGTATTTAAGGAAGTTGTATGCCGATTGTATGAGATGCTGTATCCATGTAGCTGTAATGTTGCGACATCATGTTGGAAATCCAAGGAATATGGCATTGTCATATATCGCGATGGGACCGATATATGCTTCGTCCTTGGATTACGATGGAAAGATCTAGATTTGGAACAGTACCGCATATCGTGCCTTACATGATGTGGGATTCTCCTCGATGGTTTTTGGGACAAAGAGGTAATATAGGCCAAAGGGGGAGCCAGGGGCCACCTTGGGCTCCTAGGCGCCCTGGTGGCGCGGCCAGGGGTGGGTCCGCGCCACCTGGCCGCCTGGGCGCCAGGTGGGGACCCCTGGCCCTCCTTCGGGGTTATGGAAGCTTCTGTCTCGCTGTTTTTTTCTTATTTCTCTCGAATTGGGGAAAAATCACTGCAACTTAAAGACATCAGCACACAGAAACTGGCAGTGGGTGCACTGAGATAGTAGGTTAGTCCAAATATGTGTAAAATGATATAAAAGTGTAGCAAAACATGTAGCAATGTCACATAAAAGTACATGGAACAAGAAGAAATTATAGATACGTGTGGGACATATTAGTCTCCATCAAAACTCTCGATGAAGAAGCCAACCCAGAGCTTTCCGACGCCGGGTCGCATCCGAGCGATGGAAATCACACCGATACTGAGTCAATTCACCCCCACAGAGAGGATATGCTCGGAGGAGATCTAAACGAAGATGAATACTATACTCTTCCTATCTTGCCCCAACATACGACCATATACATGGTCGGTTCTCTCAATGGAGCATAATCTAACAATGGAGCCGAAGCTGAAGCAGCACCAGCATGAGTGGCGACAAACGCTGAAGCCAATGCCGTCCCAGAAATACCTTGAACATCGGCCAACAGGGGAGCCGGAGACCTGACCTCCAACTACCTGGGAGCTTATACATCGACTCTCAACACGATAAACACACTCCTGAATACTGAGATCACCCCTGAAAACCAAGCCGCTCTGAACGAATGAATAGCCAAACAAAAGAGGAGATTGACGAGGATCAGCCTCGGCAAATCCCATGGTTAGGAACCATGTGTTTAGATCGTAAAGAGAGGAGTGCAGGGTTGGCGATTCTCGTCGGCTAACAGGTGACATGGATTACCCAGGTTTAGGGCCCTCGAGGGTAAAACCCCTACTTCCTACTCAATGTATTATATGGTGGAGGCGATTACAGTGGAGGTCTCGGTGAGATTGCTCTTGCAAAGGGTGTAGCTATGCGTGATTGGATGTCCCAGACGTGCGCTCTCCCAGCCTTTATATACTAGGGTACGTCTCGAGGAGTTCATCTAGGTTTACATATATGATTGTCTAATCTAGCTAATCTTGGTGGCCAAGACTTGGAATCCGAACCATCTTGGACTCAATGTCGGCGCAGCTATCGGTGCTTCGGGTGGGCTGATCTTGGGCCAGCCGAAGCTTCTAGTGGGCCTTCCGTCTTGACACGTACCAGGTACCCTCATGCTTAGGAGTCGTGGGGGTCACCCTCGTCTGAGATGGTACGTCTACAGGAACAAATCGATAGGGAAACTCGGATTCTGCTAGCTGCACGTCAACGGATCATGGAAGAAGCATCCCGGCTACGGGACGAAGCGACTCGCCTCAGGATAAAAATATTAAACCCAGCAGCGCCTTGAGAGAGGCACGCGAACTGGCTTCGGCCTAGCATGACAGGAAGATCGCTTTTCATCAACTCTAACAACTGTCTCACAAAATAGATAGAGCTGAAGAAACCACACCCCCAAACGCAATTCTGCGGGCGAACTTTGTCGGTCCTCATCCCAATGTCCAGCTTCCACAAACTCCCTTTTAGTTCCGCACACCACCGGGTCACTACAACAACCCGATGGAGAATGTCATGGCTTCCACCCAATACCTGACAAGCCTACCGATGGAAATTCCCACGAAGATCAGGTGGCCCAACAAGCTGTGGATCTTCCCAAAACAACCGTATCTCAACAAACCGAATATTCCTAGGGCTACTCATACCTTCACGGAGCCCCCAAACCGAGTCCTAGTATGGTGCAGAGAGCCGGCTCTCCAGCTTCCTCCAGTCCAGCATCCACCCTAACCAAGGAAGGCTGCAATAGGATGGATAGAACCCCCAACGTAACATGTGGGCTGAACCACACACAGACGGAGACATAGCCATCGCCCACGTAACATCGGACGCATGCTCGAGACCCGATGCCTGGCACCCGCTCTACGTGACGTTCGGCTACCCAGAGACTTCAAGGGACAAAGGAAGGTGCTAAATTACACAGTGTACAAGGACCCAGTCGCTTGGATCGAAAACTACAAATTAGCAATGGATATGCTAGAAGTACCCGATGAAGTCTGCAACTGATACGTCACGATGATGCTTGACGGACCAGCTCGCACATGGCTCCAAAATCTGCTAGATAATTTGGTTCACACTTGGGAAGAACTAAAATAAAAATTCATCAAAAAATTCCAAGGGACATGCAAACGCCCCTCAACCATTGTAGAGTTGGAACACTGCGTGCAAGAAGAAGGAGGATCGGCTCACCATTGGGCACGCCGGGTTTTAGAAATCATACACTCATCGGATAGCATCACAACACAAACATCCGTCCTAGTCCTGTATTTTTTTTGCCATTTTGAACCTCTAGTTCATAAGCTCGGTCAGATAAAGAGAAAGGTCAAAGATACAAGGGAACTCGTGGATGCCATAACCAAGTATGCTGAATCTAAAAAAACCAAAGACAGCGACTCCGACAATGACAAAGCCGATAAAGCAAAAAATAATGAAACCATGGGCAACGTCGGACAAGGTTCCAATTGGTCCGAACAAGCCATCACCTAGAGCCGGGCGGACCACCTACCTAGGGTCAAAAATCCCGGAGCATTGACACTGGTGGTCGCACCCCAAGTATATGGGAACACTTTATATAAGGTCCTCATGGACGGTGGTAGCAGCATCAACATTCTCTACTATGACGCGTTCTTCCGCATGGGTCTATCCAATAAGCAATCACAACCCTCTACAACAACCTTTCATGGCGTCATTCTAGGAAAGTCGGCTCAACCCATCGGCCGAATTACCCTAGAAGTAGACTTTGGAAACACCACTAACTTCTGTTCGAAGATAATGTCTTTCGAGGTCGTCAAGTTCCAAAGCACCTACCATGCCATCCTCGGGAGACCGGCTTACGCCAAGGTCATGGCACAACCATGTTATATCTACCTAAAGTAAAAAATGTCGGGTCCATACGGTGTGATCACAGTAAACGGCAGTCGCGACATTGCTCTGGCACGTGAAAAAGACGACGCCACCTACGAAGAATCTTCTTGTACCAAAGAAGTAAACAAGGCACAAACTCTCGATGAGCCGACAACTTCGGAAGCAGCCTCACATATCGGATCCCACCATATAAATTAACAAGAACACAATCATACACGTAAGTCGGAGGAAACTTAGGGCTCCACTCCCGGAAAGCACAAGTCCCCCCGCAACTCAGGGCATTATTCTCTGCCGAATTCGAGCGTTCTCCCCCCTCCCCTAGCTATCATACTTTTTACTTTTTCCTTTCCAATAATCATATAAGCAAAACTTTTATCCTTCTTGTTTATAACTATCCCATACCATCGGCCTATCATGGCACCCCACCCGCTTGTCTGCTCGATGCAAACTCGCACAAAGATGACCTAGTTTATTATACTTAAGTTCAATCAACAACGACTCAATAATGGAAGCCATTTTGACCTTGAACATATGTCCGCCTAGAACTAGTATAATTCATGTGATGCCGGCTTACAAAGGAGTTCATACTTATGCGCATCAATGTGACCAATAATTCCTTTTCATAGGTCAATCGAAGGCATCTGATCATAGAGCCGGCCGAGACTACACTTATTTTATCAAAGGATGTTGTTTATCATGCACATAGTTGACTCCTACTAGCGTTAAAAACAAAGACTACAGTTCAATTAGAACCACAAAAGATAAATAAATTAACCAAAGTGCAAAAATTTATGGCAAAGTATTACAAATCGTTCTTCCCGTTCGCTTACAGCATCGTGATAAGCCACATTAGGAAAAAATATCCCAGCACCTCTAAGCTTGGGACGCACTCTGGCCGTGATGACCCACAAGTGTAGGGGATCACAACAATCTTCGCGGGTAAGATAACCCAACACAAGGTGAGACAAACAATATTTATAAGATTTAACAGTTGAGTTGTCAATTCAACCGCACCTGAAAGAGACTTTCTTGGGAAAAATTTATTAGTATTAACGGTGTGGTGGAAGTGATGGTGGCAACGAAAATAGTGGTGGCAAAGAAACAAAATTAAAACAACAAAAAGTAAAGCAACTTGTAACCAACAGGATTAAGACACTGTAGGCTAGGGGAATGGATGGTTGGGCTTCATGGATGAGATTCATGTAATCAACTTGGGGCAAGGCACAAAGAAAAGTAATGATCATCTAGGCAGATATCAAACATTAGGCATGTGTCCCAAGGTAGTTGTGCGTGCTTGCAATAAGAACTTTGCACAACATCTTTTGTCCTACGATCCCTCTACCAATGGGGCCAAAAGGAACTTATGGATATTAAGGTTCTCCTGTCAAAGAGCACTGGAAAAAGCATTAACAATCAATGGATACATGGAATCCTCAAATTATAGTGCATCCCCTTTTGTGTACCAAGCTGTCACCATTGGGATCGTCGGTTCTATAATAGGTGCATACAACTCATATGTATGATCAAGAACACAAATATATTCATGAAAACATAAAGGGTTCAGTTATGAAATCAGGGCACTCGGGCCCAAAGTGATAAGCATGAAAAGCAACAAGTAGTAGAAAAGATGATAAACACCATAGTAGATGATAGGCAACATGCCCCCAACAATATGACAAACTATTACATGATCTAACTCATCCAATCCCTACCATCCCCTTCTCCTACACCAGGGAATTACTCACACAAGAAAGGGGGAGACATGGAAGGGTGATGGAGTGGCGATGGTGATGACGATGGAGACGATTTCCCCTCACCAGAGGCCAAAACAACATCTAGATCAGCTCTTCCCGGAGAAGAATAGAGGTTGGCGGCGGCTCCGCGATGATAATTGAGACACCGACTTCTGTTCTGGGGTTTTCTCGCCACGAGTAAAAATAGGAGTCCAAGTAGGGCACCAGGGGAGATTTCCCCCTCTCAGGAGGCCTCCTGGCACGGCCAGGGGCTTGGTAGACCCACCTGGACCCTAGGCCAGGGGTGGCCCCCCTCTGGCCCCTGTAAGGCCCGATATGCGGTACTATTCTAGATCTCGATGTTTCCATCCAGATCCGGGGACGAAGCACATATCGGTCCCACCGCGACATATGACAAAGTCATATGTCTCGGATTTCCAACATGATATCACAACATTACAGATACAAGGATACAACATCTCATACAATCGGCATACAACTGCCTGAAATACAATCCAACAGCGGAAGATACTTGTCTGAGTACGGACTACAATCAAATGCCTACTAGCAAAGAGAAAAGCATCGATCCCCATAACCACACGGGTTCAGGCCCTCCGCCGGGATCCGCCTAACTAGTCGTCGTCGAGTCTCCGCGTGAAACGTCGATCACCATACCTGTTGTTGATCAAGAACCCCTGAAAAGAGTTTGGGGGTAGTATCATGAGTACAGAAGTACTCAGCATCCAACTGTAGTGGTCATCTGTCCCAGCAAGGACTTCATCACTCGTCATTCTAGGACAACTAGTAGTTTACGGTAAGGAATGGGTAAGTGGTGAGGTTGCTTCCGCACTAGCATTTATGAAGTGGCTAACGATCTAGAGAGTAAGGTAAGAAGCCAAGCATTCGATGAGGAATCGCCTCCAACAAATCTTGCTATCAACTACTTACGCAAACATAACACCTATCCTATCCTTGTCCTCCTCTTCGCATCTCGACGAAGAAGAAGCAGTCAAGGCACACACACACGTTGATCAAGTTATACTAAGATTATCTCAGTTGTTGTTGTCTATCAACAAGGAGTAGGTCTCAAGTCGTCCATAACCGTGGACACGGCTTCTCAAAAAGATTTAACCCTGCAGGGGTGTACCAACTGCCCATTACAAGGCTCCGCACGCACGCCCATCTCTCTCACTTGCTACCCATTATAGGAAACCATTTTATGATTTAGTTCCAAGAGATCCAATATGAGAGGTCCCTCTCACTAACAATGAACAAATCTGGGTGGCCCCCTGTGAGTCGACATCCAGCTCAGGAGCCGGCCACGCTCTGGATCTGGTCTCTACCGTCTGTCGCAGGTTTCGACAGCCGGTTTATCACACATGGGAAACCGGGTCCTCAGCTGAACAAGGTGGACCAACAAGGAAACCATGTCCCCGCTGGGCCGGGTTGGTTTGAAAACTACTGTCGGCCGACCAGCACACACACGGTTTCAAATGGTAAATCAGCTTGGGCCACCACTAGAAATGTTTGAAGCTAGGTAGGTAAGAAGAGGGGACCCCATAAAATCCCACACGCGGTTAGGCACGCTCAGTCTTAAAACCAATACCTGGAACTCGTGTCCTAGGTGACTCGAATGGAACAAAGCATCGGGGCGGGATAGCCTAGACCTTCCATCCTTCGTCGAATATAGTCAACATTATAATAATCATATCATCAACAAAAATATAATAATATGATAGCCCAAACCAAGGAGTAACAGGAGGTAACATCGTAGCATCCTAAGCATGCATACTAAGCAGGGGCTGAGCAACGAGCAATAGTAACATAGCAGTACATGGTTTGCTGGGAGGGGACATGGTTGTATCGGTTTTAAAGAGGTTGTAGACATGTGGTAGGATCAAACATCGAACCTAACCTACACTAACATGCAAACCGCTGGTTGAAATAGAATGGATCATAAGTAATGTATAGACCTTGCCTGTTGATAAGTCGGGTTCCAAAGGTGTGGTTGATCGCAAGCTCGCATCGTCTCCGAGAGGTACCCGTGGAAGCACACAAGAGGGTAACACTGGAAGAAATCAACGAGCAAGCACTCTATTACTACGAGGCAAACACGAGCAAGCATCAACAAGAAGGCAACACGAGACATCGCACCTACAGTCGATAGCGGTTACTAACAGGTTAAGTGGAGAACTCGTCACACACGACGATACCGCATATTTAGAAAGGTTCAAGTTTTTTAGCTACAGGTGATCAACAAAGGTTGTTAACATGGAATCTCACTCAAGAATGGCATAGCACACAAACATGGCAAGAGGTGAAGTATAAAATAAACTACCTATGCTAGACAATTTAAGTGGGGCACAATCCTAAACATGGCATACCACTAAGTACCGAACGACAATTAAAACATTTGGTACTATTCCTTCCTAAACATAATTTTAGGTTGCTTTACAACACAAACCATAGCATAAACACAAAGTACACGAAAAACTAATCAAGTTACATATAAGAAATATTTTAAACAGAGCAACGATTAAAAAGTTATGGCAGTTACAGTTTAAAGTGGCAAGCAGTTGTAATTAGTAGGTAAACAACATGTAAACAAAGTCAAACATGGCAAAAGAGAACATTTTATTAATCGACATGCAATTCTAAGAAACTTTCATATTTAATGCGTCGCGATCCGAGCTACGAGCTAAAAGATACAGGCAACGCAAAAAAAACAATACAATCTGCCTAAATAATTAAAAAGAGCTACAACAGGTATTGGGCCGGCCCAACTATAAGAAAAGAAATAAAAGGAAAAAAAAAGAGGGGCTGCCTCACTAGTGGGCTGAGCTGGTGGGACTGGGCCGCGCAGGGGGAGCCGTGGGTGGCCCGCTGGGGCTCTAGTGCCGGCCCACGGGATGACTGGCTAGAGGCGTCCCACCCTGGTCGGGCGGCCTGGTCGGGTTCTCCCGAGCCGAGCGCGCGACGAGGAGGCCGCAGCGGTTGGCGGCGGCGCCGACCAATGGCGGCAGCGGCGTGGGTCGCCGGGGAGTCGCATGCGAGGTGGGGGCTGCGGGGCATGGAGGAGGACCCCGATCCGGGCGGCGGCAGGCGACACAGAGGTGGTCGGGGTCGCCGGATTCAGTGGCGGGCGGCGGCGCGAGCTTGGACTCGCCGGCCATGGCGCGGCCGCAGCTGCTGCCGGCGACGGCGACCTGCGAGGATGGCAGCGGAGGTGAGAGATGGAGGGAAGGAGGCGTGGGGAGGTGGAGAGGCGAACGGCGGCGCCCGGAGCTCGGCGGCGGCATCCACGGGATGCCCACGAGCTGGAGGTGGGAGGAGACTCGTTCGGGGCGACGTGGCACGTTCCTGGCCGTCAGATCGGCCGATCTGACGGTCCAGATTCATTGGGCTGGATCCCAGATCTGGGAGCTAGGTTTTGGACGAAAATTGGGGATTTTTGGGGTAAAGTGGAGGGGGTGGCTGCAATTTTGTGGCTAGGGAAACCCTAGAAAGGGGTGGGAGTGTGGTGGTCTTTATAAGGCCAGGCGGCTGGAAGTTTGCAAAAACATCCCCGGTTTTTCTCTCTCGTGCGTGGTGTTTACGCTTCTGACCGCCGCGTGTCCGCAGGACCTCCGATTCGGGTAAAACTTCGGACTGCGCGATCAGCGCGTCGAGCCGGCGGCGTTCACCTAGCGCTGGAACCGTTCCGAGAACACTTTCTGGCGCGCTATGAAAATATCCCGTTTAATTACTAAATGGGGTTTTTCGTTCCGTTGGCTGCGGCTGGTCTCATGCGGTTTCGCGACGGTGATCGGGTGAAACCCGGTGTCGCAAAGGTCGAGTGTCAGGGTGGTAAGGGTCGGTCTCCGTCCGGTACGAGATAAGAGGGGGGAAAATAATCGCTGATCGATAAATCGAGGATGCAAACACCGCAAACAAATCAGACAATCAAACAGTTCACACCGAAAACAAATTCTTTAATTTTTGTGAAATCTGGGCTGTTACAATACAACACCACCAACAAGGGATCTCGTACCGAGATCCAGGACGATCCCGGGGTGAGGGGAAGGGGGAAAGAAAAGAGATTCGATGATTCTTCAACACCACCAACAAGGGACACTGCTCCATGTCGATGTCGAGCTTCCATCGAGAAACTTTCCGCAGAGAGATGGCAACGTCGAATCACGAAACCATCGAGAGATCAAGAGGAAGAACGACAATGATAACCGGATCAAAGGATAGTGCTTTCGACGCAAGTCGTGAAGACACCGGCAAAAGTACTGAAGTCAACAGACGACCAAGATATCTACCCAAAGTCGGAAGAACTAAAGGTACTACCGGATTTCCCATCCTGAGATCGGAATCGCGACAATACACTGCAAGCAAGTCATTGTAACGGTTCCGATACTCCACACACTCGAGATTCTAGGGTTTGAAGGGGAGGTAAGTCGAGAGTAAAAACACTTACGCCACCTTTCCTGACTAGAGAAAAGATAAGGAGTAAAAAGATCCTACTCTCCGATACTAACTTAGTAACTACAAAATTGTTTTTGTCTAGACTCGACTTCGGCCAAAAAAAGGATCCTACGGTCGGTAAGGCTCTAATACCAAGTTGTAAGGCCCGATATGCGGCACTGTTCCAGATCACGATGTTTCCATCCAGATCCGGGGACGAAGCACATATCGGTCGCACCGCGACATATGACAAAGTCATATGTCCCGGATTTCCAACATGAGATCACAACATTACAGATACAAGGATACAACATCTCATACAATCGGCATACAACTGCCTGAAATACAATAAAACAGCGGAAGATACATGTCTGAGTACAGACTACAATCAAATGCCTACTCGCAAAGAGAAAAGCATCGATCCCCATAACCACACGGGTCCAGGCCCTCCGCCGGGATCCGCCTAACTAGTCGTCGTCGAGTCTCCGCGTGAAACATCGATCAACATACCTGTTGTCGATCAAGAACGCCTGAAAAGAGTTTGGGGTTAGTATCATGAGTACAGAAGTACTTAGCATCCAATTGTAGTGGTCATCTGACCCAGCAAGGACTTCATCACTCGTCATTCTAGGACAACTAGTAGTTTATGGTAAGGAAGGGGTAAGTGGTGTGGTTGCTCCTGCACAAGCATTTATGAAGTGGCTAATGATCTAGAGAGTAAGGTAAGAAGCCAAGCATTCGATGAGGAATCGCCTCCAACAAGTCTTGCTATCAACTACTTACGCACACATAACACCTATCCTATCCTTGTCCTCCTCTTCGCATCCCGACGAAGAAGAATCAGTCAAGGCACACACACACGTTGATCAAGTTATACTAAGATTATCTCAGTTGTTGTTGTCTATCAACAAGGAGTAGGTCTCAAGTCGTCCATAACCGTGGACACGGCTTCTCGAAAAGATTAACCCCTACAGGGGTATACCAACAGCCCATTACAAGGCTCCGCAAGCACGCCCATCTCTCTCAGTTGCTACCCATTATAGGCAACCATTATATGATTTAGTTCCAAGATATCCGAAACGACAGGTCTCTCTAACTAACAACGAACAAATCCTGGTGGCCCCCTATGAGTCGACATCCAGCTCAGGAACCGATCGCACTCTCGATCTGGTCTCTACCGTCTGCCGCAGGTTTGGATAGCCGGTTAGTCACACATGTGAAAATGGGTCCTCAGCTGAACAAGGTGGACCAACAAGGAAACCATGTCCCCGCTGGCCCGGGTTGGTTTGAAAACTACTGTCGGCCGACCAACACACACACGGTTTCAAATGGTAAATCATCTTGGGCCACCACTAGAAATGTTTGAAGCTAGGTAGGTAAGAAGAGGGGACTCCATAAAATCCCACACGCGGTTAGGCACGCTCAGTCTTAAAACCAATACCTGGAACTCGGGTCCAAGGTGACTCGAATGGAACAAAGCGTTGGGGCGGGATAGCCTAGACCATCCATCCTTCGTCGAATATAGTCAACGTTATAATAATCATATCACCAACAACAATATAATAATATGATAGACCAAACCAAGGAGTAACAGGAGGTAACATCGTAGCATCCTAAGCATGCATACGAAGCAGGGGCTGAGCAACGAGCAATAGTAACATAGCAGTACATGGTTTGCTGGGAGGGGACATGGCTGTATCGGTTTGAAAGAGGCTGTAAACATGTGGTAGGATCAAACATCGAACCTAACCTAGACTAGCATGTAAACCGCTGGTTGAAATAGAATGCATCATAAGTAATGTATAGTCCTTGCCTGTTGATAAGTCGAGTTCCAAAGGTGTAGTTGATCGCAAGCTCGCATCGTCTCCGAGAGGTACCCGCGGAAGCACACAAGAGGGTAAACACTGGATAAAATCAACGAGCAAGCACTCTATTACTACGAGGCAAACACGAGCAAGCATCAACAAGAAGGCAACACGAGACATCGCACCTACAGTCGATAGCGGTTACTAACTGGTTAAGTGGAGTACTCGTCACACACGACGATACCGCACATTTAGAAAGGTTCAAGTTGTTTAGCTACAGGTGATCAACAAAGGTTGTTAACATGCCATCTCACTCAAGCATGGCATAGCACACAAACATGGCAAGAGGTGAAGCATAAAATAAACTATCTATGCTAGACAATTTAAGTGGGCACAATCCTAAACATGGCATACCACTAAGTGCCGCACGACAATTAGAACATTTGGTACTGTTCTGTCCTAAAAATAATTTTAGGTTGGTAAAAAACAGTAAACAATAGCATAAACACAAAGTACACGAAAAACTAATCAAGTTACACATAAGAAACATTTTAAACAGAGCAACGGTTAAAAATTATGGCAGTTACAATTTACAGTGGCAAGCAAATGTAATTAGTAGGTAAACAACATGTAAACGAAATCAAACATGGAAAAAGAGCACATTTTATTAATCTACATGCAATTCTAAGGAACTTTCATGTTTAATGCATCGCGATCCGAGCTACGAGCTAAAAGATACGGGAAACTAAAAAAAACAATACAATCTGCCTAAATAAAAAAAAGAGCTACAACAGGTATTGGGCCGGCCGAACTAGCAGAAAAAAATAAAAGGAAAAAAAACAGAGGGCTGCCTCACCAGTGGGCCGAGCTTTTGGGACTGGGCTGCGTAGGGGGAGCCGTGGCTAGGCCGCTGGGGCTCTGGTGCCGGCCCACGGGACGACTGGCTGGAGGCGGCCAACCCTGGCCTGGCGGCCTGGTCGGGTTCTCCCGAGCCGAGTGCGCGATGAGGAGGTCGCAGTGGTTGGCGGCGGTGCCGGCCAACGGCGGCGGCAGCGCGGGTCGCTGTGGAGCCGCATGTGAGGTGGGGGCTGCGGGGCATGGAGGAGGAGCCGGATCCGGGCGGCGGGTGTCGCAGAGGTGGCCGGGGTCGCGGGATCCAGTGGAGGGCGGCGGCGAGCTTGGACTCGCCGGCCGTGGCACGGCCGCGGCTGCTGCCGGCGACGGCGACCTACGAGGAGGGTAGCGGATGTGAGAGATGGAGGGAAGGAGGCGTGGGGAGGTGGAGAGGCGACCAGGGACGCGGCGACCGGCGACGCCCGGAGCTCGGTGGCGGCATCCACGGGATGCCCACGTGCTGGAGGTGGGAGGAGACTCCTTCGGGGTGACGTGGCACGTTCCTGGCCGTCAGATCGGCCGATCTGACGGTCCAGATTCATTGGGTTGGATCCCAGATCTGGGAGCTAGGTTTTGAACGAAAATTGGGGATTTTTGGGGCAAAGTGGAGCGGGTGGCTGCAATTTTGTAGCCAGGGAAACCCTAGAAAGGGGTGGGAGTGTGGTGGTCTTTATATAGCCCAGGTGGCTGGTAGTTTGCAAAAACATCCCCGGTTTTTCTCTCACGCGCGTGGTGTTTACGTTTCTGACCGCCCAGGGACCGCAGGACCTCCGATTTGGGTAAAACTTCGAACTGCGCGATCAGCGCGTCGAGCCGGCGGCGTTCAAGTAGTGCTGGAACCGTTCCGAGAACACTTTCCGGTGCGCTACAAAAATATCCCGTTTAATTATTAAACGGTGTTTTTCGTTCCGTTGGCTGCGGCTGGTCTCGTGCGGTTTTCGCAAAGGTGATAGGCTGAAACCCGGTGTCGCAAAGGTCGAGTGTCAGGGTGGCAAGGGTCGGTCTCCGTCCGGTACGAGATAAGAGGGGGGGAAATAATCGCTGATCGATAAATCAGGGATGAAAACACCGCAAACAAATCAGACAATCAAACAGTTCACACCGAAAACACATTTTTTAATTTTTGTGAAATCTGGGCTGTTACAGTCCCTCTTCTGGCTCCTGGACCCTCTAGTTGCGTGGCTCTTCTGTGATTTTTCCTGGAATTTTTTGAAGTGCCTAAAATTCCTTTTTCCTGCACATGAGAAAGCCATACAGGCAGCTCTGCTGAAAGTTGCGTCAGTATGGGTTAGTTTCGTTCAAATCATGCAAGAATGAGGTCAAAACAATAGCAAAAGTATTTGGAAAAGTCGATACGTTTGAGACGTGTCAACTCCCCCAAGATTAGCATATTGCTTGTCCTCAAGCAATTCAATTCAATGAACTAAATGGAACAAAGAAAACTTTGACAAAATCTTTTGCTTCATGAGATGTATACAAGAATGTACTACGAGCAAGTCTACCAAGTGTTCGAATAATGCTACAAAGACAACGCACAAAGCAGTCCTTCATTTTGATGAAAAGTTCTCAAACAACTAAGAGTAAATAATATGCAACTGAAAATCATAACAAGATCACAATGCACATAACTTGAACATAGTGAAGTGGTATCTCTCTTGCCCCATGAGTGAAGCAAAACATGAATGCATAAGCACCTTCGGAGTTTCGAAGGAGACTAGAAATAAATATTTCAGAATAAGTAATATCACAATCATGTAGAAGACAATGTGGTACTTTGGGACATGCACATTACACTCAAAATGACAATTATGCTCGCAATAGTTGGTGCTTTGGAGGAGATGGTGGAGACTCTCGAACCGTGGATTTTGATGGCAAGGTTGAAACCCCATGGCTGGAAGCAAAGACTAAACAAGTTCCAGAGCTCGTGGTTTTGAAAAGAGAGATAAAATTGTTTTTGGGAGTGTAACTTTCCAATCAACGGTAACGGTAAAGGTAAATGTTTTCAATATCTTCCATACCAACCATATTAATGGCGGTTCCCATGATTTTTGCGGTATGTCTACACTAGTGTTCCCTATCCATCAATCATAGACGGTCCACGGGCAACAAAAACTGCGTGGTGCCCTTCATCCTGCCTCAAGTATGGAAGGAAGATTGTAAATCCCTTTCCACCAATCATTAGCAGTCTTTTGCCAACATAGTTCAATTTCATTCATCATCAAGTATGGAGGGAGAAGTGCAAGTTTTATAAAATGTGAAACAAGTGAGAACTAGGCATTCTCCAGACCGGACTCTGCCTCATAAAATGGACTAGATTAAACATTGTCAAGGATTAAAACATTTTTAGCATGGAAGATATTGATTGCCCCTAACGCTACATGAGCTTGTACGGATACAAAAAGAGAGGTGCATTTGAATAGTTTTGAGGTGGTACAAAAAGTCTTCGTTAGGATGGCCGGTAAATACCATGTATAGGAAGGTATGGTGGAATCATATGGCGCAACTGGTTTCAAGGATTTTGGATGCACAGGCAGTCAGTCTACTTAGTACAGGTGAAGGCTAGCAAAGGACAGGGAAGCGACCAACTGGGGAGCAATAACGGTCATAATCGTGCAAATCATTTCAATAACACATTATGAACTCCAGCTATTTGAGACTAGTCACAAAGAAAGAATGAACTACTAGGAAAGCATTGAAAACATAACACTATGTCGCTACGAGCTAGTCTCTAGATCATAAGTACAAGCATATGTACAAAAGTAGAAACAAATAGAGTTCATAATGACTTTCCTTGTTGCATCCTTTCCGTCGATCTTCATCGTTATGGCCGCATCACTTGCATGACCGAACACCGAAACATATAATCAAGTGCAATTGCAACCATGGACGTGAGCTGAACTCTGAAAACAAACAAAACTAAAGAGAGAAAGGAAATCTTTTTGGGTTTTTAAAGGTTAATCGAAAACAAAAGAAAGGAGAAATCTTTTTGTTGTTATTGCAAATTAAGAAAGATCAAAGAAGAACATGCAAAAACTCTGAAAAGATCAAAGGGAACAAAATGGATGATACAATGAAAAGGGGAGAAGGGTATGCACTCCCCCAAGCTTAGGCTTTTGGCCTAAGTCAGCCTCGGCTACTGCGACCGCTAGGAGCTTCCTCCAGCTCCGGTATAGCTCCATGGGTTGTACTAATCAGTTTGTATGGAGAACGACATCCTGCCGTCCTCCCAGGTGGAAGGCCCCGCGCTCCAAGAAGAAGATCCCTCACCCCATCGGGAAACGGATCCCTCCTGGGGAGGCGAAAAGTGCTCTGGCTCCTCTTCCTCAGGAGCATCCCCTTCCATGGGGTTATGGAACTACGGCTGAACCACGAACTCGTCCAGCTGAGTCAAAGTGAAGGACCATCCGTTCTTGTTAGTATAATCAAACAAAACATGTGCAGGTATACGAATCTTATGAGTAATGGTTTCTCCGAACCTCATCACATAAACAAGGTTATCAAGGTCAGAAGTTCTAGTAACAAATTTATGCATCTTCATAGCATTAAGATCAAAACATGGAATTTGAAGAGGGTGATCATCGGCACATATAGCTCGGCGAAGCTGCTCAGCAATCATTGTGGCATAAATGCCACCATAGTAAGGACCCTTTTCACCATTGGTTACAAGGTGGCGAGAAATCAAAGTACCGATGTTATACGTGTCACTCCCCTCCAGGGCGGCTGCCAAGATAGTTATATCTGGAGCTGAAATGTTGCTTGTGTTACGACGAGCTAACACGCCCCGAGCAATATAAAACGTGAAATACCTGATGTGGGGGAACAAGATGCTTGAAATCTTCCCCCGATGAATCTCTCTCGGGTTCTCGCTGCTGAGAGAGTTGAAGATGGTCTTCAGCTCAGAGTGTTGTGTCTTTATCTTGCCCGTCTTCCCAACATTCCGCACACCTAAAACTATACAAAATTCTGCCAACGACATGGTCAAAACCTCATCATAAATTCTAAACTCAATAGTAGAGGTTGTATCATTAAATCTAAACTAGTTGAAAAAATAATATGTGATCTTGGGATACTGTAGCACTTGTTGTGTCGCAAGGTGCGTCAAACCTGCATTTGCACAAAGGTTATCAAACTCATCCTTCATACCTGCCGCCCTTAGAAATTTCGAACACGAGTATGTCATGGCATGCACCGAGTCGGTCTCGTAAAGCAACTCCGGGGGCACGATATCATCATTGTAGCTCACCTTCACAGTAGATGGTCATGCTGCAGCTCTAGTTACTCTATCCGTCGGCTCTGGTTCTTTCCCCCAAGCCATCCTTTAGCTCTTCCAAACGAACTCATTTCTCAAAATTTTAGCAAGCTACAAAAATTGATAAGTAAGAAAAATAAGATGTAGCATGCTACTCTACTCACTTCTCCAAGGCATATATTTGCATCAAGACTTCAAAAATAAATTTCTAAACATGCATGCGAGCTCATATGAACAGCCACCAAGAACTCCAAAATACTCACATATAAGTTCACCATTCAAAATTTTATTTGGAGGAGCCGACGAGTCACATACCAAGGAGCAAATGCCCAAAATCTCAGCATAAATGATGGGTTTTCGAAGGAGATCGAAAATCACAGCAAGGAGCTCCAAGAACACGAGCTTGAACTGGATATTCAGGATTTTTGAGTGAAGAGGGGGAGAGAGAGAGGAAGAACACATACCTGGAAAGGGGGCCTGGAGGGCCCAGGCGCCGCCGTGGCGAGGCCATGGGCCAGGCCGCGCCACCTGGCCCCCTGGACCAGGGGCGGACCCCCCTGGTCAGCCCTAGGTCCCACCAGGACACATTTTTGGCAAAAATATGTATTACAATTTTTCTAGAATTTTTCTGACAACTTCATTTTCCGAGGGAGCGAAAGCAGCAAAAACTTCCGAAAGGCTCGAAACAATGGTTAAACTTATGAAGCTTCAAAAACAAAAAAACTTTGGTACACCAAGGAAAATGAAAGCAAAGGAAAATGAAAACATAGCAAGCTTATCTTTTTACTTATATAAAACAAGTTTGTTAGTAAGGTTGATCAAGTCTTCCTATCAAGCAAATTGTATATAAAGCAAAAAGTTTCACTTATTGTAAAGCATTCATGGTATCTTTATTTTGAAGGACATTGTCCTCACCATAATGGTTTTGTATTTGTGGTGCACATGTAAAGGAAAATCCCATTCTGCAATCTTCACGGTCTCAATATTCTCAATAGAATTAAGGCCATGCCTTTTATCAATCTTCTTCGGAAAATATACCGTGTGTTCCTTGTTATCAACATTGAAAGTAACCTTTCCTTTATTGCAATCAATAATAGCACCTGTAGTGTTAATAAAACGTATTCCAAGAATAATAGACATGCTCCCATCCTCGGGCATGTCAAGCACAACAAAATCAGTAAGGACCAAGCAATTAGCAACTTCAACAGGAACATCCTCACAAATACCAATAGGCATGGCTGTTGACTTGACAACCATTTGAAGAGATATATCCGTAGGGACTAGTTTATCTAAGCAAAGCTTCTTGTAAAGAGAAAAAGACATAACACTCACTCCTACACCAAGATCACATAAAGGAGTTCTAACATAATTATTCTTTATGGAGCAAGGAATGGTGGGTATACCTGGGTCACCAAGCTTCTCAGGAATCTTGCCACTAAAAGAGTAGTTAGCAAGCATAGTAGATATTTCCTCATTAGGAACTTTTATTTTAGTAGTAACAATATCGTGAATATACCTCGAGTACGGAGTTACCTTAATAGCATCAATCAAAGGAATTTGAAGAAAAAGATGTTTCATCCATTCAAAAAACTTATTATAGTGCTCTTCCTCTTTAGTTTTGAGAGACTTACTTGGAATGTGCATTGCTTTTTGTACCCATGGTTCTTTCTCCTTCCCATGCTTTCTTGAAATGAAGTCTTCTCTAGTATATTTCTTACGCTTGTCAGGTGCTTCTTCTTCTTGTACTTCAGGAGGATCATTCTTCTCATTATATTTATCAGGTTCAGCACCATCTTCAATCTCAGTATCAGAAGTAGATATACTATTAGGATCACCAGCAGGTTCTTCATCATTTATGGGATTATTTGAATTGTCAGCTTCCATGTGTTTCTTCTTCTTCTTCTTCTTCTTCTTCTTCTTCTTCTTCTTCTTCTTCTTCTTCTTAGGAGAGCTAACAATGTCTTGTTCCTGCATTTGATCATCTTGCTCGACTCTCTTTTGATGCCCATCTGGATAGAGAGGGTCTTGAGTGTGTGTTCCACCTTGGTCCTTACTACCGTAAGCCTGTATGTCATCTTGTTTGGCATTGTTAGCAAGAAAATATTTTTGCACATTAGAAATTTGTTCAATCTGAGTTTGAACCATATGAAACTTCTTAACAAGGCCTTTAACATCATTAACAGTTCTACTTAAAACATCAAGCAAACTTTTTGTAGCAAGGGAATTATCATGCAACTGGATTTGAATCCTCTCATTAAAGTTACTTTTCTTGAAAATAAAATTATCAAGCTCATCTAAACATTGATCAGGAAGCTTACCATGAGGGATGTCACTTGTATTGGAATCTACCATAGGAGGGTGAGTGTTACGCTCACAAAGTTTTTCAATTGGAGGTAGATTCTTCACATCTTGACCTTTAATACCCATCTCTTTAATAGACTTATTAGCTTCTTGCATATCCTCGGGCTTCAAGAAAAGCATTCCCCTCTTCTTTGGTGGTGGAGGTGATTCAGGAACGGACCAATCATCATGTTTTTTGGCTATCTTGCCCATTAGTTCTTCAACATCGTCTGGTGTTCTCTCTCTAAAAACACAACCAACACAACTATCTAGATAGGATCTAGATTAATCTGTTAGTCCAGCATAAAATATAGCAAGTAATTCATTCTTAGGGACTCCATGTCCCGGCCTAGCCTTGAGTAAAGTGCAATACCTCCCCAAAGCTTTAGGGAGGTTCTCATCCTGTAAATGTTTAAAGTTATAAATTCCTTGTAATGCAGGATGTTGCATATGAGCAGAAAAATATTTAGAAACAAAGGATTGAGCTAAATCTTGAGGACTTTTAATGGAACCACATGGCAATGAATCATACCATGCTTTGGAACCTCCATTCAAAGAAAAAGGAAGTAGCTTAGTAACATAATAATTTCTCTTATTTTCCTCACTAGTGAATAACCCACCTAACTCAATGATTTTAGTAAGGTGTGCAATAGCATCGTCATTTTGTCTGCCATAAAAGGGGTCAGCTTCAACTGTAGATATAAGTGAAAGATCAAGAGAGAAATCAAAATCAGCATCTTTAATGTGAATAGGAGATGTAGAAAATTCAGGATCGGGAACAGACATGTTCGTCATAAAATGCTTTTCAAGCAACTTCTTCACAGCTTCAGGGCCTGCATAATCACCACACTCTGCAAGTTCCCTACATAATTCATCATCAAGATCAATATAATCATCCTCAAGAATTCTTTCCTTGAGGCAACTCAGATCAGGGAAATATGAAGGTTGAGGCAATTTTGCAGCCTTAGCAATCTGAGATTCAACAAAGTGACCTAGTGAATCAGTTTTATCAAAAGCTGTAGCAACATCATCAAATGTATCGGACATATTGCCAAATTTAGCAAAAGTAGCTTGTGGTGGTTGTGAAGCAAACTTACTTATAACGGAAGGTGAATCAAGTCGTTGGGGGTTGCTTCTCGGGCCCTCCTTCTAGCGCCAGATGTCGGGGGTTCAGGCCCAACCCTGGTCCAGCGCCAGAAGTCAGGGAGAACGCTGGCGACGCCGCCCCAGACGGTCCTCCCGAAGGCTTCTTCCGGCAGGACGCGGCCTCGGAGGCCACGCAAGACGGGGAGCATGCAGGGCTCCTTCTTGCTTCATGTAGATGGAGGTTGATGTTGGCGCCGAAACGACATTCGAGATTGATGGAAATGGTACGAGCAAACATGGGGTTGACCCAGGTTCGGGCCGTCCGGAGACTAAAATCCCTACTCATTCGTGTCTGATTTTTCTTGTGGGTGGAGCAGAGTGGTGTACAATGCTTGGTGATTCTCCATAGGATAACCTACTATAGTAAACTTCGCTCCATTTGCTGTATGGATGCTAACTGTTGTCCCTGGAAGCAGGTCCTGGGTTTCCCTATCCTACCGAGAATCTCACAGATGAATCCTCTTCTCGCCTTTCTTGGGAGCTGGTCCGATCCCCCCTCTCTTTTGGTGTTCAACGACTCCCTTTTATAGCTTAAGGGGATCGCCACAGGACCACTGATAGCTATAGTGATGGTCATTAATATTTCCTCCTTCACGCGAACGCGAAGGGTATCGGTGCTTTCCGAGAAGGTCCAGCAGCGCCGTGGGGACAACTGGCCCATGCGTGAGCTGAGTACCCGCAGGGGCGTACGCCAAGTTTTGGAAGCGGTGGATGGTTGGTTCCCACAATATCCACATGCCGGAACTCTTCAGGAGAGTGTTCGAGGCCCTAGTGCCCTTCTGCTTCTTTCCTCAGTGGTATTCACATACTATGGTTTTGTTGTGGATCCGCACGGGAACCTCCTCGCACTCCGGGAAGTGAGACCGGCACAAAGTTAAATGGGGTGGCCCCGTGTTCCGGTTTACTCACAGTAGCCCCCGGGCTCGGCTCCTATGGAGGTCTCCCAAAATCGAAGTTGAATCTTCCGAGAACTCCTTGTAATATGCGCATCGGCTTTCACATCACGGGGACAACGTTGGTCTTGACACCTTCTGTGTCGCCAGTCGGATTTGACGGGTCATGATGATGATATCCTACAAAAGGTGGTAAGACTCGAGGCAATGTAGGAGGAGGCCCACGGTAATTAATTTACTTATGAAGGCATAGAAAAATTACTCCCCCGCGGTAGCCTTGTGGTTATTTAAGCGGCGGAGTGAGAATCGGAGGAGGCAACATCCCTTACCCCATTCTCCACTTCTGCTTCTGGTTGTATCGTCCCATGGCGCCACCGACGCAATCCAACACCTTGCATGCGGCGGCCCAAGCAATGCTGGGGGTGCTCGGAGGAGCCATGGGTCGTGGCGGAGGCGCTGCCGATCGGGGGTCCGCCGGCAGCCGCGGAAGGGGTCGAGGCGGAGCGCCATCTTCTTCAGCTCTGGCGAGAGCGCACATGGGTATCGCGGCCCACGAGTTCTTCGTGATGGTGATCGAGCCCCTGTGGGGCTGGCTTCGGCTGCCCGACACATTTGCGCAAGAAATGGCGGGGCGCAATCCCCCGAGCTTGAGTGGAGGGTTGGCCCCATGGTTCGTCCCGAGTGGCCACAGTCTACGGAGGAGATGGGTCCATGTTCTTGGTCCAGGGGTAGTCAGCATTCGTCCGCTAGCGGAGCATCCAATAGTTCCGAGCCATCCTCTTCAGGTACGATGGTCAGGACACTCTATGGCTGAAGATTTTCCAGCCGTTGGGGGTGCGCACAGAGTCCTCCGTGGAGGTTGATGATGGTAGTTCCGTCGAGTCGGGCACCGCGGGGTCACCCAGGACTTCCTTGGTGCCGAGTCCGCCGCTGACCGTTGATGAGGCAGACCGCTGCCTCCGAGAATGCTTGAGGGAGGACTGCGGTTCCCATCTGGCGATTCTTCCATCTGTAGGGTACCCTCATTTTGTACCTGCAATTTGTCACTTAGTGGTAGGTGACATGGGGTCACGATACAACTGTTCAATTAGTTAGCGTTAACATGTAAATACCGATCCGGGTACTTAAGATGTAACCAGGACCTAAAAAGTCTCCTAAAGGAGAAGTAATGAATTTGGTATCCAAAAGCTTACTTGTCCCTGTTTACCTGACGCATCGGGCGCGCTTTGCGGGAAATCCGGGGGGAAATAGGAATCCGACAAGCATATTCGTGAAGACATAACGGGGCCTTGTCCTCTTCTTATTTGGAACAACATCGGGTAGGCGCATTGCAGAAGAAGAACCAACCAATGGGAGGCAACGGGTGCCAGGCGCTTTAGTTTTTTCGATCCGGGAGGTGCACCCGAGAACCCATGGGTCTGGGGAAGCAGGCTCCAATTATTCCTACCGGGATGGCCAAGCGAGGCTGGTCCCCAAGAAGGACACCTCAGAATAGTATCCGAGTTGTGAGACCTGCCCGGGTAGGCCTTTCCGGGAGATTGGTACATCCGCCCACCCGGATGCCTGACGGAAACTCTAGCCCGGCCTCTACAGGATGGCTGAATCCTGGAAGGAAGGGTGTGCCACTGGGGTTTCTTCCTGGCCAGGCACAGATCCTCCGCAGGCTACTCAAACGGGGCTTGTTGGAAGGGCTGACAAGTAAACCAAAACCGGCTGCGCGAAGCAAGGTCGGTCGCTTGAGTGAGGACTTCTCTCGGGAGGACTGTCGTCGGAAAGTCACGGCATATGTTTGAAGAGTCGAACTTGACATGGGACCATTGCTGCTAGATGAATGCAAGGAGAGAGTCGGCATGGATAAGAGACTCGGCGATTTACCCAGGTTTCGGCCCCTCTTTGTCTCGAGGTAAAGTCCTACTCCTTCTTCTTATTGCGGGTATCTACTCCTGGATTAGAAGAGCCGACGTATCGATTACAATAGAGTCGAATCACAACTTTGGTCTCGAGGAGATCTAGGTTATGTCGTAAGTGTCTAGTCCTGACTTGGGTTGAATAGAGTTTTTTCTGGACCCCGTGGACCTCGACTTATAGAGGCGCCGGGTCTCGGGGTTCCGCGAGTCCGAATCCTATACGAAACAGAGTCCTATTCTAATTTACAAATATGCTACATGTTATTACAAGGTAAGTTGAATTCCTTCTACGGATTCGATCTTCATGCTTCGCACGTCCGGCTCGTGGACAGGTATTTTCTTGTGGGCTTTCCTTATAGAGTCGGCCCATAAGTCTAATGCCGGGTTTATGGGCTCGGTCCATCCCCCCGACATTAGCCCCCAAGATTGGTGCGATGCTTCAGTCTTCTCAGCGGTGGTAGAGGCCATGGGCGAGGCCGTGGAAGAGGCCGTGGAAGGGGTAGAGGAAGAGGTGCACGGGCTGCTCAACAATCCCCAGATCTTGAAACCCCACCTCCTTCTCTTGAAAGAAACAAGTTTCTGGTGAAAGTTACAACAATCCGTCGTTGGGTTAATCTTCCTAATTTTTTCCAAGATCATGATGGCTTCCAAGCCTCCAGGACTGTTTCTCCGCTCTGAGGGGTGTCCTCATGGACCAATCTGGGTGGCCACTAGCTTCTCTGGTCAGGATTCCATGTTTCTGGAGACGGGTTAGAAAAATTCTCTATGTTCCAGCAATGTTCAAAAGAGAGACACTATGATCTTTAGATATGATGGTGATGAGACCCTGTGGGCTAGGATTTTTGACTCGGATGGTGATCGAGTCGGCTGCTGTATGGAGATGTCCAGTAGTAGTGATGAAGACTTCTATAATAATGCAGAGGAGGCCCGAGTCTCCTCACCTGATGATGAAGCCGACTCTGAGGACGACCACTAAAGCTATAGTTTTATCTTGTAGTATTTGTCAACTTTTGTCTTGTTTTCTTTCGATGTAAGACTCAGCCTCTGATGAATGAAATTTTTAGTTTCCCATCAAATCTATAAGTCGGTGTTATACCTGACTTTGGGTAAGATATATTTATATATGGGAGCCGACATGCTTGATGGTATCTGTAGCCCCCTGAGTCGATTTGAACAGACTTTTATCATTGTCGACTCATAGGATTGTTGCGACCCGGGGTTAGCGTATGCATGTCCCGTTACGACACAATCACATGGAGAGCCGAGAGCCGTACCCACTTGTCTAAGCAGAAAAAGCCAAGCACAGAATGCTCTCGGAAAGCATCGAACGTGAGGGGCATCCCATCCAGGCCGTATGATCAACCGAGATGGTTCCTCATCGTCCGCACACAAGTCTAAATGATATGGGTGGTGAACTCCCATATTCATAGACAAGTCGCCTCAACCATACTCTCGATTGTATTGTAACACTTACATAGACTTACTCTAGCCTGATCACTTAGTCGGGATCTAGGGCGGGCTCGATCATACAACAAAGTGTGCACGTGACAGAGTCACGAGCAATCGCATCGCGATGCCCCAAGCTGCGCACATCTAAGGGCCACATTGTGTATAAAAGACCGATGTTGTCCCAGAAGATGTGTGCAGGGTCCCAAGCCGGTCTGAATAGCCGTTCTTCCAATTCGCAGACCGTGCCACAGACCTACCAGAACTCCGGACTAATGCGACTCATTGAACCAAGAAGGGGTGAGTTAGTAGTTTGAGCGGGGGTCCATGTGCCCAACATGTGGTAGTACTCTTCGTCTGTGATCACCACACAAGAACTCGGGCTGAAGGCGGTGTTCAACGAGACAACCCACTGTGTACTCCTACACAACCTCTCATCGTTCACCTTGTATTAGGGTAGATTCACCAACACATTTCCACCATCATCAACATGATCACTACCATCCCGACTCACAAAAGAGTAACCTCATTGTAACTCTAAGCATGCAATAAGAAGTAACAGTTGCAGGGGCCACATGATATCAAACAACTCCTACATCTGCTAGGATTGTGGTTTTCTTACTACTGTGACAAAATGATAGGTCATGCAACGGATTGGGTTCAACTATGCGGTAGAAACGTTATCATGGTAATCATCCTAAACAATGTATAAGAGAGACTGAGAGGGAAGTGGGATTTTATCGACATGATCAATGGGGGTTTGCTTGCCTTGCTGACGAGGTTCAGTCACGGGGTCTTCAAGGAAGGGGGTGGCCTCCGATTCCGGTTCCACTTCTATTAGGAACATGACAATCATAGGATCAAAATAAAGTACAATGAACAATCACATGAATAAGATTGCAATGTGATGTTCATTGTTGCAATGTGGGGACAATTCCATTTAAAAGAAGTGCATTGCAAAGTCATTTGCAAATTCACTCCAAATTTGAATTCAAATTAATGCCATATGGACAAATGCCACTGTTCACCCAATTTAAGTTGGTCAAACATGAAAACAAAGTCCATATTCACATTCCTTGCATTTGTCTGATAATTTTAGACATATTATTTGTCCAATTTGGAGTTAAAATGAATTAGTTATGAATTTCCAAAGTTTAACTGATTTTCTGGATTTTTCAGAATTCTTTTAATTGGATAAAAGATTTATTGCGTCAGCATGACGCAAGGCTGACGTGGGGGGCTGCTGACAGCAGGGGCGCACCTGTAAGTGTCTAGGGGTTAATCCCCTCTCTGTTTAAACTAAACAGAGGTTAGTTAGGGGGGCCTGGGCCCACTTTCAGTGGCCCAGAGGTGATTAAGCGCGGGGGGATTAAGCTCTCATGGAGGGGCTCGTCGCCGGCGACCTCTCCCGACGGCGGCGACTCACCGGAAAAACGCTACGGGGCACGGGAGATCACGGGGAGGGCACTGGAGCGTGCCTCGCGCGCTCCCGCGTCGAGTGGAGCCAACGGGGGGTCACTAGTGTGCTCTAGAGCACGACAGCTTCAACCATGGCGGAGGAGCTTCACAGTGGTCGGAATTGAAGAAGGCGCGCGGCGGCTCCGGCGAGACGATGGCGACGTTTGCGACTGATTTGTTCAAATTAGGGAGACAGCTTCTCCAGATCGACGAAGACGACGACGCTGCGCACAGGGGACATGGTGGCTAGACTTATCGTCGACGGTGGCTGCGTCTTCTCACAGCGATGAACTCCGACGGCGTTCTGCCGATTTGGGAAAACCATGGAGAGGGCAGGAGAGCGCTCGAGATGAGGGGGAAGTCTTTTCTTGTCTCTGTGGCGATTGGAGAGGGCAGGAAACCTGGGGACGCTTGGAACGTCGAGGGCATCGTCGTGGTGGTCGCCGGCCGTGGCATGCTCGACAGCGAGCTGCTTCGGCTGGCGGGGAGGAAGACGACAAGGCTCTAGCGGGTTGGGCTGGGCTAGCTGGGATGTTGGGGGATTAGTTGGGCCAGAAGGCCAGGTATGTTTCTTTTTTCCTTTTTTCGTTTCCTTTTCTTTTAATTTGTTTTCCCTGCTAAGTAAAATAGCTAGGAATTTTCTAAAATGCTGAAACTTTTTATATGGCCTCGCAATATAATAGGCTAGCCACTTATAAAGTTTGAACATTTTTAAAATTCAAATAATTTGAACTTTAATTCAAATAGGGATTTAAATTTAAATCCATGCTCCTGTTTGAATATTTGAAAAATCCATGACCATGGGGTTGGTCCCACATCACTTGATATGTGATCACACTCATTTATGAGACTTTTCAAAAATTCAAAAGGAATTTTTGGAGCAAATTTTATTCAGGCAATTTGAATTAAATTCATCTGGGGGGTGTTCTCTCTCCCATTTCAAATTCTTTTTGAAATTTTTAACATGATGCAAAGTTACTTGCTAGCCCTAGCACATACCTAACAGAGGGTTCTGACAACTCGCCCCCACTCAAAAGAATCTTGTCCCGAGATTTAGAAGTCATCAGGAGCAAGGAGGGGTACTCGGCACTGAGACGGTCTTCTCTTTCCCACGTGGCTTCTTTATCAGAGTGGTGGGACCATTGCACTTTCAGAAACTTAATCTTCTGACGACGAGTGACACGCTCTGCTGAATCAAGAATATGAACGGGGTATTCTCGATAAGAAAGGTCATCTTGGAGATCAAGCGTTTCATGGTCGACTTCACAGATGGGGTCCTTGAAGCAACGCCTGAGTTGTGACACATGGAATACATCATGTACTCGGGAAAGGTGTAGGGGTAGTTCAAGTTGGTAGGCAACTTCTCCACGTTTAGCAAGAATGCGGAAAGTTCCAATGTAACGTGGGCCAACTTGCCTTCGATACCGAAGTGTTGGGTTCCCTTCAGAGGAGTAACCCGAAGGTAAGCCTTCTCATCCAGATTGTAGATTTCTTGCCTATGATGACGATCATAGTAGCTTTTCTGACGAGAGTGGGCTGCTTTCAATTGATCACGAACAATTCGAACTTGCTCTTCTGGTTCCATGATCATATCCGGTCCAAAGTTGTCTTTCACCGGTTTCTGACCAGTTTAGGGGTGTTCGACATCTTCGTCCATAGAGGAGTTCAAAAGGAGCCATGTTCAGACTAGATTGAAAACTATTGTTATAGGCAAATTCGGCAAATGGAAGAGATTTCTCCCAATTCTTTCCGAATGAGATCACACAAGCTCTGAGCATGTCTTGAACAGTTTGGTTAACCCTTTCGACTTGACCACTAGACTGAGGATGGAAAGCGGTACTAAAGGAGAGATGAGTTCCTATAGCATTCTGAAAGCTTCCCTATAATCTAGAGATGAAAAGGCTACCACGATGAGAATTGATTTCCAAAGGAACACCATGAAGAGACACAATTCTAGAGACATACAAGTCCGCTAACTGGCTAGAAGTTATAGACTCGCGAACGGGAAGGAAGTGAGCAACTTTGGAAAGTCTATCCATGACAACGAAGATGGCATCATTTCCTTTCTAGGTTTTTGGAAAGCCCGTGATGAAATCCATACTGACTTTGTCCCATTTCCACTCTGGAATAGGCAAAGGTTGAAGAGTGCCAGCAGGTCTTTGGTGTTCGGCCTTAATGCGACGACAAACATCACATTCGGCAACATACTGAGCAATTTTTCTTTTCATCCTAGTCCACCAAAATCTCTGGCGTAGGTCTCGGTACATCTTTGTGCTACCAGGATGAATCGAAAGGGGAGTATCATGAGCTTCCTTAAGAATTAGCCTCCTAAGATTTTTTTTCGTGGTACAACCAATCGAGTGCCAAAGAAAACGACACCTTGATCATTTATGGAGAAACATTTAGTACCTCCGCTAGGAATGTTATTCTTGATCTCTCGAATACCACTATCACGTTTCTGGGCGGCTATGATTTTATCCTCAAGAGTTGGTTTAGAGTTGGTTTCGACACCAAGGTAGAAAGATAGCCATGAGGGAGAATCTCAAGATTGAGCTTGCGAAATTCCTCATGAAGAAGTGGTTGACACTATTGTAACATGAGGTTGTTACAATACGACTTACGACTTAGTGCATCAGCCATGACATTGGCTTTGCCTAGGGTGTAAGAAATTCCTATGTCATAATCTTTTATCAACTCAATCCAGCGTCTTTTCCTGAGATTAAGATCTGGTTGGGTGAATATATGTTTGAGGCTTTGTTGGTCGGAATAGATCTCACAATGATTACCAAGGAGGTAATGTCGCCAAGTTGTCAGGGCATGAACTACGGCAGCGTGTTCAAGATCAGGGGTAGGATAGTTCAAGATACCACATGTCTATCTTGCATAAGTATGCATCCTAACCCTTGCCATGAGGCGTCACAAAAGATCTCGAAATCCTTTTTGGTGTCTGGAGGCGCAATTACGGGTGCAGAAGTCAATCTTCATTTTAGCTCTTGAAAGCTTTCCTCGCACTTGGGAGTCCATTGGAATTTCTTATCTTTCTTGAGGAGTTTAGTTAGAGGCTTTGCAACTTTGGAGAATTTCTCGACGAAGCGGCGGCAATAGCTTGCTAAGCCAAGAAAACTCCTAACTTGCTTAACCGATTAGGGTGGAGTCCAGTCAAGGACGGCCTGAACTTTCTCGGGATTCACTGCAATGCCTTTTGGAGAAATCACGTGGCCTAAGTAGGTCACTTCTGGTAGCCAAAATTCGCACTTGGATAATTTAGCATACAAGCGATGCTCTCGAAGTTTCATTAATACCAACCTAAGATGTTTGTCATGATCTTCTTCGTTCTTTGAGTAGATGATAATGTCATCAAGATAAACTACAATAAGCTTATCTAGGTACTCCATGAAGATCGAATTCATCATGCACGAGAAAGTGGTGGGGGCATTGGTTAATCTGAAGGACATGACGGTGTACTCGTAAAGACCATAACAAGTAGTGAAAGCCGTTTTGGGAATGTCCTCGTTTCTGATTTTGATTTGATGATAACCTAATCTCAAATCCATCTTGGAGAAGACAGAGGATCCAGCAAGTTGATCATAAAGATAACTGATCCTGGGTAGTGGGTACTTGTTCTTTATTGTCGCTAGATTTAGTGGGCGATAGTCTACGCACATCCTTTCTGTTCCATCTTTCTTCGTTACGAACAGAACGGGGCAACCCCATGGCGATTAGCTAGGGCGGATGAAGCCTTTTTCCAACAAAGCTTCAAGTAGGATTTTAAGCTCAGCTAACTCACGTGGGGCCATTTTGTATGGGCGTCTGGAAATTGGTGCGGTTCCTGGCATAAGATCCACTATGAACTCTACACATCTGTCGGGTGCCATTCCCGGCAGCTCTTAAGGAAAGACATCCAGGAACTCAAGAACCACCGGAATATCCTCAAGGTCGGGAAGGGGAAGCACATTCAAAGAATGCATCTGGGTTATCGTTCTTGGTGAGGAATAATCTATTTTCTTGATAACCAATCCATACCAAGGATGACATCAATGTATGAAGACTTGAGGGCTATAAGTGAAGCAAGGAATACTAAACCCTCAATTGCAATTTGATTGCCATGGATTACTCTATTAGTTTGCCACTTGAAACCAGGAGTTTGAATAATCATTGGGGTGAACATTTCATCAAAGGATATCACATGCCGAAGTGCATAAATCTCCGACATGAATGAGTGAGATGCTCGTGGATCGAAAAGGACTGAAGTGGGAACACAATTGACTGGGAGCGTACCAAGAATGACGTCAGAAGTACCATCAGTTTCCTCAGCTGAAATTTGTTTCACACGTCCAAGATTTTTGGAAGAAGATGGTTGGGTGGTGGAGACCTTCGGGGGTGGCTTGGCACGAACATTGGGGTTCCCTTTGGCATGAGGTGGAGCATTCTGATTTATGGGGCACTCACGAGAATAGTGACCAGGCTGGCCACACCTGAAGTAGGCTCCAAAGATAGAGCGGGGAGCCAGATCTTGCGCTTCTGAGGGCCTGAACTGGATGAATCATCGTCTCTAGTGTAAGTCCCGATATGCAGTACTGTTCCAGATCTAGATGTTTCCATCCAAATCCGGGGAAGAAGCACATATAGGTCCCACCGCGACATATGACATAGCCATATGCCCCGTATTTCCAACATGATATCACAACATTACAGATACAAGGATACAACATCTCATACAATCGGCATACAACTAACTTAATACAATACAACAGCGGAAGATACATGTCTGAGTACAGACTACAACCAAATACCTAGTGGCAAAGAGAAAAACATCGATCCCATAACCACACGGGTCCAGGCCCTCCGCCGAGATCCGCCTAACCAGTCGTCGTCGAGTCTCCACGTGAAATGTCGCTCACCATACCTGTTGTCGATCAAGTACCCTGAAAAGAGTTTGGGGGTAGTATCATGAGTACAAAGGTACTCAGCATCCAACTATAGTGGTCAACTGACCCAGCAAGGACTTCATAACTTGTCATTCTCGGACAACTAGTAGTTTACGGTAAGGATGGGGTAAGTGGTGAGGTTGCTGCCGCACTAGCATTTATGAAGTGGCTAACGATCTAGAGAGTAAGATAAGAAGCCAAGCATTCGATGAGGAATCGCCTCCAATAAGTTTGCTATCCTCCTCTTCGCATCCCGGTGAAGAAGAAGCAGTCAAGGCACACACACGTTGATCAAGTTATATTAAAATTATCTCAGCTATTTTTGTCTATGAACAAGGAGTAGGTCTCAAGTCGTCCATAACCGTGGACACCGCTTCTCGAAAAAATTTAACCCTGCAGGGGTGTACCAACGGCCCATTACGAGGCGTCGCATGCTCGCCCATCTCTCTCAGTTGCTACCCGTTAGAGGCAACCATTTAATGATTTAGTTCTGAGAGATCCGAAACGATAGGTCCCTCTATCTAACAACGCACAAATCCGGGTGGCCCCGGGGAGTTGACGTGCAATCGAAAGGCCGGCCACGCTCTCGGATCGGACTCTACCGTAAGGCTAAGGTCGGGAAATCACACCTGACATCAGGGGACCCCTAGCTGACCAAGTGTGGACCAACAGAGGAACTCTGTCTCCGCTGGCCCGATTTGTTTGAAAACTACTCGCAACTGACCAACACACACACTGTTTCAAATGGTAAATCAGCATGGGCCACCTCTAGAAATGTTTGAAGCTAGGTAGTTAAGAAGAGGGGACCCCATAAAATCCCACACGCGATTAGGCACGCTTAGTCTTAAAACCAATACCCGGAACTCGGGTCCGAGGTGACTCGAATGGAACAAAGCGTCGGGGCGGGATAACCTAGACCTTCCATCCTTCGTCGAATATAGTCAACATTATAATAATCATATCATCAACAATAATATAATAATGTGATAGCCCAAACCAAGGAGTAACAGGGTAATATCGTAGCATCCTAAGAATGCATACTAAGCAGGGGCTGAGCGACGAGCAATAGTAACATAGCAGTACAAGGTTTGCTGGGAAGGGACATGGTTATATCGGTTTAAAAGAGGCTGTAAACATGTGGTAGGATCAAACATCGAACCTAACCTAGACTAGCATGCAAACCGCTGGTTGAAATAGAATGGATCATAAGTAATGTATAGTCCTTGCCTGTTGATAAGTCGGGTTCCGAAGGTGTAGTTCATCGCAAGCTCGCATCGTCTCCGAATGGTACCCGCGGAAGCACACAAGAAGATAAACACTGGAAAGCAATCAACGAGAAAGCATCTACTACAACCAAGTAAACACGATAAAGCATCAACAAGAAGTCAACACAAGACATCACACCTACCGTCGAGAGCGGTTACTAGCAGGTTAAGTGGAGTACTCGTCACACACGACGATACCGCACATTTAGAAAGGTTCAAGTTGTTTAGCTACACAAGGTGAGCAAATGTTATTAACATGGCATCTCACTCAAGCATGGAATAGCACACAAACATGTCAAGAGGTGAAGCACAAATTAAACTATCTATGCTAGTCAATTTAAGTGAGGCACAACCTAAACATGGCATAACACTAAGTGTCGCACGACAATTAAAGGATTTGGTACTGTTCTTCCCTAAACCATATTATTGGTTGGTTAACAGCAGCAAACAATCGGATAAACACAAGGTACACGGAAACATAATCAAATTACATATAAAGAACACCCCAAACGGAGTTACGGTTAAAAAGATATAAGCAAAACAAGTTACGGGCACAATCTGCCAACATCAGGAAGCACACTTTAGAACAATGCATAAACAAGATAATCAATGCAAACATGCTCACAAATGATATGGAACTAAAGTAGATATGACAGGGAAGGCATGGCAAAATAATCATGCAAAAAGGCATCATAGATCAAAAGATATTAAGCATGCAACATGGCATCGGAACGTTACAAACTTAGAGAAAAACAGACGTGGTTGACAGAAACAACAGGATAGCAACTTTGGAGCTAAATATAACTATGACCAGGAATTCTAACATGACAAAGCAATACATATAATGAAAGTAGTCATGACGCTTAACAATATGCAACAAGAATCACTCAATTCCGATAAACGGTCGCGACACACTCGTCGACCGAAGTTGCAACAAAATATAAACAGCAGCACACTAACAGCAAGGTAGCTACTTTGGGTGAAGACACAATCATGATGCAGCAAGCAATTATGGCATGTGAATGCATAAAATTTAAGTAGAAAGAATGCTTAACGCAACGCAAAAGGAATCACTCAATTCCGACGTACGGTTGCGAAGCAACCGTCGCCCAAAGTTTCAATCAAGCAACAGTTTTCAGACAGTTTAATAGCAACAGTTGCAATTAACGACCAGTGGCCCTGTTTTACCAGCAATTACACAATCAAGATGACCTCATATGCAAAAGCTCACGAAATATGGATTGAAGAACACGCAAAACTAAACAGTTCGTCTTTTGGGTGCAACATCATACGAGCTACCGTTTGATCGCAAATTACAACGCAAAATTAACAGCAGAGGGAAAAAAAGGGGCAGCCCGGGTTGCTCACAATGGCTTCGGCTGGGGCGCTGCTAGGCCGGTGACTGGGCCGTGGCCCACGTGGCCGGCCGGTGCAGGCCGCTGGAGGCGCAGCGAGCGGGATCGGCCTCGTCCCTGTCCGATCGGGAGGGACCACGGCGGCGTCGGCTGACCTCCGGCGACCGGAGCGAGGCGGAGGGGCGGAGCAGGCGCGGGGGGAGGCGTGGCAGCGGCCGGTACGGTGCAGGGCGGGGTCGGCGGCTCGAGCCCGTCTCGACCTCGAGAGGCCGCGACCATGGAGGACGGGCGGCGGACGTCTCCGGCGCGGCGGCAGCTGTCGGGCTCGCCTGAGGACCTGCGGCTAGGAGGAGAGGGGAGGTTAGGGGGAAGAGGGAAGTAGGAAGGAGGAGGGAGAGGTGAGGGGCCTGGCAGGGGTGGCGGCTCGCCGAAATCGGGCGGCGGCGGCTACTCCACGGGCAGGCGGTGGCGGCTAAGAGGAGAGGTGGTTGGTAGGAGGCTAGGGTGGATCTGGGCCGTCGGATCGCGAGATCTGATGGTCCAGATCATAGGGAGCAAAAAATTTGGGATTTTGGGATAAATTTGGCAGATCTAAGCAAACTCAAGGGGGTGGCTGCAATTTTGTTGCTAGGGAAACCCTAGAAAGAGGTGGGAGTGTGGTGGCCTTTATATAGCCCAGGTGGCTGGCATTTTGCAAAAACATCCCCGGTTTTTCTCTCGCGCGCACGGTGCTCACGCTATTCACCGCCGGCGGTCCGCAGGACCTCCGATTCGGGTAAAACTTCGAACTGCGCGATCAGCGCGTCGAGCCGGCGGCGTTCACCTCGCGCTGGAACCGTTCCGAGAACACTTTCCGGCACGGTATTAAAATAACCCGTTTACTTATTAAACGGGGTTTTTCGTTTCGTTGGCTGCGGTTGGTCTGGTGCGGTTTTCACGACGGTGATCGGGAGAAACCCGGTGTCGCTAATGTCGAGTGTCAGGGTGGCAAGGGTCGGTCTCCGTCCGATACGAGATAAGAGGGGGGGAAATAAACGTCAATCGATAAATCGGGGATGCAAACACCGCAAACAAATCAGACATTCAAACAATTCACACCGAAAACAAATTTTTTATTTTTTGTGAAATCTGGGCTGTTAAATCTAATGTGCTTGCAGGAATCCTCGGGAGTGATCATATCCTCCGCCGTGATGGCCTTGTTGACAAGGATCTGGAATGTTTGCGAAGTCATGAAGATTGAGCTCACGACGAAGTCCAGAATTGAGTCCCTTGCGGAACCTCTCTTGCTTCTTGGAGTCCGTGGAGGCCTCCTCGGGAGAATAGCGGGAAAGACGATTGAACTCCATACTAAACTCATCAACGGACCTTCTTCCTTGGGTGAGATTGCAAAACTCCTCTCTCTTGCGGTCCATGAGTCCCTTAGGAATGTGATGCTCGCGAAAAGCGTCACAGAACTCATTCCACGAAGTCAACTGTCCAGCTGGACGCATGTTCCGAAAGTTCTCCCACCAAGAGCTAGCTGCACCCTCGAGGTGGTAGGTGGCATAGTTGACTCTGTCACCATCTGCAACATGTCCAGAATGGAGCTTTCTCTTGATGCTGCGAAGCCAGTCATCGACGTGAAGAGGCTCAGTGGAATAGCTGAAAACTGGGGGATGAAGCTGGATGAAGTCATTCAACGACACAAGCTCATTCCGCTGCTGGGCAGTGTTCCGAGAAATGACCCCCAACAACTCATGAGAGTCCCTTCAGTTTCTTTCAACCTCCATGAGAACTTGATCCATCGTGGGTGACGGTGGAAGACTGCCTTCCTCCGGATCATCCCCACGAGCTTGGGCACGACCAAGGTAGCCACGGGTTCCTTGAGACATCCTGAAGGATAAGACCAATGTAAAAAGATGTTGAATGATTTTGCAAATGCATCAGATTATGAAGATAACTGGAATGACTCGGACAGCATAACGGCTGTAATTGAAAGAAAAGAAAAATTTCTTACAACATTGGAATAGCAATTATACTAGGAAGTCCAAAACTGGAAGCCCAAAGACTCTAGACAACCTGACACAACTTTCCTACGGCTAAAAGAAAGCAAACAACGATATGTTATAGTAAGACATAGATGAGCCTAGTCCTATCTTCCCGTAGAAAAGATGAGGGTGACTGAGAACTCAAAACGATGAGGATAAGGAGAAAAAAGAAGCCTTACATTGTTCCCTTATATACCCAGAGTAACTATATAACTATAGAATACTAGACTCGACTTCGACCAAGGATGATAATCCTACAGTCAGTCCTGCTCTGATACAAAGTCTGTCGGGACCCGGGGTTAGCGTATGCAAGTCCCGTTACGACACAATCATATGGAGAGCCGAGAGCCGTACCGACTTGTCTAAGAAGACAAGGCCAAGCATAGAACGCTCTCGAAAGCATCGAACGTGAGGGGCATCCCATCTAGGCCGGATGATCAACTGAGATGGGTCCTCATCGTCCGCACACAAGTCTAAACGATATTGGTGGTGAACTCCCATATTCATAGGCAAGTCGCCTCAACCATACTATCGATTGTATTATAACACTTACATAGAGTTACTCTAGCCCGATCACTTAGTCCAGGTCTAGGGCGGGCTCGATCATACAACAAAGTGTGCACGTGAAAGAGTAACGAGCAATCGCATCGCGATGCCCCAAGCTGCGCACATCTAAGGGCCACTTGGTGTATAAAAGACCGCCAGCCAGATCACAACTAAGGTCTTGAAAACCCATACTAAGACATGCATGTTATAATCATACACGCAACACACATGTCTAGTATGAACAGCAGGTATCATTGCAATTCTCTACAAAGTTTACAACTTTATTGATAACTCTTACAGAGTGCACACAGAGATCACATGTCTGTAATCCAACATTACATCAAACATGCGGAAGAAAAGTAGGTCTGAGTACAGACAAGTTTAACAGATGGCTTAGATAAGCCTTATCAATAAACAAGCCCTTCGACAAGGGACCAGTCGTCTGACCGGGACTACACTAGCTTGATCAGTCATCGAGCTCTAGGAAGAATCCACCTCCGGGGTCAGTGGGTTCATCTAAAACATAGAATAAGCAAACGTGAGTACAAAGTCGTACTCATCAAGACTTACGTAGGAACTATACTACTCATGCACATGTATCAAGGTAAAGGGAGGTGGGGTTCATAAGCAGAAGTGCCATCTTTGATTTGGCTAGTCCTGAACTACGAGTACCAGACTTGAGGTAAGAACCGTACACGAGTCCACTACAATCTCCAACCAATTACACCACTATGGTGCCTTCCTCGACTTCCCACGAGAAAGCACGCCATAGCACTCACGCTTATCTTGGCAAGTTTTTTAAGTACCAGTTCAAGTTGTCTAATAATCAAGCTAAGCTTTCCAAGTAGTCCCTTATCGCTGACGCGCCTATTCGAATAGTTTATTAACCATGGAGGGGTGTACTGCTACACACATGAAACTATCAGTTACCGCCTTGGCCTCGACACCATTCAAGCGGGTGTCAGCGAGGATAATTTCCACAACTTTTACCTCAAAGCCAACTCAAGTACAATGGAGACGCCTATCTGGGATGGATTCCACATTGTGAACCCGGACGGTTTACCTATGTTGTCCCAGAAGATGTGTGCAGGGTCCCAAGCCGGTCTGAATAGCTGTTCTTCCACTTCGCAGACCATGCCACAGACCTACCAGAACTCCGAACTAATGCGACTCGTTGAACCAAGAAGGGGTGAGTTAGTAGGTTGAGCGGGGGTCCATGTGCCCAACATGTGGTAGTACTCTTCGTCTGTGATCACCACACAAGAACTCGGGCTGAAGGCGGTGTTCAACGAGACAACCCACTGTGTACTCCTACACAACCTCTCATCGTTCACCTTGTATTATTGTAGATTCACCAACACATTTCCACCATCATCAGCATGATCACTACCATCCCGACTCAGAAAAGAGTAACCTCATTGTAACTCTAAGCATGCAATAAGCAGTAACAGTTGCAGGGGCCACATGATATCAAACAACTCCTACATCTGCTAGGATTGTGGTTTGCTTACTAGTGTGACAAAATGATAGGTCATGCAAAGGATTGGGTTCAACTTTGCGGTAGAAACGTTATCATGGTAATCATCCTAAACAATGCATAAGCGAAACTGAGAGGGAAGTGGGATTTTATCGACATGATCAATGAGGGTTATCTTGCCTTGCTGACGAGGTTCAGTCATGGGGTCTTCAACGAAGGGGGTGGCCTCCGATTCCGGTTCCACTTCTATTAGCAACATGACAATCATAGGATCAAAACAAAGTACAATGCAGAATCACATGAATAAGATTGCAATGTGATGTTCAAGGTTGCAATGTGGGTACAATTCCATTTGAAAGAAGTGCATTGCAAAGTCATTTGCAAATTCACTCCAAATTTGAATTCAAATTAATGCCATATGGACAAATGCCACTTTTCACCCAATTTAAGTTGGTCAAACATGAAAACAAAGTCCATATTCACATTCCTTGCATTTTTCTGATAATTTTAGACATATTATTTGTCCAATTTTGAGTTAAAATGAATTAGTTATGAATTTCCAAAGTTTAACTGATTTTCTGGATTTTTCAGAATTCTTTTAATTGGATAAAAGGTTTATTGTGTCAGCATGACGCAAGGCTGACTTGGGGAGCTGCTGACAGCAGGGGCCCACCTGTAAGTGTCTAGGGGTTAATCCCCTCTCTGTTTAAACTAAACAGAGGTTAGTTAGGGGGGCCTAGGCCCACTATCAGTTGCCCAGGGGTGATTAAGCGCGGGCGGATTAATCTCTAATGGAGGGGCTCGTCGCCGGCGACCTCTCCCGACGGCGGCGACTCGCCGGAAAAACTCTACGGGGCATGGGAGATCACGGGGAGGGCACTGGAGCGTGCCTCGCGCGCTCCCGCGTCGAGTGGAGCCAACGAGGGGTCACTGGCGTGCTCCAGAGCACGGCAACTTCAACCATGGCGGCGGTGCTGCTCTGATCTCATGGAAATCGGCGATAGAGTACGGGAGTGAGACAAATGCATAGCTCGGGCGAACTAGGAGGTCACCTTGAAATCAATGGAGACGGTGGCGCGGTCGGAGGAGCTTCACATTGGCCGGAATTGAAGAAGGCGCGCGGCGGCTCCGGTGAGACGATGGCGACGTTTGCGACTGCTTCGGTTCAAATTATATCGCCAGATTCTCCAGATCGACGAAGACGACGACGCTGCGCACGGCGGACATGGTGGCTGGACTTCTCGTCGACGGTGGCTGCGTCTTCTCACGGCGATGAACTCCGGCGGCGTTCTGCCGATTTGGGGATTAGTTGGGCCAGAAGGCCAGGTATGTTTCTTTTTTCATTTTTTTGTTTCCTTTTCTTTTAATTTGTTTTCCCTGCTAAGTAAAATAGATAGGCATTTTCTAAAATGCTGAAAAAATTTATATGGCCTCACAATATAATAGGCGAGCCACTTATAAAGTTTGAACATTTGTAAAATACAAATAATTTGAACTTTAATTCAAATAGGGATTTAAATTTAAATCCATGCTCCTATTTGAATATTTGAAAAATCCATGAGCATGGGGTTGGTCCCACATCACTTGATATGTGATCACACTCATTTATGAGACTTTTCAAAAATGCAAAAGGAATTTTTGGAGCAACTTTTATTCTGGCCATTTGAATTAAATTCATCTGGGGGTGTTCTCCCTCCCATTTCAAATTCTTTTTGAAATTTTTAACATGATGCAAAGTTACTTGCTAACCCTACCACATACCTAATAGAGGGTTCTGACAAGGATAGATCGACTTGTAGCCCCCATGGTTGGTACGGTCACCTTGTGTGCCGAACAAAATCATATATGTTTTTGAAGTGATACTCCACAAGAGTTCGCACGAACATCATTGCGTCGTGCCGAGTCTTTTAGAAAAGTTTTGAGGTGTAGTCCCCATGAGTCGGTATGAATATGTTTATGTCATACCGAGTTATAATGAAATTCTAGCTATAGTCCCCATGAGTCGGTATGAGCATCTTTGTGTCATATTGAGTCACACAGGTTTATGCTCATAGTGTGTGAAAAATTATGTATGGTTTTATGACATATGAAATGATTAAAAAGAAAAGTATGATGTGATGTTGTATGAAAAAATAAGATTTTGAAGGATCATATAGAAGCCGACTCTGGATTTGAGCATGCCTCATCTTCTCGTGTTGAGAGAGATTATTGGGTTATCCAGGAGTCGAAACCTCTGTATAAGCCTGTAAGCCCCCAAGGTTTAGACTAAGTCGGGTTCGCGTTGGTCGTATGAGCTTGAGCTATACAGGCCAAGATTTAAGCCATATTTGGCCAATTCATATATATGCCGAGTTCTCAGTTAAGTGTCGATGGATGTCATCGATCCCCCCGATTCCTCTGAATAAGTCATATATATGCGCAGTTTTACATATATATGCCGAGTTCTCAGATTGGAGTCGATGAATATCATCGAGCTCCCCGATTCCCCTGCATAAGTCATATACATGCTCAGTACCAATAGAGGGTTGCTCAAGCCCCCAGGTCTCTGAGATATAAAATGCAAAAATATGCAATGTATGATGCAAGATAATAAACATGGAAAAAAAGTAAAGGGAGTATGACAGCTTTGTGTGGTGAGAGCCGGTGCGACGAAGGTCGACTTATATAAATATATATATGGAGAAAGCCAGCGCGACAGAAGTCGACTTATTTATATTATATGGCGAGAGCCAGTGCGACGAGTGTCGACTTGTAAAAATGTAAAATAATGTTCCTATTCTACTCAAGTGTAATATGGACGGAGTTGTGCGATGTTCCACGGTCTAGCAGTCTCCTCCATAGATGTGTGTGAGTCTGCCTTCTCGCCTATATCAACCAGGTAGTAGGATCCATTGTACAGGTTCTTGCTGACCACAAATGGTCCTTCACATGGAGAAGATAACTTGTGCATTCCATCATTTTTCTGTATAAGCCGGAGCACTAAATCACCTTCTTCGAAAGTTCGACTTTTGATGCGGTGACTATGATAACGTCGCAAATCTTGTTGGTAGAGAGCGGACTGAGCTGCTGTCAGTTCTCGTTTTTCATCGAGAACATCCAGGGAGTACTTCCTTGCATTCTCATTGCCGGCTTCCACATATGCCGTGACTCTTGGTGAGTAATGACGGATGTCACTTGGGAGAACGGCTTCAACTCCGTAGACGAGGAAGAAGGGCATGTAGCCTGTCGACCAGTTATGATTCCTCCTGATGCTCCATAGTACCGAGGGTAACTCTTTCCTCCCAGCAACCTAGCGTCGTTTCCAAGGGGACATAAATTCAGGGTTTGATGCCTCGAACAACTCTTGCTTGGATCTCTCGGCTCGTCCATTGGACTGTGGGTGAGCTACAGACGCAAGGTCGAGTCGGATATGCTCGTTTTGGAAGAATTGCTGCATAACCCATTCTGATTGGTTAGATCCATTATCTGTGATGATGCTGTGGGTGTAGCCGAATCTGTATATTATCTTTTTCAAGAATTTCAGTGTTGTTGCAGCGTCACATTTACTGACCGGCTCTGCCTCAACCCATTTGGTGAATTTATCCACTGCCACTAATAAGTGGGTATTCTTGTTGGCTGACCTTTTGAAAGGTCCCACCATATCAAGCCCCCATACTGCAAAGGGCCAAGTGATAGGGATCATCCTAAGTTATTGAGCCGGCACATGAGCTTGCCTTGCATAGCGCTGGCATCCATCGCACTTCTTGACTATATCTTCCGCATTCGCATGTGCTGTGAGCCAGTAGAATCTTTTTCGCTATCCCTTGGCTACAAGAAAACGAGAGCATGCATGGTGTCCAAAATCTCGAGAGTGTATTTCATTGAGGATGGATCTACCTTCTTCTGGTGAGACACATCTTTGAAAAACATTTGTGGGACTCCGCCGATGTAGCTGACCATTGATGAGCAAAAAGGATTTGCTTCTCCTGACAATCTTGCTTGCCAGTATTTCATCTGGAGGAAGGATTCCACGGGTCTTGTAATCCAAATAAGGTCAAACCCATGAGAGGCTGGCGTGTATTGGAGCCACTAGAGCCGGCTCTGCATCCGTCTCTGCTATGTCTTGCTCTGTTGGTGGTTGCACAGACGGCTTTGTTATGACATCCAAGAATACGTTTGGAGGGACCGGCTTTCGCTGAGAGCCAAGCCGTGACAGGGCATCTGCTGCTTCGTTTAGTTTCCGTTCCACGTAATCCACCTGGTAACAAACAAAGAAGCCGGCTTGTTTTTCCACTTCTCGCCGATAAGCTGCCATAGTGGCGTCTTTAGAATTCCATTTTCCCGACACTTGTTGAGAAACGAGGTCAGAGTCGCCATGGCATTGAATCCGGCTTATGTTCATCTCACGAGCCAGCCGCAACCCATGAAGTAGGGCTTCATACTCTGGAGCATTGTTGGTGCAAGTGAACTGTAATTGCAAGACATAGCAGAATTGTTCTTCTTTAGGTGAGGTAAGAACCACGCCGGATCCTGATCCCTGGAGCTGCCGACTTCCATCAAAATGCATCATCCAGTACTTTGTGATCGGCTTTTCTAGAGGTTCTTGGATTTCAGTCCAGTCGTTGATGAAGTAAACTAGTGCCTGGGACTTGATGGCCGTGTGTGGCTCATATTTGATGTGGTAATCCCCCAACTCTATGGCCCACTTTGCAATCCTTCCCATGGCTTCCAGGTTTTGGATAATATCTGCATGTGGTGCTGAGCTGACCACAGTAATGGGGTGCTCCTAGAAACAGTGCTTGAGCTTCCGACTCGTCATGAATACACCGAGGACCAATTTATTCCAGTGAGGGTAGTGTTGCTTCGATGAAGTAAAAACCTCACCAACATAATAAACTTTCCTCTGTAAGGGTTGCTCCTTGTCGGCTTCCATCCGCTCAACCACAACTACAACACTGGCTACTCGATTGTTGGATGAGATATAGAGTAGCATAGGTTCTTTTGGCTTAGGATAACTGCTTCTTCAGTGACTCCAGAGCCCGAGCAACCTCATCATGCCAAACTAATTTCTCCAACTTTCGCAGGAGTCGGTACAGGGGGATTGCATTTTCTCCATGTCGGCTGATAAACCGGCTTAGAGTGGCTAGGCATCCTATGAGTCGCTGGACTCCTTTCATTGAGGCTGGCCTTTCAAGAGCCATTATAGCGTTGATTTTCTCTGGCTTTGCATCAATGCCTCTGTCAGGTACTGTGTATCCGAGGAGCTTTCCTGCTGGGACCCTAAAGGTGCATTGTCCCGGATTTAACTTCATCTGATATTTATGCAGATTCTTCAAGATTTGATCACTATATCATCCACGGAAGCATGTACGTTGCGCCCAATTTTCTCTTTGAGGCAGCTCTGTACTGTTCGCTGGTAAGTGGCTCCTGCATTCTTCAAGCCGAAAGGCATAGAAGTATAACATTAAATCCCGAAGGGGGTGATGAAAGTCGTTTTCTCTTGATCCTCAAGAGTCATCTTGATTTGATGATAACCAGAGGAGGCGTCAAAGAAAACAAGAGCTCACATCCCGCATTCGAGTCTATGATCTGGTCAATACGAGGCAACGCAAAGGGATCATTTGGGTAGGCCTTGTTTAAATCGGTGCAGTCAATAAAAATACGCCAGTTCCTGTTCTTTTTAAAAACAAGGACCGGGTTCGTGAGCCACTCTGGATAAAAAAATTTCCATGATGAACCCGGCGGCAAGGAGCCGGGTTATCTCTTCCCCAATGGTGTTTTTCCTTTTGTCATTGAAACGACGAAGGAATTGCTTGACCGACTTTAGTTTTGGGTCGATATTTAGGTGGTGCTCAGCGAGTTCCCTCGGGAGACATGGCATGTCAGAAGGTTTCCATGCCAAAATGTCACGATTCTCACGGATGAACTCGGTGAGCGCACATTCCTATTTATCAGATAACCCTATCCCAATGATTAACTGCTGGGAAGCGTCACCAGGGAAAAAGTTGACTTGCTTTGCATCCTAAGCCGGTTGAAATTTGGGGTTGGTGCAGGGAGTCGGTTTCTTCAGAATTGTGGAGTCTGTCGGGTCTACCTTCTCCTGGTATTCTCACAAGTCCTCTTTGGCACATGCCGACTCAGCAAATTTTACATGTTGTTCGTCACACTCCGAAGCCCTGGACCGGCTCTCATCTACCGTAATTGGGCCATGAGGACCCGACATCTTGAAATTTAGGTAGACATAGCACGGTCGAGCCATGAACCTACATAAGCCGGTCTTCCCAAGATGGATGATATGGGCTCTTGAGTTTTACTACTTCAAAGGGTATGATCTCAGAGCGAAAATTTTCAGCATTTCCAAAGGTCGTCTGCAGGTAGATCTTGCCTATCAGGCTTGCCGACTTGCCTGGGACTATTCCGTGGAAAACGGTGTTGGAGGGTTGCAGTTTTTTTTAGTCAATCCCATCCTGCGGAAAGTCTCCTCATAAAGGATATTGATGCCGCTTCCTCCGTCCATGAGGACTTTGTCAAGTGTGTATCCTCCAATTTTTGAAGAAACTACCAGAGCCAGGGTCCCCTGGTTATGTACCACTAGGGGATGGTCGTCCCTTGTCCAGGTGATTGGCTGTTCTGACCAATTGAGCCACCTGGGACAAGCTGGTTCTTTTGTCACGACCATGTAGGCTCTCCGCTGCAGCTTCATGTCTCTCCGACAGCTACTGGTGGTGCAGACATGATATGTTGAGTGGTCCTGAAGTTGTTTCGGGTTCGCTTGAAATCCAGCAAGCCCTAACTGATTTTGATTCGCTCCTCCTATGGGTCCTTGGTGTTGAGATGCTGTGCCGGCTCCCAGATGCCCAAAATTTTGGTTGTTCCTATTCTGACCGTCTCCTCCACTTGACCCGGGAGGTCCTAGGCTACCACGTCGTGCGAACTCTTTCATGAGGTTGCAATCTTCCAAGGTGTGATTGCCTGGACGGACGGTTTTAATATGTGTTGGGCAAGGCCTTTTCATAGCTTCTTCAAAGCTGTTTGGGGGGCGAAAATTTCCTTCCGTCTTACGGCAGTTATTGCCCCCGACTTCTGCCTTTGGAAGCCGACATTTGTGTTGGCTAACAAGTAAGAAGTAGTCTGATCGAGTCGACTCTTGGTCTGTTGATTCTGGCTCTGGGATCCTTTGCCACCATTATTTTTATCCTAGGCGGTTTATCCTCTTCCGAGTCAACATCCTTGGTTTTGCCAGACTCGGTGTACTTGATAATCGCGTCCATGAGTTCTCCAATGTTCTTGACCGTTCTCTTGAGTCGGCCAAGTTTGTGTACTAAGGGCTCAAACTTGAAGTTCCTTTCCAAAATGATCACATTTGTTTTGGAAGTAATAGTTTCTGACGAGTGGACCATCTCTGCAACTCGTCGTGCCCAACTCAGGGCCAACTCTCCTTCCTTCTGGACACAATGCTCCAAGTCGACAATTGTGGTGGCTCGCCGGCAAGTCCCTTGGAAATTGTTGATGAACTTTTCTTTGAGATCCGCCCAAGAAGAGATGGAGTTCACCGAGAGGTTCTTGAACCATGTACGAGCCGACCCTTCCAACATCATCATGAGGTAACGATGACAAACTCCTTCGATGGCTTGCAGCATATCCATGGCGAGATCATAGCTTTCGATCCAAATCGCCAGGTGCATGTCAGCTGTATAGTTTGGGATCTTATGTGGTCCCTTGAAATCTGGTGGAAACCGTGTGTTCCGCAGATCCGACACCAGACACCGGCTACCCACGGATCTGCTGACAAACTCGGTGTTTTGATCTTGTGGGGAAAATTGGGTCACCGGCTCCACACAACGCTCCGAGCTGGGATTAGAGGGTAGCTCTAGAATTATCACTTCCCCTTGAGGGTCTAGGGTTGGTGGCTCTCCATGCTGGCGATGACTGCTCGAGGCTGCGGGACCCGGCTAGTCTGCCCGTTGGCTCATAGCTTCATATGGAGTCCCATGTAAGTACGAGAGTCCTTGTGAATATTGCGCTTGTTGTGTAATAGAAGTTTTGAGTATGTCCATAGCTTCTCGAGCGGCGTGATCCCCTGGAGTGTCTCCATGAATTGGTGCTTTGGTGAGGAACCGGGTTGCCGCCATGATATTTTCCATGGGGTTATTGTAGTGATGAGGAGGTGTATGGAACCGATCTGGTCGTGGCGGAGGAGTCGGCTGCCTGGGCGGCGTGTATCCTAGAGGATTCGTCTGCCGAGGCCTCTGAAATAGTGCTCATCCTGGAAGTCAAGGGGCATTCGACTCACATGTCCCTGAGGACGTGTGTGAGAGAGGCTTAGTCTCTGGGCCTCTATCAGTTCCGATTCCTGCTGCAGGCGCCTGGCTTCCTGAGCGAGTTGGGTTTCTCTTTCTTCCATTTGCTCTTTTTCGGCGTTGATCTCCCTCCGTATGCTGATCACCCATGCTTTGAGTCCATTGCCCCTAGTCTTCCAGGCCACCTGATTCTCCATTGTCATTGGCGTGTCCAAAGCTTCTTCGAGAGAGTTCAAGGTATCGGTGAGGGATTCTGCTTCTGTGAGCACTTGCTCTGATGAGCGGGCCGCCGGCTCCCTATCTGGATTAGGGACTGCGCTGGAAGCTGGCTCTTCACCCTGATTTTGGGTTGCGTTTTGGGCTGGTTGACTTCCCTGTCCTCCGGTGTTAGCCATGAACACCGTGACGTAGTATGGAAGCTCAAAGTTAGGGTAGTCCGGGTTGTATTCTGTTGCATCCATGCCGAGTTTGTTGCTTCCAACCAATCGGATGGGCCCATCTTCTGAGAAACTTCCTTCACTAGGATATGAGTCAGCATAAGATGTTTCTTTCAAGGCGTCTTTTATTGGGGACTCGATAGAGCGCTCCTGCCCTGGATATCCACTAATAACCCGACGAAGTTATGCTTGGAGCCGGCATGTCGCCGACTCGAGGTTTCCATGGGGACTTCGGGATCCGACTCTGGCTCAGATCCGTCCATCCTACCGATGAAGATGTGAATAGACCCGATCGGGACCCGATATCCAGATTCGATGGAATCGGCTTCAGGGCCCCAAGTTGAGTCGTCGATGCAGAGATTCCCGCGCCGGCTTCTAGTGATTCGTCCGGCGAAGAATCCTTCCATGTCTTGCAGAGCTCCCTCAAGAATCTCAATACGTGCATGCGCAGGCACCACGGTGGGCGCCAACTGTCGTGGGAAAGTCACGGCAAATGTTCTAAGAGTCGAACTTGACATGAGACCTTTTCTGCGAGATGGATACGAGGAGAGAGTCGACATGGACAAGAGACTCGGTGATTTACCCAGGTTTCGGCCCCTCTTTGTCTCGAGGTAAAGACCTACAACTGCTTCTTATTACTGTGGGTATCGACTCCTCGATTAGAAGAGCCGACTTATCGATTACAATAGAGTCGAATCCCAACCTTGGTCTCGAGGAGATCTAGGTTATGTCATAAGTGTCTAGTCCTTACTTGGGTTGAATTGAGTTTTTTCTGGACCCCTTGGACCTGGACTTATAAAGGCACCGGGTTACGGGGTTCCGCGAGTCCGACTCCTACACGAAGTGGAGTCCTATTCTACTTTACAAATATGCTACATGTTATCCAAGCTAAGTCGAATTCCTTCTACGGCTTCAATCTTCACGCTTGCCATGTCCGGCTCGTGGACAGGTCTTCTCTTGTGGGCTTTCTGTAAGGCCCCCGATGCGGTACTAACTCTAACTAGTCGCTTTCGCGTCCGGTCGGAGTTAGAAGCGCATCAAACGCCACCGACGCACGACACTCGCACTCGTGTCGCTGCCGGATTCTCGACAACAGGTATAAAAACACAACTCTACAAGAAAGGAAATACATATATAGATATAGAGCTGGGCGTACAACGCCACTGTCTAGAATATAACATTCTCATGAATACATCTCATCAGTACATCAAGCGGAAGCAAAGTCGGACCGGGTACGGTCAAGACACAAATTGCCCTAGAGAGGGCTACATATAAATCCACCCACGGGAACGTCTGAGCCCAACTAAGGATCCTACTGGTCGGAGTAGTCGTACTCGTCGTCATCCTCCGGGAGCACCTCCACGAAGTATCGTCCAGTGCTGGGGTCGAGGTAGTAGTCCACTGCAGCGGCCGATCAGGCAAAGCGGTAAAAGCGGAAAAGTAAACGGGGGTGAGAACATAACATTACGGAATAACTAACGCTACAGGCAAGGTAAAGGTATAGACAGTTTGCAGCCGTACTATCATGTATGGTGGCTACACGTTCTATCAGAATAAAGATGAGATCCAAGAAATTACGTTGACAACGTGTCGTAAGTCAGCTATCCACCTACTTACGCAAACATAACACATCCTCGTTTCCCTCTCGGTCCCCCTGGACGAAGAAAGACAACCAAGGTACGCACACGGTTTGTCATGTTTTATAGCATGATTTTCCTTGATGTTATTCTATGAACAAGGAGTAGGTCTCAAGTAGTCCATAACCGCGGACACGACTTTTCGAAAAGATTTACCCTGCAGGGGTGTACCAACTGTCCATTATAGACGTCGCATGTACGCCCGGTTTTCACTTGGCTAGGTAAGCGCCTGAAACTCCGGAACGTCAGAGTCCCTCTAACTAACAACACACAATTCCGGGTGGCCCCCGGTGAGTCGACACCCAACTCAAAAGCTGGCCACACTCTCGAATCGGTCTCTACCGTCAGGCTAAGGTCGGTGAGTCACACCTGAATATTCAGGGGACCCCTAGCTCGCCAAGTGTGGACCAACGGGAGAAACCACGTCTCCGCTGGCCCGGGTTGTTTCGAAAACAGCTCGGGTACCAACCAACACACACACACAGTTGCAAATGTAAAACAGCTCGGGCCACCACTGGAATTGTACGAAGCTAGGTAGGTAAGACAAGTGGGGCCCCATAAAACCCCACACACGATTAGGCACGCTCGTCAAGAAACACAATACCCGGAACTCGCGTCCTAGGTGACTTAAATGGAACAAAGCACCAGACGGGAATAGTCCAGCCTTCCACCTTTCGTCGAATATAAATTAACATCATTTAACAATAATAAATATCAACCAACTTCTTTTATAACATGATATCCCAACCAAAAATATATAAGGTAAGCAGCAAGTTTTCTATCTATACTAAGCAATGGCTGAGCAGCGGTAACTTAGCAGAACAATGGTTTGCTGGGATGTGGGGATCATGTCTGTATGGGTTTAAACATGGCATATAATGTAGATAGGATCAAGCAATAATGTTCTAGATCTACAGCTAGCCATGAGCAGAAAGTTATAAAGTAATGACACAGATCTCCCCCTTGCCTGGTAAGGTAGTCGAAGCAGCACTCACGGTACCCTCGGGCTCGGTGTCGGACAGCTCCACGTAAGTCTCCTCGGCGGTATCAGGTGCTAACGTAAGGTACCGGCAGGAAAAGGCACACAAGTAAGCAACTGAAGCAACGCAAACAAGGATGGCATGCTCAAGTTTTATTTACATGGTATGACCCTTTCTAGTCAAGTTTAATGAAGGTGATGACGACAAGTCATCACTTCCATATGCAATTTATTTACATTGTAATGGCTTTGGTCTGAGCCTTAACTTAGGTGTAGATAGCATGATAGCATGACATGAACAACAAAGCATTACAGGAATTTAAATAACATGAAAGTAAAACAATGATTCCGGAGACGGAGTAGTGTCGGTGAAATTGACACTTAGGAAGGTGCAACAACTGTTGAAGGTCAGCCACATAGCATATGACAATATGTTAAGGCTGACTTGAAGAAAAGATGGCAGGGAACTGCCTTGACAAGATCAGATGAGCAACATTTCAAATGCACTGAAGTTGGAATGTTGCATGCAGACAGACCTGAAAGCTTCTGGACCAGGTGATCACACCTTGTCTCAAAAGTTGCTCAACACAACAAGAAAACATCACTACTGAACTCCTTGCAGAAAAACACCCCAAAAACATATATGATATGCCTCCATTTGAATTTGCAAAGGCAGTTGTAAATTCAGCTGAAGTTCAGGGGGCTGAGTGCAAAATTTGCACACCATGAATTTTGAAAAAGGTTCAGTTGATGAAAACATTATCACCATGCAACTCCTTGTGCAAAACTACCCAAAAATTATATATGACATGGGTAATTTTAAACTTGAACCAATTACCAAAATAAAGAAAAACAAAAAGGGGTTTGTTTGCAAAATGACACAACTCCAATTTTTAGAAGGGGTCAGATGCAAAGATGACTATCACCACTGTATTCAGTAGCTCAATTTACCCCAAATGCATATATGGGATGCCACTGTTGACAACTTGGACAAAAACAGATTTGAATTTGAAATTCAAATCCAAATTGAATTTAAAACAGAAAAAGAAAAGAATAACTAAAAAAAAAGAAAAGGGAGTCCAGCCCACTTGGGCTGGCTTCAACCAGCAGCCCACTGCTGCTGATCCCCGCTGCGCTAAAGCAATTGGGCCGAGCCCAGTAGGTGCCACGGCCAGCCAAATGAGCAAAAAAAATGGGTTAATCGAACCCAGGGGGATTCGAACCCCGCACCGCGCGCTGCAGCACCAAGTGCTCTACCACTCGGCCATCGAACGAGTTGTGACAAGGAACAGAGCGCGCTGAACATAAACCAGCTACGGGGCTGCAACTTAGAACTGAACTGAACTTGGGTTCAGTCGACTGTCGATGGGCAGCGAGGTGGGATCTTGCTCCCGTTGGAGTCGATCCAGGACCCCAGTACACGGCAGCTGCACTGCATCTCCTCGTGTATATACAGTGGTCTGCATCTCGCGAAAAGGAGCAGGTTGGGCGTGGTCTGAAACAAGAAAAGAAGTGGCTTTCCACTGACAGACGAAGGTTCAGGCGGCTGCTCCCTCGCGCGACGACTTCCGGCGTCGATGCCATCTTCTGCAGGGCACCACGGCTCCACTGCTCGCTGCTGGTCGGAGTTGGATCTGCCGCGAACCCATTTCACTGCTAAGGAGACCTCGCCGCGCTACGAAACAGAGCTACGCCTCGACGGAAAAATCATGGCGGAATCGGGTCTGAAGAAACAGGGGAGGGAGAACGAGCTCACAGCGGGGAAGAAAGGTTCGCACGGGCTCGGGAAGGTCGCCGGACGCTTGCTGTCGGCGTCGTGGACGAGGACGGGGACGAAGCAGCGCGGAGCTCAGGCCATGGACCTCCTGTCCATGGCGGAATCGAGCCGGATTGCAGAGAAGGGGAACGGGAGAGGCGGCGGCTTCCGAGGGGGAAGAAGGCTAGGGTTTGGAGAGGAGGGTCTGGCGCATATAAAGGAGAGGGGGGAGGCGACGTGGACGCAGGAGGTCCTCTCCTCCACGGCGCCATGTGCGTGCAGGGGAAAAAGCTGAAGAGAGGAGGGGGATGACAGGCGGGGCCCGCGCGGCAGTGAGAGAGAGACGAAGGGAAAAAAGAAAAAGGGAGCGGGCGCTCCAGGTGGGCTGAGTCCAGGCGGCCCAGCTGGGCTGGAGGAGAGAGGAAAGAAGAAACAGGCCCTTTTCCAAAAGAAAAGAGCAGCAGAGAGAAATAAAAGAAAAAGAAAAAGATTAGAGGTCAGAAAAATATTCCAAATATTTTTATAAATCCCCTAAAAAGATGTTTGATCATCCAAAATTGGTTTGATCATTTTTGCATGCAGTGAAAAATCTCCACAAGCAAAACAGTACCTTTTTCTATTTAAAATTAAATAGAAAAGGACTTGGAGAGTTTTTGAGAGAAAAATAGGAGGTTCAAAATTTCATCAGTTTGAAATTTCTAATCCTTGCATTTTTCTAGATTTTTCAAAAGTGGTTTGACCAATTTTGGCAACAACAAAAATGTGGCCCTGTTTTGAATTCAAAACACTTTGAACTAGGGCTACTGTTTTTGTTGGTGGCAAAAATTCCTTGAGGATTTTAAAACCCTTGCCATATGAAATGAAATGGCTAGGTCAAGTTTGGGATCAAGAGGAGTGAGCATGTGGCAAGGAAAATTCCATGACTGCCCCTCTTGAACCACTTTGGATGCAAAAGAAACCAACCCAACATGACTCCAATCTCAATGCCAATTTAAATCACCACATGGAATGACATAAACCTCCACCATGCCAAGTTACAAGTCCAACAGAGAAAGTAAAATACATGGTGTTTGCACTTATTACATGTGGGCTGTTACAGCTCTCCCCCACCAACACAGGATCTCGTCCCGAGATCTAAGCAAGAAAAAGCTCGGGATACTCGGAACGGAGATGATCTTCACGCTCCCACGTTGCTTCCTTCTGCGAGTGATGTGCCCATTGCACCTTGAGGAACTTGACGGTCTTGTTGCGAGTCTTGCGCTCGGACGAGTCAAGAACACAGACTGGACGTTCTGAGTAAGAAAGATCCGCACTGAGCTGGATCTCGCCCAAGTCCACTGCCTGCTCTGGCTGCTTGAAACACTTCTTCAACTGAGACAGGTGAAACACATCATGCACCATAGCCAAGCTGTCTGGAAGCTCGAGGCGGAACGCAAGAGGTCCCCGAGTCTCAAGAATGCGGAACGGACCAACGAACCTGGGAGCCAACTTGCCTTTGGTCCCAAAGCGGTGAGTGCCTCGAAGTGGAGACACTTTGAGGTATGTGAAGTCACCTACTTTGAAGTCAACACCACGGTGCTTCTTGTCATAATAGGCCTTCTGCCTAGACTGTGCTGCCTTTAGGTTCTCTCGGACAATCTTCACTGTGTCCTCTGCCTCTTGGATCACATCTGGACCGAACAGCTGCCTCTCGCCTGTCTCGGACCAGTTCAAAGGTGTCCTGCACTTGCGACCATACAACACTTCAAACGGCGCTGCTTGCAGACTTGCTTGATAGCTGTTGTTGTACGAGAACTCAGCATACGGCAAGCATTCTTCCCACTTCATGCCAAACGAGATGACACATGCCCTCAACATGTCCTCAAGAATTTGATTCACACGCTCAACCTGCCCACTGGTCTGAGGGTGATAAGCGGTACTGAACAACACTGTCGTACCAATGGCCTTTTGGAAAGCCTGCCAGAACTTGGAGGTGAAAAGACTGCCTCGATCAGAACTGATCTTCTTGGGGATTCCATGCAAAGATACAACTCGTGCGGTGTACAAATCCGCCAACTGAGCTGCTGAAATGGAGTCCTTCACTGGAAAGAAGTGGGCAACTTTGGAGAGATTGTCAATGACAACAAAGATGGCATTGTTCTTCTTCTGCGACAGAGGAAACCCGGTGATGAAATCCATCTCAATGTGATCCCATTTCCACTCTGGAATTTCAATTGGCTGAAGTAGCCCTGCAGGCTTCTGATGTTGTGCCTTGACTCTCCTGCACACATCACACTGGGAGACAAAACGGGCAACATCCCGCTTCATACGAGTCCACCAAAAGCTCTGCTTGAGGTCCTGATACATCTTGGTGCTACCAGGGTGGATAGACAGCTTTGAGTCATGGGCTTCTTTCAATATGACCTCTCTGAGGCCTCCTTCCTTGGGAACAACAACTCTCTCCTCGAACATCACGGTGTCGTCATTGTGCACTGAAAAGCAACCGTACTTCGGAACTGAGGCGGCAACACCCTGCTTGACTTTCTGAATCATCAAGCTACCAGACTGAGCTTCACGAATCTTGTCACGGATAGTGGGTTCTACCACAAGGTTGGCTAGATATCCTGCTGGAACTAGCTCAAGATTGAGCCTTCGAAAGGCCTCACATAAATCTGGGTGTATCTTCTGCACCTGGACACTGTTGCAATCACCCTTGCGGCTCAATGCATCAGCTATGACATTCGCCTTGCCAGGCGTATACTGAATATCGACGGAGTACTCAGTAATAGTCTCGAGCCACCTCCTTTGCCTCAAGTTCAGGTTAGGCTGCGTGAACAAGTACTTTAAGCTTTTGTGATCAGTGAACACATCAACCTTCCTCCCTAGGAGGAGGTGTCGCCAAATAACCAACGCATGAATCACTGCAGCCAGCTCAAGATCATGGGTCGGATAGTTCCTCTCAGCCTGCTTCAACTGGCTGGAGGTGTACGCCAAAATACTCTTTCCCTGGATCAATACTCCGCCCAGGCCATTCAACGAGGCATCACAGAACACTTGAAACGGCTGTGACTCATCCGGCGGCGTAAGGATCGGAGCTGTGGTCAGCCTTATCTTCAACTCATCAAAAGCTGCCTGGCAAGCCTGTGACCAAACGTACTTCTTGCCCTTGCTCAACAGCTCAGTCATCGGCTTTGCTATCTTGGAGAAATTCTCGACAAACTTCCTGCAATAGCTGGCAAGTCCGAGAAAGCTCCTCAACTGCTTGACATTCTTCGGCGGAGTCCAATCTTGAATCGTCCGGACTCTGTCTGGGTCAACAGAAATGCCCTCTGAGGAAATGACATGGCCAAGAAAGTTGACCTTGTTCATCCAGAATTCACACTTGGAGAACTTGGCATAAAACTGGTGATCTCTCAACTTCTGCAACACCAATCTGAGATGCTCCTCGTGCTCAGCCTCTGACTTGGAAAAGACAAGGATGTCGTCGAGGTAGAGGAGTACGAACACGTCTAGCCACTCTTGGAAGAGATAGTTCATGGCCCTCATGAACGTTGGAGGTGCGTTTGAAAAGCCAAACGTCATGACCGTAAACTCGTACAGTCCATAACGAGTGCGGAAGGCTGTCTTCGGAATGTCCTCCTCACGGACACGGATCTGGTGGTACCCCATCTTTAGATCAAGCTTTGAAAACACTTTTGCTCCATGCAATTGCTCAAACAAGTCATTGATGTTGGGAAAAGGGTATTTGTTTTTTATCGTCTTCTTGTTGATACCACGGTAGTCTTGAACCAACCGGCTAGTACCATCTTTCTTCTTGACAAAAAGACACGGGGCACCCCAAGGGGAAGTGCTCGGACGAATGAGCCCATCCTTCTCAAGCTTCACCAACTGCTCTTTCAACTCCACCAGCTCTTCCGGACACATCTTGTACGGCTGCCGAGATATCGGCTGTGTACCAGGTTCTAGCTCGATCACGAACTCAATAGCACGCACGGGTGGAATACCTGGCAACTCCTCTGGAAAGACATCTGGGAACTCTCGAACAACTCTGACCTCCTCGATAAATGGAGCAACTCCAGCGTTCAGAGCGTACAACTGCGCTGATCCTGCTGTCGAGCTACAAGTGTACCAAATCTCTGCGCCTGCATCGTGCGTCAGCAACACGGTCTTGGACGGACAATCGATCTTGGCCTTGTACTTGACAAGCCAATCCATGCCCAAGATGACATCAATGTCGGAACTTGGAAGCAAGATCAAGGATGCTGAGAAAGGAAGACCCTGGATCTGAATCTGCATGTCAGGAACTCTGACAGCTGAGCTCATCTTGGAACCTGGGGAAGAAATGGCCAAAGGTGAAGGCATCACCTCTGACTGGAAGTCAAATCTCTGAGCAAAGGACTTGGATATGAAGGAATGGGAAGCTCCGGAATCAAACAAAACTGTCGCTGGAACTGAACACACAAGTAACCTACCAAGCACAATCTCAGACGACTGCTGAGCCTCTGCCACAGTCACGTTGTTCACCCTGAGCGCTCGTGGTTGGGCCCGCACCATCGCGTTGCTTGGTGTAGAGCGAGGTGGGGGTGGAGGCAGCCTGGCGTAACGAGGGTCGGTGCACTGCGGAGACTTGTGGCCCGGCTTGCCACACTTGAAGCACGTGATCTCTGGCCTGGGCTGGCCCTGTGGAGCAGGCGGCCTCGCGTAGGGTGGAGTAGAGCGAGTTCCGTGCTGCACTGGGACGGGAGGGCGGGCAAAAGTGCGGACAACTGCCCCCCTCGGCTGGAACTGCTGGCGCTGCGGCTGAGGCTGTGGCTCTGCAACCCAGGACTTGGCCTTCTTGTGGATCATCACCGCTGAACTGTGCTCTCTCTGCTTCCTCTTCTCTGCGGAACACTCTGCCTCAGCTGACTCCTGTCTGATAGCCTGGTCGACGAACTCTGAGAACAGGCTCGGCGTGGACAAGGTGAGCGCATACTTGATGTCCGGGGCAAGACCACCGCGGAACCTGGCAATGCGCTTGGTCTCTGACGAGACCTCCTCTGGAGCGTACCTGGCAAGCCTGACGAAGGCCAGGTTATATTCCTGCACAGACCTGTCACCCTGCCTCAGAGCTAAGAACTCCTCGCGCTTCCTCTCGATCAGTCCACTGGGAATATGAGCAGCTCTGAAATCCTTGAAGAAGTCATCCCACGTGATCTCTGCATCACCCTTGTTCTCCTTGTACGTCGAGAACCAACTGCCTGCAGCACCCTGGAGCTGGAAGGAGGCGAAGGTGACGTAGTCGACGGGTCTGACGGTGTTGGCCTTGAAGTGCTTCTTGATCTCTGCAATCCAGTCATCCGCCTCCAGCGGGTCTCGAGCCTCGGAGAACCTGGGGGGGCTGATCGCAAGAAACTGCTGCAGTGTGGTGTACTGTGGACGATCATTCCTCTGGGCACCCTGGTTCTGCAGCATCTGAAGGATCGCAGCTGTGCCCTGAGCCACTGCAGCTACAGCCTCCCCAAGGATAGGGTTCTCTGGCGGCGGCATGTTCGCTCTTGGCATCCTGTATACAGGTACACTTATGAGAACATGAACGAATCATTGAAGTAACCCGAGTTAAAGCAAAATTGAAAACAAAACTTCCTCATGAGGTATGAGAAAGCCGAAGGATGAAATTCCACCAAGGTTAACCCGGAAAGTCGATAACTAGGTGCTACTGGAATTCCCAAACCAAGAACATCCGAGTCCAATATAATAATGTGCTAGCGAGCACACAACAATATATACGAGCGGTTGGAAACCTGCACAATGAGACATCTGTCCTGAGCGGCCCGCCATCACGGTCGTCCATAGGGGAAAGACACCACATCCATATTACCATAGGATGCCCGCCAATCCTGTATGGACGGTTCACCTGGGGTACGCCGTAAGCGAGGTAGAGCAGTCAACCCCAAGTGGCGGCTCAGTGGTCTCAAAGACGCCAACACATCTCGTCGCTAGCAAAACATTATAGAGGAATCGGAGTCTCATGTAAACGAGATCCTAGATTTGTTTGAAAGGGGATAAGTTGCAGAGACAAAACATCGTTTCACTTCCTCACGGAAAAGGGGTGGGAGGGTGGTATAAGGAGAAAACAGAAAGAGGTCCTACTCTCCGAAAGTTTTCCTATATAACTACCAAAATAGTTGCTAGACTCAACTTCGGCCAGTAAAGGGTCCTACAGTCAACCTGGCTCTGATACCAAGTTGTAAGGCCCCCGATGCGGTACTAACTCTAACTAGTCGCTTTCGCGTCCGGTCGGAGTTAGAAGCGCATCAAACGCCACCGACGCACGACACTCGCACTCGTGTCGCTGCCGGATTCTCGACAACAGGTATAAAAACACAACTCTACAAGAAATGAAATACATATATAGATATAGAGCTGGGCGTACAACGCCACTGTCTAGAATATAACATTCTCATGAATACATCTCATCAGTACATCAAGCGGAAGCAAAGTCGGACCGGGTACGGTCAAGACACAAATTGCCCTAGAGAGGGCTACATATAAATCCACCCACGGGAACGTCTGAGCCCAACTAAGGATCCTACTGGTCGGAGTAGTCGTACTCGTCGTCATCCTCCGGGAGCACCTCCACGAAGTATCGTCCAGTGCTGGGGTCGAGGTAGTAGTCCACTGCAGCGGCCGATCAGGCAAAGCGGTAAAAGCGGAAAAGTAAACAGGGGTGAGAACATAACATTACGGAATAACTAACGCTACAGGCAAGGTAAAGGTATAGACAGTTTGCAGCCGTACTAGCATATATGGTGGCTACACGTTCTATCAGAATAAAGATGAGATCCAAGAAATTACGTCGACAACGTGTCGTAAGTCAGCTATCCACCTACTTACGCAAACATAACACATCCTCGTTTCCCTCTCGGTCCCCCTGGACGAAGAAAGACAACCAAGGTACGCACACGGTTTGTCAAGTTTTATAGCATGATTTTCCTTGATGTTATTCCATGAACAAGGAGTAGGTCTCAAGTAGTCCATAACCGCGGACACGGCTTTTCGAAAAGATTTACCCTGCAGGGGTGTACCAACTGTCCATTATAGACGTCGCATGTACGCCCGGTTTTCACTTGGCTAGGTAAGCGCCTGAAACTCCGGAACGTCAGAGTCCCTCTAACTAACAACACACAATTCCGGGTGGCCCCCGGTGAGTCGACACCCAACTCAAAAGATGGCCACGCTCTCGAATCGGTCTCTACCGTTAGGCTAAGGTCGGTGAGTCACACCTGAATATTCAGGGGACCCCTAGCTCGCCAAGTGTGGACCAACGGGAGAAACCACGTCTCCGCTGGCCCGGGTTGTTTCGAAAACAGCTGGGGTACCAACCAACACACACACAGTTGCAAATGTAAAACAGCTCGGGCCACCACTGGAATTGTACGAAGCTAGGTAGGTAAGACAAGGGCGGCCCCATAAAACCCCACACACGATTAGGCACGCTCGTCAAGAAACACAATACCCGGAACTCGGGTCCTAGGTGACTTAAATGGAACAAAGCACCAGACGGGAATAGTCCAGCCTTCCACCTTTCGTCGAATATAAATTAACATCATTTAACAATAATAAATATCAACCAACTTCTTTTATAACATGATATCCCAACCAAAAATATATAAGGTAAGCAACAAGTTTTCTATCTATACTAAGCAATGGCTGAGCAGCGGTAACTTAGCAGAACAATGGTTTGCTGGGATGTGGGGATCATGGCTGTATGGGTTTAAACATGGCATATAATGTAGATAGGATCAAGCAATAACGTTCTAGATCTACAGCTAGGCATGAGTAGAAAGTTATAAAGTAATGACACAGATCTCCCCCTTGCCTGGTAAGGTAGTCGAAGCGGCACTCACGGTACCCTCGGGCTCGGTGTCGGACAGCTTCACGTAAGTCTCCTCGGCGGTATCAGGTGCTAACGTAAGGTACCGGCAGGAAAAGGCACACAAGTAAGCAACTGAAGCAACGCAAACAAGGATGGCATGCTCAAGTTTTATTTACATGGTATGACCCTGTCTAGTCAAGTTTAATGAAGGTGATGACGACAAGTCATCACTTCCATATGCAATTTATTTACATTGTAATGGCTTTGGTCTGAGCCTTAACTTAGGTGTAGATAGCATGATAGCATGACATGAACAACAAAGCATTACAGGAATTTAAATAACATGAAAGTAAAACAATGATTCCGGAGACGGAGTAGTGTCGGTGAAATTGACACTTAGGAAGGTGCAACAACTGTTGAAGGTCAGCCACATAGCATATGACAATATGTTAAGGCTGACTTGAAGAAAAGATGGCAGGGAACTGCCTTGACAAGATCAGATGAGCAACATTTCAAATGCACTGAAGTTGGAATGTTGCATGCAGACAGACCTGAAAGCTTCTGGACCAGGTGATCACACCTTGTCTCAAAAGTTGCTCAACACAACAAGAAAACATCACTACTGAACTCCTTGCAGAAAAACACCCCAAAAACATATATGATATGCCTCCATTTGAATTTGCAAAGGCAGTTGTAAATTCAGCTGAAGTTCAGGGGGCTGAGTGCAAAATTTGCACACCATGAATTTTGAAAAAGGTTCAGTTGATGAAAACATTATCACCATGTAACTCCTTGTGCAAAACTACCCAAAAATCATATATGACATGGGTAATTTTAAACTTGAACCAATTACCAAAATAAAGAAAAACAAAAAGGGGTTTATTTGCAAAATGACACAACTCCAATTTTTAGAAGGGGTCAGATGCAAAGATTACTATCACCACTGTGTTCAGTAGCTCAATGTACCCCAAATGCATATATGGGATGCCACTGTTGACAACTTGGACAAAAACAGATTTGAATTTGAAATTCAAATCCAAATTGAATTTAAAACAGAAAAAGAAAAGAATAACTAAAAAAAAAAGAAAAGGGAGTCCAGCCCACTTGGGCTGGCTTCGACCAGCAGCCCACTGCTGCTGCTCCCCGCTGCGCTAAAGCAATTGGGCCGAGCCCAGTAGGTGCCACGGCCAGCTCCAAATGAGCAAAAAAAATGGGTTAATCGAACCCAGGGGGATTCGAACCCCGCACCGCGCGCTGCAGCACCAAGTGCTCTACCACTCGGCCATCGAACGAGTTGTGACAGGGAACAGAGCGCGCTGAACATAAACCAGCTACGGGGCTGCAACTTAGAACTGAACTGAACTTGGGTTCAGTCGACTGTCGATGGGCAGCGAGGTGGGATCTTGCTCCCGTTGGAGTCGATCCAGGACCCCAGTACACGGCGGCTGCACTGCATCTCCTCGTGCATCTACGGTGGTCTGTATCTCGCAAAAAGGAGCAGGTTGGGCGTGGTCTGAAACAAGAAAAGAAGTGGCTTTCCACTGACAGACGAAGGTTCAGGCGGCTGCTCCCTCGCGCGACGACTTCCGGCGTCGATGCCATCTTCTGCAGGGCACCACGGCTCCACTGCTCGCTGCTGGTCGGAGTTGGATGTGCCGCGAACCCATTTCACTGCTAAGGAGACCTCGCCGCGCTACGAAACGGAGCTACGCCTCGACGGAAAAATCATGGCGGAATCGGATCTGAAGAAACACGGGAGGGAGAACGAGCTCACAGCGGGGAAGAAAGGTTCACACGGGCTCGGGAAGGTCGCCGGACGCTTGCTGTCGGCGTCGTGGACGAGGACGGGGACGAAGCAGCGCGGAGCTCAGGCCATGGACCTCCTGTCCATGGCGGAATCGAGCCGGATTGCAGAGAAGGGGAACGGGAGAGGCGGCGGCTTCCGAGGGGGAAGAAGGCTAGGGTTTGGAGTGGAGGGTCTGGCGCATATAAAGGAGAGGGGGGAGGCGACGTGGACGTAGGAGGTCCTCTCCTCCACGGCGCCATGTGCGTGCAGGGGAAAAAGCTGAAGAGAGGAGGGGGATGACAGGCGGGGCCCGCGCGGCAGTGAGAGAGAGACGAAGGGAAAAAAGAAAAAGGGAGCGGGCGCTCCAGGTGGGCTGAGTCCAGGCGGCCCAGCTGGGCTGGAGGAGAGAGGAAAGAAGAAACAGGCCCTTTTCCAAAAGAAAAGAGCAGCAGAGAGAAATCAAAGAAAAAGAAAAAGATTAGAGGTCAGAAAAATATTCCAAATATTTTTATAAATCCCCTAAAAAGATGTTTGATCATCCAAAATTGGTTTGATCATTTTTGCATGCAGTGAAAAATCTCCACAAGCAAAACAGTACCTTTTTCTATTTAAAATTAAATAGAAAAGGACTTGGAGAGTTTTTGAGAGAAAAATAGGAGGTTCAAAATTTCATCAGTTTGAAATTTCTAATCCTTGCATTTTTCTAGATTTTTCAAAAGTGGTTTGACCAATTTTGGCAACAACAAAAATGTGGCCCTGTTTTGAATTCAAAACACTTTGAACTAGGGCTACTGTTTTTGTTGGTGGCAAAAATGCCTTGAGGATTTTAAAACCCTTGCCATATGAAATGAAATGGCTAGGCCAAGTTTGGGATCAAGAGGAGTGAGCATGTGGCAAGGAAAATTCCATGACTACCCCTCTTGAACCACTTTGGATGCAAAAGAAACCAACCCAACATGACTCCAATCTCAATGCCAATTTAAATCACCACATGGAATGACATAAACCTCCACCATGCCAAGTTACAAGTCCAACAGAGAAAGTAAAATACATGGTGTTTGCACTTATTACATGTGGGCTGTTACACTTTCCTTATAGAGTTGGGCCATAAGTGTAATGTCGGGTTTCTGGGCTCGGTCCATCCCCCCGACAAGGACGGCGTCGTTGGACGACACGACCCCTCGGGGCGTTCCACTATGGTAGGGGGAGGACGAGGCGTCTTTCTCCCTTCTTTCCCAAGCAGCATGCTTTTCTGGGAATGATCATCCGTGGAGAGAAAATCATGCAGAAACAAACGTCCAGGAATAATAAGATGGCCAATTTTGGAACGTCCGAAAGAGGCGTCTAGTAACTTTCCGGGAATAATCATCCTGTATATGAAAACCATCCGGAGTTCTCCCTACGGCAATTTGGACGAAAACAATTCAAGGAATCTCCTAAATGTACACGTGTCGCTTGATTTCTAACAGTTATATCCATAAAATATTGCATGTAATCTTTTTCGTCACACCAAAATCAAGGCACCGCCCTTACTGCCCCATCTCATCATGTGCGAGGATCAAGGAGCCTCCATTTATTCAGAATGTGGGCTTTTCGTGTTGTTGGTTGAATCGGGGTCCTCATAAATAGGATCAATTTTCCCCTTCATTCTTCACATTTCCTCCCCATCCTTTGCCTTCCTCCCCAGCTTGCTCAAGAGTTCCGAGGGAAGGCGCTGCACTTTTGTAAGTTTCCTCGATTAAACAACGATTCTCTTCCGTTCTAATCAATGAGGATCTTATACCAATCTTCGTTTTTGTAAGTTTTCTTTCTTTGTTAAACTCTTGTCCGCCCATTTCTTTTTCAGTCTTGGGATACCTGGTTCGTATTATTCTAGTGGTTTTGAGTCTTCTCAGCAGATCTTTATTTGACTGAACAATCTGCGGATTCTTTCTTCATCCAAAGAGTTCTTGGTCGAATCTAGCCATGAAATCCATCCATGGCCGATTTATGACACTTTTTCTACTCTCTTAGGGATAAAGTGCGATTCTTACTCTGCTGTTTTTATTTCGATGTCTACCCTAGATGAATTTTACAATGTCTGGAACCGTCGCCACCAAGACCGAGATAGCCCAAAAGAATGGAGTCGCCGGAGCGGCTGAGTCCTAGGCCAAAGCTACTCTGAACGCTGACTGGGTCGGGTCTTCAGTGGGCTTATAATGGCTTACCGAGCTGCAAGCTTTTGGTTTACTTCCTTCCCAGAAATCTATTGGGTGTCGCTTTCCTCTTAACGAGACTTGGCCTCAACCCAAGGAAAATGAGGTCGTGGTATTCGCGGATCACGTAACTCATGGTTTCCGTCCTCCCGGGTCTTTCTTCTTATGGAATCTTCTGAATTTCTACGGGTTGTGCCCTCAAGATTTATCGGCCACTCTGTTTTGAATATTAGCAACTTCATAGTTTTCTGTGAAGTATAACTTCTAGTGGAACCGTCAATTCCCTTGTTCCAGGAGTTTTTCTATGGGAACAAATAGACCGAACGAAGCGGAGGTCGCCCCGTGGAATGCGGACTCGTCTCTATTCAGCGGCATGTTCGCCGCAATTTCCCCAAGATGAAACTACATTGCCTGATCAAGGAATGGAAGAGGTCCTTCTTCTATTGCAAAGAAACTAGCCGAGAGGGCGAGCCGCCGTTGCCTGGCTTCCGTGATGATCGACTTACATATTCTTCAATTCCGAATTCCTGGCCCAGCATAGAGGATAAGAAGAATCTTGAACCAGTTCTCCAGCAGGTCAATGCCCTTTTATCCCATGGCTTAAGCGCCATTGATCTGGTGAAATGTTGGGTCAGATGGTAGATCCAGCTCTTAAGCGTGTGTTCCCGACTCTTATGTGAGTATTCTGGTCCGAGAGATGATATGAGTTTTTCTCAAGTAGCCTTAAGAACGACTGAAGTGATTCAATCCATGAAGAAACTCCTTGGAGAACCGGTTGCAGCCATTAGTCAAGTGGGTCTGAATCCCTTCTAGGATCGTAACCGGGCCCCTCGGGTACCGTATTTTATTAATTCCAATCTTTTGCGAAGCGCGACTTTCTTACTGTTACTATGCTTTCACAAGTCGATGATCCATTGTGGTCCATGACTCATTCCTTGAATTCTATAGAGAGATTTGAAGAGGACGATGAGGATGGAGAAAAGGAGTCGGAAGGGGTCCGTTTCCCTTTCCATATTTACATATTCCTTGTGCCGGCCTTTTGAATTGCAATGATGCCCATGCTTAGTTGATTTCTTAGGAGGTACAAGAGGGTGATGGGCGGACCTTCCATCCGGTAACGGCGGGGAGTCGAATATAACCCCTCTAGATTAAAATGTATTTATACCGATAGGACTTTGTGCCTATACTTTCCTAATTTTTGGTAATTCCTTCTACTCAACAACCTTGTAGGTAGCGAGAGGAAATAAATGTTGTCATGGGAAAAGTCCGGCTTCCTCTCTAAGCGCGAGCCCCTAGTTTATTGATAGGGAGGTTTGAGCTCGTTTGTCGGGTAATGAGGATCCTACCTTAAGAAGGGGTAGTAGCCGAGTCAGAGAACCGTCGTTTGATGAGTCGAAACACGAGGATTTTGACAATTTCAAAGTGGCCATTGGGTAACTTATTTTATTCCCGTCAATTTTTACATGTTGGTCGTTGTACCGCTTAGTAATTCCGTGTTTCGTCACGCCAGGCACGGGTCGTACCAGATGAGCCATCTTAGTTAGAGGACGTGGTTTCCTTTCCTGCTATTGGTTCTTTGCCAACTAGGCGAGGAGTCATCTTTAAAATTGGCGAGGCCTCTAGTTTGAGTCGGGGGAGATGGAAACACCTTCGGCGTCCGTGCCTGTGACTATCTCAGGGACTAGTGGATTTTCAGATGATGATGCTCCGACGCTGCAGGCAGGGCTGATTGCTTTTCCAGGAAAGGCACCGACTCAAGAGGAAGTGTCTTTTCCTAGTATGTACACGGGTGTGATGACCCGGTTCGAAGAAAACCAAAGTTTGCTTTTAAAGATGAAGCGTGCTTATGAGGTATTCCAACCCCCATGATTTGGCGTCAGCGACTTTAGTCACTTGCGAAGAATCATTACGTCAGAAAGGAAGAATTTGTGCCATAATTTGTTGAAATTTTTGGTTTGCAGGCTTTGGTGTCGCAATCCGCGGCGGAAGCTAAACCGCGGGAACAACTAGTCGCTAAGATGAGCCGGCGAAAGGAAATTGAAAATGAGGTCACACAGTCGCTTGATAGGAACCTTCAGGTGTTGGATATTTGTCGGTACCCGGGGTTAGCGTATGTAATTCTGGTCACAATGCAATCACATGGAGAGCCGAGAGCCGTACCCACTTGTCTAAGCAGACAAGGCCAAGCACAGATCACTCTCGGTAAGCATCGAACGTGAGGGGCATCCCATCCAGGCCGGATGATCAACTGAGATGGGTCCTCATCGTCCGCTCACAAGTCTAAATGCTTACGGGTGGTGAATCCCATACTCATAGACAAGTCGCCTCAACCATGTTATCGATTGAATCATAAACCTTACATAGACTTACTCTAGCCCGCTCACTTAGTCGGGGTCTAGGGCGGGCTCGATCATACAACAAAGTGTGGACGTGACAGAGTCACGAGAAATCGCATCGCGATGCCCCAAGCTGCGCACATCTAAGGGCCACTTGGTGTATAAAAGACCGTCAGCCAGATCACAACTAAGGTCACGAAAACCCATACTAAGACATGCATGTTATAATGATACACGCAGCACACATGTCTAGTATAAACAAATGGTAATCACAACATGAACTCTACAAACTCATAGTCTTTATAACTTCTGCTAAACAGAGCAGACATAGTAGTTGTATTACAAGAAGAGATCACATGGATGTGATCCAACATTACATCAAGCATCAACGGAAGAAAATTATGTCTTAGTAAAGACAAGGTTAACAAATGGCTTAAGAAGCCTGAAAGAAAAATACAACGACCCTCCAAAGGGCACAGGCTGCTGTCTGGAACTATAAGACCTGGTCCACGTCGAGCCCGAGGTAGAGGCCACCATCAGGGTTAGTGGTCTCGTCTCTAAAACATAGAATAAGCAAACGTGAGTACAAAGTCGTACTTAGCTAGACTTACATAGGAACTATACTACTCATGCACATGTATCAAGGCAAAGGGAGGTGGGGTTTCACTTGCAGAAGTGCCAGCTTTGACTTGGCTAGTCCTATAATACGAATACCAGAAAGAGGTAAGGAGCGTACACGAGTCCAAGTAACAAGTCTCCAACCAATACACCACTATGGTTACTTCCTCGACTTCCCCACGAGGAAGCACGCCATAGCACTCACACTTATCTTGACAAGTTCTAAGAGTAACTGTTCAAGTTGTCTATGATCAAGTAAAGGTCTCCAAGTAGTCCATAATCGCGGACACGGCTATTCGAATAGTTCATTAACCCTGCAGGGGTGTACTGCTACCCACACACCTCATCAGTTACCGCCTGGGGATGGACCCTTCAAATGAGTACCGACGAGGATGCTGCCACGACACTTCACTCACGGCACCATCTCTAATCCTAGGGAGTCGCTTATTTGAGTTGGGACCACGATCGGAATCCGGCCAATTTTTCTGATGCGGACTCAAACGTTGTGTGACCGCCATCAAGCTCAACTCGATCATGATCACTTGATTCAACGTGCCCACAACCTACGCCAACCACTTACCTTGGTTCCACCTGCTTGAAATCGTTAAAGGGCGAACTACTTGCGACTCCTGGACAGGTCCGGGTGAGGTACTAGGCCGAGAGGGGTCAGTGAGCCCAATGTGTGGTCGTACTCTTAGTCTTGGATAACAACACAAGAACTCGGGCTTAAGGCAGTGTTCAACGAGACAACCCACTATGTACTCCTACACAGCCTCTCATCGTTCACCTTGTTTAGGTCAATTCACCAACACGTTACCACCATCATTCACATGATCACTACCATCCCGACTCACATTAAAGTAGCCTCAAGTAACAACTCTAAGCAATGCAGTAAGTTGTAACAGTTGCAGGGGCCACATGATATCAACCAACTCCTACATCTGCTAGGATTGTGGTTTGCTTACTACTGTGACAAAATGATAGGTTATCTAAAGGAATAGGTTCAACTAGCGGTATAACGTATCATGGTGATATCCTAAACATGCATTTGCGAGAATGAGAGGGAACTGGGATTTTATCGACATGATCAAATTGGGGGGTGCTTGCCTTGCTGACGATCACGATGTAACACTCTTCTGACGTGAGGTTGAAATCGTCTCCGAGATCAACTCTACCGAGAAGAAGCAATCACCGAAGCACTGAAATTAATGCACATTCAACATAGTACAATGCACAATCAATATGCAAAACATAGCATGTCAAGGTACTGATGTGACCTAGGTTTAAATTGCAACATGTTAATTAAAGTTGATTTGAAAAGTGAATTCAAATTCAAACTCCAAGTGTTATTCAAATATGGTCAACTTGCATTTGCTAATGTTTGCTCTTTTTATACCATGTGATCAAGTGTGTGAAAAGCTTCTGAACTACAAGTGATCATATTAGCCTTGGTTTGGTTGAAGTTGGATTAGCATTTGAAATCATTTTGAATTAAATCCAATTAAATCAAATAGCAAAAGCTACTGATCCCTTTTTAAGATCAACTCCAACATAGCTGAAAGTTGGAAATTTGGATAGAGGATTTTCTCCTGATCATTTTTCATATATTACACTTTTAATTTGGAGTTATAGATTAAAAGATATTCAATTTCAAAGTTTAGGCCATTTTCTGGAATTTCTGTATTAATTAAATCATTTCTCTTTTATTGCATCAGGGTGATGTCATGCTGACGCAGGGGCTGGCCTGACAGGGGGGTCCCACTGATCAGCCTCTGTGGGTTAATTAAACTTTTGTTTAAATTAAACCGGGTTTAATTAAGGGGTTGGGGCCCACTGTCAGCCTCTGGGGGGGGGTTAGCACACGGGTTAGTGGGCTAATGGCTCGGGCGGCCGGCGGCTCAACGCCGGCAGCTCTGTACACGGCGGCGTTCTCGCCGGGATCGGCTATGGGCCACGGGGAGGGGAACTGGAGGCACGGGCGTGTGCCCCGTGCTCACGTGTATCGCGTGGAGCACGCGAGGGACCTCGAGGAGGCCTCGGGCCACGCCGGCGACGACTCGCGCGGCGGCCGGACCTCTGTCCACGGCGGGGACAACGATGAGGCTGCGGGGAGGAGCGCGGGATGGGGGAAACGGAGCGCTGTGCTCACCTGAAGCCATTGGTGGGCACGTCGGGGTCAAAGAGGGCTTGGCAGTGACGAATTGGAGCTCGAGCTCCTCGGCGGCCGGCGGCAAACTGGAGAAGGGGGCGGCGTCTCTGGGGCCTCCGGGCTCGATTCCGCGTGTGGGGCGACAAAGATGACGTCGAGGAAGATTCTGTACACGGCGGCGGAGCTCCTCGCTGCCGTTGGCCACGGCTACGCACGTCGGTGAGTTCGGGCGGCGCTCGGTTGCTCTCGGTGTTGCGCGAAATCGCGAGGGGGAAAAAGGGGAAGATGACCAGAGCGAGGGGAAAGGGGAACTGGGGCTTCTAGGCGTCTCCAGGCGAGAGAGATAGGGGAGGGGAGAGCAGGAGGTGGCGAGGAGGTGGAGGTGGCGGCCATGCCGTGAGCGCACAGCTGGTCTGTCCCTCCTTCTGACAAGGAGGAAGACGACAGAGAGGTGCTACAGGGCTAGGCCAAGCCGAAGGCCAGGTGGGCTGTTGCCTAGGCGAAAGGTAAGGCTCTGCCTTTTATTTTCTTTTCTTTTTTTCTGTTCTTTTTGTTTTGCCCTAAAAATAAATACTAGGGAATTTTTAAAAAACTCCCAATTATTTTTATAAAACCTAGGTGACTTTATAGAAGTCAACCCCAAATTTTGGGATTTTTTGAAATTCAAATTATTTGAATTTCAATTCAAATAGGCATTTGATTTAATTTCCAAGACCCTTTTGGACTTTTTGAAAAATCCATGAGCATGGAGTGGGACCCACTTCACATGAAAAGTGATCATGCCCATTTATAAGACTTTTCAAAATGTTCAAAGCATTTTTGGAAAAAGATTTTTGTCTGGCCTTTTTATTAAAATGCTTTGGGGCTTTTCTTTTCCCCAATTCTTTTTCTTTTGAAAAAATTTTCATGATGCAAAAATGCAAGCTAGGTTAAACACAAACCTAATTTAGGGTTCTGAAAACTCGCCCCCACTCAAAAGAATCTCGTCCCGAGATTCAGAAGTCGTCGGGAGGAAGGTAGGGTACTCAGCTCGTAGACGATCCTCTCGTTACCAGGTAGCTTCTTTCTCTGAATGATGTGACCACTGCACTTTGAAGAATCTGATCTTCTGACGTCTGGTGCTACGCTCGGCTTCATCAAGAATACGAACAGGGTACTCTCGAAACGAAAGGTTATCTTGGAGATCAAGTGTTTCGTGGTCTACTTCGCGGATGGGGTCCTTGAAGCAACGCCTGAGTTGAGAGACGTGGAAGACATCAAGAACCTGGGAGAGGTGAGGGGGTAGTTCCAATTGGTAGGCAACTTCTCCACGTTTAGCGATAATGCGAAAGGGACCGATGTAACGTGGGGCCAACTTGCCTTTGATACCGAAGCGATGGGTACCCTTCAGAGGAGTAACCCGAAGGTAAGCCTTCTCATCCAGATTGTAGCTTTCTTCCGTATGATGACGATCATAATAGATTTTCTGACAAGACTGGGTTGTCTTCAATTTCTCACAAACAATGCGAACCTGCTCTTCTGCATCCTGAATCATATCCGGTCCAAAGAATTGTCTTTCACCGTTTTCTGACCAGTTTAGGGGTGTTCGACATTTCCATCCATAGGGAAATTCAAAAGGAGCCATGCCCAAGCTAGATTGGAAGCTATTGTTATACACAAATTCGGCAAAAGGAAGAGAATTCTCCCATTTCTTTCCGAAAGAGATAACACAAGCTCTGAGCATGTCTTCGAGAATTTGATTGACCCTTTCTACTTGACCACTGGACTGCGGGTGATAGGCGGTGCTAAAGGAGAGGTGGTTTCCCATAGCATTCTGGAAACTTTCCCAAAATCGAGAAGTGAAAAGACTACCACGGTCTAATTGATTTCCAAAGGAACACCATGAAGTGACACGATTCGGGAGACATACAAGTCTGCTAACTGGCTAGCAGTTATAGACTCACGAACGGAAAGGAAGTGAGCAACTTTGGAAAGTCGGTCAATGACAACGAAGATGGCATCATTTCCTTTCTGGGTTTTTGGAAAGCCAGTGATGAAGTCCATACTGACTTTATCCAATTTCCACTCGAGGATAGGCAAAGGTCTAATTGTACCAGCAGGTCTTTGATGTTCTGCCTTAACGCGACGACAAACATCACATTCACCAATGAACTGAGCAATTTCTCTCTTCATCCTAGTCCACCAAAATCTCTGGCGTAGATCTCGGTACATTTTTGTGCTACCGGGATGAATCGAGAGGGGAGTGTCATGGGCTTCTTTGAGGATGAGTTGCCTTAGTTCCCTATTCTTAGGTACTACCAAACGATTTTCAAAGAATACCGTTCCCTTACTATCTGTGGAGAAGCATTTAGCATGTCCGCTAGCAATGTTCTCCTTGATCTGGCGAACACCTCGTGCACGCCTTTGGGAAACTATGATTTTATCCTCAAGGGTTGGTTTCGCCACCAAGTTGAAAAGAGATCCACGAGGAACAATCTCGAGGTTGAGCTTTCGAAATTCCTCGTGAAGAAGTGGTTGATACTATTGTAACATGAGGTTGTTACAATACGACTGACGACTTAGTGCATCAGCCATGCCATTGGCTATGCCTGGGGTGTAAGAAATTCCTATGTCATAATCTTTTATCAACTCAATCCAGTGTATTTTCCTGAGATTAAGATCTGGCTGGGTGAATATGTATTTGAGGCTTTGGTGGTCGGAATAGATCTCACAACGATTTCCAAGGAGGTAATGTCGCCAAGTTGTCAAGGCATGAACTACGGCAGCGAGTTCAAGATCATGGGTAGGATAGTTCTCTTCATGTGGACGCAACTGGCATGAAGCATAAGCTACCACATGTCTATCTTGCATAAGTATGCATCCTAACGCTTGCCGCGAAGCATCACAATAGATCTCGAAATCCTTTTTGGTGTCTGGAGGCGCAAGTACGTGTGCAGAAGTCAATCTTCTTTTTAGCTCTTGAAAGCTTTCCTCGCACTTGGGGGTCCATTCCAATTTCTTCTCTTTCTTGAGGAGTTCAGTAAGAGGCTTTGCAACTTTAGAAAAGTTCTTGACGAAGCGGCGGCAATAGCTTGCTAAGCCAAGAAAACTCCTAACTTGCTTAACCGATTCAGGTGGAGTCCACTCAAGGACGGCCTGAACTCTCTCGGGATTGACAGAAATTCCTTTGGCAGAAATCACGTGGCCTTAGTAGGTCACTTCTGGTAGCCAGAATTCACACTTTGAGAATTTGGCATATAGGCAATGCTCTCTAAGTTTCATCAATACCAGCCTAAGATGTTCTGCGTGCTCTTCTTCGATCTTCGAGTAGATGAGAATGTCATCAAGATAAACTACAAAAAAATTATCTAAATACTCCATGAAGATCGAATTCATCAAACGCGAGAATGTGGCGGGGGAATTGGTTAAACCGAAGGACATGACGGTGTACTCATAAAGACCATAACGAGTAGTGAAATCCGTTTTGGGAATGTCCTCATTTCTGATTTTGATTTGATGATAGCCTAATCTCAAATCCATCTTGGAGAAGACAGAGGATCCTGCAAGTTGATCATAAAGATCATTGATCCTGGGCAGTGGGTACTTGTTCTATATCGTCGCTAGATTTAGCGGGTGATAGTCTACGCACATCCTTTTTGTTCCATCTTTCTTCGTTACAAACAGAACGGGGCAACCCAATGGCGATGTGCTAGGGCGGATGAAGCCTTTTGCCAACGAAGCTTCAAGTTGGATTTTTAGCTCAGCTAACTCACGTGGGGCCATTCTATAAGGGCGTCTGGATATTGGGGCGGTTCCTGGGATAAGATCTACCACAAACTCTACAGATCTGTCAGGTGGTATGCCTGGAAGCTCTTCTGGAAAGACATCCGGGAAGTCATGAACCACCGGAATATCTTCAAGGTCTGGAAGAGGAAGCACATTCAAAGAATGAACCTGGGTTTTAGAGCTTGGTGAGGTGTACTTGATTGTCTGGCCTGGTGGATGGGTTAGTTTAACTGATTTGGCTTTACAATCAAGGACACCATTCTGTCTTGATAACCAATCCATACCTAAGATCACATCAATGTCTGAAGACTTGAGGGCTATAAGTGAGGCAAGGAATACTAAACCCTCAATTGCAATTTCATTCTCATGACTCACCATGGTGGTGTGCCATCTGGATCCAGGGGCTTGCACAACTAAGGGGGTGGATAACATCGAAAAAGAGATGTCATGTGACGGTGCAATGTCCTGGGATATGAATGAGTGAGATGCTCCTGGGTCAAAAAGAACCGAAGCTGGGGTGGAATTGACAGGAAGGGTTCCGAGTACAACATCGGTTGACTTGTGGGAATCTAGAATGGATACATGATTCACATAACCATATTCATAGGCAGGAGGCTTGAAATTGGAAGTCTTGGGTGGTGGCTTACCACGACGAAAAACTTGCTTTGGATTAGGTGTGGTGGCTACATGATTTTGAGGACACTCTCGAACATTGTGGCCTGATTGTCCACATTGAAAACAAACACAACGTGGAATGAAAGGAACTTGAGCACTTGATTGTCCAACAAAATTCCAAGGAGGAAGTTTGGGTTGAGGTGGATGATATATGGTGGTTGGTGGTCTAGAAGCACTTACAGCATGACTGACGTCACTGAAGGGAATCCAAACACAGCGTTTCCGAGAAACTGGGCCAGAAGATTGTGCAAACTCATGATCACGCTTACGAGACTCTTCATACAACTCATTTCCATACTCGGCCTTGAAGGATTTTTCGACCAAGTCCCTGAAGTTGACGAACTCGTGAAGGTTCAGGTCATGACGAAGAACGGGGCTAAGTCCCTTGCGGAACCTTGCTTGTTTCTTGGCATCGGTGGATACTTATTCTTGGGCATAACGTGCTAGACGAGTGAACTCAGTCCTATACTCATGAACAGTCATGTTTCCTTGGCTCAGATTGCAAAAATCTTCTCTCTTGCGCTCCATCAGCTGATCCGAAATATGATATCCTCGGAAGTCATCACAGAACTCTTGCCAAGTCACCACGTGACCTACTGGTTGCATTGCTACGAAGTTCTCCCACCATTGAAGAGGATCACCTTCCAGAAAGTATACCGTGAATAGCACACGATCACTTGGAGCAACATGGGCTGTCTCAAGCTTACGCTCGAGGGAACGAAGCCAATCATCGGCATCAAGGGGCTCAGAAGAACATCGGAATACTGGCGGGTTGAGGAGAATGAAGTACTGGATGGTAACAACACTATGATGCTGACGAGAAGTGTTCTGCTCAATACGCTCGAGAAGACGTGTCTGATCACGATGATTCTGCTCGGCCTCCAACATGATTTCTGCCGTTGAGGTTGGTGGTGGAGGTTCTTCACCGTCTTTGTTACCGGAACTGGGGTCAACACCTTGATTTTCACCTGACATTCTGTGTGATAAGAATCAACAAACATAATAGGATTTAGGAAACAATTCAATGCTAAGATAACAAGACTATAATGCAAAAACATCGAAGTCACAAACGGACAGCATAACGGCTGTACCGGGATGGAAATTGAGACAACCTACAGAATAACGGACATCAGTTCCACAGAAACATTATGGAATGATGGCTCAGAAAGACCACAACACTCCTACAGCTACAAAGAAGAAATCAACGAGATGTCCTAGTAAAGACATAGATGAGCCTAGCCCTATCTTCCCGTACAATAAGATGAGGATGACTCAGAACTCAGATCGATGAGGGTAAGGAGAAAAAAGAAGCCTCACGTTGTTCCCTTATACCCAAAGTAACTATATAACTATAGAATGCTAGACTCGACATCGGCCAAGGGTTTAATAATCCTACAGACAGTCCTGCTCTGATACCAAGTCTGTCAGGACCCGGGGTTAGCGTATGTAATTCCGGTCACAATGCAATCACATGGAGAGCCGAGAGCCGTGCCCACTTGTCTAAGCAGACAAGGCCAAGCAATGATCACTCTCGGTAAGCATCGAACGTGAGGGGCATCCCATCCAGGCCGGATGATCAACTGAGATGGGTCCTCATCGTCCGCACACAAGTCAAATGATATGGGTGGTGAACTCCCATATTCAAAGACAAGTCGCCTCAACCATACTACCGACTATCTCAAAACTCTTACATAGACTTACTCCAGCCCGATCACTTAGTCGGGGTCTAGGGCGGGCTCGATCATACCACAAAGTGTGCACGAGACGGAGTCTCGAGCAATCGCATCGCGATGCCCCAAGCTGCGCACATCTAAGGGCCACTTGGTGTATGAAAGACCGCCAGCCAGAACACAACTAAGGTCTCGAAAACCCATACAAAGACATGCATGTTATAAACATAAACGCAGCACCCATGCCTTGTATGAACAGTAGGTACCATTGCAATTCTCTACAAAGTGTACATTTTATTTATAACTCTTATAGAGTACACACAGAGATCACATACATCTGATCCAACATTACAAAACAGGCGGAAGAAAATTATGTCTGAGTACAGACAAGTTTAACAAATGGCTTAAGAAGACAAACACAAAGCCCTCCACGAGGGAACCAGTATGCTGACTGGGACTAGACTAGCTTAACTTCAGTCGTCCAGCTCGATGAAGAAACCACCTTCGGGGTCAGTGGCGTCATCTAAAACATAGATTAAGCAAACGTGAGTACAAAGGCGTACTCAGCAAGACTTACATAGGAGCTATACTACTCATGCACATGTATCAAGGTAAAGGGAGGTGGGGTTCACTTGCAGAAATGCCAGCTTTGATTTGGCTAATCCTGAACTACGAGTACCAGACTTTGAGGTAAGAAGCGTACACGAGTCCACTACTTTCTCGAACCAATACACCACTATGGTTCCTTCCTCGACTTCCCCACGAGAAAGCACGCCATAGCACTCACACTTATCTTGGTGTGTTTTAGAAGTATCCGGTTCAAGTTATCTAATAATCAAGCTAAGCTTTCCAAGTAGTCCATAACCGCGGACGCGGCTATTCGAATAGTTTCGTTAACCTTGCAAGGGTGTACCGCTACACACACATGACCATCATTTACCGCCTTTGATCTCGACACCATTCAAGGGGTGCCAGCGAGGATGCTCACCACAACTGTTACCTCATAGCCTATCTAGTCCAAGAAAGCCGCCTACTTGGGTTGGCTACCACCATCGTGAACCCGGCCGGTTTACCGAAGTGGACCCAAGCGATGTGTGCGTGGTGCATAAGCCGGTCTCGGGTGAGCCGTTCTCTCACTTAGCATCCAGGCCACAAGCCTACCAGAACTCCGAACTACTGCGACATCTGGACATCGAAAGGGATGAGTTAATAGGTTGAGAGGGGTCAGTGAGCCCAATGTGTGGTTGTACTCTTCATCTTGGATCACCACACAAGAACTCGTACTAGGGCGGTGTTCAACGAGACAACCCACCGTGTACATCTACACAGCCTCTCATCGTTCACCTTGTATTAGGGTCGATTCACCAACACTTTTCTACCATCATCAACATGATCACTACCATCCCGACTCACATCACAGTAACAACATGGTATCATACTAAGCATGCAATAAGCGGTAACATTTGCAGGGGCCACATGATATCAAACAACTCCTACAGTTGCTAGGATTGTGGTTTGCTTACTACTGTGACAAAATGATAGGTCATGCAAAGGCATGGGTTCATCTATGCGGTAGAAACGAAGCATGGTGATCATCCTAAACAATGCATAAGCGAGACATGAGAGGGAAGTGGGATTTTAACGACATGATCAATGGGGTTTTGCTTGCCTTGCTGACGAGGTTCGGGTTCTGGATCTTCAGCGAAGGGGGTGACCTCTTGCTCCAGTTCCACCTCTACTCGGCAAACAAAGCACGAAGTAGCAATCAATATGAATGCAATGCTCAAGCACATGATGGGATGTTAAAGCTTGAAGTATAATTTTGATGTGTGAGGCAATTCCATTTAAGTGGAATATATTGCATTTAAAATGCAAATTCAAACTCCACATTTGAATTCAACATTATCCAAGTAATATGTGATATGGTTTGATCATTTTGAATTATCTTCAAATGTGTATGATATGCCTCTGATGTGTAAGTGAAATGTAGCATGTTGCCATGGTTCAAGTTGCCAAAATATTTGAATTAAATTTGATTTAATTCCATTTAAATCAAATAGCAAATGCTACTGATCACATTTTAAATTCAACTCAAACAGAGTTGAAAGTTGCATATTTGGAAAGATAATTTTCTCCTGATCATTTTTCATATATTATTTGTCCAATTTGGAGTTAATATGAATTTTCTATGAATTTCCAAAGTTTGGGGTATTTTCTGGAATTTCTGGAATTCTTTTAAAATAGAAAAACCTTTATTGCGCCAGCACTGCGTGAGCATGACGTCAGGGGGTTTTGACCCCGGTCAAACTGACCAGTGGGCCAGGGCTGTCAGCCTCTCATCTAATTTCCCTGTTAGATTAATCTAACAGAGAGGATTAGAGGGGGCTGGGCCCACCTGTAAGTGACCCAGGGGGGTTGGTTTAGTGGTTAACCACCCCGGCCACGTCAGGCTTGCCGGCGGCTAGTCGCCGGCGACCAACCGACGCGGCGGCGTTGCGCAAGACGGCGGCACAGGCCACCATTTGGCAAGCCAAGGCCACCAAAATGGAGCCCATGCACGCGCAGTTCATCCCGCACACACGGGGAGGCTCGGAAGTCGCCGGAAGCTCGTCGACGACGTGCTCGGGCGGCGGCTGTGGCACGGGTCCGGGGTGGAAGTCGCTGCGGTGCACCAACAGAAGCAGACATGGTCGCAATCGAAGCTTTGGAGCACCGCGAAGACGTCAGACAAGGAGGCGGGCTCGATTGCGCAACAGGGGGTCGTCTCCATGGATCTGGGCGGCGAGGAGCTCTGGCCTTAATGGAAAAACACGGTACGGGACAAGTGGGTGGCCGTGTAGTAGATGGGGTGAAGCAGAAGCTCACCACGGTTGCAGTGGAGGCGGTGGTGTGGTCGGAGGAGCTCTGTGGCCGGAGTAATCGACGACGGCGGCCTGCGGGTCCGGCGAGCTCTCGGTGAAGCGTGCGTCGTCCTCAGGCTCGATTAGGACGCCATCTTCTCCAGATCGGGGTAAACGGCGACGCTGCGCACGATGGACAGGTTCTCCTCGCCTATCTCCGGCGTTGGCTACGGGTTCTTGCGTCGACGAACGGCGGCTGCTCTCGGGGGAAAAGGGGAAAGCGAGGAGGAGGCGCGAGACGAAGCGGCGATGGGGGAAAGTGAGAGAGGGAGCCGAGGGCGTCTTCGTGGCGCACTTTGGAGGCTTGGGGCGGCCTGGAAGGTCCTGGGCATCGAGGTGGCGTCCACGGCGTCGACGCCGCGCCACCGAGCTGCTTGGCAGCGCGGGGTGGAAGACGACAGGGGAGTTCCCCTGGTGGGCTGGGCCGGCTAGAGAGGTGGGCCTCGCCCCTGGCGGGAGGTAAGTTTGTCCGGGCATGCCAAGGACAAGGCGGCCATGGTGGTTCGACGGCGACGGCTCGGGGACCTATGCTACGCGCTACGGGAGGAACAGGAGGGCCTCGAGGTTCACCTTGGGGTTGTTGGTGACATGTTCGAAACACAAGAAGCAGAGTAGGAAGACGGCCGTCGTCGGGGAAGACGGTGGCCGTGGCGGAGCTCGTCGATGCGTGGATTGAATCGGGCATCGCGCGGGAAATTCCTACAAAGGGAGACCGCGGGTGAGCTTGGAGGTCGCGCACGCGAGCGCATGGTCAGAAACACGACGGGATGGCGGTGAATTGTACCTCACCGGTGGGGAACAGGGGAGGTTCCCCTGGGCCCTGGCGGCGGCGGCGCGAAGAAATCGAAGGGGGGAACGGGGAGCCTAGGGTTCGCGGGGGCCTATGGTGCCCTCCTTCTAAAGGGGGAGGCTCTAGCCACGCTGGCTGTTGTCGACGTCGACGCCCCGGCCGGCTGTGAGAGAGGAGTCTGGCGGAGACCTCTGCAGCGTGGAAAGGCGATGAAAGATGAGCGCACGATGGAGATCAAACGTCCAAGGACGCCTCCGCGTACCGCTTCGCTAGACAGGGCCAGCTGGGCTGCGGGTTGGTGGAGCGAGGCCTGCTAGGCTGGGACTAGCAGGTTCCCTGCTTCCAGAATAAAAGAAAAGGAATTTTCCATTTAAACATCAACAGAAAACTCCATGAATTCTTCTGAGCAAAATACAAGGGAGAAAAACATATGAAAATAGGTTTTGGAAAGCTTGGAATATTCTCCATTTTGTAAAATAGGTTTGACCAATTTTTGAGCAACTAAAATGTGGGGCCTTTTATGAAATTCAAACCACATTGACCTATGGCCCACATTTTTAGAATTGGGAAAAATGGAGCAAAGGTTTGAAAACACTTGGGAAGGGAAAAGAAATGGCTATGCCAAGTTTGAGTCTTAGGGGAGCACAATTGCAAATGGAACAATTCATCAAACACCTCTCTTGAGCCCTTCTGTTTGAATTCAAATTCAAATCAAATGGGCCCAAAACCCTTTGGAGAATTAAATCATCACATGAAATTATAATCTGTAGCACCATGCCAAGTTACAAAGTCATTAGACAAAGTACAATCTCATGAAGATTTCATTTATTGCTCATGGGCTATTACAGTGGACCGGAGATTTTTAGTTGGATATGGAGGTAGCAGGGTCTTGCCATGAACATGATGTACGCTGTACTGCCAAGGATGGAATGGTACGCACCGTGGATCATGACAACTTCGAACACGAGGTTTTCTGACCGGAAGTTTGTGATGTCTCCAAAGGTGACCTTTAAGGTAACCCGTCCCTTCGGGCGAGTGGACCTTCCTGTTATGATTCCATAGAGTGTGGTGTTCGAAGGTCGTAGATATCCATCGGTTAGGCCAAGATGAAGGAATGTGTTGTAGTATAGTATGTTGACCCGACTTCCGCCGTCCATGAGGACTTTCTCTAACGTAAAGCCGGCTATCAGAGTGCTGACGATTAGGGGCAGTGCCTTCGGATTATCTGTTCCTGGCCAATGATTTGTTTTCGTGTTGATTTTCATCTGATTTGCTTGGTTGGTTTTGTCCGAACCTGGCTGTCTTGAAGTTATCTGATGTGCGGCATCCGAATTTCTATTGTGATTGTTGGTGAAAACATGGAAAAACCTACTGTCGTTGGGGTTCTGGGGGTTTGTTCTTTATTCCAGAGAGGTTTGATAGGGATGATGCCGGACTCCGGCTCCATGGCTTTGTGCTCCTTTGTTTTTAGATTGACGGAGCCAGGGAAAGGGTTGGGTGGTACGATCATGGTGACCTTAATGGTAGTCGGAAGTTTGCTCCATGGATGAGCTTTACTTATTGCATTCCAGGTGTTCCTGCCTAAAGCCTTCCATGTGGTAGCAGTCCCTCAAGGCGTGGTTCGCCGCTGGATTAGTGTCGGGACCCGGAATACGCGTATGTAATTCCAGTCACAACTCAACCATATGGAGAGCCGAGAGTCGTACCCACTTGTCTAAGCAAACTAGGCCAAGCACAGAACTCTCTCGGAAAGCATCGAACGTGAGGGGCATCCCATCCAGGCCGAATGATCAACTGAGATGGGTCCTCATCCCCGCTCACAAGTCTAAATGATTATGGGTGGTGAAATCCCATACTCATAGACAAGTCGCCTCAACCATATTATCGATTGAATTATAACACTTACATAAACAGACACCAGCCGATCACCTAGTCGGGATCTCGGGTGGGCTCAATCATACAACAAAGTGTGCCACGTGACAGAGGCACGAGCAATCGCATCGCGATGCCCCAAGCTGCGCACATCTAAGGGCCACTTGGTGTATAAAAGACCGCCGGAAAGAACACAACTAGGCTATCGAACCCCACACTAAGACATGCATGTTATAATCATACAAGCAGCATACATGTCCAGTGTAAACAGCAGGTACACATTGCATGAACTCTACAAAGTATATCTTTATTGACTTACATAGAGTACACAAAGAGATCACATGAATGTGATCCAACATTACATCTAACAACGGAAGAAAATTAGGTCTGAGTACAGACAAATTTAACAAATGGCTTAGAGAAGCCTTGTTCAACATACATGCCCTTCCACGAGGGACCAGACTACTGTCTGGAACTATACTAGCTTAGTCAATGTCGAGCTTCAGGAAGGTGTCTCCTTCGGGGTCTGGGTTTCCATCTAAAAACATAGAATAAGCAAACGTGAGTAGAAAGTCGTACTCAGCAAGACTTATATCAGAACTATACTACTCATGCTCAAGTTCCAACGTAAAGGGAGGTGGGGTTTCAACATGCAGAAGTGCCAGCTTTGACTTGGCTAGTCCTGTACTACGAGTACCAGACTTGAGGTAAGAAGCGTACACGAGTCCACTACCAAGTCTCCAACCAATACACCACTATGGATACTTCCTCGACTTCCCCACGAGGAAGCACACCATAGCACTCATGCTTATCTTGCGAGTTTTAGAGTATCCACTCAAGTTGTCTAATAATCAGGTACAGGTTCGAAGTAGTCCATGACCGCGGACGCGGCTATTCGAATAGTTTTGTTAACCCTGCAGGGGTGTAAACTACACACACATGACCATCAGTTACCGCCAGGTCTCGTCACCATTCAAGGGGTGCCTGCGAGGATGTTCACCACGACACTTCGCTCACAACCGGTCTATTCCAGGAGTCGACTATCTGAGGTAGATCCCGCTCGAGAGCCCGGCCGGATCAACGATACGGACTCAGACAATGTAGGCAACCAAGACGCCATCCGAGAAGATGGTTTCACTGTCTCACAGATCCACCCACATATCTATATGATACAACCTTTCATACATTCTTTTTCTATGCATATGCCAAATGGAAAACCCGAACTAATGTGACTCCTGGACGTCAACATGGATTAAAGTACCAGGCCGAGAGGGGCCAGTGAGCCCAATGTGTGGTTGTACTCTTTGTCTTGGATTACCATACAAGAACACGGACTTAAGGTGCTGTTCAACGAGACAACCCACTGTGTACTCCTACACAGCCTCTCATCGTTCACCTTGTATTAGGTTGGATTCACCAACACAGTTTCACCTTCATCAACACCATGTTCACTATCATCCCGACTCACATCAAAAGTAACGTCATTGTAACACTAACCATGCAATAAGCTGTAACAGTTGCAAGGGCCTCATGATATCAATCAACTCCTATGTGGGCTAGGATTGTGGTTTGCTTACTACTGTGACAAGATGATACGTCATGCATCGGATATGGGTTCAACTATGCGGTAGAATCGATAACAAGGTGATCATCCTAATCAATGCATAAACGAGACTCATAGGGAAATGGGTTTTTATAGACACTATCTTTGGGGTTTGCTTGCCTTGCTGACGATACACGGGTTTACTGGTCTTCTTCTTCGGGGGTGATCTCCGTCTCGGAAAGTCTGTTACCGGAACAATCATCAACAAAGGGGGGCACAAATAAAGTATAATGCTCAAACACATGATAAGGTTGTCCATGATGTATATGGTAATGGTTTGTTTAAAATTCAATTTAATTGAAGTGTATTGCAAAGGATTTGCAAATTCAAACTCCAAACTCAATTTCAAATTAAGACATATGCACATTTTCTACTTTTTCCCCATTTTAAAATGGTCAAACATAGAAAAAAAAATCATATTCTTAATCCTTGCATTTTTCCGATAATTTTTGATATATTATATGTATAATTTGGAGTTAATACGAATATTCTATGAATTATTGAAGTTTAAATGAATTTCTGCCAATTTCTGATTTCTTTTTAATTAGAAAACTGATTTATTGCGTGGGCATGACGTCTTTGTGACGTCAGGGGGGGCTGACGTGTGGGGCCCGGTGGTCAGTTTTACAGGCGGCTAATCCCTCTCTGTTAAAACTAAACAGAGTAAATTAGGGTCCTGGGCCCACCTGTCATTGGCTGTTAGGGGGGTGATTAGTCCCCTAATGGCCATGGCGGCCGTCGGCTAACCGCCGGTGCCAATGAGCACGGCGGCGGATCGCCGGGGTAGGCTCCCGGCCACTGATTCAAACGGGGAGGCCATGGGAACGCACCTCGTGCACACCCGCATCACCTGAGTCGCGGGGGCGTCAACGGCGAGGTCGCACGCGACGGCGGCGACCACATCGGCGGCGGCCAGGCTAGGTGAAGATGGAGACGGCCGAATAGGGCATGCGGACGGGCTCAGAGAGAGGTTAAAAGCGGTGGAGATCACCCCGGAGCGGATGGAGAGGACGACGGGGTCGAAGGAGCACCAGAGGAGACGAATTTGACGACAGCGTGCCGGCGGCCGTGCCGGGGTTGGGGAAGGCGGGCGTCGCGTAGGAGGCTTCCTCGCTCGCAATCTTCTATGCACGAGGCCTGCTCGAGGAGGCGGAGCTCCTGGACACGGTGGCTCGGAGAGGGTGGGTCGATGGCCGCGGTGGTGCACATCGGCGTGCTCCGACGAGCTCTCGGGCCACGACGAACTCAGCGAGGGGGAAGCAGGAGAGAGAGCGGCGAGTGAGGGGAAGGAGGTAGGGGCTTCTACGCGTTCTCGTGGCGCAAGCAGAGGGCAGGGGGAGGCCTAGGTGGCCTTGCCGTCGCGATGGCGTCGGTCGCGCGCTCCCAGCTCGCCACCGAGGTTCTTGAGGTAGACGACAAGCACCTGGTGGGCTGGGCTGGGCCGACCTGGAGGCTGGGGAGTAAGTTGGGCCGAAGCAAGGGTAGCCCTTTTGTTTAATTCTTTTCTTTTTTTCTTTTACTGTAAACTGTTTTGCTCTGGATAAAATAGCAAAGCATTTTGTAAAATCCTCAAAACTTTTATGTGACCTTACATGGCATAACACTAGCCACTCACAAGTTTTCGGAATTTTTTGAAATTCAAATAATTTGAATTTCAAATCAAATAGGGTTATTATTTAATTTCCAAGATCTGTTTGGATTTTTTTGAGAAATCTTGGAGCATGCAGTGGGACCCACTTCACTTAATATGTGATCATGCTTATTTATAAGACGTTTCAAAAATAACTAAGGGATTTTTGGAAGAAATTTTTGTCTGGCCATTTGAATTAAATTCTTTAGGGCTTTTCTTTTCCCCTTTTATGAATGTCTTTTGAAATTTTCACATGATGCAAAGAAGCACTTGAACCCTAGCACATACCTAAGTTGGGGTTGTGACAACTCGCCCCCACTCAAAAGAATCTCGTCCCGAGAGTCAGAAGTCGTCGGGAGGAAGGTGGGGTACTCGGCACGGAGGAAGTCTTCTCTTTCCCATGTTGCTTCTTTCTTGGAGTGGTGTGACCATTGCACTTTCAGAAACCTGATCTTCTGACGACGAGTGACACGCTCTGCTGAATCAAGAATACGAACAGGGTACTCTCGATAAGAAAGGTCATCTTGGAGATCAAGCGTTTGATGGTCGACTTCGCGGATGGGGTCCTTGAAGCAACGCCTGAGTTGTGACACATGGGATACATCATGTACTCGGGAAAGGTGCGGGGATAGTTCAAGTTGGTAGGAAACTTCTCCGCGTTTAGCAAGAATGCGGAAAGGTCCGATGTAACGTGGGGCCAACTTGCCTTTGATACCGAAGCATTGGGTTCCCTTCAGAGGAGTAACCCGAAGGTAATCCTTGTCATCCAGATTGTAGCTTTCTTGCCTATGATGACGATCATAGTAGCTTTTCTGACGAGACTCTTTGGCTTTCCATCGATCACGAACAATGCGAACTTGCTCTTCTGCTTCCTTGATCAGATCTGGCCCAAAGAATTGTCTTTCACCGGTTTCTGACCAGTTTAGGGGTGTTCGACATCGTCGTCCATATAGGAGTTCAAAAGGAGCCATGTTCAGACTAGATTGGAAACTATTGTTATAAGAAAATTCGGCAAATGGAAGATACTTCTCCCAATTCTTTCCGAAAGATATAACACAAGCTCTGAGCATGTCTTCCAGGATTTGGTTAACCCTTTCAACTTGACCGCTAGACTGAGGATGGAAAGCTGTACTAAAGGAGAGATGAGTTCCCATAGCATTCTGGAAACTTCCCCAGAATCTAGAGGTGAAAAGGCTACCATGATCAGAATTGATTTCCAAAGGAACACCATGAAGAGACACAATTCTAGAGACATACAAGTCCGCTAACTGACTAGCATTTATAGACTCGCGTACTGGAAGGAAGTGAGCAACTTTTGAAAGTCGGTCAATGACAACGAAGATGGCATCATTTCCTTTCTGGGTTTTTGGAAGGCCGGTGATGAAGTCCATACCGACTTTGTCCCAGTTCCACTCGGGAATAGGCAAAGGTTGAAGAGTACCAGCAGGTCTTTGATGTTCTGGCTTAATGCAATGACAAACATCACATTCAGCAACAAATTGAGCAACGTCTCTCTTCATCCTAGTCCACCAAAATCTCTGGCGTAGATCTCGGTACATTTTTGTGCTACTGGGATGAATCCAGAGGGATGTGTCATTGGCGTCTTTGAGGATGAGTTGCCTTAGATCCCTATTGTTAGGTACTACCGTTCCTTTTCTATCTATGGAGAAACATTTAGCAACTCCGCTAGCAATTTTCTCCTTGATCCGGCAAACACCTCGTGCACACCTTTGGGAAACTATGATTTGATCCTCAAGGGTTGGTTTCGCCACCAAGGTAGAAAGAAAACCATGAGGAACCATCTCAAGATTGAGCTTGCGAAATTCCTCATGAAGAAGTGGTTGATACTTTTGTAACATGAGGTTGTTACAATACGACTTACGACTTAGTGCATCAGCCATGACATTGGCTTTGCCTGGGGTGAAAAAATTCCGAAGTCATAATCTTTTATCAACTCTATCCAGCGTCTTTGCCCGATATTAAGATCTGGCTGGGTGAATATGTATTTGAGGCTTTGGTGGTCGGAATAGATCTCACAAAGATTACCAAGGAGGTAATGTCGCCAAGTTTTCAAGGCATGAACTACGGCAGCGAGTTCAAGATCATGGGTAGGATAGTTCTCTTCAAGTGGACGCAACTAACATGAAGCATATGCTACCACATGTCTATCTTGCATAAGTATGCATCCTAAGCCTTGCCGTGAAGCATCACAATAGATCTCGAAATTTCTTCTTGGTGTGTGGCGTAGGCGCAAGTACGGGTGCAGAAGTCAATCTTCTTTTCAGCTCTTGAAACCTTTCCTCGCACTTGGGGCCGGGGTCCATTGGAATTTCTTATCTTTCCTGAGGAGTTCAGGAAGAGGCTTTGTGTAACAGCCCATTTGCAATAATAATAAATCAACATGATATTGTACCTTGTCTGATGACTTTGTAACTTGGCATGATGCTAGAGTTTGATATTTCATGTGGTGATTTAAATTTGCATTGGGATTGGAGCCCATTTGGTTGGTTTGAGTTTTCATCCAAAATGGTTCAAGGGTGTTTGAAGATTTTTCAATGTTGCATGCATGCTATCCTTGACCCCAAACATGGCATAGCCAATTCCTTGCCCTTCCCAAGCTTTTTAAAAACCTTGCAACATTTTTTCCAACTTCAAATGTGTGGGCCACAGTTCAATGTGATTTGAATTTCCAAAAATGGCCCCACATTTTAGTTGCTCTAAAAATGGCCAAACCAATTTTATAAATTTGGGAATATTGCAAGGATTCCAAAACATATTTTTGTATGTTTTCTCCTTTGACTTTTGCTCTGGAAAAATGCTGGAAGGTTCTGTTGTTTTCTCTAATGGAAAATAACCCGGGGCTCTGTTTTTCCTTTCCTTTTCTCTTCTTTTTCCTCCAAGCCCAGCCCACCTGGGCCTTTTTCCCCGCAACCCACTTGGACCCAGCCAGCGAAGCGGTACGCTGGATCAGGCCTGGCCGTGGGATCGTGATCGGAGGGGCCATCGTGGTCGCCTTTCGACCGTGGCTGAGGTCCCCTCCGATCTCCTCTCTCACAGCCGGCGCGACGTCGACATCGATGACGGCCAGCGTGGCTGGGGGCCTTCCCCCTTTATAAGCTGGCCCCGAGCGGGTTCTGAGAACCCTAGGGTCCCCTTCTTCCCTCCAGATTCCGCCGCCGCCGCCTAGTTCGATTCCGAGGTCCTCCCCTAATCCGCCATGGCCGTCGGCCGATTCCCTCAAATTCCTCGCCATCTTTTGCAATCCTTGACCGTGCTTTTGTGTGCACCCTCCCCTGCGTGTGCTTGACCCGTTCCTGGTCGCAGGAACCAGAAGGAGGCACGGATTCGGCGCGGAGCCGTGGACGTCGCCGGGGATCCCACAGCGCTTCGTCATCGCCAAGCTCGCCTCCTTCCTCTTCGGAAAGGCTGGGACACTCGACGTTACCCGCAAGGTGAACCGAGCCTTCCTGTTCTTCCGTTGAGCGTGGCGTCGCCGTTTTAGAGTTAGGCGCCGGATCCAGGGGCTGGCTAGGAGCTGGTTGTCCCGTCTACGCGCAGCATGCAGCCGTGATGTCGTCCGAGCAGCATGTGCGAGCCTAGCCTCACCGGAAGACCGCCGCGTCGCATGCTGCATCTCTGTCAGAGTTCAGAGCCGCCGTGCGCCCCCAACTTCAGATGAGCCTAGCGTCGCCTCAGCTAGGCCCCGTGCAGTTCCAAGGTCACCCACGTAATCGTGGATGTGCCCTCTCTCTTTCATGCCGCGTGGTCACGCCGGAGACGCCCCGGTGCCGACGTGAGGGTCGCCGGAATTCCTCTGCAGCGGGCGCTGTCGGGTGCATTTCGGGTTCAGTTAACCGCCCTGGTTGGCTCATATTTTCTGCATCGCTTGTTTGTTCAGCAAACGCTTCATAGCGCAGTGGTCTGGGGGGCTAGTGGAGAAGGACGTGACGCGGGTTTGAGTCCCAGCAAGCGCATGCCCCGTTCTTTTCTTTTTTTCAAGAGGCTGACAAGTGGGTCCCTCGCGTCAGCGAGTAGCTGCCCATGAGGTCAGTGGGTTGAGCCCACTATGAGTTTGGAGTGGGCTGGTTTGTGCCCGAGGCCAACCCAGTTGGGTCTGAGCCCTTTTTATTTTTCCTTTTTATTTTCTTTTTAATTCCTTTTCGATTTAAATTCAAAATTTGAATTTGTTTCCAACTTCAAATCTGTTTTTGAACTTCAACTCAATTTTGGGCACCCCATATATGTTTTTGGGGTAGTTTGAACCACTGAACACAGTGGTGATGACCATTTTACAATTTGCCCCCTCAAATTTTTTTGATGGTGGCAATTATGCAAATAGGCCCCACTTTTCTTTTGTTTTTGCAACCACTTCCCAAAACTCAAATGTGGCAACCCATATATGACTTTTGGGTAGTTTTTTCCAAGGATCAACATGATGAAAGTGGATTTGCCATTTGAATTTTCCTGAAATTCAAGTAGTGCAACTTTGCACTCAGGCCCCTGAAATTCATTTGAATTTGCAACCGTGCTTTGCAAATTCAAATGGAGCCATACCTTATATGGTTTTGGGGTAGAAAAATGCAGGGATTCCAATGGTGATTTCCATGTGATGTTTTGTGCAACTCAAGTGGACATGTTGTGAAACACCTAGCCATATCAACCTGTTTCCTTGCCTTCTATTCTTTCAACTTCAGTGGATGTTGAATCTTGATCGTCTTTTCATTCCAAGTCCCTTTTCATGTCATCTTCAAATCTTTGCTTCATCAAACCAGTCCCTAGCATATTTTCATATGTAATGTGGCTGGGTTCCTTTCTTTTGTTGCACCTTTCCGATGTCCAGTTCATCGACATCTCTCCGTCTCCGGAATCGATGTTTTACTTTTCACGTTGTAATTACTTCTGTTATATGCATTGTTGATCCTGTCATGTTGCCATGTTACTTACAACAAATTAAGGCTAAGACCAAAGCCATTTTACGTAAATAAATTGCATACGAAGTTGTTGACGTGTCGTCACCACCTTCATTTAAATCTGATTAGATAGGGTCACATCATGTCGATTAAACTTGATCATACCATCTTTGCCTGTGAATTGCACCCATTGCTTACTTGTGTTCCTTTTCCTTGCCGGTACTTTACATTAGCACCTGAGACCGCCGAGGAGACTTACGTGGAGATTTCCGACACCGAGCCCGAGGAGCCTGCTACGTCTGCTTCAACGACCGATTACCCAGGCAAGGGCAAGATTTATACCATTACTTGATACCTTTCTGCCTACCTGCCTAGCTGTAGTCTAGAACGTTTGTTTGATCCTACCAGCTTGTTCTTGCCATAATCAAACCCAACAGCCATGATCCCCACATCCCAGCAAAACATTGTATTGGTAAGTTACCGCTGCTGAGCCTTTGCTTAGTATGTGTAGGTAACTTGCTGCTTACCCTATGCTATGGTTGGGATATCATGTTATTTAAAGAAGTTGGTTGATATTTATTATTGTGATGTTAAATTATATTTGACGAAGGATGGGAGACCGGGTTGTTCCCGCCAGGTGTTTTGTTCCATTCGAGTAACCTAGGTCCCGAGTTCGGGGTATTGTGTTTCTTGACGAGCGTGCCTAATCGTGTGTGGGGTTCTATGGGACCCCCTTGTCTTACCTACCTAGCTTCATACAATTCTAGTGGTGGCCCAAGCTGATTTACTATTTGCAAACGTGTGTGTGCTTGGTTGGTACCCCAGCAGTTTTCGAAACAAAACGGGCCAGCGGGGACATGGTTCCTTCGTTGGTCCACCTGATCAGCTAGGAGCCGGTCTCATGTGAGAAATTACCGGCAATCCGACCTGCGTCATACGATAGAGTCCGACCCGGGAGCGTGGCTTGTTCTTGGGTTGGGTGTCGACTCCCCGGGGGCCACCCGAAATTGTACGTTGTTAGTTAGAGGGACTCTGACGTTCCGGAGTTTCAGGCGTTTACCTAGCCAAGTGGAAACCGCGCATACATGCGAAGCCTATGATGGGTAGTTGGTACACCCCTGCAGGGTTAAATCTTTTCGAAAAGCCGTGTCCGCGGTTATGGATGACTTGAGACCTACTCATTGTTCATAGAATAACATCAATTTGAATCTTAATTAAAACTTGCCTACCGTGTGAGTGCCTTGGTTGCTTTTCTTCGTCCAGGGGGACCGAGAGAAGATCTAGGTTGTGTATGTTTGACGTAAGTAGGTGAATAGCGGACTTATGACATGATGTTACGTGTATTCTTGGATATTACCTCTACTCTAATAGAACGATAGCCACCATATATGCTAGTGCGGCCGCAACCTTTATCTTTCTCTTGTCTTACCGTAAGGAGCTAGTTATCCTGTAATGATATAATCTCACTCCTGTTTTCCTTTTGTGCTTTTACTGTTTTTCCTGATCGGCCGCTGCAGTTGACTACTACCTCGACCCGAGCACTGGACGATACTTCGTGGAGGTGCCCCCGGAGGATGACGATGAGGACGACCTCGTTCAGTAGATCCTATAGTTGGGTTCCGACGATCCGTGGGCGGACTATTTATGTGCAGACCTCTCTAGGCCAAGTTGGATCTTGACCGTACTCGGTCGTGATTGCCTTCCACTTGTAGCATGATATACTGTTGGGTCCATGAACCTCTGAGATGTTGTAATAAATACCAGTGGCGATGTATGCCCTGCACTCTTTATATTTATGTCTTAGTATAAAGTTCATTGTTCTTATATCTGTTGTCGAGAATCCGGGAGCGACACGAGTGCGAGTGTCGTGAGTTAGTGGCCTTTTATGCGCTACTAACTTGAGCGGGACGCGAAAGCCACTAACTCGAGTTAGCACCGCATCGGGGGCCTTACACTTTGCAACTTTGGAGAAGTTCTCAACTAAGCGGCGACAATAGCTTGCTAGGCCAAGAAAACTCCTAACTTGCTTCACTGATTCAGGTGGAGTCCAGTCAAAGACGGCCTGAACTCTCTCGGGATTGACATTAATGCCTTTTGCAGAAATCACGTGGCCTAAGTAGGTCGTTGCTGGTAGCCAAAATTCGCACTTAGAGAAGGACCTACTTAAAAATATGAAGACCGACACCAAAAGGAAGGAGTCCAAGATGCCTTGAAGGACAAGACAAGTCATTGAAGAGATAGAATAGGACTCCACCTCGTCTGATAGTCGGTCTCATCGTAAAACCCTAGGGCTCGGCGTGTATATAAGCCGAGGCCTTGGGACGTCTCAAGGGCGAATCAATCTAGTTTAGTTCTCGAGACACCGGTGACTTCTAGCGCCCTTGTAATCGAGATCGCCCACATATAATACAAGAAAAGAAGGAACTAGCTCTTTACCTCATCGTGGGGCCAAACCTGGGTAAATCCCTATGTCTCTCTCGTCCCGATATTCGTTCCGACTCTCTGCCAATTGACTCTCCCTCCTCGTACGCACTCGTAGCCAAGTCCCCACAATCAAGTTCTCTATGAGGACATCTGGCGTGTTTTTCGCATGACAGTACGTGCAAGGGTGTTGAGTTCCAGGAGGGAGCTCGACGCGGCATGGATGGACTCGTCGTCGGTCGGATGATTCGAAGCCGATACGGCAATCTCTACATCGACACTACAGCCTGGGGTCCCGAAGGCGACTCCGTCGAGTGAGGCTATCGGGTCCCCATCGGATCTATGCACCTTTTCATCGGCCGGATTGATGGATCGAAGCCGGAACCAGATCCATACGTCCCGACCGAGCACGTCAGCCGATCCACCCGTGCCTTCGTCGGGTTTATCAACGCTTCCATGTAAGAACCGGACGCCCCCGCTGAAACCCTTAGAGGAGAAGATGACCTAGAACCTTCCGACGCCGGGTTACATCCGAACAACAAAAACCACATGGACTCCGGGTTAATCCGCCCCCCTCGGAGAGGATCGACTTGAAGGAGATATAAGTGAAGGTGAATATTATGCTCCTCCCGTTTCGCCCCGGCACATGTCCATATAGATGGTCGGCTCTCTCAATGGGGCGCAATCTAACAGTGTACCCTAGGTCGAAGGAGAGGTGGCCCGAGCAACAACAGGTGACGGAACCAACGCCAATCAAGATATCATTGGAACATCGGCTAACGGTGGAGCCGGAGGTTAGACTCCTAACTATTTGGAGGCATACACAACGCTCCCGGTTACAAAAGGAAATCGACAGGGAGACCCAAACTTTGGTAACGACACGACAACACATCGAGGAGGAAGAAACCCGGCTACGGTACGAAACAACCCGCATTAGCCTGCAAGTGCTAAACCCATCAATGGTGTGCCCGGAGAGGCACGCAAGTCGACTACGACCTGGCATAACACCCATGACACTTTATAGCAGCCCTGATCAGCCGGCTCACCAAACAGGCGGAGCCAAACGAGCTTTTCTCCCAAGTACAAGTCGTTGGCCCTCAGCCCAACGTCCAGCTACCACAGACCCCCTTCAAGTTTCGAACACCGCCAGGCCACTACAATAACCCAATGACAAATGTTATGGAAGCCCTTCGATACCTGACGAACCTGCCCATCATGGGAAATTCTCACGAAGATTAGGTAGCCCGACAAGCGGTGGAACTGCTCAAGACAGCTGGATCCAACATGCCCAATACGCCTAGGGCTACTCATACCTCCACAGGACTCCAAGGCCGAGTCACACCACAGGTCAGAGATCCGACTCCCCGGCATTTGTCCAGTCCAACATTCACCGCAACCAAGGAAGACAGTCGCAGAAAGACCAATACCCCCACCGAGGCGTGGGGGTTGAACCCCAACCGGGCGCGGAAAGGACTACTGCCCAAGCCGTGGTCACAAATGCACGACAATTCATCGGGTGAAAAATTTGGACCCAAGCTTGGCACCCGCTCTACGAGATGTTCGACTCCCCAAGGATTTCAAAGGACCAAGAAAGGTGCTAAAATACACAGCTGACAAGGACGTGGTCGCCTGTATAGAGAGTTATGAATGTGCCATGGATATGCTAGAGGTCCCCGATGAAGTCTGCGTATGATATCTCACAATGATGCTTGACGGACCTGCTCGTACCTGGCTCCAACACCTCCCAGATAACTTGGTCCATACCTGGGTTGAGTTAAAAGAGAAATTCATCAAAAAATTCCAAGGAACATGCAAGCGCCTGTCTACCATTGTAGATTTCGAACATTGCATACAAAGGGAAGGGGAATAAGGCCACCATTGGGCACGACGAGTCACAGATATTATACACTCGTCGGATTGCATCACAGCTCAAACGACCGTCCTAGCCCTTGAAAAGAACTGCCTCTTTGAACCTTTGGTCCATAAACTCGGCCGAATAAAGGGAAAGGTCAAAGACATGGGGGAACTCATGGATGCCATCACTAAGTATGCCGAGTCCGACAAATCCAAAGACGGCGACTCCGACGTAGACAAATCCGCCAAAAAAAAAGAACGGAGCCAAGGGTTACCCCCACCAAGGCCCCAACAGCGACGAAAAAACCCACAAACACAAACCAGAGAAAGGAAACCCGATTTTGTAGAAAATACGAATTTGGGTCTCCAGATGCAGAAACCAAGGAGCGACTTTAAAAGGCCGACCCAGTCCGGCCAACCTACAAACTACGAGCAAGCTATGAAAGGGCCATGCCCAAAGCATAGCAGGACAAACAGACCGGCTAGTCACTCATGGGTAGACTGTTCTACATGGAAGGATTCAAACTAGAATATCTCCGGAGGAACGGCGGAAGCCACTAGGGCCCACCAAGTGGCGGCCCTCCTGGATTTAGTAGCGGCAGACCGACAACATCAAACCCAAACATCGGCTCCCAAGGTGGAGGATTCCAAACTCAGGGGAACCACGGAGCAGTCCATCATGTAGCATCCGGTGGAGGGCAGCGCCACACACCGAATGATGGCCACCAACTACAACCGGGCATCACCGGGTTTCAGGACCAGCCAAAACATCTCAACAACAACGGACTTTACCATGTCTTCACCACGAATAACAACAATAGGGAGAGGAAAAGCGTACAGCGAGAAGTCTCCCTCTTAGTCGCCACATAACCGGAATTACCACGCTGGCTCAGTTGGTCAGAACTGACAATCACCTGGAGCCGGGCGAACCACCCCCCCCCTATAGTCGAGCATCCTGGAGTCTTAGCACTGGTGGTCACGCCTCAAGTATACGGGCATACCTTGGACAAAGTCCTCATGGACGGCGTAAGCAGCATCAACATCCTCTATCATGACGCATTTCACCGCATGGGCTTATCCAACGAGCAATTACAGCCCTCTACGACTACGTTCCACGGCGTTGTCCCAGGCCATTCGGCCCGACCTATCGGCCGGTTCACCCTAGAAGTAGCCTTCGGGTAAAACACCAACTTCCGCTCCGAGGTCTTAATCTTCGAAGTCGTCAAACTACGAAGCCCCTACCACGCCATCCTAGGGAGACCGGCTTACGCCAGATTCATGACACGACCCTGCTATCTCTACCTCAAGCTAAAAATGTCAGCCCACATAGCATCACAATATGTGGCAGTCCCAAAACCGCTTTGGCATGCGAAAAAGACAACACCACCTACACAGAAACCGCTAGCATCAAGGAAGAAAACAAGGTGCGAGCCCTCGAAGAGCCGACGACGTCAGAAGAAACCCTGCGAAACGGGGCCCGACACATGGACTGATCACATCTCACAGCCGGAAGAAACTTAGAGCTACCGCTTCCTAAAGGACGACACAAGTTTTCTACCCCGCAAGCCGGGGCATAGCATTCTTCCCAAACCGAACGCTCCCAACTTTTCTCCTTTCCCTCCCCTTCTATCATGCTTTGTACCCCACTTTCTCCCTAAACACATATGGACACCGATTTTACCTTTCTTTTTGCAATTACTTCGTATCAGAGGCCTATCAAGGCACCCCATCCGCCTTTCTGCTCGATGCAAACTCGCACTCAGATGACCTACCTTCTTAACTTACAGTTTAATCAATATTAGTGCCTTAAAGTAATCCAAGTTGACCCTGAACTTAAGTCCGCCTAGCACTAGCACAAGTCATGTGACGCCGGTTTACAGAGGAGTCGTACTTACATGGACCCCCGTGGTCAACAATTCCTTTTTCATAAGTTACTTGGCGGCATTTGATCATGGAGAAGACTGACCCGGAACTTACTCGGTCTAAGGATGTTGTTATCACGCGCACGGTTGACTCCTACTAGCGCTAAAAGATAGAAACTAACATTCAAACAAGCAAAAACAACGAAAAAAATTAACCAACACACGCCAAAACACATACAGAGTATTAAATACAAGTTACTTATGTTCGATTACAGTTGCACAAGGAGCCACAAAAACCCCATAACTCTCAGCCTTGGGGCGCATCCTGGGCGGCATACTCGACCTTTTGTCCCCATATGACATCACCAGGCGTTGTTCGCATAGGCTCGGACGCTTATGGCTTATCCCAAATATCGGTTCCTTGACCTTTGGCTCAGAAAAAGGACGCCTCTTGTTGTTTTGATCATAACTGGGCTCAAACTTCAAGAGACTAACATCATCTGCCATCTTTGTAGCATAATGACGTACATTCTTGACAATCTGATCATAGCCACCTTCTTGAGGGCTGATCCATCGGCCTTTAGCTCCGGGAACACCCGCACCGGCTTGTTAAGTTCAACATAAGGATAGTATGCCTTACACAATGCCAAGGCATGGGTCAGACATTTGCGGCATGAAGACGAATTTACCAAATCAACCCACTCTGAAGCATTGGACAGCTCATGAAGAAACCCACCTGGAAAGAAGGATACTCTTGTCAACCGGTCAAACGCTCGATGACCTGGCAGCCGTCAGAGTAAATATCACGGATAACATCCATCACGGCTTCCAGCATTGTCACATCCGTGTCTCCCAATGCTGGATTGTCCTCACCTACAAAGCTCGAGGTATTGAGATCCGTACACACACAAAAATTGGACTTTCCAAAAGTCAACTCGTTTAAAAACTTACGAAGAACGGCTCTGGCAATGATAAGGACATGAGACTTGAGTGCATCATATTGTTCCTGGGAAGATCTCGCACTCGCCAGAACCAACTCCATAGCTTGTTCCTGGTTACGAGATTCGGCCTTCAAAGCTGTAGCTCATCGAATTTCTTCCTCAGCTCCTCCCGGAGTTGCCCGACTTCCTTGTCAATGGCCTCGCATTTTCCGTTTTCCAGCTTCCGCTGCCAACCGATCCATCAAGATTGTCTCTTTATCCACGGCCTTTAAACCCAGGGCCTGAAAAGGATTACAAATGATTATTCTTGCAGAATTTTGATAATTTGATATGGTATTTACAAAACCTATACCAAATCAAGGGGGCTAGATACTTATGCTAAGTAATAGAAAGTACCTCGTACAGTTTCTTCATCTTATCAAGCACGCCTTGCTACTACTCAAGCTGCGTCATGGTACTCGTGTACAATTCAAGGAAGGACACGTTTTCCCAATCTTCCAGGGTTGACGAAATAGGACCACCTTGAGTCGATAATTTCGGCACTAAAGATACAGCTGGCCCCAACGACCGTTCAATACCAGAACCTCCCGGCACAATTTCGGACGGTAGCACCTCCTTCCCAAGAACTGACCGCATGGCGTCGTCAGCAATGGAAACTGACTCCTTCTCACATGCTTGATAGGTGAGATTCACTCATTAAAAGGGGGAATTGGAATTACTCCATCCAGAGGAGGAGTCCCCTCCAATGCGACTTGTGCGCTAAAAAGACAAAACCCATAAGATCAATAAAACAAGAGGATCAGCATCATGATAAATCATAATGGACCTTCCCCATTGCAACCTTAAAGTTGTTGTCTCCATCATCATCTTCCGACTCTTCCAAAGACAAAGAGTTGGCACTGATGTTTTGTTTGCTAAGCGCACGCTCACCCTGGCGCGACGACTTTGAACGGACTCGGCGTCTGCTAAGATCTACTCGATGACCTGAAGCTTCGGAAGAAGAACTAGGAGTTCTTCTTTTTTCCTATTCCATCTCCTATCGATATGAAGGTGAAAAACCTATAAGAATAAGTATGGTCAATAGAAGACTGGATTTAAAGTTTACCTTTCTTAAAGCAAGGCGAGTCACCCGATGACTCAGTACCTCATTGTTTGAGGTGATTTTGGTCGAATTTTCGACGCCTCCTCCTTCAGTCAGGTCCCCTCCGATGCTTTCGTCCCCCTTTTCCCGTAAAAAACAGATAAATATCTAAGACTAAGCTAGGGAAATCCAACGGAAGAAAATAATACCTTTTCCTCTCCTTCGTGTCCTTCATCCTCATCCTCGTCGGCTTCACCGTCGACTCCCTCGATAGAAGTTGAAGGTTAATTCGCCGACCACCAAGGGTCGTCGGCCTATGGATGAAAAGATAACAAAAGGTGACTCGTAAATCTCATCTTATGAAAATAGGAAGGTCAGCAAATTATTAATTCTTACCTCAGGAGCCGGATTTTTAGCCCAGAAGGGGTCCAGGCCCACTCTGCTGACTTGTTCCAGAGGTTCACACAGGAGGTTCTTGGTAGCTCGTCTTATCTCGCCAGCAGTATATGCGATCTGTGTGAATCTCATATTATCACCCGATCCGGTATATTCACACATGAGTCGGGTACGGAGGCTTAAAGGTTGCACCCTCCATCCAACCCAGCACAGGATGAAATCAGTAGCATGGAGCCCGTGGGATAGAAGAGCCTTAATTTGCTTCTTCATCGGGACAAGTGCCTCTTTCTCTTCCGCAATTGGACATGAATTCAAGATCGGAGAATACACAAGACGATTCTCCCAAAACCCTGGTAGGTAAGGCTGGCCTGCAGGTCTGGTGTCCTTGCAATAAAATAAAGATTTTTTCCAATCCCTTGGTTGTAGAGCTTCATCAACGTGTAAATACATCGAACCCGTCATTCAAAAGTGACATCCCCACACTCAATGGATTGACCTCCGCTGCTCTCTGTCTGTTTATTGCAGTAAAAAATTCCAATAAAAGCGGAGTTGATTGTTTCCTTTGTAGATATACCTCACATAGTGTTGTGAAGTTTCCAATGTTAACAATGGAATTGGTAGCCAAATTATGAGGATGCAAACCATAAAAATGGAGCAACTCACAAAAAAAAGATCCAGGAGGACGGAAACCCGGGGTCATGTGGTCTACGAAAACCATGACCTCAGCCTTTCCAGGTCGAGGCCGGGTCTTGGCCCCAGGGGCCCGCCAACTTATAGATTCCCCAGAAGGGAGCAGCCCTTCATCCTCCAACTCGATGAGACGAGTCTCTGTTACATTAGATTTAGCCCAGTCACACGCAAGGGTAGATTTGGATTTCGTTGAAATAATTTTCTTGTTTCCCTTTGACTGCTCGGCCTTTCTGGCAGCCATGGCCTTCGACATTTGGGAAAGAAACAAATGAACTACGAAGGAGGATATAAAAGGTCAAGACATCATAAAAGACGATCAGTTGTTGTATAAAGAAATAAACACGAAATACTACGAAGAAAGTTTGGTAGAACAAACATGATACACGGATCTATTGAAACCAAAAGTTTTCCTTCGTTCCGCCACTCAAATATATCTAGATTTGGATAGAATGGAATTATGCTTGTGATCCCAGAAAGCCCTAGAAGAAGCATATCAAAAAAATTCGAATCTTCGGGACTGGTAAAATACTTACGGATTGGGCGAATGGGGGTGACAAAATCCCGTAGCTCGAAGACGAAGGTCGATGCGGTGAAGAGCCGAGCTTGATGCGTGCTAAGAAATACCTCGCTCCTGGATGCCCTCGAGCTTCTCGAAGAAAGGGTCATGCAAGAGGAAGAATACGAGGAAAGCAAGGGATAGGGGCGGAAGAGCTAAGAAAATGGAGTTGATTCCTATATATAAGGATGTAAGCTCAACCAACAGTACAAAACAAATGGAGTAATAAATAGGATTTTCTTGATCTCTGCGGGCGACATGACTAAACAAGCGGGCGGCCCCTCGATCTTAGGAAAATGGTGACTATTTGTGGATTTCATATCTAACTGATATATTAATTAAAGCCGAGACGACTCGCCTTTATCGATTCATCCATTGAAAAATCGTTTCTAAAAGGAAGATTGCCCTAAAGCCGACATTACACTAATCTTGGGGGCTACTGTCGGTGGCGGGGGGTAATTCACAGACCTGGAAGTATTAGAAAGAAGGCCTCCATAATCAAGATGAAGAGAGTCAACTTATGGGCCTGCTCGTTAACAAGAAGGCCCAGAAGAAGGTTCGGCCTATGAGTCGACCGACTTACAAATATGAAACCGATGGTAGAAGGAAAGAGTCTAGCTGCCTTGAAGGACAAGATAATTCATCGAAGAGATAGAATAGGAGTCCACCTCGTTTGATAGTCGGTCTCATTGTAAAACCCTAGGGCTCGGCGTGTCTATAAGCCGAGGCCTTGGGAAGTCACAAGGGAGAATCAATCTAGTCTAGTTCTTGAGACACCGGCGACTTCTAGCGCCCTTGTAATCAAGGTCTTCCACAAATAATACAAGAAAGGAAGGAAGTATGTATTTACCCCATTGAGGGGCCAAATCTGGGTAAATCCCTTTGTCTCTGTCGTCCTGATCTTCGTTCCGACTCTCTGTCGATCGACTCTCCCACCTCGTACGCACTCGTAGCCAAGACCCCGCAATCATGTTCTCTGTGAGGACATCTGGCGTGTTTTTTCCCACGACATAACGCCCAGCCCCCGCATCTGTGCATAAGGGTTGATGGGTGTCCTCACGGAGCGGTGTGAGTGGGCACCCGTTTCCTGGCAAACAATGATCCACTTCCAACGCAAGGGTGGTAGTTCTTAGTGTAACATGCATTGTCCCAAAGTACCACGTTGTCTTCGCCATGATTGTGATATTGCTTGTTCTGAAATTCTTAGTTCTAGTCTTCTTTAAAACTCCGGAGGAGTTTCTACATTTATGTTTTGCTTCACTCATGGAGGCTAACGAGATACCACTCTAGTATGTTCAAGCTATGTGCATTGTGATATTGTCTTGATTTTCGGCAGCATATTATTTACTTTTGGTTGTTTGTGATTGATCACTTGAAAGAAGGATTGCTTCGCGCATTTTCCTCATAGCATTGTTTCAACACTTGATAAACTCTTTTCATAGTACATGCTTATACAGATCTTATGAAGCAAAAGAGTTTGTCATAGTTTTCTTTGTCGCGTCCAGTTCATCAAACTGAATTGCTTGAGGACAAGCAATATGCTAAGCTTGGGGGAGTTGATACGTCTCAAACGTATCCACTTTTCCAAACATTTTTGCTATTGTTTTGACCTCATTCTTGCATGATTTGAACTAAACTAACCCAGACTGACGCTGTTTTCAGGAGAGATTCCTGTATGATTTTATTGTGTCCAGGATTATGGATTTTTAGGTTTCTCAGAAAATTCCTGGAAAATTCATAGAAAATCAACACACCAGAAGCTTCCGTGAGCCAGAAGTGGGGCCAGAAGGGCTCCAAGCGCCTTGCTGGCGCGGCCCCCCTGGCCTCGCTAGGAGGCCGCCTGGGGGGCTCCCACCTCCTCTGGTGCCCTACCTTGGCTCCTATTTATTCCTGTGACGCAAAAACCCCAGAAAATAAGTCGTTGTCCCAGTTTCCGTCGTGGAGCCGCCGCCACCCTCTGTTCTTCTCCGGGAGGGCTAATCTGGAGGTTGTTTTGGCCTCTGATGATGGGAGATCATCGCCATCGCCATCGTCATCACCATCACCAATCCATCCTCCCTCCATGACTTCTCTTCACATCTGTGACTAATTCCCTGCTGTAGGCAAAGGGGATGGTAGGGATTGGATGAGTTAGATCATGTAATAGTTCGTCAGATTGTTGGGGGCATGTTGCCTATCATCTACTTTTGTGTTTATCATCTTTGCTTGAACTTGTTTCTCTTAATGCTTGTCACTTTGTGTTTTCATGAGTATATATATGTTTTCATGAGTATATTTATGTTCTTGATCATATCTATGAGTTGTATGCTCCTATTATGGTTCGGAACCGGCGATCCCAAAGGTGACATCGTGGGACTCCAAAGGGGATGTACTATAATTTCAGTATTTCATGTGTCCATTGAGTTTAATGCTTTGTTCTAGTGCTCTTTGACATGAGCACCTTAAACTCCATAAGTTCCTTTTGGCCACATTCATAGAGGGATGGTAGGACAAAAGATGTTGTGCAAGTTCTTATTGCAATAATGCACAACTACCTACGGGATACATGCCTGATGTTTGATATTTGCCTAGATGATCCTTTATTTTTTGTGTACCTTGCCCCATGTTAAAATCTATTACATGTTCACTCTCATCCAAGCAGCGCCCAACCATCCATCTCCCTAGCCTACAGTGTTTTAATCCTGCTGGTTACTAGTAGTGTGCTTTTGCTGTTTTACTTTCGCTGTCGTCAATACCACTATCATATCACCGTTGCTATTAATATTTTGTTGCAGCAAAGTATATTTCAGGTGTGGTTGAATTGACAACTCGACTTTCAAAGCTTATAAATATTCTTTGGCTCCCCTTGTGTCGAATCAATAAATTGGGTTATCTTGCCCGCGAGGACTATCTCGTTCCCCTACAGTTGAGGGTCATCAATTCCGCATCTTTGTATTCGAGAAGTCGACACCCAATAATAGAAAATAAGGAGTACGTCTTTACCTTATGAGGGGCCGAAACATGGGTAAAATCTCGCGTCTTGTCATCTCGTCGACTCTCGCCTATTATTCACCTCACAGCAAAGGTCCCACGCTAAGTCCTCCAATGAGGACATCTGCCGTGACTTTCCCACGACACGGGGTTCACAGTGGGGCGTGAACGTCCTCCGGAATGCTTGTTGTTTGTTGTGGCGGCGGGAGCCTTAGGCTGCGTTCTTCTAGAATCACTGACTGGGCTTCCGGAAAGCGGGGTGTTTCCCCCAATAACGTGCACGTCACTCGAAAGCGGCGCCTTCCCGGATGCCCTCGCAGCAGTGGCCTTCTTTGCTTCTCCCTGGAAGTGGCGCATGGCTTCTTGTGCGTCTCCGGCTAGCGTGATGACACCTCGGGGGCCTGGAATCTTGATGATATTGTACAACCCGTAATCTACGGAAGCAAACCTCCTGATAAACAGCCGCCCGAGTAGTCTGTTGTACAAGAGGGGAAAGTCCGTGACATCAAAGACGAGCATCTTTTTTTGGAAATTGGTGGGGTCCCCGAAGGTGATGGGAAGCGAAATCTTCCCAAGGGGTTGGACCTCCATCCCACTGACTCCGCGAAAGGCGGCGGATGGGAGGAGGTGGCTTCTCGGAATTGGAATCTTCCCGAAGGCGCGAGAGGACAACAGGTTGATGCTAGAACCGGTGTCGTACATCATATTTCTGACATTGAAGTTGCTGATTGTCGGGGATAGGAGCGTGGTCGGCAGGCCATCATTGTCGTCCGGAAGGGTGGCAGGGTGGTTTCTGAAGTCCACCACTAGAGGGACATTGGTCCAACGAGAGACCCTGGGACCCTCTGGTGGGGACTGGACCGCAAGGACTTCTCTCAGTGATTTTTGGTATTGGCGGTAGGAGGCGATCGCGGACGCTCCCCCATGGATGTAACCGACAAAATCCACAGCAGCCTGAAAGTCAACACTCGCGTCGCCTCCGGATTCCTCCTTGGCTTGCCCTTATTCTGGTAGCCTCCTCATCCCGCGTTGGGAACCTCCGCCTCGCTGAGCCTTTCTTTTGGCATCCTACATGGAGTAGAAGGCCGCCATGTCTTCTTGGAGCTTGATGACGGAGCGGCGAGAGGATTCTGCGGGACAAACACTTGATGGCGGCTACGGACACCAAGGGTCGTCGCGATCCTGATCCCGAGGTGGAGTAATTGGGAGAGTTACCGCATTCCCTCTTGGCAACGAGTATTTATTTCCCCTTCTATCCGTGGGTGAATCGAGTGCCTTGCAGTAGTTATTTTTTTCCAATCAGCAGCTTACGCACACGCCATGGCCCCAAAGCGTCGCGCTCCCTAGGTGGTTGACGATGAAAGCCAACGAGCTCCCCGCGGGGGTGCTGTACGTGGCCGCCGCTGCCGAGGGAGAAGGAGTCGAGGAGGACGGGCAACGCTGGCTGTTGGGCCTTCAATGAGGGTCCTCCCACCCGTCACACAGGGGTGGGGGAGCACTCGAGGAAGGACGTGGCGTAGCCGCGGCGGGCGCGACATTGGAGGGCGTGGTTTCACAGCCATACCGCCGGCTGTCGTCCGCAACGCCCACGGCGAGCCCATCAGCTTCGAGTTCATCGTTGAGGTGACGTCGGCTACCTGCAGGTGGCTTGCCCTTCCGCCTATGTTTCGTGAAGCGGTGAGGGAGGCCCAGGCTCTGCACTTCTGGGTGCAGGTGGATGGTTGTCCTCACGGAGTGGTGAAGGTGGAGACCCACATGGTGACCACAGGCGATCTATGTCTGTCGCACGGGTGGAAAGTCTTTGTTCGTTTCCACAAGATGGACCGCGGAGACTTGCTCCTATTCCGAAACGATGGCAAGGATTTCCTCATGCTGAAGTTCTTCAGTGAGAAGGGCAACCATATGGAGTTCTGTCCGGAGTATTCCAGCAGCGGCGCGGGCTCGCCTGTGGACGAGGATGACGACGTTTCATCCGAGCGGCACAGGGGGGAAGAAAGCTCCAGCAGAAGTGGGGACGAGAAGATCCCGGAGGACATCAAGCCGGTGGTCCACGTTGACTGAGGCCAGTTATAGGCACCGTGGAAATAGTGGTCTCCAGGAACCTTGATACACGCGGTGCCAGACAGGAACCTTGCCGGAAAGGTAATATCACTTCCTAGAAGCCTGAGGCATCCCAGCACAAGCCTTCCCGGAACTGTCTACAGCTGACAGTCAGTAGCATAATAAGGAAAAATCGCCTTCAAGATGGCCTCAAATCAAGAAACGCCCAACATGAAAGTTGTTCAAAATTTCGTAGGCTACAACTTTACTCTTGTCAACTTATTCATCTAAGGTCATCTATGACATTGCAAAATATATGTCTACGACTTCTATGGCAAAGCAACCAGAACAAGACAAAGGCTAGCTTAACGGCCAAGGAATGGCTGGCTTGTGGGCCAAGGAGCAGCTGCCTTGAAGATCAAGGAGCAGCAGGCTTGAAAACCAAGGAAGAGTTGGATTAGGTGCCAAGCAGCCTCATCCACCCCTAGTATAAAAGACACAAGACAGCTAGAGAATGAGGGGCAAGAGACAAGTATCTACACGTGGCGGGCGCAAAGCGACACCTCGCACGCGCCTCCTAGTGACTCAGCGCATGCATGATACCCTTTGTCACCGCGCCGCCTCTCAAGAGGGGTGGCATTTGTGACGATCCCTTTGATTTATAAAAGGGAGACGTCGGCCACCTGATAGCCAACTTTGGCTTATCCCCAATTCATCCTAGCTAGCCAAGAGAAGAATACAAGAGTGTAGTATAGGAAATCCTTCCCGGAGGATCACTTTGTACCATTATGCTCCACCGCAAGAAAGAACAAACATGCAGGATTGGGGCTTTTAGTCTTCGGACGGCCTGAACCTGGGTAAATTACTGTTTGTTCATCGGCACTTGGCGATCGACCATTATGTTCTTCCATGCGCTACCCGCGACGATCCCCATAAAAGGGAACCTCCGCGGCCCCCCGTTGTCCCCGACATCGACATCTGGTGCTAGAAGGAGGGTTAGCGCACACGTAGGCTCCCTCATCTTCGCCTTCGCCTCCTTCAGCATATCCATCCATCGTGCAAGGGCGGCGTCCAACTGCCGCCACACGCGCGCGTATCTGCGCATCAAGGCCGCGTTCGCGTCAATGCAAGCTCAGCACGCGGCGGAAGCCACCGCGCAAGTTCAATATAGCCCCCTCATCAATCCCGCGGTGAGAAATACTAACCATCACTCAGCTTGTTGCCTGGATGAATCACCGTTAGCACGAGATTATTCGGCGAAAGCCACAACCGATGGAAGTGCATTTTTTGGGGCTCTTTTCGGAAAGCTTTTCGGGTTTCCATTGTCGTTTCACGGCATGGAAATAAACCCCGACCAGATCCTAGCGATCGAGCGATCCCGGAACCCCGGATGGCATAATTATTCCCTGGGATGGTATCTTCATTCCCCGAGAAGTGCATATTCAAGGTACATGAAGACATTCTCACCGGGTTTCTACCATCGCTCCGCGATGTAGAAATAAACTGCGGCAAGAGTAGAGACATGCTCCCCGGGTTTCTACCATCGCTCTGCGATATAGAAATAAACCCCGGTACGAGTAGAGACATGCTCCCCGGGTTTCTACCATCGCTCCGCGATGAAGAAATAAACCCTGGTACGAGTAGAGACATGCTCACCGGTTTTCTACCATCGCTCTGTGATGTATAAATAAACCCCGGTACGAGTAGAGACAAGATCCACGGGTTTCTACCATCGCTCTGGGATGTAGAAATAAACCCCGGGACGAGTAGAGACATGCTCCCTGGGGTTCTACCATCGCTCCGCGATGTAACCGGTTAACCATCGATTCCATGGTTGGTGCGCTTGGGATCCAGGCTGTCCTCACAAACCAACACTAATTTTTCTGTACACTTTGTCCTCACTCATGCGCAACCGGAATCAACTTCACGGTCGGTCACCCATCCCAAGACTACTCCAAGCCAAGCACGCTTAACTTTGGAGTTCCTTGGAGCTGGGCTTCCGCTAAAGAAGGTGCAGCTTGTTGATATGAGTAGTCTATCATTTCTATTGAGATCCTGGGCTGTTACATACACCACCCCTCAAAGGAACCGACGTCTTCATCGGCCCAGCAGGAAAATTCCCCTTTGGCACACGTTTGTGCGCGCTATTTGCAAGCATCCAAGATGTACCCCATGTAAGCCTCACCGACTGACACGCACACTGTAAAACCGCCAGGGTCGGCTCGGATACCAGCTGTAACGCCCCGACCACTCCCAACCGGTTAACCACTGATTCCATGGTCGGTGCGCCTGGGATCCAGACTGTCCTCACAAACCAACACTAGTCTTTTCTGCACACTTTGTCCTCACTCGTGTGCACCCGGGATCAACTTCCTGGTCGTTCACCCATCCCAAGACTAATCCAAGCCAAGCACGCTTAACTTTGGAGTTCCTTGGAGCTGGGCTTCCGGAAAAGAAGGTGCACCTTATTGATATGAGTAGCCTATCATTCCTATTAAGATCCTGGGCTGTTACATAAACCCTGACAAGAGTCAAGACAAGCTCACCGGGTTTCTATCACTGCTCTGCGATATAGGAATAAACCACAGCAAGATCTCCGTGATCGAGCAAAGGTACCATCCTATCCTCCTACCTGGGGCGTTGTGCGCACCAAGCGCTATCGATACAGACTGCACCTCTATTAGTGCGTCCATGTTGGTTCCTAGATGCTCGAGGACTATGATCTTTTCTTTCACCGCAATAGTTCTGGAAGGGTATTAAACAAGTTATCACAGGAAATCGGATGGTCCTTTTTGGGTAATAAAAGTTTCTAAGCCTAGATCCGTCCGGCTAGAGACCGGAGATGAAGTCCCCGTAAATGACTCGTGAAACATCGAGTGTATAATGAAGTATCATCTTCGTAAGTTCTACCCGTAAGCATCATGTTGTTGCCGGATTTTGTCTTCAGCAACACGCAAGTAAAAAGAGGCCTCCGGGTCCAAATTCATAAACGAATCTCAAAACATTCCTGGATGTTTCTTCCCGGACGATTGTCAATATTCCCGAATGTTTATTCCCGAACGGTTATCAATATTCCCGGATGTTTATTCCCGGACGGTTAATATTCCCGGATGTTTATTCCCGGACGATCATGAATATTCCCGGATGATTATCAAAATTCCCGGATATTTATTCTCGGACGGTTATCAATATTCCCGGATGTTTGTCCTGGAAGATCATCGGCATTTCCAAAAGACTATTTCCGGAATATGTCGAGCAAGAGCAGAGACCTAGCCCAGACAGTGTGGAGTTCACTCGTCTGACCTAGGACCGGAGGCTACTGTCGGTACCGTGGAAATAGGGGTCTCCAGGAACCTTGATACACGCGGTGCCAGACAAGGACCTTGCCGGAAGGGTAATATCACTTCCTAGAAGACGGAGGCATCCCAGCACAAGCCTTCCCGGAACTTTTTACGGGTGACAGTCAGCACCATAATGAGGAAAAAACTCCTTCAAGATGGCCTCAAATCAAAAAGCGACCAACATGAAAGTTGTTGGAAATTTCAAGGACTACAACTTTGCTTTTGACGTCTTTTTCATCCGAGGTCATCTAGGACCTCGAAAATATATGTCTACCACTTTTGTGCCAAAGCAACCACAACAAGACAAAGGCTAGCTTAAAGGCCAAGGAATGGCTGGCTTGAGGGCCAAGGAGCAGTTGCCTTGAAAACCAAGGAGCAGTAGGCTTGAAGACCAAGGAACTGCAGGATTGAAGATCAAGGAAGAGTTCAATTAGGGGCCAAGCAGCCTCATCCACACCTAGTATAAAAGACACAAGACAGGTAGAGAGTGAGGGGGTTTTCCCATAGTACTTCCCGGAGGACCAAGAGACAAGTATCTACATGTGGCTGGCGCGAAGCGACACCTGGCGCGCGCCTCCTAGCGACTCAGTGCACGCATGCTACCCGTTGTCACTGCGCCGCCCCTCAAGAGCGGTGGCATTTGTGACGATCCCCTTGAGTTATAAAAGGGAGACATCGGCCACCTGATAGCCAACTTTTGGCCTATCCCCAATTCATCCTAGCTAGCCAAGAGAAGAATACAGGAGTGTAGTATAGGAAATCCTACCCGGAGGGTCACTTTGTACCATTATGCTCCACCAAAAAAAAGATCAGGCTTGCAGGAGTAGGGCTTTTTTGTCTCCGGACGTCCTGAACCTTGGTAAATTACTGTGTGTGCATGGACACCTGGCGATCGACCATTACGTTGTTTCGTGCGCTACCCGCGATGATCCCCCATCAAAGGGACCTCCACAGTCCCCCCGTTGTCCCCGGCATCGACAGCGGCCCCTGCACTTTTCTTCTTTTTATGCTTGTAATGGATCCAGAAAGCCAAGAGGATCCGGTTTGTGAACCCTTCTTCAGATCACGAGGGTAGCTGCTTTTTTACGTGTCTTCTTCCTACAAAAACGCCTTACCATGAGGGTAAGAACGAGAGAGACGAGCGTTACATACTACTTGTCGTCGTGCGAGCTACAGGGAGAGCTTGGTCTGGCGGGGTTTTGCACGCCGGTTAGGTCTCTTCTGAATAGCACGCCTGATAGTAGGGTTAGTTCAGACATCGTTAAAGTAAATCGTACTAACACAGACCGATTTTGTCCCCGGGGAATTTTTTGGTTGCACACATAAACATGGATCCGGAGATCACATCTTACAAATGTGGCGCTGCCAGGAAACTGGTCATCAGGCAACTTTATGCTCTCACGGGTAGAACTTACGGAGATGGTACTTCCGGAGGTGCTCGATGTTCCATGATTTTTTCACGAGGACTCCATCCTTGGTCTCTAGGCGGACGGATCCGGGCCGGGTGACTTGGACTACCCGATAATGGCCTTCCCACTTTGGAGAGAGCTTGTTTAGACCCCTCCCGGACTATAGTCAACGGAGGAAAAGGTCGCCTTCCTCAAGTTCTCGGGATCGGACAAGGCGGCTGTCATAGCGGCGAACTCCTTGCTGGTATCGCGCGGCGCGTGTAGCAGCCTGAGTACCTACTTCCTCGGCAACGACGACATCTCCTTGACGGATTTGCTGCTATTCAGCCTCATCGAAGGCGCAAACTCGAGGAGATCCATATTTGAGTTCTGTGGGAAGCACCGCCTCCGGACCGTAGACAAGAGCGAAAGGCGTCTCATTTGTGGCTCAGCTGTTGTCGGTAACCGGATACTAGGGTACCCCGTTTCCCTGCATTCCGACCACGCCTCTCAGACAATTTAGGAGCGACCATGGAGGATTCCGGCAAGGAGGTGTCGAGAACATCTCGCAAGACGCACGGAACGATCACTTTGCATCACTTCCGGAATGGTGGAGCCCTCCAGCTGGTTTCCACCGCCCGACAAAGAGCACGGCGCATTCAATACGATATAAGACAAGAATGCACCGCTGACAGGAGGCATCCAACACCTGGCGGGTTCCTTCGCGCCTACTCAGCCCATGCATGCACCAGCCGTCCCAGCGACGCCACGGGAACTTCCCGGAAGACCACAGAGCACCTCGCATCTACAAGTATAAGATAACCGCCTTTACTGTAGCTATCAGTGGTCCTATGGCGCGCCCCTTGCTCTATAAAAGGGAGACATCGACCACATCAGTAAAGGGGGGGAGAGGAGATGAAGAGAGGAGAGAAAGAAGCTAGTGTGTGACCAAGGAGAAGAAGGAAGAACCAAGAAAATAGAAAAGAGGTAGAGGAGAAGAAGCCTCCGCCTAGAACAATCCATAGCTAGAAGAAGGAGGAGTTTATCCCTAGAACTTCTCGGGATGCCTCTCAAGGATTTCCCTTGTGAGGGTACCTAGTTTCCACCAAGAGGAGAGAATCATAGTGGAGTGTAGAGTAGCGTATCTCCTCCCTGGAGATCACCTTGTACTATATTCTTTAACATAGGAAGATCAAACATACAGGAGAAGGTCTTTTAGTCTCTGGACGACCCGAACTTGGGTAAACACCCATGTTTTCTTGCACCAGCTCATCCATCCCATTGCCGTTTCAACGCCACAAGAAACCTCCGTCCACATCAACCAGGAGGGAACCTTATGTGTTCCCCGTCCCGCACGGTCTCAGGGTCGTGCCCTTCCGGGGGAAGCCCTTCTAGAAGTTCTTCTCGGGGCAGCCTCGCCGTTGTTGTCCCCAACTTCTGGTACTGGGAAAGGGCCGAGCAGCAACCCCCCGACACCTGGCGCTAGAAGGAGGGCCTGAGAAGCAACCCCCGACAGATGGTGCTAGAAGGAGGGTGGGCCATCACGTCGGCTGTAATGTTTGTTCCCTGTGTAGGTTTCGAAGCTTCTTCGCGCTCTCACCGCATCCCAGCAAGTGCCATCGATGTGGGTATCGGCACGGGCGACGGTCCGCCTTGCCCCTCGCGCTGGTTATATGGTTTTCACGCTCGGGTTCTTCTCAGCGCTTCCGGGTGAGAGTTCCGAGAAACCTCGCCCCCAATGTTCTCGGGAATAGCATCCCGGGTGGTTTTTTGTGCCGGATGTTTGTTCCCACAAGGTTAATAGACGCCTTCCTTTGACGGCCTCCCGGCAACCAAGGGATGGCCATCTCATCATTCCCGGGCGGTTGTACCATATGGTTTGCTCTTCTCAGATGATAATTCCCGGAAAACACCTGCTACACTAGGCAAGAGTGCACGAGGCCTCGCCCTCACATTACCTTGGCAAAAAACTCACAAGAGGTCGTGCCGTCCGTCGACTTTGGTTCTCCACGAGATAAATTTCACTCGAACAACTGGCCTCACTAAGTGCGGACAATTTGAGCTATCACTATCGGTCCATCCGATAAGCTCCGTTCTGAGTAGCCTTTGCGGGATCCGTACCTACCCAGGACAAGGTTCTATCGGATGGTCCTCACCTCTCGGGATCCAGCCATCCCAGAAAGACCGGGCTGGAGTTCCTATCAAGCATTCGTGCGGGCGGATGTACTAGTCTCCCGGAAAGACCCGCCGGAACGAATCGCACAACTCATACCTCGTACCGAGGCTACACCGCAAAATATCAATGGGATTGTGTTCCCTGTAATCTCTTGGTTCTCGAGTCCACTCTCTTAGGGATATAACCGATGGAACTGAGCACCTACTTCCCACACCTCCATCAGTTTTCTCACCAACTGTGCCTACCGCACGCAAATGAGGACGCTCGTAGTGCTCCCTTGATAAGCCGTGCAAAATTTCAAGTTACATTTACCAGAATCCGTTTGTCGGACGTTTTCTCCGAGACACCGGAAACATATAAGGTATCCAACAGGTACGAAAAGAGACAAGTTCTCTAAGTTACTACATGCATTACTACTACATAGAAGGGGATTTTTTGGAACAAAAGCACTGCTTAGCTTTTTCCAGATCGATATTTACATCTTGCGCTAACAGGACGGAGTGGTTACACCACTACCACATTCCATCTACTGCTAAGTACAAAAGTGAAGGGCCAAAATGAGGGCGCCCTACAAGGGTGGACTGCCGGATTGGAGCTACAGTCCTCGCCTGAATATTTCCGCCGGTGTCTCGCCTCCTTAGAGTTCAGCGGCAGACTCAGCACCCAGGAAGTCATGGACGACTCTCACAGCACCCTGCTCGTCGGGGGCGTCGGCGACGACCTCCGCACAACACTCCGTGCGGGTCCCCCATGGATGGAAGACCTTCAACCACAGGGTGTCCTTGCCATCGAAGCATAAGAGGATGGCATAGAACTGCTGGATGTTCCTCCAGCGGATGAATGATGCCAAGCCATTATCCAGGTACATGGCGCTATCACCGCCGAAGACCGTGGACACCCACACGGAGCCATGGGTGCAGCCCTCCCCCTGAAGGTACAAGACTTGAGGCTTGCGCCCAACCGTTGCCTGCACAAATGGCTCCGGCAGCCGAAGCCATCCGCACAAAGGGTCGGTCGCCGCCACAAAGAACCCGTGGGCCGGCACCGCCGTGTGGGCCCTCGTCAGAGCCGAAGACGATGCCCCGCCGCAACCTCGACCATAGTCGCGCCGGACAGCTTGGGTGCAAAATATTATCTGGAAAATGTTCCCATCCATGGAAACACCCTCGCAGACTTGGCCACATGAGACGCAGTAGAGATGCTCAAAACTACGGTCGCTCAGCAGGCACAATACTCGCATGGTTTCTCATATTTACATGGGACTCCTTGTCCAAGTATGATTCGGAAAACAGAATCCCCGGCTCCCGCTGCCTCCAGCAACCATCGCCAGCACAGAGGACATCCGGATCTCGAACCATAGTAGGCAACCCGATTTACCGCACAGCCGGCTGCCATGGTCTCCGAACCGGCAGTACAACCCCCACTTCAGGAGGAAGAGGCAGGTTTTTTCATTAGTTTGGTGGGAAATCGGTGCTTGGTTCTGGCTTTGTGTAGAGGCCGCATACAGTCAGATTTTAAAGGACCTCGCAAAATCCCAAACTACATAGCAGACATGGACCCGTCGGCATGGATCGAAACTTATGATCTAGCAATGGATATGCTATGGGATAGAGATGGAGTCTGCGCCCGATGCCTCACAATGATGCTGGAACCGGCCGGCTTGCACCTGGCTCAAGAATCTCGCCAAGAACTCCATCAACTCCTGGTTAGAGTTGAAGGAGAAGTTCATCCAAAATTTCCAAGGCACATGCCGGAGCACCACGACAATCATCGATCTGGAGCATTGTGTTCAAAATGAAGGAGAGTCGTCCCACTACTGGGCACGACAAGTCACCGAAATAATTCACTCCTCAGATAGAATCATTGTCCAGACAGCCGTTTTAGTCCTGGAGAAGAACTGCAAATTTGAGACTTTGATCCATAAACTCAGTCGTATTAAGAGAACTATCAGAGATATGGGGGAACTCATGGATGCAATCACTAACTATGCCGAGTCCGACAAAACCAAAGAAAACGACTCTGATGAGGAAAAAACTGGCCAAAGAAAGAAAGGTGGTAGCAAAGGGCAGTAGAACGGTGGGAATAAGAGTCAGTAAAACAAGTGCCGGCTTGATCAGAATACATCTAACTTGGTATCCAACACCAATGTCGGCTTCCAAAGATAGAGTCAAGGGGGCAACTACCGGAAGACGGAGGAGAGCTTTCGCCCAAATAGCTATGAGTCCGCTATCAAAGGGTCGTGCCCAAGACATAGTAGACCAGGTCGCCCGTCTAATCACTCCTGGGAAAACTTCTAGATCATGCAGAAGTTCAAGAGATGAGGAGGTAACGGTGGAGGATATCAAGGATCCCATGGGACAGGTTCAGGAGCCGACTACAATAATGGCAACCAACAAACCGGCCACCAGAGTGCCGGCTACAACAATAGGAATCAGGATTCAGGCCACATAGGAACTGGCTCAGGATCCCAGTACCAAGGATCCGGAGGCGGGAGGCAGATGCAATCAGAACTTACCAGATTTCAACAAAACCCGAAGCAACTCAATGACCATGAAGCGTATCACGTTCTCACCACCTGCAACTTTCGGAGAGATAGAAAACTTCAACAGTGTGCTGCTTTGTCTATGGCGAAGGAGCCATCCATACCTAAGTGGCTCAATTGGTCTGAACAGCCAATAACCTGGACAAGGGATAATCACTCCCCAGTGGTAGATAACCCGGGGACCCTAGCCTTGGTAGTAGAACCACAAGTTGGACGATACACCTTGCATAAGGTACTCATGGATGGTGGAAGTGGCATCAACATCCTCTACTATGAGACTTTCCGCAGAATGGGGTTAACCCAAAAATAGCTACAACCCTCCAATACGATTTTTCATGGAATCGTCCCAAGTAAATCGACATGAACCATAGGCAAGATATACATCGAGAAGGCTTTTGGGAATTCTGAAAACTTTCGCTCTGAAATCATACCCTTTGAAGTCGTCAAACTCGATAATCCAGATCATGCCATTTTGGGAAGGCCGGCTTACGCCCGCTTCATGGCTCGTCCCTGCTACGTCTATTTGAAGCTCAAAATGACAGGTCCAAACAGACCAATCGCGGTTGAAGGAAGCCAGTCATGGGATACCGAATGCAAGGAACAACATGTTAAATACGCCGAGTCAGCCCGCGCTAAGGAAGTGTTGACGACTTATAAGGAGTAGGTAGATCCGGAGGATCCGAAGATCTTGAAAAAGACGACTCTTGATACAAACCCGAAGTTTCAATCGGCTCAAGATACCAAGAAAGTCGACTTCGTCCCTGGTGATCCTTCACAGGAGTTCATCATTGGGACGGGGCTCGACATCGAATCCAAAAGCCGGCCACGCCCTCGGATCGGCCTCTTTCATCTCAACAGGGTTTGGGTTATCGGGACACCTCACGTGAGGTTCCGGGCCCTCGCCGGCCAAGGGTGGACCAACAAGGAAACCATGTCCTCACTGGTCCAGGTTGTTTTAAAGGATATTTTCTAGGAGCGACCCAAGAGATATATATGCATGGTTACAAATGGTAAATCAGCTTGGGCCACCTCTAGAAATGTTTGAGGCTAGGTAGGTAAGAAAAGGGGACCCCATAGTATCCCACACGCGGTTAGGCACGCTCGTCAAGAGACACAATACCCGGAACTCGGGTCCTAGGTGACTCAAATGGAACAAAGCGTCGGGGCGGGATAGCCTAGGCCTTCCATCCTTCGTCGAATATAGTCAACTTTATAATAATCATATCGTCCAGAACAATATAATAATGTGATAGCCAAAACCAAGGAGTAACAGGGTAACATCGTAGCATCCTAAGCATGTATACTAAGCAGGGGATGAGCAATGAGCAATAGAAACATAGCAGTACATGGTTTGCTGGGAGGGGACATGGCTGGGATCAAACATCAAACCTAACCTAGACTAGCATGCAAACCGCTGGTTATCATAGAATGGATCATAAGTAATGTATACTCCTTGCCTGTTGATAAGTCGGGTTCCGAAGGTGTAGTTGATCGCAAGCTCGCAACATCTCCGAAGGTAACCGCAGGAGCACACAAGAGGTAAACACTAGAAAGCAATCAACGTGCAAACATCTATTAGTATGAAGCAATCACGAGCAATCAACAACAAGAAAACAACACGAGACAACACAATACGGTATTGCATCTATCGTTGAGAGCGGTTACTAGCAGGTTATGTGAAGTATTCGTCACACACGACGATACCGCATGTTTAGAATGGTTCAAGTTATTTAGCTACACAAAATGAGCAAAAGTTGTTAACATGGCATCTCACTCAAGCATGGCATAGCACACAAACATGGCAAGAGGTGTAGCATAAGTAACCTATCTATACTAGTCAAGTTAAGCGGGGTAAACTCCTAAGCATGGCACAACACTAATTACCCCGTGATAATTAAGCTTTTAGTACTGTTCTGCCCTAAACAATATTTTATATTTGTTAACAACATCAAACAATTGCATAAACACAATCTACACGCATTTTTAATCTGATCAATAGTTAAAAAGTTATGGCAGATTACGAGTACAGTGGAAAGGTTGTAATTAGCAGTAAAAAACAACATGTAGACAAGTTCAAACATGGCAAAGGAACACAATTTATTAATCTTCATGAAAAACTAAGCAAGTTTCATGTTTAAAGCGTCGCGATCCGAGATACCGTTAAAAAGATAAGGGCAACGCAAAAATCTAAAACAATCTGCAAAATTAAAATCCTAGAAAAGGAAAAAAAACTCTAACGAGACGAAACTGGCTAACGGGCCTAAACAAGGGGCAGCGCATCATAACTAAATAACGCCTACGGGCAAAAAACTATAACAGGGCAACTAGGCCAAGCCCAACTGGTAACAGAAAAAAAAACAAGCAAATAAAAAAACAAAGGGCGCTTACCAGGTGGGCCTGGCCCAGGAGACGTGGGCGCTGAATAGGGCAATCTCGCCTTAGGCGGGGCGAGCCAGGCCAAGGGGCGTGTGCTGGTTCTGGGCCGCGCGTAGATGGGTCGGCGGCGTGAGCATGGCCCACCACGGGCGAGACGGCGAGCGATTAGCGCTCTCGTCTTTCTCCAGGACGAGGCTAGCGGCGCACCTGGTTACCGGAGCTCCGGCGAGGGGAGGTGGTGCAGCGGAGTCCGGCTAGGGGCGGCGGCATGGATCTGGGCGCGACGGAGGGCCCGCAGGCGGCGGCGGCGGCTCCTGCGAGCTTCGGGCAATATCGTCCATGGCGGCTTGGGGCAAAGAGGAGAAGAGGAAAAGGTCAAAGGCGGGAGGAGAGGGAAGAGAGGAAGGAGAGGCGTGCGGGGAAGGGCGGCGAAGACCTGCGGGGCTCGTCGGCGGCGGTTGGGCTCGCCGGCCGGAGGCGGGTGGTGCGGCGGCTGTGTGGTGGTTTCCACGGGAGGCGGCTCGTGCGGGGAGAGGAACTCGGGGCTGGGGCTGATGATGTGGCAGCCCTTGGATCGTTGGATCAGCCGATCCAACGGTCCAGAGCGAGGGAGGCTGGGGTTTGCTGCGAAAATAGGCTAATTGCGAAAATTGGGACTATTTTTCCAGATCTGGGGGCTGGTGGCTGCCTAGGTGCTTAGGGGAAAGCCTAAGTGGGGTGGTGGTCTATTGATAGCCCAGGTGGCTGGCAATTTGCAAAAACATCCCCGGTTTCTCTCTCGCGCGCGCGAAGTTTACGTTTCTGACCGGTGGGGGTCCGCAGGACCTCCGATTCGGGTAAAACTTCGAACTGCGCGATCAGCGCATCGAGCCGGCGGCGTTCACCTCGCGCTGGAACCGATCCGAGAACACTTTCCGGCGCGCTATAAAAATAACCCATTTAATTATTAAACGGGTTTTTCGTTCCGTTGGCTACGGCTGGTCTTATGCGGGTTTTTGCGACGGTAATCGGGTGAAACCCGGTGTCGCAAGGTCAAGTGTCGGGTGGCAAGGGTCGGTCTCCGTCTGGTACAAGATAAGAGGGGGAAAATAATCGCCGATTGATAAATCGGGGATGCAAACACCACAAACAAGGCAGGCAATCAACCAATTCACACCGAAAATAATTTTTTTAATTTTTGTGAAAAGTGGGCTGTTACATTAAGTATGAGCCATGAACAAATATCAAATCCCAAGCCCTGGTCAACTTTATCAATGATTGGACGGAACTCCAGGCACTCATGGATAAATCGACTACCAAGTATTGGACGATGCACTTTGATGGAAGTCGGCAGCTCCAGAGATCAGGAGCCGGAGTCGTTCTCACTTCACCTAGGGGAGAAATTATGTGACGTCTTACAGCTGCAATTTACTTGCACTAACAATGCAGTTGAATACGAAGCCCTTGTCCATGTCCTGCGATTGGCACGTGAGATGAACATAAGCCGTATCAAATGCTTTGGTGATTCTAATCTTGTTTTCCAGCAAGTATCAGGGAAGTGGGATTCTAAGGACCCCATCATGGTGGCCATACACTACAGGAAACAGCAGTTTTGCCGTCAGCCAAAGCTGACGGCAAACATTTGATTCACGGACGGCAAAGGCATTGCCGTCAGCTCCCGGACGGCAAAGCATTTGTCAGCTATATAGTCGGCAACGGGCGGCTTTGCCGTCAGCCGAAAATCGACGGACGAAAAAGCCACTGCCGTCAGTTTTTCTGTACTGACAGTCGGCAAACAGAAAACTAAAAATAATAATTATTTGGTGGGCCCAAACACATCTATGACGTCTGCTCTTAGAAAAACTCACGGTAATGACTCTTTAATAAGATAAAAACCGTGTCCAGCTGCTGAAATCTGCCATGAACGTATTCTCGCCATGGCTCACGTCGTGTGAAGTCCACACCGAAGACCACCCCTGAGACCGCGCGACGCCACGGTGAAGTCCTCGCCACGTCGGAGACCTCGCCGCGCCGGAGTTCCTGACGTCACGTTGCAGTCTGTGCCTCGCCGCATGCCGCCGCGTCGGACCTCAACGGGTTGAGTGCGCCGGAGTGCTACCTGCCGCCGCGCCGGAGTACCTCCCTGCAGCAACCCTGAGCCAGAGCGTTGGATTCCTCGTCGCGCCGAAGCTCAACGGGAGGCTGGGAGCGCCGGAGTTCTCCCCGCTCCGTGTCGGAGGTTGGGGGCGCCGGAGTCCTCCCCGCATCGCGCCGGACGTTAGGGCGCCGGAGTCCTCCCCGCTCCGCGTCGGAGGTTGGAGCGCTGGAGTCCTCCCAGCGACGCGCCGGAGGTTGGGGCGCCGGAGTCCTCTGCACGCCGCGCCATAGGTTAGGTCCTTGACGCGCCGCGCCGGAGTTCAACGGGAGGTTGGGGCGCTGGAGAGTAGAGGCGTCGGAGTCCTATCGGGGAGAGAGGAGAGGTGTCAGGGGAGACAAGGCTGAGCGCCATGGCCGGCGAGAGATAGGCGTGTGCTGCTCGGTTGGTGAAGAAGATAAGAGCATCTCCACCCGTTCACCCCAAGTCGATTTTCGGCGCTATTTTAGCGCCACTTGGGGACGCTTGGGTGGCGAAAACTGCTTGGGGGGGGGCCGGCTACCCATCCGCGGCCCCAATATGCCCCCCCCCCCAACTTCGGCCAAATTTCGACCAATTCTAAGTAAATTTGGTCAAAATCAAGTAAATTAGACCAACTTCAAGCGATTTCATTAAAATTCGAGCATATTTTACATAAACGACGAAAAAAAGAAAACTAGTCTACGGCTGAAACAAGAAGGCGTAAAGGGCGTCCATGGACGTCTCCTGGGCGCCTCCTTCAGCAGTGCCGCCGGCGGCGCCATTTTCGTCGTCGTCGCCGCCATCCTTTGGCTCCGGATTGATGCCGGCCTGTGCGCCACAGGTCCCGCCGCCGAGTGGCCCCTTCTCCTGCGCACCCGCAGTGGCACCTCCTCGTCCTCCTCGTCTGTGGCGTCCAGCACGATGAATGGCGGCGGTGGAGGCACCCACTTGTTGCGTCTGCTGCTGCCCGCGCCACGTGACGACTTCTTCTTCGCCGCCTCGGCCCTCGCCACCTCGGCGCGCTTCTTCGCCTCGGCGAGGTCAAACGCCTCCTGCTGGAGGCGCATTGCTCGACGAAGTAATCATTCCTCGCCCACGCCAGCTGGGCTTCGAGCTCCTCCTCGTCGGCATCGGCCGTCCGTGGAGGCGGAGATGGGGCGACTTCCTTGCCCTTCTTCCCGAGAATGGAGCCCAGGAAGCCACGACGCTTTGGCTGCGCCGACGGGGTGCCGATGGTGACGCCGCGGCTGAGGCGACCGGAAGGCGCCGGGGAGGGCTCCTTCTTCACCTCCAGCTTCACCTGGGTGAAGAATTGCGACGGCGAGAATGCCGGCCCCAATGAATGGGAGCCAGTGGAGCGCGAAGGTCGCCCGCCGGAGGAGGAAGAAGAGCCGCCGTCGTCGCACGGCAGCGTCGTCCTCATCGGCGTGGCGCGGCTGTAGGAGCGGCGGGCGGCCCCGTAGCCCAGCGGTGGGTAATCGAGACGCGGCGTGTTGCCGTTCTCGATGTACCGCATCACGTTCTCTAGCGTGCGGCCCTGCGCGCTCCACCACCGGAGTCGCCCGTCGCGGTTGTTGTACCCAACTACCGGCGTCAGGCCGTTAGTGGAGGCGACGGCCTGGGCTCACCGGGCGGCGAAGTATGCCTCCCAGGCCGGCGTGTTGTTGGGTGCGTTGTCGGGGTCGGCGCGCTCTGCCGCCGTCATCGTAGCGCCGACGGCGTCCACCTCCCGGCAAAACGCGCTGGTGCCCACCAGAGGCACTGGAGGCACCGGCACCCCGCCGGCGGACAGCACCCACCCGTGGGGTGGCCTGGTGTCCGGCGGGCATGGGTAGCCGGCCTGCGCGAGGAGAAGCGCCTCCATCTGCGACAGGTTGCGGCTCCTGAAGCCGTTGCGGGCGAGGTTGTCGTCGGCCATGGCGAGAAAGAGAGGAGAGCTTGAGAAGAGAAGGCGAGATAGAGAGGAGAGCTCGAGAAGAGGATGCGCGGCTAGAGCGCCCCGTCGAGCCCCTTTTTATAGCGGGGAAGAACGCGAACAGACGGCGGGACACGCGGCGGCGTGGTCGACGGACCGTTGGGTATCTCAACGCGCCGCATTGATGCTCTCTGCGCCGATTGGACTCGTCACCGGCGCCGCATTGATTCGCTGCGGCGGCGATAGGTGCGGGGAAGCCGAAGCGAGAGGATGACGACGACGCGTTTTCACACGCCGACATGTGGGTCGCGACGCGAGGCGCGCGCGAAATCGTGCGTGCTTTCCTTCCGTTCGCGCGCTTTACTTTCATCCGGCGACCCCAAGCGACCCCAGCGCGACGGGTTTGGCTTGGGATCGCCGGACTCAATTTCGGCCCAATCCGATGCTATTTGGGCTCTTGGAGGCGCGGCTAGGCTATTTTCCTCCATCCGGCACAAATAGCGCCTTCTTGAGGGCTTCTTGGGGGCGCGGCTGGTGATGCTCTAAGGAGAGAGAGAGAGGAGGCTGGTTAGTTGGTGGAGTGGGGACGTGGGCACCGGGTTGGTTGGTGGAGGCGTGTGCGTGGTGGGGCCGCGTGGGTTGGAGGAGGCGAGGGAAGCTGTTTCTGCCACGTTATTGATCCGCGGGAGCGACTGTCTAGCCAATAGAAAAACGGCATTTTCTTGTGTTTGTTTGCCCTACGTATTTTCGTAAAAAAAACTATGTAAATAACAATAAAAATATTTCATATTTTTCTAAGGTGTCTAGGAATCATAAGCCATCAGCATGCCAAATTTTATCTCATTTAGAGTTTGTTTGCATTTAAAAAAAAACCGGTACAATTAGGCTGCCTATAACTTTCTTTGCCATCAATAAAAAAAAGGATGGCAAAGTACTATCTTGCTGTCAGCCGTAAGTAAGCAGACGGCAAAGCACGACTTTGTCGTCAGCTGTAAATAAGCAAACGTCAAAGATCTCTTTGCCGTCAGCCAGTCTTTGCCGTCCGCAGCTGATGGAAAACCTCCTCTTTGCTGTCCGCCCCGTCGAAACGCTAACGGCAAAGAAAAAGCTGACGGTAAAACTCTTGTTTCTAGTAATGATAGACGAGAATTTTCGAGGCAAGCCAGATTCATTACCGTCTACCAAGTGGAACATGTGGATCACAGGAAAAATGAGGCAGCTGACGCTTTGTCCCGGCTCGGCTCTCAACGAAAGTTCGTTCCCCCAAATGTTTTCCTTGATATCATGTTGCATCCGTATGTAGAGCTCCCCACAGAATAGGATATAGCAGTACCAGACCGAGAGATGGCCTTAGTAGCCACAATAAATGCCACTCACTCATGGGTCATACCATATTTGGATTACAAGACCCGGGGTATCCTCCCAATTAATGAGATATTGGCTAGAAAAATCGTCAGACAAAGCAAATATTTTGTGCTTATCAATGGAGAGCTACACCGACTTAGTCCTACCCATGTTTTCCAGAGATGTGTTTCGCCAGAAGAAGGATGAGCCATACTAAATGAAATACACTTTGGATACTGTGGTCATTATCCTGGTTCCCGATCACTAGTGGCCAAAGCTTATCGCCATGGATTTTACTTTCCCACGACTCATGCAGATGCGGAGGATATAGTAAAGAAATGTGATGGTTGCCAGCGGTATGAAAGCCAAGACCACGTGCCGGCTCAAGAACTCACGAAGATTCAAATCACCTGGCCTTTTGCAGTCTGGGGGCTTGATATGGTAGGGCATTTCAGGCGATCCAAGTGCGGAAATACTCACCTCTTGGTTGCAGTAGACAAATTTACCAAGTGGGTCGAAGTGGAGCCAGTCAGCAAGTGCGTCGCGGCAATGGCGCTCAAATTTTTGAAGAAAATCATCTTCAGATTCGGTTAACCCCACAGCATCATCACTGACTATGGAAAAAATTTGTCAAAAGGAGAAATGTAGCGTTTATGTGAGAAGGAGCATATCCGTCTTGATCTTGCATCCGTGGCTCACCCACAGTCCAATGGACAGGCCGAGAGGGCTAATTAGGAATTATTGCGTGGTATTAAACACCGTCTCCGTGTTCTTCTAATAAGAACGCCGAGTTGTTGGGTTGAAGAATTACCCTCCGTTCTTTGGAGTATTAGTATTATGCCAAACAGGTCGACTGGTCTTACACCTTTCTATCTCGTTTATGGAGCTGAAGGCGTCCTGCCAAGCGACATCCGTCATGACTCACCCCGAGTCACTGTTTATGTCGAAGCTAATAATGAAGAAGCAAGACATGAATCTTTAGACGTCCTTGTTGAAGAATGAGACTTAGCGGCTGCTAAGTCGAGTATCTATTAGCAAGACCTGCGGAGATATCACAGTTGACGCATCAAGAGTCGTACTTTTCAAGAGGGGGATATAGTGCTCCTAATACAAAAAGGGAAAGGAATGCACAAGTTATCCCGACCTTGGGAAGGATCGTTCTTGGTGAGCAAGAATTTATACGCGAGCTGACTGCCACGCGCACGTCCGGAGAAGAGACTCCTAGGCCGTGGAATATAGGTCAGCTCCGTCCATATTATACTTGATTAGATATGATCATTCTTGTACACTAGTTTACAGATAACAGTAATATAAGAAGCCGACTTTCTTTCTTTTAGAAAAGCTGATTCCTGTTTTTTATGCCGATTTCCTTTTTTGGTTTATTTTTTCTTTTTATCTTGCACTACATTACATTGTTGCATTCAATTCCTTGGAAACCTGGAGGGATTGATCACCACTCCCTGGTACCAGGCATGTATATTTCTTTATTTAGGGACCCTGGGGACTTGAAGTCTTTCGACTTCAATTATTCAACTGGGGACTCGGCATATACATGAAATTAGCCTACTATGGCTTTATCTTTGCCTCTATAGATCATGCAGATTCGCACTTCTATATCCTACGTGACCCATTTTAGTTCAAACACCAGTCGGCTATTTCAGATGCTTGCTGAGTTTGATTCTATTTCAGAGAACACTGGAATAAGTCATGCGATGCTTGCTTACAGAGAAGTTTCGACTTAGGCGCAATTACGTGACCAACAATTCTTTTCTACAAGACAGATAGAAAACTTCCTTAAGGATTCGATCGGTGTTGATCTTGTATCGTTAAAGAATGTTGTGACAGTCACGCATAGAGCCGACTTCTATATGAGCTCTTACACTTTTTGCATACATAAGCATTATTTTCATTATTTTTTTCCTATTTACTTTTTTTCAAACATACACAAACATATTAGTTATTTCCTCCGTCATAATATCGACTTTCATGAACATTACTAAATGAACTAAAATTCGATACTTGGGGGCTACAGGTTGACTCTACTATGACTCCATATGAACATAAATTTATCATGTATATCCCCCATGAATCGGGGTGATTAAGTTCGTGTAATGTCGAATCAGAATAAAATAAACATGTAGCCCCCATGAGTCGGCAATGACTATTGTATGTCATGCCGAGTCATAGTAAAATCAATATTTTTTTATTCTGAAATCGAGGTGTAGCACCCATGAGTTAGTATAGTCAAGATACTAACCCGTCAAATAATTGTTCCAAAGTTAGTACAAGTCGGTTATGCAAAAACCAGCTAATTAAAGCATTATAAAAACTATTTGGGATACTTTACCGAAGTCACATATCACTTTTTATTAATATGTCTTCATAAGAACGAACATTACATGCATGACCAGCACTCAAAAGAAAAACTATTATAAAGCATCATGGCTGAATTTCTTCAACTTCATCATCAGTGCTAGAAACACTATTATTGTTAGTCAATGCACCTTCTCCATTATAGAATTCACTATCGCTGCTACTAGAGCTCTCCACGCAACATTCCATGCGATCCCCATCAGAATCAAAACACCTTGCCCACAAGGTTTAGTCTCCATCATACTTAAAGACAATGATATCCCGCTTTTTAAGGTTGCGGGAGCGGATAAAGGTTTTCCAACCCTTCTCCAAGAACATGGAGCCGTTTCTAGAAAAGCTTGTGGTCACCCAGATAGGACCGTGAGGGCAACCATCCGACCGAAGACACAACCCTGGGGGCTTGTAGTCTTCCATGAATGGAGAAAAAGAGATGGGAAGACGAACCCATCGACGAGGCTTTGAGCCGAGCACTATGAGAAACTCAAGGCTAAAATCCCCCTCATGAACAGCACCACAGGAGGAAGAGGAAGAGAACCTCCCGCGAGATCCACGTCCTTGTGCACCACGACCTCGACCTCGGCCGCGACCACGACCACGGGAAGCTGTAATACCCTGATAAATGGAGTCCAACTCATTTTTGGCTACTGGATCGCGGTTGCGTGTCAGAACCCTTTGTTAGGTATGTGCTAGGATCAAGACTCAACTTGCATCAGGTCAAAATTTTCAAAATGAAATTGAAATGGGAGAAGAAACCCCCCAGATGAATTTAATTCAAATGGCCATTTTAAAAGTTGCTCCAAAAATTCCACCATAGAAGTGCGAATCAGTATCTACCATGCCAAAAATATTTTGATGGAAGTTTTAACTAGTCAAATATAAAAAAGAAAGAGTTACACCTCCCCCATACTCGATGATGGAATGAAATGGACCAAATTCTGCTAATGATAGATGGAACAAGAAAACTTCCTTCCATACTTGAGGAAAAATAAAAGGCACCATAGACCGTCAAATGATAGATGGATAAGGGAACAAAAGTGTAAGAAAAAACAGTAATATGGTTGGCATGGGAGATATTGAGATACCTTTACCGTTCACCGTTGACTGGAAAGTTGCACTTCGCAAAAGAATTTTATCTCTGTTTTCAAAACCAAGAGCTCTGGTACATGTTTAGTCTTTTCTTCCAACCACGGTTTTTCAACCTTGCCATCAAAAAGCCACGGTTCAAGATTCTCCCCTTCTTTCTTCAAAGCACCAACTATTGAGAGCATAATTGTCATTCTTAGTGTAACATGCATTGTCCCAAAGTACCACATTGTCTTCTGGATGATTGTGATATTGCTTGTTGTGAAATTCTTAGTTCTATTCTTCTCTAAAACTCCGGAGGAGTTTCTACATTTATGTTTTCCTTCACTCATGGAGGCAGCATACCACTCTAGTATGTTCAAGCTATGTGCATTGTGATCTTGTCTTGATTTTCGGCAGCATATTATTTACTTTTGGTTGTTTGTGATTGATCACTGGAAAGAAGGATTGCTTCGCGCATTGTCCTCATAGCATTGTTTCAATACTTGCTAAACTCTTTTCGTAGTACAAGCTTATACACCCGGACTGACGCTGTTTTCAGCAGAGCTGCCTGTATGATTTTATTGTGTCCAGAATTATGGATTTTTAGGTATCTCAGAAAATTCCCGAAAAATTCACAGAAAATCCACACACCAGAAGCTTCCGTGAGCCAGAAGTGGGGCTAGAGGGGCTCCAGGCGACTTGCTGGCGCGACCCCACCACTGGCCGCGCTAGGAGGCTGCCTGGGGGGCTCCCACCTCCTCTGGTGCCCTACCTTAGCTCCTATTTATTCCCTTAACGCAAAAACCCCAGAAAAGAAGTTGTTTTCCCAGTTTCCATCGCGGAGCCGCTGCCACCCCTGTTCTTATCTGGGAGGGCTAATCTGGAGGTTGTTTTCGCCTCTGGTGATGGGAGATCATTGCCATCGTCATCACCATCACCATTCCATCCTCCCTCCATGACTTCTCCTCACATGTGTGAGTAATTCCCTGCTGTAGGAAAAGGGGATGGTAGGGATTGGATGAGTTTGATCATGTAATAGTTCGTCAGATTGTTGGGGGCATGATGTCTATCATCTACTTTTGTGTTTATCATCTTTGCTTCAACTTGTTGCTCTTAATGCTTGTCACTTTGGGCCCGAGTGCCATATTTTCAGATCTGAACGATTTGTGTTTTCATGAGTATATTTATGTTCTTGATCCTATCTATGAGTTGTATGCACCTATTATGGTTCGGAACCGGCGATCCCAAAGGTGACAGCTTGGGACACCAAAGGGGATGGACTATAATTTGAGGATTTCATGTGTCCATTGAGTTTAATGCTTTGTTCCGGTGCTTTGTGACAGGAGCACCTTAATCTCCATAACTTCCTTTTGGCCCCGTTCATAGCGGGATGGTAGGACAAAAGATGTTGTGCAAGTTCTTATTGCAAGCACGCAGAACTACCTACGGGATACATGCCTGATGTTTGATATTTGCCTAGATGATCCTTTCTTTTTTTTGTGCCTTGGCCCGTGTTAAATCTATTACATGTTCACTCTTATCCAAGCAGCGCCGAACCATCCATCTCCCTAGCATACAGTGTTTTAATCCTGCTAGTTACTAGTAGTGTGCTTTTGCTGTTTTACTTTCGCTGTCGTCCATACCACTATCATATCACCGTTGCTATTAATATTTTGTTGCAAGAAAGTATATTTCAAGTGCGGTTGAATTGACAACTCAACTTTCAAAGCTTATAAATATTCTTTGGCACCCCTTGTGTCGAATCAATAAATTGGGTTATCTTACCCGCGAAGACTATCTCGATCCCCTACAGTTGAGGGTCATGAATTCCACATCTTTGTATTCTTGAAGTCGACACCCAATAATAGAAAAGAAGGAGTAGGTCTTTACCTTACGAGGGGCCGAAACCTGGGTAAAATCTCGCGTCTTGTGATCTCGTCGACTCTCGCCTCGTATTCACCTCGCAGCAAAGGTCCCACGCCAAGTCCTCCAATGAGGACATCTGCCGTGACTTTCCCATGACACTGGGTTCACGGTGGGGCATGGACGTCCTCCAGAATGCTTGTTGCTTGTTGGGGCGGAGGGTGCCTTAGGCTGCGGTCTTCTGGAATCGCTGGCAGGGCTTCCGTAAAGCGGGGTGTTTCCCCCAATAACATGCACGTCACTCAAAAGTGGCGCCTTCCCGGATGCCCTCGCAGCAGCGGGCTTCTTTGCTTCTCCCTGGACGTGGCGCATGGCTTCTCGTGCGTCTCCGGCTAGCGTGATGACACCTGGGGGCCCGGAATCTTAACGATATTGTACAACCCGTAATCTATGGAAGCAAACCTCCTGATAAACGGTCGCCCGAGTAGTCTGTTGTACAAGAGGGTAAAGTCTGTGACATCAAAGACGAGAATCTTTGTTCGGAAATTGGTGGGGTCCCCGAAGGTGACGGGAAGCGAAATCTTCCCAAGGGGTTGGACCTCCATCCCACTGACTCCGCGAAAGGCGGCGGATGGGAGGAGGTGGCTCCATGGAATCGGCATCTTCCCGAAGGCGCGAGAGGACAGCAGGTTGATTCTAGACCCGGTGTCGTACATCATCATGCTGACATTGGAGTTGCTGATCGTCGGGGAGAGGAGTGTGGTCGGCAGGCCGTCATTGTCGTCCGGAAGGGTGGCAGTGTGGTCGCTGACGTCCACCACTAGAGGGATATTGGCCCAACGAGAGACCCTGGGACCCTCTGGTGGGGACTGGGCCGCGAGGACTTGTCTCATTGCTTTGTATTATTGGAGGTACGAGGCAAGCGCGGACGCTCCCCCGTGGACGCAACCGACAAAATCCACAGCAGCCTGAAAGTCGTCACCCGCGTCGCCTCCGGATTGCTCCTTGGCTTGCTCTTATTCTGGTAGCCTCCTCGGCCCCCGCGTTGGGAACCTCCGCCTCGCTGAGCCTTTATTTCGGCATACTTTTTGGAGTAGAATGCCGCCATGTCTTCTTGGAGCTTGATGACGGAGCGACATTCAGACATGTCATGCTTGTTGGTCTTGTGTATCTTGTAGTACAACAATGGGGTGGTGTCCACGGCGGCAACCACGGCATCGACGATGGGTGGTTGCGGAGCGTCCCTGTTCCCCTCCGTGGTGAACTCGGCTTGGTGCACGCGCTTGTGGGCCCCAGGCTCCCCGGAAGGAGCTTGAGCCGCGTGACATCTTCCGGCATCTCGATTAATAGGTAGGACCGCCTCCTCAACGCGGGCGACCTTGATGGCCAGCTCGAATAGGGCGGTGATAGTCTTGATGGACTGGGTACTCATCTTCTCCAGCATGCGAGGGTTTTTGACGTTTGCATGAAAGGTAGCGATGATCGCAGCCTCATGCCCGTAGGGGATGCAATGTTGCATCTGGGTGAATCTTTCGACGAACTTCCGGAGAGGTTCGCCGCCCTTCTGCACTACTCGGCGTAAGTTGCTGATGGTTTTCGGAGGTTGGACTCCTCTGGTAAACGCACCGACGAACTTTTCGCAGAGTTCCGCCCATGATCTGATGGAGTTGGCCGGGAGTTCCATCATCCACCGGCGAACGTTTTCCCTGAGTTTCATGGGGAAGTATTTGTCCTTCGCTTTGGCGTCTCCCTCTGCGATCTCCACAGCACTGCTGTACATACGGATGAACTCACGGGGGTCTGTCTTTCCGTCATACGGAATTCGACCATCTATCCGGAACTTCTTGGGCCACTTGATTCTATGGAGATCTTGGGTGAAGGCTACGCACACGGTAATGTAATCGCTTTGTCAGGGGTCGGATCCCCCGGGTGATGTGATTCTAGGACGCGCACGCGAAAAACAATGAGATTCGCTGTCGCAGTGACACACTGAGATTTACCCAAGCTCGGGCCGCCCAGAGACTAAAATCCCTACTCCTGCTTGTCTAGATTGCTTGGTGAGAGATTAGAAGAGTGGGGATCTCTTCTGAGATGGATACCATCTCCTTGTGTGTTCGAAGGGTGTTGCTCTTGGGATCCTGTCTTTCTAGCAGATTGGGTCTCCCTTTTATAGTTCAAGGGGGTCACCACATGTGGCCGCCGATGACGATATTGTTACTCTGGGCTCTGAGGCGACGAGTGTTGCTGTAATGCTTCTTCCGGGAAGTTTTCGTGGCGGGGCACTACCAATCCTCCTGAGCGGGCGCGCGGGACCTCGGCACGTACGAGGAATGGAAGGTGGGGGAAGGCGCATTAAATGCTCCTTGGAATGTCTTGCATGTGGTGGGACCAGCCAGTCCCCTCCGCACCGCTTAAGGGAGTAAGCGGTGCTGGCTTCTCCGAGAACATGTTGCATGCAGGTCCTATCCGGCAGCATCTTGGGCGCACTGTGGGATGTTCTCCTTAGCGAGTCGGTGCAGCCTTCCGGGATGGTGGATCAAACTCCCGCTCCCCGATAGTAGCCCCCGGTTCTGGTTGTGGTGTAGATGACTTGTCCGAGAGACACGCCAGGCTTGATGATCCAGGAAGCTGGATCGTCCGAAATGCGAGTCTGATAGTGTGGACACGTGGGGTTCCGAGCCCTCCTGGCGGCGGAAGCCTACATGTGGCCAGAGGAGTCTGTGGGGCAGACACTTGATGGCGTCCGCGGACGCCAAGGGTCGCCAAGATCCTGAGCCTGAGGTGGAGTAACTGGGAGAGTTACCGCGTTCCCTCTTGGCACGAGTATTTACCCCCCTTCCATCCGCGGGTGAATCGGACGTCTTACAGTAGTTTCTTTATTCCAATCAGCATCTTATGCACACGCCATGGCTCCAAAGCGTTGCGCTCCTAAGGCGGTTGACGACGACAACCCCCGAGCTCCTTGCGGGGGCGGAGTTCATGGCCGCCGTGGCCGATGGAGAGGGAGCCGAGGAGGACAGGCGGTTGTCAGGGGGATGGCCCAGTGCCATAACCCGACACACGGAAGAACCGAGCCGACTCAGGAAGGAGAAAGGCCCAGAAGGAGACCCGGCTCGGGCCGGGACACGTCATCGTGAAGATAGAAGCTTGTAGAAGGAAATAGACTTACCTTGTGTAATAGGGAAATTATATTTTAGTCACTAGTGCACAGTGTAGCTTTCCAAACGGTTTTGACCCCTATCGCCTACGGGAATCGGAACCCATTTCAAATTGCGATAGAGGGGCCTATTCCGCACGATAGCCAGAAACCATTTCCGATGGACTAGTCCGCGCAGACGTACATGATAAATCGAACATTTGTGTTGACCTTTTTATCGCAAACACTTGTCCACGAATGTCCGTCTGAGGTAATGATCCTATGGCAAACGTTTAATCCATAAACTACGTTCGAGTTTAGTTATACTATCCCAAACGCGGGTGTGTCAAGAACTGCGTGGGATAGCCGAAGCTATTCCATACAGTTTTCATATAGTAGACGTTTGTTTTGTTAACACAAACCCAAATGTTTGTGCAGAAATGATTGTGTGGTTTCCAAAATAAATCAGAAACATTCTTTTCGGACGAACTGTGTGTCATATACACTGAACATTACAAACGGTTGTGCACAAAATATGGTGTGGAATTAGAAATAAATCCCCGACGCTCATATCGAACGTGGGTGATGTACGCACCTATTTTGGCGAAATTATATGCAGAACCGTGTGCAATATTGTAACTAAAAAAAGGATTGTTTAGAAATATATTAATGTGAAACATTTTAGTCATTTTTTAATTGTTGTAAGAAGGACATTTATAAGAAAAGTGTTCCTATAAGATATATATATAGAACACAGTGTTACTGAAATCACAGTACAACCAGAATGTAGTACAACCAGCCACAAAATAGAAGCACCAAATCTTTGTTATTACAACCTTTGCGAAGTACAATTTCATAGTCTGTAGATATACAGATGAATCTCGTTTGGTAAGTTGTGTAAGCGGAATGCAAAAATTGACCCTATGATAATGTTGAACGCATGTGCAACCTTAGCCCAGAGAGTGTTGATTATTGCCCGTCCATCGTTCGCCCTCTTCAGGAATACTTCTATATTATAGCGTCGGTGTTGTACGAAAACATTTCTTGCCTCTTGACCATAAAGGTGGGTTCAGAGGTAATCATCTGTGAACTGCTTCAGAAAATACAGCATGCAAAGATGGGCATAAATATCGTTTCTTGGTATTGAAATTGTGTGCACGTGAAAAAATATGGTAGGGGGGTAAATTAGTACCATCTTACAGTAAACTGAAGTCTTCTTCATTGTGCAGACAAATAGTTTGGTGTCTTTCATGGAAAGTTTCTTTATCCTAACAATATTTCTAATTTAATTGACTTGGTTGACGGTCATGGTGACCTCGTTTCCCCAGATGCAGAATGGGTCGAATTGTGGATCTGAACATCTTGTAAAATGAGCTACAAGAAAGATGTAAATGTTAGACCCCAAACACTGTCATTTTTTCTACGATTGTATAATAATGAGTATAAGACGTTTAGACCAAGTGTATACCTCGGTTGTAAGTCTCAAACCCAACCATTGCTAACCTGCAATTTGATGAAGTATAAAATAGTTAAGTAATGTACGATTGGGGGAAATCAATGATAAGAGGTTCATTCATACAAAATGAACCATACAAATGATCAGATTCAAGACATGGAAATTCCAGCTAAGTAGCTACGATCGGATCTAATGAGCATTGGAGCAGTGTTACGGATATCATGCACAAAGCAAACATTCAAGCTCATGAAAAATAACGCAAGTAGCTAAGAATGGATGATATGAAACTAAAAATTACTTCAATATTGCAATGCTCATAGTCTAAACATAGTACAGTGGTATCTCGCAAAAAACATACAATCGAGCAGATTCAAGGCATGGAAAGACGATCAACTAACAATAACATAAGAATCAGGATCAATGGAGGTGGATCGAACATTTGTGTTGACCTTTTTATCGCATGCACATGAGGTGGGCGGCCGGGATCTAATCAGTACAGGGCGCGCGGCACGGCTAGCAGGGAGGGGGCGGCCCGCGTACACAGTCTAGGCCGCCGCGCGCGGTATACGGAACGGGGGGGGGGGGGTGCGCCGTGTAGGACGCCGCTCCCATTGTGCGGAACATGGGCAGGGCTGTGCCGTGTAGCACTTCGCTGCAGTTGCCTGCGCCGTCTAAGCCGCAGCGCTAGGAGGAGCAAGGGAGGGTTTGAACAAGTAGGGGGGAATACGGCCTTTGGTGGTGGAAGGAAGCAGGGGGCAGCTTAGATATTCCCGCGGCTGGCGAAATTTTTGGGTAGGAGGGGAGGATATAGGAGGGAGAAGTGGTGTCGCAGACGAAATTAGAAATAAATCCATATGGGCTACCGTCTTATCGCAAACGGGCAATTTTTTTACCCGAGTGAGATCATACGGGAACATTGAAAATTTGGTGGTGGATGGAGAGATGGGCGGGTTAGATATTGACGCAGCCAACGATATTTTTCAGTAAGTGGTATCGGAAACGTTTTTGCATACTTATCTTTGTATAATATACCTGAACAAATATTTGGCCAATCAGTTCGCATAACCTGCTTCTCGCGGATCACAGTAAGATCCAACGACTATCTTTCGTCGTAGGTCAAATCCAACGGAAAGCTAACAAAGAGGCGGGTGGACCGTTTGTAATATCAAGAATTTCGTGCTCTCCCAACCGTTCAACCGTTTGTAATAAATTCCACCCGCGGTGTGTCGTGTAACACGAGTACCAACGGAAAGCTAACAAAGAGGCGGGTGGATTGAGTTGTCTCCACAGCAATAGCGCTTGGTTGTCTTGACGTTCTAGCTTATCAGATCTGAGCTCGGAGCACAAGTGTCGATAGACTACTACAAGAGTCATAAGTCGGTTATGATTGGTTTAGTTAGACCTACCGGGTTGATCATCTCCATGGGTGAGTCTTACACCGGTGGCAGGTGTATTGATCCGGATCTTGATTACCCTAAGATCAATTTTGAGAGATATTGGTTTTAGTGCGAGCATTAGATTAAACTTGTTAAGATTAATGCAATTAATTTTGAATCATGTCTAAATCAATCTGTTTATATCGTTGTAGAGAAATGGCCCGCAACAACAATGCTTTTACCCTAGGACCGATGCTTGAAAAAGAGAAACTTGCTGCAAATGGGGGCAACTATGCGGACTGGTTCCGTAATCTTGGGTTTGTCCTCAAAGTTTCTAAGAAGGACTATGTTCTCAAAGAAGCTCTCCCAGCCGCTCCCGCACAGGATGCATCGCGGGACGATAAGAAAGTCTATGCGACTAAAGTAGATGACCACACCGCAGTACAATGCTTGACGCTTACATGCATGGATACAGAGCTTCAGAAGCTGTTTGAGAACTTCTCCGTTGTGCGCATGGTGACACAACTGAATGCTCTGTATCGGAAGCAGGCTAGAACTGAACGTTACGAGGTAACGAAGCAGCTGTGGGAATGCAAGATGGCAGAAGGTAGCTCCCTAGACGAGCACGTGATCAAACTTGTTGGTTACGCACAGAGGATGAATGCTCTGGGATTTGCGATCCCTACGACACTCGGCACTGACATTCTCCTTGAGTCACTCCCTCCGTCATACAACGGCTTTATCATGAATTACAACATGAATGGGCTTGACAAGACCACAGACGAATTGTTCGCTATGCTTAAGATGTGGAAGCATCTATGCAGAAGGATCCAAGCCACGTGTTGGCTGTGATGAACACTACCAGTTTCAAGAAGGGCAAAGGCAGAAATGCCAAGAGCGGTGGTAAGTCCAAAGCTCAGGTGAAGACCAAGACTGGCCCAACTAAAGATTCTGAGTGTCACTACTACAAGAACAAGGGGCACTGGAAGAGGAATTGCAAGAAGTATCTAGGAGATCTGAAAAATGGTCTGATCACCAAAGGTATAAATAAGTTATACTAAGTTAATAGACAAACTTCATTATTTCACCTTCATAGGTATAATTGATACCATATCGATTGCTAATGGTTCGCAAATCGGTACAGGGAATTCTCATAATCCAAAGGAGAAGAATGGATGAAGTGCAAGTCTGCGTCGGAAGTGGTGCCCAAGTCACCCAAGGCCGTCGGCGTTCGTCTATCAAGATTTATCTTAGAATTTAAATAAAATTTATTTGATTCAGAGATTGTGTAAAACATTAATATCGTATTATGTCCTCTACACGGTGGATGTGTTATCCACGTTTTGAATAATGGTTGTTCGGAAATTATTACTCCCTGAATGTCACCCTTCATGGTGAATTATTTAAGTTGAAATCTTGATGTTATGTCTATTTTCTTGATTGCTAAATAAATTAAGTTATGTGATGATAATGCCATTATTGTAATAGCATAAATGACTTAGTCGCATTAGAAGAAAGGGCATGCAGAAGTTTCATATCGATGAAATCATTCAATCTCTTGACTTTGAGTCATTTGACACATGCAATGTTTTTCTAATAGACAAGATCATTGATTAAATGAATTGTTCAAGTGTTGAGTAAACTATTGGTAATAACACATATCGATGTGTGAAGATCCAATAAATATTACTTTACATAAAACTTTGTGAAGATGACTTGTATAGATATGCCGATATTTAGACAAGACATAAAGTCTGAAATTTTGAATATGTTCAAAACCGTTTCAACATGAAGAGGATCATCATCACACATAGATCAAATATTTGACGATCTGATCGTAAAATAAATGAGTTAAAGAATTTAGCAAACACTATCGAGTGTATGAAGTCAGTTCATAAACTAGCGTCACCTGAAACCCCGTATAGCTACGGAGTATCTTGACGCATAACCAAGCCCTATATGACATATTGGAATTAAAATCGTTTTCTACCCTGAATTCCAGCATGACATAGTGAGATCGGTGATGAACTTAAACCACACTCCCATTTACTATACTTCTTAACGCTTTTGAGAAACCACTTACGAACTAAATAGAGCATCGTCATATGATTGTTCAAACAATGCCCTATAAATAATATGGCATGGATGAGAACTCCAATTGTTGTTTCATAATTTCGGAGATGTATTTAGAATATACTCGATCCCGAATATAAGTATTGTAGAAAAATCATGTTATGAACAACACTTCCACTACCATACCCGGGAAAAATGTTTATCACCGGACATGGGATTTTTCTTGAGAAAATGGCTCTCTTGAAACAATTAAGTGGGAGTACTAATAGCTTGATAATGATTAAATTGAATCATTTGGTTCTACCGAATGAAACTCAGAAACACGTTTTGGAGATAAACTCTATGACCAAACCAGAAATTCCTACATTTGATGAAAAGGAAGGATAAAACTCTGAAGTGTGTTCAAGAGATGAAATGATCAAGTCCTATGATGTATCACACAGCTTTGTAAATTCACGTTGGACCAAGGTGGTTCTATAGTATGATAAACGTGTGAACTACAAGAAACCATGACGAGCACTAACTCCACTGTATGGCTTAAAAACCATAAAAACTATATGAAAGCCATCCAAATCAAGTTGAGAACTTGGTAAAACCCTCCTAAGGATACATGATCATTAGAGTGGATTTGACTTTCATAGATATGAACATAGACGATAAGCTTCATCTATGATATTTCTCAACTTATCGTAAAATAAAGTTTTTCGATAGAGTTCAAAAGGTTGACTACAATATGTGTAGTGTTGCAAATGTTCATATGGAAAATTACTGATAATCACGACATACTTCCGAAGTATGATATATGGATTTTTCTTCTGAGAAAATTAAACAAAGGGTGTATGCTTGATACAACCTGAAAGGATTTAATGATCTATACAATATTAGTAAAAGTGAGAATGCTTCAAAGATCAGTCCATGGTTGAAGCAAATATCACAGAGCTGGAGTAATAGTTTTTTGATGAAGTTATAAAAGTTATTATTTCATCAACAGTCATATAAGATATGGAATTAAGTGGGAGCATGATTCTAATCATATATGTGAATAACATATGAGTGATTGAGAATAAATATTTTAGCAAAATAAAGCACTAAGGTATTGGATGTCCTGAAAGTGCAACGAGCACCAAAGTAATCTAATTAGTAGATTAATTCTCTTGAAGTACCTCAGATGAAGAAAGGTTCTATGAGGAAAACTGAACTGTTCATTACAAATAGATGAAAGAAAGTTTCATAATGATTTGTAATATTTTTAATCGTTCTATAGCTAAGTAGCAAAATTGGATGTTGAAAATTGTTTTTCAAACTCAAGCACATAGCGGGATTTCTACAACGTAGACGTGAAACATAGCAACTCTGGTAGTTGCATAGGAGAGAATTTGGATCAGGAACACCATCATAGTGATTGGCATAGTTCCGAACGCTTGATCTACATAAACCATATTTTGATATGAGCCTCATGATCAAAGCAAAGTAAGCTAAGATCTCACTGTAGTCCAAAAATGTTGAACGATAGTGCCCTATCTTTAAATACTTCATAACGTATGAAGGGGTACATTAAGATAAGCAGGATTGAGACGAGCCTAAAAGCGTTAAGCTCCGTGACGAAGTTTATACAACGAGCAAGCATGAAGACCAAAGTGCCATTGGTATGAGTAAACCATGCAACTAGATTATTGTCTCTAGTGCAAGTGGGAGACTGTTGGAATTATTCCCTAGAGGCAATAATAAATTGTATTATTATAATTCCAGGTTCATTATTAATGTTTATATGTCTGTTCTATAACTGCAATGGCTTATGCGGAGGTTTTCCAAGTAGCATGTTAACTACCTCCGGAGGAAAACCCATATGCAGGTGTGGAGTATAAACACCAAGTGTTCTTAGTCTGCCTCTAGGACTAACCCGTGTGTTATGGATGACATGTTTCCCTGTTCATAGGGCATTGGAAATGCCGGTCACACATGGGAGCACATTTTTGCCAGAACAAGGGTGCTGAACCGACCCAATTGTATGATTTACTTTGAGATCACATCGTTTCCATGTTATAAGTAAAATCATCTAATGTTAATATGCATGTGTCCTTCATGACCATAAGAATGTTTCGTAACTTCATACTGGAGGGTGGGTTTTGACACTGTCCCAACACCACCCGTAATAGGCGAGGCAATAATGGCTTTGATCACTCACACCTGAAAGTGTGTCAAGGGACTTAGCGATTCGAGTTGGGAATTTGCTCCTCTCACGATGGAGAGATACTTCTATGGGCCCTCTCGGTATTACGGCATCCAACATCGTCTGGCCAGACACTGTGAATTGATCACAAGGGATACCGGAATACTAAACGAGAAAATGGAACAAAACAAGAACGAGGATGACTTTGTATAATGGTTAATGGTTAATCATGCGGATACCTAATAGATCTCACCTCAGGTTTTGTATAGTATTGTGAAGAAAATGGGACTGGCATGTTAAGCTTGTGGTTCGCTCGAATTTATATTCGTGTAGGTACGGGAACCGTTATGGGTGTCCATGGCTCCGCTATCGGTTATTGTTCCCCAGGAAAATAAGTTTCTGGTTCATGTCCGTATTCTACCGTACCTATGGGGTCACACACTTAAGGGTGGAAGATTTGTTGAGTAGTAGAGTGATAGGAGCACGAGTATAACACACCGGAAAAGTTTCGGAGTGATTGAGATTTAATTGGAGAGAAAACCGGAATCGTTTCGGAGCACCGGTAAAGTACCGGGGAAAAAGTTTTGAGAAAACCGGGTAAAACCGGAGAGCCGGATAAGTTTCGGGATGGTCTAAATATGTTTAATATTCAATTATTGTGAATTCCAAAATTGTTTTGGAATTAATAAAATATATTTAATACAAATGGGCCCTCTCTCACTTGGAAGGCCCAAGTGGGGGAGGGAGCACTTGGACCAAAGAGGCCCAAGGGGAGGCGCCCTAGGAGGAATCTTCCTCCTAGGTGAGGAAGCTTCCTCCCCCCTTCCTTGGACGGCCCTAAGGGGAGGGAAACCCTAGGGCGCCACCCCTAGGGCTGCGCCCTCCTCCAAGATGGCTCCCCTCCACCTCCACTATAAATAGAGGAGATGGGGGCACCCCTTCAACCCATAAATTGTTCTATTTGCCGAAGGGCTGCCCCTCTCTCTTTCTCTTGTAGATCCAATCTTCTCCATAGCCCCGAAGGGATGCTCCTCCCTCCTCTCTACTCCGGAGGCGCCGAGCTCTGGACAGCGGAGCCCTGCCGGATCTACCACACCGTACGTGTGGATCAACCATACAAAGATCGTATGTTCGATCTTTGTTCGAGGGACTCCACGGTGATTAGATATGTTCGTGGGATTGTTCATCTTCACGCTTCTTCAACTCTCCATCAACATCTTCCGCTGCGAGAGAGTGCATCCGTTGTACGGATGAAAAAAGCTAACAAGATCGATATTCTCATCTGTATCTTCCTAGATCCGTTCTTGGGTTTTGTTTTGTAGTGCCGAATTTTTTTGTTTTCTACTCCGAATCCCAACACCAACATGTTCTATTTTTATTTCTCTCTCCAGTTGTATTACGAATATCTCGGGCTACCTTGTATATCTTCCACTCTCGGCGGCTCACTGCAACAGAGCAGAGGAATATTGTCATAACTATGTAGCTAGATCTGTTAACAGATAAGACATTGGGTAATGGAAGGTTCAGTACATAGCGAGGTAAGCTCACCAAGATCCGGTCGGTGGTGGAGGTGGAAAAGGTCCGACGGGTGAGGAAGGGCCAACATCATGTGCAGCGGCCCGAAGGTGTTGAAGGGGCGGCGATAGATGCCGGCCGTGGTGCCGTCGGGGAAGGGTGAGATGCTCTAGGCCGCAGTGGCGTTGAGGGCGTAGTCGATGCCGACGTCGACAATGATACACAAAGTCCCAATATACGGTGGCGAGGGGGCCGGCAAGGGGGAGGGGGCGAGGTGAGGCTCATGAATAAGACTGGCCCATCCTCCGGCCCTCCAAAAACCTAGATCAGTTGGGCGAACAACACAGAAGACATCTATCTATATGTAAATCGCATATTGCAAATAGTTTGTTTTAACAACCCGTGTGGGTTGTATGTTATGATAACGAAAACGATCACATATAAATTGACCTAAATTCCAGTTGCATATATACATCCATTACATACAATGCTTCATATAAATTTCCTCACACACCTACAATATAATAAATATAGGCATATAGTCTCGTCTGAACACAGGCACTCACACACATATATACATATATATACCAATAAGGATGGATCGTGCAGATGTAAACTTTCATGGTGGCACTTCTGGATCATGCTCGGTCCAGTCCTTGTAGTTTAGCAGCGACGAAACTATCCACTGAGGGGCTGACTCCTGGCCGACGTAGAAAATTGGTAGGTTACAACCAAGCAGAGCAGAGTCATCCAAGGAAAAACGGCAAAGACCAGTAGATGTTGCATCATCCCAGTCGGAGATGCGGTGACAAGCAATGTAGACACAACCAGGCTTAAGGAACGGCAGACCATCATCCCAAGCGTGCATCGAATAATCCGTGCTCATCATCTATGGTGTTATTCTGATCATGCGAGGATAAATTTTTCCTAAAAACATGGAGTACTCACCCAAGTCTGGGACGGCCTCCCATTGTGCGCCCGGGATATCACGTTATCCTGCATCAATCCTGAAGACGTAGCATCTCGCATTGTTGTAACTTTGAATATTCCGGTTCATGTAAGGAATTTCAGGTTCGTCTTCGGTGATCTCTGCAGCAACCCGCACGATAAGTAGGTTGCCATAGCCATTAGGAATGAGGTAACACCCCTTTGTCCAATCATGACAACCGTTCTCCGGGACCATGTCATTGACAATCTGCGGCGCACAAATGGAAATTGGGGGCTGCATCGAACCTGCAATTGAAACGAAGCATAATACATCTTATTACTATATATAAATGGACCGAACATTTACTGAAGCAAATAATAACATATACACCATGGGATATATATGTAAAAACAAGCTTTACCTCCATGATCTGGATCCCACATGTAACAATCACCGTTTTTCGTCATGACAAAGTACCGGCCGCTACTGTAAACGGCATCTTCATATCGCCAAGGACTCAAATGGGGTGTTGCGAGCATTTACCATGTTAAGGAGTCAGGAACGTCGTACCAGGAGTTGGTAACACCGCCCCGGCCTGTTATGGCAATCCCGTTGTCAAATACGGCAATGATATTGTAGTCTTTGAAGCCACATTGCTTTCGAGGTGGACATACAATAGTTATCTTTTTCGGTTTAGGATTTATGAGACAGTAGCTGAAATTGCATAGGTCGTTTGTCTGACGAAGTCCAATAGAAGAAACTGGAGTCACATCAACTGTCATTCCAGTATACACATTGTGCAACTGGACATCTCTGCCGTTAGGTACAAGAAAGGCTAGCCAGTCGCCATTCGCACCAACCCAAGGCTGCCGTAGACGGCCCGTACGTGCAGTTGGATCGATCGTCAAAGATCAGGATGAGAGAAATGAAATTTTGTAAAGAAAGACGTAAGAGATCGATCACCTACCTGAGGGCGATAGAAAATCGTCGGAAAAGGTGTTGCATCAAGAGGGGTGATGGTGCACTTGTCGCTCAGCGGTTGTTCCTTCTCCGATGCCATGTACTCATAATGTACTGCTTGCTCCATTATGCAAGGAAGCCCGAGAACCGACTTCATCTCCTCAATTCGACCTAGGACGAGGCTCATAACCCCCGGGCCACATGATGAAAACCTTGTGATGCTCAACATGTCCGCTCTAGTGTTGTTGGAGACCACGGTTGTAAGGGTATTGTCGCCGATTTCCTCCAGGCGGCATCTTTGCGCAAGAGGGGAACCATCGATGTTGTCCTGCGCCACCAGGCAGTGTCTTTGTGCCGGAGGGGAACCGTCGATGTTGTCCTGCGCAGCCATGTAGAACTTCTCGAGAGGGCTGAGAAGACGATGAAATTTTCGTGTGTGCGGGATTATTTGCTCTGGACGGTCATCTTACATAATATGCTCAGTTATGCACGCATGGTAATTTTGTAACCAAATGAAGGGTGCACCGACTATTGCTTCGTCGGGGCGAGACGGCGGTTCCCCTTTTACACTGGTCCATATGATCGAAGGGGTCCAATCAGGGGCAGGGGCCCATGGCCCAATTGGCGCGCCGGTCAAACTACGCGTGGGACTACTTCCCAAGCGGCGCCATCGAGGGGACGTAAGACAAGCGGGCGGCAGGGCTTCAATGCTTGGGAACGCGATCGGCGTCGGCCGTTCGAATTTGCTATCCCCTTCTACTTATACATGGTCAGGTGCGCTATAGGGGTTTCATATACTTCGCCACACCCCAGACCGCAATTTTTCTCTTTCGCTTCGCTCCTCCAACTCCTACGGTCTATTCCATGGCGAGCAACTAAGCCGAAGGTCCTGGCCGTGGAGGAAACAAAGGATCCCGTAGAGACGTGGACGTGAAGGCAGCATTGATATTTGGTCGAGCGTCCTCGGGTTACCACGGGAGCTCGGGCCGGCTCTCACTAAGCTCTCCCACGACGAGCAGGAGCTCCGCGCCGCAAACGTGTCACTCATGGCCATGGAAGATCGGGCGGCCGTACGCCATGTCGTGGCAAAAGTGGCGTACGACGTCACCTATGATGAATACAATGTGGTGATCGACCACCCTACATCCGCCAAGCCTTGGGCCGGCGCCGACTTCACCTGCAGGGCGCCCCCATTCTAGCTAGTACTGTATTTCCAGTTTGAATGAGTTAAAAGTGTAGCGATGAACTCCGGGTGCGTGCGTGTGCTGCATGCGCTGGTGGCCGCGGCTTCAATTAATGTACCTGGAACTATCTATATTTAAATGTTTTTTGAATGCTCATAGTAGAGAGTTGTTTGGACGGACCGTCAGCCTTGCTTCCAGCCATGGAAGGATTTTCAGAAACGTGCCTAATAGATTACACATCCCACATGTTTCAGTAAATACAAATGATTGTGAAGCCACCCCTAGTTTCACACACGAAAGGATTTTCAGAAGCGTGCCTGATAGATTAGTCATTCCAAACATTTTAGTTACTATGAACGATTGCGTAGACAGGTTGGCGGTCCTTTATTTGCAACCATGGGTTTTCATCCTAAACATCCCAGACCGATTTTCAAAGACCTGTCAGCCCTACATCACCCACGCAATAATATTTAGAATTGTGGCCGTTCGGGTATGCTTCCCAGACAGTTCAGTTTCGCCCAAACGGTTTTTTATTTATACCCTTTGCGTTGATAGCATCGCAAACAGTTTCGTACAAGGGACGGGGAAAGGAGTATCGTGTTAGCCCCTCTTTCCACTAGTGAGAACGAGACTAGGACTCCATCTCGTATGGAAGTCGGACTCATGTAAACAAGGGACCCTATATCTATATAAGATGACCCCCTTGGACCAAACAGAACAACTCAACTTAGATCCTCTCGAGGCATAGGCACGGATCTCACACCTTTGTATTCGAGAAGTCGACACCGCATAAGAGAAAATCAGGACTAGGTATTTACCTTACGAGGGGCCGAAACCTGGGTAAATCTCGTGTCTTGTGTTCTCGCCGACTCGCCTCCTCTAAACCACCTCGCGACAAAGGTCCCACACTAAGTTCTCTCATGAGGACATCTGCCGTGACTTCCACACGACATTTGGCGCACACCGTGGGGCTTGCGCGCGCAGGCGTTGTAATCATGGAGGGAGCTCAACGAGGTATGCAAGATTTCATCACTGGCCGGATCACTAGAATCCGGCGAGGAAAACTTTACATCGACGACACCACCTGGGGTCCCGAAGCCGACTCCATCGAGTCAAGTCATCGGGTCCAGGTCGGTTCCATCCACATATTTATCGGCAGGGTAAACGGACCTAAGCCAGAGCCAGATTTCCGCGCCGTGGCCAAATCCACGAGCCGGATCATGACCCACTCGAGGCATGTCATCGTCGGATTCACCAATGGATCTCCAGAGCCGGCGCATTCTATCGAGACCTTGGAACAGGACAGCTCGACGGAGCTTCCGACGCTGACGCATACCCCAGTGAAGGAAAGGACTCGAATTTCAGGTCGATCCGTTTCGCTGGAAGTGACAGGCCTCGATTGGGAGTAGAGGGTTACGATCAAAATTCCCCTTATTTCCAGCCATCGTACTACGCCACTGTTTATATGGCAGGCCCGTAGGACTAGCAGAATATGGTCATAAACCCGACTGATGGATCGGCTGCCCGTGCCCCGGAACCGCTTCTGACTGGAACGGATAGCCTCATGGCAACCCTTAACGCTTTGCGAATGGTTCTCTCTACCCCGATCACTCTTGAAAATCAGGTGGCTCGCAAAGCGGAGATTGAAGAGCTCGAGAAGCAAGTGACCAGGATCCGCGGGGAAATCCAAGTGGAAAAAGAGCAGATGGTGTAGGAAGCAGCCCGACTTGCGCAAGAAGCTAGGCGAGTACATGATCAATCCGAGTAGGTAAAAACTCAAATGGCGAACTATACAGCCACCCACCAGACCAGGTAGGTGAGTCGGATCACGCGAGGCATGGTAGGGCAGACACTTTTACAAAGCCCCACAGTAGGGAGCTACAATGCCAGGTTCCACCCCGTCACGAGAGCCGACCCGATTCCATACGCCGCCTAGCCATTATAACAACCCCGCGGGGAACGTCATTGCTGCGACGCGGTATCTGGTTAGCGCATCCATCCATGGGAACACTCCTGCAGACCAGCCGCACAAGACGCAATAGAGCTGCTCAAGACAGCGGTCGCTCAACAGGCCCAATACTCACACGGTTTCTCATACTTACATGGGACTCCTAGCCCAAGCGTAAGTCCACAAGCAGAATCTTCGGCTCCTGCCGCCTCCAGCAGACATCGCCAACAGAGAGAACAGCCAGATCCTGAGCCACAATAGGCGACCCGGTTCACCACACAACCCGCAACAAGGGTTCTCGAGCCGGCAATGCAACCCCCACTTCGGGAGGAAGGGACAGGTTTTGTTAGACGTTCGGTCGGAAATCGTTGCTTTGTCTCAGCTATGAGGAACGCCCGTATTTTGTCGGATTTCAAAGAACCCCGCAAGATCCCAAACTATATAGCAGATATGGATCATGCATCATGGATCGAAAGTTATGATCTAGCAACGGTTATGTTCCAGGATAGTGACGAAGTCTGCGCCCGATACCTCATGATGATATTGGAAGGACCGGCATGTACCTTGCTCAAAAACCTCCCTGAAAACTCCATCAGCTCCTGGTCAGAGTTGAAGAAGAAGTTCATCAAGAATTTCCAAGGTACATGCCGACGTGCTACCACGATCATTCATCAAGAATTTCCAAGGTACATGCCGACAGCATCACTGCCCTGACGGCCGTTTTAGACCTAGAGAAGAATTGCAAATTTGAGCCTTTCATACATAAGAGAACGGTCAGAGATATGGGGGAACTCATGGATGCAGTCACCAAGTAGGCCGAGTCTGACAAAACCAAAGACGGCGAATCCGATGAGGACAAAACCGACCAAGGAAAGAAACGTGGTGGAAAAGGGTAGCCGAATGACATAAATAAGAGTCAGCAGAACAAACGCCGGCCCGAAAAGAATGCATCTGACTTGGCAGCCAACACAAATGTCGGCTCACAAAGACAGAGATAAGGGGGAAACTACCAGAAGACGGGGGAAAGATTTCACCCGAATAGTTACGAGTCCGCCATCAAGGGACCATTCCCAAGACACAGCAGACCCGGTCGTCCGGCTAAACACTCCTGGGAGAACTGCAATATCATGAAGGAGTTCAAACAGCGAGGAGGCAACGACGGAGGACACCAAGGACCCCCGGGCCAGGTTCAGGAGCTGGTTGCAATAATAGCAACCAACAAATCGGCCATCAGGGAGCCGGCTACAACTGAAAGTGCAATCATGCCCTTAATCGTATTTTGATGTTGATGACAACATACATATAGAGGACTAATAATGTTTGTCAAGTTTATCTCAGGTTTTAGTCCTCGGTTCGTTGTGACGGTGGATCATAGACCATTGATATTTACAATTTCTCCAAAGATGGAACCAATGAATTTGAAGCGTAAGCTGTTTTCGGTTATCTTGAGTATAGGGATCCCCGCACTGTTAAGAGGGGATCAGTGGGTGTATTGTTTAAGTCTTGCTCAAATACCTCGCAAAACAAACAAATTCAATGTCACTCACTCATTTTAAACAATATTGCTGAATATACACACATCGGACGTCCGGTACCTGGTGCTCTCGGAAGTTCGGTCACCGTCGGACTAAGGGCCCGAGAGATTAGTGGGATTTTTCCCCATTACGTCGGATTTCCAGTCCCTATTGGACGTCCGCTGGTCGTACATCCGGTTGGCGTCGGAATTAGGATCCGAGGGATCAGTGGCATTTCTCTATGTTTTATCGAATTTTTGGCGACCATCGGACATCCGGTCATCGGATGTCCGGTAGTGGTCGGTCGTCCGGTGCCTGATGTTGTTCTTCTGCGCATGCAGTGTATTAGTGAGTGTCCGGTGCAAACCGGACGTCCAGTATGCACGTACCGGACGTCCGGTCTAAACCGGACGTCCGATACTGATGCAGACAGAATGCTCCAACTTCCATTTCTGGCCTTGGGCTATAAATATGCCCTCTCCACAACTTGAGAGGGCTGACCACTTCATTTTCAAAACACCCAAGAACACAAGGGCTCCCTCTAACTCTCTCACTCACCAAATCTCAGATCCTGGAGAGCTCCGTGAGAGTTCTTGACGGATCTTTCACCGCGTGATAGATCTTCCCCTTCCCCATCTTTCTACCGAAGATAATCGCATTTTGAGCAAGTCTTGATCTTTCCCCATTGATCTTGTTACTCTTGGAGGTTGGAGACTCCTAGGCGGGTAGGATTTCTTCGGAGAGGAATCGACCATTGTGATTACCCCCGTTGAGTTTGTGAGGGTTTGGTGACCACCTTTAAGGTTAACTAGTAGTGGTTGGGAATCGCCTTCGTGGTGATATCTCAAGGGGAATAGAGTGAGCCTTCGTGGCATTGGTGTGCCTTCATGGTTTCACCCACTCTCTTCGAACGGTGAGTAGCTTCCCTCCAAGGAAGTGAACATTGGGATACATCGTTGTCTTTGCGTCATTCGTTTATCCCTACTCTTTACCCTTATTACTTGTGCTACCGTATTATTTTCCCCTCACTTTCTTTGGTATATTGTGCTTATAGTTTATCTTGTACTAGCTAGGTCAACCTTGCAATTGTTAGGCACAACTTTATCTTCCGCATTATTGCCTAAAATTGCTAAGTAGTAATAAAATTTGTTAGAATACCTATTCACCCCCCCTCTAGGTCTATCTCGATCCTTTCAATTGGTATCAGAGCCTCGTGCTCTATTCTTGTGGCTTAACCGCCCTAGAGTGAGAAGACCAAGAATGGCATTCCCGAAAGTTCGGGTGCCAATGTGGAGGAGGTCGCAATTGCCGCGGATGTCGCTAGTTCGGAAGCCGAGAAATTGGCTATCGAACAAAGGGCATCCGTACAAGCTGTGATTCATCCTTTCATGGGGCATGTTAGTTATGAGATTGAGGATCCTAAGTTTTTCACCTCCGGTGATATGGAAAAAGCCTTGAAAAAGGCTTTAGACAATCAAAGGATGGAAATTGGAGCCTCCTTTGCAAGGATGAAGGCTCCGGCATCGGAGTCACAAACGTCAAGTGGCGCGGCCCCTAGGTGCCCACAAGAGACTTTTGTGCACCCCAGTTCCGAAGTTCCCTTGCAAAGATATGGTCCCTACCAATTGGGCATATCCTGCTCCTAAGCTTGTGGAACCTAAGTATAACTTCAATGGAAATCCACTAGTACTTACCGAGAACACTAACTTCTTGGATTGGAAAAGTCTTATGGAAGATTATCTTAGGTTTGTGTGCGAGCCCATGTGGAACCTCATCGACTCCGGGAAAGGCTATTATCTAGTTGATCCAAACAACCTTACCCCATGTGAAGTATTTGATAGACATCTCAACCTTGCAGCCATTGGGTTCTTGAAAAGAGGAATGGATGAATTGACACGTGCACCTTTTCTCCATATCACCAATGCCAAGGATATGTGGGACACTCTTCTCATTGCCAAGTCTGGCACCGGCTCTCTTCAATTGACAAGATATGAGACCGCAAAGAATGCACTGCACAACCTTCACATGAAGAAAGATGAGACGCCCCAAGAACTTCATATGTGTCTCAAAGTTCTCTCCGCTCATTTCCAATCCTTCACATGTGAGAAATCTTTGGATGGATATCAAATCACCAACTGTTACCTTGTGGACTAGATGTTGAATGCTCTCATGGTATATTCTCATCAAATGGTGTGGGAAATGAGGCGTATGCCCGACTTCTTCAAGATGACACCAGATGATGTGATTGCCACATTCTTGCATTCTAAAGAGCACCTAAATGAGTCCAAGAGACTTCTTGCCACATATGGTGGTCCATCCTCCAACCTAGCACTCAAGGCTAGGCTCGAGGAGTTTGAAGATGATGAGGAAGAAGATGAGTATGAAGATGATGATAACTCCGACGATGCTCCCTCATATTGTAAGGCCCGATATGAGGTACTGTTCCAAATCTAGATGTTTCCATCTAGATCCGGGGACAAAGCACATATCAGTCCCACCGCGACATATGACGAAGTCATATGCCCCGGATTTCCAACATGATATCACAACATTACAGATACAGGATACAACATCTCATACAATCGGCATACAACTGCCTTAATACAATACAACCGCGGAAGATATATATCTGAGTACAGACTACAATCAAATGCCTAGTGACAAATAGAAAAACATCGATCCCATAACCACACAGGTCCAGGCCCTCCGCCGGGATCCGTCTAACTAGTCGTCGTCGAGTCTCCACGTGAAACGTCGATCACCATACCTGTTGTCGATCAAGGACCCTGAAAAGAGTTTGGGGTAGTATCATGAGTACAGAAGTACTCAGCATCCAACTGTAGTGGTCATCTGCCCCAGCAAGGACTTCATCACTCGTCATTCTAGGACAACTAGTAGTTTACGGTAAGGATGGGGTAAGTGGTGAGGTTGCTGCCGCACTATCATTTATGAAGTGGCTAACGATATAGAGAGTAATGTAAGAAGCCAAGCATTCGATGAGGAATCGCCTCCAACAAGTCTTGCTATCAACTACTTACACAAACATAACACCTATCCTATACTTTTCCTCCTCTTCGCATCCCGACGAAGAAGAAGTAGTCAAGGCACACACACACGTTGATCAAGTTATATTAAGATTATCTCAGTTGTTGTTGTCTACGAACAGGACGTAGGTCTCAAGTCGTCCATAACCGTGGAAACGTCTTCTCGAAAAGATTTAACCCTGCAGAGGTGTACCAATTGCCCATTACAAGGATCCGCACGCACGCCCATCTCTCTCAGTTGCTACCCATGATAGGCAACCATTTTATGATTTAGTCCCAAGAGATCTGGAAGGACAGGTCCCTCTAGCTAACAACGCAAAAATCCAGGTGGCCCCCGGTGAGTCGACATCCAACTCAAAAGCCGGCCGCGCTCTCGAATCGGCCTCTACCATCTGGACGAGGTCAGGTTAGTTTCCCAAACAGATCTGGACAACCCCCTAGCTCCCTGGGGTGGACCAACAAGAGAAACCATGTCTCCGCTGGCCCAAGTTGTTTGAAATCTGCTAGCCGCGGACCAATCTCAGACACGTTTCAAATGGTAAATCAGCTTGGGCCACCACTAGAAATGTTTGAAGCTAGGTAGGTAAGAAAAGGGGACCCCATAAAATCCCACACGCGGTTAGGCACGCTCAGTCTTAAAACCAATACCCGGAACTAGGATCCTAGGTGACTCGAATGGAAAAAAGCGTCGGGGCGGGATAGCCTAGACCTTCCATCCTTCGTCGAATATAGTTAACATTTATAATAATCATATCATCCATAACAATATAATAATGTGATATCCCAAACCAAGGAGTAACAAGAGGTAACATCGTAGTATCCTAAGCATGCATACTAAGCAAGGGCTTTGCATCGAGCAATAGTAACATAGCAGTCCAAGGTTTGCTGGGAGGGGACATGGCCGTATCGGTTTGAAAGAGGTTGTAAACATGTGGTAGGATCAAACATCGAACCTCTCCTAGACTAGCATGCAAACCGCTAGTTGAAATAGAATGGATCATAAGTAATGTATAGTCCTTGCATGTTGATAAGTCGGGTTCCGAAGGTGTAGTTGATCGCAAGCTCGCATCGTCTCCGAGAGGTACCCGCGGAAGCACACAAGAAGATAAAAACTGGAAAGCAATCAACGACCAAGCATCTATTACTACGAAGCAAACACGAGCAAGCATCAACAAGAAGCAACACGATACATCGCACCTACCGTCGAGAGCGGTTACTAACAGGTTAAGTGGAGTACTCGTCACACACGACGATACCGCACATTTAGAAAGGTTCAAGTTGTTTAGCTACAAAAGATGAGCAAGGTTGTTAACATGGCTTCTCACTCAAGCATGGCATAGCACACAAAAATTTCAAGAGGTGAAGCATAAAGTATCTATCTAGGCTAGTCAATTTAAGTGGGGGTAAAAACCTATACATTGCAAACTAATGCGGACCCCACGATAAAAATGGAATTTTGGTACTGTTATGTCCTAAACAATATTTTTTTATTTTTATTAGCAAGCAATAGCAGCATAAACACAATCTACATGCAATTCTAGTCAAGTTACATATAAAAAAACATTTTTATCGGAGCAACGGTTAAAAAGTTAAAAGCAATACAAGTTATAGTGGCAAGGGTTGTAATTAGCAGGTAAACAACATGTAAAAAAAGTCAAACAAGGCAAAAGAGCACATTTTATTAAACTAGACAAAATTCTAAGAAAGTTTCATGTTTAAAGCGTTGCGATCCGAGCTACGGACAAAAAGATATAGCCATCGCAAAGTTATAACTTAATCTGCCACGATAATAAAAAGAAAAAACAGTAACGCGCCACTGGGCCGAATCTGTATAAATGGGCTAACAGGGCGAGCACTTGATAACTAAATAGCGCTTAGGGAGTTACACAATAGCAACAACAAAAAAAATAAAAAAAATAAAAAAAGGGACGCTCACCCTTGCGGGCCTTGGCCCAGCTGCAGGCGTGGGCGAGGGATATCAGAAGCTCGTCAGGGTAGGACTGCAGGGGCGGCGGCGATGGCTGCTGGAGCTCCTCCGTCGAGGGGCGACGGTAGGAGGCCTGGGAAGGAGCGGATCCGGCCGGGGCCGGGCTGCCTCGGTCGAATATGGTCGAATATCAAATTACTGTTCTTCTATTTTGGATGAATCTTGGTACTTTCAAATCCGCTCAAAAATTATGTAAAATTTCAAAAACCTTAATACATGAAAAAGATGGGAAATTTCAATAGCTTTCCAACGACATATCATTTTCATCATTTTGAGGTCTAAAAATTATCTATAATCATCTTTTAACAAAACTCATTTTTAGTATTTTCAAAACTGTTCAAAAAATATAAAAAAATTGAAAAACATTAAAACATAAAAACATTTGGAAATTACAGTAGCTTTCCAACGGTATATCATATGCGCAATTCCGAAAAGTGGGTAAAAAATTGCGTTCAAAACACTTTTCAATCAACTTGTGTTGATTTCTGTTTTTTGAAAATTCATAACAAAAAATATAAAAATTAGGAAAAAGTCAGAATTTCAAAAGGCTAAGGATTTTCTGTAGCTTTCCAATGGTATATCATTTGCGCAATTCCGATTAACGGTTTAGAATCTATGAGAAAATTAGTACACACAGAGAAAAGAGCAGTATCGACTTCACGAAAAAGCAGTACAACAGTGTATTACAGAAGAATTACGAGATCGTCATCTCGGGCAGTACTAGAAGAACGGTAAGTTTTTAATTATTTGGTAAATTATAGGTAAATTTTTTGGGACACCTAGGTTAATAGTAAGAAGCCCGAGGGATAGTCTGGGTGTCTATCCCTCTGTAGCCGAAGATAAGCTTAGCTAGTTCCTTCTCTCTCAACTCATGCAAGTCACGTAACCCATATGCGTCCCCCATTCAAAAGATTCCATTTATAAATATGCATTCATTTGCATATTTATAATTGGATTCTTTTGAATTTTCCAACGTTATCCATGGACAGCCCGAGTATGTGTAGATTGGATTCATTTCCCCATATATGCTCTCCTCCCGATCGGACGCAAGATTTCGTCAGCGCCACCTTGTTGTTCTCTGGGTACACATCTTCTCGGTTTATGCCGAGACGTGTACCAGGAGAACAGCGGGGAGGTGCTGTCAAAATTTTGCGTCGGATCGGGAGGAGACCATGGGGAAATGAATCCAATCTGCACATACTCGGGTGGGATTAGGACCTATCTTTACCTATTAGCTGGTAGGTGCATATGCCATATTACCGTAATTAATTATATGCCTTCTTGTGTTAATTTGTACTAGCTAGCTAGCCAGAATGAATGATCGTGCGTGGATGTACATGGGTCACCCTAGTCAGAAAGATATGACTAAGGAATGGTTGACCAAGACCGAGGAGTTCCTAGAGGTCGCACTTAGTGCTGGCCAACCAAGAACATGGTGCCCCTGCACTAGATGTAGGAACTATTCACGGCAGACAAAGGATGTAATGGGTAAACACCTGCAGATGTGTGGTTTCATGCCTGATTATACGTTGTGGTCATTTCATGGCGAGTCGGCCCAACTTGACAGACATGCGGTAGTGCGTCGGCGCATTGAGGATTGTGGTACAGGGATCGAAGACATGATTAATGACTACAATGATGGTCTTCATCAGGATGAAGAACCAGAGGAAACTTCCAAGGCCTTTTATGCTATGCTGGAGTCTTCAAAACTCCCACTACATGCACACACCAAGCTTTGTCAACTAGATTCCATCACACAAACAATGGCTCTTAAGGCCCAATTCAACTTGGGAAGAGAGTGCTATGATGCGATGATGACCTTATTCGGGCGCTTTCTACCCGACGGTCATATTATGCCTGCAAACCTATACCACTCAGACAAAATACTCGGTGCACTAAAGATTCCCATCGAGAGGATACATGCTTGTGAGAAAGGATGCGTCTTATTTAGGCATGAGTATGCGGATGATAATTATGGTCCACGCTGCAAGTCCTCCAAGTATATTGTCGTAGACAACGGTCTTGGTGAGAAGACACAGAGCAAAATACCCGTAAACATTCTTCGTTACCTACCGATCATACCAAGACTTAAACGGCTTTACATGCCTGAAGAAACATCAAAACAGATGACATGGCACAGAGATGGAATTAGACGTGCTACAGATGAATACGGGAATTTGATGTTGACCCACCCCTCTGATGGTGAAGCGTAGCAGATGTTCAATGAATACATAAAGAAGGTAAAGTCAAAGACCCAAAGAACGTGGCACTCGCCATTAGCCTCGATGGGTTCAATCCTTTCGGTATGACGGCAACCCAGTATAATTGTTGGCCCGTATTCATCATGTCCCTCAATCTGCCCCCTGCAGTACTTATGCAAAGAAAGCACGTCTTCTTGACGTTGATAGTTCCGGGGCCCAACTATCCCGGCAAAAATATGAATGTGTACTTGCAACCGTTGATGGATGACTTGAAAAATCCTGGGATAACGGGATCTGGAAATACGACGCAGCTAGAAAAACAAACTTCTGAATGCAAGCTTGGTTGATGTACTCCATGCATGACCTACCGGCCTTTGCACTTTTCGTTGCATGGTGTGCGCACGGAAGGTTCCCATGCCCGCAATGCAAGGCTGCTCTTAAGTTTCATTGGCTGTCGGAGGGTCGCAAGTATTCTTGCTTCGACTTGCATAGACAATACCTTCCTCTGGACCATGGATTCAGAAAAGACAAGAAGAATTTCACCAAAGGTAAAGTTGTCGAGCACGAGGCACCACCTATGATGACGGGCGCACAAATTCTTGATCAGTTGAAATCACTAGAGCCTGATCCGAACCGGCCAGCGTATTTCTTGGGATATAATACGGAACACGCCTGGACCCACAAGCCATGCTTCTGGGATCTCCCCTATTTCAATGACCTTGCTCTTCCACAAAACATTGATGTGATGCACATTGAAAAAAATATGGGTGAGGCCCTTTTTAGTACATTGTTCGGCACTGATAAGGGGAAAGATAATGTTAAGGCTAGAGTCGATCAGGAGATTCTGTGTAATAGGAAGTCACTAAACATGAGACAACCGAAAGGGAAGAAGAATTGGGAGAAGCCAAAGGCCTGGTTCAATCTTAAAAGGGAAAACATGAGGGAAATCCTCATGTGGGTGAAAAAAAAGTTGATGTTCCCCGATGGATATGCAACGAATCTAGCAAGGGGAGCAAGTCTTGAAAAGTTGAAAATCTTTGGGCTGAAGAGTCATGATTGGCACATATGACTTGAGTGGATAATGCCGATGATGTTCCGCGGCTACATCCCCGAGGATGAATGGCTAGTACTGGCAGAGGTGAGCTATTTCTTCCGTGTTCTTTGTGCTAAAGAACTATCGCCTATTGTGATAGAAGAGATGGAAAAACTGGCGCCGGAGTTGATATGCAAGTTAGAGAAGATCTTTCCACCGGGTTTCTTTAATCTGATGCAGCATATGATTTTGCATCTACCGATGGAGGCAAGATTGGGTGGCCCTGTGCAAAACCGTTGGTGCTATGCAACTGAGAGAATGCAGAAGACGCTTCGAGAAAAACGTAAAAATAAACGGAGAATTGAAGCATCAATGGCTGAGGCATTCGTTGTCGAGGAAGCGGCAAACTTCGTGACAGCACACTATGCTGCCACTAATCACAGTTTGCATAATCCAAAGCCTCGGTACAATACTAGCGACCCCGAGCGGCATGAATCCAAGTTCAAACTCTTTAAAGGGATCCTCGCACTTTGTGGGGTTATGAACACAAACATGTTGACCTTCAAGGAATGGGGCATCATTACATTGTATATCTTCACCAACATGACAGAAGTGCGGCCGTACATTGAGTAAGTGCTCGGTACATATTAATTGTTCCGCAACTTCTTGGCGAGTTTTGTGTCTAAATTCTCTTTATTATTTGATATAATCGATTCGTCGCGCAATTATCGAATGGAGTGGCGATCGAAAAAGACTCCATCGAAGAGATTAATCTTCTTGAGAAGCGGGGAGGCGGCAATCCCGGTTTCATCTCTTTGTTTGCACAAACGGTACTTCTTATATAATATATAGGCCATTTTCATTTCTTCGTCGTCTCAGTTCAGACTAATACAACAAGCCTTTCCATTTCAACTTGTAGGCTAATTCAGAGTGGATGGACGCTGAATTGAGACAAATCGCAAACGGTTTTGACTTTAAGGTCCATACATATGAAAAATACAACATCAATGGGTATCGCTTTCGTACTGGTAGGAAAGAGCAAACTATGCCCGATCGGAAAACAACGAATTCCGGTGTGTCCGCAATAGATGGAGGTGTCGAGTATTATGGAATAGTTGAAGAAATATACGAACTGCTATATTATGGTGAAAATTCTCCGAACGCCGTTGTCTTCAAATGTCATTGGTTCGATCCGAAGGACACTAGACGAACTCATGAGCATGTTGGGCTAGTTGAAATTAAACAGAAGAACCGTTTAAATATTGTCGATGTTTATATTGTGGCTCAACAGGCCACACAAGTTTTCTATCTTCCATGGGCCTGCCAAAGTGTAAAGAATCTCGAAGATTGGTATGTTGTGTACGACGTGTCGCCACATAGTAAAGTACCTGCCCCCAATGAAGAGGATTATGAACCTCACATAGACCCAGACACATCTGAAGGAGAATTCTTCCAAGAAACACGTGTGTCCAAAAAACATTTCGTAAATACCTCTAAGTTTGGTCAGAAAATGGAAGTAGAGAATGACAATGCAGAGAAAGAGGAAGAAGTGGAAGACGAAGAGGTTACCTATGATTATGAGGAGGAAGAGGAAGAAGTGGAACACGAAGAGGTTACTGATGCGGATGACCTATCATTGCTTGACCGGTTACAAAAAGGCTTTCGAAATGTGGTTGCTGCTGAACCTGATCCCGGAGAAGAGATCATTCATGACGACACGCATGATAGTGACGATGATGTTTTTATTGATCCTGGAGAAGATACAGATGATCCCGACTATCATTAGTTGTATGCATCCCAACTTTCTTTTGTTTTTTGTATATATGAATTTGTATTATTTATTTCCTTACAGTACTAATTCATCTTTATATGCATATGTTTGTTTTTTTTATATATGAATTTGTATTATTTATTTCCTTACAATACTAATTCATCTTTATATGCATATGTTTGTTTTTTTATATATGAATTTGTATTATTTATTTCCTTACTGTACTAATTCATCTTTACTCTATAACAGGTGTTGACACATGGCGAGCCGTAGGGCGAATGACCCACCGGTGGATTCTCGATCACCTCTCCCTCTACAGAGAGTGTTGCTGGCAAATATGTCGGGACCCGGGATTAGCGTATGCAAGTCCCGCTACGACATAGTCATATGGAGAGCCGAGAACCGTACCTACTTGTCTAAGCAGACAAGGCCAAGCACAGAACGTTCTCGGAAAGCATCGTACGTGAGGGGCATCCCATCCAGGCCGGATGATCAACTAAGATGGGTCCTCATCGTCCGCACACAAGTCTAAATGATATGGGTGATGAACTCCCATATTCACAGACAAGTCGCCTCAACCATACTATCGACTATCTCATAGCTTTTACATAGACTTACTCCAGCCCGATCACTTAGTCGGGGTCTAGGGCGGGCTCGATCATACAACAAAGTGTGCACGAGACAGAGTCTTGACAATCACATCGCGATGCCCCAAGCTGCGCACATCTAAGGGCCACTTGGTGTATAAAAGACGTCCAGCCAGATCACAACTAAGGTCTCGAAAACCCATACAAAGACATGCATGTTATGAACATACACGTAGCACACATTCCTTGTATGAACAGCAGGTATCATTGCAATTCTCTACAAAGTATACATTTTATTGATAACTCTCACAGAGTGCACACAGAGATCACGAGACTGCGATCCAACATTACAACAAGCATACGGAAGCAAATTATGTCTGGGTACAAACAAGTTTAACAAATGTCTTAAGCAGCCTTATTTAAACACAAGCCCTCCACGAGGGGACCAGTCTTTTGACTGGGACTACACTAGCTTGGTCTTTTGTCGTCGAGCTCGAGGAAGAATCCACCTTCGGGGTCAGTGGGTTCATCTAAAACATAGAATAAGAAAATATGAGTACAAAGTCGTACTCAGCAAGACTTACGTAGGAACTATACTACTCATGCACATGTATCAAGGCAAAGGGAGGTGGGGTTCATAAGCAGAAGTGCCAGCTTTGACTTGGCTAGTTCTGTACTACGAGTACCAGACTTGAGGTAAGAAGCGTACATGAGTCCACTACATGTCTCCAACAAATTACACCACTATGATGCCTTCCTCGACTTCCCCACGAGAAAGCACGCCATAGCACTCACGCTTAACTTGGAAAGTTTTATAAGTATCCAGTTCAAGTTGTCTAATAATCAAGCTAATCTTTCCAAGCAGTCCTTTACCGCGGACGCGGCTATTCGAATAGTTTTGTTAACCCTGCAGGGGTATACCGCTACACACACATGATCATCAGTTACCGCCTTTGTACTCGACACCGTTCAAGAAGTGTCGGCGAGGATGGTCACAACAACTGTTACCTCATAGCCGATCTAGTCCAAGAAAGCCGCCTACCTGGGTTGGCTACCACTATCGTGAACCCGGCCGGTTTACCGAAGTGGACCCAGATGATGTGTGCGTGGTGCATAAGCCGGTCTCGGCTGAGCCGTTCTCTCACTTAGCAGCCAGGTCACAAACCTACCAGAACTCTGAACTACTGCGACATCTAGACATCGAAAGGGATGAGTTAGTAGGTTGAGATGGGTCAGTGAGCTCGGACTTAGGGGGCGTTCAACGAGACAACCCACCGTGTACTCCTACACAACCTCTAATCGTTCACCTTGTATTAGGGTAGATTCACCAACACATTTCCACCATCATCATCATGATTGCTACCACCCCGACTCACATGACAGTATCAACACTGTATCACTCTAAGCATGCAATAAGCAGTAACAATTGCAGGGGCCACATGATATCAATCAACTCCTATATTTCCTAGGAATGTGGTTTGCTTACTACTGTGACAAATGATAGGTCATGCAACGGAATGGGTTCATCTATGCGGTAGAAACGTAGCATGGTAATCATCCTAATCAATGCATAAGCGAGACTGAGAGGGAAGTGGGATTTTATCGACATGATCAATGGGGGTTTGCTTGCCTTGCTGACGAGGTTCAGTATCGGGATCTTGAACGAAGGGGGCAGCCTCTTGTTCCGGTTCCACTTCTATCGACAAACAACAATCAAGGGAGCAAAGTAAATACAATGCACAAGAACATGGTTGAAGGTTGAAAGTTATGTATATGCTTCTGATGTGTGAGGAATTTCCATTTAAAAGGAGTGTATTGCAAATGAATTGAAAATTCAAACTCCATTTTGAATTTAAAAGGAATGCATATGCCTTGTTGCCACTGTTCACCCAAGAAAACTTGGTCAAACAATAAAACAGATTGCATATTCAGACTCCTTGAATTTTTCTAATAATTTTAGACATATTATTTGCTATATTTGGAGTTAGGATGAATTTTCTATGAATTTCCAAAGTTTCACATAATTTCTGCCATTTCTGGAATTGTTTTTTAATAGAAAAAGCACTTATTGCGTCACTGTGATGTAATGCTGGCGTCAGGGGGTTCTGACCAGGGGGTCCCACCTGTAAGTGTCACTGTGGTTAAATAAAATGTTTTGTTTTGATTTAAACTAAACTGGGCGATTAGCAGAGGGCAGGGCCCACATGTCAGCCTCACTGGGAGTGGGATTAGTGGCTAAACCTCGCCGAACATGTCAGCACGCCGGCGACGTGTCTCCGGCGACATCCAGAATGGAAGAGCTGCACGGGGACAGTGTTCCCGTGATCCATTTGAAGCGCCAAGACCACCAGGAGGGAGCTCTCGTCGTCGCGCATCGATCTGGACCAAGAACAAGGGCTGGGGTGCTCTGTAGGCTCACCGGCGTCGAGCTTTGCGGCGGCGGAGCAACGGCTGTGAGGTGGATTTTGAAACAGAGAAGCACGGCGGTTGCGAAGGACAAGGTGGCGCAGACGTCTGCTTTACGGTTGCTCGCCGACGAAGAGCACAGCGGCGCTGTACTCCGGCGTTCATGGAGAATCGAGCTAGAGGAGGTTAGGGATTCCTCGGCTTGAGGGGAAAGACTCACCAGACGCTGGTGAACACGGTGGAGCAGGCGTCGGAGGCGGGGAGGTTACGGCGGCGGCGAATCGATCAACTTGAGCTCCGGCGGCCGGCGGCGATCCAATGAAGCGTGCGTCTCTTCGAGGCCGAATTGAAGCTCCGGCTTCTGCGAGTACACATAGACGATGGCGAGGATCATGGGGTAGTTTCTTGCTGGAGCCCTAGGTGTCGTTGGCCGCGGAAACCATGGCGGGGCGCTCCGGCGAGTACTCGGGCGGTGGAGAAATCGGGCGAGGGGGAAGAGGAAAGTGGCCGTGGAGAGGGGGAATGGATCGGGGAGGCTTCGGGGCATCTCCAGGACACGTAGAAGGCGGCGGGGAAGCAGCTGCGTGGCCAGGGACGTCTCGATGGCGTCGGCGGCCTCGGCATGGCCGGCACGTAGCAGCGTGCTCGCTTGCCTAGGGAAGACGACAAGCTTGGGGTGGTGGGCTGGGCCGGCCTGCGATGAGTTGGGCCTCTTTGCCTGGTAAGCTCTCTCCTTTTTATTTCTTTTATGTTTTTCTTCTGCTACTGTTTTGGTACTGCTAAATAAAATAGCAAACCATTTTATAAAATGCTAAAACTTTTTACATGGCCTCATAATATATTAGACTAGCCACTTATAAAGTTTGGCACTTTTTAAAATTCAAATCATTTTAATTTTAAATCAAATAGGGTTTTTTGATTGATTCCAAGGTCCTGTTTGAATATTTGAAAAATCCATGAGCATGGGGTCGGTCCCACATCACTTGATATGTGATCACACTCATTTATGAGACTTTTCAAAAATGCAAAAGGATTTTTTGGAGAAACTTTATTTCTGTCGATTTGAATTAATTCATCTGGGGGTGTTCCTTCTCCCATTTGAGTTTGAATTTGAATTCCATTTGATTTTCCTTGATGAATGCAAGGTGACTTTGATCCTAGCACATTACCTAACAGAGGGTTCTGACAACTCGCCCCCACTCAACATAATCTCATCCCGAGATTCAGAAGTCTGCGGGAGGAAGGAGGGGTACTCGGCACTGAGACGGTCTTCTCTTTCCCACGTGGCTTCTCTCTCAGAGTGGTGTGACCATTGCACTTTCAGAAACTTAATCTTTTGTCGACGAGTGACACGCTCTGCGGAATCAAGAATACGAACGGGGTATTCTCGATAAGAAAGGTCATCTTGGAGATCAAGCGTTTCATGGTCGACTTCGCGGATGGGGTCCTTGAAGCAACGCCTGAGTTGTGACACATGGAATACATCGTGTACTCGGGAAAGGTTCGGGGGTAGTTCAAGTTGGTAGGAAACTTCTCCACGTTTAGCAAGAATGCGGAAAGGTCCAATGTAACGTCGGGCCAACTTGCCTTTGATACCGAATCGATGGGTTCCCTTCAGAGGAGTAACCCGAAGGTAAGCCTTCTCATCCAGATTGTAGCTTTCTTGCCTATGATGATGATCATATTAGCTTTTCTGAGGAGACTGGGCTGCTTTCAATTGATCATGCACAATGCCAACTTGCTCTTCTGCTTCCATGATCATCTCCGGTCCATAGAATTGTCTTTCACCGGTTTCTGACCAATTTAGGGGTGTTCGACATCTTCGTCCATAGAGGAGTTCAAAAGGAGCCATGTTCAGACTAGACTAGAAACTATTGTTATAAGCAAATTCGGCAAATGGAAGAGACTTCTCCCAATTCTTTCCGAATGAGATAACACAAGCTCTGAGCATGTCTTCAAGAATTTGGTTAACCCTTTCAACTTGACCACTAGACTTAGGATGGAAAGTTGTACTAAAGGAGAGATGAGTTCCCATAGCATTCTGAAAGCTTCCCCAAAATCTAGAGGTGAAAAGGCTACCACGATCAGAATTGATTTCCAACGGAACACCGTGAAGAGAAACAATTTTAGAGACATAAAAGTCCGCTAACTAGCTAGCAGTTATAGACTCGCGAACTGGAAGGAAGTGAGCAACTTTGGAAAGTCTATCCACCACAACGAAGATGGCATCATTTACTTTCTGGGTTTTGGAAAGCCAGTGATGAAATCCACACTGTCTTTGTCCCATTTCCACTCGGCAATAGGCAAAGGTTGAAGTGCACCAGCAGGTCTTTGGTGTTCGGCCTTAATGCGACGACAAACATCACATTCGGCAACAAATCGAGCAATGTCTCTCTTCATCCTAGTCCACCAAAATCTCTGGCGTAGATCTCGGTACATTTTTGTGCTACCGGGATGAACCGAGAGGGGTGTGTCATGGGCTTCTTTGAGGATGAGTTGCCTTAGGTCCCTATTCTTAGGTACTACCAAACGATTTGCAAAGAATACCATTCCTTTACTATCTGTGGAGAAACATTTAGCAACTCCGCTAGCAATGTTCTCCTTGACCCGGCGAACACCTAGTGCATGCCTTTGGGAAACTATGATTCGATCCTCAAGTGTTGGCTTCGCCACCAAGTTGAAAAGAGATCCACGAGGAACAATCTCGAGATTGAGCTTTCGAAATTCCTCATGAAGAAGTGGTTGATACTGTTGTAACATGAGGTTGTTACAATACGACTTACGACTTAGTGCATCAACCATGACATTTGCCTTTCCTGGGGTGTAAGAAATTCATACGTCGTAATCTTTTATCAACTCAATCCAGCGTCTTTTCCTGAGATTAAGATCTGGCTGGGTGAAAATGTACTGAGGCTTTGGTGGTCGGAAAAGATCTCACAACGATTACCAAGGAGGTAATGTCGCCAAGTTGTCAGGGCATGAACTACGGCAACGAGTTCAAGATCATGGGTAGGATAGTTCTCTTCATGTGGACGCAACTGGCGTGAAGCATAAGCTACCACGTGTCTATCTTGCATAAGTATGCATCCTAACCCTTGCCGTGATGCGTCACAAAAGATCTCGAAATCCTTTTTGGTGTCTAGAGGCGCAAGTACGGGTGCAGAAGTCAATCTTCTTTTTAGCTCTTGAAAGCTTTCCTCGCACTTGGGAGTCCATAGGAATTTCTTATATTTCTTGAGGAGTTCAGTTAGAGGCTCTGCAACTTTAGAAAAGTTCTCGATGAAGCGGCGACAATAGCTGGCTAGGCCAAGAAAACTTCTAACTTGCTTAACCGATTCAGGTGGAGTCCAGTCAAGGACGGCCTAAACTCTCTCGGGATTCACAGCAATGCCTTTTGCAGAAATCACGTGGCCTAATTAGGTCACTTCTGGTAGTCAGAATTCACACTTGGAGAATTTAGCATACAGGCGATGCTCTCTAAGTTTCATCAATACCAGCCTGAGATGTTCGGCATGTTCTTCTTCGTTCTTCGAGTAGATGAGGATGTCATCAAGATAAACTACAACAAATTTATCTAAGTACTCCATGAAGATCGAATTCATCATGCGGGAGAAAGTGGCGGGGGCATTGGTGAAACCAAAGGACATGACGGTGTACTCGTAAAGACCATAACGAGTAGTGAAAGCCGTTTTGGGAATGTCCTCGTTTCGGATTTTGATTTGATGATAACCTAATCTCAAATCCATCTTGGAGAAGGCAGAGGATCCGGCAAGTTGATCATAAAGATCATTGATCCTGGGCAGTGGGTACTTGTTCTTTATCATCGCTAGATTTAGCGGGCGATAGTATACGCACATCCTTTCTGTTCCATCTTTCTTCGTTACGAACAGAACGGGGCAACCCCATGGCGATGAGCTAGGGCGGATGAAGCCTTTTGCCAACAAAGCTTCAAGTTGGATTTTAAGCTCAGCTAACTCACGTGGGGCCATTTTGTATGGGCGTCTGGAAATTGGTGCGGTTCCTGACATAAGATCCACTATGAACTCTATACATCTGTCGGGTGGCTAGATTTATGGGGTTGGGTTACTGGATGGTTTTCCTGAGGATGACCATGGCTCACTAGGGGCTAGAACCGATATGTCAGAGTGGCAAAGTACCCCAACACGATGGTTAGTGTGGTTCTTCTGGCTAGAAGACATCTAAACTGGGAGGAAGAACTGCAAACGAATCACTATAGGTTTCTAAAACAAAACCTACAACAACCTCTAGAGAACTGTCGGGCATGCCAACTAATAATTCTTATGGAAAGACAACCGAAATGGAGGGAAGGATTTTGCAATTGCATCAGATTATGAAGAAACCTGGAATGACTCGGACAACATAACGACTGTAATTGTAAGAAAAAACAATTTCTTACAGCATGAAAACAACACTTACATACGATGTAAGAAATCAGGAAGCACAACAACGCTAGTAAACCGAACAAAACTTCCCTACGGCTACAAGGAAGGAAACAACGAGATGTTCTAGTAAGACATAGATGAGCCTAGTCTTATCTTCCCGTAGAACAAGATGAGGGTGAATCAGAACTCAGATCTATGAAGGTAAGGAGAAAAAAGAAGCCTTACGTTGTTCCCTTATATAGCCAGAGTAACTATATAACTATAGCAAGCTAGACTCGACTTCGGCCAAGGCTGATAATCCTACAGTCAGTCCTGCTCTGATACCAAGTCTGTCGAGACCCGGGGTTAGCGTATGCAAGTCCCGCTACGACATAGTCATATGGAGAGTCGAGAACCGTACCCACTTGTCTAAGCAGACAAGGTCAAGCACAGAACGTTCTCGGAAAGCATCGTACGTGAGGGGCATCCCATCCAGGCCGGATGATCAACTGAGATGGGTCCTCATCGTCCGCACACAAGTCTAAATGATATGGGTGATGAACTCCCATATTCACAGACAAGTCGCCTCAACCATACTATCGACTATCTCATAGCTCTTACATAGACTTAGTCCAGCCAGATCACTTAGTCGGGATCTAGGGAGGGCTCGATCATACAACGAAGTGTGCACGAGACAGAGTCTCGAGCAATCGCATCGCGATGCCCCAAGCTGCGCACATCTAAGGGACACTTGGTGTATAAAAGACCGCCAGCCAGATCACAACTAGGGTCTCGAAAACCCATACAAAGACATGCATGTTATGAACATACACGCAACACAAATGCCTTGTATGAATAGCAGGTATCATTGCAATTCTCTACAAAGTATACATTTTATTGATAACTCTCACAGAGTGCACACAGAGATCACGAGACCGTGATCCAAAATTACAACAAGCATACGAAAGCAAATTATGTCTGGGTATAGACAAGTTTAACAAATGGCTTAAGAAGCCTTATTTAAACAAAAGACCTCCACGAGGGGACCAGTCTGCTGACTGGGACTACACTAGCTTGGTCTTCAGTCGTCGAGCTCGAGGAAGAATCCACCTTCGGGGTCAGTGGGTTCATCTAAAACATAGAATAAGCAAACATGAGTACAAGGTTGTACTCAGCAAGACTTACGTAGGAACTATACTACTCATGCACATGTATCAAGGCAAAGGGAGGTGGGGTTCATAAGCTGAAGTGCCAGCTTTGACTTGGCTAGTTCTGAACTACGAGTACCAGACTTGAGGTAAGAAGCGTACACGAGTCCACTACATGTCTCCAACCAATTACACCACTATGGTGCCTTCCTCGACTTCCCCACGAGAAAGCACGCCATAGCACTCACGCTTATCTTGGCAAGTTTTATAAGTATCCAGTTCAAGTTGTCTAATAATCAAGCTAAGATTTCCAAGCAGTCCCTTACCGCGGACGCGGCTATTCGAATAATTTTGTTAACCCTGCAGGGGTGTACTGCTACACACACATGCTCATCAGTTACCTCCTTTGTACTCGACACCGTTCAAGAAGTGTCGGCGAGGATGCTCACCACAACTGTTACCTCATAGCCGATCTACTCCAAGAAAGCCTACTACCTGGGTTGGCTAACACTATCGTGAACCCGGCCGGTTTACCGAAGTTGACCCAGATGATGTGTGCGTGGTGTATAAGTCGGTCTCGGCTGAGCCGTTCTCTCACTTAGCAGCCAGTCCACAAACCTACCAGAACTCCGAACTACTGCGACATCTGGACATCGACAGGGATGAGTTAGTAGGTTGAGAGGGGTCAGTGAGCCCAATGTGTGGTTGTAATCTTCATCTTGGATCACCACACAAGAACTCGGACTTAGGGCGGTGTTCAACGAGACAACCCACCGTGTACTCCTACACAACCTCTCATCGTTCACCTTGTATTAGGGTAGATTTACCAACACATTTTCACCATCATCATCATGATTGCTAGCATCCCGACTCACATAACAGTATGAACATTGTATCACTCTAAGCATGCAATAAGCAGTAACAATTGCAGGGGCCACATGATATCAATCAACTCCTATATTTTCTAGGATTGTGGTTTGCTTACTACTGTGACAAATGATAGGTCATGCAACAGAATGGGTTCATCTATGCGGTAGAAACGTAGCATGGTAATCATCCTAATCAATGCATAAGCGAGACTGAGAGGGAAGTGGCATTTTATCGACATGATCAATGGGGGTTTTCTTGCCTTGCTGACGAGGTTCAGTATCGGGATCTTCAACGAAGGGGGCAGCCTCCTGTTCCGGTTCCACTTCTACCGACAAACAACAATCAAGGGAGCAAAGTAAATACAATGCACAAGCACATGGTTGAAGGTTGAAACTTGATGTATATGCTTCTGTTGTGTGAGGAATTTCCATTTAAAAGGAGTGTATTGCAAATGAATTGCAAATTCAAACTCCATTTTGAATTTAAAAGGAATGCATATGCCTTGTTGCCACTGTTCACCCAAGAAAACTTGGTCAAACATGAAAACAGATTGCATATTCAGATTCCTTGAATTTTTCTAATAATTTTAGACATATTATTTGCTATATTTGGAGTTAGGATGAATTTTCTATGAATTTCCAAAGTTTCACATAATTTCTGCCATTTCTGGAATTGTTTTTAAATAGAAAAAGCACTTATTGCGTCACTGTGATGTAAGGCTGGCGTCAGGGGGGTTCTGACCAGGGGGTCCCACCTGTAAGTGTCACTGTGGTTAAATAAAACGTTTTGTTTTGATTTAAACTAAACTGGGTGATTAGCAGGGGGTAGGACCCACATGTCAGGCTCACTAGGAGTCAGATTAGTGGCTAAACCTCGCCGGACACGTCAGCACGCCGGCGACGTGTCTCCGGCGACCTCCAGAATGGCGGAGCTGCACGGGGACGGTGTTCCCGTGATCCATTTGAAGCGCCAAGACCACCAGGAGGGAGCTCTCGTCGTCGCGCATCGATCTGGACCAAGAACAAGGGCTGGGGTGCTCAGTAGGGTCACCGGCGTCGAGCTTTGCGGCGGCGGAGCCACGGCTGCGATGTGGATTATGCTACGGGGCACTAAATGGAGCGAGGTTAGGCGCGTTTGAAACAGAGGAGCACGCCGGTTGCGAAGGACAAGGTGGCGCGGACGTCTGCTTTACGGTTGCTTGCCGACGTCGAGCACAGCGGCGCTGTACTCCTGCGTTTATGGCGAATCGAGCTAGAGGAGGTTAGGGGTGCCGCGGCTTGAGGGGAAAGGCTCACCAGATGCTGGTGAACACGTTGGAGCAGGCGTCGGAGGCGGGGAGGTTACGGCGGCGGCGAATTGATCAACTTGAGCTCCGGCGGCCGGCGGCGATCCAATGAAGCGTGCGTCTCTTCGGGGCTGAATTGAAGCTCCAGCTTCTGCGAGTAGACGTAGACGATGGCGAGGATCACGGGAGACTTGCTTGCTCGAGCCCTAGGTGTCGTTGTCCACGGAAACCATGGCGGGGCGCTCCGGCGATTCCTCAGGCGGTGAAGAAATCGGGAGAGGGGGAAGGGGAAAGTGGCCGTGGAGAGGGGTAATGGATCGGGGAGGCTTCGGGGCGTCTCCAGGACACGTAGAAGGCGGCGGGGAAGTAGCTGCGTGGCCAGGTGTGTCACGGTGGCGGCGGCGGCCTCGGCATGGACGGCACGCAGCAGCGTGCTCGCTTGCCTGGGGAAGACGACAAGCTTGGGGTGGTGGGCTGGGCCGGGGTGCGATGATTTGGGCCTCTTTGCCTAGTAAGCCCTCTCCTTTTTTATTTCTTTTCTGTTTTTCTTCTGCTATTTGTTTTGGTACTGCTAAATAAAATAGCAAACCATTTTATAAAATGCTAAAACTTTTTACATGGCCCCATATATATTAGACTAGCCACTTATAAAGTTTGGCACTTTTTAAAATTCAAATCATTTGAATTTTAAATCAAATAGGGTTTTTTGATTAATTCCAAGATCCTGTTTGAATATTTGAAAAATCCATGAGCCTGGGGTTGGTCCCACATCACTTGATATGTGATCACACTCATTTATGAGACTTTTCAGAAATGCAAAAGGAATTTTTGGAGCAACTTTATTTCTGGCCATTTGAAATAATTCATTTGTGGGGTGTTCCTTCTCCCGTTTGAGTTTGAATTTGAATTCCATTTGATTTTCCTTGATGAACGCAAGGTGACTTTGATCCTAGCACATTACCTAACAGAGGGTTCTGACAGGATATTGTAGCAGCCAGCTCGCCGTCGGCGCGTGCTGAGCAGCCTCGTGGGAGAGGTCGGGGAAAAGGGCAAAAGCGAGCTAAATCCCGTGGTCGAGGAGGTGGTCGAGCAGGTGGTCTCTCAAAAGCGATCATGGCGGTTGATAGAAGCGACTCACCACCACCCCTAGCCGAGTCACCCACTCATAGGATAGTCTCACCAGTGGAGGAGCCACTGCGTCAGGAGCCACCAGTGCAGTCGGCGGCTCTGGATCACCGGGCACCGGTGCATTCGGAGACACCGGAGGCACCGAGGCAGTTGGCGGAGACTCGTTGGGATGATCCTTGGGATGAGCGTGTTCGCACTGATGATGATGATGCTGCTGCTGAGGATAGCAATGATGATATTGATGACGGGGCTGAGGGGAGTGAGGGGGGGTGAGGGGAGCTCCTCTTCCAAGAAGCCGGTGTACCAGCGTGGTATGACACGGATCCCACCACGACCGGACCCTAAGCAGAGGTCGTTGATTGCGCCATATAGGGAGAAGTGGTTTGTTGAATTTTTTGTGTTCCTTCTATATATCATACATGTACATATGTTCCAACAACAACTAATGTCTTTGTGTTCTTATTTTGCAGGGGGTGGACTTACCCGGAAGGTGTCAGGAATCCGAACTGCCTCCTTGGTGCCGTGCTTAAGGAGCCTTTCCCCGGGCTAGTGCACTTGCCTATTGAGGGTAGGGTTCCTGAGCCCGGCCTCACGTGGCCGCACTACAAAGCCGCCCCAGCCCTGCCAGATGAACGCATCAACAATGTTGAATGCCGTACCAGAGCCGATATGGTGGTGGCTACTTTTTGGGTAAGTATTCTAAGCATTGAAATCATTTTTTAGCGTTGGAATCATTTAACTCATCTAAGCATGTGTTCGATGCAATTTCAGTGCTAGTATAGGGTTGAGGAGGGGATGGAGCCGGCGGCCCAGAACAATCTCGAGAAGGAGATAGTGAGGCTACTCACGAACACGAGGCACGAGATGCGTGTTCAGTGTGTTCGAGATTGGTACGCCAAGAAGGGCCTGAAGAAGGCCAAGAAGAAGTGTAGAAAAGTTTTCCTTGAGAAGGAGCAATACTTGGAGGTAAATTACTAACTAATTCAAATTCCTACACTTATAAGTAAGGCCTAGGTAGCTCCAACTTTTGCTTTATAAGCTTATGAAGCTCAAACTTGGCTTTATAAGCTTATAAAGGTCAAACTTGGCTTCATAAGTTTATAAAGGTCAAACTTGGCTCTATAGGCTTGTAAAACTCAGAAATGATAATAATAATAATAATAATAATAATAATAGCTTAGTTGCATAAAACTTGACTTGTACTTGGCTTATAAAAGTTATTCAGTGCCTTTATAAGCTTATTAATTCATAGGCGCCCCTGAGATGGTGTGCAAATAAGATGGATTGCTTTGAGGTGATAGTGGACAAATGGGTCAGTGATGCCTGGCTACCCACCCACAAAAGCGCCAAGGCTAGGCGTTCACAAATGATAGGTGTGGCACACCACCAAGGAAATCTCAACGTCAACGAGTACGCCAAAAAATGGGTATGTGCCTTGTTTTTAGTTTCATGGCCTTTCATCATTAATCAATTGATTTGTTTCATGCTTTTTCTTGTACTGATTAGATACTTTGCTTTTCAATGTAGGCGAAACATCATAATCAGCCTGTGCCTAAGGGATTTCGCTCATTTTCCATGGCCCATAAGGGAAAGTACAAAACGGTGAAGGAATATTCCGAGAGCGACGGTGTTGAGGCATACACCAGCGCTGCATCCTACCACAAGATGGTGGCCTATTATGAGGTGGCGAAAGAGCTACGGGGTCCTCAGTTTGACCCGAGCGAGGAGGAGATGGATCCGGTGGCCTTGATGATTTCTGGTGGCGGTAAGCATCATGGCAGCACCTCCATGTGCAATGGCTTCGTACATTGCCCGGAGATTCTACCTCAGATCAAGGCGAGGAAAATGAGCTCCGCTCTTGCTGTACGACTGATACGTCCAAAATGTATCTATAATTTCTGCTTGCTCCATGCATCTTTTGTGTGATATTTCTATGATATTGATGCACTTCCATACACTTTTGATCATATTTGGACTAACCTATTAACTCAGTCCAACCCAGTGCCAGTTTCTGTTTTTTGCTGTTTTTGTATTTCAGGTTTTCCCATTATTAAAAGTGCTTAGAAAATTCCGGGAAAAATATATAAAAAATCAGCGTTCCAGAAGCTTCCTTACGCCCGAAGGGGGGCCAGAGGGGCCCCACCTGGTGCCTAGGCGGCCAGTGGGCGCGGCCTAGAGGGTGGCTCGCCGGGAGGCCGCCTAGACTCCTGGTGGCCCCCCTGGCTGCCCCATTGGCCCTTATTTTTACTCGCGTCGCGAAAACCCTGATTCGAGTCCCCTTTTCTCCAGAAGCAATTCCGATCTCCGCCGCCATCGCCGACAAGCTTCGGGGGACCATAATTCCTGTGCTGGCACCCTGCCGGGACGGGGAAGTGCCCCCGGATTCATCTCCATCGACGTTGCTTCCTCCCTCCATGATGCGGGAGTAGTTCCTCCCCGGGGCTGAGGTTTCTACCAGTAGCTATGTGGTCTTCTCTCTCTCCCATTATGTGATCTTGATTGTGACCATAGGCTATGTTAATCAAGGATGATCCCATGATGTTTCCCCTTCTTCTATGTGTTGGATTGATGTACTCACTTGATCTTATCTAGTATAATCCCCAGACCATGGTGACAGCGGTCTATTGGACATGGGTTAGAAGAATATTTTCATGAGTTATTTCCTCTTTTGTGTGTGGATTGAAGATTGAGAGTCTCTTGGTGCTTTTATTTGACTATCCTTTAGATATGTTGTGGTGATTGTGGTACTCTCTTTGGATGGCCGCGGTGACATTGGGAAATCCATAGATGAGAACTACGAACTCTGAGGTGTGCTTTTGTAGCCCTACACAATTCTCGTCCTCTCTTGACCACAAAGGAATGACCTCCGAGTATGTCTCCATTGCATGTTTTATGAGGAATATCATGTGATTAGACTATGTTAATGTTGTTGGGAGTTGCCACTAGTGAAATTATGAAGCCTAGGCCTTGTTTCCACCATTGCAATACCGTTTCTGCTCACGTTTACCACTTGTTTCCTTGCTGCACTTTTTATTACAGATTTATATTAATTCGTTTTATCACATCTATCACCTATATTTTACCATCTCTTCGCCGAACTAGTGCACCTATACAACTCCTAGTTGTATTAGGTGTGTTGGGGACACAAGAGACTTCTTGTATCTTAATTGAAGGGTTGCTTGAGAGAGACCATCTTCAACCTCTACTTCCCTGAGTTCGATAAACCTTAGGCCATCCACTTGAGGGAAATTGTTGCTGTCCTACAAACCTCTGCGCTTGGAGGCCCAACATAGTCTACAAGAATAGAAGCGTGCATAGACATCAACTACCTCGCCCCCGGCCACTTGACATTGCTATCCAGGTATCACTTTGTCTCCATTTTCCTTCCGTTCTTTAGATTGCATAGCGATGATGACATTAATTTCTATATTGTCGAGTGTTTGCATGATGCCATTCAGAGGGAGAGATAGGAGACACAAGAGATGTTGTCGGAGCAGCTTGCGGAGAGGGACCGGCTGGCGGAGGAGAGCACCTAGAGAATACTCGAGGAGGAGAGGGCACGCAATAATGCCCAGACGAAGGCCGTGTACGGCCTCTTCTCAGTAAGTTATTACTTCTGCATATATATCTGTAAAGAATGCATATGAATATGTTTGGTTCACTTGCTAATATGCTTGAGTCCTCAAAAAACTAACTTGCAGAATATGTGGGAGAAGCAAGGTCTTACCCCTCCATCGATGCCGACGCCTATCGTTTCTCCTCCCAGAACGGTAAGTTTCTTTCAGTGATCAATATAGCCCGGTCTTATACCATCAAGTGTCATCATGCTTACCACATTACAACTAATCCTTTGTTGCCGCATAATTCCGGAGCTGCATCTCACAACCCACAAGAATCTCCTAGTAAATCCCCGAGCAACCCACGTGGCGGCGCTTCTCATCCTGGAGGTGCCCTCTGGTAAGTTACATAAAGCTCATCAATGACTTTATAAGCTCATAAATCTCAATAATGTTATTCATAGCTATTGACTTATACTTGTCTTATAAAAGCTAAAAAATGACTATATAAGCTTATAAAGCTTATACTTGGCGTTATAAGCTTGTAAACCTCAAAAATGTCATATACTTGGCTTATAATAGCTCCTCAATGACTTCCTAAGCTCATAAAGCTAAAAAATGATATTACTAGCTTAGTTCGATGAAAATTGAGTTATACTTGGCTTATGAAAGCTCAATAGTGACTTTATAAGCTTATAAAGCTCAAACTTGGCTTTATAAGCTTCTAAATCTCAAATTTGATTTTATAAGCTTATTAAGTTAAAGAATGACTTATACTTGTCTTATAAAAGCTCAATAATGAATTTACTAGCTTAAGTGGCTTATAAACCTTAAAAATTACTTATACTTCTCATATAAAGCTAAAAAATGAATTAATGACTTAGTTAGATCTAAAATGAGATATATTTAGCTCTTAAGGCTTTATAAGCTTGTAAACCTCAAAAATGGCATATACTTGGCTTATAATAGCTCCTCAATGACTTCATAAGCTCAGAAAGCTAAAAAATGATATTAATAGCTTAGTTCGATGAAAATTGAGTTATACTTGGCTTATAAAAGCTCAATAGTGACTTTATAAGCTTATAAAGCTCAAATTTGATTTTATAATCTTATTAAGTTCAACAATGACTTATACTTGTCTTATAAAAGCTCAATAATGAATTTACTAGCTTAAGTGGCTTATAAACCTTAAAAATGACTTATACTTTGCATATAAAGCTAAAAAATAAATTAATGACTTAGTTAGATCTAAAATGAGATATATTTAGCTCTTAAGGTCTAAGAAGAAGAAGTATAGTAGAATAAGAAGGAGTGGAGGAAGAGAAAGAAGTGAAGAAGAAAGAGGTGAAAAAGAAAGTAAAAGAAGAGAAGATCTTCTTATTCTTACTTTTTCTCTTCTTTCTTTTTCTCCATCTTCTCTTCATCTTTTCATCTTGTTCTTATTCTTCCTCTTCTCTTCTTGTTATCCTTACTCTTTTTCTCCTTGTTCTTCTTTTTCTTTTTTTTCATCTTTTCATCATTTTGGATTTCTTCTTTTCCGTAACTAACATATGATTATGTTATCATTTTGCAGATTTGCCTTTATGCATGGATGGATGCTTCTTCTTGTAGATATAGGATGTTAGCATGGATACTTATCTGTATGCACTCTTTGCATAGTGGTAGCCTTTTTGTATGACTTGTACTTTTATATAATGTTGGCACTTTTTGTATGACTTGTTGGTTGGAGATGGTTGTATGACTTTATATCATTTATATCATGTGGACTTTGTGGTTGTATGACTATAATATATCTGTATATATATATATTATATATATACAGATATATTATTGTTTAAATGCAGGGAATTCAAGAAAAAAAAGTAAAAAAGAAAGAAATAGAGAACTTTGCCGTCAGCTAGCTAACGACAAAGTCGTTGTCGTCGACAAGCTGATGGCAAAGTGTACACGTGGCAACAGCCTGTGCAATCTAGGCTGTGGCAGTGACCATTTGGTCAAGGCTTTGCCGTCAGCCTTAGGCTGGCTGACGGCCAAGATTAGGCTGGCTGCCGTCAGCCCGCTCTAAGCTGACGGCGTATGTCCAGCAGACACGTGGGCCCATAGCTAGTTTCTATGCCGTCAGCCAGGGCGTAGCTGACGGCAAACTACTGACATGTGGACCCAGGATAGGGCTTTGCCGTCAGGTAGGACGTTAGCTGACGGCAATGCACGCTGTTAACTCAGCCCACAATGTTAAGTCAGAGGCTGGCCGTACGAGCTGCTATGCCCTCAGTCGGCGAAAAAAGCTGACGACAAAGTCTTTGCCGTCGGTCGATTACAAGCTGACGTCATAGCAACTCACTGCCTACTGAGGAGCTGACAAAACGTTTGCCGTCGTGGAGCTAACGGCAAAACTCTTGTTTCCTGTAGTGACCACGAAAAACAAACAAATTCAATGTCACTCACTCATTTTAAACAAGCTTGTTGATTATACACACATCGGACGTCCGGTCCTTATCGGACGTCCGGTACCTGGTGCTCTCGGACATCCGGTCACCATCGGACTAAGGGTCTGAGAGGTCAGCGGGCCTTTTTCCCCATTACGTCGGATTTCCGGTCCCTGTCGGACGTCCGGTGGTCGGTCGTCCGGTTGGTGTCGAAATTACGATCCGAGCGGTCAGTGGAATCTATCTATGTTTTATCGGCATTCCGGCGACCATCGGACATCTGGTCATCGGATGTCCGGTAGTGGTCGGCCATCCGGTGCCTGATGTTGTTCTTCTGAGCATGCAGTGTATTAGTGAGTGTCTGGTGCAAACCGGACGTCCGGTATGCACGTACTGGACGTCCGGTCCAAACCGGACGTACGATACTTATGCAGGCAGAATGATCCAATGCCCATTTCTGGCCTTGGGCTATAAATATGCCCTCTCCACCACTTGAGAGGGCTGACCACTTCTTTTGCAAAACACAAAAGAACACAAGTGCTCCCTCTAATTCTCTCCCTCACCAACTCTCAGATCCCGGAGAGCCCCCTGAGAGTTCTTGACGGATCTTTCACCTCGTGATAGATCCGCCCCTTCCCCATCTTTCAACCGAAGCAAATCGCGTTTTGAGCAAGTCTTGAGCTTTCCCCATTGATCTTGGTACTCTTGGAGGTTGGAGACTCCTAGGTGGGTAGGAGTTCTTCGGAGAGGAATCGACCATTTTGATTACCCCTGTTGAGTTTGTGAGGGTTTGGTGACCACCTTTAAGGTTAACCGGTAATAGTTAGGAATCGCCTTCATGGTGATATCTCAAGGGGAATAGAGTGAGCCTTCGTGGCGTTGGTGTGCCTTCGTGGTTTCACCCACTCTCTCCTAACAGTGAGTAGCTTCCCTCCAATGAAGTGAACATCGGTATACATCGTTGTCTTCGCGTCATTCGGTTATGCCTACTCTTTCCCCCTTATTACTTGTGCTACCGTATTATTTTTGTACGACCCGATATGCGGTACTATTCCAGATCTAGATGTTTCCATCCAGATCCGGGGACGAAGCACATATCGGTCCCACCGCGACATATGAAGAAGCCATATGCCCCGGATTTCCAACATGATATCACAACATTACAGCTACATAGATACAACATCTCATACAATCGGCATACAACTGTCTTAATACAATACATTAGCGGAAGATACATGTCTGAGTACAGACTACAATCAAATGCCTATTGGAAAAGGTAAAACACACCATTCCCGTAACCGCACGGGTCCAAGCTCTCCGCCGGGATCCACCTAACTAGTTGGTGTCGAGTCTCCACGAAGGCGTCCATAAGAAGAGTCGAGGCAGCAATCAACTACAGCGGCCGATCAGGAGAGATATTAAAGGGAAAAGAAATGAAAAGTGGTGAGAATATATCAAAGTCTTTTAATTAACTTCTCACGGGTAAGAAAGGGGTAGTGGTGAGGTTGCAGTCGCACTAGCAATATATGAGTGGCTAACGGTCTATTTTAGAGTAAGGTGAGAACCAAGCATGCCATGAGGAATCGCCTCCAACAAATCTGCTATCCACCTACTTACGCAAGCATAACACCTATCCTATCCTTGTCCTCCTCTTCGCATCCCGACGAAGAAGAAGCAGTCAAGGCACACACACGTTGATCAAGTTATATTAAGATTATCTCAGTTGTTGTTGTCTATGAACAAGGAGTAGGTCTCAAGTCGTCCATAACCATGGACAAGGCTTCTCGAAAAGATTTAACCCTGCAGGGGTGTACCAACTCCCCATTACAAGGCTCCGTACCCACGCCCATCTCTCTCAGTTTCTACCAATCACAGGCAGCCATTTTATGATTTAGTCCCGAGAGATCTGAAACGACAGTTCCCTCTAGCTAACAACGAACAAATCCGGGTGGCTCTCGGGGAGTCGACATCCAATCCAAAAGCCGGCCACGCCCTCGGATCGGCCTCTTCCGTATCAACAGGGTTTGGGTTGCCGGGACACCTCACGTGAGGTCCCGGTCCCTCGCCGTTCAAGGGTGGACCAATAGGGAAACCATGTCCCCACTGGTTTGGGTTGTTTTAAAGAATATCTGCCAGGAGCGACCCAACAGACACACACACGGTTTTCAAATGGTAAATCAGCTTGGGCCACCACTAGAAATGTTTGAAGCTAGGTAGGTAAGAAAAGGGGACCCCATAAAATCCCACACGCGGTTAGGCACGCTCGTCAAGAGACACAATACCCGGAACTCGGATCTTAGGTGACTCGAATGGAACAAAGCTTCGGGGCGGGATAGCCTAGACCTTCCATCCTTCGTCGAATATAGTCAACATTATAATAATCATATCATCCACAACAATATAATAATGTGATAGCCCAATCCAAGGAGTAACAGAGTTGATTACATCCTAAGAATGCATACTAAGAAGTGGCTGAGCAGCGATCAATAGTAACATAGCCGAACAAGGTTTGCTGGGATGTGGAGGACTTGGCTGTTTGGGTTTATTTGAGAGGCATGAATATGAATTGGTAGGATCAAGCAATCGTTCTATCCTACACCTAGGCGCGAGTAACCAGAAAGTTATAAGCATGATATATGCTCCCCCTTACCTGATGAGAATAAACAACCGAAGGTGTAGTCGATCGCAAGCTCGCATCGTCTCCGAGAGGTACCCGCGGAAGCACACAAGAAGGAAACACTAGAAAAGGCAATCGACGAGCAAGAATCTATTACTACGAAGTAATCACGAGCAAGAATCAACAATAAGGCAACACGAGACATCGCACCTACCGCCGAGAGCGGTTACTAACAGGTTAAGTGGAGTACTCGTCACACAAGACGATACCGCACATTTAGAATTGTTCAAGTTGTTTAGCTACACAAGGTGAGAAAAGGTTATTAACATGGCATCTCACTCAAGCATGTCATAGCACACAAACATGACAAGAGGTGAAGCACAAGATAAACTATCGAGGCTAGTCAATTTAAGTGAGGCACAACCTAAACATGGCATACCACTAAGTACCCCACGAAAATTAAAGCATTTGGTACGGTTCTGTCCTAAACCATATTTTCGGTTGGTTAACAGCAGAAAACAATAGCATAAACACAAAGTACACGAAAAACTAATCAAGTTACATGCAAAGAACACTCCAAACGGAATTACGGTTAAAAAGATACAAGCAAAACAAGTTTGGAACACAATCTGCCAACACCAGGAAGCACACTTTAGAGCAATGCATAAATAGGATAATGAATGCAAACATGCTCACAAATGATATGCAACTAAAGTAGACATGTCAAGGAAGGCATGGCAAAAGAAATCATGCAAAAAGGCATTATGAACAACTAATTATAGCCCAAGCAAAATGCAATAAAACATTACTCGTCTAGGACTTAGTGAAAATTAGGAAAACAGGATAGAAACTGTTATTTTCATGTTGTATAAACAGGGGTATAACTATATGCAAAAGTACAGAAACATGACATAGCAATATATGGGCATGAACTAGACATGATGGTGATCAGGTAAAAACAAGAATAAAGGTCATAGGCATAACAGATCAAAAGATATTAAACATGCAACATGGCATCAGAAAGTTATAGACTTAGTGAAAAACAGAGGTGGCTGTGAAAAACAGCAGGGTAGCAACTTTGGAGCTAAACATAACTATGACCAGGAATGCAAACATGACAATGCAATACATATAATGGAAGTAGACATGGCATAGATCAAAATGACATATTGCAATGCTCAATAGGATGCACGGTTAAAAAGATACAAGGCAGCAATGTAGAAACTTTATATAAACAACAACACATAACATCAAGGTAGCTACTTTGGGTGATGAAACAGACATCATGCAATAGGAATATATGACAAGTAATTGCATAGGATTGAAGTAGACATGATGCTTAACAGTATGCAACAAGAATTAATGCAATAGGCCTCATGGATGTGTCACAATCATCAATCAAACTTGCAATAAAATAACAGCAGCAACACTTGACAGAAATTAGCAGCAGTTAACAGTCTGGTGCCCACATAAAAAATGATTAACAACATCAAGATGGCCTCAAATCAAAATTCTCACAAAATATGAACTGAAGTACACACAAATCTAAACAATTTTCCTTTTGGGCGCATCGTGATCCGAGCTACGGTTTGATCGCAATCTACGTCGCAAAAATGAATCAACAGCATATATCTCTAGACTTAGCCAAATTGAGCAGAGAGAAAAAAATACACGGGAAAACCAATAGACCTCTTGGGCCGAGGCCCATCTGGCCTGGAGGTGGCCTGGGCCTGGAGGTGCGGCTGGAGAGGCAGCTGGGCCGTGCGAGGCAAGGCCTCGCTGTCGGATCGGACCCATCTGGCCTGGTGGTTGACCGGGCAGGGGCTCGGCTCCTCCCGAGCCGTGCCGCATGCGGCAGCGAGCGGCGGCGGCCTCTGGCCATCTCCTGCAAGGAGAAGGGAGGCGAGGGTGGCGCTAGGTGGCGGAGGAGGCGGCCGCAGCTCGGGATCGGGCCGGATCCGGAGGCGGGACGGCGGGCAGCGCCTGGCGCGGGCGGCGCACCAGCTTCCGGCGATGGCGAGCTCCTGGCTGACGTGGCCTCCATGGCGCTTGCGGCGGTGGCCGTGGTGGTCCTACAGGCAAGGGAGGAGCGGGCGGCCGGCGGCCCGGCTCTGGTGGCGGCGGCAGGTGCGCGCGGCGGCGACGTGCTGCCCACGAGTGGAGGTGGAGAGGAGATGGGATAGGGTGATGTGGCGCGATCCTGGCCGTCAGATCGGCCGATCTGATGGTACATAACACATTGGGCTGGACCTCAGATCTAGGAGGTTAGGTTTGGACGAAAATGGGGTAATTTTTGGGGCAAAGTGGAGGGGGTGGCTACAATTTTGGATAGGGGAAACTCTAGAAAGGGGTGGGAGTGTGGTGGTCTTTATATAGCCTAGGTGGCTGGCAGTTTGCAAAAACATCCCCGATTTTTCTCTCTCGCGCGCGGTGCTTACGTTTTTGGCCGCCGGGGTCCGCAGTACCTCCGATTTGTGTAAAACTTCAAACTGCGCGATCAGCGCGTCGAGCCGGCGGCGTTCACGTTGCGCCGGAACCGTTCTGAGAACACTTCCGGTGCGCTATAAAAATATCCCATTTACTTATTAAACGGCGTTTTTTGTTCCGTTGGCTGCGGCTGGTCTCGTGCGGTTTTCGCGACGGTGATCGGGTGAAACCCGATGTCGCAAAGGTCGAGTATTAGGGTGGCAAGGGTCAGTCTCCGTCCGATACGAGATAAGAGGGGGGGATAATCACCGATCGATAAATCGGCGATGCGAACACTGCAAACAAATCAGACAATCAAACAATTCACATCGCAAACAAATTTTTTAATTTCTATGAAATCTGGGTTGTTACAATTTTCCCCTCACTTGCTTTGTTATATTGTGCTTATTGTTTATCTTGTACTAGCTAGGTCAACCTTGCAATTGTTAGGAAAAACTTTATCTTCCGCATTATTGCCTAAAATTGCTAAGTAGTGATAAAATTTGTAATAAGATCTATTCACCCCCCCTCTAGGTCTATCTCGATCCTTTCAACAACAATAGCAATCAGCAATCAGGCAATACGGGAGCCGGCTCAGGATCCCAATATCAAGGAGCGGGAGCCGGAAGACAGATGTAGTGGGGGCTTGCTGGATTTCAAGCAAACCCAAAGCAACTTGATGACCATGAAACATATCACGTCTTCACCACCAACAGTTCCCGATGGAATAGAAAACTCCAACATCGCGCATCCTTGTCTGTAGCGAAGGAGCCGGCAATACCCAAATGGCTCAACTGGTCTGACAAGCCAATAACCTGGACAAGGGAGGATCACCCCCCCCAGTGGTGAATAACCCGAGGGCCTTAGCCTTGGTAGTAGCACCGCAAGTTGGTGGATATACCTTGCATAAGGTACTCATGGATGGAGGGAGTAGCGTCAACATCCTCTATTATGAGACTTTCCTCAGGATGGGTTTAACCCACAAACAGCTACAACCCTCCAACACATTTTTTCATGGAATCGTTCTCGACAAGTCAGCTCAACCCATAGTCAAGATATACCTCGAGACAACCTGTGCGAATTTGAAGAAATTTCGCTCGGAAATCATACCCATTGAAGTGGTCAAACTCGAGAGTCTGTATCATGCCATCTTGGGAAGGCTGACCACTAGTAGAAGAAGTACCATTTGTCCCGGTTCCAGAGGACCATCTGTCCCGATTCCAGAACAGGGACTAAACGGTCAGTACTAAAGCCCAATACCTTTTTGTCTGGTTCTCCTACTAACTGGGACAAATAGGGCTCCACATGGCCGCTGCAGCTTGCTCAGGAAGGAGGGCCTTTTGTCCCGGTTGGTAGCACCGACCGGGACCAAAAGGCATCCACGCGTGAGCAGTTCAGGGGCTAGAGTTTTTTTAAGGGGGGGGGAGGTTTAGGGGGTTTTGTAGGGTTAAGTTAGGGGTTTCATATATTGTTTTAGCTAGCTAATAGAGAGAAGTGTTCTCTCTTATCTCCGTGCTTCATCGACGCTACATAATATATGTATAGAGAGCACTCGACACGCTAGCTAGTAAGGAAATGAAGGAAACCATTAAGTACAAAAGATATTCATTGTAACGCCCAATATGCGGTACTGTTCCAGATCTAGATGTTTCCATCCAGATCCGGGGACGAAGCACATATCGTTCCCACCGCGACATATGACACCTGCCATACGCCCCGGATTTCCAACATGATATCACAACATTACAGATACAAGGATACAACATCTCATTCAATTGGAATACAACTGCCTTACTACAATACATCAGCGGAAGATACATGTCTGAGTACAGATTACAATCAAATGCCTAGTGGCAAAGAGAAAATCATCAATCCCCATAACTACACGGGTCCAGGCTCTCCGCCAGGATCCGCCTAACTAGTCGTCGTCAAGTCTCCATATGAAATGCCGATCACCATACCTGTTGTCGATCAAGAACCCTGAAAAGAGTTTGGGGGTAGTATCATGAGTACAGAAGTACTCAGCATCCAACTGTAGTGATCAACTGACCCAGCAAGGACTTCATCACTCGTCATTCTAGGATAACTAGTAGTTTACGGTAAGGATGGGGTAAGTGGTGAGGTTGCTTCCTCACTAGCATTTATGAAGTGGCTAACGATCTAGAGAGTAAGATAAGAAGCCAAGCATTCGAAGAGTAATCGCTTCGAACAAGTCTGCTATTGATGTAGACCGGCTAGACAGCGAGTAGTTCGTCGGTCCGATCTTTCATGGTACTGGAATCGGCAACAGTAAATTACGATCAAGCAAACAAGCAAGTTCGTAATCTCAAAAACTTGCGCGGAATAGATTAGATCAACTCTGCGCGTAGCAGCAACATAATCTCCACGGATTAGCAGCGTAGGCAATATATGGTGTCCCTGACGTTCGACGTTTTCTGTATCTTTATTGAACTCACAATAAAATCAATCTGAACCTTTACATCGTCTGTGGCCGACCCTTTTTAAAGGCGATGCAGACTTGAGAAATGGACAAAGCCAACCTAAACTAAAACGGACTCTACTAGCAAATTAACTAAGGATTTAACTAACTAATTATCCGGCCACTTGATCACCTTGTATCTAACCTGGACTCAAAAAGTGTACATAACTAGTATTGGAATAAAATAATAAGATTGCTAGGCAAGCAACCTTCACCCTTGCAAAAAGAGAAAAATGTTCACGTAGATTTTTCCAGCGTAACTTTTCACGTGGATAGGACTAGAGATTCTTCTTCGGTGGAGTTCAAAAATTAGGCGTCACTTCTTCAAGCTCTTCCTCGGGCGATGGTATTTTTAGTGGAATCGTACGCATCATCACAATATTAGAATTCGTATTTTGTTTATCTTTTGAACCGATGGACACATCATCCCCTCCTTCTTGAAACAAAACAGTCCTCGGTTTTGTGGTACCTTTGGGAGCCTTCCTTGTAACTGGGATGATAACATCCTCTTTGATAGCATTAGAAAACATCGGCTTCAGCACATGTCGCTTCCCAACGTTCAGAAAATAATATGTATTGGACCTTCCATCATGGGTATACTTGCCATGGCCACATGATCATATTGCCATGGCCTTCCCAACAATAAATGGCATGCATTCATAGGAAAAACATCACATATCACTGTATCGGTATACTTGCCAACCGAAAAAGTAAGTCTGACCTTGTGAGTAACTTTCAATTTCGACACAGTGTGGTTGTGGGTGCTTCCATGTAGGCAAACCTAAAGCATCCACCAAGTCCTTGCTAACTGCATTAGTATAGCTTCCACTGTCAATAATTAATTTGCAATTGGTGTCTTTGATTTTGCACTCAGATTGAAAAATATTCCATCGCTACCCCTTATCCTCAATGTGATCCTCTTGCACTCGCTGCACCATTAAGGATGGATATGATTCAGCAGCTTCAAAACTTATTGGCGTCACTTTTTCCGCATCTTCAGATTCCTCACTAGGAGTGTCATCAACTTCCTCTTCATCACTAGCAGATACATATCCATCTTTTGTGAGCAATACTCTCTTCAGACTCGGACATTCACGCTTCATATGTCCTCGACCTCCACATTTGAAACACTCTATATCACTAATGTGTGAGGTGGACTGCTCGCTTAAATCAGCTCTCGGTGCTCCTATTTTTGGAACTTCCTTATGCACTAAACTATTAGCTCGATTTGATGACGCCATCTTGGAACCGGTGCCACCTTCATTAGAATTTTGTTGAGAACGTCGCCATGAGTTGGAAGCGGTGTTGTGAAAAGCATTGGTTTGGCGTCTCTTAATTTGTTGCTCTGCACGCATAGCTTGATGCACAAGATCTTGTATGTTATAATAAACCACCATCTCTAGGCGATCCTGCACATCAATGTTCAACCCGTTAAAGAAACGTGCCATGGTCGCCTCCGGATCCTCCGTTGTTCCTGTGCGTATCATAAGCAATTCCATCTCCTTGTAATATTCATCAATGCTCTTATTACCTTAGAGAACCGCTGCAACTTGTTGTACATATCTCTTCTATAATGCTCAGGAACAAAACGCCGCCTCATGAATTCTTTCATCCCTCGCCACGTCATAGGACGTTGTCGTGATCGGCAAATTTGATTCCACCAAATTAGCGCGTAACCGGTGAACTCAATTCCAGCAAGTTGAACTTTTTTCTCTTCGCTATAATGATGAGCATCAAAAATTTGATCAACGCGCATCTCCCACTCCAAATAACCTTCTGGTTCGCACTTGCCAGAGAACGAAGGGATTGAAATTTTTATGCGCCGAATTCCATCATCCACAGGAACACACATAGCTTGGCCCACACGGTCATGCACTCCACCACGAGCGCGTGGCGCATACCCTGCCGCATGATCAATGCCATCATCTCCAACATGTAATTGTGCAGCCAAACGGCGATCCTGCACGTTGACATGTCCATCACGAGCCGGTGGTGCGTAACGCAGTGGAGCAGCCGGACCAGCCGGTGGAGGCGCAGAATCAGTCGCCGGCATATTGATGATGTCCGCCAAAGTATCGAACCGGGTAATCAGGACATCCATCTTTTTGCTAAGCTTTGCCTCAAGAGCATCATGACATTGCTTGACATAGTTGCACGTGTGATCAAAACCATCTAGAATATTTTGAGGAATATCATCCGCGTACACTGGGCGTACAATTTCCTCAGAAGCAGCAGCACTCTCGGCGTTCTTGTTGTTGATGGAGCCTGACATCTTGATCAACACAGTACCGTGAACAACCTTAGCTCTGAATACCACTTGATGTAGACCGGCTAGACAGCGAGTCGTTTGTCGGTCCGATCTTTCACGGTACTGGAATCGGCAACAGTAAATTCCGATCAAGCAAACAAGCAAGTTCGTAATCTCAAAAACTTGCACGGAATAGATTAGATCAACTCTGCGCGTAGCAACAACATAATCTCCACCGATTAGCAGCGTAGGCAATATTTGGTGTCCCTAACGTGGGACGTTTTCTGTATCTTTATTGAACTCACAATAAAATCAATCTGAACCTTTACATCGGCTATGGCCGACCCTTTTTATAGGCGATGCAGACTTGAGAAACGGACAAAGCCAACCTAAACTAAAACGGACTCTACTAGCAAATTAACTAAGGATTTAACTAACTAATTATCCGGCCACTTGATCACCTTGTATCTAACCTGGACTCAAAAAGTGTATGTAACTAGTATTGGAATAAAATAATAAGATTGCTAGGCAAGCAACCTTCACCCTTGCAACAAGAGAAAAATGTTCACGTAGATTTTTCCAGCGTAACTTTTCACGTGGATAGGACTAGAGATTCTTCTTCGGTGGAGTTCAAAAATTAGGCGTCACTTCTTCAAGCTCTGCCTCCGGCGATGGTATTTTTAGTGGAATCGTACCCATCATCACAATATTAGAATTCGTATTTTGTTTATCTTTTGAACCGATGCACACATCAGCTATCCACCTACTTACGCAAGCATAACACATATCCTATCCTTGTCCTCCTCTTTCATCACCCGACGAAGAAGAAGTAGTCAAGGCACACACACATTGATAAAGTTATTTAAGATTTTCTCAGTTTTTGTTGTCTATGAAAAAGGAGTAGATCTCAAGTCGTCCATAACCGTGGACACGACTTCTCGAAAAGATTTAACCGTGCAGGGTTGTAACAACTGCCCATTACCAGGCTCCGCATGTACGCCGACTCTGTCGGTCGGGCCCGTTAAAGACACTCATTGAAGAGTTTTTCCGAGAGATCGGGACATCATAATCCCTCTAACTAACAACGAACAAATCCGGGTGGCCCCCGGGGAGTCAACACCCAATCCAAAAGCCGGTTGAACTCTCGGATCGGACTCTTCCGTCTGGACGAGGTCGGGGTAACTAACCCATCACTATGGGCATCCCCATAGCTTCCAGGGGTGGACCAACAAAGGAACTCTGTCATTGCTGGCCCGAGTTGTTTGAAATATGTTGGGAGCTCACCAGTCACACACACGGTTTTCAAATGGTAAATCAGCTCGGGCCACCACTAGAAATGTTTGAAGCTAGGTAGGTAAGAAAAGGGGACCCATAGAATCCCACACGCAGTTAGGCACGCTCAGTCTTAAAAACAATACCTGAAACTCGGATCCTAGGTGACTCGAATGGAACAAAGCGTCTGGGCGGGATATCCTAGACCTTCCATTCTTCGTCGAGTATAGTCAAGATTATAATAACCTTATCATCCACAACAATATAATAGTGTGATAGCCCAATCCAAGGAGCAGCAGGGTAACATTCGTAGCATCCTAAGCATGCATACTAAGTAGGGGCTGAGCAACGAGCAAAAGTAAGATAGCAGTACATGGTTTGCTGGGAGGGGACATGGTTGTATTGGTTTAATAGAGGTTGTAAACATGTGGTAGGATCAAGCATTGAACCTATCCTAGACTAGCATGAAAATCGCTGGTTATAATAGAATGGATCATAAGTAATGCATAGTCCTTGCCTGTTGATAAGTTGGGTTCCGAAGGTGTAGCCGATGGAAAACTCGCAACGTCTCCGAAGGTATCCGCAGGAGCACACAAGAAGGAAACACTGGAAAGCAATCAACGAAGATGCAATCTATTACTACGGAGCAACACAAGAAAGAAATGAACAAACAAGCATGGTCAAGTATGATGCATGTCATTTTAATATCATGGCATGAACACAAGAATAGGCAAGTTTAAATGAAGCATCGGGAAGCAAGGGTGCAATGCTACCGACAAACTTCTTATGCATTATGTAGGTGAATTATGGATCCGAAGGATCCTTATGTTATAAATATTACCATGCATGATCATGGCAAGAGCAAGGAATGTAGAACATGGCATGAACAAGAATTGCCAACTCACGAAGATAGACCTCGAGATGGGGTTCCTTAAATTTAATATATGCAAATGACATGGCATGGCATGATGCACCTAATTAATGCTTTCTATTGCAAGCGATGAAATAAAGAGCGAGACAACACTACCGGCAACTATGGTCATCGGATCGCAACAACAAGGGAAAGGAAGAAAGATTGTACCATGTGCAACATATAAGGGGTTACGTGAAAAATGCACCATCACCAAAATAATGCTAGCTCAAACGGAGAAATGAACAGCACCACCTTATTCCTCATATTTTTCTACCCCAAAATCATGTATGACATGATTTATTTGGGGAAAGGATGCACATAATACAAGCATTACAAAAACATGGCAGATTTAAATGAATTGCAGCAACTAAAAAAAAGAAAAGGAGGAAAACCTCCACTGGGCTGGCTTCGGCCGAAATTGGCCCAAACCCTTGCGGTTCTCCTCTATCCAGCGCCCCCACGGGTGAAAATAATCAAACAGGCCGAGCCCAGCTAATGCGCAGAGAGCAAAAATATATATAGAAAAGGGGGGTTTATTTTGTACCCAAGGGGGATCGAACCATGAACCTCCAGGTTGCAACCAGGGCGACGAAACCACTGGGCTATTGATGGAATCGAAATAAATCGGCAATCTTAACTGAGATAGCACATAGCTGGACGGGATAACCGAATCTTCAACTGAAGAAAATTTACAGAGGACAACGCTGACGAAACTGAACACACACAAACAAAAAACAAAAACCTAAAACAGAGAAAAAGGTCGCCTTTTGCGCGGCGTGGGATTTGATCCCAAGACCTCCAGGATGCAACTACGGTGATCTACCACTATGCTACTGATGCTAATCACGATTGAGGGCAGATCTGATGGAAGATAAAACAACCAAGGCAATACAGTGTTTCTCGTCTCTGACGAAACTGGAGATCGCTGGGAAGGAAACAGAGGAGGCTGGGCTCCTGCTGCTAGGCGGATGGAACGGGGACAGGGGCGTGCTCCGTTCAGACACGATGCACGCTGGACTGCGGGGATGCGCGCCCTCGCGCTCCACTCACGTCCCGGACGGACAGAGAACAGATCATCGGGGAAAACCCAACTGGGCACACACGGGCGACCTGCAGCTACATATAATCCACGGGGACGGCCTACGCGCCAGAGAAACGAAGAGAGGGAAGGGGAAGGAAGCTCACAGCAGGGTGGTTTGGAGTTGATCGGGCTCGGGGAAGGGGACAGCTTGACGGGAGGAAGACGAGGCAGGGGCGTCGACAATCGGCTCGGGGAAGATGGCCTGGGTGTCTCCAGCTCCAGCGGGACTAAAGCGGGGTCGCGCACCACGTCGAGGAAGATGAAGGCTTCCACGGGGGCGACAATCGGACGCCGGCGCTAGATAAAATTGGAGCTCCAGCCCCTGTCCATGGCGCCAGAACAAATCAGAAAGAGGGGGGGACGAGGAGAAAGTGGGAGGCGGCGCTGGGAGGGGAGAAGGGAACAAGGGTTCCTGGAGGGATCGGGAGGAGGCTTAAAAGGGGGAGGGGAAGCGCAGGTGGCTTCCAGGGAGGCCTCCACCTACTCTGCTTTTGCCATTGCTATGAGGAGAGAGGGAGAGGGGACATCTAGGTGAGGTGGAAAGGAGGGGGGGTTTGGTTTGGGCTGGATTTTTGGTGGGCTGAGTTGGGAGATGGGATGGGTTGGAGAGGATAGGGTCCAAAAGACTACCGATGATTTTCTGCATTTTACACATTTAATAAAATGAGATCAGAGAAATGACAAATAAATAAATATAAATGGACCTACAAATTTCATATACAAATATGATTACTCATCCATAATATTTATAAGATTTTCAGAAAATGAAATGGGTCCAAAATGTTTAAGTAATTCAAATGGCTTTCAAATAAATTCAAATGCCATTTGAATTACAACCCCATTTTCTTGAGATGGAGAAATCATGGGAATCGGCAAGGATCTTAATCATGGCAAACATGATTGAATCCAAAAAGGCTAGACCAAAGGATCAAAGACGATTGTGAACGAAAAATGGAAAAGGCCAGAAGAGGGAGAAAAGAGAGAATTCAAAATAATCCCTTTACATGACATGAAAAATTACTTGGCATTTTCTGTCACGTGGATTACTGCAAAGAATAAATGTGCAAGATTTTTTCCCCAATGGGAAAAATAAAAATGAAATTTTTTCTGGATTTTATCAGTTTTGGATTGTTACATTCATGAACATATACAGAGAGAAGTGATCGACCTCACCTTCTCCGAGAGATTGTTCGAAAAACAAGTTTTTGTATATCTATCCCCTAACATCCCCTAACATCTGAACTCAATATCCGAATGGTATTCTCCGTCTTTATTGATGACGTAGTTAAGAAAGATTCCCGCAATTCCTCTTGTATTGCTTTTATGCGATCTTGTATTAGGAGTTCATCCTGCAGCTCCCAAACCTAATTTGAAGAAGGGGGTCAATACACTTATATGAATGAAAATCAACAAAAATGATGGTAATAAAATAAAATTGTGAATATTATTGCTTGCGCACTTCATAATCTTCTTTAGAGTAGCCCCGCTTAAAGGTCGTCGCGCTGTAGATGTACTCGCAAACGTAGTATCCACAAAAATTAGTCCCTTCTTCCTGCCACAACCACTTTATAAGAAATAGAGGTCAATCAAAATGATAATAGAGCATTATAAATGATATTGATGAGACTAGCTAGAATCAATGGGAGATGCGCGGAACTAGTTAGTAGTACTTACTTTCGGTCGTGTAAATTCCAGCTTCTCTGGCAGTCCTGGAGCTTTTTTGGTGAACTGTCTTCATACCCTGCCAGAAAAAGAAAATAATTATTACCTGATATCAGAAAATGAACAAAGTTGTCTATATGGTACGATAATGATCGATTGAACTTACTTCTCGAGCATCTCAGTCATGGGTGCATACTCCTTGGGATCTTTTCGTCTTTAGTCTAAGACGGTTACTAGTCCCTGTTGAAGCTTAATCTCTAGGAGAATAAAGTGGAAGTTGTGCACGCATGCATAACTCATCAATTATATTACTATAACCTCGAGTAATAAGGGAAAAAGAATATGCACAAGACAGTAACACTCACTCGAAGTTGTAAGGAAAAATTATTTTATCTTTGTTTTGATTTTTCAGCAGCGAATTTAGCAAGTTGACCTTGGTTTCTTTGACTTTATGTTTAACCCCCCATTCATCAAAGAGATTTAGGTTAATGAACCCAATATTATAGATTTGTTTTTTCTTGCATTCGACGATCTTCAATCTGCATAATATAGTGAGGATAATTATATATACATGCAATGAAAGAGCTGAGCGATATATAGAGACTTAATTATAGAAGTAGTACTTACAGACAGTAGCAAGTGACGATTACTTTATCGATGACCTTTTTATTGAAAAGCTGGAATAACTCCTCAAATGGAACAGACAACAGATCAAATCCAACGAGGTCGTTCTCCCCTTTAACTCTCATCGTCAAAATATCCTTCCCAGACTTGCAGGTGTCTATGTACCACTGATGGAATCTTCGCATCATCGTTGTTAGATGTTGACCAGGTTTGACGAGGAGCTTCCCGTACTGGTATTTGTGTCCGTCCACCTTCATTATATCAAAATGTGCATCATCGGGAAGGTAATTACCAGGATTGGTGCTGGGCAGCATTCCCGACAGATTTGCGACGATAACGCTAGACACCTTCAGCGGAGGGCACAATTTGTTCGCATGTTCGCCAAGATGGGGAATTTTTTCCCACTTGTTCGTTGTTGTAACCATTTTTCACTTGAAGTGGTTCCCGACCGGCGCGCTTCCTGCCTTGCCTTTTTAAGAGCACGGACATGGTTGTCATCCGGCGGAGGCGGTGGTGGTCGCTTCAGGGCATCAAAAGTGCGCTTCAATTTTACCGGATCTATCTTCTCCTCCGAAGGTGGTTTTTTCTTTGCAAAAAATTCCTCACTTGGGCGTTACAAATCTTCGTGTTTTCCTCCACGGTCATCTCATGTGGTAACTTCTCAAGAGGCTTGAGAGATGATTGACCGAATCTGTATTGCCTCCCGCCTCCGGCTGTACTGCTAGAAGCTGGAGTAGCCGGAGCGGCGGCTGCTGTCTTTCTTTGTTGCTTACGAGGCAGAGAAGGAGTGTTACGAGGAGGCGGAGCAGCCGGAGCGGCGGCGGCTCTCTTCCTCCCTTGCTGGCGACGCGGAGGAGGTGGCGGGCTGCTCGGACACGCCGGCGCAGGTGGAGAAGGAGGCGGAGTGCCACCACGCACCGGAGAAGGAGGCGGAGTGCCTTGATCACTCGTCAGAGGAGGAGGCGGAGTGCCCTGACTCACCAGAGGAGGAGGAGGAGGCGGAGGCATCTAGTTCGGAAGCTTGATGATCTCCTTCCGCCATAGACATGGAGTATTCAGAGCAAGACCCAGCTGAGTCTCCTCTTCACCGGTAGGGTGGTCAAGCTGGAGGGCCTCAAATCGCTCCTCTATCTCATCGACCATCACAACAACATAGCCTTGTGGAATCGGAAGGAAGTGAAAAGTTGCGCCGGGTCTAGGAGGTGCAACATGGCAGACAACCGCCTTGACTTTATGGTGCTGCCATGGCATCATAAGTTTGCAAGATTGAGCCTCCGTGATAGCATCCATGGGGTAGCTGGGAGCCGTGAAGTCAGGCTTCTCAAGCTTGGTGGAAGCCACACTGCTTCTCCGCTGAGAAGGCGGGGTAGCTTCTGGGATAGATTCGTCCCGCTGAGATCGCTGGTTCTCAACTTGTTCCTCTAGCTTCAGTACTCTTGCACTCAGCTTCTGCAGATCGATGAGCTCTTGTTTCCGCTTCCTCTCCCGGGTTTTGTAACCGGCTGCATCGGGAAACCCAACCTTCCATGGAATGGATCCTGTTGTGCCTCATGTTCGTCCTAGGTTCTCAGGATTCCCGAGGGCCTGTGTGAGCTCATCGTTCTTTCTGTTGGGAACGAACGTCCCTTCCTGCGATGCGACGATATATTGCCAAAGCTTCCTGACTGGTATTTCCAGTTGCTCGTCCGTCCAAACGCACTTCCCTGTTTAAGGGTCCAAGTTTCCCCTAGCCCCGAAGAACCAAGTCCTTGCACGGTCTGGCCAGTTAAATGTCTCTGGTTGGACCCCTTTATCAACCAGGTCCTTCTCAGCCTTGTCCCACAACGGCCCGGCTTTGAGGTAGCCACCTGACCCTGTGCGACGGTGATGCTTCTTCTTTTCAGCATTTATCTTGTTTCTCGCTGACATCTTCTTACTCTTCTCCGATGTCTTGTGGGCCACAAATGCGGGCCAGTGATCTCTTATCTTGTCAAATCGGCCGATGAATGCTGGAGTCTTCTCTTTGTCGAAAAACGTTGATTTCAACTCATTCTTCCACCTCCTGAATAGATCTTCCATCTTCTTAAGAGCATGAGCCTTGACCACTGGATCTATAACTGGCTGGGTTCAATCGGTTGGCCATCGTTCTTGATTGTTGTGATCATGAACCTTTCATCCTGACACATCTTTTTCTTTGGGCCTCATCTGGTTACCGAAGTTTGGCTCGATCCGAAGGGCTTGAAAAGAAGAAAGAAGAGAGTTAATATGTGTACATAGAAAAATAATTAAATCACCAATTGGCTAGTCAGTAGAGACTTAATTAATATATATACCTCGCTGGAATTTGCAACAACTCCTTCATCCGTTCGCTCACCGGAGCCGTTATCACGGTCTCCTTCTTCCACTGGCATTCCTTCACTGGAGCCATCATAATCATGTTCTTCCAGCTCCATTGTTCGATCACTGGAGCCTGCTTCACCCTTTCCTTCCAGACCATCGGTGTCGTTCAGATACGACATGAAATCACCTCCTTCGCGGATGATGTCCCCCAACAACGCTTCTTCTTCTAAGTCTCTTTGAAGATTCAGATCTGGATCCATAGTTTCTGCAAATATTACAACATGACAATTAATATGCAAACATGAGAGATGGATATATTAGTGGAAAACATAGACCTAGCTAGCTCGACGCTTCTAAGGTTTGGGGATGGATACACAAGGCAACATCTCGACCCCTCGGCGATCCATGACCCTCTACCCTATAGTTCCCGACCCTCTACCCCCTCATGTCACGTTTGTCTAGTGTCAAAGGATTCAAAAAATAAAACAATGTTTTCATCATTAGGAGAAAGTAACAGGCGCATGATGGTACATACAAAGCTCTCCAAAGTTATTTTGGAACGGATTCCCAGATAGGACAATTCTCTTTTTGGTACAAAGTTTAGTAAGAGCCTTACGAAAATTGCTATTTGGAAGGCCTTTGCTGAAATTCGTACCAAAAAGCGAATATCCTATCCGGGACTCCGTTCCAAAATAATTTTGGAGAGATTTGTACCATCATTCCCCAGGTACTTCCGGCTAATGATGAAGCCATGGATTTCTTCAATACTTTGAAACATGGCAACCTCTCGACCCGCCTCGGCGTAACTCGGCCCTCGACCCCCTCATGTCACGTTTGTCTAGATCAAAGGATTCAACAAAACCATGTCTTCATCATTAGGCGAAAGTAACAGGCGCATGATGGTACGTACGAAGCTCTGCAAATTTATTTTGGAACGGAGTCCCAGATATGATAATTTTCTTTTTGGTACAAAGTTTAGCAAGGGCCTTCTGAATATCGCTATTTGGAAGGCCTTTGCTGAAATTTGTACCCAAAAGCAAATTATCCTATTCGGGACTCCGTTCCAAAACAACTTTGGAGAGAACTTCGTACCATCATGCCCCGGTTACTTCCGGCTAATGATGAAGCCATGAATTTCTTCAATACTTTGACACAAGGCAGCCTCTCGACACCTTGGCGATCCATGCACAACCCTCTACCCTATAGTTCCCGACCCTCGACGCCATCATGTCACGTTTGTGTAGATCAAAAGATTCAACAAAACCATGTCTTCATCATTAGGAGAAAGTAACAGGCGCATGATGGTACGTATGAAGCTCTCCAAAGTTATTTTGCAACGGAGTCCCAGATAGGATGATTCACTTTTTGGTACAAAGTCCAGAAAAAGCCTTCCGAATATCGCTATTTAGAAGGCCTTTGCTGAAATTCGTACAAAAAAGAGAATTATCCTATCCAGGACTTTGTTCCAAAATAACTATGGAGAGCTTCGTACCATCATGCCCCGGTTACTTCCGGCTAATGATGAAGCCATGGATTTATTCAATACTTTCACACAAGGCAACCTCTCGACCCACCTCGGCGTAACCCGACCCTCGACCCTCGATCATTCGACCACCCTCGACCTCTCGACGACCCTCGACCCTCAAACCCTCGGCAACCCATGATGACCCTCGACCACGCGACGACCCTCGAACCCTCGACGACCCTCAATCCTTGAACCATTAGCAACCCTCGACCCTTGACCTCTCGATGACCCTCGACCCCACGACCCCTCGACGACCCTCGACCCCTAGATTTTTCTATTTTTTCTTCTTCTCCACTATTCCTTCTTCTTCTCCTCTTTTTTTTCTTCTTCTTCATCTTCTCTTCTTCTACTTCTCCTGTTCCTTCTTCTTCTTCTTCTTATTTTCCTTTGTGCCTCTCCTTTTTTTATTTCTTATTATTTCCTTTTTCTCTCTCCTTATTTTATTTCTTCTTCCTTCTTTCTCTTTTCTTCTCCCCCAACACGAGAACATTTTACCTTAGTAAATTTCCATGAACAAAAGAATGATCATTTAACAAACTTAATATGAGTTTTAACATAGAACATTCAATAATTAGTATTAGTTTTTTTCTTTTTTCCTTTTAGTTAATAGGGGATTAGCAAGTGTTGGGGCCCCCTGGTAGGGGCACAACCCCACACACGCTTAGCCCAGGCTGGCAGTGGCAGGCCGAGTAGCACGACGAGCAGCCCAACGGAGGCCCGCACAAGAGTGGAGCTCCCGTCCATGGAGGCTACCAGTGAGCACAGATCTATGGCAACAAAACAGAGAGGGAAAAGGGGGGAATGTGGGGAGGGGCTCACAGCGACGACGGGGGCAGCGGGGTCGGCTGGCGGGGACGACGTGGAGGAGCACGGCGACGACGGGGGCGGCGAGCGGCGTTTGGGAAGCCTGACGACGTCGATGTCGTTGTCGGCGTCGTCGGGGGAAAATTGTGAGATGAGAACGACGGTCCCTATGTTCGTGGTTCTATACCCAGAGCATTGGTTCCGTTTTGTAACACCAACTGGAACCAAAGGGGGCATTGGTTCCTGAATTTCCTAGGAGCTGGAAGCCATGAAAGTGCCCACGTGGAGGTGGTGCTCAAGTTGCAAGGGGAATGTGATGGTCTGAAGCAGAGCTTGGTCGAGAGGGAGTCCTACATCCGGAAGCTGGAGGACAGCCTCTCGGAGACAGAGAAGGTGGCGCCCTTCGCCCATGCAGAGGTCGCATTCACCAAAAAGGACCTGGACTCCGCGAGGAAGGCTCATGCCAACCTGAAATACGAGTATGCTCGACACGGGGTGGCAAACAGCGAGGGGATGAAGTCCATACAGAGCATGGCTGTCATCTTTGCCACGGTGCTGAACGAGATGCAGTTGCCCCATGTCGGTCTACCGAAGGATTTGCAGGACCACAGGATCGAGGGACTCATGGCTTTCTTCTTGACTGTAGAAGACGTGATGGACAAGTACCAGGCGGGGAGCACGGAGCGAGCGACCCAGATCGTGAAAGATGTATGCTCAAAGATCTGCAGGTGGGCATTCGCGAGGCTGAAGTTCCACAACGCAGACCTAGACTTGAACACCATGTACACGAGCATCCTGGACCCAGCGGAGCAGAAACGCGCGGAGGAGAAGTGCCGCAAGCACGCCGAGAAGATTAGCACCATGATGGCTAGGAGGAAATAATCTCATGTATATGTATGATACCTTGTTTTACCTTTGTCGAGACAAACTTTGTGAGTTGTAATAATGCACTTGGAAACTCGTCTCCCGCGAGGCGAGTCCCAAGATAAATTGAAGCGTCGATTTCTTGGATGTAGTTCGTGTCTTCTTCGTGTGAATGCTGTGAATCTGTGAAACGGTTTTGCACATGTTTGCTTACGAGAGCGGCACAGGGCATGACATCTGGGGCGTGACCGCGGGACGGGCCTCGTCGTCTCTTGAAAGCATAACATAATCGGACCCGTGTCTTTGACGGGTCGATAGCAGCATCCGGTACCCAGGCTGCAAGGAGGAGGAGGATTTTCCGGGAACTCTAGTCCCGATTCCGAAAACGACTTCTCGGGGAATGGAAGTTTCCGGGAACAGGGTACACAGGGAATCGGTTCCCCATGACGCACCCGACTAGTGGGAATTTATCGGTAGCAATACGTCTGTGCATGTTTGCACGCACCGAAACCTTTGTTGTAACCTTACACCAGTTTGTGGGACGGACCCAGAGCGTAACCCATACAAAGCCGGATCATCCCATAGCGCCCTGTGTGGCCTTCTTCCGGGACAGTTGCCGGGAGAGGACAGGGGTAGCCAGCCTCAACATGCTCACGTGTCGAGGAGGCAGTAGGACCGCTGTCACCTCTAAGAGGATGCTCTTGGCGTAGTTACCACACGAGAGTATTTTGTCACTAGGGAGCCAAGATCTTCTTGGTCGATTGTGTCCGCAAACAATTCGATTCCTGGAGGAGACGAATCCAAGGAACATCATAAGTGAGCACGATAGGGAAACAACGGGGATTCACAACAGGGAACCACACGAGATCCTTCGTGCTCCAATTGAGGAGGAATTAGCGAGCTCTGGGGAGGAGCAAATCATGAGGGAATCTTTAGCAAGATCCCGGTCGTTCTTGCTGCTGCCAAGTTGCGCTCAAAGACCGGTGCCCTGCGGTTCTTCTGTAAAAACGGTAATCTAATGGGGGGCAGGTGAACAACTGCACCGAGGCTCCGCCTCCCCGACGTCGGAGGTGGCACCCCTTATCGTGGCTTGCCATCTGGGAACATGGTTGCTGAAGAGGGAAGATAATAGTCGACGTAACCTCTGACACTCCTTCTAGCGCCAAATGTCGGGGGTTTCTTCTCGGGCCCTCCCTCTAGCGCCGGATGTCGGGGATCCTCATCCAGCCCTCGTCCAGCGCCAGGAAGAGGGGAGAACAGAGGCGACGCTAACCCAAAAGATCCTTCCAGAAGGGCTTCATCCGGCAGGGCACGACCCGGGGCCCATGCTGGACAGGGAACACGTCAGGTTCCCGCTAGCTTGATGAAGACGGAGGTTGCCGTGGCATCGAAACGGTGTTCGAGCTTGGTGAAGGTGATGCGAGCAAACACGGGGTTTACCTAGGTTCGGCCGTTCGAAGACTAAAAGCCCTACTCCTGCTTGTCTGATTTCTCTTGCATGTTGTGTAGTGGAGTACAATGTATTCCCGGGAGCGATTCCCCCCTTTCTCAGGCCGACTTCTCCCTTTTATAAACCAAGGGGATAGTCAAAGAGCGCCATGGGTTTTTTCCCTAATTTACGAGAAGGGCACGCTCACACACACGCGCAAACTACATGTCCTACGGGGGGGTCTTCGAGGAAGCTTGAGGCACGGTCATCACGACATCGGAGCTCTGGTGCACCGTGATGGTGGGGTGCTCTCGCTAGGTGTCACGGTCTTCCTTCCGCTCGGTGCGATCTGTCTCCTTCGGCTATAAATGCTCTGCCAAAACAGAAAACGACTTGCGCGTGGCAAGCAAAGGGCGACTCACCCTCTCAGAAGAGGTGTTGTTAGTTTAAAATGCACTTTGATAATTTGGGCGTGCGATTCTTTTCGGAGGATGCCCTAGGGGTCCTCTCCTCGTCATGGGGCTACTGACAGGGGGATGATTCATAGACCCGGCAGGATCAGCAAGAGGGCCTTCATATTCAAGATGAAGGGAGTTGGCCTATGGGCAGCTCGTTGAAGGGAATTCCTAGAAGAAATGTTCGGTCTATAAGCCGACCGACTTACAAGATGTAGACGGACGCCGAAGGAAGGAGTCCAAACCTTCTTGGAGGACAAGATAGTCACCGAAGAGATAGAATAGGACTCCACCTTGTGTCGTAGTTGGACTCATTGTAAAACCCTAGGACCCGGTGTGTATATAAGCCGAGGCCCTGGGGAGTCCTAAGGGCTAATAATCTTAGACTAGTTCTTGAGACACCAGGGACTTTTAGCGCCCTTGTCATCGAGAACTCTCGTATATAATACAGGAAAGGAAGGAAGTAGGTCTTTACCTCATCGAGGGTCCGAACCTGGGTAAATCCCTATGTCTTTCTTGTGCCGACTCTCCATCGGTCGACTCTTCCTCCTCGTATCCACTCATAGCCAAGTCCCCACTTAAGTTCTCCTATGAGTACATCTGGCATGTTTTCCCACGACACAACCCCTGGCCAGGCGGCCACACGAGGCGACCAGGGGGGAGGCCACGCCACCTGGCCACCTGGTCAGGTGGGGCCTCCACTCGTGCCCCCTTTCTCCTATATATTTCCCTTGACACAAAAACCATAGAGAGGAGACCTTATACATGAGTTCCACCACTGTTCTGCCGCCTCCGGATCCCGAGATCATAATTGCAAGAAGACCATGTCCCGGCACCCTACCGGAGGGAGGATCGATCTCTAGGAACTTCTCCACCACCATGATCATTTCGCAGATGTGCCGTGAGTAGTCCCCCTTAGACCATGGGTCCTTGTTCAGTAGCTAGATGATGTATTCTCTCCACCCTTGTGCCTAAATTGTTAGACCTTGTGAGTTGCCCTACATGATAAAGGCACTTATGTTGTAGTTTCTGTGTTGCTATGCTCTGTTTGCTAGGATCCAATGGATTATGAGATTACGTTCAGATTCTGATGAGTAATATATTTGGTTTACCTTTTTATTATTAGTTCTTGAGTAGTCTTGCATGTTCTGCATTGATTTGTATGGCTTTGGCCAAGTAGTAGATAGTAACTCCAATAGGTAGTGTTATGCATGATTGTGGTTCCATGCCCCCGATGTCTAGCTTGAGTGACAGAAACATGAGACTAGGGGATGTGTTGTTGCCACCAGGGAGAAAACTGCGATGCTTGTGACCGCGGTTGCAAGGATTGCTTACTTTACGCATAGTGTGTTAATGAAGTTGTATGTTCCTTTGATCCTACAGTTTAGCTGAGGTTCACAACTTAATACCAGTGAGATGTTCTGGATAGATATCTCAAGGTGGATGATTAGTTAGTACATGCTGATGAATAAGTGGTCGAATCGTCTTGGCGTACTGCCCATAGGATTGGGCCTCTAGCTTTCTTGTAGCATAATTAGCATTGCGATGCATTTATAATTCTGTTAATTGCCCAACTGTAATTTTTTCACATGCCATAGTTGTTTATCGCCTTTTTGGAGAGAGACATCACTAGTAAAAGTAGTGGGACCCCGTTCCATATTTCCACCATTGCTTACACTGTTCATCTTTACTACCTTTATTTCCTTTCCGTTGCAATCACCACTAATATTTCCACCCTTGTGTTTTGACTCTTTGTAAACAACAAAGACCAGAGAGATTGACAACCTCTCTGACTTGTCAGGAGCAAAGTTATTTGTTGTTGTGTGCAGGTCCATGACAACTCCCTCGCTAGAAAGCTAATTTCTGTCGCCGGTGACACCTACTTGCAGTACTCGGAGTCCTACTGGTCGTTAACGTTGGTATATTCACTGAGGGAAATTTGTTGATGTCTACATCTCAACCTTCCACATGGGGTAGCTAACGAGGAGCACTATCCAGTACCATCAAGCTAATTTTTGGCGCCGTTTCCGGGACTCCAGTCTACAAGATATGGGATTGGCACACTACCCTTTACCTTTGCTTTTTAGTCATGTTAATTTACTTTCTAGTCTTTGATTTAGAGTCTTATATCAAAAACACCCAAAAAAAGTTACTACGTTCTTGCTTGCTGTTGTTACTATGGGTTCCTCTGAAAACACCAAGTTGTGTGACTTCACTAGTCACAACAATAAAGACTTTATTTGCGCTCATATTGCTGCAACCGCCACTTAGGAGAATTCCTATGAGATTAGACCTGCTTTGTTGAATCTAGTTATGAAAGAACAATTCTTCGGTGCTGGAGATGCAGCCGCTTTGCATTTGAATAATTTTGTTGAGCTTCGTGATATGCAAAAGTCTAAGGAAGTCGACGGTGATATTGTGAAACTTAATATTTTTACTTTTTCTTTGAGAGGAAGAGCTAAGGAGTGGATCCAATCCTTGCCTAGGAATAGCATAGATTCTTTGGATAAGTGCAAGGATGCTTTTATTGGGAAGTACAACCCACCTGCTAAGATTTTCTAGTTGACAAGTAACATTATGAATTTTAGGCAACTGGATAATTGATAGGGCATATTTCCCCTTAGTTGGTTTTAGTGATTGATGACAATACCTTTGCGGATTAATCGTGTGCAATGAGCATTTTAGATAATATTATGCATGGGACAAGACAATTATTTTCCCCTCGGTGTATGGAACGTGAAGACGGAGTTTTCCTTGCGATTTCTTTTTGGTAAATTGAGTCATATGAAAACCGTAATATTAAGAGGGGATCCACTGTGGAATGGTGGGTTGAATCATCACACATAACTCTCTGCACCCACATATTTTTGTTTGCGCTTTGGAGGAATTGGGCATGGTGCCAAGGGCTCCTTGGTTGTACCAGGGCGATAGTACTGCGCCCATCGCGGTAGTACCGCGCCACGGTAGTACTGGAAATTAGTATTGTGCTACTACCGCAAATCCCACTGGATTCGGAGGAAGTAGCGCGACACTTAATATTAGGTAGTACCATGGGGCGATAGTACCGTGCTACTACCTCAAAGTCCATTGGACTTGGTTTAAGTAGCGCGGCACTTAACATTCGGTAGTACCATGGGGCGGTAATACCGCGCCCAGCATGGTATTTGTCGTGGGAAAGTCACGACAGGTGTCCTCATAGAAGGACTTAACGGGGGGCCTTTGCTACGAGGTGGATTTCGAGAAGAGAGACGACAAAGAGAGAGAGACGCGATTTATACAGCTTCGGGCCCCGGGAAACATCATCCGGTAAAAGCCCTACATGTTGTTTGTGGCTAAGTCTTAGTCCTTAGCGCTCACGGGGAGTAGCCGGTGTGTTGTCGGCTCTCCTATAGTTGTGTCTAGTTGCCCCAGGTTTAGATGACCCGGGACTAGTCTCTAATCTAGAGCCTATTGCGGTCTGTTGAGTCTGTCCCTCTTTAGGGCGCCCTACCCTCCTTATATAGGTGGAAGGGGAAGGCTTACATGTAGAGTCCTAACCTAATACAAACTAGTCTCATCTTGTATTACGAGTCAAATACTAACCGGAGTCGATCGTACTCTAAATTTTTTAACCTTTCATGCCTTCCAAGTTAGGTGAACTCATTCTGAGATTGGGGCTTCTTTCCTATAGCGGTCCTTGTTTTTACTGTAGCAGATCCCCTGCGAACAGTTTAGCAGGCTGGGTTCTGTAAATACCCCCCACGGGGTATTGCAACAGCCGGGTCCTGAAAGATGCTGGGTCTTGTAGGGACCACCTGCCGCCACTTTAGCACGCCGGCTCTTGTAGAAGACTTCATGTGCACATTGTAGCACGCCGGGTACTGAGGAAGACCGCCTACGTGTACTGTAGCAATCGGAGACTACTCTTCAGGACATGTTGATGGTACGAACTAATGCCGCCTCGTTGGTTACCCAAAGTGGAAGGTTGAGATGTAGACAGCGGAAATTTCACTTAGCGAAGATTCTAAGGATGAGTATCGAACCAGTAGGACTCCAGCAGATACAAGAAGTGGGTGAAGTGAACAATGGCGCCGTTCACAAACTAAGGTTGCTTACTTCACCTGGACCTGCACACATAGCAAATAGCTTTAGGTCCCAACGAGTACATAGGAGTTGTCAATTCCTCCGGCCTTGTTGTTTACAAAGGATAAAACACACGGGATAATAATGATAGTGATAGCAACGGAAAAGTAAATACTGAAAGTAAATTGATAGTGTAAACAATATTGGAAATATGGACCGGGGTCCTATGATGTTCACTAGTGATGTCTCTCTCCCAAAATAAGGTAAAAAGCCATGCGAGGTAAACAAATTACAGCTGGGCAATTGACAGGATTATGTGCGCAAACCAATGCTAATTATGCTATAAAGAAAGGAAGAGGCTCAAAAGCATGGGCGGTACGCCAAGACAAGTAGACCGAAATCCATCTGCATCTACCTACTAATCATTCACCTTGAGATATCTATCCAGAACATCTCGTTGGTATTAAGTTGCGAATCCCACCCAAAGTGTAAACTCAAAGCAACAGACAACTGCATTAAAGAACTTTGCGTAAAGTAAACAATCCTTGCACCCGCAAGTACAAGCACCGTTGTTTTCCCCCTTGTGGCAACAACACATCCCCTAGACTCATGTTTCTGTCACTCAAGCTAGTCATCGGGGGGCATGAACCCACAATCATGCATAACGCTCCCTCTTGGAGTCACTACCTACTACTTGGCCAAAGCAATAAACCGCAACGGAGAACATGCACGAATTACCCAAGAACATAAATATAAAAGAGGAGAATCAAATATATTACTCAAACACAATCTGAACATAATCTCATAATCCATCGGATCCCAGCAAACTCAGCATAGCAACAACAGAAATATTACATATGTGTCTCGATCATGTAGGGCAGCTCACGAGGTCTAATCCATGAAGAACAAAGAGGGTAGGAGAACATCACATAGCTATTGATCATAGAACCATGGTCCAAGGTGGACTACTCACGGTTCATCCGGGAAGCATCCATGGTGGTGGAGAAGCTCCCGGAGGTGGTACCTCCCTCCGGCAGGGTGCCGGGAAGAGGTCTTCTGGTGCTCCCGATCTTGGAAGCGCGGCGGCGGCGGAACATAGGAGAGATCGCGAAAAAGGGTTCCCGACACGGGGGTTTCTCGTCACGAGGAATAATAGGCAAAGTAGGGCAGCCAGGGGGGCCACAGGGGTCCAGGCGGCCCCCTGGCGCGACCCCACCCTAGGCCGCGCCGGGAGGGCATCTGGGGCCCTGGTGGGTCCCCTCTGGCCCCCCTTCGGTGATTCCCGAAGCTTCTTCTACACTGATTTTTTATTGGATCTTTCCCGAATTTTTGAAGAACTTTTTATATGGGGGAAACCTGAAATAGAAAAACAAAAGAAAACAGGAACTTGCACTGGGGTGCACTGAGTTAATAGGTTAGTCCAAATATGATCAAAAGTGTATGGAAGTTCATCAATATCATAGAAATATCACACAAAAGAGGCATGGAGCAAGTAGAAATTATAGATACATTTTGGACGTATCAACATCCCCAAGCTTAATTACTGCTCGTCCTCGAGTAGGTAAATGATAAAAGCATAATTTCTGTGGTGATATGCTAACAACCATATCATAACTTTTAAGTAAAGCAATCAAGGCATGTAATTCAATTCAAGTCATAACAGGAAAGAGTCTATATTTAGTATTAAAACAAGCAACATAAGAACATAAAGGTGCAAAATCTCTCGCTGTTAGTGACTCGAATGTATCCAAATGGTGTTTGCGTGCAAGAAAGGGGACAGGGATATACGAGAAAAAAGTATTTTTGTGTTGAGAACTCAATCTACTAAAGTTTCACACTTGGTCTTCTTTGGAATCTTATCTTGACTCATCGCCAGACCACTAGCCAGGTACAAGTCAAAATGATCCACTCCTTTTCGACATTTTGAGCATTCATGCAATGGATGAGTGTAAGCAAGAAAGTTGACACTTAGGATGGCAAAGAGAGGATATGGTGGAGGAGGAAGAAAAAAAGGTGTGAAAGGCTCACATCAATGAGGACCATCATAGGCGAGAGAAAGCCAAATGATAGATATGATGTGGAAAGTAGGGATTGCCATGCAACGGATGCACATATGAGCTAAGGTAAGCTCTCCAAGTGAACTAGTGGGGGTGCATCACACTTGCTTTCTCAAGAAGACCTAGAGCTCATTTCAGGAGGCTCATCATTGGAATATACAAGCCAATTTCTATAGTGTGAAGGTCCCCACATAGCTATATGCATAAATGATAATCTCTATGGAGTACAAAATATAAGAGGGAGTACGAGTGTGGATCTCTCAAAAGGAATAGTAGTGTGCCCCCTTCTCTCTTTTTATTTCCTTTTCTCTTTTTTCTATTTTTTTGTATTTTTTGGTGACCTCATTGGCTCTTTCTATTTCTCTGATTTGTCCTCTTTGGGACCTTTTAATTTTGTCCTCTTTGGTATCTTTTAATTTGTCCACTTTGGGGGCAACACTCAATATATTACAAAAAGTATAGAAGATCTTTCACACTTTACAAAGTACTCAAATCATAAAGAAGATGTAACTATCATGATGTATGCAAATGTATGCCTCTGCCAGGGTAGCAGGATATGAAATGATACTAGTGCATCATGTATTAATGATTAGCGCAAGGCCCAACTAGCATGCGGCTCATTGATCAAGCAAGTAGCATGTATGACATGAAGATCAAGTCATGAGAAGATGGATGTTACATGGCAATATATCTCGGAAAGGATATGGAAATGCCTTGATAGGTAGGTATGGTGGCTGTTTTGAGGAAGGATATAAGGGGGTTTATGATGACAGAGCATATCATGCCAATGGTTTGGATGTACCGACGAAGGTGGACGTCAACTCTCGAAGTGAGAAGAAAGCAATGCACGACACAAGAGAGGCTAGAAAAATATGGGAAGGTGGAAGTGTCAACTTTCGAATACTCACATTAGTCCGAAGAACTCATGCACTTATTATCGGTAACTCTCAATATAATAAGGAGGTTTCACAAAGAGAAAAGTACCCCGAGGAGGAGTGTATGGGGGTTTGGTTATCCTTGCGCATCCTCGACTCATGGTACGTGAGTGTACTCTAATATTCAACCCCTCAGAAGAGTAGTGATTCATCTAGTAGCTAAAGTTCTCAACTAATTTTGTAAGTTTTGAAAATAAACACGGATTGCCCAAAATACGACATCTATCACTAAGAGGCTAAATCTCTTGACACCAAAAGTCCAAACATTACTCAAAACAATACCTCAAAACTATTGCAAGTTACTACTACAAAAGAATAGCAACCTTAATTACCTACTTCAAGTCAATACACAAAACTCAGTGCAACAGGAAAACTCTCTAAACAAGATAAACATAAAAACTCAAGAGAGTTCCAGCAACAAACTAAAAAATATCTTTGAAAAGATAAGCATGAAAACTAAGAGCTAAACATGACAGTAGCTATGAAAAAGATAAAGAACACACACAACAAAGATAAGCATGAAAAGTCCTATGTTGTGTTCTAGATTTTGGAAGTGGAGTGTGTTTCTCTCCCACACAAAGAAATCTGGGTTCTAACTTGTTATGAACAGCAAGCAAATCTAAATAAAACCAAAAATAAAACCTAAGAGTTAGACGCTCCAAGCATAGCACATAATGCATGAAGTGATAAAAATATGGTGAAACGAGAGACGAACTGATAATTGTTGATGGAGAAGGGGATGCACGGGGGCAACCCTAAGATTAGAAGCTTGAGTCTCCTTGAATATTTCTTGGGGATGCATGGGGGCATCCCCAAGCTTGAGCGCTTGACACTCTTGAATCTTCTTTCATCATCTTCCCTCGCACACTTGAAAACTCCCTTCATACATAACTCATCATAATCTGATTAGCGAGGTTAGTACCCATAATAAAATAATATTTCCTCTACTGGAAACAAAGATATTCTTGAATAGCTACTGTTTCTCAAGAATGCCAAAAAGTATTTGCAAATAAAAAGCAAGCTTAAGGTTTGCAAAACGAAGAAAAGGCAAAACAGGACCGAATCTGTGAAAAACAGACCTGAAGGTAGTAAAGAATTTTTTAGGGATACTTCTGCAACTCAAATAAAAAAACTCAGAACATACGAAAGTTCTGTAATTGTATAGAGCACACTGTGTAAAAATTTCAGCCCAAAAAGATGAACTGGGATTTTTCTATGATTTTTCTAGTCACGAGGACAGAATCTGTTTTCTGGACAACATGTCACAACTTTCACTTCCCTTGTCATATGAGGCTATAAATGGCACAAAGCTTGAAAAGTAAAGATACAATGATGTTTCCACAGTAGTATAAATCATCAAGAGCACTAAAAACAGAATAAAAACAAAAAGGAAATCCTTAATTCGTTGCGGGATGCCTCCCGAAAGCGCTTCTTTAAAGCCATTAGCTAGGCTTAAAGATTATAGATGATGCTCTCACAAGAATAAGAATTTTGAAGCAAAAATAGAGCATCAAGAAGCAAATATGAAACACATTTTGGCCTAACCCACTTCCTATGCATAGGCATATTGTAAGAAAATAAATCAAAGAAGCACAAAGAAACCAGCATAGGAAGGTGGAACAAGAACAACTTTAAAACTTTCAACATAAAGAAAGGAGTTTTAGTAATATGGAAATTTCTACAACCAAACTTCCCTCTCTCAAAATAATTTTCAGTAGTATCATGAACAACATCAAGAATATAACTATCACATAAATCATGTTGTTCATGACCTACAAGCACACGTGTATAGTTTTCAACACGGTCTTTAGGATTATAAGATAAATGCAACCCATCACATTGAGCCTTGATAAGGGAAAAATTCTCCGGAGTTGGAGATTTCAACAGGATAATAGGGCAATCAAGTGTGGGTGCAACAACAACAATTTCATGCTTAACATAAGGAACTATAGCAAGTTCGTCTTTGTAAGCATCATCCATAGTGGCATCATGGCCATCAACAAAGCAAGTATCAAAATCATCAGAAAGGGATGTATCAAGTGAGTCTTCGGAATCATGGGATTCCTCATCAAAGAAAACATTAGCATCTTCTAGGGCAGCAAAAAATTTATTTTCAAAATCCTTAATATATGAACTGGAAGTATAATTCTCGAAGCAATAAGCAAGAACTGCAAAGTTTTCAGATCTTTAAATAGTATCGTGATACTTTTCAATCAAAGAAGCAATCTCATAAGCACCATTAAAAGCAACAAACTCTTCAATCTTTTCAACATCAAAGTAATCATAAACACCTTTGGCATAAGAAGATAGGATCTCATTTTCATTAAACTCACATTGGAAAGGAAGGTGTTTATGCTCTATATTAGAGCAGCAAGTAAAATCATAAATGTGCCATAAACACTCAGCATAGCAATAAGAAGTTTGTATTTGGTCCCATAAGTGTTTCCCTTTCTGAGATAGTCGGTGCCCTGTATAACGAGCATGCTCATCCAATTATTTTCCCTTAACCAAGTCGGTTGGGTTTTTAGCGCGAGCACAGATTGATCGAAGACGATCTAAGTGAAACATGTCCATCCTTCCATATTTGGGTGGTTCCACACCCATGATGAAGATATCATCTGTAGGCAAAGAAAGACAAAGAAGAAAGGTAGAAACTATTTTTTTGGTTTTTCATAAAGGACACTAAAGAAAAAACTAAAAGTAAACTAACAAGACTAAAAAGCAAAGATAAAAGATAGTGTGCAACTCCCCTATCTTGAAGAGTGGAGTCCCCGGCAAAGGCACCAGAAATTTATTTTGATGGTACGAATTAACGCCCCCTCGTTGGTTACCCAAAGTGGAAGGTTGAGATGTAGACAGCGGTAATTTAACTTAGCGAAGATGCTAAGGATGAGTATCGAACCAGTAGGACTCCATCAGATACAAGAAGGTGGTGAAGTGAACAATGGCGCCGTTCACCACCTAAGGTTGCTTACTTCACCTGGACCTGCACACACAGCAAATAGCTTTGCTTCCCAACGAGTACAGAGGAGTTGTCAATTCCTCCGGCCTTGTTGTTTATAAAGGATAAAACGCATGGGATAATAATTATAGTGATAGCAACGGAAAAGTAAATACTAAAAGTAAATTGATAGTGTAAACAGTATTGGAAATATGGACCGGGGACCTATGATGTTCACTAGTGATGTCTCTATCCCAAAAGACGATAAAATAGCCATGCGAGGTAAACAAATTACAGATGGGAAATTGGCAGGATTATGTGCGCAAACCAATGCTAATTATGCTATAAAGAAAGGAAGAGGCTCAAAATCATGGGCGGTACGCCAAGAAAAGTAGACCGAAATCCATCTGCATCTACCTACTAATCATCCACCTTGAGATATCTATCCAGAACATCTCGCTGGTATTAAGTTGTGAATCCCACCCATAGTGTACACTCAAAGCAACGGGAAACTTCATTATAGAACTTTGCGGAAAGTAAACAATCCTTGCACCCGCAAGTAGAAGCACCATTGTTTTCCCTCTTGTGGAAACAGCACATCACCTAGACTCATGTTTCTGTCACTCAAGCTAGTCATCGGGGGGCATGAACCCACAATCATGCATAACACTCCCTCTTGGAGTCACTACCTACTACTTGGCCAAAGCAATAAACAGCAACGGAGAACATGCAAGAATTACTCAAGAACATAAATATAAAAGAGGAGAATCAAATATATTACTCATACACAATCTGAACATAATCTCATAATCCATCGGATCCCAGCAAACTCAGCATAGCAACAGCAGAAATATTACATATGTGCCTCGATCATGTAGGGAAGCTCACGAGGTCTAATCCATGAAGAACAATGAGGGGAGGAGAACATCACATAGCTACTGATCATACACCCATGGTCCAACGTGGACTACTCACGGTTCATCCGGGAAGCATCCATGGTGGTGGAGAAGCTCCCGGAGGTTGTTCCTCCCTCCGGAAGGGTGCCGGGAAGAGGTCTTCTGGTGCTCCCGATCTTGTAAGCGCGGCGGCGGCGGAACAGAGGAGAGATCGCGAAAAAGGGTTCCCGTCATGGGGGTTTCTCGTCACGAGGAATAAATAGGCGAAGGGGGGCAGCCAGGGGGCCACCAAGGGTCCAGGCGGCCCCCTGGCGCGGCCCCACCCTAGAGCGCGCCGGGAGGGCGCCTGGGGCCCTGGTGGGTCCCCTCTGGCCCTCCTCGGTGATTCCCGACGCTTCGTCTACGCTGATTTTTTATTGGATTTTCCCGAATTTTTGGAGCACTTTTTATATGGGGGAAACCTGAAATAGAAAAACAGCAGAAAATAGGAACTAGCACTGGGGTGCACTGAGTTAATAGGTTAGTCCAAATATGATCAAAAGTGTATGGAAGTTCAGCAATATCATAGCAATATCACACAAAAGAGGCATGGAGCAAGCATAAATTATAGATACGTTTTGGACGTATTACATGTCTTTTGGTTGAATCTTCTTTTTGGGTGTTACCTTCTGGACGGGTTAAGCCCTGGATAATCCCCCCAACAGTGGCCCCCAAATTTTGCTAGGACGTAATCTTGGTGTGGGCTTCATTTTTTCTCTTCTTGTCTTTGTCAATGCGAGATTGTTGTGGAAGAGAACGCCAACTGCGCGTCCATGGTAAATTGCCAAAATAGATAATGATAAGTAAGGATAAAGTCCGGGCCTAGAGGCCAAACCATTAGGCCTCCTTGCTCCACTGATTCATGTCGACGATCCCAGTACTATCCAATTTTTAGTTCTTTCTCCTTTCAATCCAATATTGCTTCTTGCTCTGCCGGGTCTATCAAAGGACTCGAAAAATTTCTATGGGTAATTTATATCCATACCGCCTGTAGCACCCAAGCTCTGAGTTTATCACCTCGTGATTACTTGGTGTTTTGTATATAAAATAACCTTGGTGGTGTAGTTCCCAAGTGTCGGGTTACTAGCCTGCAGCATCCTAGGACTTAGAATTTCTTGATGATGGATCTTTCAACTTGTGTATAAATTAAAGTATTTTAGCCCCCAGGTGCCGGGTTTTGAAGTCCTGCAATGACTCGAGGTTTTGTTCTTTTCAAGATGCAAGATGTACTTGCAGCAGAATGTAACATTTCCTGCACAAATAATAATATTCTCCCCAATGGGCTTGTACTTACATATAATGAAGTATATACTTCCATCACAAAAATTCGACTTGATAGCCCTTTTTTTTATTTGTGGTTTAGAAGTCGGTCGTACGTGTGACATATACAGTGCTTCCTTTGACAAGTCCAGTGTCCACTGTGTCCTCAATGGGAGCCGGTGTTGACTGACTTGTCATGGCGACATCCGGATCACATAATTACGTGTAGGCACAAACATCTCTGTAAGCCGGTGTCGCGTGACTTATTTCTCCAGATGATTCATATAGAAGTCGGCTGATAAAAGCCTAAAGAGTTAGAAATAAATTCTGTCTATCTATGAAGATGTCGGTTTTAGAAAAAATCGTGCATATCATAATGTGCTCATGGCATGAGAAGAACACATGTTTCAACATATGTTTGATAACTTAACAAAATATGCCATGTATGCGAAAGAGATGTAGAGGCTAATATAGAAGCCGACCGTACGCATCATTTATGCGACATCCTTTAACTATAGGAGTTCAAGGTCAGATGGCTCCGCAATAAGATGCTTCTGATTGACTTCACAGAAAAAAGAATTTTTGACGCCCCCAAAATCAAGTCGGGTACAGTAATCATACACGCAAGGTAGAAGATCGAGATCAGGGACTCACGGTAAGATATCACAACACAACTCTATAAATAAAATAATACAAGTTGTTTAATACAAGACAGGGGCCACGAGGGCTCGAATACAACAGCTCGAAAGCATCAAGTTAGCGGAAGCAATAGTATCTGAGTACAGACACATGGTACACATGATCTTCCTTAAGAAGGCTACCACAAAAACAACAAATCGAAAAGGCGAGGCCTCCTACCTGGAACCAACAAACTACTCCTGGTCCTAGGGGATCTCCATGTCATAGAGGGAATGAGGGATCTCCTGCTCCTGGACTCCAAGGCTCCAACGTCAACTGCAGTGGACGATCAGGAAAAACAAAAAGGGGGGAAAGAAATCAAGGGTGAGTATCTAGCATACCCGCGAGTCTTACGTTCGCTGCTAAAAATTTATGCATTTGTATCAAATGGAAAGGGGAGGTTGTATATAGTGGACTGAAAGGTAGGAAGTCAGAATATGGATGAGAAGCTAGGCCTATCGAAGACTAGCATCTTCGGACGAGTCTTGCAGCACAAGAAGAGAACAACAAACAATTTAAGAAGTTAAGAACATGAAAGTAATAACAATGTAGCATAAGATGATTCATCATTTTATAATAGTAAGTTTTATTAGATAACAATTAACAATGCCTTCGAGTTCTTTTCCTCGACTTCCCCGTGAGGAAGAAGACCCGGAACCATACAATTTAATAGTAGTAGTTTGTAGTGGTAAGATCCAGCTTCATCATAAAGCGTCCTGTTACTGTGAACACGGCTATTCAAATAGATTAAACTCCCTGCAGGGGTGCACTACTGTTCAGCCTGCACGCTCGGATCTCAAGGGTGGCGGGCACCTTGTTTGGGAACGCTCCACCGAAGCTATCCAACAAGCCGCAACCCATCCTAGGCTCGACAGACAGGCCATCCACCCGACTATATCCTATTCGATTAGGGGTCTAGGACCCTCACCCTTCACGCTCCTGCATGGTGCGTGGATGGTCGTTGAAGAAAAAGAAAATCCAAATACACCGCTCGAGCGAAGAAGACACCACTTCCCGGTGCAGGCCGCGGTACAGCTGACGTCTGAAGAGCTTTCGGACAAACTACGACGCAGGGGAGCCCATAACTCCTTATCCCACGTGAAGGTAGTGCGTACAGACCAACGGGCCTCTCAAGTCATCTAACGAACCATTGGCATTTTAATATTATCTCGCAGACAACCGTTATCGCTGTCTGACTAACAACACACGGTCAACGAACAACAACAAGGTCCACCAGTAACGTCGGGGACTGCCCTGTCTTCCTGTCAAAGCGCACAGTTACCAGCAAGGTGAGACGTCTCCTTACCTTGTTTCGCGTGTGCTCTTGGTAGAGCTTGACTTTTCGTGGTTTGGTAACTCTCGCGAGATACGAGCAGGGGCAAGCACGCCACTAACGTCGGTCGTACCCTCCCTATCAGTCCCGACGCAATACCGCTCGCGGACACCGTTGGGTCGCCCGACTCTTACCTTTAAGGAAAACCGTTGTTCGAGACCCTAGGGCCTTAGACGGTGTCTGCATTGTACCGTACATGTGCAGTTATATATATATATTTTGTTTCCGCGTTCACTCCCAGAGTGATCACGGCCCGCTACCTCATCCTAGTTGACTACCAAAGCGCATGGCTCACTGCTGAATTATATATATATATATATATATAGGCAGCATAGGATAAAGGAAGGCCCATCAAGGGGCGACAATGATAGGCTATGCAATTGAATTGGTAGTCGACGTAGCAGAAACAGTAACAATGCCTAGTGCAAGAAATGTACGGAAAAGATAGGTGATATATGGGGGGACAGTAAATACACATGAATAATATCAATACAATTGCAAGACATGGCAATACATTAAGCTAGGGGTGAACTAACACAGTGCTACATGTTGCAGACAAAACGGAAATTTATCCTGATGTTTTACCGGCTCAAGATGATTACCGGACAGACAACCCGGAGAGAGAAAGTCTCGTGTTTGTTATGTTAGAGGGGGGTGGTTGGTATACGGATAGCGTATTCTTATTCATTGTATTTTTCTGATCAACTTTCATGTATAAAGTTTTTTCATCTAACATACGGTTTAAAACATATTGATTTCTATAGTTTAAATCAATTTAAAAGCATTTTCTAGATTTTATTTTATTATTAAATATAACATTATCCAGAACAGTATTATTGATTGGTCAACCTGACATGTGGGTCCTACATGTCATAGGCTAGGCCTTTGACTGGTCAAACTGACCAGTGGGTCCCACATGTCATTGCCCTATTCTAGATGGCTGTGAAATTTTCTAAGTCTGGAGAATATTAACGTTTTAGAAGTTTTCAAATTGCTATAACTAGTGGTTTATAAATCCTATTAATTAGTTCTCTATATCAAAGTTGATTATTTGTACGTGGTCTTTAATGTGGTACAAGTCTAAACCCGAAAACATTTCACTTACTTAATTAAAACATTCCATAAATAGTGTTGTAAATTATTAGTTACAGCTTACTGTTATTTTATTCAGTCTTTGCAAGTTAATAGATATTTATCTATAGATTAACTTGGGGTATTTCCTATGGGTGATTTGCAATATATAAGTTGTACTAGCATTCCATGGGTTCAATTTGCATAAAACATTAATGTAAATTAGTTATTAATAGCTCCAAAGTAGCTACCAGGATAAACTATTTTCTGTCATCTTTTTCTTTAACAGAAATTCGCACTTTGTGAATTTCATAGGATATAATCCATACATCCAAAGAAGTTGGTCCAATAGAGAAAAATGGAGCTTGATACTTCTACTTTCTACTCATATTATTTTTAACCACGTTTGAATTTGTTTTTTTTTATTTTTGTTGTTGTCCAGAGGGGTACTTATTAGTGTTAGATACTGTATAAAAGGGCATTCTTTAGTGGATTCTTCGGTGGCAACTGCTGCAGCAACAGCACGCAGCAGCTCGCGCACCAGCAGGAAGCGGGGGAAGCAACAAGAGAAGCATGGGCATCGGGTATGAGCTGGTGCGCTAGAGCACGCACGGGCGTGGCCAAGGGGCGGCAGGGCAGACCAGAGTGAGTGGCGCAAGTCCAGGGGACGACGGGCGCGCGAGGCAGAGCCGCGAGCAGTGTGGTGTGCTCGACCGCAATGGTGGCCTAGTGCGGCGGAGTCGGGGAGAGAGGGGGGTAAAGAAGAAATAGGGGAAGGCTCACAGGGGCAGCAGGGCGGCGAGGGGGCTCGGGGTGGAGCGGTGCGAGCGACGGCGGCGCGGTGGCCGTGGTGGGGGAATATGGTGATGGTGGCGTCAACGCAGTCCGGCCGCCAAATTGGCGTGCTTGGTCGACGGGGACGAGCAACAGCAGGCTCGCGGACGTCATGGCGTGGCTCGGGGTGGCCGGAGGACCCGGTGGTGACGACGACGAGATGACGGCGAAGGCTTGGTGCAGCGAGGGGAGGAGAGGAACGGCGCAAGGAGGAGGATTGGAAGGGGATAGGGTTTGCGGGAGGGGGAGGGCAGCCTTTATCCCTGCCGGCGACGGTGAGATGGCCGACACGTGGCCACGACCGTGGTATGGCCTCCACGGCTCCACTAGCCTCCCACTGTAGCGATAGGTGGAAGAAGCAGGGCAGGGGAGGATGGGATGGGGAGGAGGTGGGCTTGGCCCAATGGGAGGGTATGCCCTTGGCGGTAGATAGGTTTTTCGATTTGTTTTTTTTTCTGTTCCTTTTTCTTTCCTATTTTTGTTTATCTAGCTAGCAAATGATTTTAGTAAAATGTGTTACTTGTCCTAATAATTATGTTACACCACACACGAATGCTACAAAAAGTTTGGGGAAGAATAAAATTCATTTGAATTTTATTTAAATTGTATTGATTAAAAAGGGGTTGTTTTAGCTATTGTTTGATTTGTTTAAAATATTTAAAGGTTATAATAAATATTCCTAATCATGGTATCAACTGCCTTTTGGTAGTTTATAAAATTGTTTGCACAATTTTTGGTTGAACATTAATTGCCACTTGGTTTTGGAATTTTTTTAATTGGGTTGAATTTGAATTGAGATAGGATCCAATGTGATCAAGCACTGTAGTTCGCAATGACTTATGTTAATCATGAGGATTACTGTAGCCTCACACCCGCTATGCTACAATTCTCGCCCAATACAAAGAATTCTGGTCACGAGAATTAAAAGGTAGTGTAAGGGGTAGAGTTTTTTGGTTTCGTATTCTAACGATTCTTCTGGTGTTGGTTGTCCTTCTCGAAGAAGTTTATCCTTCTCGTTGTCGTCTTCATTTCTTTGCATCAGTGCATCTCGATGAGTGGTCATCCTTCCTTCGAGGCTTCATTGTACTTAAGAATAGGATGGGGGGTTAAACTCTAGGGGTCGGATTGGTACAAGGTTAACCAACCAAGGTTGTCCCAGGGAATAGGGTACAAAGTATCTCCGAAGTTTAAACTCAGGGGTAATAATCGAGAGAAATAAAAGATGGTATGAGAAGTTTCAAGCGGATAACCAAGCATTCGACGTCGATGATGGATGATGAAAAGAGGTCCACATCATCATACATAAGCATGATATCGGGACAAATATCGCAAGGTAGATGACAAGAGTCAGGTTTCAATCCTGTGGAACTATGGCTTAGTACGAGTTACGAGAAAAAAGGGGTGGTGAAATTTTATGCGATCACTGCGCAAGGTTTGTCAAAGAACATCTTGTCAATTATGTCGGCAACAACATCAGTGCCAAGGGCGAGGGACAAAGAGAACCATTTACATGCTCGCTAAGACGAGGCGGACCAATAGGCAAAGTTCTCGTCCATCGGTGGTCACCGAAAAGTCAACAACAATCGTAACAGGTTGTACGGACAAAGTAGTAGACCTAAGTGTTACATCAGAAGGGAATTATCACTACTCAGACGAGTTACCTCAGGATAAAGATTAAACAGACCAATGGAAAGGAAAATGTGATCATCAAATCAAACAGACCAATGGAAAGGAAAAGGTGAAACAAGTATCAGGTGTACATCTTTCCCAAGGGAAAGCAGAGAAAGATATACATGACCAAGCTTGTATTGGCAGGGAGTCAAAGGAGGTTGTAAATGATAACACAAATCATCGAGGTGAGAGGATGGTATTTCTCACGATGCATCCAAGTAACACTTGGGAGAATTCAAAATGTCGATGATGACCACGACACATCATGTGAAAAGGTTTCAAGAAAATACAATCGAACAACGACGGCATCAAGTAAAAGGAATGGTGAAGCAAAAGTATTCCGTGTTCCCGGTCGACGACAACCCAGAACCATGAAATGGTTATGACAGGGATAGGCATTATTTCATCACAATTCATAAAATGTAGTGCAATGGCATGATATCCTCGAGACACCAGGGTTAATACTCGAAGGTAGAATGGTGGATCATAGGTGTAGAAGAATTTATACCAAGGGGGTTATTTATCTTTACGAGAAGCTTTCATGATAAGTTTTACATAGTATCCATGGGCATGAACACAAAAGTTCAGGGTCGACTCCCACTTCTTCAATGCAATACCTTTTATTCCCTTCTCGATTTAGATGAAGTTGTCGTGTTGGAATTTTATCTGGCGTAACACCAAGAGAATGTGACCCGCATAAGTTTTCTGGGTTCACATAGATGGCTGAATCATTGATACAACCCATCGGGACATTTTACGAATCTATACAATAAACAACAAAGGTAAGGGATACCACATCAAAAGTAGAGCATCGAGGTCAAAGTAGAGGATATGACTCACCAAAGTCAGTTCGTATCAAGGGAAGAACTCAGGGGTTTTAGAATATTCAAGACTAGTTGAATAATAATCCACCGAAGGATCCGGTGGATCTCAAGGAATATGGTATGGGTATCGGTACTCAACCAGAAGAAGAAATAATGCAAAGGAATCGGATGATAAAAGCATCTGAATAATTCGATGCTTAAGTTCAGAGGAATTAAGATTTCTGGAATGATGGATCGGAAGCAGAAGCTTCGATCAAAAGAGGAGTAAGCTGAAAGGAGCTGGATGTACGATCAATCAAGGTATGATTTACCGAGATCCAGCTCATGTACGGAATGACGTATGAGCCAGAAGAATGAATTCTTAGGGACCAATGGATGATTGTGTGCATTCTCACACATGATGATTTCCATAAGATCAGTATGGCAAGGACAAGGGCTGTCAACGAAGAATACTTAGACATATGGAATTATCCATAATGCAAGCAGGTAAGAAGAATCTCGAAAGTAGTATGCTGCCGAGGATTCCCAGTACATCGGAGAGTATCTCGGGGTATCTTGCAAACACAAGAGTAACTGGAATTGGGTGTATGACCAAGTGTATGTAGTAACCCATAGGAATTTATCGATGGTAGGGGATTGCAATGGCGACGAACACATAGGGTCTCGGGAATTTATCGGAGAGTATCTTTGAATTAGCTGATCATCTGTAATGAGGGACTCTCTGGGAGGATGTGATCACGAGAACCTAGGGTTAGTGTTAGAAAAAAAATCTTCAACCCGAAAGAGAACAGAGATCAGAGTCCCAGAGTAAAGATGCAGAGAAAAATATCCTAATTCCACCCAGTTTTGCGATGTGGACCGATAAGCCACACGACACAGTTAGTAAAGTAGTTTTGCAAATACTAGACTCAACTTCGACAAAGGAGTGGAAAGGGGGTATCCTAGAGGCAGTCGGCTCTGATACCAACTTGTGATGCCCCAAAAATCAAGTCGTGTACAGTAATCATACATGCGAGGTACACGATCGAGATCAGGGACTAACAGTAAGATATCACAACACAACTCTATAAATAAAATAATACAAGTTGTTTCATACAAGCAAGGGGCCACGAGGACTCGAATACAACAACTCGAAAGCACCAAGTTAGCGAAGCAATAGTATCTGAGTACAGACACAGGGTACACATGATCTGCCTTAAGAAGGCTAGAACAAAAACAACAACGATCGAAAAGGCGAGGCCTCCTCCTTGGGAACCTCCAAACTACTCCTAGTCCTCGGGGATCTCCATGTCGTAAAGGGCATCGGGGATATCCTGCTCCTGGAATCCAAGGCTCCAATGTCGACTTCAGCGGACGATCAGGGAAAACAAAAAGGGGGGAAATAAAGCAAGGGTGAGTATCTAGCATACCCATGAGTCTTACGTCCGCTGCTAAGCATTTTTGCATTTGTATCAAATGGAAAGGGGAGGCTGTATATAGTGGACCGAAAGGTAGGAAGTCAGAATAAGGATGAGAAGGTAGGCCTATCGAAGACTAGCATCTTCCGACCAGTCTTGCAGCACAAGAAGAGAATAGCCAACAGTTTAAGCAGTTAACAACATGAAAGTAATAACAATGCAACATAAGTTGATGCAACATTGTATAATAGTAAGTTGTATTAGATAACAATTAACAATGCTTCCGAGTTCCCTTCCTCGACTTCCCTGTGAGGAAGAAGACCTAGAACCATACATTTTAATAGTAGTAGTTTGTAGTGGTAAGATCCAGCTTCAGCATAAAGCATCCTGTTACCGTGGACACGGCTATTCGAATAGATTAAACTCCCTACAGGGGTGCACTACTGTTCAGCCTGCACGCTCGGATCTCCAGGGTGGCGGGGACCTTGTTAGGGAACGCTCTACCAAAGCTATCCGACACGGCGCAGCCCATCCTAGGCTCAATAGAGAGGCCATCCGACGGACTATATCCTATGCGATCAAGGGTCTAGGACCCTCACCCTTCACGCTCCTGCACGGTGCGTGGCTAGCCGGTGAAGCAAAAGAAAATCCAAATACACCGCTCGTGCGAAAAATACACCACTTCCCGGCGCAGGCCGCGGTACTGTTGACGTCTGAAGAGATTTCGAACAAACTATGACGTAGGAGAGCCCATAACTCCTTATCCCACGTGACAGTAGTGCGTACAGACCAACGGGCCTCTCAAGTCATCCATCGAACCATTTAGTATTTTAATATTATCTCGCAGACAACCGTTATCGCTGTCTAACAAACAACACAACGGTCAATGAACAGCAAAAAGGTCCACCACTAACGTCGGGGCTGTCCTGTCGTCCCATCAAAGCGCGCGGTTACAAACAAGGCGAACCGTCTCCTTACCTTGTCTCGAGTGTTCTCTTTGTAGAGCTCGAGTTTTCTTGGTTTGGTAACTCTCGCGAGATACTTGCAAGGGCCAAGAATGCCAGTAACGTCGATCGTACCATCCCTGTCGTTCCTGACGCATACCGCTCACGGGCACCGTTCGGTCGCCCAACTCTTACCTTTAAGGACAACCATTGTTCGGGACCCTAGGGCCTTAGACGATGTATGTATTGTAACGTACCTGTGCAGTTATATATATATATATATATATATATATTGTTTTTGCATTCACTCCCAGAGTGATCACGACCCGCTATCTAATCCTAGTTGACTAACAAAGTGCAGTGCTCATTGCTGAATAATATATATATATATATTTATAGGCAGCATACACTAGTACAAAACATGCCTTTGGATATGAGCAAAGGCCACGGCCCAAACACGAACCGGTTCTACTGGCCGAATTGCACCGGTTCGTGAGGCCGGTCTTTAGAACCGGTTCGTTTGATGGGCCCGAGGCCAACGTCAACCTGCCACCACACCTTTAGAACCGGTTTGTAGTACAAACCGGTGCTAAAGGTGTGGCGGCAGATTGCCGTTGGGCTGGGGGGCCCGCTAGAACCTTTAGCACCGGTTGGTGCTATCAACCGGTTCTAGTGTCCCACCTTTAGAACCGGCTGGTGCTACCAACCGGTGCTAAAGATATAGCTATATATACTCCTTCTTCAACATGAGCCGGCCAAGCTATTTCTCTGTATTTGAAGCTCACTTCTCTCTTTGCTCGAGTTCATCCTCCATTTTTGCCAAGATTTGTGAAGATTTGAAGAAAACCTTCTACATCCAAGTGTTCACAAAGGTTAGCAGCTTTGTCCTCTCCCAGTTTTGCTAGATTAGCTTGTGCTATGCTCTATATGTGTAGATTTGTGGACTTTAGTTTGGGAGCTAGCTATATAGTGATATGTGGAGTTTATTTCATTTATATGCACTTTGAGTTCAAGTTAATTAGTATGCATATTTGTAGTGATTGCTTAGTGACTTTCCGCACACGGACGTATAGTTACCACCGTCGATCGCCCCCATCGTCCCTCTTCATCGGCACCACCTTGGTGAGCCTCTATATATGTGTTTCTTATTTTTTTATATAAGAAATTTTATTTGTATGATTTAGATAGATACTTGTCTAATTTTCTTACTTGTATGATTCTTTGTTATACATTGTGCGATGGTTATGGTATCCGCGCATGTCGGCCCTCGTCCTTACTATGATTCGGATGTGGTATATATATTATCTTTTATAACTATTAATTTGTTCCATTTTTCGTGTTTGACAATGATGACCAATTAAGTTGACATAGATATTTTTATCTAGGAGGTATGTGAACCGGAGATTGAAACTGACCCTCTGGTTGAGCGGTTAAATTTAGTTGAAAAAGAAAACGCGTATTTGAAAGAAAAATGGAAAAAAGTTGAAGAAGAGAAGATGATATTGGAGTTGTATGTTGCCGATGTCGTCGGCGATCACAAGAACAAGATGGATGTAATGCGCATGAAGATTAGGAAAATTAGAAAATATGCCCTTACTAAAGAGGCTTGGTATCATTATGTTGTTGGAGCAACGGGTACCTTTGTTGCGATATTAATCGCATTTATTATTGCATTTAAATGCTTTAGGTAGATAGTTTTATGTTGTTTTTATGATAATAAGTATGTGTATGAAATTTATGTATGATCAACTTTATGTATGAACAACCTTTATGCATGTATGATCAATTTTATGTATATGAATTACTTGTATTAATTTTATCTTTTCGATGTTTGTGCCATTATGAAGATGAGTCGGCAATGGATGTACGACGAAGATCGACGCTCTGGCGAGTTCATTAATGGCTTGCATAGTTTTCTGCAAGTGGCTGAGGCTAACAAGCGGAATGGTTTTATGTGTTGTCCATGTGGCGTCTGCAAGAATAATAAGAGCTACTATGACTCAAAAGATATTCACCTCCATCTGTTTAAGCATGGTTTCATGTCCGGCTATAACTGGTGGACCAAGCACGGAGAAAGAGGGGTTCTGATGGAAGAGAATGAAGAAGATGAGGATGATGACAGGTATCCTGGGTTCCAGCTGCCTGAATACGGTGGTACAATGGGGGAACAGAATGAAGAACAAGAGAAAGAACAAGAAGGTGAAGAAAAGGCATCACATGAGCCTGATGATGAGCTTCACCATGTCATTGTTGATGCACAGAGAAGATGCGAAAGCGAAAGGGAGAAGTTGAAGTTCAATCGCATGTTAGAGGATCACAAAAAAGGATTGTACCCAAACTGCGAAGAGGGAAACACAAAGCTCGGTGCCGCACTGGAATTTTTGCAATGGAAGGCAGAGTAAGGTATACCTGAGAAGGGATTTGGGAAGGTACTGAAAATATTTAAGAAGAGGCTTCCAACGGATAACGAATTGCCTGACAACACGTACGAAGCAAAGAAGCTTGTCTGACCTCTAGGACTAGAGGTGCAGAAGATACATGCATGCCCTAATGACTGCATCCTCTACCATGGTGAGTACGAGAATTTGAATGAATGCCCGGTATGCGGTGCATTGCGCTATAAGATCAGACGAGATGACCCTGGTGATGTTGAGGGCGAGCGCCCCAGGAAGAGGTTTGCTGCCAAGGTGATGTGGTATTCTCTTATAATACCACGGTTGAAACGACTATTCAGAAACAAAGAGCATGCCAAGTTGTTGCGATCGCACAACGAAGACCGTAAGAAAGACGGGAATTTGAGACACCCCGCTGATGGGTCACAATGGAGAAAAATCGAGAGAATGGAAGAAAAGGAAAATGGCAAGTTTACAAAGGACCCTAGGAACATATGGTTTGGTTTAAGTGCAGATGGAATTAATCCTTTTGGGAGCAGAGCAGCAATCATAGCACATGGCCCGTGACTCTATGTATCTACAACCTTCCTCCTTGGAAGTGCATGAAGCGGAAGTTCATTATGATGCCAGTGCTAATCCAAGGCCCTAAGCAACCCTGCAAAGACATTGATGTGTACCTAAGGCCATTAGTTGAAGAACTTTTACTGTTGTGGGCTAAACCAGGTGTACGTGTGTGGGATGAGAACAAACAGGAGGAATTTGATCTACGAGCATTGTTGTTTGTAACCATCAATGATTGGCCTTCTCTTAGTAATCTTTCAGGACAGACAAACAAGGGATACAAGGCATGCACACACTGTTTAGATGAGACTGAAAGTATATATTTTTCCAACTGCAATAAGAATGTGTACCTGGGACATCGTCGGTTTCTTCCGACCAATCATCCCTTAAGAAAGAAAGGCAAGCATTTCAAAGGCGAGGCAGATCACCGGAAGAAGCATGTCTGCCATATTGGTGATGATATACTTGATATGGTCAAGGATTTACCAGAGCAAGTAGTCTTTGGAAAGGGTTCTGGTGGAAAATCTGTTTCGCATGACGCTGACGGACACACACCCATGTGGAAGAAGAAATCTATATTTTGGGACCTACCCTATTGGAAACACCTAGATGTCCGCTCTGCAATCGACGTGATCCACGTGACGAAGAATCTTTGCGTGCCCCCGCCACCGAAGGAGAAAATACCCGAGGTAACAGTACAACACTTCTTGAAAATGTTTGAACCCCCTGTTAAGACCGTGTTCTCGGACTACGAACGCTCTATTAACACGTCTTTTATGCAAAAGGGTTCAAGAAGCAGCCACTCAGGAAGTAAAAAATGAGGGAAAACTGTTGCCCAACTCGGAGAACAGACAGTGCAATCGATAGCCCCACTGAAGGTGAATACCAAGCAGCAGGAAGAGATAACCGACGAACAAAGAGCATTTGCTAGAGAGGCGGGTCTTACTATTGAACAATTTTTAAACCTTGATGACTTGTCCGGTGCGCCATCTCCAAAAAGGAAATATGCAAAAGGGGAGCCTATGGTCACTAAAGAAGAAGAGAAGCTATTATCAACGCAATTGCGCAACTTGCATAAGTGGTACATCACAGAAGCTATACCGTTCGACATGGCCGGCTTCTGGATTCCGATCAGGCCAGATTATTTCGACAATGGAACTGGTGACTTGTGGATTGCAAATGAAGATTTATTTCAGTTATTCCATCAATTGGCACTCGACAAATCTATCTTCAGTTTGTATTGGTTGTAAGTGATTTCTTTCTAGCTCAGCTCGTACGTCATTGACTGTATTATCCTCACTATATATATTCTTTTGTGTGTGGTATTACGCAGAATGAAGATGTAGGAAATGAGAAAAGATGCAGTCTTTGGCATTGGCTTCATTGACCCAAATAACATACATGAAGTAACAGTAAAACATAATACAGAATTCGCGGAGACCCTTTTGCTTAAAAGTTTGAGGGATCTACATGCAGAAGAACATATACTATTTCCTTACAACTTCAAGTGAGTGTCATTATTTTGTACTACAAATTATAGTTTTGCTTACTCGATATTGTTATATAAGTGATACCCGCTTACGTGTGCGCAGCTATCACTTCATCCTGCTAGACATTGAAATGGAAAAAGGAAGGGTTACAGTAATGGACTCACTACGTAAAGATATTAGTGAGTATAAAGAAATTAAGAACTCATTCGCCAGGTAATTTTAATCATTATCACACATGTAGGCTTCTTTAGTGTTCACTTTAAGTTTTTGTTATATCAAGTAATTAACTCCTTTATTCATTTTCTTTGACAGCAGAGTTTGGGTAAAGTTCAAAAAACTCGAGCGCGATGAATGGAAGGAGAAGCTGACGTGGCATTACGATAAATATGTGAGAGAACATTCGATTTAATTATATTTCTAGTTTCAATATACCATTATCATATATATGCTTGATTATTAAATCTGTTTGAATTCTATTTTGTTGTGAAGTGTGTGAGGAAGACATCGGGGACTGAACCTTGTGCTTACATCGTAATGGAGAACATTCGCTATATGACCCAAAAGTTTAATCAAAGAACAATGATGGTACGTAAATACTATCTAGACTTTGTTCTTACCATATGTAATATATTCATATATTGATCATCTTCTTTAAATAATAAGATTTGGGAGAAGCGGGATAAACTCGACATAAATGATCGCATGCGAGCACTTCAAGAGGAAATAGCGGGATTTCTTCTTCGTGAAGTCATAAATAAGTCGACCGGAGAATTCCCTTACCATATGTAATAGGAAACTGGTGTGTTGTCCATATAATGTACCTGTATGTATATTCAAATGCCCTCCACTGTTGTGGGCTCGAGGCAAGCAAAGAGGGGTGGTGGTGAGGCACTAGTACGTACTATATATGATCGATGTATATATATGTTGGAGGTACGATAATTCTACCATATATGATGGTTCTAGCTAGCTACGAGATATTCTACATGTATATATACGCATTGTACATTATGTAATAGTGTAAAATAAACAGTAATCCTAAACCCAAAAGAAAAGAATTAATAAACCCTAAACCCTAAACTATTAAAACCAAAAAGAAAATAATTAAAAAAACTTAAACCTCTAAACCTTTAGAATCGGTTTGTGTTACAAACCGGTGCTAAAGGTTCGCGAGCCCTCGCGCCCGACCTGCCACCACGTGGCTGGCTGCAAAGCTTTTAGAACCGGTTCGTGAGCAACCGGTTCTAAAGGGGTTCACTCTCTAGCACCGAACCTTTAGCACCGGTTGCCAAAACCGGTTCTAATGGCCTCCCAGAACCGGTTCTAATGAACTGTTTTGCACTAGTGATAGGATAAAGGAAGGCACATCAAGGGGCGACAATGACATGCTATGCAATTGAATAGGTAAGCAACGTAGCAGCACCAGTAACAATGCCTAGTGCAAGAAATGTACAGAAAATATAGGTGATATCTGGGGAAGGAAAATGGCTCTACTTGCCTGGAAGCTCGACGGTAGGGGTACGGTCGTCGATGAAGTATTCGTACTCAGCAGTGGTGTAGTCGGCGGCACTAGCGGGGTCTAATAGAGAATAAAGGGGGGGGACGCTAAATACAAATCAATAATAGAAATACAATTGCAAGACATGGCAATACGTTAATCTAGGGGTGAACTAATGCAGTTCTACACGTTGCAGACGAAACGAGAATATTAACCGGATGTTTTACCAGCTTCGGGTGATTACCGGACAGACGATCCGGAGGGGGAAAGTCTCGTGTTTGTTATGTTAGAGTGGGGTGGTTCGTATACGGGTAGCGTATTCTTATACATTGTATTTTTCTGATCAACTTTCATGTATAAAGTTTTTTCATCTAACATACGGTTTAAAAGATATTGATTTCTATATTTTAAATCAATTTAAAAGCATTTTCTAGATTTACTTTATTATTAAATATAACATTATCCAAAACAGTATTGTTGACTGGTCAACCTAACATGTGGGTCATACATGTCATAGGCTGGTCCTTTGACTGGTCAAACTGACCAGTTGGTCCCATTGCCCTATTCTAGATGGCTATGAAATTCTCTAAGTCTCGAGAATATTAACGTTTTAGCAGTTTTCAAATTACTATAACTAGTGGTTTATAAATCCTATGAATTAGTTCTCTATATCAAAGTCGATTATTTGTAGGTGGTCTTAAATGTGGTACAAGTCTAAACCCTAAAACATTTCATTTACTTAATTAAAACATTCCATAAATAGTGCTACAAATTATTAGTTACACCTTACTATTATTTTATTCAGTCTTTGCAAGTTAATAGATATTGATCTATAGCTTAACTTGGGGTATTTCCTATGGGTGATTTGCAATATATAAGCTGTACTAGCATTCCATGGGTTCCATTTCCGTAAAACATTGCTGTAAATTAGTTATTAATAGCTCCAAAGTAGCTACCAGGATAAACTGTTTTCTGTCATATTTTTCATTAACAGAAATTCGCACTTTGTGAATTTCATAGTATTTAATCCGTACATCCAGAGAAGTTAGTCCAATAGAGAAAAATGGAGCTTGATACTTCTACTTTCTACTCATATTATTTTTACCCACGTTTGAATTTTTTTTGCTCTATTTTTGCTGCTGTCCAGAGGGGTACTTAGTAGTGTTAGCTAATGTATAAAAGGGCATTCTTCAATGGATTCTTCAGTGGCTACTTCTGCAGCGACATCACGCAGTAGCTCGCACACGAGCAGGCAGCGGGGGATGCAACAAGAGAAGCATGGGGCATCGGGCACGAGCTGGTGCGCTAGTGCACGCACGGGCGTGACCCCGGGCGTGGCAAAGGGGTGGCACGGCGCGAACCAGAGCGAGCGGCGCACGTCCAGGGGATGATGACCGCGCAAGGCAGAGCCGCGAGCAGCGCGGTGTGCTCGACCGCAATGGCGTCCTAGTGCGGCGGCGTCGGGGAGAGAGGGGGGTAAAGAGGAAACAGGGGGAAGGCTCAGAGGGCCATCAGGGCGGCCACAGGGCTCGTGGTGGAGCGGAGCGAGCGACTGCGGCATGGTGGCCCTGGTGGGGGAAGATGGTGATGGTGGCGTCAACGCGGTCCGGCCGCAAAATTGGCGTGCTTGGTCGACGGGGACGAGCACTAGCAGGCTCCTAGACGTCATGGTGTGGCTCAGGGTGGCCGGAGGAGTCGGTGGTGACGACGACGTGGCGGCGAAGGCTCGGTGCCGCGAGGGGAGGAGAGTAACGACGCGAGGAGGAGGATTGGAAGGGGCTAGGGTTTGCGGGAGGGGGAGGGCAGCCTTTATCCCTGTCGGCGACGGCGAGATGACCGACACGTGGCCACGACCGTGGGATGGCCTCCACGGCTCTCCTAGCCTCCCACTGTAGCGAGAGGTGGAAGAAGCAGGGGAGGGGAGGATGGGCTGGGGAGGAGGTGGGCTTGGCCCAATGGGAGGGTAAGTCCTGGGTGGTAGATAGGTTTTTCGATTTGTTTTGTTTTCTGTTTCCTTTTTCTTTCCTGTTTGTCTTTATCCGGCTAGCACATAATTTTAGTAAAATGTGTTAATTTTCCTAATAATTATGTTACACCACACACGAATGCTACAAAAAGTTTGGGGCAGAATAAAATACATTTGAATTTTATTTAAATTATATTTGATTAAAAAGGGGTTATTTTAGCTATTGTTTGATTTGTTTAAAATATTTAAAGGTTATAATAAATATTCCTAATCATGGTATATTGATCTACTGCCTTTCTGGTATTTTATAAAATTGTTGGCACAATTTTTGGTTGAACAATAATTGCCTCGTGGTTTTGGATTTTTTAATTGGGTTGAATTTGAATTGAGATAGGATTCAATGTGATCAAGCACTGTAATTCACAATGACTTATCTTAATCATGAGGATTACTGTAGCTTGACACCCCGGGTGTTACAGAATTGTTGATCACTTATTTGCGTGTAGGTCGAAACTTCTCTGTAAGCAGGCATCGCATGACTTATTCTAGCGTTCCCTGTAATAGGTTTAGTCTCAACGGACATTTTATAGAGCAGGCCGATGACTGAACTAGGACGGGTCACTGATGTCATATGAGTGCGTGTTTGCATCAGCTATATAGGAGAAAATAATGCCACAATAGGCCGACTCATATATATGCTGGGTCCCCAGATAAAAGGCTGAACTCAAAGGATATCAAACCCTCAAGTTCCCTTATAGAGTCATATATATGTCGGGTACCAATAAAGGTTTGATCAAGCCCCCAGGTTCCCAGATAAACAGATAAAATGAAAAGTAAAGGTGCAATGCAGAATGATATAAAATAAAGGTGCAATGCATAAGACGACAAACACTGGGTTCCAGAAGTGTCGAGTCTACCGAAATTTCTTGTGAAGCCAGTATTTTTTAATGAACCTGGATTCATAAAGGAGCCAGAATTTTTGATAAACCGGAACTCATCGAGGAGCCGAAATTTTTGATAAACCAGAACCCATCAAGGAGCCGGAATTTTTGATGAACCGGAACTCAAAGAGGAGTCGGTATCTTTAATAAACTGGAACTCATCGAGGAGCCGAAATTTTTGGTAAACCGGAACTCAATGACAGAGCCGAAATTTTCCAATGAAGCAGAACTCAATGACAGAGACGGAATTTTCCTGTAGATTCTTCACTTTCGGAGAGCCAGGATTTTTCCGTGGATTCTTCACTTCTCAGAGAGCCAGAATTTTTTCGTGGACCCTTCACTTTAGGAAAGCCAGAATTTTGTCGTGGACTCTTCACTTTAGGAGAGCCAGAATTTTTTGGTTGAATCTTCACTTTTCGAAAAACCGGAATTTTTCAAGGCGTGTGACAGATGGACGTGTCGGTCAACCATGATAATCCTCCGGTATAATATATCAATCTTCGATGGATCCTAGCGGAGGTATAACCCCCGAGTCTTGAGTAGACTCGAGGAGTCGGCTTGAGAATCTTTGTTCCTTTTGATGGAGCAACATAAGTTCTTAGATCGTTGAGGTAGTCCGCGGCGACTTTGTAGATGATCCGGTGTACGAGTCATAGATCGACAGCCCGGCTGACTGCTCGTGCCATTGATGGGAGCCAGAGTTTGGAAGACTTCATAGATATAGACCACCGAACCAGAGGTGACACAACCTAAGTCGGTTGGACCGAAATAGGAGAGGGTCGCGGTGTTGGTGACGCCGGCTGCTCTGCCGACAACTCTGGACTTGTCCAAGGTGAGTCGATGGCGATCTTTGCCCTTGCTGTGTGCGTTGGTGTTGCCCTGATAAGTCAACAGTGTAATGATCACATGAAGCAGTGCTAGCTTTGTATATACATTTATACTGTGTGTCCATCAGCCGTGCTGGCTTTGCTTTTGTGTTCATCCATCCACGTTGGCTTTGTACGTAGGTATTGTTTCAATCATCCCTACTAGTTTTGCAAGTAAATGTGCTAGCACTGGAAACCTAGAGGCCAGGCATTGGAGGCCAGCGAGTGTAGAGCCGTCGTCCAAGCTTTGGGACTGAGAGTCGGCGCTGTGGGCCGGTACTGTAAGTTGTCAGAGCGGAGGTTTGCACGGCATGGCCGGAGGCTGATTGGTGCCGGCCTGGGCAAAGGCGGGTGCAGTCACGATGCAGGAGGGTCGAATGGAAGCCTGAGCGCTGTAAGAGGCGGGCGCGTGTCGACCGGTGGCGTGCGCAGTCATGGCGCAGGAGGCGCTATCCAGCGGGTGCGACCAGCGCGCTGGAGCCGTTGATGAGGCGAACTCAGCGATGGTGGAACCGGCGCTGCGTGGCCATAGGAAGGAGCTGGCGGCACGGGCGCATGAGAGGCGGTGCGATAATGGCAATGGGGCGTCCATCCAGCGGGCACGCTGGAGGCCGCCTTATGCTGGAGTCAGACACACGGAGGGCGCGTGGCCGTGGTGTGCGAATGGCACGGGGTTCTGCTACAGGCGGCGCAGTGGAGAGGCCGGAGGGCGCGTGGCGCACAGTAGGCGGACCCGGCGTGGGAGGCCGATGGCCGTGGCTCGGAAGACCCAGCGGCGCGGCGAAGGGGCCGTGGGAATGGCGCATGCTGAAACTGGGAGAGCAGGGCGCTCGCGAGGAGGCCAGTGCGGATGGAAGTGTAGCCGGCGTTTCATTGTTGATCTATCAGGCTTTGAACCCATGCAAATTGTACTAGTTGGAGCAAGTCTTTTCACGCGTACTAATTTGGCATGTGTTCCTTATGGTTGGATGGATCAGTTTTTGAGTTGTCTCTGCACAATGAGTTATGTTGCCGTGCGCGGAGACAGATGGACCTGGCGCTTGGCTACCATGCATGGATACAGGCAGAGCCGGCCCGAACTCGAGGTAGACGGAGTCGGCACAGTGTTGCAAAGTTGGCGAGATGGTGGGAGGCCGGGAGACCTGTAGCACTGGAACAGTAAGTCGACGTTGCAGGCGAAAGTGGCAATGTGCTGGAGTCGGCCACGCTGTAGGCGGCTACGGGGAGCCGGCGCACGGCGCTGGAGTCTATTAGCCGTAAGCACAACTATACACGGAAAGTGTATAGCCGCCGGTCCGTGTTCAGGTTAGTATGCATGCATGTATACGAGTAGTACACCTATTGGTCTTCAAATAGGATAGCTAGCTACTAGTACTACTATTTATATGCGTGTAAACTAGCCTTGTAACCAGTACCGAGCAAAGCAAATCAATAGAGAAAACAACAGGGCCGATACGGTCCTGTGGCCATAACTCGTGTGCCTCGCGTTGTGTATTGGGGCGTGTTAGATCCATCAGCCGGCAGCTTCGTACGTGTATACGCGCACTTGTGACTCGGACAAGAATCCATCCAGCAGCTTGCTTGGATGTAGTTCTACGTTTGCGTGTCGCCGGAAGTTCCTCATTCGTTCGTCGTCGCAGCCGATCATCATCGTCGTCGCCGGAAAGTACTCGGCGCGTCGAGGTCTAGGCCAACAATTGGTATCTAGAGAAAGGTCGATCTGAAGCCGCGCTTGCCTCGGGGTAGCGCCTGACTAGCGCCTCGGGGCGGGCAATCTAGTCGCTGGGAGGTGCGGCGACAAGAGAAGGAGAGGGCCATGGCGATGGAAGATGATCGTTGATGGAAGCGGTGGTGCCGAGGTGCGGTGCCAGAAAGACATCAAGATCGTCGTCCGGGAAGTTTGATTCAAGGAGTCGTGCGAGCTTGCACAACAGGTCGTCGTATTAGTGAGTCAGTCGTCGTCGTGTCCAAGTGCTCGTCTTAGTGGCTGATTCGTTGGAGTTGAAGGTGTGCACGGTGTTCCATGAGTCATGTCCATGTCCTCGTGGAGCGTGCTGACTGCGGTCAGTGTTGATTCGGCGAATTTACGAAGGCGGTCGATGGTAGTAAGCCATCGTAAAGCGAGGAGATGTGCGAGCAATAGAGAGTGATCTATTGAAGCATGTATAAGGAGTATGTTGCGAACCGAGTGTGAGGATGCCTAGCAATGGCGGTGGCACAAAGGTGCGAACCGAGTGCAAGGCAGGGGCCAAGAAATAGCGATGGCACAACATGGCGGAGCAAGAGAGGCGATGCATGTTTCCAGTGGGTCATACTCAACGTACGGACTTGATGGTAGTCGATGAGTCGACGAGTCGCAGATCTTCAACGAATCAAGATCAAGAGATGCACGGAAGACATAAAATAAAGATTAGATGGTGAATGTTAAAGTAATCTTGATGGCAATATACGTATTAGTGGTTAAAGCTAACTAGTATTGTATACTTGTAGTTAGCCGTGTCCTAGTGCTAGTTGAGTCCGGTTAGAAATCAATGTGGTGTCCGGCTAGGTTGCTTAGGTTCGCGCGAGTATATAAGCACAGGCAGGGTGCCACAAGTTTGAAACAACACCGTGATGTAGAGAAAAAAAAGAGCAATAAAAAGAGAGAGAGGCACGACATGTGCCTTTAGCTAAATATTTTTCACGTGCGTGCGTTCGTGGGTATTTTATGTGAGCGATCTTGAGAATTAAATTTCAACAATTGGTATCAGAGCGACGAGAAGGACAAGCAGCTGACAACATACACCGGTGATCTTCTAGCAACCGTGGCGTGTTAAGGTGTGTGGCTAGGAAGGTCGGCGCCGTCGAGGTCTGGGCCAACAGAGTCAGCCACGCTATAGGCGGCTACAGCGAGCCGGAGCACGGCGCTTTGAGCCGGCCACGACGTAGGCGGCTCTACGCAGAGGTGGAGTTTGCTAGTTTTGAGTGAACCATAAACCGGTCTTCTAGATGTAGGGTTGATGGATCGCCAGTTGTTTGTTGTAGGCTTGGATGAATGTATTGCTACTGCTAGCTTAGTACCGTAATTCTGTTGTGCTTCAACCAGCAGGTTCTATATCGGATTCACTTTTTTTCTAAAGCAGTACCAATTGAAGTAGCTCTCGGGACTTGACCTGCCAGTCGGTTTGCAATAGGACATGATAATCCGGCTGTAAAAAATACATCCCAGTGACTTCTGTCGTAGAAAAGTCACGACAGATGTCTTCATTGGAGAATTTAGTGTGGGACCTTTGCTGCGAGGTGAATACGAGGAGAGAGTTCACGAGATCACAAGACGCGATATCTTACCCAGATTTTGACCTTCTTTTCTATTATTGGGTGTCAACTTCTCGAATACAAAGATAAGGAATCGCTACATATGCATCGAGAAGATCTAAGTTGAGTTGACCCTTTGGTTCCCCGGGGCACCGGCTTATATAGATGTCGGGTCCCTAGGGTTACATGGATCCGACTTCTACACGAGACGGAGTCCTAGTCTAGTTACAAGTAGTTTCCTTGTTTATCAAGGTAAGTTCTATTCCTTCTATGGTCTTCGGGCTTCATACTGGGTGCGAACCGGTCTAGAAACCGGGTTCTCCTTCTGGGCCTTCCATGGACTGAGTCGGCTTTGGGTATCCTATATGCCAGGTTATGGTCTTGATCCATCCACCCGACATTAGCCCCCAAGATGGTGTGTAGCTAGCTTCATGGAAATTTTCCTGGATTCTTCTGCAAGTGCTGACACCAACTCTTCACAACTTCAACTCCATCAATCAAAACTTAGCTTCTTTTGACAAGCCGACATTTTGTTGATCTCGTTCAAAGAGTCGTTACCACATCAACTGTCCTACCTTCTTAAATGTCTTCAGGAAATGAGGCTTTACCATTGAAAGTCTCATTTATGTAATTCATGAAAGTCGAAGAGCCTTTTTCTTTAATGCCGCCTGACATTGGTAATCCGCATGGTCATAATGATGTTGACTGACGTTTACCCTTCGGATTATCAGTTATATATACAACCAAATGTGTGGTGAGAAAAATACACACTCTCCTCTTCTTCTTTTCCTTCTGCAAGCTCGCTCACTCATGGCCCCCAAGCTCCGCAACCGCGATCCAGTAGACAACATTGAGTTGGAATCCATTGATCAAGGTAATACAACTTCCCGTGGTCGTGGTCGCGGCCGAGATCGAGGCCGAGGTCGAATTTGAGGTCGTGGTGCACAAGGACGTGGATCCCGCGGGAGGTTATTTTCTTATTCTCCCGTGGTTTTGTTCATGAGGGGCGTTTAGCCATGAGTTCCTCATAGTGCTCCACTCAAAGCCTCGTCGATGGGTTCGTCTTCCCTGCTCTTTTGCTCAAGTCATGGAAGACTCCAAGCCCCCAGGGTTGTGGCTTCGGTTGGATGGTTTCCCTCACGGGCCTATCTGGGTGACCACAAGATTTTCTAGCAACGGCTCCATGTTCTTGGAGAAGGGTTGGAAAACCTTTATCCGCTCACGCAGCCTTAAAAAGCGGGACAGAGTATTGTCTTTAAGTATGATGGAGAAGAAACCTTGTGGGCAAGGTGTTTTGATTCTGATTGGGATCGCATGGAATGATGCGTGGAGAGAACTAGTAGCAGCGATAATGAATTCTATAATGGAGAAGGTGCATCGACTAATAATAATGGTGTTTCTAGAATTGATGATGAAGTTGAAGAAATTCGTCCATGATGCTTTATAATAGTTTTTCTTTTGAGTGCTGGTCATGCCTATAATGTTCTGTCTTATGAAAACATATTAATAAAAAAGGGGATATGTGACTTCAGTAAAGTATCCCAAATAGTTTTTATAATGCTTTAATTAGCCGGTTTGCATAGCCGACTTGTACTGAGTTTGGAACAATTATTTGAGGGGTCGGTATCGTGACTATGTGTAGCCCCCATGAATCGGGATGATTAACTTCGTGTCATGTCGAATCATAATAAAATCAACATGTAGCCCCCATGAGTCGGCAATGACTATTGTATGTCATGCCGAGTCAGAGTAAAATCAACATGCTTTTTTATTTTTATTTTGAAATCGAGGTGTAGCCCCTATTCGTCGGTAATGATCAATTTATGTTCATATCGACTCATAGTAGAGTCAACCTGTAGTCCCCAAGTACCGACTTTTAGTTCATTTAGTAATGTTCATGAAAGTCGATATTATGACTGAGGAAATAATTGATATGTTTGTGTATGTTTGAAAAAAGTAAATAGGCAAAAAGAATTAAAAGAATGCTTAGGTATGCAAAAAATGTAAGACCTCATATAGAAGTCGGTCGTACGCATGACTTTCACAACATTCTTTAACGATACAAGATCAACACTGATCGACTTCTTAAGGAGGTTTTCAGTATGTCTTGTAGAAAAGAATTGTTGGTCACTTAATTGCGCTTAAGTCGAAACTTCTCTGTAAGGAAGCATCGCATGAGTTATTATAGTGTTCTTTGTAATAGAATCAAACTCAACAAGCATCGGATGAAGTCGGCTGGTGTTTGAACTAAAACTAGTCACGTAGGTCATAGAAGTGCGAGTCTGCATCAGCTATACAGGAAAAGATAAAGCCATAGTAGGCTAATTTCATGTATATGCCGAGTCCCCAGTTGAAGGGGTGATCAGGCCCTCCAGGTTTCCAAGGATTTGAATGCAAGAATGTAATGCAGTGCAAGATAAAAAAGTGGAAAAAGGAAATCGTCATAAGAAATAGGAATCCGCTTTTCTAAAAGAAAGGAAATCAGCTTCTTATATTACTGTTATCTGTAAACTGGTGTACAAGAATGTTCCTGTCTACTCAAGTATAATAGGGACAGAGTTGAGTTGTATTCCACGACCTAGGAGTCTCTTCTTCGGACATGCACGTGGCAGTCGGCACGCGTATATCAACCAGGTAGTAGGATGCATTGTATAAATTCTTGCTCGCCATGAACAGTCCTTCCCAAGGTGGGGATAACTTGTGCATATCTTTCCTTTTTTTTATTAGGCGGAGCACTAAGTCCTCCTCTTGAAAAGTCCGATTCTTGATGCGTCGACTGTGATATCGCCGCAGGTCTTGATGATAGATAGCCGAATTAGCAGCCGCTAAGTCTCGTTCCTCATCAAGGACATCTAAAGAGTCATGTCTTGCTTCTTCATTATCAACTTCGACATAAGCAGTGACTCGGGTTGTGTCATGATGGATGTCGCTTGGGAGGACGGCTTCAGCTACATAAACGAGTAAGAAAGGTGTATGACCAGTCGACCTGTTTGGCGTAGTCCTGGTACTCAAAAGCACGGAGGGTAATTATTCAACCCAACAACCCAGCATTCTTATTAGAGGAACACGAAGTAGGGGTTTAATACCACGCAGTAATTCCTGATTAGCCCTCTCGGCCCGTCCATTGGACTGTGGGTGAGCCACGGACGCAAGATCAAGCCGGATATGCTCGTTCTCACAAAAATGTTGCATTTATCCTTATAAAAACTTACTTCCATTGTCAGTGATGATGCTGTGGGGGTAACCGAATTTAAAGATTATTTTCTTCGAAAATTTCAGCACCGTCGTCGCGTCGCACTTGCTGACTGGCTCCGCTTCGACCCACTTGGTAAATTTTTCTACAACAACCAAGAGGTGAGTATTTCCGCACTTGGATCGCCTGAAAGTCCCTACCATATCAAGCCCCCAGACTGCAAAAGGCCAGGTGATTGGAATCATCCTGAGTTCTTGAGTCGGCACGTGGTCTTGCCTTGCATACCGCTGGCAACCATCACACTTCTTTATTATATCCTCCGCATCTGCATGAGCCGTGGGCCAGTAAAATCCATGGAGATGAGCTTTGGCCACTTGTGATCGGGAACCGACATGATGACCACAGTCTCCAGAGTGTATTTCGTTTATTATGGCTCGTCCTTCTTCCGGCGAAACACATCTCTGGAAGACATGGGTGGGACTAAGTTGGTGTAGCTCTCCATTGATAAGCACAAAACTTTGCTTCGTTTGATAATTTTTCTAGCCAATATCTCATCAGTTGGGAGGATACCCCGGGTTTTGTAATCAAAATTGGTATGACCCACGAGGGAGTGACATGTATTGAGGCTACTAAGGCTATCTCCTGGTCCGGTACTGCTAGATCTTGTTCTGTCGGGAGAAGGACAGACAGATGCAATAGGACATCAAGGAAAATGTTTGGGGGAACCGACTTCCGTTGAGGCGGAGGGGGGCCACACCCCTCCAGGCGGCCAGGTGGCTCGGCCCCACCCCTGGCCGCGCCACCAGGGTGCCTGGGAGGTGGGCCCCACCTCTGGTGCCCCCTTCAGCCTATTTTTACCACACGTCGAGGAAACCCTCGTGGAGAAACCCTCATCGTGAATTACCTCTATGTTGCGCCACCGCCGCGCTCCGAATATCGGGAGCACTAGAAGACCCCTTCCAGGCACCCTGCCGGAGGGAGGATTGACCTCCGTGAGCCTCTCCACCACCATGGACGCCTCCAGGATGTGCCGTGGTAGTCTTCCTTGTACCATGGGTCCATGATCAGTAGCTATGTGATGTCTTATCTCCACCTTTGTTCTTCAATGTTTAGACCTTGTGATATTCCCTACAATATCAAGGCACCTATGTAATTTTGCTGCTATTGCCATGCTGTGTTTGCTGGGATCCGATGGATTATGAGATTATGTTCAGATCTTGATGAGTTATATATTTGGTTTACCTATTATATTTTGTTCTTAGTAATTCTTGAAGGTTCTCTATTGTTGTTTGTTGCTTTGGCCAAGTAGTAGATAGTAACTCCAAGAGGGAGCGTTATGCATGATTGTGGGTTCATGCCCCCCAATGACTAGCTTGATTGAAAGAAACATGAGTCTAGGGGATGTGTTGTTGCCACCAGGGAGAAAACTACGGTTCTTGTAACCGCGGTTGCAAGGATTGTTTACCTTACGCATAGATTGTTATTGCAATTATATGTTCCTTTGAGCTTACACTTTGTGTGGGGCTCTCAACTTAATACCAGCGAGATGTTCTGGATAGATATCTCAAGGTGGATTATTAGTGAGTAGATGCAGATGGATTTTGGTCTACTTGTCTTGGCGTACTTCCCATACTTTTGATCACTCTTACTTTCAAGTAGCATTATTAGCATTGTGGTGCGTTTATAATTCTTCCAATTATCCAGCTGTAATTTGTTCACCTAGCTTAGCTTTTCTATCGTCTTTTGGGAGAGAGATACCCCGGTCCATCTTTCCACCATTGTTTACACCTCACTTTATTTATTGTATTTACTTTACTTTGAAATTATCACTACCATTATCTCTTGCGTTTGATGCTTTGTAAACGGCAAGCCGGAGGGATTGACAACCCCTCTCTACTCGTTGGGAGCAAAGTTACTTGTGGTGTGTGGAGATCCAAGAAAAGCAAGTGATTATCATAAATGGCGCGTCACTTGCCGAACCGCCTACTTGTCTTTGCTGGAGTCCTACTGGACTGACTCAAACCTTGGTATCTTTGCCAAGGGAAATTACTGCTACGCTACATATCAACCTTCCACTTGGGGTAGCCAACGAGGAGCACTAATTCACTGCCATCAAGTGTAATTTCTGGTGCGATTGCCGGGGACTCCACTCTTCATCATAGGGGAGTTTCACACTATCTTTTACCTTTTCTTTTTACTCTTGTTAGTTTACTTTATCATTTTTATCTTAGTGTCTTTTATCAAAAAACACAAAAAAAATTGCTTGTCTTATTCCTGCTTGTTGTTACTATTATGTGTACCACTGAAAACACTAAGTTTTGTGACTTCACTAGTCACGACAACAATGACTTTATCTTCACTCCTATTACTACACATGCCACTTCATCATCTTCTTATGAATTTAAACCTTCTTTGCTGAACCTTGTTATGAAAGATCAATCTCTGGTGCTGGAGATGCTGCTACTTTACACTTGAACAATTTTGTTGAACTATGTGATATGCAAAAGTATAAAGAAGTAGAAGGTGATATTGTTAAGCTTAAGCTTTTTTCCTTTCTCCTTGAGAGGAGGTGCTAAAATCTGGTTCCAATCCTTGCCTAGGAATAGCATAGATTATTGGGATAAGTGCAAGGATGCTTTTATTGGGAAGTACTACCCACCTGCTAAAATTATCCAATTAAGGAGTAAAATTATGAATTTTAAGAAATTGGATAATGAACACATTTCCCAAGCTTGGGAATGCATGAAATATCTTGTTAAGAATTTCCCTACACATGGATTGACTACTTGGATGGTTATCCATACTTTTTATGCTGGCTTGAACTTTACCTCGCAGAACCTATTAGATTCGGCCATGGGAGGAACCTTTATGTCAACAAGACTTGGTGGTGCCACGAAATTACTAGATGAGATGATGACCAACTATTCCCAATGGCACACCGAAAGAGCTCCAACATGTAGGAAGGTAAACTATCTTGAGGAGATCTCCTCCCTAAATGAAAAAGTTGACATGATCATGAATTTACTTACTAAGCAAGCTCATATTGGTCCTCATGATGTTCCTTTAAATTCTTTGGTTGCTCAAGAGCATTTTGATGTTAATTTTATCTCTAGGAACAATTTCAATAATAATGCTTATAGGAGTAATTTTGGTTGCAATCCTAGACCGTTCCCATCCAACAAATATGGGAACAACAACACTTATCCTAGCACCAAAAACTCAACTTCGGAATTAGAGAGCATGCTTAAGGACTTTATCACTTCACAAAAGGCCTTAGACAAGAGTGTGGAATATAAATTAGAAAAACTAGATACCCTCTCTTCGAAGGTTGATAATATAGCTCATGAGGTAGAACTTCTTAAGATTAGAACTTCTCCCCTTGAGGAGAGGAAAACCACACCCATCAATGCTATCCAAGTCCAAATTAATGAGAATATTAGAATGTTAGCCAAACTTAAGGATAGATGGTCTAGAGAAAAGGAAAAGGAATATAGAATTAAGATCCTTCCCACACATACTACTGTTTCCATTATACACGTTGTTGAGGATCTCAAAACTTTTAGCACCCAACACATCCCTAGTCCCACTGGACCTATTAATGGTGATGCTAAAACCTAAACCGTAGAACAAGAAGTTCCTATCACTCTAGAGACTACCAAACCTATGATCTTACATGACATCACCACCGATTTAATTAATTTTAGTGATTTTGATTTTGATAATTGTATTCTCTCATAAGTTATCACCTTTTTACAAAGAGTGTCTAAAGACCCCCATAGTAGCACAATTAGCATTGCCTTTACTGAGCATATTACCAATGCTCTTATCAAATCTAGGGAGGAGAAGCTCAAGCTTGAGACTTCTATCCCTAGGAAGCTAGAAGATGGTTGGGATCCCATAGTCAAAATTAAATTGAATAACTTCTCTTTCTATGCTTTATGTGATGTTGGAGCTGGTGCCTCCGTTATGCCCAAAAGAATGTATGATATGCTCAATTTGAAATCTTTTTATACTTTTTCTTTTGGAGTTCGTCTTGTTGATTCTTTTGTGAAGAAACCTTAAGGAAGGATTGATGACGTGCTTATTATTGTCACTGATAATTATGTCCCCGTTGATTTTCTTGTCCTGGACATTGAGTGTGATCCTTCATTTCCAATTATTTTGGGACGTCCTTTTCTTCGCACCGTTGGTGTTATCATTGACATGAAAGAGGGTACAATTAGATTTCATTTCTCCCTCAAAAATGGAATGGAACAATTCCCTCGAAAGAATATCAAGTTACCTTATGAGTCCGTTACACGGGCAAGCTATTTTTTTGATATTGATAAAACTTGATTTTCTTGTATCATGCCTAAAAGGCATAAAAGAAAGCGCTTGTTGGGAGGTAACCCAAGATGTTTTTATTTTCAGTTTTAGTGGTCTTGATGTTTGTTACTACTGTAGAAACATCATTGTATCTTTATTTTCAAGCTTTGTGCTAAGTTTTAGCCTTTGATTGCAAGAAAGTTCAAAAGTTGTCACATGCTGTCCAGAAACAGATTTTGTCCCCTTGACGGAAAAATTTGGCTTAAATCACCAGATCATCTTTTTTATCTGAATATTTTTGATAGCATTCTCTATAAAATTAGCTTTAGTGCATCTGTTTTCTGAGTTTTTTGATTTGATTTGCATAAGTAACCCGAAAAAATTATCTACTACCTGCTGGTCTATTTTTCACAGATTCTGCCACGTTTTTTCTTTTCTTCGTTTTGCAAACCTTAAGCCCGTTTTTTCTTTGCAAAAACTTTTTGGCAATCTTGAGAAACAGTAGCTCTTCAATAATATATTTATTTACAGTAGAGAAAGATTATTTTATCATGGGTACTAACCACTCTAATCAGCTTATGATGAGTTTCGTATGAAGGAAGTTTTCAAGTATGCGAAGAGAGATGATGAAAGAAGATTCGGGAGTGTCAAGCGATCAAGCTTGGGTATGCCCCCATGCACCCCCAAGAAATATCCAAAGAGACTCAAGCATTTAAGCTTGGGGATGCCCCCGTGCATCCCCTTCTCCATCAACAATCATCAGTTCATCCTTCTCCATGCTATATTTTTATTGCTTCATATGTTATGTGATAGACTTGGAGCTTCTCACTCTTTAATTTTTAGTTTGTTTTATTTTTGCTTGTTGTTCATAACAAGTTGGATCCTAGCCTTCATTGTTTGGGAGAGAAACACACTCCAATCCACCATAGAACACAACATAGGCTTGCATGCTTATCTTATCTTTTGTGTATGTTCTATATCTTTTCATAGCTACTATCATGCTTAGCTCTTAGTTTTCATGCTTATTCTTTTTAAGAGCTTTTGTTTAGGTTGTTCTAGGAACTCTATCAGCCTTCGTGTTTATCTTGTTTAGAGAGTTGGCTTGTTGCAGTGAGTTGTGTGTCTTGCATGAGTAGGTAATTAAAGTTACTATTACAAGTGTAGTAGTAACATGCAATAGTTTTGAGGTATTGATTAGAGTAATGTTTGGACATCAAGGTGCCAAGAGCTTGAGCATAATCGTGATAGGTGTCGTATTTTGTGAAATCTGTGCTTATTTTCAAAAACTACAAAAAATAGTTGAGAACTCTCGCCTAGATGGATCGCTAATCTCTGGAGGGGTTGGAAAATATAGAGTACCCTCGCGTACCATGGGTCGACGATGCGCAAGGATAACCAAACCCCCAAACACTCCTCCTCGGGGTACTCGTCTCTTTGTGAACCTCCCGATTAGATAGAGCATTAGTGATTATAAGTGTATCAGTTCTTCGGACTAATGGGAGTATTCGATTGTTGGCACTTCCACCTCACATATTTTTCTAGCCTTTTCGTTACCTTGCATTGCCCTTTCTAACCTTTAGAGTTGGCGCATACTTTGCCGGTGCATCCAAACCCTTGGCACGATACGATCTGTCATCATAAACCTCCCTATATCTTCCTCAAAACATCCACCATACCTACCTATCAAGGCATTTCCATAGCCTTTCCGAGATACATTGCCATGCAACATCCACCATCTCATGACTTGATCTTCATGTCATACATGCTTTAACTTTATCGTGGAGCCGCATGATAGCTCGACTTTGCCCTTATTATTGCTACATGATGTGCTAGTATCATTGCATATCCTGCTACACTGGCAGAGGCATACATTTGCATACATAATGATAGTTTTCATTATTCTCTATGTTTGAGTACTTCTTGTAAAGTGTGAAGATCTTCTATATTCTTGTAAAATACAGAATGTTTCCCTTAAGTGAGGAAAATATCCCAAAGAGGAAAAATTATAAGATCCCAAAGAGGACAATGAGAGATAAATAGAAAAAGCCAAAGAGGCCACAAAAATACAAAAAATAGAAAAAAGAGAAAAAGAAATAAAAAGAGAGAAGGGGGCAACACTACTATTCCTTTTGAAAGATCCACACTCGTACTCCATTGCTATAGTTTTACTTCATAGAGATTATCATTTATGCATAACTATGTGGGGACCCTTATACTGTAGAACTTGGCTTGCATATTCCAAGGATGAGGCTCCTCTAATGAGCTTGAGGGCTTCATGAGAAAGCAAGTTGGATGCACCCCCACTAGTTCCTTTGGAGATCTTACGTTAGCTCACATGTGCATCCGTTGCATGGCAATCCCTACTCCTCACATCATATCTATCATTTGGCCTTCTCTCGCCTATGATTGTCCTCATTGATGTGATCCTTTCATACCTTTTTGTCTTCCTACCCCAGCATTTCTCTCTTTTCCATCCTAAGTGTCAACGTATCTTGCTCGTGCTCATGCATTGCATGAGTGCTCAAAGTCTAAAGGGAGAGGATCAGTTTGACTTGTACCTGACTAGTGGCCTAGGGATGAGTCAAAATAAGATCCCGAAGGAGACCAAGTGTGAAACTTTAGTAGATTGAGTTCTCAATTAAAATATTTTTTACTCTCTTAATCCCATCTCCCATTGCTTGCAAGCAAACACCATTTGGAGACATTCGAGTCACGGGCAGCGAGAGCTCTTACACCTTTATGTTTATACTTTGCTAGAATTAATACTAAGACTCTTGCTTGTTATTGTCTTGACTTGAATTGCATATCTTAATTTCTTTAATTTGAAGTTATTATATGTGTGTGTTAGCATATCACCACGGAAATTATCTATGTTATCATTTACCTACTCGGGGACGAGCAGGAATTAAGCTTGGGGATGTTGATACGTCCCAAATGTATCTATAATTTTTGCTTGTTCCATGCACTTTTATGTGACATTGCTACATGTTTTGCTATACTTTTATATCATTTTACACATATTTGTACTAACCTACTAACTCAGTGCACCCAGTGCCAGTTCTAGTTTGGTGATGTCTTTAGTTGCAGTGATTTTTTGACAATTTATAATGCCAAAAAATTTCCAGAAAAATCAGAAAAAAAATCAAAGTTCGGGAAGCTTCCGGAAGCACCAAAGGAGATCCGGAGGGGGCCCCCCCCTCCCAGGCGGCCAGGTGGCACGGCCCCACCCCTGGTCGCGCCACCAGGGCGCCTGGGAGGTGGGCCCCACCTATGATGCCCCCCTTCGGCCTATTTTTACCCCCCATCGAGGAGACCCTGATGGAGAATCCCGCATCGCGAATTACCTCTCTGTTCTGCCGCCGCGCTCCGAAGATTGGGAGCACTAGAAGACCCCTTCCAGGCACCCTGACGGAGGGAGGATTGACCTCCGGGAGCCTCTCCACCACCATGGACGCCTCCCAGATGTGTCGTGAGTAGTGTCCCTTGGACCATGGGTCCGTGATCAGTAGCTATGTGATGTCTTCTCTCCACCTTTGTTCTTCAATGTTTAGACCTTGTCAGCTGCTCTACATGATCAAGGAACCTATGTAATTTTCCTGATGTTGCTATGTTGTGTTTGCTGGGATCCAATGGATTATGAGAGTTCAGATCGTGATGAGTTATATATTTGGTTTACCTTTTATATTTTGTTCTTAGTAATTCTTGCATGTTCTTTGTTGCTGTTTGTTGCTTTGGCCAAGTAGTAGATAGTAACTCCAAGAGGGAGCGTTATGCATGATTGTGGGTTCATGCCCCCGGATGAGTAGCTTGAGTGATAGAAACATGATTCTAGGGGATGTGTTTTTGCCACCAAGGAGAAAACTACGGTTCTTGTAACCGCGGTTGCAAGGATTGTTTACCTTACACATAGATTGTTAATCCAATTGTCTGTTGCTTTGAGTTTACACTTTGAGTGGGGCTCGCAACTTAATAACAGCGAGATGTTCTGGATAGATATCACAAAGTGGATAATTAGTGAGTAGATGCAGATGGATTTCGGTCTACTTGTCTTGCCGTACTGCCCATACTTTTGAGCACTCTTACTTTCAAGTAGCATAATTAGCATTGCGGTGCGTTTATAATTTTGTCAATTGCCCAGCTGTAATTTGTTCACCCAATTTAGATTTTCTGTCGTCTTTTTGGAGAGAGACATCACTAGTGAACCTCGCGGGACCCCGATCCATATTTCCACCATTGTTTCCACCTCACTTTATTTATCGTGTTTACTTTAATTACTTTGCAATTATCACTACCATTATCTCTTGTGTTTGAGCCTTTGTAAATGGCAAGGCCGGAGGGATTGACAAACCCTCTGTACTCGTTGGGAGGAAAGTTACTTGTTGTGTGTGCAGGTCTAGGAAAAGAAAGTGATTATCATAAACGACGCGTCACTTTCCGAACCACCTACTTGTTGTCGTTGGAGTCCTACTGGACTGACTCAAACCTTGGTATCTTCGCCAAGGGAAACTACCACTATGCTGCATCTCAACCTACCACTTTGGGTAGCCAACGAGGAGCACTACTTCGGTGCCATCGGTAGCCAGTAAAGAATCCGGCTTGCCTAAAAACTTCTCATCAGTAGGATGCCATGATGGGGTCCTTAGAATCCCACTTCCCTGATAGTTGCTGGGAAACAAGATCTGAATCACCAAATCAGTGGATATTCCTCATGTTCATCTCACGTGCCTATCGCAGGCCATGGAGTCAGGCTTCATATTTAGCTGCATTGTAAGTGCAAGTAAGTTGCAGTTGTAAGACGTAACAAAATTTCTTCACCCTAGGTGAAGTGAGAACGACTCCGGCTCCTGATCCCTGGAGCTGCCGACTTCCATCAAAGTGCACCGTCCAGAAATTGGTAGTTGGTTTATCCGAGAGTGCTTGGATTTTCATCCAATCATTGATAAAGTCGACCAGGGCCTGGGATTTGATAGTTGCTCGTGGCTCATACTTAATGTGATAAGCTTCCAGTTCTATGGCCCACTTGGAAATTCTTACAGTAGCCTCTCGATTCTGGATGATTTCGGAGAGTGGTGCCGAGCTGACTACTGTGATTGGGTGCTCCTGAAGTAAAGCTTCAGCTTTCAGCTCACCATAAACACGCCCAGGACCAGCTTCTACCATTGAGGATATCGTTGCTTGGATGATGTCAAGACTTCACTGACATAGTAAACATGTCTCTATAGGGGATGTTCCTTTCCCTCTTCTTTGCATTCAACAACGACCGCCGCGCTGATCGCTCGATCGTTAGCTGATATGTAGAGAATCATAGGTTCCTTGGGTTTGGGAGCTGCCAAGATGGGTGCTTGGGACAATTGCTTCTTTGGTGAGTCAAGCGCGTCATCTGCCTCTGCATCCCAGACGAATTTCTGTGTCTTTCGTAGAATTCGGTATAACGGGATGGCCTTTTCACCAAGACGGCTTATGAACCGGCTCAAAGAGGCCACACACTGTCGTGGGAAATTCACGGCAGATGTCCTCATAAGAGAAGGTTATTGTGGGGCCTTGGCTACGAGTGTACAAGGAAGAAGAACATCACACAGAGAGAAAACGTGATTTATACAGCTTCAGGCCCAGGGAAACATCGTACGGTAAAGACCCTACATGTTTTTTGTGGCCAGGTCTTATGCCTTTTCTCACAGGGAGTCACCGGCGTGTCACCGACTCTCTTACAATTGTATTCAGGCGAAAGCCTACTTTCATGGCGGAAGCCTACTTTCATGGCGAAAGCCTACTCTCATGGCGAAAGCCTACTTTGGCGGAAGCCTACTCTCATGGCGAAAGCCTACTTTGGCGGAAGCCTACTATCATGGTGAAAGCCTACTTTGGCGGAATCCTACTCTGGCGGAAGCGTACTCTGGCGGACTTGGCCTCTATGGGCGCCCTACCCCTCCTTATATAGGTGGAAAGGGGAGGCTTACATGTAGACTCCTATTCTGCTACAAAATAGTCTCATCTTGTATTACAAGTCAGATATCAATCCGAGTCCTACTCTAAGTCTTGTAATCTTCCAAGTTAAGCGGACTCCGAAGAGGAGTCTCCGTATGGCCTACTCCTGTAGAGGAGAGTCATCTGTCTGGCCGACTCCTATAGAGGAGAGTCACCTGTACGGTCGACTCATGTAGAAGAGACTACTCCTGTTGAGGAGAGTCACCTGTCTAGCCGACTCCTGTTGAGGAGAGTCACCTGTCTGGTCAACTCCTGTAGAGGACAGTCTCCATCAGGCCGATTCATGGAGGTGACTCATGTCAACAGACTCATGGAGGTGACTCATGTCAGCCGACTCATGGAGTTGACTCAAGTCAACTGACTCTAGTCTTCAGGACCAGTCTTCTGCAGAATCTGTCTCCAGGCCAGGTCTAGCCGTGGGTATTGCTCCAACAGTAGCCCCCAAGCTTAGCTTGGACAAAATCTTGGCGTGGGCTTCATTTTTCCTCTGCTTTTCCTTGGCAATGAGATTGTCGTAGAAGAGAACGTTGGGTGCACGTCCATGGTAAAGTTCCAGTATAATGAATAGTTAGGATAAAGACCAGGTCTGGAGGCCAAACCATTAGGCCGGCTTTCTCCACTGATACATGTCAATGAACCCGATATGATTCAATTTTGAGCTCTTCCACATTTGAGTTCCATGTTGATTTTTTCTCTTCCGTGTCTTGTCAAAAGACTCGACAAAAACTTTACGGGCAATTTTATGTCCATATCACCTGTAGCCCCCAAGATCTGAGTTTGTCATCTCATGATGACTTGGAGTTCCGTATATAAAATAGCCATGTTGGTGTAGCCCCCAAGTGTCGGGTTGTCTTGTCTGCAGCAACCTGAGACTTGTACTTGTGAAATTTGCATCGAAGTAGTGTAGGCCCCAAGTGTCGGGTTGTCTTGCCTGCAGCAACCTGGGACTTACAATTCCTTGCATGTTTTCTGAAGTCGGCAAGTATTATATGCCAAAGCCGGCAATTGTTTGCTTGCTGATAAAAACCGATGAATGCAAATTTTTTGAATCCGGTAGATATGATATGATGGGTTGTGTTCCCAGCTTCCAAATAGAGTGGCCCTTCGTGTCAGGACCCGGGGTTAGCGTATGCAAGACTCGCTACAACACAATCATATGGAGAGCCGAGAACCGTACTCACTTGTCTAAGCACACAAGGCCAAGCACAGAACGTTCTCGGAAAGCATCGAACGTGAGGGGCATCCCAACTAGGCCGGATGATCACTGAGGTGGGTCCTCATCGTCCGCACACAAGTCTAAATGATATGGGTGGTGAACTCCCATACTCATAGACAAGTCGCCTCAACCATACTATTGATTGTATTATAACCCTTACATAGACTTACTCCAGCCCGATCACTTAGTCGGGGTCTAGGGCGGGCTCGATCATACATCAAAGTGTGCACGTGACGGAGTCACGAGCAATCGCATCGTGATGCCCCAAGCTGCGCACATCTAAGGGCCACTTGGTGTATAAAAGACCGCCAGCCAGATCACAACTAAGGTCTCGAAAACCCATACAAAGACATGCATGTCATAAACATACACGCAGCACACATGCCTTGTATGAACAGCAGGTATCATTGCAATTCTCTACAAAGTATACAACTTTATTGAGAACTCTTACAGAGTACACACAGAGATCATGAGACTGTGATCCAACATTACATCAAACATGCGGAAGAAAAGTAGGTCTGAGTACAGATAAGTTTAACAAATGGCTTAGAGAAGCCTTATCTATAAACAATCCCTTCCACGAGGGACCAGTCGTCTGACTGGGACTACACTAGCTTGATCAGTCGTCGAGCTCCAGGAAGAATCCACCTTCGGGGTCAGGGGGGTTCATCTAAAACATAGAATAAGCAAACGTGAGTACAAAGTCGTACTCAGCAAGACTTACGTAGGAACTATACTACTCATGCACATGTATCTAGGTAAAGGAAGGTGGGGTTCAAAAGCAGAAGTGCCATCTTTGACTTGGCTAGTCCTGAACTACGAGTACCATACTTGAGGTAAGAAGCGTACACGAGTCCACTACAATCTCCAACCAATTACACCACTATGGTGCTTTCCTCGACTTCCCCACGAGAAGGCACGCCATAGCACTCACGCTTATCTTGGCAAGTTTTATAAGTATCCATTTAAGTTGTCTAATAATCAAGCTAAGCTTTCCAAGCAGTCCCTTACCGCGGACGCGGCTATTCAAATAGTTTTGTTAACCCTGCAGGGGTGTACCGCTACACACACACGCATCAGTTACCGCCTGGGATTGGGACCCTTCAAGCGGGTACCGGCGAGGATGTTGCCACGACACTTCGCCCACAGCTTTGTTCTAGTCCAGAGAGTCGCCTATCTGAGGGGGATCCGTATGGAAGTCCGACCGAGGTTCCAGTACATCCTCGAACGATGTGTGTAGGGTCCCAAGCCGGTCTTGAAAAGCCGTTCATCCACTTCGCAGACCGTGCCACAGCCCTACCAGAACTCTGAACTACTGCGACTTCTAGGGTTCGAACGGGGTGAGGTACTAGGTCGAGAGGGGTCACTGAGCCCAATGTGTGGTTGTACTCTTCTTCTTGGATCACCACACAAGAACTCGGGCTTAAGGCGGTGTTCAATGAGACAACCCACTGTGTACTCCTACACAGCCTCTCATCGTTCACCTTGTATTAGGGTAGATTCACCAACACATTTACACCATCATCAACATGATCACTACCATCCCGACTCACAAAAGAGTAACCTCATTATAACTCTAAGCATGCAATAAGCAGTAACAGTTGCAGGGGTCACATGATATCAACCAACTCCTACATTTGCTAGGATTGTGGTTTGCTTACTACTGTGACAAAATGATATGTCATGCAAAGGATTGGGTTCAACTATGCGGTAGAAATGTTATCATGGTGATCATCCTATTTCATGCATAAGCGAGAGTGAGAGGGAAATGGGATTTTATCGACATGATCAATGTGGGTTTGCTTGCCTTGCTGACGAGGTTCAAACACAGTGTCTTTAACGAAGGGGGTGGCTTCCGGTTCCGGCTCCACCTCTATTCGACAAACAACACAAACATCAAAACAATAATAAGACAATGCTCAAACACATGAGTTGAAGGTTGAAACTTGATGTATGTGTCACTGATGTGTGAGTTATTCCAGTTAAAAGTAGTGTATTGCATTTGAAATGCAAATTCAAACTCCATTTGATTTATCGATGAATTTCAAATGTATTTGAATCCATGAATGTGTTGGCGTGGAAAATTGCACCTGCGCAACACAACTAGGCTAAGATTAAGGAGTCGCCAATCGCACTCTCGTGTACGATGAACGGATGCTTTTCAGCACAAAGCAACAAAGATGATTCCCTCGTTAACTTGGAAGGAGAACGACTGATTTTCAGTGCAAATCAGCAAAGATGAACTAGAAACCCTAAAGAAACAGAAAAGGTAAAGGTACGAGTAAAAAGTAGATTGATATTGGATGTATGTCGATTGTATCTTGTCTCAATCGGCCGTCACCTCATATATATATAAGGAGACTGGACTTTCCGTACAAGAAAAGGACTTCAAATTCCGTCCAAATCTTTCCAAACTTAACCGAACTCGGATTACAAGTGGGCCTGGGACAGCAGTTCGGTTTTTGGTAGTTTTGGGGCTGTAAACGACCTTGGATGAAAAAACTCAAAACATAAAAGTTGTAGCCCTCGAAATTTCCAAGAACTTTAATGTTGAACGTTTTTTGATTCGGGGCCATCTTGAGGGCCGAAATCCTCACGCTTTCCATCAGACATCAATCGTATAGGTGTCTGGCTCCGGGCGTCAGTTTTTCCTCTTTGACAGGTACACATTGTGATGGCTATAACTTTTGCATACGAACTCGGATTGACATGATCCAAAAACCAAAATCGACCGGTTCGACGAGACCAAACCACCCCATGTAGAACATGTTTCCATTCGATGATGTCTTGAAGGCCTAATTGGCATAATATTGTTTCAGATGCTAGGATCTTACTGCGTCAAACATAGTTTCAACCTTTGAGATAGAATCGGATAGCAACGGCTCGAACTACAAAGATGTCCAACTTGACAATACCCAACCTTTTCATGTAGGACACTTCTCTATTTGATCTCATCTTATATAGGTTTATTGTCGTGCCAAAAACCGGTGTCAACACATGCCCCCCTGTTTTTCGGTAAAGCTTGTGTACCGAAAAATACTTTGTACCATATTTATTCTAAGAACGATGTCAACAGTTCATCGGGCATGTGTTTTCTAAGGGATATAATTTCCTATCGGCCATGTGTGGTTTCTTAGGGCGATAATTGTATATCGGCCATAACATGCTCAAGCTTCTAACTCGGGTGCACGGAACTCGGCAAACAATGCAAAAATCATGTTGATATCCATAGCACTGACCTCATTGTTTCCACCTTCTGAGTTGGTAATATTTTCCATGTTGATAACACTTTCCGAATTGTTGCCAGAGTCATCTTCCGCCATGTCATCCTCTGAGTTCTTGACGGCGTCTTCAGAGTTGCAGCCACCATCCTCTGAGCCGTAGCCACCATCCGAGTTATGGGCAGCTGTAAGCTCATCATCCATCAGGTCCTCCTTCAGGTAATTTGTAGCCACTGAATTAACCAAGTCGTCAGTGGCTGCATCTGAGTTATTTCTGACTGCGAGCTTTCTCTGCCAAGTCAATCGACATATCATTGGCTTCTCTTTATTGAACTTCTCATCATGCTTCTTCTTGGTTGTTCCCTTTTTTATCTCAAGTGCCCGCAGCCGTTGTACTCGGCGCTTCTGAGTACGAGTTAATCCCATCGGACACCATCGCGGCTCTGGTTGAGTTTTTTGGGCGAGAGATTTGTTGCCCCCCGAGCTACTCGGCCCTGATTGGGTTCCTGGAGCAACCGAGATGATTTTGCTGCCCCCCGAGTAGCTTGGTCTGAACCGGAGTAGTAGAAATATTCCCCCGCTGTAGAGATGCAGCCCCTATTGCAATTTTCTGGCTTCCATTGGTATTCGGGTTTCCACCTCGATTGGATGAGCCAAAAATAACTGAAGACTGATCAGAAGGTGTATGCGAGTTGTTTTCTTTGATGAGTGGATCGATAATTACGCCAATCGATCCACCTTTCCGAGTAACACTAGAGGGTGCAGCACTGTTCACCTCCGAGTTAGTTGTAACTCGGCGCGTGTTTGTTTCATCAAACCGAGTCTTTTTCTCATGTGTTTGTCCGCTGCACATATTACTCGGCTGATCCCATCTTGATTTAATGTAACTCGGAGGCCCCACAGGGTATGGCGCCCAAGGATTGAAACTCCATGGGTAAAAATGTGGATGCATGGGTGGTGTACATCCACAATAAGTCGATTCCATTGAGAAACACGGCTGCTGTTCATACGGGTTTCTCCACCAATGCTCCTGATTTTTAAATCCAGTGGGAGATCTCGTGCGCTTATCTTCTCCAAGCCGACTACACACGTTGCCGGTCATGTGAGAAGTATACTTTTCCAACAGCATGCTCACTGTTGGCTTGTGCTTTGGCGCCCGCTTCTTCTGGCCCTTAACTTCCCATACTCCTACCTCTGGATTTTTTGGTTCGATCATCCTTGGTGGCGCATCATCATCAACAATGTTCTTTTCTTTTGCTGACTCGGTCTGATCTGATCGAATTAGCATTTTTTTGCCCTCAAACTCGATCACATTGATAGGAAAAGGATCAATATCTAACTTCATCTTGTCCCCATCTATGAACGTCAATCGTCCATCATTGATGGCCGATTGAACCTGTCGACGAAACACATTACAGTCATTGGTAGCATGCGAAAAAGAGTTATGCCACTTACAATACGCTTTTCTACTCAACTCTTCTGGAGATGGAAATACGTGGCCTCCTCTGAACCGAATCTGTTTCTCTTTCAACAACATGTCAAAGATTTTATCACACTTGCTAATATCAAAAGTAAACTTGACTTCTCTCTTAGCAGGTGTAGGTTTTAGAGTAGGACAAGAAAATGGTTTAGACTTTGGAGTATGCACCCACTCGGCTACACATATTTCTACGTCATCATCACTTGCCGAGTCACTATCATATTCCTAAAGTGTTAACCGTTGGGCCAACCTTTTCTTTGCTATGATTAAACCGAGTAGATTGTTTGACCTCCCTACCTCAGTTTTCCTGTACCAACGCCTTTTGCAACACTTGGCTAACGTCTAAAAATTCCTGCCCTTCCAATTTATCTTTGATGTGAGCAAGCAAACCTGAAAAGGCAAGATCAGCAAGATCCCTTTCGGTTATTACTACATTAAAGCAACCGTTTTTTACATCTCGAAATCTTCTAATATAATCGTGCACCGGCTCATTATATTTTTTCTTGACCATAGTTAAGTCAGAAAGACGAAGCTCGGATTCACCACTATAAAAATAATCATGGAACTTCTCCTCCAATTGCGCCCATGAGGTAATAGAATTAGGAGCCAATGAAGTAAACCATGTGAATGCAGTGCTAGATAGAGACAAAGGAAACAACCTAACTCTATAAATATCTAAATTTCCAAACTCACTGCATTGTGCTAAGAATTGTCCCACATGCTCATAAGTGGTCCTACCATGCTCCCCGGTGAATTTGACAAAGTCAGGGATCCTAACCCCACGAGGATATGGTGTGGAATCAAAGTATTCAGGGTACGACTTTTGATAAGCACGAGCCCTACCATTAGGTCCTAGACCGTACCCTTTCAGTAGGTCATCCAACTGATCTCTCAAACTAGATGGTGTAGACTTTACTTGCGGAGCAGACGGGCTAGCATTACCGGATTGATTGTAACTCGGTGTTGTGTCTGTACCGAGTTGAGTATAATTCGGTTGTGAGTTTGTACCGAGTTGGACGTAACTCGGTTGTGTATTTGTAACAAGTTGTGTGTAACTCGCTTGTGGGTTTGTGCCGAGTTGGGTACAACTCGGTTGTGGATGTGTACCGAGTTGTGTATAACTCGGTTGAAGGTTTGCACCGAGTTGGGTGTAACTCGGTTGCGGGTTTGTACCGAGTTGAGTGTAACTCGGTTGAGGGTTGTTCGCCGAAGTTTGATAATAAGGCTGCTGCAAATTAAGGTTTAAGGCACCACTTCGGTTATTGTTGTTGTGATATTGGGCAACCGAAGTAGAAACAGTAGGAGGAGCAGCACTAGGAGTAAAATTGTTAGCCGAACCACTTGCATAGTTCAGGATACCTTGATTGTTATCTAAAGGAACTTGAGTATTTGGTGTAACACTAACCGATGGACATGGTGTAGGCGTATGATCAGTAAAGTTAGATAATTTGCTACTATCATTAGGCATCGGCTTCTTACCAAGAGCTTCATCATTAATCTGTAATACCGCTGAATGAACATGACGAAATATACTTTCTTCAAGTTGTCCTTGTATCTTATCAAATTTACTATCTACATCTCCAGTAATTATGCGTGACATCTCTTCTAGATCCGAACCATATTTACTAGCTACGGATGTATCAACTAAATGAGCAATGTCTTCGATGGGATTTGTTACCTCAGTACCGAGTATTTTGGAAGCACTCGGCATAACTGGCTTCTTGATGATGTCGTTCCTTGTTTTCTGAAATCTGGCTAGCTTGAGCTTCACTTGTTCCTCTATCTCACGTTCCAACTCGCGCCAATCGTCTTCATGTAGATCTTCTAGCGTGACGGCTATGATGTTTTCCGGGTTGATGTCGCTAGCGTTCTTGAGATTGGGATCCATGGCGTCCGAGTTGGAGGTGTTCTTGTCACCGAGATCAGAAGAGCTCGGCATCATTGTCCGAGTTAGATCTAACTCGGCCTCGTTCCCCAGCGGAGTCGCCAATTTGTGTTGGCGTGGAAAATTGCACCTGCGCAACACAACTAGGCGATGATAAGATTAAGGAGTCGGCAATCGCACTCTCGTGTACGATGAACGGATGCTTTACAGCGCAAAGCAACAAAGATGATTCCCTTGTTAACGTGGAAGGAGAACGACCGATTTTCAGTGCAAATCAGCAAAGATGAACTAGAAACCCTAAAGAAACAGAAAAGGTAAAGGTACGTGTAAAAAGTATATTGATATTGGATGTATGTCGATTGTATCTTGTCTCAATCGGCCGTCAGCTCATCTATATATGAGGAGGCTGGACATTACGTACAAGAAAAGGACTTCAAATCCCGTCCAAATCTTTCCAAACTTAACCGAACTCGGATTACAAGTGGGCCTGGGACAGCAGTTCGGTTTTTGGTAGTTTTGGGGCTTTAAACTACCTCGGATGAAAAAACTCAAAACATCAAAGTTGTAGCCCTCGAAATTTCCAAGAACTTTCATGTTTAACGTTTTTTGATTCGGGGCCATTTTGAGGGCCGATATCCTTACGCTTTCCATCAGACATCAATCGTATAGGTGTCTGGCTCCGGGCGTCAGTTTTTCCTCTTTGACAGGTACACATTGTGATGGCTATAACTTTTGCATACGAACTCGGATTGACATGATCCAAAAACCAAAACCGACCGGTTCGACGAGACCAAGCCACCCCATGTAGAACATTTTTCCATTTGATGATGCCTTGAAGGCCTAATTGGCATAATATTGCTTCAGATGCTAGGATCTTACTGCGTCAAACATAGTTTCAACCTTTGAGATAGAATCGGATAGCAACGGCTCGAACTACAAAGATTTCCACCTTGACAATACCCAACTTTTTCATCTAGGACACTTCTCTATTTGATCTCATATTATATAGGTTTATTGTCGTGCCAAAAACCGGTGTCAACAGAATGTTCATTTGAAATGGTTGATCATGAAGTGATGTTGTAAAGGTGAGGTAAAGTCTCTGATGTGTGGATGAAATCATTTAAAAAAAAGTGTGTTACAAAGTCATTTGCAAATTCACTCCAAATTTGAATTCAAAAGAATTCCATATGCATGTTTGCTACTATTCACCCAATTTAAAATGGTCAAACATAGAAACAAGTTGCATATTCACAATCCTTGCATTTTTTGATAATTTTAGACATATTATTTGTCCAATTTGGAGTTAAAATGAAATAGTTATGAATTTCCAAAGTTTATTGCATTTTCTAGATTTTTCTGAATTAAATTAAATGATTTAATTGCTTTACTGCGTCATCAAGATGTCATTGCTGACGTGGGGGGGGGGGCTAACAGGTGGGGTCGGATTGTCAGTATCTCTGGGTTAAAACCCGGTTTAGATTAAACTAACCAGGGGTTAGTTAGCCTAGGGGGGCACTGGTCAGTGGGGTTAGGTGGGGATTAGGAGGGGGTTTAGGGCGCTAATGGCGTCGCCGGCACGGGCTCGCCTTAGCTTCGCCGGAAAAACGCTAGAGGGCTTGGGGAGGGTGTTTGGGGGCACGGGCGAGTAGCTGGGGCTCGTCCTCATCGAATAGGGTTAGCTGGGGCTCGCCGGGAGGCCTCTGGCCATGGCAACTTCAACATCGGCGGCGGCCGGAGCTCGGTGCTCTTCGAGCACGGTGAAAACGGCTATGGGAGAGGCAGTGGAAGGGGAAAAATGGAGCAGGGGCTCACCCAAACGCGAAGGTGACCGCACTGAAGCCGGAGGAGGAGCGGCGCAGGGGAAATTCCTCGCCGGAGTTGAAGATGACCCGCGGAAAATCTTCGACGCTAGAGATGGCTACGATACAGATCGATCTTGGGCGAGGCTTCAGATCGATGGAGTCGACCGCGGGGCGTCGTCTGGACACGGTTTCAGCACTCCAAGGGCACGGTGGCCACGCGAACGAAGGACGGCGGCGAGCTCGGTTGCTCGGGTGCGGGGTGGATCTCGCCGGTGACGAAGAAGACGAGCCATACGAGAGGGGGAAAAGGCGCGGGCGGCTTCTACGCATGTCGTGGCGTGCAGAGGAGCGTTGGGGAGGCCTAGAAGGGCCGAGGCGTCGCGGTGGCGTCGTCGTGGTCTCCCTGCCTCCACCGAGCTGCTTGGAGCTGCGGGGAGGTAGGAGACAAACGTCTCAGGTGGGCTGGGCCGTGGCAGTGGAGTTGGGCCATCGCTTGTGGGCGCCAGGTAAGCTCTCCATTTCCTGTTTATTCTTTTATTTTTATTATTTCTGCATATAGGTTGACCTAGGTAATAAAAATAGCTAGGAATTTTATAAAATGCCACAATTTTTTATATGGCCTCATAAAATAGAGAGCTAGCTACTTATAAAATTTGAGCACTTTTAAAATTCAAATTATTTGAACTTTAATTCAAATAGGGTTTAATTTAATTTCCAAAGCTCAATTTGAAATTTGGTAAAATCCCATATGCATGAGGTGGGTCCCATACCACTTAGAACATGAGCATGCATCTTTTTAGATGTTTTACCACTTTTCAAATGAGTTTTTGCAACAAATTTGTATCTGGCCATTTGAATTAAATTCAATTAGGGCTTCTGCTTCCCCATTTCTGAATTTCAATTTGAATTTTTGCATGAATGCAATGTGGCTCTTGACTTTGCACATACCTAGAAGAGGGTTCTGACACTTCGATTGCTGGAATATGTTTCCTTCAGCAACCCGGAATAATGTGTGCCAACTCCAAGTCGGTATGAGCATCTGAATGTGGCGAGAACCGGTGCGAAGAAAGTCGACTTATATATTTTATATGACGAGAGACAATGCGACGAGTGTTGACTTATATATATGGTGAGAGCCGTTGCGACAGAAGTCGACTTATATATATGGGGAGAGCTGTTTTGCAATGGATATCGACTTGTATGGCGAGAGCCAGTTGTGACGGATATCGACTTGTATGGCGAGAGCCGTTTGCGATAGATATGAACTTGTATGGCGAGAGCCGTTTGCGATAGATATCAACTTAAGAATGCAGAAGATGCAATGCATAAGGTATAGTACCCATGAGTTGGTATGAGCATCTTTGTGTTATACCGAGTCACACAGGTTAATGCTCATATTTCATGGTTTCATGACATATGAAATGATAGAAAAGTAAATATGCTATGATGCTGATATATGCAAAAAATGCAAAGGCTAGTAGAACTCTACTTAGACCTCATCTTCTCCCGTTGAGAGAGATTATTGGTTTGGGAGTCGAAACTTCTCGGCAGAGCCGGCTTTCCAGTAACTAGCGTGCCCGGCTCTTAGGACTAAATTCGATAGATGGTTTATGTAAACCTCGAAGTTTAGACCAACCGGTTGTGCGTTAGTTATGGAAGCTCTAAAATGTACAGGCCAGACGGCGTGGGTGGCCAATTCATATGTATGCCAGGATATCTTCGGTTTTTAAGAGTCGATGGGAGCCATCGAACCCCCCTTTTATTCCTTAAAAAAACACATGTGAAATTTTACATATATATGCCGGCTTTTTCTGGTAGGAGTCGATGAGTATCATCAAGCCCCCCCCCCCGCTTTCACCTTATCAAAGCAATATACATGCTCAAAGCCGATAGAGGGTTGATAAGGCCCCCAGGTCTCTAAGAATTATGTGATTTATGATGCAATATGCAATGCGATGTAATATGATGCAACATGATGCAATATGTAAGAATATGAATAAGAGTGGCGAGAGCCTGGTGCGATGAAAATCGCCTTTGTATAATGTATCATGATATGAAAATAAATATGAAATGCATAAATGACAAACTCTGGGTTCTAGAAGTTTCGAGTCTTAACAAAATTTCTTGTGAAGCCGGTTATTTGTAATGATCCTCGATCCATAAAGGAGCCAGAATTTCCGATGAACCGGAACTCATCGAGGAGCCGGAATATTTTGATGAGCCGGGAATCGCTTGATGATCCAGAATTTTAAATGAGTCAAAACTCGTCGAGGAGCCGGAATTTTGGATGAACCGGAACTCAAGAAGGAGCCGGAATTTTCAATAAATCGGAACTCATGAAAGGAGCCGGGATTTTCAATTAACCGGAACTCACGAAAGGAGCCGGGATTTTCAATAAACCAGAACTCACGAAGGGAGCCGGGATTTTCAATAAACCGGAACTCACGAAGGGATACAGGATTTTCAATAAACCAGAACTCACGAAGGGAACCGGAATTTTAAATAAACCGGAACTCACTAAGGGAGCCGGAATTTGAGCCGGGATTTTACCGATGATCCGGAACTCAATGAAAGAGCCGGAATTTTTTCAACGAACCGGAATCTGAGCCGGAATTTTGCCCTTCGAAATTAATGGACCAAAATTTGTAATAGACAATTATGATCCTTCATTGAAACTTAATATATCTCAATTTCGAATGGACCCTATAGGAGGTGTAGCCCCCGAGTCTTGAATCGACTCGAGGAGTTGGCTAGGGACTCCATGTATCTGGATTGATAAAGAAACAAGCATTGATCTGATGATGCAGAGAAAATCCAGAGAACCATGGAAGGCAACCGTGGTGAGGTTGTGACTGATCTTCATAGGAGTCGGTGGTTGATAGTCCGACCAATATGTCGAGCCGGTTATAACGACGGCCAAGCGGTTGTAATCTGACACATATGTATGTGATAATTTTTCTCAAATGATAGTTGTTCCAATGTGCGGAGTGCAAACAGGTGATAAGTTGAGTTAAATTTGTGGTTGGGTTTCGCTACCTTGCATAGATCCAAATTTGTGGTTGGGAGTCAGCCACACAGATCTACCTGTTTGTGGTATTAAAGGAATATACCCCGCCGCTTTTCACCGGAGGGATCTTCGAATTGATGTAAAAGTCGACCTTGGGAATATTTTTGCTGAAGGCGTGCGTAGTTCCGCTAGATTTCGATAGCGCTTCAGTGTAGGAGTCGACCAGGGAGATCTAACCGTTGGAATGGGCTGAAGTTTTAAATGCTTGTAACCAACAAAATTTCCAATATTTTCACCGAAGGGATCTTCAATATGAGTTCCGAGTCGCCTCCTGGAGCGTCGGCAATGCATGTGTTTTTCTGTCTTGCGAGCTGCGCGCGAGGGTCATTGCTGAAGTCGAGTTTCTTGTTTTTTCATGAGCTTGATGTAGATCTTGATGTAGATGTTAAAAAAACGAGGTTGCAGTACACCCGGGTCGGATCGATTCCTGCCAGAGTTGGCGGATCGTGGACTTGTTGATGTAGATTCGTTCGTGCTGTATCTTCTTCGTCCAGACGATCATGAGTTTCTCGATCCCTGTGAGGATTTCTTCCAAGATGACAACACCCTTGTGCGTAGGCCCCATGGTGAGCGCCAACTGTCGTGGGAAAGTCACGACAGATGTCCTCATAACAGAAATTGAGTGTGGGGCCTTGGCTACGAGTTTACAAGGAAGGAGAACTTCAAAGAGAGAGAAAACGCGATTTTATACAGCTTCAGGCCCCGGGAAACATCGTTCGGTAAAGACCCTATATGCTTTTTGTGGTCGGGTCTTATTCCTTTTCTCACAGGGAGTCGCCGGCGTGTCGTCGACTCTCTTACAATTGTATTCAGGAGAAAGCGACTTTCATGGCGAAAGCCTACTCTAATGGCGAAAGCCTACTCTCATGGAGAAAACCTACTCTCATGGCAAAAGCCTACTCTCATGGAGAAAGCCTACTTTCGCGAAAGCCTACTGTAAGGCCCGATATGTGGTACTTTTCCAGATCTAGATTTTTCCATCCAGATCCGGGGCAAAGCACATATCGGTCCCACCGCGACATATGACGCTGCCACATGCCTCGAATTTCCAACATGATATCACAACATTACAGCTATAAGGATACAACATCTCATACAATCGGCATAGAACTTCCCTAATACATTACATCAGCGGAAGATACATGTCTCAGTGCATACTACAATCAAATGCCTAGTGGCAAAGGTAAAACACACCATTCCCACGTCCACATGGGTCCAGGCTCTCCGCCGGGATCGTCCTAACTAGTCGTCGTCGAGTCTCCGCAAAGGTGTCTAGAAGAAGGGTCGTCGATCTCCTCTGACGTCCAAGATCGTTTGCATAACATGCATAGAAGAGAAAAGAAGGGGTGAACTATATAAAAAAGTCTTGGAACTAACTTCTCACGGTAAGATGGTGGAAGTGTTTGAGGTTGCACCTGCACTAGCAATATATGAGGTGGCTAACGATCTATTTAAAGTAAGATGAGAACCAAGCATTCGATGAGGAATCGCCTCCAACAAGTCTTGCTATCAGCTACTTACGCAAACATAACACCTATCCTATCCTTGTCCTCCCCTTCGCATACCGACGAAGAAGAAGCAGCCACGGCACTCACACGTTGATCAAGTTATTAAGATTATCTCAGTTTTTGTTGTCTATGAACAAGGAGTAGGTCTCAATTTGTCCATAACCGTGGACAAGGCTTCTCAAAAAGATTTAACCCTGTAGGGGTGTAGCAACTTCCCATTACCAGGCTTCGCACGCACGCCAAGTTCTCTCAGTCGGGCCCGTTAAAGAGACTCATTGAAGAGTTGTTTCGAGAGATCCGGACATCACAGTCCGTCTAACTAAAAACGCACAAATCCGGGTGCCCCCCGGTGAGTCGACATCCAACTCAAAAGCCGATCGCGCTCTCGAATCAGTCTCTACCGTATGGATGAGGTCGGGATGGCTAACCCTCTCCCGGGAAGCTACCCCTCGCTCCCTGAGGTGGACCAACAGGATATACCATCCCACTGGCCCGGTTTGTTTTAAATCCAGTGGCTGCAGACCAGTTAAGCACACAATTTCTCAAATGGTCAAATCAGCTTGGTCCACCATTATAAATGTTTGCAACTAGGTAGGTAAGACAAGGGGACCCCATAGTATCCCACACGCGGTTAGGCACGCTCGCCAAGAGACACAATACCCGGAACTCGGGACCTAGGTGACTCGAATGGAACAAAGCATCGGGGCGGAATAGCCTAGACCTTCCAACCTTCATCGAGTATAGTCAAGATTATAATAATCATGCCATCCACAACAATATAATAGTGTGATATCCCAAATCCAAAGAGTAACAGGAGGTAACAGTTGATAGAATCCTAGCATGCATACTAAGCAGTGGCTGAGCAGCAAGCAATAGTAACATAGCCGAACAAGGTTTGTTGGGATGTGGAGGACATGGCTTCTTGGGTTTATTTGAGAGGTATGAATATGAAGTGGTAGGATCAATAAATCGTTCTATCCTACACCTAGGCGCGAGTGAGATGAAAGTTATAAGCATGATATATGCTCCCCCTTACCTGATGAGAAGACGAAACCGAAGGTGTAGTCGATCGCAAGCTCGCATCGTCTCCGAGAGTAACCGCGGGAGCAAACAAGAAGGTAACACTGGAAAAGGCATTCGACGAGAAAACATCTATTACTACGAAGCAATCACAAGCAAGCATCAACAAGAAGGCAACACGAGACAACGCGCTACGGTATCACAATTATCGCCGAGAGAGGTTACTAGCAGGTTAAGTGGAGTATCCGTCACACACGACGATACTGCACGTTTTACGATGGTTAATGTTCTTTAGCTACACAACATGAGAAAAGGTTGTTAACATGGAATCTCACTCAAGATGGCACATCACACAATCATGGCAAGAGGTGAAGCATAAAAAAACTATCTAATCTAGTCATTTTAAGTGGGGGGTAAAACCTATACATGGCAACTATTACGCACCGCAGGATAATTATTGCATTTGGTATTTTTATAGCCTAAACACAATTTTATTATTTTTATTAGCAAGAAAGAACATCATAAACATGATCTACATGAAATTCTAGTCAAGTTATATATAAGAAACATTTTCAATGGAGCAACGGTTGAAAAGATATGGCCTATTACATTTACGGTGGCAAGCAGTGTAAATAGCAGTGAAACAACATGTAGACAAGTTCAAACATGGAAAACAAGCACATTTTATTAATCTGCACAAAAAACTAAGCAAGTTTGACGTTGGAACCGTCGCAATCCGAGCTACGAGCAAAAAGATACGGGCATCGCCAAAAAACTATATAATCTGCCATTTTTATCTATCCCGAAAAATATAATCGTCTCGAGCCGAATTACACTAAACGGGCCTAACATGGGTGAGCGCTGGTTAATTAACTAGCGCACAGGGCACACAATAGTAATTTGGCCAAGCCCATCTTCAACAGAAAAAAAAAGAAGGTCAGCATGGGGTGAGGCCCAGCTGGGGGAGGGTGCGAGATAGAGGTGCTTCGCCCGTGGGCGAGAGGAGGCTGGGCCGCCTGCGTTGGAGAGGCCCAGCCGAGCTCGCTGGATTGGGAACCTCCCATTCCCGACCACGGCGGCAGGGATGGCGGCCGGCGGCGCGGCAGGCGGCCTCCGGCGAAGGTCCGGTGAGGAGGGGGCCGAGGTGGCGCGAATCGGGTGAAGGCGCGGCCACCGGCGAAGGAAGGCTTCCGGATCTTGCGTCCAGGCCATGGCGCTTGCGAGCTCTACTCGAGAGGCATCCATGGCGGCTCGGGCTCGAAGGAAACAAGAGAGAAAAGGTGAGAGGGAGACCTGGGTTAGATCATAGAGAAGGAACAGGTTGGCGATACTCGTCGGCTAACAGGAGAAGCGCTTCCTGCTCGATTGTATTATGAGAGGGGCGATTACAGTGGAATTCTCGGAGAATTCGCACAAGACCAGAGGTGTTGATTGTATATTGGATGTCCCTGAGGCGTCCCCCCTCCCAGCCTTTATATACTAGGCTAGGTCTCGGGGAGTCCGTCTCAGGTTATAGGGACGATTGCCTAATTCTAGCCTTTCCTTGAACCCCAAGTCTTGACTTCCATATTGGTCACGGACTCCTATGTCGGTGCCTAGAGTGGGCCAGTCGTGGGCCTGTCGAATCTTCCAATGGGCCTTTTGTCTTCGTATGCCCCATGTATCCTCACACGCAGGAGTCGTGGGATCACCCCCGCGTCCGTAGCACCCGAGTGCCTGGGGGACTCGAAGAGTCGCGCAGGGACTCGAATTCATCATCGTTTGCTTTCATATGCGCAGCGCGGCTGCGAGTCATTGGCAGCTTTAGCCATGACAAAGTTTATCCGAGGGATGATAATCTTAAAGGTCCCAAGGTAGTCGACTGGTCGAGCCTTGGCGAATTGCACTAGTGGCAAATACCTCAGTAGCCCAATCAAGCCCGTGTCCCTCGACACGAACTTGGAAACGACCGGTGTCTAGGAAAGTCCATGCCGCTGCAGGTCTTATAGGATCGATGCCGCCGGCCCGAGCATATAGCCTTAATGCGTCCGTTATCGGATCATCTTTCTATCATGCGAGCGCATGGAAAACGTCGGGAGTGAAGTCACGATGTGGCAAGTCCCGACCCGTCCGACTGCGCAGCGGGGTCCTTGTCGTGGGAAAGTCACGACAGATGTCCGTAGAGTCGGACTTATCGCGGGACCTTTGCTGCGAGGCGAATTTGAGGAGGGAGTCGACATAGGCATAGGACTCGGCAAGTTTTCCAGATTCGGCCCCGACGGTGTGGTAAAGAACTATTCCTGCTTTTGACTATAGGGGGATCGACTTTTCAATAGGAGGAGTCGATTGTATCGATTACTGTGGTGATGTTTCACCGGCTTAGTCTCGTGGAGATCTAGGCTCTGGAGCAAGTTATGTAAACCTGGCTTGAGGTAAGTTCTGGCTCTCGCTCCCGTGGTCCTCATCTTATAAAGGTGATGGGTCCCGGGATTCCTAGAGTCCGACTCCTACACAATGTGGAGTTCTATTCTACTTTACAAGTTTGCTACGTGCTATGCAAGGTAAGTCAAATTCCTTCTAGGGCTTCAATCTTCACGCTTGGCACGTCAGACTCCTCATCGGGTCTTCTTTAAGGGCCTTCATATGTAAGTCGGCCCGGAGATTCCTAATGCCAGGTCTATGGGCCTGATCCATCACCCTGACATTAGTCCCCAGGATTGTTGTGATGCTTTAGTCTTCACAGCAATCTTCTTCTATCTTCTTCCTTGCCATCGGCTCTTCATGGATCAAGGACCGACTTTATGCTTGACGTTGATTGGGGGTCGGACTTATCTCCCTTCAGTCTTGCTTCAATTCCTTGATCTTTCATGTAGTCGTGTTTTCATTCGAATTAGCTATCATCTGATGCTTCACTAGAAGTCGACGCCTAACTCTTTTTTGGCTTCTCGTTTCCTTTACTTGAAAATTTCTCCTTTGACTTTTGGTCAAAGATTCGATTTAGTTTTTATGATCACACTGCCTGAAACGCCGGTTAAAGGCATTGATGTTTGTAGTGGGAATCAAGGAGTCTTTTCATAAATGCCATCTACCATGGGTAGTTATCCCTTGTTTATTGTGGCATTAATGGACATTCTCCATGAATCTATTATAAATATCCCTTGGATAGCTTGATCTTTCAAGCGCATCCTATCCTCTTCTTCCTCTTCCTGCTTTCTCCATGGCACCTAAGCTAGAGACCTCTTCTCCTTTGGCATCCAATGAGCCTGGTCCTTGTGCAAGTACTCGAGGTCGCGGCCATGGTCGTGGTCGTGGCCGTGGCCGTGGTAGAGGTCCTGGCCGTTGCAGAGGTAGGGGAAGAAGTGCTCGTGGTGCCTCTCCTTCTGAATCTTCCCCTTCTTCTCCTGAGAGGAATGAATTCTTGGTTCATATCCGGACGATTTGTCGCTGGATCAAACTTCCTGAGTCTTTTTCACAACTTGTGTTTGACTCATCGCCTTCGGGTATTTGGCTCCGATCTGATGGACGTCCTCATGGGCCTGTTTGGGTGAAAGTTAGTTTTTCTAACCAAGGCACCATGTTTTTTGAGAAAGGTTGGAAAACTTTTCTTCGCTCCAGGAATATTTCTCGAGGAGACATCATCATCTTCAAATTTGATGGTGAAGACACCTTGTCAGCTAGGATCTTTGACTCGGATTGAGACTGAGCCTGCTGTTGTGTGGAGATCTCGATCGATGAAGAGCTTCTTAGTGAAGAAGATGTTTCAACAGAGGATGAGGCCGACTCTGAAGAAGATGCCTGAAGTTGTAGGTTTTTCTCCTTTTTAGTAGTTTGCCGAGTTTGGCTTTTGCTTGTAAGGTTACTTCCTTTGATGTAAGATCCAGTTGGATTGATGAATGAAATCTATGAAATTTTGTTGAGTCCATGAGTTTATTAGTCGGTTTTTATTCCTGACTGGAAAAAATTTCTCGGAGTATATGAGAGTCGACCACTTATGATAGTGTATGTATCTGTAGCCCCATGAGATGGTATGGTCATGTTTATATGCCGTACCGGGTCATCAGATAAGACTTTGTGTTTATGAAACTTGCTTCGAAGTAGTGTAGCCCCCAAGTGTCGGGTTGTCTTGCCTGCAGCAACCTGGGACTTCACAATTTCTTGCATATTTTTTGAAGTGTTACTCCCCAAGAGTCGGTATATTCAGCTGGCTGATGTACCGAGAAGAAACCTTGAAGTGTAGTCCCCATGAGTCGGTGTGTGTATCGTGTGCAGTGCCGAGTCACATAGGTTTATCTTTGAATTTGCCATCTCACATAGACATGACAGGATGGGTTTTATTCCCGGTTTCCAAATAAGTCGGCGAGGGCCGGTTCGACGAATTTCAATATGTATACTTATGGCGAGAGTCGTCGCGACCGAAGTCGACTTTATATGTATGGCGATAGCCGTTGCGACCTAAGTCGACTTTATATATGCAGAAGATGTAATGAGAGAATTGTAGTCCCCATGAGTCAGTATGAGCATCTTTTGTGGCATACTGAGTCATAGAGAATTTTTGAGCTATAGTCCCCATGAGTCAGTATGAGCATCTTTTGTGTCATACTGAGTCACACAGGTCAATGCTCAAGATGTATTTTTGTGGAAAAAATGAAAAGAGTATGTAATGATGCTAATGTATGAAAAAATATAAAGGCTCATATAGAAGTTGAATCTGGATTCATCTTTTCCTCATCTTCTCTTTGTTGAGAAGAATTTTAGGTTATCCATGAGTCAGAACTTCTCTGTATTCCGTCTCACATTGATCAGCGTTTTTCCGTTTGCTTTAAAACTTCTTTTTGAGAGTTTTTAGCCGGGTTTCGCATATTTAGATCGTATGAGTATAAGCTATACAGTCCAAGGCGTGTTTTGCCATTTCATGTATATGCCGGGATTTCTTCGGGTAAGAGTCGATGAGTGACATCGAGCCCCCCTACTGCCCCTGAATAAGCTTATACACAATTATTTTTACATATATATGCCGAGTTTTCGGATAAAGAGTCAATGATTCTCATCGAACTCCCCGATTCCCCTGAATAAGCTATATACATGCTCAATACCAATAGAGGGGTAGATCAAGCCCCCAGGTCTCTGAGATATAATAATGAAATGTATGCAAATGAATGATGCAAAATTTAAATGCCATGAAACAAAAAGGAAAGTTAGTATGGCAGTAGCCGTTGCGACTGTAGTCGACTTAGTTGTATGTGGCGAGAGCCAGTGCAACAGAAGTCGACTAATGTATATTTTGATGGCTAAAGCCGGCACAACCAATGTCGGCTTATGTATATTTTGATGGAGAAAGCCGGCACGACCAATGTCGGCTTATGTATATTTTGATGGCGAAAGCCGGTAAGACCAATGTCGGCTTATGTATATATATTGTGGCAGAAAGCCAGTGCGACGTATGTCGACTTGGTAAAGTGTACAGTAATGTTCCTGTTTCTACTCAAGTGTAATATGGACGGAGTTGTGCGATGTTCCACGGCCTGGGAGTCTCCTCCATGCTTCTGCGCGTGTCCGCTTTCTCTCGTATATCCACTAGGTAGTAGGATCGGTTGTACATGTTTTTGCTGACCACAAACGGTCCCTCCCATGGGGAGGATAACTTGTGCATTCCATCTCTTTTCTGTATGAGTCGGAGCACCAAATCACCTTCCTGGAAAGTCCGACTTTTTATGCGACGGCTATGGTAGCCTCGTAGATCTTGTTGGTAGATAGCCAACTGAGCTGCAACCAAGTCTCCTTTTTGATCGAGAATATCCAAGGCATCTTGTCTTGCTTTCTCATTTTCGGCTCCTACATAAGCATTCACTCGAGGTGAGTCATGACGTATGTCACTTCGGAGGACGGCTTCCGCTCCATAAACTAGGAAGAAGGGTGTATAGCCTGTCGACCTGTCAACCTGTTGGGAGTCGTCCGGATACTCCATAATACTGAGGGTAATTCCTCCTCCCAGCAACCCGGCGTCCTTTTGAAAGGGACAACGAGTCGGGGTTTGATGCCTCGGAGCAACTCTTGGTTGGCTCTCTCGTCTTGTCCATTGGACTGTGGATGTGCCACTGATGCAAGGTCGAGTCGGATGTGCTCGTTCTGGCAGAATCGCTGCATAACCCCTTCTGATAGGTTAGAACCGTTATCAGTGATGATGCTGTGGGGATAGCTGAATCTGTATATGATCTTTTTCAAGAATTTCAGTGTTGTTGCAGCGTCGCATTTGCTGACCGGCTCTGTTTCGACCCATTTGGTGAATTTATGTACTGCCATTAATACATGGGTATTCTTGTTGGCCAACCTTTTGAAAGGTCCCACCATATCAAGTCCCCATACAGCAAAGGGCCAGGTAATAGGTATCATCCTGAGTTCTTGAGCCGGCACGTGAGCTTGTTTTGCATAGCGCTGACATCCATCACATTTCTTGACTATGTCCTCTACATCCGCATGAGCTGTGAGCCAGTAGAAGCCGTGTCAAAAGGCTTTAGCTACAAGCGAACGAGAGCCGACATGGTGTGCGCAATCTCCAGAGTGTATTTCGTTGAGGATGGCTCTACCTTCTTCTTGTGAGACACATCTCTGAAAAACATCTGCGGCACTTCACCGATGTAACTCACCATTGATGTGTACAAAGGATTGGCTTCTCCTGACGATTTTTCTGTCCAACATCTCATCTTGAGGAAGTATTCCTCGAGTCTTGTAATCCAAGTAAGGTACGACCCATGAGGGTGTAGCATGTATTGCAGCGACCAGAGCCGGCTCTGGGTCCGGCTCTGCTATTTCTTGCTCTGTTGGTGGTTGTACAGACGGCTTTTTTAGGACATCCAGGAATATGTTTGGAGGGACCGGCTTTCGCTGAGATCCGAGTCGGGAGAGGGCATCTTCTGCTTCGTTTTCCCTTCGGTCCACGTGATCCACCTGGTATCCGACAAAAAATCCGGCATGTCTTTGCACCTCTCGTCGATAAGCTGCCATTATGGGATTTGCACCTGGTATGAACTTAGTGATGGGATCACGGAGTTGGACAGAGACCCACTTTGAGACGCAGCGAGATATTGTCATATGTTAGTCTCAATACAATGTATATGCCCTGTCCTAGACCTGAGGTCTTCGCATGTTCTCGGGATGAGGAATGACTAACTTAGGGACTATCAAACACTACACCGTAACTGGGTAGTTATAAAGGTAGCTTACGGGTGAGTCATGATACATGCCGCGAGAAATGGTTGATCAAGATGGGATTTGCCCCTCCACTTTGGAGAGATATTCTCTGGGCTCTCTCGACTGATAAGATTCAGAAAGCATGGCCATGCGACATGGGTTAAGTGCTAATCCGGTTCAGGAATCTGTATCACGGTTTCGAGAAGAGAGGTCAAGCTATCACAAGGGTGACAAGTACTCACCTTGAGCTTGACAACATATATCGTGAGGCAAAAGGAATGTTGCATATGACACTTTGTAATGGTTCGTCTTATGACTTTACGCATATATGGGAGTCGTCACGTTCTTCTAGGAACCACTACCGACTATCGAACCGGATGTGATTCGGGACGTGTCCATGTGTACGTGAACCTATAGGGTCGCGCGCTTAAGGGGAAAGGAGCCCATTCGGATGTGATCCGAATGGATTATGGATGGAGGGTCCGGATTGCCTCAAGGGTTGAGGCCATTGCACGGGCGCTTATATAAAGGCTAGGGCGAACCCCGAAGGGGTACAGGACAGACCACAACCCTAGCCGCCAGACCTAGCAGTCCACCGCCCAGCGCTCCTCCTTCACTAGTGCAAAATAGGTCATTAGAACCGGTTCTGGGAGGCCATTAGGACCGGTTTTGGCAACCGGTGCTAAAGGTTCCGTGCTAGAGGGTGAACTCCTTTAGAACCGATTGCTCACGAACCGGTTCTAAAAGCTCTGCAGCCAGCCAGGTCGGGCGCGAGGGCTCGGGAACCTTTAGCACTGGTTTGTAACACAAACCGATTCTAAAGATTTATAGGTTTAAGTTTTTTTTAATTATTTCCTTTTTGGTTTTAATAGTTTAGGGTTTAGGGTTTATTAATTATGTTCTTTTGGGTTTAGGATTAATTTTTATTTTACGCTATTACATAATGTACAATGCATATATATATACATGTAGAATATCTCGTAGCTAGCTAGAACCATCATATATAGTAGAATTATCGTACCACCAACATATATATACATCATATATAGTACTAGTGCCTTACCACCGCATTTGAATATACATACAGTATACATCATATGGACAACACACCAGTTTCCTATTACATATGGTAAGGGAATTCTCCGGTCGACTTATTTATGACTTCACGAAGAAGAAATCCCTCTATTTCCTCTTGAAGTGCTCGCATGCGATCATTTATGTCGACTTTATCCCGCTTCTCCCAAATCTTATTATTTAAAGAAGATGATCAATATATGAATATATTACATATGGTAAGAACAAAGTCTAGATAGTATTTACGTACCATCATTGTTCTTTGATTAATCTTTTTGGTCATATAGCGAATGTTCTCCATTACGATGTAAGCACAAGGTTCAGTCCCTGATGTCTGCCTCATACACTTCACAACAAAATAGAATTCAAACAGATTTAATAATCAAGCATATATATGATAATGGTATATTGAAACTAGAAATATAATTAAATCGAATGTTCTCTCACATATTTATCGTACTGCCACGTCAGCTTCTCCTTCCATTCACCGCACTCGAGTTTTTTGAACTTTTCCCAAACTCTGCCGTCAAGGAAAATGAATAAAGGAGTTAATTACTTGATATAACAGAAACTTAAAGTGAACACTAAAGAAGCCTACATGTGTGATAATGATTAAAATTACCTGGCGAATGAGTTCCTAATTTCTATATACTCACTAATATCTTTACGTAGTGAGTCCATTACTGTAACCATTCCTTTTTCCATTTCAATGTCTATCAAGATGAAGTGATAGCTGCGCACACGTAAGCGGGTATCACTTATATAACAATATCGAGTAAGCAAAACTATAATTTGTAGTACAAAATAATGACACTCACTTGAAGTTGTAAGGAAATAGTATATGTTCTTCTGCATGTAGATCCATCAAACTTTTAAGCAAAAGGGTCTCCGCGAATTATGTATTATGTTTTACTGTTACTTCATGTATGATATTTGGGTCAATGAACACAATGTCAAAGAATCCATCTTTTCTCATTTCGTACATCTTCATTCTGCGTAATACCACACACAAAAGAATATATATAGTGATGATAATAAATTCAATGACGTACGAGCTGAGCTAGAAAGAAATCACTTATAGACAATGCAAACTGACGATAGATTTGTCGAGTGCCAATTGATGGAATAACTGAAATAATTCTTCATTTGCAATCCACAAGTCACCAGTTCCATTGTCGAAATAATCTCGCCTGATCGGAATCCAGAAGCCGGGTATCTCGAACGGTATAGCTTCTGTGATGTACCACTTATGCAAGTTGCGCATTTGCGTTGATAATAGCTTCTCTTCTTCTTCAGTGACCATAGGCTCCCCTTTTGCATATTTCCTTTTTGGAGATGGCTCACTGGACAAGTCATCAAGGTTTCAAAATTGTTCAATAGTAAGACCCGCCTCTCTAGCAAATGCTCTTTATTCGTCGGTTATCTCTTCCTGCTGCTTGGTATTCACCTTGAGTGGGGCTATCGATTGCACTGTCTGTTCTCCGAGCTGGGCAACAGTTTTCCCGCATTTTTACTGCCTGAGTGGCTGCTTCTTGAACCCTTTTGCAGAAATGACTTGTTAATAGAGCGTTCGTAGTCTGAGAACACGGTCTTAACAGGGGGTTCAAACATCTTCAAGAAGTGTTGTACTATTACCTCGGGTATTTTCTCCTTCGGTGGCGGGGGAGGTTTCGGTGCAAGGTGCTTCGCCACGGCTTCATCCACTATGGCCTTGGTTTCAGCTACACTCCTATCCCAGGGTAAGACCGGCGGACTCTTCTGGGGTTTAACTTTCTTTGCTTTCTTCTTCGGTGGACTCCTATGACGCGGCGGAGGTCGATTACTTTTTTATTGTCGTGTTTGCCTTCTATCCATCACGGGGGGGGAGCTGGTGGGATCAGTTGGCGCTGCGGACTCGCGATGTGGGGTGGTTTTGGTGGAATCGACTGACGCGGCGGAGTCGCGCTGCGCTCCACGGGGATGGATGGTGCAGGACTCGGCTGATGTTGCGGAGTCGCACTGCGCTCCATCTCGTGGAGGGGTGCAGGACTCGGCTTGTGCTGCGGAGTCGGGATGCACTCCATCTCGGGGGGTGGTGGTGAACTTGATGTCGAACGCGTTGGCCTTGACATAAAGGATGGAAATATGATCCATTGTTTTCTCCATAGATAGATACCACTTTGTTTGGCTTCTCTGAGGGTCTTCTGCCCTTTACCTCCAGGAATATCAAGGTTTAGTTCTTGATATTCCGTCACAACTTCATCCACCCCGACACGAGCATATCCAGGTGAAATCAGATTGCAGTGGTGCAGTGCTCCAGGTGGATTCGTTAAAGCAAAGCCGTCCGCCAACATGGATATATTTTTCATTTTGAAGATTAGCTCGCAACGTTTCTTCTCTGTGATATCATCCACGGGGTAGTGACCATCATCGACCCCCGTGGAGCCCACACTGCTTTTCGCCATAGATGGGACGGTAGTTGCTTCAGGTGGATCTTGAGTTGGCTGCGGTTGCTGTCTAAGTGACGCTTGTAGTCGCTCCTGCATATCCTGCATAGCATTTTCCAACATTGAAAGACGGTCTGCTTCCAGCTTCTTCTTTCTTGCACGGCTTTTGTAAGTATCTTTATACTCCGCAAACCCCTCATACCATGGAACAACGCCTACGCCTCGCGTTTGTCCCGGATGTTCAGGATTCTTGAGGGCGCGTGTAAGCTCGTCGTTCTCTCTCTCGGGGATGAAAATCCCATTCCTAGCATCATCAATATCATTTAGTATCTCTTGATCGGCTCCTTTAAGACTTGCCTTTATAATCACCTTCCCTGTCTTTGGGTCCAACTTTCCCCCATGCCCAAAAAACCAACAACTGCACCTGGGTGGAAAATATATTGTGACTGGAGTGACCCCTGCAGCAATCAGCTTCTTCTCAAATGCATCCCACTTAGGCGACGCGGACTTGTAGCCACCTGTCCCCATGGTATGGAAAAGCTTATGCTTCTCAGCATTAATCTTGTTTATTTACGACCGAAGTTTAGCTTCATCTGATTCGTTGTTCTCCACAAATTGGTCCCAATGTGCTTCTACCTTCGCTAGTGCTCCAGTGAAAATTGGAGTCTTCTTATTATTAGCGACGTATTTGGACCATAGCTTTACCTTCCAAGATCGTAATATTTCTCCCATCTTCTTAGGAGCAGCATGCTTAACACATCGTCTGGTGTCGCCCAATATGGTAGGGTGAAATATGATAAGAGTTTAGCCCAAAGATACTGTTTTGCTCTATCGCTGACAAAACTCTTGTTTCCACCTTCCTTTGGCTGATGCCATTCTTGAGTGCTAATCGGGATGTTATCTCTAACAATTACTCTGCATATAGCTATCCATTCCTTCAAGTGAGCTTCAGGAGCATTCGGCTGGCCACTCAAACCGATCCCATCGATGTTGTACTTTACATCATCCCTCGGCAATTTTGCCTGGCCATGTATTGCTTTGCTTGAAGAAGATTTGCTCGATCCGGGTTTCTAGAAGAAGAAATATTTGTTAATTTTTAGTGATAAATCAATTATTTGTAAATTTTATGATCACTAGAGGCCTTATATATATATTTATATATATACCTGGGCAGACTTTGTTGTTAATTGAAGATCTTGTTCTTCTACTTCGTCGAACATTTCCTAACCGGGATCGTTCAGATATCGTGAGCCGTCATCATCGATATCGGCGTCATGATGAGGACCGATATCGGCGTCATCATGAGGACCGATATCGGCGTCGGCGATAATTTCGTACATATCATCTTCTTGCTCTCTGTCGCTATTGAACACATCGTCCATAGCTTAACTAATATCGACGAGATGCAAAAAAGATAAAACAATTTAGTATAATAAAATATAGAAAATGACATCTCAAATAATCAAGTTCATATGCAACAATAATATTAGAATAATAATCCAGCTTACATCTCGAATAATCCAGTTCACATATATGCAACACTAATATATATGTCGATCACTAGAGCTAGTACATATATATATATATATAACATATCACTAGCTAAAACAGTAAACGACGTCGGCTCCGGCTGACGATGGACACCCAAAGAGAAGGAACCATCACCCACTCGTAGCTAGGGTGAGATCCCTGAAGCACCTTCCATAAACTGTAGTACCCGGCGTCCAACGCCGCCATGTAGCGACGGACGTGGTCGTCCTCCTCCCCGATACATCGACGTACAACCTCCTCGGGAGCCGGCTCCCTCCGCACCGACTGTGGCCCACGCGACCGCCACCAAAGAAGATCTGGGTCGACGACAAGACCCGGATTCCTCGCTAAGCGACTACCCCGGAAACCACCTCCCATTGCCATCCCGGCGGAGCCCAGTCCCAGACATTGCGCATCCCGTCAAGAACTCCCGGAGCGCGACGGTAACGAGGATGCGGGCCCGGCATTCTCACTAATGAAACTAATAAAATTACAACTAAAAATATCTCAATATTTGCATGTTAATAGCTATTGATAGCTCAAATTGTAGAACATCTCACATATATATATACTAATAATATTTAGAAAAATATATATACTAAAAATATTTATAACAATATATATACTAACAAAATTTCATTCATGCACCGTTCAAAGCCGCATACTAAAATAATATTTTTTAAATTACATTTTTGGCGCCTAGCATATATATACTTGACTACAAGGCTTACAACAAAAAATTTCATCTAGCAAAATGTTCATCTAGCAAAAATGTTCATCTAGCAAAATGTTCATCTAGCATAATGTTCATCTAACAACATGTTCATCTAGCAAAATGTTCATCTAGCAAAATTGTTCATCTAGCAAAACTGTTCATCTAGCAACATTTTCATCTAGCAAAATGTTCATCTAGCAACATGTCCATCTAGCAAAAATGTCCATCTAGCAACATGTTCATCATCCCTAGCAAAAATTTGGGGCCTCGTCGTCGTCGGGATCCTCGCCGGGATACTACGAAGGCGGCGCTCACCGTGGACACATGCATGTGGTCGGACAGGGGGGAAGAGGAGAGCTCACCAGCGGCGGCGCCGGCGGAGACGAAGGCGAGGAATGGCGACGAGTAGCAGCGCGAGAACGACCGGCCTGGTGGAGAGGGCGCGGAGGACGTCGACGGCGGAGACGGTCCGTCCAGGGGCGGAGACGGCGAGAGGCGCGCGGCACGGCGACGGCGACGACGAGGAGAAGCAGCCTGGCGGCATGGGAGTCGATCTGCAGCGGTGGGGAAACTGCTGCTCCAAGTGCTACTTATATATCAAGGGACCTTTAGCACCGGTTTGTATCACAAACCGGTACTAAAGCCCCTTTAGCAGCGGTTGGTACCACAAACCGGTGCTAAAGGTCTTGATGACCCACAACCGTAAGGGATCTATTGCAGCGTTTTCGATAAGTAAGAGTGTCGAACCCAACGAGGAGCAGAAGGTAATAGCAAGTGACTTTGGCAAGGAGATAACTGCAAGCACTGAAAGATAACTTTTTAGGGGTTTTCTTGGTATAAGCAACAGGAAAGAAAAACGAGCAAAGTAAAAGGCACTGGAGAGTAACGAGAGGCCAAATCCTTTCTGAGCAAAGGAGAGGCCTAGCAACTGAACTTATAAAGGCTAAAGTGTTCTTGAGGACACACGGGAGAGGTAGTCATGTGCTTTCGCCATATTCCGTATCGGTACTATGTGCTGTGTTGATAAGTGTTGAGTGGGTGGATCTATGCTAGTACACCCTCTAGACTAAGATAAGTGCACTCTTATGATTAAAAACCTTGCAAGCATCCGCAAATATAAGATAGTAATTAAGGCAAAAGCCTAACCATAGCAATACGATCAGTGATCCATTGTTCCCTTGTGCAAAAGCGTGCAAACTGGGGTTTAGATTTCTGTTACTCCGGCAACCCACCGTAAGCATTCTTTGTACACAATTTATTCCCCTAGGTCCTTGATAAGGAGAAGTGTTGAGTGTTCGACTCACACAACACCACTAGGAAAATAACAACACAACTTAAATATCAAACAACACATATTACTTAAACATCATGTGACTACTAACAACTAGACTTCTCCCATGTCCTCAAGAACTAAAGTAACTACTCACAAGACATAAAAGAGATCATGATCAGTGGGGATAAATAGATGATAAACAATCTGGACACAATGATATTTCTCCAACAAAACTCAATAGCATTCACCACATAGTAGTAATCAACATCGATAGAGTAGAGAGGATAGATAGTACGGATTACAACACAAGTTGCAATTGTGAGATGAGATTGGATGGAGGTGGAGATGGTGCTGATGATGGGGACGATGTTGATGATGATCTCGATGATGCCCGTGACGATGGTGACGACGATGGCGATGATCTCCCCTTCCGGGAGGTGATCTCCCCGGCGGAATCTACCCGCCGGAGATGGCTTTTCTTCTCTGTAGGTTTCCACCACGGAGCGGCGGCGGAACTCCGAAAACTCTCCTATTTTTAGGTTTTCTGGTTGATGTGTGTTATATAGGCCAGAGGGGGGAACCGGGAGTGGTCCCAGGGGTCTAGGCGCCCTCCCTGCGCGGCCAGGGTGGGGGCCGCGCCAGGTGGCCGCCCAGGCACCCTGTGGCCCCTCTCTGGCCGCTCTTTTGCGTGTCTTCGTGATCCTTCTGGAAAAATACCCTCCGTCGATTTTCAGGTAATTTTGAGGTATTCTTCTTCAGCAACTCAGCGTCCACTTTTTACCGCTGAATCCTGCGTCTGCTGCTTCGGCACCGGAAAGTTGCAAACTGTGTAAAATAGGCCAAAACAACATAAGGATAGCATCAAATCATGAAATATATCAATGAATAAGAAAGAATTACTATATAAAATAGTGATGCATTTTGGACGTATCAGGTCTCCAATTTCCTCAATTTTTCGGGCAAATTTTCAGCGGCAAGAGTGGAGACCTTTAGCACCGGTTGGTATAACAAACCGCTACTAAAGCGATATATTTTATATTACTTGATTATTTGTTTTTAGATTTTGTCTAGCTATTAGAATAGTTCAAGTTTTTTATTGAATCTTTTTCTTTAGATTAAAAGATAATTATAAAAATTCTGTTAGTGGCAGTGGTTTTCAAATTTAAATAGTTTCAAGTTGATTTTTTTTCAAATACTAGTTTGTGAAATACTTTGTTAAATAGTCAAAATAAATTCTTAAATGCATGAAAAATAGCAAATGAATTTAGAAAGGTATGAAATTTTAGTATGTGGCTTTGAATGGTGCATAATGAATGCACAAAAAGTCTTGAGTTGAAATAAGTTAAAAAAATGAAATGCCTTTGTAACAGATGAGTTTTCGTCTAAAACCCTCACACTTCGAAAGAGATGCTCCAGTTTGTACACGAAGTGCATCCATTTTTTGTCGTAACCCTCTCAACTTTTGCACACATGTTATATGGGTCAAATGATGATACCATGCCAAGTTTCAACCTTTTCTGAGTTCATTTGTAGATGCTTTCCATTTTCAGGGTCATTTGGCACAAAATAAATCATTAAATGCATGAAAAATAGCAAATGAATTCAGAAAGGGTTCAAATTTTAGTATGTGGATTTGAATGGTGCATATTGAATGCACAAAAAGTATTGAGTTCAAAAAAGTTTAGAAAAATGAAATTCCTTTGTATCAGATGAGTTTTCGTTTAAAACCCTCACACTTCGAAAGAGATGCTCCAGTTTGTACACGAAGTGCATCCAGTTTTTGTCGTAACCCTCTCAACTTTTGCACAAATGTTATATGGGTAAAATGATGATACCATGCCAAGTTTCAACCTTTTCTGAGTTCATTTGTAGATGCTTTCCATTTTCAGGGTCATTTGGCACAAAATAAATCATTAAATGCATGAAAAATAGCAAATGAAGTCAGAAAGGGTTTAAATTTTAGTATGTGGCTTTGAACGGTGCATATTGAATGCACAAAAAGTCTTGAGTCCAAAAAAGTTTAGAAAAATGAAATGCCTTTGTAACAGATGAGTTTTCGTCTAAAACCCTCACACTTCGAAAGAGATGCTCCAGTTTGTACACGAAGTGCATCCAGTTTTTTTCGTAACCCTCTCAACTTTTGCACACATGTTATATGTGTCAAATGATGATACCATGCCAAGGTTCAACCTTTTCTGAGTCATTTGTAGATGCTTTCCATTTTCAGGGTCATTTGGCACAAAATAAATCATTAAATGCACTCATGAGCCACCGTCGGGCTGTATGCAGGGGAAACCTTGTGTTTTGTTCTACACATAGAAATCTTTCAGTTCATCGATCGACCGAATACAAATCATTTGGATTCCCTGCATACATCGGATGGTGCATTGATATGCTTGCATTCATGAGCCACCGTCGGGCTGTATGCAGGGGAAACCTTGTGTTTTGTTCTACACATAGAAATCTTTCAGTTCATCGACCGAATACAAATCATTCGGAATCCCTGCATACTATTTCTTGGCGTGTTTCCCTTTCTTTTTTCACCGTAACCATGGACAATATTCTTCATTTAACACGATGCTTGGGTCAGTCTTTACTTTGAAGGGAGGAATTTCATGAAACTTTTCATAATCTTCTGACTTGTCTGTCTTGTCCTCCACTCCCACAAGGTTTATTTTCCCTGAAAGAACTATGTGGCGCTTTGGCTCACCGTATGATGTATTCGCTTCCTTATGTTTCCTTTTTCTCGTTTTGCCAGACGTGTCCTTCACATAGAAAACCTGAGCCACATCATTGGCTAGGACGAATGGTTCCTCTCTGTACCCAAGATTGTTGACATCCACTGTTGTCATTCCGTACTGCGGGTCTACCTTTACCCCTGTCGGATTGAACCATTTTCGCCGAAACAAAGGGACCTTAAAATCAGATCCATAGTCAAGTTCCCATATCTTCTCTATGTAACCATAATATGTGACCTTTTGCTTATTGTTGATTGCATCATCAAAGCGGACACCACTATTTTGGTTGGTGCTCTTTTCATCTTGGGCGATCGTGTAAAATGTATTACCATCTATCTCGTACCCTTTGAAAGTCATTATAGTCAAATATGGTGTGCCGGAAAACAAGTACAACTCCTCTTCAACAGTGTCGTTACCCGTGAGATGGTCTTGCAACCAACCGCTGAAAGTCCTATTGTGTTCCTTCTTAATCCAGACTTCAGACTTCTCCGGGTTTTTTAAGCGTAGAATATTCTCGTGTTGATCGATATGCGGGGCCACCAAGGTAGAATTATGTAGAACAATATTGTGTGCTTTCTTCCAAGATTCTGCGTCCCTACATATTATTCGGCGCGATGCTAGCGTGCCTTTTCCACCCATTATCCCCTCATGCCGCGATTCAGGAAGACCAATCGGCTTAAGGTCAGGAATAAAGTCAACACAAAACTAAATGACCTCCTCTGTTTGATGGCCCATGGAGATGCTTCCTTCTGGCCTAGCACGGTTACGAACATATTTCTTTAAGGCTCTCATGAACCTCTCAAAGGGGAACATATTGTGTAGAAATACAGGACCCAGAATTGCAATCTCGTCGACTAGGTGAACCAGCACGTGCGTCATAATATTGAAGAAGGATGGTGGGAACACCAACTCAAAACTGACAAGACATTGGACCAAATTATTTTGTAACCTTGGTAGACTTTATGGATTGATTAACTTCTCAGACATTGCATTGAGGAATGCACATAGCTTCACAATGGCTAATCGAACATTTTTTGGTAGAAGCCCCCTCAATGCAACCGGGAGAAGTTGCGAAATAATCACGTGGCAGTCATGAGACTTTAGGTTCTTAAACTTTTTCTCTGTCATATTTATTATTCCCTTTATGTTCGACGAGAAGCCAGACGGGACCTTGATACTGAGCAGGCATTCAAAAAAGATTTCCTTCTCTGCTTTGGTAAGAGCGTAGCTGGCTTGACCCTCGTACTGCTTTGGGGGCATGCCTTCTTTTTTGTTCATATGTTTCTTGTCTTCTCTTGCCTCCGGTGTATCTTTTGATTTCCCATACACACCCAAGAAGCCTAGCAGGTTCACGCAAAGATTCTTCGTCACGTGCATCACGTCGATTGCAGAGCGGACATGTAGGTGTTTCCAATAGGGTAGGTCCCAAAATATAGATTTCTTCTTCCACATGGGTGTGTGTGTGTGTCCGTCAACGTCATGCGGAACAGATTTTCCACCAGGACCCTTTCCAAAGACTACTTGATCTGGTAAATCCTTGACCATATCAAGTATATCATCACCAGTACGACGGACAGGCTTCTTCCGGTGATCTGCCTCGCCTTTGAAATGCTTGCCTTTCTTTCTTAAGGGATGATTGGTCGGAAGAAACCGACGATGTCCCAGGTACACATTCTTATTGCAGTTGGGGAAATATATACTTTCAGTCTCATCTAAACAGTGTGTGCATGCCTTGTATCCCTTGTTTGTCTGTCCTGAAAGGTTACTAAGAGCTAGCCAATCATTGATGGTTACAAACAGCAATTCTCGTAGATCAAATTCCTCCTGTTTGTTCTCCTCCCACACACGTACACCTGGTTTAGCCCACAATAGTAAAAGTTCTTCAACTAATGGCCTTAGGTACACATCAATTTCGTTGCCGGGTTTCTTAGGGCCTTGGATTAGCACTGGCATCATAATGAACTTCCGCTTCATGCACTTCCAAGGAGGAAGGTTGTAGATACATAGAGTCATGGGCCATGTGCTATGATTGTTGCTGTGCTCCCCAAAAGGATTAAGGCCATATGCACTTAAACCAAACCATATGTTCCTGCGGTCCTTTGTAAACTTGCCATTTTCCTTTTCTTCCATTCTCTCAATTTTCTCCATTGTGACCCATCAGCGGGGTGTCTCAAATTCCCGTCTTTCTTACGGTCTTCGTTGTGCCATCGCAACAACTTGGCATGCTCTTTGTTTCTGAACAGTCGTTTCAACCGTGGTATTATAGGAGCATACCACATCACCTTGGCAGCAACCCTCTTCCTAGGGCGCTCGCCCTCGACATCACCAGGGTCATCTTGTCGGATCTTATAGCGCAATGCACCGCATACCGGGCATTCATTCAAATTCTCGTACTCACCACGGTAGAGGATGCAGTCATTAGGGCACGCATGTATCTTTTGCACCTCTAGTCTTAGAGGGAAGACAAACTTCTTTGCTTCGTAAGTGTTGCCAGGCAATTTGTTATCCTTTGGAAGCCTCTTCTTAAATATTTTCAGTACCTTCCCAAATCCCTTGTCAGGTATACCATACTCTGCCTTCCATTGCAACAATTCCAGTGCGGCACCAAGCTTTATGTTTCCCTCTTCGCAATTTGGGTACAATCCTTTTTTGTGATCCTCTAACATGCGATTGAACTTCAACTTCTCCCTTTCGCTTTCGCATCCTCTCTGTGCATCAACAATGATACGGCGAAGCTCATCATCAGGCTCATGTGATGCCTTTTCTTCACCTTCTTGTTCTTTCTCTTGTTCTTCATTCTGTTCCCCCATTGTACGACCGTATTCAGGCAGGAACCCAGGATACCTGTCATCATCCTCATTTTCTTCATTCTCTTCCATCAGAACACCTCTTTCTTTGTGCTTGGTCCAGCAGTTATAGCCGGACATGAAACCATGCTTAAACAGATGGAGGTGAATATCTTTTGAGTCAGAGTAGCTCTTATTATTCTTGCAGACACCACATGGACAACACATAAAACCATCCCGCTTGTTAGCCTCAGCCACTTCCAGAAAACTATGCAAGCCATTAATGAACTCGCCAGAGCGTCGGTCTTCGTACATCTATTGCCGACTCATCTTCATAAGGTCACAACATCGAAAATATAAAATTAATACAAGTAATTCATATACATAAAATTGATCATACATGCATAAAGGTTGTTCATACATAAAGTTGATCATACATAAAGTTGATCATACATAAAGTTGATCATACATAAAGTTCATACACATACTTATTCTCGTAAAAACAACATAAAACTATCTACCTAAAGCATTTAAATGCAATAATAAATGCGATCAATATCGCAACAAAGGTACCAATTGCTCCAACAGCATAATGATACCAAGCCTCTTTAGTAAGGGCATATTTTCTAATTTTCCTAATCTTCATGCGCATTACATCCATCTTGTTCTTGTGATCACCGACGACATAGGCAACATACAACTCCAATATCATCTTCTCTTCTTCAAATTTTTTCAATTTTTCTTTCAAATACTCGTTTTCTTTTTCAACTAAATTTAACCGCTCAACCAGAGGGTCAGTTTCAATCTCCAGTTCACATACCTCCTAGATAAAAATATCTATGTCAACTTAATTGGTCATCATTGTCAAACACGAAAAGTGGAACAAATTAATAGTTATAAAAGATAATATATATATATACCACATCCGAATCATAGACATGACGAGGGCCGACATGCGCAGATACCATAACCATCGCACTATGTATAAAGAAGAATCATACAAGTAAGAAAATTAGACAAGTATCTATCTAAATCATACAAATAAAATTTCTTATATAAAAAATTAAGAAACACATATATAGAGGCTCACCAAGGTGGTGCCGGTGAAGAGGGACGATGGGGGCGATTGACAGTGGTAACTATACGTCCGTGTGCGGGAAGGCACTAAGCAATCACTACAAATATGCATACTAATTAACTTGAGCTCAAAGTGCATATAAATCAAATAAACTCCACATATCACTATATAGCTAGCTCCCAAACTAAAGTCCACAAATCTACACATATAGAGCATAGAACAAGCTAATCTAGCAAAAATGAGAGAGGACAAAGCTGCTAACCTTTGTGAACACTTGGATGTAGAAGGTTTTCTTCAAATCTTCACAAATCTTGGCCAAAATGGAGGATGAACTCGAGCAAAGAGAGAAGTGAGCTTCAAAAACAGAGAATGAGCTTGGCCGGCTCATGTTGGAGAAGAAGGAGTATATATAGCTGTATCTTTAACACCGGTTGGTAGAACCAGCCGGTTCTATAGGTGGGACACTAGAACCGGCTGGTAGCACCAACCGGTGCTAAAGGTTATAGCGGGCCCCCAGCCCAACGGCAATCTGCCGCCACACCTTTAGCACCGGTTTGTACTACAAACCGGTTCTACAGGTGTGGTGGCAGGTTGCCGTTGGGCTCGGGCCTACCACACGAAGCGGTTCTAAAGCCTAGCCTCAAGAACCGGTGCAATTCGTCCAGTAGAACCGGTTCGTGTTCAGGTCGTGGCCTTTTCTAATACCCAAAGGCCTGTTTTGTACTAGTGCTTGTACGTGTGCATCCCTTGGAGGCGCTGCACCTGCGGCGCTTGGACGAACTGTTCGCAGGATCGGATCGCGAGACTCCGTTCGTGGGATTGGTACGAGGGATCAGTTCGAGGGATTCGAGGAGCAGCCGCCGACGCGCATCGCCAACTCTCCTTCTGCTTCCGTGACTGCGCGTCTAGTGGTAAACCCTAATCACGTAGTTCATCTCCAGTAGCAGTGATCTTGGTTGTGCGCGGTAGAAAATTTTGATTTAGCGCTAGCGTAGCGTACCGTGTGCCCCAACAGTGGTATCAGAACCTCTGCTATTTGGTGGTGAATTCGTGATGGATTTGCATATAGAGATGTGTAGATCAGATCGGTTTTGCATGTATGTTTGAGGTTCTTGATTTCATGATATGTCCCGAGGCGCGAGCTACTTAGGTCGTGCCACAACTTATCCCTAGAGGTAGGTTATCCACCATTGGGATAGACAGTGTGCCGTAAACCCTATTGTGGCATTCGGATATCACTAGGTGATTGATCCGGGACACGGATCAGGACACGGCGTAGATATGATCTGCGTTGTCCAGAAATCTGTGAGCAGGTTCGGTTCAAAGGCCATATCTTGGTCATATGAACTCCGATTGAGATCCGAGACCTACCAAACGATGCAGAATGAAAGGATATGCAAAACAGTGACCTTTTTAGTTAATTAGGCGATTTTTCGCAGACCTAATTTGACTAGTGCTAAAAGAGGTTTAGACGGTGGTAGAACGTCTAACTTGGTTTTGCAGTGTATGAATGTGATTTGGTATAGCCCATTGTGTATGTTATTATTCATGGCCTGCGTGTCATGGTTTTGACAACCGGCTGGAGCCATATGGTTGTCTCATTATTGTATTAATGACCTGTGTGTCAACTTGTGGAGCCATGTAATGTAATTTACTTTCACAGCTATTAGTTTGTAATAGCATAGTAACTTATGTAACACTTGGCGGTTGACACCATGGCGTGGTGATGGAGATCACCACGAGGACAACCGTACATGGAGATGGAGATCGCCATGGGAGGTTCGCGCACATGGAGATGGAGATCACCATGCGCTATGATAAAGGGGCTATACCATATCACTTGTATAAACTGCCTATGAAATTTTATCCCTTTATGCATCCTTATTTGAAATGGTAGATGTTTTAAGTAGGATGATCCCTCAAAGAATTTCAAGTAAAATTTTCCTCCCCAATTGCTGCACATCACATGTCATGTATGTTTAGTAGTAGTCCTATAAAATTAGGGTGCTGCTAGATCTCCTTGGCGTGATCGGTTTGTGTCGGACATTTACACGCATAGCACTTGGTTAACTTGTCGAGGCTATCAAAAAAGTTTTGGGCTTCGGGGCATAGGTGTTGGTGTGTATGTGATGCGCATCAACAAACAGGAGTCGTATGGTTGATGCGATTAGCAAGGAGTTACTTACCGGTAGGTCGAGTCGGCTAGCAGTGATGCAAAAGCTCACTAGTCAATTCGCGCCATCGGATCCTGAAATCACTTCGTGTCAACTAGAGGGATGTGGAACTTAGTGGGAGTAATTTTATTAAAGCGTTTAATATGAATTGCTCTTCATGAATACATGTCTTAGTATTTTGCATTTTATGTTGTAGATCAATGGCACCACCTTCTCCAGTTACCAATTTTGCGTTGAAATCCATCCTTGAGAAAGATAAACTGAATGGAACAAACTTTACCACATGGTATAGAAATCTGAGAATTGTTCTCAAGCATGATAAAAAGGAAAATGTTCTAGAGGAACTTCCAGAGGAACCGGCTGATATTGCTACCGCTGCTGCTAAGAATGCCTATCAGAAACTCAAGGATGTGTCTACTGAGATCAGCTGCCTCATGTTGGCTTCTATGGAGCCCGAGCTGCAACAGCAATTCGAAGACATTAGGGCTTTCGATATGATCGAGAGTCTTAAGGGCATGTTTTAGGTTCAGGCTAGGACCGAAAGGTTCAACGTCTGGCGATCCCTGATGGATCGCAAGCTGAAAGAGGGTGGTCCACTAAGCCCGCATGTCATCAAAATGATGGGATACATGCAAGCTTTGGATCGTCTTGGGCATCCGTTGACTCCTGAGTCAGCTACAGATAAAATTCTGGGTTCTCTTCCGCCAAGCTATAACTCGTTCATTATGAACTTTCATATGCATGGCATGGAAAAGAAGCCCACTGAATTGCATGGGATGCTTAAGATAGCAGAGCAGGACAGTAAGAAGGCACACATCAAGTGTTGATGGTGCAGAACACGGCCAAGTTCAAGAAGTCATGGACCAAGAAGAAGGCTAACGCAAATGGAAAGGACAAGGATGTGATCCCGACTCCAGCCCCGGCGCCTAAGCCTGGACCTGACGCGGAGACCATTTGCTTCTATTGCAAGGAGAATTGTCACATGAAGAGGAACTACAACAAGTGGCTCGCCAGCAAGGGCAAGAGCAGTGGGAGTACGTCTTCTACAGGTACACTTGTTGTATATGTTATAGACATTTATCTTGCGGATATTTCTAATAGTTCTTGGGTATATGATACCGGATCGGTTGTTCACATTTGCAACTCGATGCAGGGACTAAAAAGAAGTAGAAATGTCGCAAGAGGATAAGTTGACATTCGCGTCGGGAAGAAAGCAACAGTTGCTGCATTAGCCGTCGGCACCATGCAACTTAATTTACCTTCTGGATTTGTAATGGAGCTTGATAATTGTTATTATGTTCCATCGTTAAGTCAAAACATTATTTCTGCCTCATGTTTGATGAGACAAGGTTATGAATTCATTATTAAGGACAATGGTTGTTCTATATATTTGAATAAGATGTTTTATGGCTTGGCGCCCGTTGTGAATGGGTTATTCATTTTGAATCTTGAAGGTGAATCTGTCTATAATATAAATGCCAAGAGGCTTAAACCTAACGATCTGAATACAACTTACTTTTGGCACTGTCGGCTTGGTCATATTAGTGAAAAGTGCATGAAGAAGCTCCATGATGATGGACTTTTAAATTCGTTTGATTTTGAATCATTCGAGACATGCGAATCGTTCCTACTCGGCAAGATGACCAAGACACCTTTTGCAAATAGTTGCAAGAGGGCATCCGACTTGTTGGAACTCATACATACTGATGTGTGTGGACCAATGAGAACGACTGCTAGAGGTGGTTACCAATACTTCGGGACTTTCACCGACTACTTGTGAAAATATGGATATATCTACTTGATGAGGCACAAGTAGGAAACCTTTGAAAAGTTCAAGGAGTTTCAGAATGAAGTAGAGAATCAACTCGGCAAGACAATCAAACTTCTACGATCAGATCGTGGAGGTGAATATCTGAGTCAAGAGTTTGATGATCATCTCAAGAGTCGTGGAATAGTTCCACAAATCACTCCTCCTGGAACGCCTCAAAGAAATGGTGTATCAGAACAGAAGAATCGCACCTTGTTGGACATGGTTCGATCGATGATGAGTCAGTCAGATCTACCGTTGTCATTTTGGGGTCATGCTCTAGAAACTGTAGCTTTCACACTAAACAGAGTACCATCTAAATCCGTAGATAAGACACCATATGAGATATGGACTGGGAAGCTTCACAGTTTGTCTTTTCTAAAGATTTGGGGTTGTGAAGCTTTTGTCAAGCGACTTCAGTTGGACAAGCTCGCACCCAAATCGGATAAGTGCATCGTGGGATATCCAAGGGAAACCTTAGGGTATTACTTCTACAACCGACAAGAGGGCAAAGTTTTTGTCGCTCGACATGGTACCTTCCTTGAGAAAGAGTTTCTCAATAGGAAGGCTAGTGGGAGGACGGTGCAACTCGAAGAGGTTCGAGATAAACCACTCGGGGAAGACACGGCAAGTGATGGCATTATGGCAGAGCCAGTCAGTGAACCCGTGGTTGAAGTAGCACCCGCACCACGATGGTCAGAAAGGCTGCATAATGCAAGCAATGTATTGTTGTTGGACAACGATGAGCCTTTGACATATGCGGAAGCGATGGTGGATCCAGATTCCGAGTTATGGCTTGAGGCCATGAGATCCGAGCTAAAGTCCATGGATTACAATCAAGTTTGGAACTTGGTTGATCTGCCAAATGGTGCAAGAACCATTGAGTGCAAATGGATCTTTAAGAAGAAGACTGATATGGATGGAAATGTTCAAATCCATAAAGCTCGACTTGTCACGAAGGGGTTTCGACAAGTTTAAGGAATTGACTACAACGAGACCTTCTCTCCTGTAGTGATGCTTAAATCAATTCGGATTATTCTAGGTATAGCTGCCTATTTCGATTATGAGATATGGCAGATGGATGTCAAAAAATCTTTCCTTAATGGAAATCTAGAAGAGGGCGTGTATATGATACAGCCCGAGGGTTTTGTCGATCCAGAGAATGCTAGTAAGGTATGCAAACTTCAGAAATCCATTTATGGATTGAAGCAAGCATCTCGGAGTTGGAATATTCGTTTTAAAGAGGTTGTCAAATCGTTTGGCTTCATCGAGAACGAAAAGGATCTTTGTGTGTTCAAGAAGTTTAGTGGGAGCTCAATCGTATTTCCAATCTTATATGTGGATGACATATTACTGATTGGGAATGACATTCCAATGCTTGAAGCTGCAAGGACTCATTGAAAAATAGTTTTGCAATGAAGGACTTGGGAGAACCAGCTTACATTTTGGGAATCAAGATCTATAGAGATAGATCAAGGAGGCTTATTAGATTAAGCCAGTGTACGTATATTGACAAGGTGTTGAAAAGGTTCAACATGCATGAGGCTAAGAAAGGGTTCTTTCCTGTGTCACATGGCATTCATCTAAGCAAGACTTAGGGTCCATCGACTCCTGATGAGCAAAGACGCATGGATAAGATTTTGTATGCTTCGGCCATCGGGTCTATCATGTATGCTATGGTATGTACTCGTCCAGATGTTTCCTATGCTCTAAGCGCTACGAGCAGATACCGGGCTAATCCAGGAGAGAGCCACTGGACAACAGTTAAGAGCATCCTAAAGTACCTGAAAAGGACTAAGGATATGTTCCTAGTTTTGGAGGTGAGGATGAGCTCTTTGTAAAGGGTTACACCGATGCTAGTTTCCAAACCGACAAGGATGACTTTCGTTCGCAATCTAGTTATGTGTTCATTCTGAACGGAGGTGCAGTGAGCTGGAAGAGTTCCAAGCAAGAGACGGTAGCTGATTCTGCAACAGAGGCCGAGTACCTTGCAGCTTCTGAAGTTTCAAAGGAAGGTGTTTGGATAAGGGATTTCATTACCATACTTGGTGTGGTTCCAGACTCGGCAAACCCGTTGGACCTCTATTGTGATAATAGTGGTGCCATCGCACAGGCCAGGGAGCCAAGGCACCACCAGAAATCCAAGCACATAGAAAGGCGTTATCATCTCATACGACAATTCGTAGATGATGGTAATATAAATGTATGCAAAGTACACACGGATGCAAACGTTGCTGATCCTTTGAAAAAGCCTCTCCCGATGCTGAAGCATGAGGCAGACGTAAGATCCATGGGCCTTAGATGCCTAACTGATTGAATCTAGTGCAAGTGGGAGACTAGTGGAGATATGCCCTAGAGGCAATCATGTTATGATGTTATCTCCTTATGTATTCATGAATTATTTTTATTGTCCTTGAACATCATCATTGATATGTATCAATAAGTATGTGACTTGTTTGTGAGACTATATATTCTATGATGATTGTTCTAATGGTCCCTAGTTAATAAGGTTATGCGGACACATATCCTTGACTAGTATATGATTCGATTCATGACTATGTTTCACAAGTCATCAGCATGGAGATGCTACCGATAGTATGAACTTAGTGATGGAATCACGGAGTTGGACAGAGACCCACTTTGAGACGCAGCGAGATATTGTCATATGTTAGTCTCAATACAATGTATATGCCATGTCCTAGACCTGAGGTCCTCGCATGTTCTCGGGATGAGGAATGACTAACTTAGGGACTATCAAACACTACACCGTAACTGGGTAGTTATAAAGGTAGCTTACGGGTGAGTCATGATACATGCCGCGAGAAATGGTTGATCAAGATGGGATTTGCCCCTCCACTTTGGAGAGATATTCTCTGGGCCCTCTCGAGTGATAAGATTCAGAAAGCATGGCCATGCGACATGGGTTATATGTTAACCCAGTTCAGGAATCTGTATCACGGTTTCGAGAAGAGAGGTCAAGCTATCACAAGGGTGACAAGTACTCGCCTTGAGCTTGACAACATATATCGTGAGGCAAAAGGAATGTTGAATATGACACTTTGTAATGGTTCGTCTTATGACTTTACGCATATATGGGAGTCGGCACGTTCTGCTAGGAACCACTACCGACTATCGAACCGGATGTGATTCGGGACGTGTCCATGTGTACGTGAACCTATAGGGTCGCGCGCTTCAGGGGAAAGGAGCCCATTCGGATGTGATCCGAATGGATTATGGATGGAGGGTCCGGATTGCCTCAAGGGTTGAGGCCATTCCACGAGCGCTTATATAAAGGCTTGGGAGAACCCCGAAGGGGTACAGGACAGACCACAACCCTACCCGCCACTCCACCTCCAGGCCGAGCCGCCAGACCTAGCATTCTGCCGCCCGGCGCTCCTCCTTGTACGTGCGCATCCCTTGGAGGCGCTGCACCTGCGGCGCTTGGATGAACTGTTCGCGGGATCGGATCGCGGGACTCCGTTCGTGGGATTGGTACGAGGGATCGGTTCGAGGGATTCGAGGAGCAGCCGCCGACGCGCATCGCCAATTCTCCTTCCGCTGCCGTGACTACGCGTCTAGTGTTAAACCCTAATCACGTAGTTCATCTCCAGTAGCAGTGATCTTGGTTGTGTGCGGTAGAAAATGTTGATTTAGCGCTAGCGTAGCGTACCGTGTGCCCCAACAGAAAGTACCAACTCGGAAAGTCGTAGAGTGCGCGAGTAGACTGTATCGTCGAATATTAGTTGAGTCCTGCGAGTAGTCACTCGAACGTTGTCTTCAAGGTGAGTGAGCACCCAGACTCTGGGGGTGCTCCGTTTCGCTAGTGTGAGTGGTCACCCAAGTACATGTTTGCCTTCTGGGGGTGAGGGAGCACCCGAAACTCTGTAGATGCCGTGATTACTGTCGGTGTGAGTGGTCACTCGAGCACACCTTTGTCTTGTAGGTCAGGGAGCACCCGAACTCTCGAGATTTTCGGCCTTGCTCTGTTTTTAACGAGGGCAAGGCACTCCCGATGGGAGTAAAAATTTCGGATCGGAAATCAGAATATTTTGGCACCAAGGGACAGGTGGTCTTTTTCCGGTCTTTGTTTTTTCCAATTGCTTTTATCTTGATCCGTCCTTCTTGGGATGTTGCGGTGATAAGCATCGTAATAATGCTCTTTGGTGACCGATGACGACGCTTGGTCTTCGATCCGTCGCATCTCCTGGATAGTGATAATGATGACATGGATGCCGCGTTGCGGCTTCCCGTTGGATTTCCAAGGCGTGTATGGGAAACACCCGAGATTTGACGTGTCCTTTAAATAGTGCTAGCCTAGTGAAGGAATCTTGTCTTGGAATTCGTAACGCCCAACCTGTTGGTCTTTGAATTAATGATGGCGCGGCCTGGGCTTCTACGTGTTTTCCTGGTTTACCCCTGGGTTGCGCTATAAATACCTCCTGTTGTTTTCCTGACCTTGGCATCCATTCTTCTCTCACCTTTCTCTTCTTCTTCTTCTTCATATGGCGCCCAAGCGTGGTGGTGGTGTGGCTAGCCGAGGTCGTGGTCGTCGCGGTCATGGTGGCCGCACACCTCGTTCTTCGCGCGTTGGACGTTGTCGGGCTACGAGGGTGCCTTCCTCTTCCTCTATGGAGGAGGGTGTTTGGCACTATGATTTCCTTTTGCGTGTTCTTAGCCGGACCGCTACCCTGGTCCCTCTCCCTTGCTCGTTTTCCTCCATTGTTTCTGAGCTCAATTTGAGGGGTTTCTTGCTCCATCTTCAAGGGTGTGCTCGATGTTCTTCTTGGGTGGAGCTGGAAGTTGATAATTCATTCCTGATTTTTCTTGGATCTGGCTAGAGGGCGTTTTCACGTCGGCTGAACCTGCGTGATGGGGATAGCTTTTGCTGTCGGTTTGACGGCAAAGATACTCTCACTGTTCGTGCTTTTGATGCTAGTGGCAATCGTCTGGATCCGTACTAGGAGGAAACGAGCAGCGACAGCTCTGGTGGGTCGAGGAATCCTTCGTCTACTTCTCCATTGGCTTCATCTTCGTCTGACTCCTCGGTCGGTGGTGCTTTCCCTTCTCGTTCTAAGGATGAGCTCGACGTCAATCCATTTCTTCAAACGGGCGCGTCGGTAGGCAAGGCGCCTTGTAGAACTGGAGGGCAGCGACTTGCTTCTTCGCAGGCTTAGTTTTTACTTTGTCTGTGATGATGCTCGTAAAGTTGTGGGCCGAAAGTGCCAATTATCTCAGCATGAGCACACATGTAGAAGTCATAGTTCACTTGGAAGATTGGTACTGTAGTCCATTTGGCGACCGCTCGAGTCCCTTTGTAAACTTTAGTGTGTAGTGGAAGCCTTTGTGCTGATACATGTAACTTTGAGGTCTTCTAGTCTTTTGTAATCGGAACTGTCCTCGAGTCCTTTGTAATGAGAACTTTCTTCGAGTCCTTTGTAATAAGAGCTATCGAGTGCGCTGCAGCGCTTCCGATGGGAGTAGCCCCCGAGGTTGCGTTCGATTTGTAGAGTCAGACATAGACTGTGAGCTTTATTCGACCATGATGCCTTCTCTTGTAGCTCCTTGATTGCTCCAGATTTTTATCGGGTGCCCGGCAACGCTCCCGATGGGAGTAGCCCCCGAGTCTTTAGGTGATCACTTGTGACCAGGTGAAGACTAAAGAATTTTCTTTGTCTGGTTCTTTTTTGTCCATATCCATGGGGAATAAATTATGCTTCTGTGGAAAAACTTTGAGTGAAGCTTGTGCGGGCGAGATGATGCTTGAGCCCCCGAGGCTTTTTGTCTGTGATTGCGTAATTGAAAAATAGCGTTTCCTTGGGGGGAGTCTGCGTTCGAGCCCCCGAGTTCTTTTAAGTGGCGTCGTGTAAAATGAAATAGCGTCTCTCGGGGGGAGTTTGTGCTCGAGCCCCCGAGTGTTTTAAGTAGCGTCGCGTGAGAGAAGATAGCATCTCTCGGGGGGAGTTTGTGCTCGAGCCCCCGAGTGCTTTTAGTGGCGTCGCGTAAGCGAAGATAGCATCTCTTGGGGGAGTTTGTGCTCGAGCCCCCGAGTGCTATAAGTAGCGTCTCCTAAATGAAGATAGCGTCTCTCGGGGGGAGTTTTGTGCTCGAGCCCCCGAGTGTTTTAAGTAGTGTCGCGTAAGCGAAGATAGCGTCTCTCGGGGGGAGTTTTGTGCTCGAGCCCACGAGTGCTTTTAAGTAGCGTCGCGTAAGAGAAGATAGAGTCTCTCGGGGGGAGTTTGTGCTCGATCCCCCGAGTGCTTTAAGTAGTGTCGCGTAAGCGAAGGTAGCGTCTCTCGGGGGGAGTTTTGTGCTCGATCCCCCGAGTGCTTTAATTAGCGTCGTGTAAGCGAAGCTAGCGTCTCTCGAGGGGAGTTTTGTGCTCCAGCCCCCGAGTGCTTTAAGTAGCGTCGCGTAAGCGAAGATAGCGTCTCTAGAGGGGAGTTTGTGCTTGAGCCCTCGAGTGCTTTTAGTGGTATTATTTGGGCAACACCTTCTTTTATTGCTCTGAGTTTTACATGAGTTGCCGATCGGTGCTGCTACCGATACTGCCAATAGTGCCTAAGGGTAGACTATGGGTAGAACACGCACAAGTTTGCCATGTTCCACGGATTTCTCACGTATTCGTCGGTCTTTGAGTTCTTCAGCCTATATGCACCTCCTCCTATGACCTCCGAGATTATGAAGGGTCCTTCCCACTGCGGGGAAATTTTGTGCACTTTTTCTTGTATTAGTCGCAGGACGAGATCTCCTTTGCGGAAAGTTCTGGTCCGCAGGCGACTGCTTTGTACATGCGTAGCTTGTCCTGGTATCCTTCTGACCTTGCTATGGTTGTGTCCCTTGCTTTGTCTGCGGTGTATTTATCATCCTGTAGTGCTTCTTCTTCCTCTTCTTCTTCGTACCCCGAGATTTGGGGAGCTCCAAACTTTAGGTCGTGCGGCAGCATCTCTTCTACCCCATATACCATGAAAAAAGGTGTGTACTGGGTTGAGGGGTTGGAGGTGGTGCGCAAGGTCCACAGGACTGCGGGGAGTTCTTCTACCCAGTTGCCTGCAGCTTGTTCGAGTGGTGCGAGGAGTCACTTTTTTATTTCTCCGCACACTAAGTCGTTTGCCTTCTCCACCTGGCCGTTAGATTGTGGGTGCGCGACTGACGTGTAGTTTATTTTGATGCCCAAATCTTGGCAGAAGTTCTGGAATTCTGCTGCTGTGAAGTTTGTAGCATTGTCTGTGATGATGTTATGTGGTACGCCGAATCTGAAGATGATCGACTTGATGAAGTTAACTGCCGTGAGGGTTGTTGAGCTGGTGATTGGTACTGCCTCGATCCACTTGGTGAACTTGTCTACTGCTACCAGTAGATGTGTTTGGCCTCCTTTTGAGGATTTCTTGAGTGGACCCACCATGTCGAGTCCCCAAGTGGCGAACGGCCAGGATAACGGTATTGTCTTGAGTTCTGATGCTGGGGTGTGCGGTTTGCTGGCGAATTTTTGGCAGGCGATGCAGCGTCACACGATGTCTTCCGCATTTCTCATTGCAGTTGGCCAGTAGAAACCTGATCTAAAAGCTTTGGCCACGAGTGTGCGACTGCTCGCATGATGCTTGCAAGTGCCTTCGTGGATCTCGAGCAACAGGGCTTTGTCGTCTTCTTCCTCGATGCACTTTTGCAGGACCTGAGAGATGCTGTGCTTGTAGAGCTGTCCGTTGATTACTGTGAACGCTTTAGTTCGTCGACTGATGCGTCGGGCTTCTGCAACATCCTGTGTTAAGCTACCTTCAATTAGGAATCGAAGGAATGGTTTTGTCCAAGATGGACCTTCGGGTGCGGCTGGTTCTGCTTCTTTGACTGCTTCGTTGCCTATGTCATTTGTTGGGTTTGTAGTCGCCACTTGTGCTGGTTCGCTTGTGTCGTCGTCCTCTGCAACTTCCTCTGGCGTGAGTGCTTGGTTTTGATTGACCTATGGCTGATGCTTTCGAGGAAAATGCCTGGAGGGATTGGTCCTCGGGTTGATCCAATGATTGCGAGCTCGTCTTCTTCTGTGTTATTTTCACTGGTGACGTAATTTAGCTCGCAGCCGTCGAATCCTCCTTCCAGGGTGTTGTAGAGTTTCTGGTATGCTAACATGTTTTCTGCGACTGCTTCGCAGTCCCTCATTGTTTGTTGGACGATAAGTTGGAGTCGCCGTAGATTACGAGACGGGTGGCGCCGCAAGCTTTTGCCATGCGCCTGCCATGGATTAGTGCCTCATATTCTGCTTCGTTGTTTGATGCCTTGCTGAAGTTGATCTGGAGCACGTATCTAAGTTTTTCTCCTTTGGGCGAGTTTAACACAACGCCTTCTCCAACTCCTTGATGTATTTTTGACCCGTCGAAGAACATCGTCCATGAGTTGGAGAGGTCTGGAGGGCCAGGTGTTTTTCACTTCTGTCCACTCGACCAGAAAATCTAGGAGTACTTGGGATTTGATTGCCGTAGGGTGTTTGAACCGCAGGTCGCGGGGACTGAGCTTGATGTTCCATTCAACGACTCGGCCAGTTGCTCCGGGGTTTTTGAGGATGTCCGCGAGTGGTGCGCTTCTCACGATTGTGATGAGGTGCTTGTCGAAGTAGTGTGCTACTTTCCTTGAAGTCATGACGACAGCGTATACGAGCTTCTGGTAGTGCGGGTACCTTTGCTGAGACTTTGTGAGGAGCATGCTTAGGTAGTAGATTGGCCTTTGGATGCTCTGGATTTGGCCTTCTTCCGTGCGCTCGACGACGAGCGACGTGCTGACTACGCTTCTGCGTGCCGCTATATATAGGTAAAGGGGTTCTCGCTCCTTGGGCACCGCCAGGATTGGTGGTGTCGAGAGGGTCTTTTTTAGGTCTGCGAATGCGTTGCGGGCTTCCTCGGTCCACTCGAATTTTTCTCCTTTTCTGAGCAACTGGTAGAATGGTAGGGCCCTTTCTCCCAACCTGCTGATGAAGCGGCTCAGTGCTGCGAGTCTTCCAGTGAGTTGTTGTACGCCTTTGATGTTCACTGGTTATTGCATCTTGGCGATTGCTTGGACTTTTTCAGGGTTTGCTTCGACTCCTCGAGCAGAGACCATGTATCCGAGCAGTTTTCCAACTGGGACACCGAACACACACTTTTTTGGGTTGAGCTTGATTCTGTATTTGTTGAGTGCTACGAAGATTTCGCGGAGGTCCTCGAGTAGCGTGCTTGCGCTGTAAGTTTTGATGATGATGTCGTCGACGTAGACTTGGACGTTTCTGCCGATTTGGTCTCTCTAGCATGCTTGCATCATCCGTTGGTATGTGGATCCGACGTTTTTCAATCCGAAGGGCATTGTTCTGTAGCAGAATACGCCATAGGGGGTGATGAACGAGGTATGTTTTTTGTCTTCTTCCTTCATACTGATTTGGTTGTATCCTGAGAAGGCGTCGAGGAAGGATAGGAGATCGCATCCTGCGGTAGAGTCGATTATCTGGTCTATCCTTGGCAAAGGAAAGTGGTCCTTCAGGCAGTGTTTGTTGACGGGCCGGTAGTCGACGCACATCCATAGTATGTCAGTGTCCTTTTTAGGTACCAAGACTGGGTTTGTGATCCAGGTGGCCTTCTTCATCTCCCGGATTAATTGCGCGTTGATTAGTCAGTTGATCTCTTCTCCAATGGCTCTACGCTTGGGTTCTGAGAATCGGTGCAACGCCTTCTTTACTGGTTTGGTGTTTGGGTGTATGTGCAGCGCGTGTTGTGCAAATTCTGGCGGTATTCAGAGCATGTCGGCCAGGCACCAAGCGAAAAATTTCCACTCTTCGCGGAGGAAGGCCATGAGGGCAGCTGCTTGTTCTTCTGGGAGGTGGGCGTAGATTCGGACCGTCTTGTCTGGGTCCGTTGGGTGAAGTTGATGGGTGACTGTGTCGCTGTCGACGCAGAAGAAGTGATTGAATTCTTTTGATTCTCTTCTGCTTGCCAGTGGAAAAATGCTCCTTCCTGTTACTATGGCTATCTCTTCGAGCTGTTGCTGAGCTCCCAACGTGTCAGAAACTTCGTGGAAATCACGGTCACACTGGTCTGATTTGATAAAACTCCCATTGACCATGATGACCCCTGAGGGTCCTGGCATCTTGAGTTTGAGGTACGCATAGTTTATGGCGATGAAGTTAATAGGTTTAGTTGGGTTTGCCTCCCCTATTAACCGCGCCAATAAACGATTCTTGATAACCCACAAGTCTAGGGGATCAATTGTATCTTTTCGATAAATAAGGATGTCGATCCCAGCGAGGAGTAGAAGGTGCTGATAAGTGACACTGGATAAGGAAAGGCTGCACACACTCAAAGGTAAATATTTAGGGGTTTTTGGTTTAAGCAACATAAAAGTAAAAGAAAAGCAAAGTAAACAGGGTACTGAGGAGTAGCAAGTGGCCCAATCCTTTCACAAGGATAAGCCTAGGAACTAAACTTATAAAAGCTAAAGCGTTCTCGAGAACACACGGGAGAGATATCCAAGTTACATTCACCATACTCCCCCAGGTAATATGTATTGTGTTGATAAGTGTCGGTGGGTGGATCAATGATAGTACACCTTATAGACTAAGATAAGTATACTCTTATGATTACACACCTTGCAAGCATCCGCAAATACAAGGTAGTAATTAAGGCATAAGCCTAACCACAGCATTACGATCAAGGATGCATAATTCCCTTGTGCAAAAGTGTGCGAACTGGGGTTCAGGTTTCTGTCACTCCGGCAACCCACCATAAGCATCCTTTGTGCACAATTTATTCCTCTAGGCCCATGAAAGGTGAAGTGTTAAGTGTTCGACTCACATAACACCACTAGAGAAATAACAACACAACTTAAGTATGAAACAACACATAAAACTTCAACATCATATGACTACTAACAACTAGACTTATCCCATGTTCACAAGAACTAAAGTAACTACTCACAAGACATAAAAGAGATCATGATCAGAGGTGATAGATGGGTGGAAAACAATCTGGACACAATGATATTTACCCAACAAAACTGAAAGTGCAATATATCGACCAGACGGGGGGTGAATGGGAGATTTTCAATTTTGCTACCAGATTTTGATTTTCTTCAGGACTGAAGCAATCATGAAGTTGAAGAAGTAACCAAAATCATGAAGAAATAAAACTTCACAGAATGTAATCATCAGGGCAGCTCATCATAATGCAACAGAAATAAATCAATTCAGATAAGCAGAAGTGCTTCAGATGCATAGTATGAAGACTAATAGCAGAGGGAGAGCTGAAGCACAAGCAGTCAACATAGATACTGAAGACATAATACAGAGGCTTAAGAGATTGAAGAGATATCACCAGAAATTGAAGACAATGGTTTGGTAGACCAGTTCAAGTTGCTGTGACAACTCTACGTCTGGTTGGAGAGGCTGAGATTCAACTCAGAAGACATAGTCTTCACCTAGTTCTCCTTGAACTAAAGTCCTCAGACTCTGTCCAATAACTCAGGTGAGTCTTCAAGGTAGACTCCCGAAACTTTTACAGACTCAGTCACTCCGGGAAGTCACAATTGCATCTTGAATTCCTCAGACTGAAGACTTCTACACCGGCTGGAAGATCACAGTCTTCAAGAGTAAAAAGCTTCGGATCACTCAAACCGACTTCCTCAGAAATGCTCAACTACTCAGGCTGGTGGTTTTCCTCACATAGGTTCTTCAGTTTCCTCAAAGGTGGGTTCCTCTCAAATGACAAGTGTCAGTTTTTCTCTCGGAACGGCCAACCCACAAATGGGGCTGGGGGTGGCTATTTATAGCCGCGGAGCAACCCGAGGTGAAAGGACATAAATGCCCATGCATGCAATTACTCTCATGCCCACGGAAATGACCGTTGCTAGACAAGTTCTAGCCTCTCACCACGCAACACGTGGCACGGTCAAAGTATTCTCTCTCCAGACTCCTCAACCGAAGTTAGTTACCTCAGTGTCCTGAAGAACAACGTCTCCGACACATGAGGACTGAACTTCTATTGCAGGAGATCTCACTCTCTTCAGGAGAACTGCACTCGCAGTCTCCATACTCCTCAACCGAAGACAGATTCCTCAGTGTCCTGAAGAATAACGTCTCAGACACCCGAGGAACTGAACTTCTACTGCAGGAGATTTCCTCAGGGTTTTTCTTCAGGATTCCTAACTGAGCACTTCCTCAGACCTTCGGAACTCGTTTTCTTCAACCCCTCCAACAGTGCGGTGTTTTCCTATGACTCAAGAAGTATAAAAAGTCTTAGCGAAGACTACGCTTCAACTTCGTCTTCAGCGCGAACTTTCTCAGGATCGTCTTCAGCTTCAGCTTCAACCGAACGCTTCAGGATCCTACTTCCTCAGGATTTCGCGCAACTTCATTACTCAAGAAGTATAAAAAGTCTTAGCGAAGACTACGCTTCAACTTCGTCTTCAGCGTGAACTTCCTCAGGATCGTCTTCAGCTTCAGCTTGAACCGAACGCTTCAGGATCCTACTTCCTCAGGATTTCGCGCAACTTCATTCTTCAGGAAACACACTGATTTCTCCAATGTTCCTCAACATTTTGGGGGGTCGACATTGGTGGTTAAACACCTCATCAGGGACTGTTCTCCTGTGTATACTCACAAACACATCAGTCCCTTAACCGTTTTGTCATCGAACTCCAAAACCTCAAGGGGAGGGCACTTGATGCACTTACAATCTCCCCCTTTTTGGTGATTTGATGAAAATCAGGTTAAGCTTCAACGGGGATAAAGTTATGAGTTTAAAAAAAACTTTGAAGAACATTTTAACATTAAGCTGAATGTAGCGAAGCTCCCCCTGAGGATATGCATATTAGTTGAAGAACGTTTAATATCTAAAGCATTTTGAGGTATATGATGAGCTCCCCCTATCCAGGCATTTTTGTAGCAGTGCATGTTATGAAGTGTTTGAGGAATTAAACAACGCACTGATAGAGATGTTTGCAGAGATAATCACATGCATATATGATAAACGTGAGGAAATAGCATGCAGGTAACTGAGGAATAGTATCAGGCAAACACCAAAATTACAGTTTACAACTCGTTACAAAAAAAATCTGAAGAACGAGAGTTGTAACTGAAGAACCCCATGACTAAAACCCGCTTGAAGACTAACAGATTTCTCCCCCTTTGTCATAAAATGATCAAAAAAGGGAAAAAACTGAAGCTAACGCCCCCTTTGAATATGCTTCAAGGCTGAGGTGAGTCACGCCTGAGGCAGTCCATTGCAGTGCGAGGGCAGGCAGCAGTGTCTTCAGCTTCTTTAGCAGTCATCTCCTGGTTTGAGGAATAAGAGTCCATGGCCGGAGGAGGAGTCGTGCAGCGTCTGAATTTCCTCGGGGGTTTGATCGCCGGAATCGGAGGCTTTTGAAGATCCAATTGTGCGATGTCTTCAGGGGTGAGTACTTCTTTCATCAAGGCATCAAGATGTTGATATGTATGATGAGTATAATGATGCACTTTCTTCACTGAAGAATGCGTCTGAGCCATATAGCTGAGAATTTCAGAAAACTGACGCTTCACCCAATCATGATTACGATCAACTTTCTGATGAAGACTAATCAGAAGCTCTCGGTCAGTCATCACTCGAGCCTGAGTTGTATCCTCAGTTGAGGCATGAGTTCTTGTTTCATCAGTTGTGCGAGACTGAGGATGACGAATATTTCCACCGAGGGAATTGGTCGGGAGAACTTCTTCATAGAAGAGGCCTTTGCCCTTGTCGTTTGAGGCAAGAGTATGCTGAAGCACTTCGACAGGCGGCAGATAGGTCCTGTGATTCGGGTGATCAGGTTGGAACTCAATTCTTGTCACGGCTCGGATGAGCTTCATGATCCATGGTGCGTATGGTTTCAGGATATGAGGACTCTGTGCAGCATCAACGAGAGTTCTGAAGAAGAAGTCAGGAACGTTGATTGGCCCAGACATACAGAGGTTGTGAAGTATGTTCTTCATGACGCCAATGACTTCTTCAGCAGTGGATTCATAGCCTTGAATGGGGCAGAAGGTCTTCGCCAGAATCCGATACATTGTACTCGGCAGATACTGAAGCTCATAGACTGGAAACTTCGTGCGAGCTGGGGCTTCAGGGGCCTGAGGCTTCATGAGCATGTTCATCAGGTCATCTCGAAGTATTTGAGACCCATAGGAGCAGGCAGCAGGGGAAGTGCATTGAGGCAACTCAAGAATTTCAATTGCTTCAGGAACAGTGATGGTGTAGTGATGATGCTCAGTCATCCACTCGAGGACCCAGGTGTTGATATCCAGAGGATTTCCTGAAACATACAACGTGGCATAAAACTGAAGCACAAGCTCTTCATTCCAGTGTATGCATTCAGAGAAGAACTGAAGCAGCTTGGCGTGATCCAGATCCTGAAGCACATTGTTGAAGCAAGGAAGGACTTCCATATCCATCAGAGGGATGTGCTTGTGAGGAAACAGTTTGTTTTGCTTGTAGAGCACTGAAGCATAGTAGTTCTTCTGAGTGGCAGTCCAGAACATCAGCAGCTTTCGAGGTGGAGCAGAGTGATACGGATTTTGAATCCCCTCTTGAAAGAAACTCATGGCGTTGAAGAAATCAGTAGCATCAAAGCTTGGAGTATCATCAGCTTCAAGGTCACGGAAGAATGGTCGCTTCTGCTTTGGACACAAGGACCAAGCTTGAACTGGGCCTTGAGGTGGGGAAGGCGCTTGAGGCACTTCAATCTGAAGAGTAGCTTGAGGGTGAGGCGGAGTCGCTGCAGATGCATCAGGCACAGATGTGTTGATGTCCTTGGGGAGACGAGGTGATGTGGCATGTTTGTCTTCAGAGCTATCCTTTGAGGCTTCAGCATTTGTACTGGTTTCTGCTTCAGGAGGGGCAGTTGTGCTTTGGTCGGCTTCAGCTTCAGTTTCAGCAGCAGGTGGGTCAGGCTGAGGATCAGCAGTTGTAGTGTCAGCTGCATCAGTATCAGTGGTAGTGTTTGCTGCAGCATCAGTATTAGCAGCAGAATTTGTTGGAGCACTAGAGGCTTCGGGGTCATCAGCATCAGACGTTGAGGACGATGCACCAACAGAGGCTTCAGACTGCAGTGAAGTGTCAGGAAGCACCTCGGTCACTGTGTTGGAGTGAGGTTCAGGTGAGAAGACAGTATGAGTGGGTGAGTTTGTCAGCCCATAGTCCTCATCATAAATGCGAGGAGTTCCATCATCCATAATATCAAAGTCCATGTCTTCAACCTCAGTGATAACTGCTGGCGGTGGGGACGGTGGAGTTGGAACAATGGGTGTTGCAGCAGGGGGTGGAGTGAAGACTATTAAGCTGCGCTGAGGATTTTGAGGTGGAGTTGAGGCAGCAGTGATATGAATGGTGGTATCAGCGGGCTGTGTTGTAGGAGGAGCTGAGGAAAGGGGTGTAGCATCAATGGGATCCTCAACAGCAGGCTTATTTGCAGAAGGTGGAGTTGAGGGTTGTGCTTCAGGCGTGCGCTTGAGGCTTTTGGCAGAGGCATCAGCAGGCTGTCGAAGCTTCATCAACTTGGTCATCTGTTGTGAGATCCGTTCCTTGGATTGACCAATATAAGCACGATTGGCAGCGAACTCAATGTTGAGACGTTGAACTTCGCATTGATGCTCAGTAAACTCCTGAGGAGTAACTTCAGTGATAGGTTTCTTCTTGAAGTCACTGTGGACTTTCTTCAGTTTGGCCTTCAACTGTTTCTGAAGATCACGTTGATGAATCTCATTATGAGGAACTGTTGAACATAGAACTTGATGTCTTTCGGAATGTCCAAATCATCAAGCGGAGTGTCAGGCTTAACAGACCAATTTTCAATGTACTCCAAGATCTTCTTGGGATCAAGGAGAAGCGGGATTTCTGAACCCGTTGCTTCAGCTTTGCGTCTGGCCGCAGCACGCACGTATTCAATCTTATCAGCTTCAGTGGCGACGAAGCCGGCCAATCCTCAAATTCATCTTCATCATCAGAGGATTGAGGAGTATCATGAATGGCGCCACGCATAGCAGTTTTCTTTGGTGAGGGGCGAGGGCCGCGTTGAAGAACAATTTTGGTCTTCAGCTGAGGCTGAGGCATTGTGGTTGAGGCCTCAGGAGCAGCAGATTCATCAGTGCGTATCCTTGAGGAGGGGGCACCCTATCCGTGCGTTGACATGAGGAGACAATAACTTGAGGCTGAGCTGAGGTCTTCTGAGAAGGTTTCATGCCAGGAGCCTTTTTGTGGTGCTGAGGCGGTGGTTGTTGTCTGGGTTGAGACTGATCTTGAGGCGGAATTTGTATTGAAGCAGTCAAGTCACGGACCAGATTCTTGACACGGCTGCGAGTGCGCTTGAGGTACTGTTCATGTGCAGCAGGAAAGTCTTCAGGAGTATGCAGTGTTGTGGGATCAGGAATGACTCCAGGAGCTGGGGGAGGTCGAGCCTTGATACCCAAGGTCTTTAGTGGCGGATTAACTGCAAACATTTCCTCATGCTGAGGATTAAGCCATTGATAGGCCACCCAGCGCTTGGCCCATTCCCTCGTGATCTTCTGTACCCGTTTCTTTCGTTCATCAGTAGTTTCTCTTTCGGGAGTCTTCAGCCTCTCATAGAGTTCAGGAGGCAGGTCTTTAGCGGTATCAGTATGCTTACGCCGAGGAGCCATTTTCTTCAGCTGAGCTGCAAATGAAGTGAGACTATGAGAACCATACGATTCCTCAGTAGACATGTACTTGTGACAGAATTAAGTTGCGAGGGAAGTGGGGTACGGTTATATGCGTTCGTAAGGAATAGGCTGAGGAAAATGAAGAAATGAGGCATAGGTACAGGTCTCAGAAAGCTAGCAGTACAGTTGAGGAAGAACTGTCTTGAGGACACAACAGTGCTGAGGAATAATATGCTGAGCAATTAACCACTGAGGAATAAGCATACCAGACTTGAGGCGAATGCTGAGGGACAATGAGTCTTCGTCCCCGGCGACGGCGAACTCCGGCGATGTTAGCGCTCGAGCGTGAGGAGCTCAAGGGCGGCGGAGCGAGAGTGAGAGAAGCGGTGGGGGGTAAATGACCGGGGGTGGGGGGTAGAGGGCTATTTATAGAGGGGTGAAAGCTAAGGAGGTTGCGAAATTTGTGGACGAGATAGCCCCTGATTGTTGGGATCCTCAGTGGATATCGTGATGGTGGATAATTATGACGTGCGGTAAAATCGCAACAAATTGAAGACAATTGTAACAGAAAATCCGTGATTTGAGGACCTTGAGGACAAGGGCTGAAGACGAAGACAAATGGTCTCAGGCTGATGATGATGACTTAAGGTCTCAGCCTGAGGAATATATGATTTCCGGATGAACGCATATGAGATAGACAGATTAGATAAGTGAGCACAGAGGGACGGGTCCGATCACGTTCACCTAGTTGAAGAAGCAAAAACTGAAGATCAATAACTATAGGTGAACGCTGTTGAGGACAAACACGATAATCATCAATAATGAAGACTTCGAATCCTGAGGAAGATCAATAACATCAAATCCTGAGGAAGTTGAGGAACACCAAATCCTGAGGTGTTTTGGGCGGTGGCGCTACCCACCTTATAGGGAATGAGACACTTGATACCATACAATTGTCGTATGGATCTTGAGTCAATTTCCACGTTGATTTCTTCACACATAGCAAGGTAGTTCCTCATGATTTGAAGAGTACGACGCATCGTGTGTTGTGCATCAGGATTCTTCAATATTGTTAAGCGTTAGGATGTTTGTCCATTCACTGGACGTTTGAGGAATCTAAGATATTTAGCTCACACCTCAGAGTGCTAAATCGCTTCTCATCCAAAGGCTTAGTGAATATATCATCAAGTTGGTCTTCAGTCTTCACATGGCTGATGACGATATCTTCCTTCAAGACATGATCCCGAAGAAAGTGATACCGAATCTCAATATGCTTCGTCCTCGAGTGCTGTACCGGATTCTGAGAGATCTTGATGGCGTTCTCATTGTCACATAGGAGTGGTACTTTCTTCAGGTTGATGCCGTAGTCCTTCAGAGTTTTCTTCATCCAAATACGCTGTGAGCAGCTTGCACCAGCAGCAATGTATTCAGCTTCAGCGGTGGAGAGAGAGATGCAGTTCTGCTTCTTCGATGACCAGCACACAAGAGAACGTCCGAGGAAGTGACATGTTCCTGAGGTAGACTTCCGATCCACTCGATCTCCATCATAATCTGAGTCTGAGTACCCGACGAGATCCAGCTGTGTGCCTTTTGGATACCATAATCCTAGCGACGGGGTGTGAGCCAAATATCGAAGAATTCGTTTCACTGCTTGGTGATGCGATTCCTTTGGTGCCGCTTGGAATCGGGCACACATGCAAATGCTCAACATTATATCAGGCCTGGATGCACATAGATATAGCAGAGAACCTATCATGGAGGGGTATACCTTTTGATCGTAGTCCTTGCCATTTTCATCGGGGCCAAGTTGTCCGTTTGTAGGCATCGGTGTCTTGATGCCCTTGCAGTCTTGCATTCCGAATTTCCTCAGGCACTCCTTGAGATACTTCTCCTGAGAGATGAAGATGCCGTTGCGTTGTTAACGAATTTGGAGTCCTAAGAAGAACTTCAGCTCGCCCATCATCGACATCTGATACTGTTCACTCATCAAGAATGCAAATTCTTCACTATATTTCTTGTTAGTGCATCCAAATATTATGTCATCAACATAAATTTGACATATGAATAATGCATCATCATATCGTTTTGTGAAAAGAGTTGGGTCGAGTGAACCAGATTTGAATTCCTTGCTGATGAGGAAGTCCCTTAGTGTGTCATACCAAGCCCTAGGGGCTTGCTTCAGTCCATAGAGGGCTTTCTTCAATCTGTACACCATATCAGGCTTCTTGGCGTCTTCAAAACCTGGAGGTTGAGAAACATATACTTCCTCCTCGATATTACCTTTGAGGAAGGCAATTTTCACATCCATTTGATATAACTTGATATTATGATGATTAGCGAATGCAAGCATAATGCGAATGGACTCAAGTCTAGCTACAGGAGCGAAGGTTTCACCGAAGTCGATCCCCTCGACTTGAGTATATCCTTGAGCTACGAGACGAGCTTTGTTTCTGATGACTTGTCCATCTTCATCAAGTTTGTTGCGGTAGATCCACTTCGTGCCGATGACATTGTGAACTCTAGGATCAGGACGTTTGACTAGTTCCCAAACATCATTCAGTTTAAACTGAAGAAGTTCGTCTTGCATTGCCTGAATCCATTCCGCTTCTCGGAATGCCTCGGTGACTTTGGTGGGCTCTGAAATTGATACAAACGAGAAATGCCCACAAAAGTTAGCTATGCGATTAGCTCTTGCACGAGTGAGAGGACCTGGTAGGTTGATGTCAGCGAGGATTTTGTCCACTTGAACTTCATTTGCCACACGAGGAAGTCGAGGGGGATGATCTTGAGGCGCATCTTCGTCACTGCTGTCAGATTCGTTAGCATCAGCTTCAGGTGCTTCAGGAGCTTCAGGCGTATCAGGTGCCTCAGGATCAGTATCGTCATCAGGATTATTCGCTTCAGGATTTGGGTGTTCTTCAGGAGCAGGAGGTATGTGGATTTCTTCAGAATGATCCACAGGAATGATGTCACCAGCACCCATCTTCTTGATATGTTCTTCAGGTGGTGCTTCACCTAAATCATGTGGCAGGTGCTCTCTTTGGGAGCCATCAGACTCATCAAAACGCACGTCTACAGTTTCAACAATTTTGTAATGACTAATGTTGAAGACTCTGTAGGTGTGCGAGTTGATACCATAATCGAGCATGAAACCCTCACATGCTTTGGGTGTAAATTTGGACTCGTGATGAGGATCACATATCCAGCAAGGTGCACCGAATACTTTGAAGTAACTTACATTGGGTTTCTTACCGACCATTAACTTGTATGATGTTTTATTGAAGAACTTGTGAAGATACACTCGATTGACGATGTGACAGGCAGTGTTGATTGCTTCAGCCCACCACTTGAGTGGAGTATTGTACTCAGCCAGCATCGTGCGAGCCATCTCGATGAGGGTTCGATTCTTCCTCTCAACAACGCCATTTTGCTGAGGAGTGTATGGCGTAGAGAATTCATGAGCAATTCCCAAGTCATCGAGGAATTCTTCCACACCGAAGTTCTTGAACTCAGTGCCGTTGTCGCTTCGAATGTGCTTGATCTTCAGGTTGTAGTTGTTCATGACTCGCAGGGCGAAGCGCTTGAGGATTGCTGGAGTTTCTGACTTATAGAGAAGAAAATGCACCCAAGTGTATCGTGAGAAGTCATCAACAATAACAAGACCATACATGTTACCTCCAAAGCTCGAATACTTTGGAGGACCAAATAGATCCATGTGAAGCAATTCCAGTGGTCTCGTAGTAGTCATGATGGTCTTCGCTGGGTGATTGGTCTTGGTCATCTTTCCAGCTTCGCAGGCACCACAGAACTGGTCCTTTGAGAATCTGATTTCCTCAATCCCGAGGACATGTTTCTTCAGTACCAGCTTCTGAAGATTTCTCATTCCAGCGTGGCCGAGTCTTCGATGCCATAGCCAGCACTCTGAGGCTCGTGCCAAGAGGCATGTAGCAACCTGAGGACCTTTAGAGAAATCTACAATATACAGGTCACCTTTCCTAACCCGACTGAAGACAATGGATTTATCGCTAATCATGAAGACAATACAACCATGTTTTCCGAAGAGAACAGCAAGATCAAGATCACACAGCATAGATACAGACATCAAGTTGTATCCAAGAGATTCAACAAGCATGACTTTATCAATATGTTGGTCTCGAGAGATAGCCACTCTGCCGAGACCCAATACCTTACTTTTACCTATATCAGCGAAGGTGATGGTTTTCTTTGAAGAAGGACTTAGTGATGATTCCATAAGAAGACTTCTGTCACCAGTCATGTGATTTGTGCATCCACTATCCATCACCCATTCAGTCTTTCCCTGCAAATGAATTAGTATCTCATACAGCAAGTTATGAGCCAGTTTCAGTTTGAGGAGTTTAAGATTCCTCAGAATTAATTCCTCAGGATGTTCCTCGGGATTGATTCTATGAAATCGAACAATATAATTAACCTTCAACTGACTCATTTATTGTTGTCCTGGGCATATGATCTGCAGAAATTGTAATTGCCTCAGGACATGTCCCTGCAAGAATGTTTAGTTCTTAACCACCCACATCTTTATGGGTGGTCTTGAGGCACATGAGGATTGATGAGGATGGTGAGACCTAATGGGGTGTGAGATGGCAGCATCAGGATTAACAAATGAGTAAGCATTCTTATGAGGAGCTTCCCTGTGAACAAAATGGTTAGCAGATACATGATTATAATCATTTCCTTTTGAGGTATCGTCCTCAGATGATATCCTTAGCTCATTTGCATCTGCATTCACAGGAAGGTTAGTGATGAGGTCCTTTGGCACCCAGATCTGCTTGACTGGAGGACCGTTCCTGCAGTTAGTTTCGATGAATCTGGCAAATACCTCACCATTACCATTCTTAAACAGTTTATGGTTTGAGTCAAATGACTCAGTCATCACGTCTGAAGAAACAGCATCATAACCAGATAAGGTATAGGGATCAGGAGGAGGCATCATTGCTCGAGCCCAAATGGTCTCAGGATATTGTTCAGGTTTCCAGTAAGACCCATCAGGGTTGAGTCTCCGAGTGAATGTGATGCCTTCTTTCCTCCAGTTTCTGCTGAGGATCTGTTTCTTGAGAATGTCACAGAGAGTCTGATGTCCTTTCAGACTCTTGAACATGCCTGTTTCCAGTAGACTCTTCAACCTAGCATTTTCTTCAGCAATGTCTATGGTATCCTCAGATGAGGGGTTAGATACCAGAGAAGTAATAGAAATAACAGAGTCTGAAGACATTGAGGAACTAGACACAGATATAATTTGATCACGTTCAATGCATCTTAAACAGGGAGGATTGAATCCTTCTTGTGGCATGATGATCTGTTGGGAGAGGAGTGAATCATTTTCTTTCTTCAGATCGTCATGAGACATCCTTACACGTTCAAGTTCTTGTTTCCTCATGAGGAACTCATGAAACAGCTTTTCATGATCAGTAAGGAGTGCCTCATGCCGATTGAACAAGTCATCAAACTTTGACTGAAGAATTTTTGATTCATCAGTCAACTTTTGAGTCTTCGTCATTTCCTCAACCAACATATCATCACTTTTGTTTAATGAGAACTGAGTCTTTTTAAGTGCACGTTGTTGCTTAGATGCAAGTTTAGCAAGTTTAGCATAGTTTTCATCAGGTTCTTCATCAGAGGGTTGATCTGATGATGAGTAAGAAGATACCTTGGAGAACTTGGCCATGAAGCAGAAGGAAGGAGTTGTGTCTTCAGCTTCATCATCAACATGTGATGGACCGAATTATTCAGTGCTGAAGATTGACTTTGAGACAAGTGTCGTGGCAAGAGCCAAACCAGCCACACCCTCAGATTCTTCAGATTCTTCTTCCTCAGCATCAGGGTTGGAACCAGATTCTTCCGAGTCCAATTCTTTCCCGAGATAAGCGCGAGCCTTACGGGAACTGCTATTCCTATATCCAGTAGACCTTGAGGATCTTGAGGATTTCTTCTTTGTCTTTTAATCAGAACTTTCATCTTTCCCTTTCTTCTTCTTCTTCAGTTTAGCTTCCTTTTCCCATAGAGGACACTCAGCGATGTAATGCCCAGGTTTCTTGCACTTGTGGCAAACTCTCTTTCTAGCTTCGACAGAATCATCATCTTTGCTTTTTCTTGAGGACGATCTTGAGGAATTTCCGAAGCGATTCTTCTTCGTGAACCTTTGAAACTTTCTGGTAAGGAGAGCAAGTTCACGGCTGAGAGTCTCAGGATTATCAGTATCAGCCTCAGACTCTTCATCAGAGGACACTCTTCGTGCTCTAGCTTTTAGCGCGCGGACCTTAGGCGTGGGGCTGTATAAGTCTCGTTTTTCAAAGAGCTTCAGTTCATGAGCATTGAGGCGCTCGAGAATGTCTGCTGGATCCAGAGTCTTGAATTCCGGCCTTTCTTGAATCATCAGTGATAGGATCTCAAATGAGTCATCCAGTGACCTCAGCAGTTTGTTCACAACTTCATGATCTGTGATATCAACAGCACCAAGAGCTTGAAGTTCATTGGATATGTCAGTGAGCCTGTCAAAGGTTTGTTGCACGTGTTCATTATCCACCCTCTTGAACCGATTGAAGAGACTGCGGAGTGTGTCAACTCGTGAGTCTCGTTGAGCTGAGACTCCTTCATTAACTTTAGACAGTCTTGTCCATATCTTCTTTGCAGTATCCAGACCACTGATACGGTTGAACTGAGCCTTATTGAGATGACCACCAATGATGCTTCGAGCTTTTGCATCAAGCTGCCAGTTTTTCTTGACAACTTCGGGAGCAGTCATCAGATTTTCTTCAGGAATGCCTTGATCAACAATGTCCCACAGATCCTTGTCAATGGCTTCAAGATGCATCCTCATCTTGTTCTACCAGTATGGATAGTCCGTTCCGTCGAAGATGGGGCAGTTTGAGGCAACGCTCATTGTACCTGAGGTCGACATAACTAAAACTCCAGGTGGTTAAACCGAATCACACAGAACAAGGGAGTACCTTGCTCTGATACCAATTGAAAGTGCAATATATCGACCAGAGGGGGTTTGAATGGGAGATTTTCAATTTTGCTACATGATTTTGATTTTCTTCAGGACTGAAGCAATCATGAAGTTGAAGAAGTAATCAAAATCATGAAGAAATAAAACTTCACAGAATGTAATCATCAGGGCAGCTCATCATAATGCAACAGAAATAAATCAATTCAGATAAGCAGAAGTGCTTCAGATGCATAGTATGAAGACTAATAGCAGAGGGAGAGTTGAAGCACAAGCAGTCAACATAGATACTGAAGACATAATACAGAGGCTTAAGAGATTGAAGAGATATCACCAGAAATTGAAGACAATGGTTTGGTAGACCAGTTCAAGTTGCTGTGACAACTCTACGTCTGGTTGGAGAGGCTGAGATTCAACTCAGAAGACATAGTCTTCACCTTGTTCTCCTTGAACTAAAGTCCTCATACTCCGTCCAATAACTCAGGTGAGTCTTCACGGTAGACTCCCGAAACCTTTACAGACTCAGTCACTCCGGGAAGTCACAATTGCATCTTGACTTCCTCAGACTGAAGACTTCTACACCGGCTGGAAGATCACAGTCTTCAAGAGTAAAAAGCTTCGGATCACTCAAACCGACTTCCTCAGAAATGCTCAACTACTCAGGCTAGTGGTTTTCCTCACATAGGTTCTTCAGTTTCCTCAGAGGTGGGTTGCTCTCAAATGACAAGTGTCAGTTTTTCTCTCGGAGCGGCCAACCCACAAATGGGGCTGGGGGTGGCTATTTATAGCCGCGGAGCAACCCGAGGTGAAAGGACATAAATGCCCATGCATGCAATTACTCTCATGCCCTCGGAAATGACCGTGCTAGACAAGTTCTAGCCTCTCACCACGCAACACGTGGCACGGTCAAAGTATTCTCTCTCCAGACTCCTCAACCGAAGTTAGTTACCTCAGTGTCCTGAAGAACAACGTCTTCGACACATGAGGACTGAACTTCTACTGCAGGAGATCTCACTCTCTTCAGGAGAACTGCACTCGCAGTCTCCAGACTCCTCAACCGAAGACAGATTCCTCAGTGTCCTGAAGAACAACGTCTCAGACACCCGAGGAACTGAACTTCTACTGCAGGAGATTTCCTCAGGGTTTTTCTTCAGGATTCCTAACTGAGCACTTCCTCAGACCTTCGGAACTCGTTTTCTTCAACCCCTCCAACAGTGCGGTGTTTTCCTATGACTCAAGAAGTATAAAAAGTCTTAGCGAAGACTACGCTTCAACTTCGTCTTCAGCGCGAACTTCCTCAGGATCGTCTTCAGCTTCAGCTTCAACCGAACGCTTCAGGATGCTACTTCCTCAGGATTTCGCGCAACTTCATTACTCAAGAAGTATAAAAAGTCTTAGCGAAGACTACGCTTCAACTTCGTCTTCAGCGCGAACTTCCTCAGGATCGTCTTCAGCTTCAGCTTCAACCGAACGCTTCAGGATCCTACTTCCTCAGGATTTCGCGCAACTTCATTCTTCAGGAAACATACCGATTTCTCCAATGTTCCTCAACATTTTGGGGGGTCGACATTGGTGGTTAAACACCTCATCAGGGACTGTTCTCCTGTGTATACTCACAAACACATCAGTCCCTTAACCGTTTTGTCATCGAACTCCAAAACCTCAAGGGGAGGGAACTTGATGCACTTACAAAAACTCAATAGCATTCACCACAAAGTAGTAATGAACACCAACAGAGTAGAGAGGATAGATAGTACGGATTACAACACAAGTTACAATTGTGAGATGAGATGGGATGGAGATGGAGATGGTGCTGATGTTGGGGATGATGTTGATGATGATCTCGATGATGCCCGTGACGATGATGATGATGATGATGGCGACGATCTCCCCTTCCGGGAGGTGATCTCCCCGGCGGAATCTGCCCGCCGGAGATGGCTTTTCTCCTCTGTAGTTTTCCGCCCCGTGGCGGCAGCGAAACACGGAAACTCTTCTCTTTTTAGGGTTTTCACCCCATGGGGGGTCTTATAGGCGAGAGGGGGCACCGAGGGGGGCCACCAGGCATCCAGGAGGGTGCCTGGCGCGGCCAGGAGGGGGCCGCGCCAGGCACCCTTCTGGCTGCCTGGTGGGCCCCCTCACCTCCGTATTTGGTGATCCCGAGTTAATTCCCATAAAAACGCTCCCCGTAAATTTTCATCACATTTGGACTTGATCTGATTTAGCAACTTGGTGTCCACTTTTCCCCGCTGAATTCTGGTTCTGCTGCTTCGGCACCGGAAAGTTGTAAACTGTGTAAAACAAGCCAAAAGAACATAAGAACAATACTTTAAAGTGGAATATATCAATGAATAGGATTAAATTACAATATAAAATAGTGATGCATTTTGGACGTATCAACTCCCCCAAGCTTAGTGCTCGCTTGTCCCCAAGAGATTGCTGAGCTCGGTAAACCTGTCCACACGTTTAGAGAGTGAAGTGTCGATAAAAGAATACGGACAAGAAGCATCAAGATTTCTCACCAAACTGAAGCATCCTGAACAGCAACCTCAACTCATAAGGTCCTTATGAGAAAGTAGTAACAATTATAACAAAGTAGGACCTGGAAAACTCATCAAATCATGGCAAACATAGCCTTGGTCAAGGAACAACTAATAACTTTTACTTTTGCTCTTTCACTTATAATGGAACCAGTGGAAGCTTTGGAAAGAACATGTTATTAGTCAAGAAGTGCACATGTTAACACAAAGGAAGATGTTAATCAGCCTAAGCTTTTGCAAACAACTCACTTATCAAAAGATAATGTCAACAAAGATGTAGCATGCTAAATTTCAATGCATCTTTGTATGCAAGAATCTTTATTAACATCAAGTGTCTGTTACTCTCAAGAAGGAAGGAAGTAGGAAGGACTGACTTAGCACAAAATAAAGGATAAACCCCGTGCAAAAGGGTAAGCAGGGAAAACTCATGTGCCATCTCTAGATCAAACAGAATAAAAATAGACTTTTGGGAGGTGCATGATCCGTCAACGACTGCTGATAGATAACTCACTCACTTCATGATTTGGACAATTTTCGAGGAACTGCTCCCATGTGGGGACGATCACATCCCCTTAAATTCCTTTGTTTATCACTCATAAATGGGCGAAGGAACTTGTGTGTTAGTATTTATCTTTTACGAGCTGGGCACTCATGCCAGTCCCTTCTCGTATTAGGGGTTTGCAGATCAGGCATGCAATCCCAAGATAAAACTTGTCCAAATTAAGAAGATCATGGGTTACCCACCACTTCCTCATGGGCTGAATCAGTGGCACAAAACAGAAGATTTTGAACATCTAGAGATAGCACACAAATTATATACTTTAGGAGTGGTAGTGGATTACCACAAATAGGAAGGTATGGTGGACTCAAGTGGAAGATGTTGGTTTCAGGGTATGGAAGTTCAAGAAGAATTCCGCTTAGTACAGAGTTTTGGCTAGCAAGGCTTTGAGAGACCAGACAATTGATGACAACTTAGATGCAAGCAATACAAAGCATAAACATTAAAACTAGCATGAAACATGAAGTTGTCTTCCTTGTCAACATAACACTTCAAGCATAATAACACAAAGGTTTTGGCTATGTCGCTACTTTGAGAAAAACATTCTTGTTGTTATGACCAAAGCTATACTTGCCAAGATTTCAATAAAGTTTTAGAAGCCATACCTGATATAAGGTCAATACTCCCGATGAGAATCAGCTCATAATGTCGATTGCGTGAAGAGAATACCGAGTGCAGCGAAGAAACCAATAGACTTCTCATTAATATTCCTTCATAGATGTCCCCACACTCACGGATACAAAGCTCTCCACAAAAGGAGTGATAGACCTCAGTGCAACACCTATTTCATAAAGTAACTTCCCTAGACATGATACGACTCTACTTGACTCCTAAAGAAAAAGATAAAAGATAAAGATACCTGGCACTCCCCCAATCTTGGAAGAAGCTAAAAGGATTCCATTACCCGAGGAGATTTACTCCTCATTCTTGTTCTTGTCGGTCACGTACTCCTCGGTGAAGTGCTTCCATGGAAGTTGTTCTCCAGTCTCGAAGGACATTCCCGTCTCCAAGATCCTGCACTCAGCACCTAAACCCATGCCCAGAAACTTTAGTTCATACTCACAGTTCTGGTTCTGTAGATCATAGATCTGTGCTTGGAGACCATAAACTTTTTCTTCTAGTGCGGCCAAACTTGACCACATTTCCTTCATCTCTTTCTTGTGGGAAGCCTCGATCTCGTTCATGATGTCAAAGTTAGCTTCAACACCATGCTCCACCATCTTCTTAAACTTGAAGACCTCATGTTCCATCTCCTTCATCCTCTCCTCGGTGCTCCCTTCCTTGACTGGACCCTTCAGATCTTCCTTGTGGAGAACACCGTCCTCCACACGAAGGACCTGGGGGTGCTTCCTCACCTCTGCGAGGTAAGGGTTGATGACGTTGACGACGAACTTGTCCTTGGGGGAACTTGGGGAAGCCATGGCACCTAGATCTGCTGAAAGTTTTCCTGGCAGAAACAGACCGAGAAAGAAAACACGCGAAATCGAGAGATACGGTGCCAGGACTATCCGGGAAAATATATAGCAAAAATTTCCGCAACAGAAGGAAGGTTTCAAGACAAGGTGGAGTCGGAGTCGGAGTCCAGGGCACCCAGGAGGGTGCCTGGCACGTCCAGGAGGGGGGCCGCGCCAGGAGGCCTCCTGGGCCCCCTGGAGCTCCTCTCCGGCTCCACTCGGGCTTGGAATTTTCCTAATTCTCCAAAAACTTGAAAAGTAAACTTTTATTGACGTTCGCGATGTTTCCTAACTGTAATACATACCTTTTCTTATTTTGCTCCTGCCAGAGTCTGAAAATGGGCTGCAACATGCTCTTCATGAGTTCTTGTATATATGATGTTTGCATCCACATTGATTGGATCACCTGCCATATAATGTTTGAGTCTTTGTCCATTCACAACTTGAGGTTTGGTGCCTTCGAAATTATTGATCTTGATTGCACCAGACCGATATACTTCTTCGATATGAAAAGGTCCTTCCAATCTAGAAAGTAGTTTACCTGGAGAAAACCTGAAACGAGATCTAAACAAAAAAACTTTATCACCAACATTAAATTCACGTTTCAGAATTCTTTTATCGTGCAACTTCTTTACCTTTTCCTTGAACATTTTAGCGCTCTCGTAAGCTTCACTCCTCCACTCATCTAGAGAAGTCAAGTTCATGAGACGCTTTTCACCAGCTAACTTTGGGTCAGCATTTAGCTCTCTGACAGCCCAGAAAGCCTTGTGCTCTAACTCTAATGGTAAATGGCAAGCCTTGCCATAGACCATTTTATACGGAGACATGCCCATGGGGTTTTTGTAAGAAGTTCTATACGCCCACAAAGCATCTCCTAACTTCTTTGACCAGTCGTTTCTAGAACTGTTTACTGTTTTCTGTAAGATGAACTTGATCTCCCTATTGGTGAGCTCAACTTTCCCACTAGTTTGAGGGTGGTACGGTGATGCAATCCTATGATTGGCATCTTACTTGGCTAGAGCTTTCCTAAAAGCTCCATGCGTGAAGTGTGACCCTCCATCTGTCATGAGGTACCTTGGTACTCCAAGCCTAGGAAAATTTACATCCTTGAGCATTTTCAAAGATGTCTTGTGATCAGCACTCTCAGTGGGGATTGCTTCAACCCACTTGGTTACATAATCAATAGCAACTAAGATGTGTGTGTACTTGTGTGAAGGAGGAAAATGACCCATAAAATCAAAACCACCAGCAATCGAAAGGTTCGATCACTAGTGAGTAATTCATAGGCATCTCATTTCTCCTGCTAATGTTACCAACTCTCTGACACTTATCACAAGATAGAACGTACCTTCGGGCGTCCTTAAAAAGAGTAGGCCAATAAAAACCTGATTGTAAAACTTTATGTGCGGTCCTTTCACCGGCATGATGTCCTCCATAGGGACTATCGTGACATTGTCGAAGAATGTCCTGCTTCTCGTGCTCCGGTATACACCTTCTTACGATCCCGTCCGCACCTTCTTTGAAAAGATGTGGGTCATTCCTAAAGTAGTGCCTCAAATCCGTGAAGAATTTCTTCTTCTGCTGAAATTTCAAACCTGGAGGGAAAAACTTTGCAACGATAAAATTAGCATAATCAGCAAACCAAGGGTCGGAATGAGATTGTACTTTTACAAAAGCCAGATGTTCATCTAGGAAACTGTCGTTGACTGGAATAGGATCGTGCGGGATATCTTCCATCCTTGAAAGATTATCCTCCACCGGATTTTCTTCTCCTTTTCTATCGACAATCTGCAAATCAAATTCTTGAAGGAGTACCCATCTAATGAGTCTTGGTTTGGCGTCCTTTTTCTGCATAAGATACTTAATGGCAGCATGATCAGTATGAATAATAACTTTAGAATCAACAATATACGGTCTAAACTTATCACAAGCAAACACCACTGCCAAGAATTCCTTCCCGGTAGTAGCATAATTCTTTTGAGCACTATCAAGTGTCTTGCTGGCATAGTGCATGACATTCATCTTATTGTCAACCCTTTGTCCTAAAACAACTCCAACAGCAAAATCACTAGCATCAAACATAATTTCAAAGGGAAAATTCCAGTCAGGTGGTTGTACTATAGGAGCGGTTATCAAGGCTTTCTTAAGAACTTCGAAAGATTACTTACAATCTTCATCAAATACAATAGGAGAATCCTTCTGGAGAAGATTCGTAAGGTGTCTCGAGGTCTTAGAAAATTTCTTGATAAATCTTCTATAGAAACCAACATGACTGTAAGGCCCGATATGCGGTACTGTTCCAAATCTAGGTGTTTCCACCCAGATCCGGGGACGAAGAACATATCGGTCCCACCGCGACATATGACAAAGCCATATGCCCCGGGTTTCCAACATGATATCACAACATTACAGATACAAGCATACAACATCTCATACAATCGGCATACAACTGCCTTAATACAATACAACAGCGGAAGATACATGTCTGGGTACAGACTACAAGAAAATTCCTAGTGGCAAAGAGAAAAACATCGATCCCATAACCACACGGGTCCAGGCCCTCCGCCGAGATCCGCCTAACTAGTCGTCGTCGAGTCTCCACGTGAAACGTCGATCACCTTACCTGCCGTCGATCAAGAATCCTGAAAAGAGTTTGGGGGTAGTATCATGAGTACAGAGGTACTCAGCATCCAACTGTGGTGGTCAACTGACCCAGCAAGGACTTCATCACTCGTCATTCTAGGACAACTAGTAGTTTACGGTAAGGATGGGGTAAGTGCTGAGGTTGCTGCCGCACTAGCATTTATGAAGTGGCTAACGATCTAGAGAGTAAGATAAGAAGCCAAGCATTCGATGAGGAATCGCCTCCAACGAGTCTTGCTATCAACTACTTACGCAATCATAACACCTATCCTATCCTTGTCCTCCTCTTAGAATCCCGACGAAGAAGAAGCAATCAAGGAACACACACACGTTGATCAAGTTTATATTAAGATTATCTCAGTTGCTGTTGTCTATGAACAAGGAGTAGGTCTCAAGTCGTCCATAACCGTGAACACGGCTTCTCGAAAAGATTTAACCCTGCAGGGGTGTACCAACTGCCCATTACAAGGCTCCGCACGCACGCCCATCACTCTCAGTTGCTACCCATCACAGGCAACCATTTTATGATTTAGTTCCAAGAGATCCGAAACGACAGGTCCCTCTAGCTAACAACAAACAAATCCGGGTGGCCCCCGGGGAGTCGACACCCAATCCAAAAGCTGGCCACGCTCTCGGATCGGACTCTTCCGTCTCAATAGGGTTTGGGTTACCGAGACGCCTCACCTGGGGCCTCGGGCCCTCGTCGGTCAAAGGTGGACCAACAGGGAAACCATGTCTCCGCTGGTCCGGGTTGTTTTAAAAACTACTGGCAGCTGACCAGCACACACACGGTTTCAAATGGTAAATCAGCTCGGGCCACCACTAGAAATGCTTGAAGCTAGGTAGGTAAGAAAAGGGGACACCATAAAATCCCACACGCGGTTAGGCACACTCAGTCTTAAAACCAATACCCGGAACTCGGATCCTAGGTGACTCGAATGGAACAAAGCGTCGGGGCGGGATAGCCTAGACCTTCCATCCTTCGTCGAATGTAGTCAACATTATAATGATCAATATCATCAACAACAATATAATAATATGATATCCCAAACCAAGGAGTAACAGGGTAACATCGTAGCATCCTAAGCATGCATACTAAGCAGGGGCTAAGCAACGAGCAATAGTAACATAGCAGTACAAGGTTTGCTGGGAAGGGACATGGCTGTATCGGTTTGAAAGAGGTTGTAAGCATGTGGTAGGATCAAACATCGAACCTAACCTATACTAGCATGAAAACCGCTGGTTGAAATAGAATGGATCATAAGTAATGTATAGTCCTTGGCTGTTGATAAGTCGGGTTCCAAAGGTGTAGTCGATCGCAAGCTCGCATCGTCTCCGAGAGGTACCCGCGGGATCACACAAGAGGTAAACACTGGAAAGCAATCAACGGTGCACCACTATTACTACGAAGCAATAAAAGGTCAAAGATACAACATAAGGCACGGCAACGCGATACGGATCTATCGTCGAGAACGGTTACTAACAGTTTAAGTGGGGTATCGGTCACACACGATGAATACCGCACGTTTAAGGTGGTTCAAGTTGCTTAGCTACAGGTGATCAACAAAGGTTTTTAACATGGCAACTCAAGCAAGCATGGCATAGCACACAAACATGTCAAGAGGTGAATCACAAAGGAAACTATCTATGCTAGTCAATTTAAGCGAGGCACAACCTAAACATGGCATACCACTAAGTGCCGCACAACAATTAAAGGATTTTGTACTGTTCTGTCCTAAACCATATTTTTGGTTGGTTAACAACAGAAAACAATAGCATAAACACAAAGTACACAAAAAACTAGTCAAGTTACATATAAAGAACACCCCAAACGGAGTTACGGTTAAAAAGATATAAGCAAAACAAGTTATGCACACATGCTGTATAAACATGGGTAAATCTATATGCAAAAGTGCAGCAACATGACATAGCAATACATGGGATGAAAGTAGACACGATGCTTAACAATTTTCAATTGGAATCACTCAATTTCGATAAACGGTCGCGACACACTCGTAGACCGAAGTTGCAACAAAATAACAGTTTCAGCAATAGCAGCACATTAACATCAGGATCACCACTTTGGAGCAAGATTTAATATAGCTAAAGCACCCAAACATGGCAAGTTAAAACATGGAAATTAAGTACACATGATGCTTAACACATAGGAGAAAGAATCAATGCAATAGGCCTCATGGATTTGTTAAAATCATCATGCAAAGTTGCAACAAAATATAAACAGCAGCACTTAACAGGAATTAAAAGCCATCAACGGCCTGATGCCCTGTTCAGCACACAATTACACAGTCAAGATGACCTGAAATGCAAATGCTCTCAAAAGATGAATTAAAGTACACGCAATTCTAAGCAGTTTTCGTTTTGGGGGCACGTTCATCCGAGCTACGGTTTAACGGGAAAATAGGTCGCAAAATTGAATACAGCAAGAAATTTCAGGGACTTAGCAAAAAAACAGCAGCAGAACAAATAAAAAAAGGAAAAGGGGGCCTCACCCATCAGGCCGGCCCATGAGGTGGCTGACGGCCTGGGATGGCTTGGGCAGCAGCTGTTCGGGCGCTGGGTGGGTCGCTGGAGCGCGCTGGCCCACCTGGCCGCCTGCGGCTGGATCGGGCACCGGCTGGAGCCCGAGCGGGCACGGGGGCACCGGTAGCCAGAGCTCGGCTCGCCGGCCGGCGGCGGATGCGCGTCCAGGCGGGGACGGGAGCGGGAACGATGGATCTTGCGGCTCCGCGCCGGTTCTGTTCGGAGGCTCGCCGGCCCGGGACAGGGGTGACGCTGCAGCTCCTGGTTTCTTGGCCCGACCTCGGGCGGCCTCTATTGGCGGAAGGCGGCGCCGTATCCTGCAGGATAGAGGAGGGAAGAGGGAGGGGTCAGGGGAGAGGACAGAGGAAGAGGGAAGGGATGCGCAGGGGGAAGGAGGAAGGAGGTTGGCCGGCGTGGCCTTGGCGCATGGGAGCGGCGTGGCGGCGCGACGACGACCTCCACGACGAGGTGCTCCGGCGAGACGCGGCTGGATGGGCCCGAGCGGGCCGTGGCGGCTGGATCCAGGCCCTGCGGGGCCCGATCGGTGGAGGCTGGCGGTTGGGGCGACGTGGACACTCCGAGAGCCCTCGATTTCGCAATCTAATGGCCAGAAATTGCGAGGACCTAGGGTTTCGGATCTGGGGTGTTTTGAGGCAAAATTTTGGGCAAAGTGGAGGGGGGTGGCTGAAATTTTGGCATAGGGGAAACCCTAATTGGGGGTGGGAGTGTGGTGGTCTTTATATAGCCCAGGTGGCTGGCAGTTTGCAAAAACGTCCCCGGTTTTTCTCTCGCGCGCGCGGTGCTCACGTTTCTAACCGCTGGGGGTCCGCAGTACCTCCGATTCGGGTAAAACTTCGAACTGCGTGATCAGCGCGTCGAGCCGAAGGCGTTGACCTCGCGCTGGAACCATTCCGAAAAAACTTTCCGGTGCGCTATAAACATATCCCGTTTAATTATTAAACGGGGTTTTTCGTCCCGTTGGCTGCGGCTGGTCTCGTGCGGTTTTCGCGACGGTGATCGGGTGAAACCCAGTGTCGCAAAGGTCGAGTGTCAGGGTGGCAAGGGTCGGTATCCGTCCGATACGAGATAAGAGGGGGGAAAATAATCGCCGAGCGATAAATCGGGGATGCAAACACCGCAAACAAATCAAACAATCAAACAATTCACACCAAAAACAAAAAAAATTAATTTTTGCAAAAACTGGGTTGTTACAATACAACACCACCAACAAGGGATCTCGTCCCGAGATCCAAGACGATCCGGGGGAGAGGGGGGAGAGAAAAGAGAGTCGATGATTCTTCAACACCACCAACAAGGGACTCTGCTCCATGTCGACGTCGAGCTTCGGCCGAAAACTTTCCGCAGGGAGACGACAACGTCGGAAAACGAAACCATCAGGCGATCAAGGGGAAGAACGACACTTCAAAGCGACGATCAAGGGAAGTACTCTCACTGAAATCGTGAGGATACTGGGCAAGAGGACGGAAGTCAACAGACGACCAAGATATTTACCAAGAGTCGGAAGAACTAAAGGTACTACAGGATTTCCCAAACCTGAGATCGGAATCGAGACAATACGCTGCAAGCAAGGCATTGTAACGGTTCCGATACTCCACACACTCGAGATCCTAGAGATTGAAGGGGGATAAGTTGAGAATAAAACACTTACGACACTTGTCCTGACCAGAGCAAGGGTAAGGAGTAAAAAGATTCCTACTCTCCGATAACTAACTTAGTAACTACAAAATAATTTTTGTCTAGACTCGACTTCGGCCAGAGAGGGGATCCTACGGTCGGTAAGGCTCTGATACCAAGTTGTAAGGCCCGATATGCGGTACTGTCCCAGATCTAGGTGTTTCCACCCAGATCCGGGGACGAAGCACATATCGGTCCCACCGCGACATATGACAAAGCCATATGCCCCGGGTTTCCAACATGATATCACAACATTACAGATACAAGGATACAACATCTCATACAATCGTCATACAACTGCCTTAATACAATACAACAGCGGAAGATACATGTCTGGGTATAGACTACAAGCAAATGCCTAGTGGCAAAGAGAAAAACATCGATCCCATAACCACATGGGTCCAGGCCCTCCGCCGGGATCCGCCTAACTAGTTGTCGTCGAGAATCCACGTGAAACGTTGATCACCATACCTGTCGTCGATCAAGAAGCCTGAAAAGAGTTTGAGGGTAGTATCATGAGTACAGAGGTACTCAGCATCCAACTGTAGTGGTCAACTGACCCAGCAAGGACTTGATCACTCGTCATTCTAGGAAAACTAGTAGTTTACGGTAAGGATGGGGTCAGTGGTGAGGTTGCTGCCAGACTAGCATTTATGAAGTGGCTAACGATCTAGAGAGTAAGATAAGAAGCCAAGCATTCGATGAGGAATCGCCTCCAACGAGTCTTGCTATCAACTACTTACGCAATCATAACACCTATCCTATCCTTTTCCTCCTCTTCGCATCCCGACGAAGAAGAAGCAATCAAGGCACACACACACGTTGATCAAGTTTATATTAAGATTATCTCAGTTGTTGTTGTCTATGAACAAGGAGTAGGTCTCAAGTCGTCCATAACCGTGGACACGGCTTCTCGAAAAGATTTAACCCTGCAGGGGTGTACCAACTACCCATTACAAGGCTCCGCATGCACGCCCATCACTCTCAGTTGCTACCCAACACAGGCAACCATTTTATGATTTAGTTCCAAGATATCCGAAATGACAGGTCCCTCTAGCTAACAACAAACAAATCCGGGTGGCCCCCGGGGAGTCGACACCCAATCCAAAAGCTGGCCACGCTCTCGGATCGCACTCTTCCGTCTCAACAGGGTTTGGGTTACCGAGACGCCTCACATGAGGCATCGGGCCCTCGCCGGTCAAAGGTGGACCAACAGGGAAACCATGTCTCCACTGGTCCGGGTTGTTTTAAAAACTACTGGCAGCTGCCAGCACACACACGGTTTCAAATGGTAAATCAGCTCGGGCCACCACCAGAAATGCTTGAAGCTAGGTAGGTAAGAAAAGGGGACCCCATAAAATCCCACACGCGGTTAGGCACGCTCAGTCTTAAAACCAATACCCGGAACTCGGATCCTAGGTGACTCGAATGGAACAAAGCGTCGGGGCGGGATAGCCTAGACCTTCCATCCTTCATCGAATGTAGTCAACATTATAATAATCAATATCATCAACAACAATATAATAATATGATATCCCAAACCAAGGAGTAACAGGGTAACATCGTAGCATCCTAAGCATGCATACTAAGCAGGGGCTGAGCAACGAGCAATAGTAACATAGCAGTACAAGGTTTGCTGGGAAGGGACATGGCTGTATCGGTTTGAAAGAGGCTGTAAGAATGTGGTAGGATCAAACATCGAACCTAACCTATACTAGCATGCAAACCGCTTGTCTAAATAGAATGGATCATAAGTAATGTATAGTCCTTTCCTGTTGATAAGTCGGGTTCCGAAGGTGTAGTCGATCGCAAGCTCGCATCGTCTCCGAGAGGTACCCGCGGGAGCACACAAGAGGTAAACACTGGAAAGCAATCAATGGTGCACCACTATTACTACGGAGCAATAGAAGATCAAAGAGACAACACAAGGCATGGCAACGCGATACGGATCTATCGTCGAGAACGGTTACTAACAGTTTAAGTGGGGTATCGGTCACACACGACGAATACCGCACGTTTACGGTGGTTCAAGTTGCTTAGCTACAGGTGATCAACAAAGGTTGTTAACATGGCAACTCAAGCAAGCATGGCATAGCACACAAACATTTCAAGAGGTGAATCACAAAGGAAACAATCTATGCTAGTCAATTTAAGCGAGGCACAACCTAAACATGGCATAACACTAAGTGCCGCACAACAATTAAAGGATGTGGTACTGTTCTGTCCTAAACCATATTTTAGGTTGGTTAACAACAGGAAACAATAGCATAAACACAAAGTACACGAAAAACTAGTCAAGTTACATATAAAGAACACCCCAAACGGAGTTACGGTTAAAAAGATATAAGCAAAACAAGTTATGCACACATGCTGTATAAACAGGGGTAAATCTATATGAAAAAGTGCAGCAACATGACATAGCAATACATGGGATGAAAGTAGACACGATGCTTAACAATATCCAATTGGAATCACTCAATTCGGATAAACGGTCGCGACACACTCGTCGACCGAAGTTGCAACAAAATAACAGTTTCAGCAACAGCAGCACATTAACATCAGGATCACCACTTTGGAGCAAGATTTAATATAGCTAAAGCACCCACACAATGCAAGTTAAAACATGGAAATGAAGTACACATGATGCTTAACACATAGGAGAAAGAATCAATGCAATAGGCCTCATGGATTTGTTACAATCATCATGCAAAGTTGCAACAAAATATAAACAGCAGCACTTAACAGGAATTAAAAGCAGTTAACGGCCTGATGCCCTGTTCAGAACACAATTACACAGTCAAGATGACCTCAAATGGAAATGCTTGCAAAAGATGAATTAAAGTACACGCAATTCTAAGCAGTTTTCGTTTTGGGGGCACGTTCATCCGAGCTACGGTTTAACGGGAAAATGCATCGCAAAATTGAATACAGCAAGCAATTTCAGGGGGCCTCACCCATCAGGCCGGCCCATGAGGCGGCTGACGGCCTGGGCTGGCTTGGGCCGCGGCTGTTCGAGCGCTGGGTGGGCCGCTGGAGCGCGCTGGCCCACCTAGCCGCTTGCGGCTGGATCGGGCACCGGCTAGAGCCCGAGCGGGCGCGGGGGCACCGGTAGCCGGAGCTCGGCTCGCCGGCCGGCGGCGGATGCGCGTCCAGGCGGGGACGGGATCGGGAACGACGGATCTTGCGGCTCCACGCCGGTTCTGGTCGGAGGCTCGCCGGCCCGGGACAGGGGCGACGCTGGAGCTCCTGGTTTCTTGGCCCGACCTCGGGCGGCCTCTAATGGCGGAAGGCGGCGCCGTATCCTTCAGGATAGAGGAGGGAAGAGGGAGGGGTCAGGGAAGAGGACAGAGGAAGAGGGAAGGGATGCGCAGGGGGAAGGAGGAAGGAGGCTGGCCGGCGTGGCCTTGGCGCACGGCGGCGGCGTGGCGGCGCGACGACGACCTCCACGACGAGGTGCTCCGGCGAGGCTCGGCCGGATGGGCCCGAGCGGGCCGCGGCGGTTGGATCCGGGCCCTGCGGGGCCCGATCGGTGGAGGCTGGCGGTTGGGACGACGTGGACACTCCGAGAGCCCTCGATTTCGCAATCTAATGGCCAGAAATTGCCAGGACCTAGGGTTTGGGATCTGGGGTGTTTTGAGGCAAAATTTTGGGCAAAGTCGAGGGGGGTGGCTGAAATTTTAGCATAGGGGAAACCCTAATTCGGGGTGGGAGTGTGGTGGTCTTTATATAGCCCCGGTGGCTGGCAGTTTGCAAAAACATCCGCGGTTTTTCTCTCGCGCGCGCGGTGCTCACGTTTTTGACCGCCCGGGGTCCGCAGTACCTTCGATTCGGGTAAAACTTCGAACTGCGCGATCAGCGCGTCGAGCCGGAGGCGTTCACCTCGCACTGGAACCGTTCCGAGAACACTTTCCGGCGCGCTATAAAAATAACCCATTTAATTATTAAACGGGGTTTTCGTTCCGTTGGCTGCGGCTGGTCTCGTGCGGTTTTCGCGACGGTGATCGGGCGAAACCCGGTGTCTCGAATGTCGAGTGTCAGGGTGGCAAGGGTCGGTCTCCATCCGATACGAGATAAGAGGGGGAAAATAATCGTCGATCGATAAATCGGGGATGAAAACACCGCAAACAAATCAGGCAATCAATCAATTCACACCGAAAACAAAATTTGTAATTTTTGTGTGAAATCTGGGCTGTTACAATACAACACCACCAACAAGGGATCTCGTCCCGAGATCCAGGGCGATCCGGGGGAGAGGGGGAGAGAAAAAGAGACACGGCATTTTTCCACACCACCAACAAGGGACTCTGCTCCATGTCGACGTCGAACTCCGTCGAGATAATTTTCCGCAGAGAGACGGTAACGTCGGAAAAACGAAACCGTCAGTGTCAAGAGGAAGAGCGACAGTTCAAGGCGACGATCAAGGGAAGTACTCTCACTCAGTTCATGAGGATACTGGGCAAGAGGAATGAAGTCAACGGATGACCAAGATGTAAACCAGAGTCGGAAGAACTAAAGGTACTACAGGATTTCCCAAACCTGAGATCGGAATCGAGACAATACGCTGCAAGAAAGGCATTGTAACGGTTCCGAAACTCGACACACTCGAGATCCTAAAGTTTGAAGGGGGATAAGTCGAGAATAAAACACTTACGACACTTGTCCAGACCAAAGCAAGGGTAAGGAGTAAAAAGATCCTACTCTCCGATAACTAACTTAGTAACTACAAAATAATTTTTGTCTAGACTCGACTTCGGCCAGAGAAGGGATCCTACGGTCGGTAAGGCTCTGACACCAAGTTGTAAGGCCCGATATGCGGTACTGTTCCAGATCTAGGTGTTTCCACCCAGATCCGGGGACGAAGCACATATCGGTCCCACCGCGACATATGACGAAGTCATATGCCCCGGATTTCCAACATGATATCACAACATTACAGATACAAGGATACAACATCTCATACAATCGGCATACAAATGCCTCAAATACAATACAACAACGGAAGATACACGTCTGAGTACAGACTTCAATCAAATGCCTACTAGCAAAGAGAAAAAATCGATTCCCACAACCACACGGGTCCAGGCCCTCCGCCGGGATCCGCCTAACTAGTCGTCGTCGGGTCTCCATGTGAAACGTCGATCACCATACCTGTTGTCGATCAAGAACCCTGAAACGAGTTTGGGGGTAGTATCATGAGTACAGAGGTACTCAGCATCCAACTGTAGTGGTCAACTGATCCAGCAAGGACTTCATCACTCGTCATTCTAGGACAACTAGTAGTTTACGGTAAGGAAGGGGTAAGTGGTGAGGTTGCTGCCGCACTATCATTTATGAAGTGGCTAACGATCTAGAGAGTAAGATAAGAAGCCAAGCATTCGATGAGGAATCGCCTCCAACAAGTCTGCTATCCACCTACTACGCAAACATAACACCTATCCTATCCTTGTCCTCCTCTTCGCGTCCCGACGAAGAAGAAGCAGTCAAGGCACACACACGTTGATCAAATTATATTAAAATTATCTCAGTTGTTTTTTTCTATGAACAAGGAGTAGGTCTCAAGTCGTCCATAACCGTGGACACGGCTTCTTGAAAAGATTTAACCCTGCAGGGGTGTACCAACTTCCCATTACAAGGCTCCGCACGCACGTCCATATCTCTCAGTTGATACCCATCATAGGCAACCATTTTATGATTTAGTTCCAAGAGATCCAAAACGACAGGTCCCTCTAACTAACAACGAATAAATCCGGGTGGCCCCCGGGGAGTCGACACCCAAACCAAAAGATGGCCACACTCTCGGATCGGACTCTTCCGTCTCAACAGGGTTTGGGTTACCGAGACGCCTCACGTGAGGCCTCGGACCCTCGCCGGTCAAAGGTGGACCAACAGGGAAACCATGTCTCCGCTGGTCCGGGTTGTTTAAAAAATTGCGAGGGGATCCACCAAGCACACACACGGGGTTTCAAATGGTAAATCAGCTCGGGCCACCACTAGAAATGTTTGAAGCTAGATAGGTAAGAAAAGGGGACCCCATAAAATCCCACACGCGGTTAGGCACGCTCGGTCTTAACACCAATACCCGGAACTCGGATCCTAGGTAACTCGAATGGAACAAAGCGTCGGGGCGGGATAGCCTAGACCTTCCATCCTTCGTCGAATATAGTCAACATTATAATAAACATATCATCAACAACAATATAATAATGTGATATCCCAACCCAAAGAGTAACAGGGTAACATCGTAGCATCCTAAGCATGCATACTAAGCAAGGGCTGAGCAACGAGCAATAGTAACATAGCAGTACAAGGTTTGCTGGGAGGGGACATGGCTGGATCGGTTTGAAAGAGGCTGTAAACATGTGGTAGGATCAAACATCGAAGCTATCCTAGACTAGCATGCAAACTGCTAGTTGAAATAGAATGGATCATAAGTAATGTATAGTCCTTGCCTGTTGATAAGTCGGATTCCGAAGGTGTAGTTGATCGCAAGCTCGCATCGTCTCCGAGAGGTACCCGCGAAGCACACAAGACGGTAAACACTGGACAACAATCAAAGAGAAAGCATCTATTACTACGAGGCAAACACGAGCAAGCATCAACAAGAAGCAACACGAGACATCCCACCTACCGTCGGGAGCGGTTACTAACAATTTAAGTGGAGTACTCGTCACACATGACGATACCGCACATTTACGGTGGTTCAAGTTTTTTAGCTACAGGTGAGAAAAGGTTATTAACATGGCAAGCACAGAAGCATGGCTTATCACACAAACATGGCAAGATGTGAAGCAAAATATAAACTACCTAAACTAGTCAATTTAAGTGGGGTGAAATCCTAGACATGGCAAACTATTGCGGACCCCACGATAAAATTGAATTTGGTACTGTTTTTCCCCAAAAAATATTTTATTATTTTTATTAGCAAGCAAGAACAGCAAAAACACAATCTACATGCAATTCTAGTCAAGTTACATATAAGAAACATTTTAAACAAAGCAACGGTTAAAAAGTTATTGCAATTACAGTTTACAGGGGCAGGCAGTGCAATTAGCAGGTAAACAGCATGTAAACAAGGTCAAACATGGCAACAAGCAACATTTTATTAATCTACGCACAAAACGGAGCAACTTTCATGTAGAAAGCGTCTCCATCGGAGCTACCGGTGAAAAGATACAGGCACTCGCAAAATTATAACTAAATCTGCCTAAATAAAAAATAAACAGAGGAAAAAAACAATTAACAGGCCGAAACAAGACTACTGGGCCCATCAGAAGAAAAAAAAGAAAAAAAAAGGCGCTCAACTTGCTGGGTCGTGGTCCAGGCTGGAGAGGCCAGCCGGCTGGGGTGATGGGCGAGCTGGGCCGCGGGACCTAGCAGGCCGGCCCTCCTGGCTCTAGCGGCTGGATCGGGAGGTGCTGCTCCTCCCGACTGGTGAGGGCGCCGGCGGCGCCGTCCGACGTGGCACGAAGGGCGGCTGGAGGCTGGAGGCTGGAGGGGCGCCAGGTGAGGGCGGCGGCGCGGATCCAGGCATGGAGGGCGCTGGCGGCGGACGTGGGGAGCAGCGGCAAGCTCGGCTTGGGCTGCGAGCTCCGTGGGCGCCATGGTGGCTCCTGGACAATGAGAGAGAGGTCACGGGGAGAGAGGGAAGAGGGATTAGGGGAGGAAGGGGAAAGGGAGGGCGCGCAGGGAGGAGAGAGGGGCGACCTGGGGCGACTGCGGCTCCGGCTAGCCGGCGTGCTGTCCGTGGAGGCGCCCGGCATGGTGGAAGGAGAGTTCGGGAGGAGGAGCTCCACGGGAGGCGGTCTCCAACTGGTGACGTGGCACGCAATGGTTCGTCAGATCTAGATCGAACGGCTGAGATCGTCTGATCCAGATCTGGAGGCTAGGTTTGGACAAAAAAATAGGGTATTTTGTGCCAGATCTGGGGCTGGTTGCTGCCTAGGTGCTTAGGGAAACCCTAAGTGGGGTGGTGGTCTTTATATAGCCCCGGTGGCTGGCGGTTTGCAAAAACATCCGCGGTTTTTCTCTCGCGCGCGCGGTGCTCACGTTTCTGACCGCCGGGGGTCCGCAGTACCTCCGATTCGGGTAAAACTTCGAACTGCGCGATCAGCGCGTCGAGCCGGAGGCGTTCACCTCGCGTTGGAACCGTTCCGAGAACACTTTCCGGCGCGCTATAAAAATAACCCATTTAATTATTAAACGGGGTTTTCGTTCCGTTGGCTGCGGCTGGTCTCGTGCGGTTTTCGCGACGGTGATCGGGCGAAACCCGGTGTCGCGAAGGTCGAGTGTCAGGGTGGCAAGGGTCGGTCTCCGTCCGATACGAGATAAGAGGGGGAAAATAATCGCCGATCGATAAATCGGGGATGCAAACACCGCAAACAAATCAGGCAATCAATCAATTCACACCGAAAACAAAATTTGTAATTTTTTTGTGAAATCTGGGCTGTTAAACCGGCGTGCCTTCTTCTTGAGACCTGGAACGACTGTGAGTGATCTTCTGAGCAGGAGTGGAACCTTGGGTCGAGCTCTATTCCATCGTTGATCGAGTGGTTTCGAATAAACTTGGCGAATTCATCTCGTCTTCTATCTGGGTCGTAGTATTCGCCGGTCTGAGTTTCGGAGTCGTTGTCCTGTCCCGTGGTGGGTGCCCGGGTGGCGGCGTGTCTTCGAGTGGCTGGCAAGGCTTCTGTCACACGTTTCGACTCCTCGAGTGGTGTTTCTGTGAAGAATTCTTGTACTTGTTCCAGCGTCCTGGTTGGCTTCGCGGTCGTGGCTTGTGCTCTCCTTCTGGATCGTCGAGTTCTTTTCCGTCGGTGATGACCTTGGTAGTCGCCAAAATATTGGACTTGGTCCAGCTGCGGGCCAAGCCATCTTGGTGGTACGATGGAGAGATTTGCGATGAACTTGAGTTCCTCGAGTGGGTTGGATCTTGTTCGAGCCCTTGAGTTGTGACTTGCTAGAGATGGGGCCGCCGAGATCGTGATTCCAACCTCTGTAGGTCCCATAGACGGCGCCAATTGAAGAGGATCAGCCTAGGCATATCCCATGGTCAGGGACCCTGGGTTAGATCGTAGAGAAGAAACAGGTTGGTGATACTCGTCGGTGATATCGTTTGTATTATGAGAGGGGGCGATGATAGTGGAAGTCTAGGCGAATTCGCACAAGACCAGAGGTGTTTATTGTAGATTGGATGTCCCAGAGGCGTCCCCCCTCCCAGCCTTTATATACTAGGCTAGGTCTCGGGGAGTCCGTCTCAGCTTACATGGACGATTGCCTAATTCTAGCCTTGCCTTGAACGCCAAGTCTTGACTTCCATATTAGTCGCGGTCTCCTACGTCGGTGCCTAGAGTGGGCCATTCGTGGTCCTGTCGAAGCTTCCAACGGGCATTTTGTCTTCGTATGCACCAGGTATCCTCACACGCAGGAGTCGTGGGGTCACCCCCTCGTCAGACGGTCCGGATCGGACCACCAGATCTAGACGTGGGGAGAGGTTGGCGGGGGATTGGTGGATGCGAGGCAAGTGGCGGTGGTGGGTTGGGCAGACACGGAATGGGAGAAGCTAGAGCTAGGGTTGTCTATTTTTGGTAGGCAACACCTACTATTTATAGTAGGTGGCTGTTTGGGGTTGTTTTGGGCCAAAGAATAGTATGTTTGGGCCCGATTTTCAGGTGGGCTAGAATCCAAAGATCAGAGGGGAATCCTGGGGTCCGGCTAACAGTGCACGCAACATTTTATAAATACGCCCGGCGTTCACCTACCTGACAAAGTCGGAATTACACCGGCTACTATGCCTGGCACATCCGATCGTTTAACTACCTGACAAAGTCGGAATCGCACGAAAAACGAAACACATCGTCGCAATATAATAACCACGTCGTCTACAACGTTTAACGCCAAAAAAGAACGTCGAGCACCTCCCGATAAAATAACCCATTTAAATATAAATGGGGGGTTTCCGCACCAATGGTGATGGTTAGTCCTGTGCTGGAAGTTGCGACGGTGCTCGGGTGAAACCCGGTGTCGCAACGGGTCATGTGCCGTTGTGGAAAGGCTCGGTCACGCATCCGGTACGAGAAAGAGGGGGAGAATATTCATCAATTAATAAAGCGGCGAAGCAAATACTGCAAACAATTCTAGCAATCAAAAAAATAAAAAAACAACCAAAAGTGTTAATTTGGGTGAAAATCCCGGGTTGTCACAATACAACACCACCAAAAAGGGATCTCGTCCCGAGATCCTGGACGATTCGGGGGAGAGGGGAGAGAAAAGAGAGTCGATGATCTTCAACACCACCAACAAGGGACTCTTCTCCATGTCGACGATGAACTTCCGTCGAGAAACTTTCCGCAGGGAGATGGCGACGTCGAAGAACGAAGCCATCAGGAGATCAAGAGGAAGAACGACAATTAAAAACGACGATCAAGGGAAGTACTCTCAATCAAATCGTGAGGATACTAGGCAAGAGGACTGAAGTCAACGGATGACCAAGATGTAAACCAGAGTCAGATAGACTAAAGGTACTACAAGATTTCTGAACCTGATATCAGAATCGAGACAATACGCTGCAAGAAAGGCATTGTAACGGTTCTGAAACTCCACTTACTCGAGATCCTAAAGTTTGAAAGGGGACAAGGCGAGAGTTAAAACACTTACGTCACTTGTCCTTACAAGAGCAAGGGTAAGGAGTAAAAGATTCCTACTCTCCGATAACTAACTTAGTAACTACAAAATAGTTTTTTTCCAGACTCGACTTCGGCCAGAAAAGGGATCATGCGGTCAGTAAGGCTCTGATACCAAGTTGTAAGGCCTAATATGCGGTACTGTTCCAGATCTAGATGTTTCCGTCCTTATCCGGGGACGAAGCACATATCGGTCCCACCGCGACATATGACGCTGCCATTTGCCCCGGATTTCCAACATGATATCACAACATTACAGCTACAAGGATACAACATCTCATACAATCGGCATAGTACTACCTTAATACATTAAATCAGCGGAAGATACATGTCTGAGTACAAACTACAATCAAATGCCTAGTGGCAAAGGTAAAACACACCATTCCCACGTCCACACGGGTCCAGGCTCTCCGCCAGGATCCGCCTAACTAGTCGTCTTCGAGTCTCCGTGAGGGAGTCTAAAAGAAGGGTCGTCGAGCTCCTCTGAAGTCCAAGATCGTTTGGATAACGTGCATAGAAGAGAAAACAAGGGGTGAGCTATAGCAACAAGTCTTGTAATTAACTTCTCACGGTAAGATGGGGGAAGTGGTTGCGGTTGCAGCCGCACTAGCAATATATGAGGTGGCTAATGATCTATTTAAAGTAAGATGAGAACCAAGCATTCGATGAGGAATCGCCTCCAACAAGTCTTGCTATCAGCTAATTACGCAAATATAAAACCTATCCTATCCTTGTCCTCCCCTTCGCATCCCGACGAAGAAGAAGAAGCCAAGGCACTCACACGTTGATCAAGTTATTAAGATTATCTCAGTCGTTGTTGTCTATGAACAAGGAGTAGGTCTCAAGTCGTCCATAACCGTAGACACGACTTTTCGAAAATATTTAACCCTTCAGGGGTGTAGCAACTGCCCATTACCAGGCTCCGCACGCACGCAGAGATCTTACAGTCGGACCCATTAAAGACACTCATTGAAGAGTTGTTCTGAGAGATCCAGACGTCACAGTCCCTCTAACTAACAATGCACAAATCCGGGTGGCCCCCGGTGAGTCGACTTCAAAACTCAAAAGCTGGTCGCGCTCTCGAATCAGTCTCTACCGTCATAATGAGTTCGGGATGGCTAACCCTCACCGGGGCAGGCACCCCTAGCTCCCTGAGGTGGACCAACAGGATATACCATCCCACTGGCCCAGTTTGTTGTAAATCCACTGGCTGTAGACCAGTTACGCACACGTTTTCTCAACTGGTAAAATCAGCTTGGGCCACCACTAGAAATGTTTTCATCTAGGTAGGTAAGACAAGGGAATCCCATAGTATCCCACATGCGGTTAGGCACGCTCGCCAAGAGACACAATACCCGAAACTCGGGACCTAGGTGACTCGAATGGAACAAAGCATCGGGGCGGGATAGCCTAGACCTTCCAACCTTCGTCGAGTATAGTCAACATTATAATAATCATATCATCCACAACAATATAATAGTATGATAGCTCAAATCCAAAGAGTAACAGGAGGTAACAGTTGATAGCATCCTAGCATGCATACTAAGCAGTGGCTGAGCAGCGAGCAATAGTAACATAGCCGAAAAAGGTTTTCTGGGATGTGGAGGACATGGTTGTTTGGGTTTATTTGAGAGGCATGAATATGATGTGGTAGGATCAAGCAATCGTTTTGTCCTACACCTAGGCGCGAGTGAGTTGAAAGTTATAAGCATGATATATGCTCCCCCTTACCTGATGAGAAGACGAAACTGAAGGTGTAGTCGATCGCAAGCTCGCATCGTCTCCGAGAGTAACCGCGGGAGCACACAAGAAGGAAACACTGGAAAAGGCATTCGACCAGCAAACATCTATTACTACGAAGCAATCACGAGCAAGAATCAACAAGAAGGCAACACGAGACACCGCGCTACGGTATCGCATCTATCGCCGAGAGCGGTTACTAGCAGGTTAAGTGGAGTATCGGTTACACACGACGGTACTACACGTTTTATGATGGTTAAAGTTTTTTAGCTACACAACAGGAGCAAAGGTTGTTAACATGGAATCTCACTCAAGCATGGCACATCACACAATCATGGAAAGAGGTGAAGCATAAATAAACTATCTAATGTAGTCATTTTAAGTGGGGGGTAAAACCTATACATGGCACCTATTACGCACCCCACAATAATTATTGAATTTGGTATTGATCTACCCTAAACACAATTTTATTATTTTTATTAGCAAGAAAAAACGTCATAAACATGATTTACATGAAATTCTAGTCAAGTTACATATAAGAAACATTTTAAAAGGAGCAACGGTTGAATATATACGATCTATTACATTTACTATCGCAAGAAGTGTAAATAGTAGTGAAAGAACATGTAGACAAGTTCAAACATGGAAAAGAAGCACATTTTATTAATCTACATGAAAAACTAAGAAAGTTTGACGTTGGAACCGTCCCAATTCGAGCTACGAGCAAAAAGACACGGGCATCGCCAAAAAACTATATAATCTGCCATTTTTATCTATCCAGAAAAAATATAATCGTCTCGAGCCGAATTACACTAAACGGGCCTAATATGGGTGAGCGCTGGTTAATTAACTAGTGCACATGGCACACAATAGAAATTGGGCCAAGCCCAGCTTCAACAGGAAAAAAAAGGAAAGCTCACCATGGGCTGAAAAAAAGGAAAGGTCACCATGGGCTGAGACCCAGCCGGGGGATGGTGCGAGATAGAGGGGCTTCTCCCGTGGGAGAGAGGAGGCCACGGGACGCGCGGTGCTGGTGGGCCGAGCCAGGGAAGATGGGCCACTTGCGCTGGAGAGGCCCAGCCGAGCTCGCTGGATCGGGAACCTCCCGTTCCCGACTGCAACGGCAGGGATGGCGGCCGGCGGCGTGGCAGGCGGCCTCCGGTGAAGGTCCGGCGAGGAGGAGGCCGAAGCGGCGCGGATCGGGTGAAGGGGTGGCCACCGGCGAAGGAAGGCTGCCGGATCTGGCATCCAGGCCATGGAGGTTGCGAGCTCTGCTCGAGAGGCATCCATGGCGGCTCGGCCTCGAAGGAAAAAAGAGAGAAAATGTGAGAGGGAGAAAGAGGGAAGGAGAAGGAGAGGAGGGGCGCGAGGGGGCGACTTGGCGCGACGGCGGGGCGATCTCGCCGGAGCAGGGCACGATGGTGCTCTGCCGATGGGGATAAGGAGGCGGGGTCGGGGCTCGGGCAGGAGCGCGGAGCGTCTCGGGCGAAGCTCCACGGGCTGGTGGGGAATTTCGATGATGTAGCGCCCTCCAGTTCGTTCGATCTGGATCCGGCGGTCCGGATTGGACCACCATTTCTGTACACGGGAAGAGGTTGGTGGGGGATTGGTGGATACGAGGCAACTGGTGGCGGTGGGTTGGGCAGGCACGGAATGGGAGGAGCTTGGGCTAGGCTTGTCTATTTTTTTTATAGGAAGCACCTACAATTTATAGTAGGTGGTTGTTTGGGGTTGTTTTGGGCCACAAAATAGTATGTTTGGGCCCTATTTTCAGGTGGGCTAGAATCCGAAGATAAGAGGGGAATCCCGGGGTCTGGCTTATAGCGCACGCAACATTTTATAAATATGCCCGGCGTTCACCTACTTGACGAAGTCGGAATTACACCGGCTACTATACCTATCACATCCGATCGTTTAACTACCTGACAAAGTCGGAATCGCACGAAAATCGAAACACATCGTCGCAATACGATAACCACGTCGTCTACAATGTTTAACGCTAAAAAAGAACGTCGAGCACCTCTGGTAAGTAAGCATATTCTTAAAAGTTTCTCGTAGGTCGCCAATCAGGGAGGCGGCTAACTGGAACTTTATCACTATGTCATCCACATAAGAATGCACATTGCGCCCTATTTGCTCCTTGAGGCAGTTCTGCATCGTTTTTCATAGGTTGCTCCTGCATTCTTCAAACCGAAAGACATAGAAGTATAGCAAAAATCTCCAAAGGGGGTGATGAAGGATGTCTTTTCCTGGTCCTCAATGGATATCTTAATCTGGTGGTACCTAGAGTAGGCATCGAGAAAACATAAGAGCTCACATCTCGCAGTTGAACCTATAATTTGATCAATGCGGGGCAGAGCAAAAGGATCTTTCAGAAAGGCTTTGTTTAGGTGTGTGTAATCAATACACATACGCCAAGTCCCGTTATTTTTCAAAACAAGGACCGAGTTTTCCAACCACTCAGGATAAAAAACTTCCATGATGAACCCGACGTCTAGGAGCCGGGCTATCTCTTCTCCAATAGCATCTCTTCTCTCGTCGTTGAAATGACGGAACAATTGCTTCACCGACTTCCGGTTTGGATCTGTTTTAAGGTGATGCTCAGCGAGTTCCCTAGGGACGCCTGGCATGTCAGAAGATTTCCATGCAAAGATGTCCCGATTCTCACAGAGGAACTAGATGAGCGCGCTTTCCTATTTATCAGAGAGCCTGAAAGCTCCAGAATGATCAGAGGGGGAGGGGGTGAATGATCACTTCTAAAAATTCTAAGGAACTTAAAAGGAATTCATGCAAACTACGAAGGACTATAGGCATCTCGAAGGAAATACAGTATCGAAATACATGCATGCCTCAAAAGGATATGGAGCGAAGGAAAACATCGAAGACAAATAGGCAACGAGTAAGTACTTAATGTAAATGCGAGAAGTAAAAAAAGCTTGACACGATGATGTTTGGTAAACCAGTTCACGCTCTGCAAAGTGCTACGTCTAGTTGGAGGGACTGGTGATTGAACACCTAGAGAAAAACTCTCTCCGTCCTATTCTCCGCTGCAACAAAATCCTCGAGCTTGTCCAGTTTTCACTCGTGGTAGATGATTCAGGACATCTCCGAGACCTTTACAAACTTCCTTTAGCAGCGAAAATTTCTCTTCAACTACTTGACAGGCAACGCCTAACCGTCTAGGAGACTTGCAGTTCTCCAAGATAAAAAGATCGGCTAATCTCAACCTAAGTCTTTGTGAATTGCTCAACTCAGTTCGGACTTGGGTTTTGGTTTTCTCTCGATGGATCTCTCTTGGGATGCTCACAGTACTTCTGTCTTAGAATCTTCAGTGAAGCAGCCAACACGAAATGGCGGGTAGGTGCGGGGTATTTATAGTTGGCGATCCCGATGGGTAAAATGACTGAAGTGACCAGATGCGATCGCTTGACGCGTGTCTCCAATGGTCGGATTCCAATCACTGCGCAACTTTACTTGAGGAACAAGTAAGCTAACTTACCGAGCGAGTTCTCTCTCGAAGGCACGAAGTGCGATGACTTTGCCTTCGAGCTATTCACTCGACTCAATAAGATTTCTCTCGGTAGGCTTTCGTGGGTTTAGGTTGAGCAAAGCAAATTCACTTCGACTAAGATCTCAACTAGCAAACCCCTCTTGATAGTACGGTTTTTCCTACGACTCAAGAAAACAAAGAGAAACTAGTAAAAAGACTAAGTCATCGACCAGCTTCAACTATCTCCTCGTTGCGCTTTTTCTTGAGAGAAACTTCTTCTTCAATGACATTTTTAGGGGTCGTCTTCCTTCAAAGGTTTCGGTAGTTGACTGCAGCTTCGCTGCAGTGAGTTTTCCTTCGACCTTCTACTTGCAATCTCCATTCTTTCGGAACCTAAGTATATGTCAATACTCGAAAACAATATTAGTTCCACTTCTGCTTTGTCCAACAATCTCCAAAACCTTCAGGGTCAAAACTTGCTCTTACAATCTCCCCCTTTTTGGACGATTGTTGACAAAACAGGCATCGATAAATAATTGAAAAAGTTTTCAATTTTCGATGATAAACCGGTGCTAAGATTGATGAAGTACTCCCCCTTGATGTATGCACGAAAGATAAGAATTTCCTGTTAAGTGCATATTTGACAAGTAGAGTGTCGAGGGAAAAACATCATAATCTTATCGAGTGAAATTGCATTCCAGATAATATCCAATAAGAAATATGCAATCTCCTCGAATGACCTGTTAACTTATATGACAGATAACTTCCTGCAAAAGGTTAAGTATCGCAAGCAGCAGATAGATATCTTACGATAAAAAATTCACAGACCTACTTAGAGTTAGTTACAACCAGATCAAATAGCAAAGCCCTTAACCCCGTTGGCAAACTAATTTCTTTGATGCCACTACATCTCCCCCTTTTTGGCACAACATACAAAAAGACGAGAGAATCGGGTCGAAAGAAATCCCTACTTGCTTGGGCGGCGCTGGCGACGTCGAGAAGATTCGGCGAGCGTAGAAGCACGACGAATGGGGCGACTGCCTGGAGGAGTAATCTTCGTGTGGAATGAGTGGTGATCTCTAGAAGATTCCAGCTGCGATTCCTGCGGGGTCCCGGGGCTTCGAGGGAATGGAGAGCAAACTCTTGCTTGGCGTGGAGGCGCTTCATTTTCTCGAAGTCGGAAGAAATGGTGTTCACTGTGATGTGATAGTAATCATCGACACTGAGCACGTCCCTGTTCTTCGCCAGCAGAGGGATATTGAAATCCGGGCGATATACTCGATCATCATTGGTCCAGTTCATGTTGATATGGGGAGGATATTCTTCGAAACCGCATCGTTGAAGTTGACCGAGGGAATTGAATTTCCGCAGTCCTTTCCAATCACGGCGAATACATTCACGCAGCATCTGATTATTGTTCATGGTATTATTGCGCAAATGGTTGATCTCATCCATCATCTTTTGCTTCTAAAGGAAATCTTGGTCAATGTGATGTTGAAGAATTTGCTGGGACCGAAGAGAAACCTCCATGTGGTGCACTGGCTTGATAAATTTCGAGCGAATATTACGCTCAGCCATTTGGGCGCGGATGCCAGTGTGTTCTGCAAACTGATCGTTGGGTCGAGTAACAATCTGCAATACTTCCCTGACTGGTGGAGTGAAAATCTTCGGGAATATTGATACGAGGAATGGCACGTCCCGAGAGTAATTGCAGAGCGCCATGAACCAAGGTGCATATGGCTTGTGGGAATTGTGATCATCGGCACAAGACACCAACGTGCGAATAAAGTAGTCTTCAAAATCGAAGGGATGGCCGTGGACTAACTTCAATAAAGCAAGTTGCACATCATGAGGAATTGTAAAATCATCGTGCACATTGAGCATTGACATCAAGGTCTTTGAAAGAATATAGAACCATGTCTTTTCTTCAAAAACCAAATGCCTCGGCTTGGGCTCAGCAGGGTAGTGATCTCCTACGTCATCTGGATTCATCAACGAAGAAAATTCAGCTGGAGTTGGGGCAGGCAGGTCATAAATCTTGTGTGGTAAACCTTCGAAACGAGGAAAATTAATAATGACCAGAAATAGATCAATAGTCATATGGAACACTTGGCCTTGAATCGTATAATCAAATTTCCACGTCTTAGAATTCTCAGGATCACCAGTGACGTACAGCGTGGCATAAAAGTGCTTGATTATCTCGGGATTGTAGCCACAATCGAGAGCGAACATTTTATGAGCATGCAGACCATCAATTGTTTCGGCAACATTCTCGAAACAAGAAGTTGCGTACACCGAAGGCATATCAAGATACTAATGTTGGAAAACTCTCGCCTTGTTGTACAGCACACGGGTGTAGTAGATGGCTTGCTCTTGGGTCCAAAACTGAAGAGAATATGCATTCTTGGGCTTCTCGTAGGGATTGTCCCGAAGAAAAATGGCTTGTGTTCTCGCCTCTTGAAGATAGGGCCTCCTCGAGGAACATCAGGGCGGAACAGGGGCAGCATTTCTCTCGGATGAGCAGAATGAAGCAGCTCATCGACTGGAAAGACTTCAGCAGCATTATCTGGCATTTGATATATTTGCTCAGCAGGACGAGGAATTGAAGATGGAACATTGTCAGAACCCTCTGTTAGGTAATGTGCTAGGATCTTTTTAACCTTGCATCATGTCAAAATTTCAAAAGAAATCTTTGAAATCAAAAATCAAAAGCAAATGGGAGAAGGAACACCCCCAGATGAATTAATTCAAAAGGCCAGATAAAAATCTTCTCCAAAAATTCATGTTAGATTTTTGAAAAGTCTTATAAATGAGTGTGATCACATATCAAGTGATCTGGGACCCATCCCATGCTCATAGATTTTTCAAATATTCAAACAGTGCCTTGGAATTAAAGAAATACCCCTATTTGATTTAAGATTCAAATTATTTGAATTTTAAAAATGTTGAAATTTTATAAGTGGTTAGCCTATATTATTATGAGGCCACATAAAAAATTTCAGCATTTAATAAAATGTTTAGCTATTTTAATTGGCTAAACAGAACAAATGTCAGAAAAGAGAAATAGAAAAGAAATCAGAAAATCCTTACCTGGCGCCCAGGCGAAGCCGGCCCACCCCAGCCTAGCCGGCCCACAGGGGCAGCGGGGTCTTCTTCCCCGTCCCGCGCCTCCAAGCTGCTCGGTGGAATGCCACCAAGCTAGCTGGGCACGTCGCCGTCTCTCCAGACGCCACCTGCCCCTCCCGCGCCTTCTAGCGACGCCACGGAGACGCTGGAGACGCCGTGCGTCCATTCCCCCCCTCCCCAGTGCCTATCCTCCTCTCTCTCGCTGAACCCCGCGAAGAACAGGACGCCGCCGTCGCCATAGCTTGAAGCCCGCGTGGCCAACGTCGTTTCCGAGCTGCGTCGTGTTGTCCATCCTCCTCGCCATCCTCGACTTCGTCTTTGTGCAGAAGGAATCGAGCTCGGACGCTCTGTAGCCGCCGGAATCATCTCCACGTCGCCGCCGGACCCGCGAGCTCGCCGCCGTCGATTCGCCGCCGTTGAAGCCTCCCCAAGCTTGCCGTTGCTTCCGTTCGAACCGTGGTGAGCTACTGAGTGTTTTCCCTAAGCTTCCAGCACGCCGCGACCCCTCTATCCGTTTTCGACATAGATGCCGAAGCACGTCGCCGCCATGGACGACGATGAGGTCGCCCTTGTGCCCCATCATCTAGTCCAGCGCGCGCGTTTGACCCCCAGTGACTCTAGCTTTCGAACGTACGCGAGCTCAGCCCAAACCGTGCACTACAACTTCAACTACGACCTCGCCGCCGTTCTGTTGCCGCCGGAGACATCGCCGTCGTCGCTCCCGACCACCCCTAGACACCCTGTTGCCTCCAGAAGATGCGGACGACGATGCTGAGCAAGTTGGTGTCCTCCCCGTGGCCTCCCGTGGCCCCTAGCCCATTCCCGTGCAGCGCCGCCGTGGCTCCAGTCGCCGGCGTTTAGCCGCCGGCGAGTTAGCCAGACCCCCCCCCCCCCCCGTTAATCTCGGCTAATGACCCCCTGGGTCACTGACCAGTGGGCCCAGTGGCTTAATTAAGCCACTGGATTAATTTAACCCACGGGTTATTTAAGTCCAGTCACTGACACCCTGGACCCACATGTCAGCTGACGCAATAAATCATTTTATGAATTTCCAGAAAATCAAAATGAATTAAAGAATTCCAGAAATTCCAGAAAATACCCCAAACTTTGGAAATTCATAGAAAATTCATATTAACTCCAAATTGGACAAATAATATATGAAAATGATCAGGAGAAAATTATCTTTCCAAATATGCAACTTTCAACTATGTTTGAGTTGAATTCAAATTGGGACCGGTAGCATATGTCATTTGGTTTATTTGAATTTAATTGAAATTCAAATCAAATGATCTTGCAACTTGGACCATGGATTTGTGTTATAATTCAACCACACATCAGAGGCATATCTTATACAATTGAAGATAATTCAAAATTATCAAACAATATCATATACAACTTGGTTAATTTGAATTCAAATGTGGAGTTTGAATTTGCAATTCAATTTGCAATATACACCATTTAAATGGAATGCTCAACACATCAGTACCATGAACATCACCCTTTCAATCTTATTCATGTGATTGTGCATTGTACATTATGTTGATCCTATGATTGTCATGTTGCTGATAGAAGTGGAGCCGGAACCCGAGGTCACCCCCTACGTTGAAGACCCCGAACCCGAACCTCGTCAGCAAGGCAAGCAAACCCCCATTGATTATGTCGATAAAATCCCACTTCCCTCTCATGTCTCGCTTATGCATTGTTTAGGATGATCACCATGATTCGTTTCTACCGCATAGATGAACCCATTCCTTTGCATGACCTATCATTTTTTCACAGTAGTAAGCAAACCACAATCCTAGCAAATGTAGGAGTTGTTTGATATCATGTGGCCCCTGCAATGTTACTGCTTATTGCATGCTTAGTAAGATACCATGTTGTTACTGTGATGTGAGTCGGGATGGGAATGATCATGTTGATGTTGGTAGAAAAGTGTTGGTGAATCGACCCTAATACAAGGTGAACGATGAGAGGCTGTGTAGGAGTACACGGTGGGTTGTCTCGTTGAACACCGCCCTAGTACGAGTTCTTGTGTGGTGATCCAAGATGAAGAGTACAACCACACATTGGGCTCACTGACCCCTCTCAACTTACTAACTCATCCCTTTCGATGTCCAGATGTCGCAATAGTTTGGAGTTCTGGTAGGTCTGTGGCCTGGATGCTAAGTGAGAGAACGGCTCATCCGAGACCGGCTTATGCACCACGCACACATCACTTGGGTCCACTTCGGTAAACCGGCCGGGTTCACGATTGTGGTAACCAACCCAAGTAGGCGGCTTTCTCGGACTAGATCGGCTATGAGGTAACAGTTGTGGTGAGCATCCTCGCTGGCACCCCTTGAATGGTGTCGAGATCAAAGGCGGTAAATGATGGTCATGTGTGTGTAGCGGTACACCCTTGCAAGGTTAACAAAACTATTCGAATAGCCGCGTCCGCGGTTATGGACTGCTTGGAAAGCTTAGCTTGATTATTAGATAACTTGAACCGGATACTTCTAAAACACACCAACATAAGTGTGAGTGCTATGACGTGCTTCCTCGTGGGGAAGTCGAGGAAGGCACCATAGTGGTGTATTGGTTGGAGAAAGTAGTGGACTCGTGTACGCTTCTTACCTCAAAGTATGGTACTCGTAGTTCAGGATTAGCCAAGTCAAAGCTGGCACTTCTGCAAGTGAACCCCACCTCCCTTTACCTTGATACATGTGCATGAGTAGTATAGCTCCTATGTAAGTCTTGCTGAGTACGACTTTGTACTCACGTTTGCTTAATCTATGTTTTAGATGATGCCACTGACCCCGAAGGTGGCTTCTTCATCGAGCTGGACGACTGAAGACCAACTAGTCTAGTCCCAGTCAGACGACTGGTTCCCTCGTGGAGGGCTTGTGTTTAAATAAGGCTTCTTAAGCCATTTGTTAAACTTGTCTGTACTCAGACATAATTTGCGTCCGTGTGTGTTGTAATGTTGGATCACATGTTTGTGATCTCTGTTTGCACTCTATAAGAGTTATCAATAAAATTGTACACTTTGTAGAGAATTGCAATGGTACCTGCTGTTCATACAAGGCATGTGTGCTGCGTGTATGTTTATAACATGCATGTCTTTGTATGGGTTTTCGAGACCTTAGTTGTGTTCTGGCTGGCGGTCTTTCATACACCAAGTGGCCCTTAGATGTGCGCAGCTTGGGGCATCGCGATGCGATTGTTCGAGACTCTATCTCGTGCACACTTTGTGGTATGATCGAGCCCGCCCTAGACCCCGACTAAGTGATCGGGCTGGAGTAAGTCTATGTAAGAGTTTTGAGATAGTCGATAGTATGGTTGAGGCGACTTGTCTTTGAATATGATAGTTCACCACCCATATCATTTGACTTGTGTGCGGACGATGAGGACCCATCTCAGTTGATCATCCGGCCTGGATGGGATGCCCCTCACGTACGATGCTTTCCGAGAACGTTCTGTGCTTGGCCTTGTCTGCTTAGACAAGTGGGTACGGTTCTCGGCTCTCCATATGAGTATGCCTTAACTGGACTTGCATACGCTAACCCCGGGTCCCGACAGACTTGGTATCAGAGCAGGACTGACTGTAGGACTAGTAGCCTTGGCCGGAGTCGAGTCTAGCTTGCTATAGTTAAGTCGCCCAGCTAACCACACCTGGGAATATTGCAATTTCATGGAAGAGTTTGCACGGCGTGGGAACCAGGGACCTCCCGGGTCAGGTGGGGGAGCCGGCCAGAACAGTAACAACCAAAATCTTGGTTATCAAGGAGCCGACGCAATGCCTCAACACCAAGGACCCGGAGGAGGGGGCCAGCAAAATCAGTCAGGGCTTGCTGGATTTCAAGAAAACCCGAAACAACTCCATGACCGTGCAGCATATCACGTTTTCACCACCAGAAGTTGTCGGAGGGATAGGAAGCTGCAACGAAGAGCCGCTATGGCTGTGACTGCTGAGTCGGCTTGGCCTAGTGGCTTAATTGGTCAGAACAACCAATTACTTGGACAAGGGATGACCACCCCCCGGTGGTGGATAACCCGGGGGCTCTGGCTCTATTAGTCTCTCCACAAATTGGATGATATACACTTGACAAAGTACTCATGTACGGAGGAAGCAGCATCAACATCCTTTACTACGAAACTTTCCGCAGGATGGGACTGACCCAAAAACAACTTCAACCCTCCAACACCGTTTTCAATGGAATAGTCCCAGGAAAGTCGGCACGTCCGATAGGCAAGATCTACCTGGAGACGGCTTTTGGAAACGCCGAAAATTTCCGCTCCAAGCTCATACCCTTTGAAGTGGTAAAACTCGAGAGCCCATATCACGCCATTTTAGGCAGACCGGCTTACGCTAAATTCATGGCTCGGCCATGCTATGTCTACTTGAAGCTCAAAATGCCGGGTCCTAATGGCCCGATCACAGTGGATGGAAGTTGGTCCAGGGCAGCGGAATGTGACGAACAACACGTCAAATTTTCCGAGTCGGCATGCGCCAAAGAGGACTTGTCAGCATACCAAGAAAAGGTAGACCTGGCAGACCCCACAATCCTGAAGAAACCGACTCCCGACAACAATCCCAAGTTCCAACCGGCTCAGGATACAAAGAAAGTTGACTTTGTCCCTAGTGACTCTTCTCAGCAGTTCATCATTGGGACAGAGTTATCTGATAAATAGGAAAGTGTGCTCATCGAAGTACTCCGTGAGAATCGGGACATCTTTGCATGTAAACCCTCTGATATGCCTTGTGTCCCAAGGGAACTCGCTGAGCACCACCTAAATATAGATCCAAAGCTGAAGCCGATCAAGCAATTCCTTCACCGTTTCAACGACGAAAGGAGAAACGCTATTGGGGAAGAGATAGCCCGACTTCTTGCCGCTGGATTCATCATGGAAGTCTTCTATCCAGAATGGCTCGCAAACCCGGTCCTCGTTCTGAAAAAGAACGTGACCTGGCGTATGTGTATCGACTATACCGACTTGAATAAGGCCTGCCCAAAGGATGCCTTTGCGCTACCTCGTATTGACCAAATCATAGACTCAACTGCGGGGTGTGAGGTCCTGTGTTTCCTTGACGCCTAATCTAGTTACCACCAGATCAAGATGGCCCTTGCGGATCAAGAGAAAACGTCTTTTATCACTCCTTTCGGGATCTACTGTTATACTTCTATGCCTTTTGGCCTTAAGAATGTGGGAGCCACGTATTAGCGAATAGTGCAGAGTTTCCTCAAAGAGCAAATTGGACGCAACGTGCACGCTTATGTGGACGATATAGTGGTCAAATCCGAGCTGGCCGACTCACTCATCAGGGACTTACAGGAAACCTTCAAAAACCTGCGCAAGTACCAGATGAAGTTAAACCCGGCCAAATGCACCTTCGGGGTACCCGCAGGTAAACTCCTCGGATACATAGTATCTGAGAGAGGCATTGAGGAAAACCTGGAGAAGATCAACGCTATCATGAATCTTTAGAAGCCGGCCTCAGTCAAAGGAGTCCAACGACTCACAGGATGCATAGCCGCATTAAGTCGGTTTATCAGACGGCTCGGGGAAAAGGCAATTCCCCTGTATCGACTTCTGAGGAAATCAGACAAATTTGTTTGGGATGATGAAGCCGACCAGGCCCTAGAATCACTAAAGAAGCAGTTATCCCAGACTCCAATCTTGGCGGCTCCCAAGCCAAAGGAACCTATGTTACTATATATTGCAGCCAATAATCAAGCAGTTAGCGTTGTGACTTTTGTTGAGCGGATGGAAATCGGTAAAGAGCACCCTCAGCAGTGGCCAGTCTATTACGTCAGTGAATTTTTTACTTTATCAAAGCAACGTTACCCTCACTGGAAGAAATTGGTCATTGGTGTATTCAAGGCGAGTCAAAAGCTCAAACACTATTATCAGGAGCACCCCATAACCGTAGTCAGCTCAGCGTCGCTTGCAGATATCATCCAAAACCGGGAAGCCACGGGAAGGATTGCAAAGTGGGCTATAGAGTTGGGGGCTTATCACATCAAATATGAACCACGTACGGCCATCAAGTCCCAGGCATTGCCCGACTTCATCAATGACTGGACAGATATCCAAGCACCTCCGGAGAAGCCAGTCAACAAGTATTGGACTATGCACTTTGATGGAAGTCGACAGCTCCAAGGGTCAGGAGCCGGCGTGGTCCTTACCTCACCTAAAGGGGAGAAATTATGCTATGTTCTGCAGTTGCAGTTCACTTGCACCAACAACGCAGCAGAGTATGAAGCCTTACTTCATGGGCTACGGCTGGCTCGTGAGATGAGCATAAGTCAGATCCAATGATATGGCGACTCTGATCTCGTTTCTCAACAAGTGTCAGGAAAATGGAATTCCAAGGATCCCATAATGGTAGCTTATCGACGAGAAGTGGAAAGATAAGCCGGATTTTTCATTGGATACCAGGTAGATTATGTGGACCGTAGGCAAAACGAAGTAGCAAATGCCATGTCCCGACTCGGCTCTCAGCGAAAGCCGGCCCCTTCAAACGTATTCCTGGATGTTCTAACAAAACCGTCTGTACAACCACCAACGGAGCAAGACATAGCAGAGCCGGATCTAGAGTCGGCTTTGGTTGTTGCAATTCATGCTACACCCTCATGGGTCATACCTTACTTGGATTACAAGACTCGGGGAATCCTTCCTCGAGATGAGATTTTGGCCAGACAAATTGTCAGGAGAAGCCAATCATTTTACTCATTAATGGTGAGTTACATCGGCGGAGTGCCGCAGATGTTTTCCAGAGATGTGTCTCACCAGAAGAAGGTAGAGCCATCCTCAATGAAATACACTCTGGATATTGTGGGCACCATGTCGGCTCTCATTCGCTTGTAGCTAAAGCCTTTCGACATGGCTTCTACTGGCTCACAGCACATGCGGATGTAGAGAACATAGTCAAGAAATGTGATGGATGTCAGCGCTATGCAAAGCAAGCTCACGTGCCGGCTCAAGAACTCAGGATGATCCCTATCACTTGGCCCTTTGCGGTATGGGGGCTTGATATGGTGGGACCTTTCAAAAGGTCAGCCAACAAGAATACCCACATATTAGTAGCAGTGGATAAGTTTACGAAATGGGTCGAGGCAGAGCCGGTCAGCAAATGTGACGCTGCGACAACACTGAATTTCTTGAAAAAGATCATATATAGATTCGGCTACCCCGACAGCATCATCACTGATAATGGTTCTAACCTATCAAAAGTGGTTATGCAGCGATTCTGCCAGAACGAGCACATCCGACTCGACCTTGCATCAGTGGCTCACCCACAGTCCAACGGACAAGCCGAGAGAGCCAACCAAGAGTTACTCCGAGGCATCAAACCCCGACTCTATGTCCCCTTGAAGAGACGTCGGGTTACTGGGAGGAGGAGTTACCCTCAGTATTGTGGAGCATCAGGATGACTCCTAACAGGTCGACAGGCTATACGCCCTTCTTCCTAGTCTATGGAGCGGAAGCCGTTCTCCCAAGTGACATACGTCACGACTCATCAAGAGTCACCGCATATGTAGAAGCCGAAAACGAGATTTGGCCGCAGCTCAGTCGGCTATTTACTAACAAGATCTGTGACGCTATCATAGCCGCCGCATCAGAGGTCGGACTTTCCAGGAAGGTGATTTAGTGCTCCGACTCATACAGAAAAAAGATGGAATGCACAAGTTATCCTCTCCTTGGGAAGGACCATTTGTGGTCAACAAGAACCTGTACAGTGGATCCTACTACCTAGTTGATATACGCGAGAAGGCAGACACGCGCACATGCATGGAGGAGACTCCCAGGCCATGGAACATCGCACAACTCCGTCCATATTACACTTGAGTAGAACAGGGACATTACAGTACATTTATCCAAGTCGACACACGTCGCACTGACTTTCGCCATATTAACATATATATAAGCCGACATTCATCGCGCCGGCTTTCGCCATGTAATATACATAAGACGACTTTTGTCGCACTGGCCCTCGCCACATATACCTAAGTCGATATCTGTCGCACCGGCTCTCGCCATATTGACTCTTCTTTACTTTTTTTGTTTCATGTTATTTATTTTGCATCATACATTGCATGTTTTGCATTTTATATCTCAGAGACCTGGGGGCTTGATCAACCCTTCTATTGGTACTGAGCATGTATATTTCTTATTCAGGGGAATCGGGGAGCTCGATGACAATCATTGACTCTTTATCCGAAAACTCGGCATATATATGTAAAAATCCACATGTGTATAAGCTTATTCAGGGGCAGTAGGGGAGCTCGATGTCACTCATCGACTCTTATCTGAAGAAATCCTGGCATATACATGAACTGGCTAAACTACGCCTTAATCTTCGCCTGTATAGCTCAAGCTCATACGACCTACGTGTACCACTACAAGAAATATGCTAATACACGACGCTATATTTTAGTCGCTACATCGTCGCGGGTTTTAATTCACGACGATCTTACGACGAAAAACCAAGCGTCAAAAACGAGGCGTCAAAAACTGAAAGCAACGACGTTTTGGTAGAAATCGTCATAACTTTCACGATGATTTCTGGATCGTCGTAACCTTTACGACGATCCTAAATCGTCGTTGGCAAGCTAACCCAATCCTACGTGGCAAAATTGCGACGAAATCGAAACGTCGTGGCTGAAATCAGCCTAATTCATTTGAGCGGATTACATGGGCTTGATTTAAAATTTGGGCTTTTCTTATTGGGCTTCTTTTCAAGCCTTAGCCTATTTTCAACCCATTCTAGTTTTTTTTCTAATTCTTTTGATCATTATAATTCGGGTCGTGGCCTCTTAGAGCCCACAGTCCACTTTCATATTTTTTCTGTTCAAATTCAGCAACTTTTTTTCCTTTTTCAACATTATCTTTTGATACTGGTCCCACTAGTCAGATATGTCCTCTTTTGACATTCATCCCATATTGCAAGATTATTTTACAATCGAGCCTACTGATCAGGTTTTCATTTCACACGTTTTCAAATCACATACACAATGACAGAGTTAACACATGAACTTCATACAAAAAAATAGTAAATTAGTCCAGCAACTCGCCACACCCATCACAACTTTCTGATTTATTACAATCCAGCAGCTCGCCACACCTAGCAACTTCTGCTCGCCACACTCTTTGGTCTGAATCCCATTCTCCCTGGCACCGGCTATCAGGCACCGACTTCCAGCCCATGCTCCCAGGTGTTGCCGCTTCTCCTCAGCGTGGAGCCCTGATCTAGATCCACCGCTTCTCTGATCCAGATCCAACCCCAGCCCAGACAGTGCTAATCCAGATCCGCCACTCCTCTGATCCTACAAATCCAATTCAGAGGCAGCATCAATAATTTGAGAAACTTCAAGTGTCTAATTCAGAAACAGCAAGTGTCCAATTCGGAAACTGGAAGTATCCGTTTGATAAACTGGAAGCACAACAAGGTACTCCAGGCAGGAAAACATCAGCAAACTGGAAGCACAACACTATATGTTCGAGCACGTCCCTTCTCTTCCCTAGCTGTTCGAGCCTCGCCGCGATCATCCCTTGCTGTTCTATCATGAACAACACTATCGTCTCAATCTCAAACAAAGGGTAACAACATGAGATCATCTTAAATAAGGGATTAAGAAGCATGAAATCGATATGACTATGAAGAATTTATTACCTCATCATCAAGCAGCTTTGAGAAATCTTCCAGGACGTGTCGACGGTCGTGGTTGCCTTCCTTTGTTTGCTCCATGTACAACTTCACTCTTGCCTTGATTATCTTGTAGTTGAAGTCATACCTGAACGAAAAAAATGAATTTCAGAGGACTAAAACAGAGCAGCAGAACAGACGAGCACTAGCAAACATGAAGAAAAATTGCACGATCTTTTTAGACATATCCCTGGTGGCCACTTAGTCGGGGGGATAAAAATACAAAACAATGTGATGGCACATATCCTACATACGAATCATGAAGCAGCAACTCGTTGCTTTGGGGACACATCGAACACTATGTGATGGCACCGGTCCAACATATCTATAGGTCACTTGCAATGCCTTTTGGATGTGAAGCTTGGCTATTTTAATTTGTGGCCAGACAAAAATAACAAGGCTAAAGCTACGACAGTATACTAAAATCTATATTTGCTTCCATGTAATAATAGCCAATAATAAAGGCACATACTCACGTAAAACCCAGTTTGTTGTTAGTTTCTTGGAGAAGTTCACCATTTCCTTCAGTGTGTTATAACCTACAGGTGAAGAGATAATTCTTCTGTCAGAAAAAAATCAGATAAGAGCATAGAAACTTTGCAATGAGAGAGAGGTGAACCTTTCTCAAAATGGAGCTAGTAAACTGATGATTACTTCTTGAGATCCAGTCGCATGCACTGTCTAAACCATGAAGCACAAGCACAAGCTACAACATGTACATGCCCTATATATTCCCTATACATGTCGTTTATATGCATTGTAGATGCCCTGTAGATGCACTGTATATCCAAGTTGAATTAACTGAAGCAGAACTAGTTAACTAAAATATTCAAATTTTAATTAAATTGTTCAATTTTAATTAACAAGCAGTGTAAATCCTCTACTAACAAGCAATGCTACTCCAACTATTCTACTTCTACCACATTTTTGCGTCTATAAAGGAGATAAGAAGAAAACTAGATAGTCTGCATTGGATGCATCACTGGATTATTAGTTGTACCTAATCTCACCTTACCCAAGTGGAAATTCTGCATTGGATGGTTGACAGCAAGAAGAAACAATCCTATTCAAATTATTAAAAACTAATCCAAAGGAAACAAGTTCAAATTATTCAAGTGCGAAAACAACACAATACCATAGATTATAGTGGTACAGTGTACAGTTTGCCATTGCTAGTTTTCAACTAAAAACAGTGGTGTAGTGCATGTAAAATTACTCCTGGTACAATTGCAAGAACCCGATGAACCCTGGGTTGGATGAGGGAGTAAAGGTTACTACACGTAAATAGTAGTATAATAATAGTAAAGCACCAGAGTCGATATATTACTACATGTAATTATGTAAATGGTAGTAAAACATGGGAACCTGATACACCCGGAGATAGTGCGGCTCAAGTGTTTCTTTACTGTGCAAGCAATTGCTTCACCTTCGTGGTCAGTATTAGATGCAAGAGTAAAAAAAACTCTAGAGACAAGAAAATAGCAATGATAACAAGAAACAATCAACAATGACTTCATAACGGAGGGGAAGTCGACATGTTAAAAATTAACACAAGAACATATATCAAGGAAGAGGGAATGTTCTGAGAAATCCAATCAACAGACTGAGCTGACGCTTGAGCTGTCTGTTGCACATGCCGAGCCATATTCCTATAGGCAGGAAATTGAAGAATTGAAGTAATCTCGGCAAGAGTCATCTTGGCCAGAGTCGTATCGGCCAGAGTTAAGTAGACGGCAAATAAAATCTGTAACCCCCAAACGTGGAGACTGGATGGACATGGAGAAGGAAGTAGAAGTTAAGATGAAGTTTCTGAAAGAATCAAATGAAAACTTACAGGCACAAGTGAAGAACACTCAAGAGGCAAATATAGAGCTTATTTCTATTCTTCAGTAACTGGAAGAGACCATAGAAGTACAGAGAGCGGAGATCTGGAGCTTATATATAACCTGAAAATATGGAGCTTACATATAAGCTGAAAGAAACCGGTGTGGCAAAAGGGCAGGATCCTCGTGTTTCAAACAACAGTGAATTGCAAATTGAAAATCTTACATCACAAATATGTCAACTGGAAGAGGAACTTAGAAATAAGGAAATGATGCATGATGGCAGTTTTACCGACTCATCAATGTTTAATGCCAAAGAGTTAAAGAGAAAGTGTACCGACCTTGAGCTGAGGCTGCTACTCACCACCACCACAGGACGGTAAAGATAGATGTGCAGCTCTCTCAGATTTAAAAGTTTTGACAAGATGTAAACAAGCTGTTGTTGCGCTGTCTTACACCGACCACCACATCTCTAAATGATGAAGCACAACATAATTAATCATGATCTATCAAAAAATTCGATCTCTAAATGGGAAACATGAGACAAGATGGCACACCCCCTTTTTAGGCTGTAAATGGCCAACCGCGGACAATCCAAACGCACTAATACCAAAACCAGAGAAGCACTCCAGGCATTTCACCACGAGAGCAGAGGCGCGGAGCTGCAAGGGAGTAGCGATTGTACCTCATCCTTATTTTAGCTACAACGCCTCATTTTTTCTTTTTTATCAGAATTCAAATATGGAAATCTTAGTATCATTATGATGGAATGTTGATCAACTGATCGGCGTAGGCGCTTAGCAGTGTGAATCACATATCTAAAATTGATGTTCTGTTTTGAAGTTTGTGGGTGTCAAATGGTTTCATGCGCTCTATATACAATCCTTATTGGAAAAATACTCCATCCACAAATTAATATAAGATGTTTTAGATCACTACTTTAGTGAACTAAAACGTCTTATATTAGTTTACAAAGGGAGTACCACTTAATGCTCCCTAGCAGTAAACCAGGAATTAGAGTTGCTATTATTCATGTTCCTATAAAAGAGTGAAGAAACTACCAGCATTACAGGTGCTATTAATCATGTTCCTATAAAAGAGTGAACAAACTACCAAGATTTCAAAAAGGTAACACAGATTAGTTGAGTTAGTTAATGATCAATTTTTAGTTCATAGCCAACACCGGAGATTGACACAAAACAAAAGTAGGCAAACAACATATTGAATTGCACACGCAGCTAACATTACTGGAAAAATGCATGTTGCTTCTGAACCAAACATGTAAAGTGCGTATGTATTATGATCTACAAAAGCAGACAAGCAATTTAAGTGGCAAAATTAGTTGCCTCCAGGGAGGCAAAGAATGAACATGGGAGATTTTTAACTCTGTTTTACAATAAGCACTAACCATGTATGCCAAGGGTAAAGAGCTGTGGGTACTACTTGAGTTAACAGCGATAGTTAAAACTAATAGCTCTTTGTAATCGATCATGCTGTTGAAACTACTATATGGTTGTGTTCCACTGATCCTAGAATATCATGAAATGACAGAAGAGCGTTTCTAAACCAAACTACTAGTGTAGTGGAAGAACATCCGGCGGACTATGGTCAGCATCTGTGGGAGTAAGGAAAGTGAGGGAGGAGACGTGCGAGAGCGAGAGCGAGCACATGGATTTTCGGCTGCTGCTGGTCAGGTGGGATCCCTGCACACCCACACACAAACGACGGTCGGTCAGAATCACAACAAGAAAAGCGCATGGAAAAACAGATTGAACCCAAAAGAGAGCATCACAATCTAAATTTTCATGGGAAGGAAGGAAGGAAGAACAAGGAGATATCCTGAGGCGCTCAGAGAGGACGGAGGGCGTGATCTTCTTGTACTTGGGGATCTGCTGGCTGGAGTGGATTGACACCATCCTGATGAGTCCCCTCTCCATCAGGTCCTTGATAGTGTGGTCTGGAATCTGGAGTACGGCATCATCTGTGATGGAGTTTTTGAGAGAACTAGGAGCTGCAAGCATGCCAATGAAATCTAATCTATGGTCATAGCTGGAAGGACTCACAGATATGCTACTGTACCTCCATAACCAACTACGTGGGTGGAATTTTGGAAGAGAATCGATGCCCCATGTGATAAATATGAGTAGGGTCAACCTGAAGAGAACACCCAAAAATGCTCTGCCAGGATTTTGTAAACTGTACTACCTATGTAAAACTCAGTAATCTTCAACAAAAAGAGGCACAAATATGCAGGATTATTATCTTACAAATTGCGGAAACCCACTATTTTGCTAAAATCACTTATACAAAACCGAATGTATTTCAATTTAGGATGGAACAAAAAGAAAGAACAAGTAGCAAATTACATGTGGTATTGATTTATAGAATCCCATGAGTGTTAACAGAACTAGCACAAACAAGACTCTACATCAAGCAGAACTAACAGAACTTGTGAAAGAGGAAGGATGAGAACACACGTACCTGCCGACAAGACAAGGATGAAGGCATTATCAAGGAAGAAGAACAGGCCCAGGACGTCGCCCTCTCCAGTGGAGGTCGCCTAGGACGTGAATCTCGGGCTGTCGGGCGCGGCCTTGGATGTCCCGCAGCAGGAGTTCATGAGACGCCACGCGAGGCCGTTGGCTAGATCCGGCGACACCGAGGCCAGATCTGGCGGCCCCAGGGCCCATCCCATGTTCGCGGATGCCGCCGCCAAGACCTCCCATGTCATGAGACCATAGAACACCTGGAGCAGCAGAAGCCCCGCCGCCATCCCTAGTTGTGAGAGGGAGTAGGGCAGCGCCAGCAGCACCTGCGCCACCCGCACCGGCGACGATGAGTATTGAGGAATTAATGACATGGCGTCGTTGCCGTCGGGCAACGTAGGGGAAGAAGATAGATGCGCTAGTGAATAATACCTGGTTGGAGGCGCAGGTGAACCAGGCGTCCACGCGAATCCGCGTGCCAGAACATGTCCATCACGCTGAACCCGCCGTCGACGCCGCGCTCGGAGTCCTCGTCGTCGCCCATCGCACGCAGAGCCTCCTCCTTGACGTTCCCGTGGCCGTCGTGGTAGGACTTCCAGACCATCTCATCCTTCCCGCATGGTGTTCTGAGGCCACCCCATGAAGGGAGAGGAGCCGGAGGAGGTGGGGGATCTAGCTCGGGGTGGCTCGAGAAGGAAATAGATGAGGGAGGTGGTGGTGGAGGCGGTGAGGGGAAAGGGAGGTTAGGGTTTGAGCGCTGCGGGTGGGAGGGGATTGGGGGTATATCTATCTCTTCGCGCTTTGGCGGATCCGAAATGATCAGAGGGAAAATGCAACGAAAAATGGAAATGCATAGGAAAAAATATAGTCCAACTATAGTGAGTAGATGACATCATTTTCCAATATATATCTTTAGTTATTAAATGCCAAAATATATGTAATTTGATTAATATGTTTGCAAAGCATTCCCTTGCTATGTCATGCCACAAAGAGTTCTTTATTTCGTAGCACAGAAAAACACAAAATGTTAAGCTAGTTTTTTTTGTGAAACAAATAACAATAGAAAACCTTCGTGCATAATTTTTTGAAACGATCTTATATTTTGTACAATTGTGTATATTGAAATAGCAAACAATGTTGTTGAAGTAAGCTATATTTTCTTTGAACAAAAAAACATTTTTCATTTTCCCAGCGCAAAAAGCACGTTTTTCGTGAAAAACTACCATTTTCTTGTTTTCAAATTGGACCACTCAATTTTTCAAATATACTAAAGAAAACTTTATGTACGTTGACCAAAAAATTTAAGACCTTTGCATTATGTTATTTTATGTGACCTAGTGACCATCAAAATAACAAACTTGGAATATGGAAAATGTTTTAAAAAAGTATTCTCACAAACGAGCTATCATAAATGAAGATTAATGTCTTTCAAACCAAATGAACAATGTTATAGCCATATTCATGGCATAGTTCGTTTGAACTCATCTCTTGCAAAAATGTTCATTTTGGAATAGCAAACAATGTTGCATAATGAAGTCTCCTTTCTTTGCACGAAAATATCATTTTTCATCTTTTGAGTGCCAAAAATGAGTTTTTTATGAAGAACCTACCAAATATTAGTTGAGAATTTGCACCACACTATTTTTTGCAAATATTAAACCATGTTTTCTGTATAATTGACCACATGGTTGCATGTAAGATGTTTTCATATAACTCTCGTAGAAAGGCAAAATTTCTCCCGTTTAATTGGAACTAGATCAAATTTAAACTATATGTGCTAGGTAATTTGCTTTTTATTATTCCCAAAATAATATTTATCGGAAAACAAGTAGTTATTTCATCATAGATCCACTAAAAGTTTGTCAAGAATAAACACGTTATGAATGCCCAATAGATGGATACGGTGGGATCGAATGGACCCCACGAGTGACATGTAAGCATAGTTAGAACATGATACGATGTTATTATAATCGTCTTAAGCATTACGACGATCTAAAATTGTCATAATAGACTAAAAATAAAGGCATAAGCTATGTGGAACAGTTTACGACAATCTCATCTTATGCGATTACGACTTTTTTGACTCACATCGTCATAATTTTATAGAGATTTGACCCCCCTCAAATGTTTTTTGACCATCTCATATGAAATTGTCATAGATTTATGAAGAATTCATCAACGACCTCTTAAAGAACGTCATGTATGAGCATATTTCTTGTAGTGTACCCGGCTTGGCCTAAAAACCTTGGGGGCTGACAGCAACGCCTACCGAGTTTGGTCTTAAGTACAGGGAACGCTAGTCATATGTAGCCGGCTTACAGAGAGGTTCTGACTCCTGGATAACCCAATAATCTATCTCAAACACGAGAAGATGAGGCATGTTTAATCCAGAGTCGACTTCTATATGAGCCTTCATACTTTCTTTTTGCATACATCAACATCATAGCATACTTTTTCTTTTATCAGTTTATATGTCATCCAGAAGATGCACCATGAGCATTAACCTGTGTGACTCGGTATGACACAAAAGATGCTCATACCGACTCATGGGGACTATAGCTCAAAATTCTCTATGACTCGGTATGACACAAAAGATGCTCACACCGACTCATGGGGACTACAATTTGAAACTATGATTTGACAAAACTTGTCGATTCACATATAATAAAAAGTGAACCCGTCTCAGCTTAACGGATTGGCCGACTCTACACAATGTCGCCAAGTTTTTCTGAGAAAGGGAACGCAAATACGAGGGACATGCCTATGTGACTCGGTATTACACCCAGATGTACATACCGACTCATGGGGATTACACTTCGAGAAACTCTCTCTACAAAATTTGGCACGACGCAATGATGTTCGTACCAACTCTTGGGAAATATCATTTCCAATTTTTTATGATTTGGTTCGGCACACAAGGTGTCCATACCAACCATGGGGACTACAAGCCGATTTTACCCGTGAGTCGATATGACACCAGTTTTCAAACCGACTCAGGGGGCTACATATACTGTCAAGGAAGTCGTCCATCATACATACATATTATCTTATCAGTCGGGTACAAAAACCGACTTACAGATTAGATGGGAAATAAAAATTCTCATTCATCATAGATCAGGTCTTACATCAATAGCATACAAGACAAAAGTCGGCAGTACCTACATCAATCTACTTGATAAAACTACGGCTTTAGCGGCTTCAGTGGTCGTCTTCAGAGTTGGCTTCATCATCAGATGAAGAGGCTTGAGCTTCATCAGTACTGCTCGAGCTCTCCATACAACAGCCGGCCCGATTACCATCTGAGTCAAAAATCTTGGCCCACAGGGTCTCATCACCATCATATTTGAAAATGATAGTATCTCCCTTCTGAATGTTCCTGGAGCGAAGGAAAGTTTTCCAACCCTTCTCCAAGAACATGGAGTCTGGGTCAGAAAAGCTGGTAGCCACCCGAATGGGTCCATGAGGGCACCTCTCAGAGCGGAGCCAAAGACTTGGAGGCTTGGACTCCAGTACAATCTGAGCAAAAGATTCAGGAAGATTTACCCAACGACGGACTGCCTGAACTTCCACCAAGAACTTGCTCCTCTCAGGAGAAGAAGGTGGAGATTCAAATGGAGAAGTGGACCGTGTGCCTCTTCCCTTGCCACGACCTCGACCACCGTGAGTACCAGCGCTAGAACCAGGATAATCGGTCGCCAAAGGAACACGGGTGCTTAGCTTGGGAGCCATGGAGAGTTGCGAGAAAAAGAAACAAAGGAAGAAGATATGAGCACTCAGAAGAAAAACTGCTTGATGGCTATTTATAGCGAATACAAGGAAAATAAATCAATGCTACGGGTAAACTACCCATGGTGGGTGACATTTATGGAAAGACTCCTCGATTTCCATAACGACATGAATGCCTCTAACAGTGGCGTCTTGTCAGAGAGACTATAAATGTAAAAACGGATCTTTGACCAAAAGTCAAAGAAAACTTTTCAAGTAGAAGATGATGTTAAACTAAAGAGAGTTGGCTTCGACTCCTAGTGAGCATCAAATATTAGTCGACTCAACTAGAAGAATCGGTCCTATAAAGATAAAGGAACCAAAGCAAGATTGAAGAGAGACGAGTCCGACTCCCAATCAACGCCAAGCATGAAGTTGGCTTTTTACCTATGAAGGGTTGGCGGCAATGAAGAAAATGAAGAAGATTGCTATGAAGACTAAAGCATCACAACAATCCTGGGGGCTAATGTCAGGGGGATGGATCAGGCCCATAGAACCGGCATTAGAAACCTCTGGGTCGACTTACCTGCGAAGGCCCACAAAGAATACCCGGCCAGGAGTCGGACGTGCCAAGCGTGAAGATTGAAGCCCTAGAAGGAATTCGATTTACCTTGTATAGCACGTAGTAAATTTGTAAAGTAGAATAGAACTCCACCTCTTGTATGAGTCGGACTCTCGGAATCCCGGGACCCGGTACCTTTATAAGCCGAGGTCCACGGGAGCCAGAGCCAGAACTTACCTCAAGCCAGGACTAGATAACTCGCGATACAACCTAGATCTCCACAAGACTAAGGTTGCGAAACATCACCACTATAATCGGTAAGGTCGGCTCTTCCTATTGAGGAGTCGATCCCACAATAATCAAGAAGCAGGAGTAGGTCTTTACCGCACCGACGGGGCCGAACCTGGATAAACCGCCGAGTCCCGTGTCTATGTCGAATCTCTCGAATTCGCCTCGCAGCAAAGGTCCGATAATAAGTCCGACTCCGCGGACATCTGCCGTGACTTCCCCACGACACATCTCAGGACCAATCCAGTCACCTGGGTCGTTGCACGACCACTCAACGAGTTAGGTGTCCTCTGTTACCATCCAACCCATCCGATCATCGCATGACCAAAAGCTCAACACATTCATCCCACCGAACTCATGTTGATCCCAAGTGTGACCTACTATGAATTGTGTCCAATACCGTGTACTCGGCTATTTGAATAGATTTGTGTGACTCTGCAGAGTTTGTGCACTTTACCCACACTACGGAGTCCCTCCTCCATCCAGTACCTTGGACCGTCTCCTAGGAGTGGACTAGCATTTCTCCAACGAGACCGTTCTACCGGTGTCTCCTCTTACCGTATCACCCTACATGCTTCGCAAGTCATGCCTTGGGTAGCCCCGTGTCCTCCAGACACAGCAGCCATCAGATGGCAACAGACCATCGCATGGTTCGTAAACTTGTCCCAAACAGGGACTGCGCGCAAATAACCAAACTAGCTCTCAAGACTACCGCCGCTTACCTAATCAGGGTAATCCGCGCACGCGTAGCCTTCCCTCCTTGGTAATACGCATAAGATAACCCACCGATAGACCGAATCAAGGCCTTCCCATATAGGCGAGTGTGGTTGCACTAGTAAAGCTCAGTTCGGTGGCACTTGATCAACAGTTACTCTAGTCCAATCCGATCAACAATATCAACTGAGCAACATATGATCAAGCATACCAACAAAATATACCATAGCAATACTAGTACAACATGATATCACATAGACATGGTGAAAGCATATGATCTAATCAACAAATAAACATGGATACGATCAACATTAACGGTATATGAGCATGGTCATGACATAAAACATCATGGGCATGATATTAACCAGTAAACATGGCATGATCACTTTTAACTTATCACATCAACTAGGCATGTCATGAACAACACAAGCATGATACTCACGAGTGGACATAACATGATTAATATAAGCATAGCACGCAATCATGGTATAGGCATATGAGACAAGTTAACAGATCAGGATTTAATTCATCGTTAAAGCAACATGACATGATCCTATTTTAAGCACACCAGAACACACGGCACGATGCTTTAGAGCATATATCAGATGACTTGCTTGTCTGGGGGGGTCAATGAATACGTCGGGCGGACGAGCGACCACCTTCCAAAAATATCCGATGGGTCCGATGATCCTCCGGCGAGGCCTAACGGCAATCGGGGGCAATAGGGTAAATATCACAATTTCAAAACATCATGAAAGTTGCGTCAACAGAACGGGCTCGGAAAACGGTGAACCTGGGCTTTTGAATCACCGCAATCGGAGTTACGGTCGCGGAGATACGGCTGTTCGTTCGATAGGCGAAAAACGGTGCTTATCGGGTGAATGTCCACAACTTAGCAGTTTCGGCCGGAGACAGAAAGCGCACTATTGAAAATACGCTTTCCCCCAGTGAAAGCGCCTTTCGCCCCGGCTGCACCAGAGTACGCTTTCTGTGCTAGAAGGCACATTTCCTTCAAAGCAGAAACAGAATACGCCCTCTCCGTAGCGAAGCGTATTTACCAAATACGCTTTCGCCCAAGTCCTCGCGGGACCGAGGCCTATCTCACTGAGCGCGGGGACCCATGCGTCAGTTTCTCCAACTCCTTTGTTTCCTCTGCTCTAACTCCTCTGATCCTCTCGCCGCAGACGCAGGGCAGAGCCAGGGCGCGGCCGGCGCGGCGCTCGCCGCCGACGAGGGAGGGTGCTGCCCTAGAGACCTGCTGGGCACGGCGCGCCGGGCGGCGCCAGTAAGGGACCGCGGGGCCTTGCGAGGCGGCCGGGGCGCTGACTCCAGCGGTGGGCATGGGCGGCTGTGGGCACCTCGGCCGGGCCGGAACGGCGAAGGCTACCTGGCCGTGCCGAGCGGGGCAGCGGCGGAGGCGCCCGACGCCATGGGCGCAGGGCCGCAAGTTCAGGGAGCGGGGAGGGGCTAGGCACGGGGTGGAGGGCACGGGGCCAGAGCCGAAGCCATGGCCATGGAGGGGCAGGGCCGGCGGCGACCTGAACACTGGGGTGAGGCCGGGCTCGGGGCGAGCTTCTGGTGCTGCGAGGGGCTCGGTGCGCTGCTCTTATAGCCGGGAGGGTGCGCGGGCGAGATCGGGAAGGATCTATGTGGACACCCCAGACTATATGTCCAAAGCGACCAACTGTGTATACTCTCATGCTCCCATGATCAGTGTCGCATGACACACAACTCAACAATGGATATCATAGTCACAATGTTCATACAATACCGAATACAGAGTCATACAACAATAGAGTCTTACATGGCCTCATCCGGTTCAAATAGCAGCGAAATAAGAAAAGCAAGATAACTAGTAGTAGCAGGACAATCCACAGGGCAGTTCAGAGCATAGCACGTCCTAGTAATCGCCAGTCGCATCATCGTCAAATACCTGCTCCTCCAAGCCTGGCCGATTGAATAACCAGGGACAAAGCCGTGAGTACATACAAAGTACTCGCAAACCACCTAAAAAAAGAAACAAATATTTTGTACAAGAAAATAATTGGATGGCTATATGGTGGAGTCTTAACATGTGGGAACCTATCTACTCAATATTAGTTAAGTTGGCACCATTTTAATCTTGAAAAAAAATTAATCCCACAAATTATATTTGATTAAATCATGTCCAACCCTTTTCAACCTCATCGTGAACCATAAACTTAGTACTATAATTTCTCATCTAGTCCCCACAAAGTGTGGCCTCACTAGTTGTCCATGACCGTGGACTCCAGCTACTCGAATAGTTTTCACTCTGCAGAGGGTGTACACTTTACCCACAACATTTGATACATCCGCCGTGAGTCCCCACGGATTGTCATACCTCAGTATGCGGTTTTCGGATAATTGACCATAGTCTTCCCCTTCTCTATCCTAGTACAGGTGAATCTACCCCTTGCGTACTACATGGACAGTCCGCGTGCCAGGTCATGCTCCTCTTGGACCCATGCCTGCACCGTAGTCGAAGAGCACCAAGCTTCCCTCAGACGCCAAGCCTAGAAAATTTCACCACTCGACTTCGAGGGCTATCAGATTCGTGAAATCAAACATCCATGTGTAGTTATAAGACCCCCGTACTAAGATAAACAAGTTTCCAACTAGCCTTGTCCCATACCAGAGTATTATGGCTGTACTGTAAGACTAGGTTTTGGCGGCACTTATAGAGAGTCCCTCTAGACTTTTAATATGTTCAACGATGTTTCCAACAACCACAATTTTGGCCATCACACCTTCTTAGATGTATGCCATCACATTAGGGTGGAGCAAGATTAATCAAATTATCATGTTGTCATTAGTCCTTTAGCAAGGCTAGGGATAGTACATCAAGATCATCGGTGTCTAATTTCTTTCTCCCAAATAGGTAGGCTTACAAGGTATGTGGTGGTTCACCTAATAAACTAATACAATCCCAACCGAAAATGATATAACAATAACATGATATATAATATGGTACAAAGAAAGTAAAAAATGTAGGAGAAGGGTTAAGTTTTTGGAGATGGCTTGTCTTCCTCGGCGAAGGCTCCTAGTACGACGTCTTCGGCTTGGGAGGAGTCTTCACCTGCAACGTCAAGCGTCTCGTCTACGGGTTGTAGAAAAATAAACATACAGTTACAATCACAAAATTCTCAAACAAGGCATTCAAACCCAACATTCAAACATATTGCAAACATGACATTCAAATCAAGCATTCAAATATACATAGCACACACTTAGCACTTAACATAGAAACACATGACTAACACTAATAAGTGTATCATAATTTACTCATGTTTCAACAAAATATATGTAGGCTTAATTTTTATAGCAAGTTTAACAAGTTAATAAGGCTAAGCAATAATATTGAAGATTAAACTAACACACTTGATATGATCTAAACAAGTTATTTTGATTTATTAATCCCTATTTTTTTATTGACTTTTAATTTATTAACTAAACCATAATTTGCTATTGTTGAAATTAAGCTCTTTATGAAATTTAACATTGATTTATTTTATTAACAAAGATTAAATTGAAATAATCCTCAACATGTAATATTAGCAATATTAATAATGTGTCACTTAAATTTATTTCTGTAAACCATAATTATACCAATACAAAAAAAAGCATAACAACAGGATCACAAAAACATTTAGTTCATATTTTTCTAATGAGTATTTATTTTTCTAATAATATTTTAATCCTGGATGATTTTTTTAAAACAAACAAACAGATCTGTCACTACCCAGTGCACTATATTAGGCCCTAAGAGAAATTCTTCCAAAGTGTTGGACCTAATTCTGTTACATCATTTTTCTTATTTGCTTTAACTTTCGTTTTCTAATCAAACATAAATTAGCTACTGATCATCAACATTGTTAATAAAATAAAATTGTGTTTATCTAATTAACAATTTTTTATTTTATTAAAACCAATCTAATCAACATATTAATAGGATATTTCATTTATTATCCAAAATTTTAGGTCGCGAACACATAAATGTAAACATACTGAAAAATCAAGCATAATAATAGAAATATAAAACAATTAACATTCCATTTTTAGGGTTTACAGAGAATTGATTAAAATTTCTCTAAGATTCTAAAGAGTATAATTAACTAGTTAAAACTAAATAAAATACTTTGGTTCTGCAATAAAATTATTCTAAGCATGCCAATAAATATAACTCGAATTTTAGATCAAGGTAAATTTTGTTTCATCAGATTCGGAGATGTATTCCTTTTTCTACGATTTATCTAGTTTTCTATGATTTAATAAAAAAAAAAGGAACAAAAGGGGCCGACCTATGTCTATGGCTCGCCCAGTGGCATTTTTCTCTAGAGGGCCAAGCCTCTGTACTGGGCGCTGCATTTTTTTCTCTTTTTATACTGAAGGGGTATGGAGGTCTATGGGGCGTTGGATCTAGTTTGATCCAACGGCCCTGGGGCTTCTTCCCCAGCGAGCTCGGCAAAGGGCACGCCATGGCGGACAGGGGGGCGTGAGACGCTCACCGGGGGTGCTCCGAGCGGCGGAGCAAGATTTTGTCCATCACACCTTCATAGATGTATGCCATCATATTAGGGTGGAGCAAGATTAATCAAATTATCATGTTGTCATTAGTCCATTAGCAAGGCTAGGGATAGTACATCAAGATCATCGGTGTCTAATTTCTTTCTCCGAAATAGGCAGGCTTACAAGGTATGTGGTGGTTCACCTAATAAACTAATACAATCCCAACCGAAAATGATATAACAATAACATGATATATAATATGGTACAAAGAAAGTAAAAAATGTAGGACAATGGTTAAGTTTTTGGAGATGTCTTGCCTTCCTCGGCGAAGTCTCCTGGTACGACGTCTTCGGCTTGGGAGGAGTCTTCACCTGCAACGTCAAGCGTCTCATCTACGCGTTGTAGAAAAATAAACACACATTTACAATCACGACATTCTCAAACAAGGCATTCAAACCCAGCATTGAAACCCAGCATTCAAACATATTGCAAACATGACATTCGAATCAAGCATTCAAAAATACATAGCACAAACTTAGCACTTAACATAGCAACACATGACTAACACTAATAAGTGTATCATAATTTACTCATGTTTCAACAAAATATGTAGGCATAATTTTTATAGCAAGTTTAACAAGTTAATAAGGCTAAGCAATAATATTGAAGATTAAACTAACACACTTGATAGGATCTAAACAAGTTATTTCGATTTATTAAAGCCCTATTTTTTATTGACTTTTAATTTATTACCTAAACCATAATTTTCTACTGTTGAAATTAAGCTCTTTATGAAATTTAACATTGATTTATTTTATTAACAAAGAGTAAATTGAAATTATCCTCAACATGGAATATTAGAAATATTAATAATGTGTCACTTAAATTTATTTCTATAAACCATAATTATACCAATACAAAAAAAAGCATAACAACAGGATCACAAAAACATTGAGTTCACATTTTTCTTATGAGTATTTATTTTTCTAATAATATTTTAATCCTGGATGATTTTTAAAAATAAAAAAACAGATCTGTCACTACCCAGTGCACTATATTACGCCCTAAGAGAAATTCTTCCAAGGTGTTGGACCTAATTCTGTTACATCATTTTTCTTATTTGCTTTAACTTTAGTTTTCTAATCAAACATAAATTAGCTACTGATCATCAACATTGTTAATAAAATAAAATTGAGTTGATCTAATTAACAATTTTTTATTTACTAAAACCAATCTAATCAACATATTAATAGGATATTTCATTTATTATCCAAAATTTTAGGTCATGAACACATAAATGTAAACATACAGAAAAATCAAGCATAATAATAGGAATATAAAACAATTAACATTCCATTTTTAGGGTTTATAGATAATTGATGAAAATTTCTCTAAGATTCTAAAGAGTATAATTAACTAGTTAAAACTAAATAAAATACATTGGTTCTGCAATAAAATTATTCTAACCATGCCAATAAATATAACTCGAATTTTAGATCAAGGTAAATTTTGTTTCATCAGATTCGGAGTTGTTTTCCTTTTTCTATGATTTATCTAGTTTTCTGCGATTTAATAAAACAAAAAGGAACAAAAGGGGCCGACCTATGTCTATGTCTCGCCCAGTGGCATTTTCCCTAGAGGGCCAAGCCTGTGTACTGGGCGCTGCATTTTTTTCTTTTTTTATACCGAAGGGGTATGGGGGTCTATGGGGCGTTGGATCTAGTCTTATCCAACGGCCCTGGGGCTTCTTGCCCGGCGAGCTCGGCCTAGGGCACGCCATGGTGGACAGGGGGGCGTGAGGCGCTCACCGGGGGTGCTCCAAGCGGCGGAGCAAGATTTTGGCCATCACACCTTCTTAGATGTATGCCATCACATTAGGGTGGAGCAAGATTAATCAAATTGTCATGTTGTCATTAGTCCTTTAACAAGGCTAGGGATAGTACATCAAGATTATCGGTGTCTAATTTCTTTCTCCCAAATAGGTAGGTTTACAAGGTATTTGGTGGTTCACCTAATAAACTAATACAATCCCAACCGAAAATGATATAACAATAACATGATATATAATATGGTACAAAAAGTATAAAATGTAGGACAAGGGTTAAGTTTTTGGACATGGCTTGCCTTCCTCGGCGAAGTCTCCTGGTACGACGTCTTCGGCTTTGGAGGAGTCTTCACCTGCAACGTCAAGCGTCTAGTCTACGCGTTGTAGAAAAATAAACACACAGTTACAATCACGACATTCTCAAACAAGGTATTTGAACCAAGCATTCAAACATATTGCAAACTTGACATTCAAATCAAGCATTCAAAAATACATAGCACACACTTAGCACTTAACATAGCAACACATGACTAACACTAATAAGTGTATCATAATTTACTCATGTTTCAAAAAAATATGTAGGCATAATTTTTATAGCAAGTTTAACAAGTTGATAAGGCTAAGAAATAATATTGAATATTAAACTAACACACTTGATAGGATCTAAACAAGTTATTTCGATTTATTAAAGCCCTATTTTTTATTGAATTTTAATTTATTAACTACACCATAATTTGCTCCTGTTGAAATTAAGCTCTTTATGAAATTTAACATTGATTTATTTTATTAACAAAGAGTAAATTAAATTATCCTCAACATAGAATATTAGCAATATTAATAATGTGTCACTTAAATTTATTTCTGTAAATCATAATTATACCAATACAAAAAAAGCATAACAACAGGATCACAAAAACATTTAGTTCACATTTTTCTTATGAGTATTTATTTTTCTAATAATATTTTAATCCTAGATGATTTAAAAAAAAATAAACAAACAGATCTGTCACTACCCAGTGCACTATATTACGCCCTAAGAGAAATTCTTCCAAGGTGTTGGACCTAATTATGTTACATAATTTTTCTTATTTTCTTTAACTTTAGTTTTCTAATCAAACATAAATTAGCTACTGATCATCAACATTGTTAATAAAATAAATTGAGTTTGTCTAATTAACAATTTTTTATTTATTAAAACCAATCTAATCAACATATTAATAGGATATTTCATTTATTATCCAAAATTTTAGTTCATGAACACATAAATGTAAACATACTGAAAAATCTAGCATAATAATAGGAATATAAAACAATTAACATTCCATTTTTAGGGTTTACAGAGAATTGATTAAAATTTCTCTAAGATTATAAAGAGTATAATTAATTAGTTAAAACTAAATAAAATACTTTGGTTCCACAATAAAATTATCCTAAGCATGCCAATAAATATAACTCAAATTTTAGATCAAGGTAAATTTTGTTTCATCAGATTCGGAGTTGTATTCCTTGTTCTATGATTTATCTTGTTTTCTGTGATTTAATAAAACAAAAAGGAACAAAAGGGGCCGACCTATGTCTATGTCTCGCCCAGTGGCATTTTTCCCTAGAGGGCCAAGCCTGTGTACTGGGCGCTGCATTTTTTTATTTTTTTATACTGAAGGGGTATGGGGGTCTATGGGGCGTTGGATCTAGTCTGATCCAACGGCCCTGGGGCTTCCTTCCCATCGAGCTCGGCCTAGGGCACGCCATGGCGGACAGAGGGGTGTGAGGCGCTCACCGGGGGTGCTCCGAGCGGCGGCGGACGGCGTGGAGTGGAGGCGGAGGTTCCCGGTGGTGAGGGCATTCCTTTTTTGCCGAAAACGGAGGCGTAGGACGTCGGAGTAGTGGTCCGGCGAGGGGCAGAAGTCGGAGTAGCGAGCGTCTTGTCTTGGGATCCTTTGCTCGGCTGCAGTGGGGTGACGGGTCGCCGGCTTCCGGCGGAGAGAGCGTGTCGCCGTCCTACCCTCCCCTCTTGCATCTTCCGTCTCCTCCCGCTTCCTTGTCTTTCTTCTCCTCCTTCTTTCTCCTTCTTCTGCATGCTTCTTTCTTTGTCGAGTCGGGTCCTGGTGGCTAAGATGGGGTGGCTAGGGGCGAGCTGGGATGCTAAGGGAGAGTAGATAGGGCGAGGCAGAGTGGAGATTAGTGCGTGGATCACCTCTACTCGGCCGAGCTTGCCGTCCTCGGGCTCGAGCTTCTCCTAGACGGGCAGAGAGAGAGAAGCGCAGGGCTTCGCCCCTTGAGCTAGCTATTGCGGGGAAGGGGAGGAGTGGAGTGGTGCGGTTTGGGGAGGACCTAGGGGGCTGCTTTTATAGGGCAAGGGCGGAGCACCGTGGATGCAGTCCATGGTGGCCATGGCGGGGCAACCAGGGAGGCTAGGGAAATCCGTGGGCACAAAACCGGAGGCGGGGACGCGAGAAAGCTTCTGGTGCTGGCTACAAGAGAGGAGGAGGTTCGGATGAGAGGCTTGGGAGTGGTTATCACCGGCGTTTCCACTGTTCACTGGCTCGGATGGCGGTTTCTTGGGATGGCAACGGGAGGGTGGCGTGGAGAGGGGGACGGCTTTTCATTAGCTTGAGCACGGGTGTAGGCTAGGCGTAGGGGAGAGCGAGGCTGCTGGTGGGGCTGAGGGGACAAGGGATGCAGGGCGTGCATTGCATGGCCAATAGCGATCCCGTCAGGTTTCTTTCTGTACAAGTCGTTTGGGCTGGTCACAGGGAAGGGAAGGCTGGTGTGCAGTTCATCGAGGGGAGGTGCAACTAGGGAAGGGGGCTAGCTAGGGGAGAGAGACTTGGGTGATAGGGAGAGTCACAAGAGGTTGTGTGGTGGCTTCGGACTCCTCTGCTCATCACCCAAAATATTGAGGTCTAGGTCTCTAGGGTAGTATAGGTTTTATTTTGTTTGTTGTTTACATAAATTTTAGATGAATGTTTTTATACAAAGCTCAACAAAGATGATTAGTGCACAAAAGGTGTTTGTGAAAATGCCTCCATCGAAAATTTATTTAGATTTTTAATACTTGTTAATGTAATATGAGTTATCATGATCATACATTCAAGTTATTAGGGTTTGTAGGACTTATAGGAATTTGATCATAGCTTCCATTATTTACCCAAGCATAAGGTTAATGCCTAAAGGTTTTGTGGTGGTTATTTTTTTATTAATATAATTATATTACAGAAAAATATATAAGGTTTATTTTCCTTATATATTTGTCTCACAAACAGAAGCACAAGAATGAAAAAGGAATTGCAAGTTAATATATTGAGAGAGTGCAAGGGAGCTAAATGATATGTGGGTTTTAGCTATATAGATGCTAGGGTTTTAGTGAGTCCTAAAATATTAGTATAATTATTATTGTTCTTAAAATATGTGAGGTTTCACAGTCCTCATATATATTTTTAACAACTAGTGCAAAAGATAACAAGAATGACAAACGCAATAATAAAGCGAAGTGGTGCAAGAATGCTAATGATACTAGGTTTTGGTTTATTTCTATGTTTGATCATGTTTATTGTGATGTGATCATCTTAAGATGATTTGCATATATGGTGGAGAAATGATCTTTAACACAATCACTTGTTTATCTAAGCACATGCACCAGAAAATTATCATCACTACACTCACGATTTTTCTAATTTGCATTCAAAAGAAACAACATGATCGCTACATGCTCATCTTTGAACTACATGCAAGATCAAGGTCATCTCTAAACACACACATTCAAACGTGCATTCATAATCACACCACTGCAAGACAAAAGTTTTTGTTGGCCCTCAATTTATGGTGGTCGACTAGTGTCTTATATCACGTGCTATAATTTTTTGGCTGTGACCGACCTTCCCCCCTTAAAAGAATCTCTTCCCCGAGATTCCGAAGCTAAGGAATAAGGAGGCAGGGAAAGTCGTTTCAAGGGTAATCATCATGCTCGGTTTCTCTAATCGGTCTTGAGGTATATGGGGTTGTGTCGTCGGGTAGTAAGGTTTGTTTTACCCATGAGGCAAAAAGGGGTTTCCTTAGGGTAGGTTAAGTCCTTATTGCAATCCACAGAACTATGGTATATGTCTTCGATAATATGGGCCTGCAGGGAACTTCTGAATACTTCCGGGGCTGAGGCAGGTTGTGTACTCCGGAAAAATCCGAGGGTAGCTCTAGCTCGGAGGCAACTTCTCCCTCACGATCCTGAACCTTTAAAGGATCGATGTTAAGGGATTCATAGGCTACTTCTACTCGATAATCCTCTTATCAGATTTGTTGTTCAAAGGACTAACTAATGGAATGCTCGTGGATCACTGGATAGTTCTTGTTGGGTGCGGGGTGAAAATCTATGGAACCTACTTCTATTCACCAGCCTTCACCCCGATTCATCCGAGTTGAAGGGTTAGTGTCTTGGTCGTCTCTCGTCTTCGGGATTCTTGGCTTCTCTTCGAGGATATTCCCTATGATACGAGTAGGTTAAGCTAAGGGAACGGATGGGTTCACACTCGTCGAAAAGTCCACGAGTAAATGGTTAAGTCGGTTGGGGTTTCACTTTGTATTGTGGCTTCTGGTTGGTGGTACCGATCCTTCGATAGGGGCTTCATCTGCATCTGGATCTCTCACGAATATCAGTGGATGAAGTGTGGTTGGTTTATTGAGTATGTCATGATGGTGAAAACCTTCATAACATTCTTTTCCACTAACACCTTAAGGTTTATGAGTCCATCGTACTTTGCCGACAGGGGTTGGGAGTTTCAACTCCACATGCTCCTATGTAATCATCAGGTCAGGAGAGTATGCAAACTTGTTGCTAGGATCTTACCTAGCTTGCATTGGTTCTCTTAGCATAGATTTATTGTTGCATATAGCAAGGCAAATAATAAGAGTAGTCGTCATGGGGGCCAATCCATGTCGCACTCGAATCATTACCTTGTACATGTTCTAGTGAATATGGTGCTCTAACACTGGGTCTTCCTTTTGAGCATTGCAGACACTGTTGTATCCAAACTTGTTTCGGATAATCTTCTTGTTCAACATTCCATGGTTAACATGAATTGCTAACTCATATTAAAGCAAGTGCCTAACTTATTTTCACCTTGCATTCCATGGGCTAATTTACAGCTAGTCTTCTTCAAAATGGTTTTACTCTGGTTCCTACACATGCCACTTCCCAGAGCTTACCTAGAGGGTTTACAAAAGGTCTCATAGGTGGGATATTGGTCAACATTTTCACTAAGGACCGGGAGGGTTGTAACACACAACCATAAGGATGTGGTCGCAACGTGGTGCCAAAGGAACATGAGCGACACATACCTCCAAATGCTTCATAATGTAACGAGGGGGTCTTACCAAGGCAGGCCTAATATTCACGGAAGATGGTTTTAGTCAACCTATAAAAACTCAGCTTATATATACGTTCGAAGTTTGTTGTTTAGCTAGGGTCTTGATCTTTCCTCGACATAGTCAAGGTAAGATTGTGGTGGAACGTCGTTGGTGTGAGAACCTCTTGGGACAACGACCATATTAGCTTGGTAGGTTAGGCTTCTATATTTCCTCCAGGAACATGCACATAAGCTGAGCCATGCCCAGGTTAGGCGTTGGGGGTTGGGTGTTATCGGACCCAGACAAGTTTCCACGGGTGTTCCTTCCCAACATCCCGATGGTTGTTGCGCAAGATAAGGGTGCATATGTTAGTTTTTCCCAAATGAGGGGTAGAGTCACTCTAACTTAAGATTAAGCAACACAATTTAAACAAGCATAAAATCAAGCATTCAGGTAGGGGACTAAGGAAAACTTCCACTAGTTCTCATCTGTTTTGAGACACCATTCCCTCTCAATCTTCGGTATCGCTTGACTTAAAACATTTTGAAAGGGGTAAGAGGTATAAGAGATTTATTTTTTTCAAAAATATTTCTAACTAACGTCCATGCTAACTAGGCTGCTACAGTCTGAACCGAGGCTCTGATACCAGATCTGTGGGTACTCCGGACTATATGTCCGAAGCGACCAGCTGTGTATACTGTCATGCTCCCATGATCAGTGTCGCATGATACACAAATCGACAATGGATATCATAGTCACAATATTCATAGAATACTGAATACAGAGTCATACAACAATAGAGTCTTACATGGCCTCAGCGGGCTCAAATAGTAGCGGAATAAGCAAAGCATGATAACTAGGAGTAGCGGCACAATCCACAGGGCAGTTCAGAGCATAGCACGTCCTAGTAATCGTCATTCGCATCATCGTCAAATACCTGCTCCTCCAAGCCTGGCCGATTGAATAACCAGGGACAAAGCCGTGAGTACATACAAAGTACTCGCAAACAAACTAAAGAAAGAAACAAATATTTTTGTACAAGAAATAAATGGGATGGCTAAATGGTGGAATCTTAACATGTGGGACCCTATCTACTAATATTAGTTAACTTGGCAACATTTTAATCTTGACAAATTTTAATCCCACAAATTATATTTGATTAAATCATGTCCAACCCTTTTCAACCTCATCGTGAAACATAATCTTAGTACTAGAATTTCTCATCTATTCCCCACAAAGTGTGGCCTCACTAGCTGTCCATGACCGTGGACTTCGACTACTCGAATAGTTTTCACTCTGCAGAGGGTGTACACTTTACCCACAACATTCGATACATCCGCCGTGAGTCCCCACGGATCGTCATACCTCAGTATGCGGTTTTCGAATAATCGACCATAGTCTTCCCCTTGTCTATCCTAGTATAGGGGAATCTACCCCTTGCGTACTACATGGACTGTCCGCGTGCCAGGTCATGCTCCTCTTGGACCCATGCCTGCACCGTAGTCGAAGAGCACCAATGTTCCCTCAGACACCAAGCCTAGCAAATTTCACCAATCGACTTCGAGGGCTATCAGATTCGTGGAATCAAACATCCATGTGTAGTTATAAGACCCCCGTACTAAGATAAACAAGTTTCCAACTAGCCCTGTCCCATACCAGAGTATGGTGGTTGTACTATAAGACTAGGTTTTGGCGGCACTTATAGAGAGTCCCTCCAGACTTTGAATATGTTCAACGATGTTTCCAACAACCAAAATTTTGACCATCACACCTTCTTAGATGTATGCCATCACATTAGGGTGGAGCAAGATTAATCAAATTATCATGTTGTCATTAGTTCTTTAGCAAGGCTAGGGATAGTACATCAAGATCATTAGTGTCTACTTTCTTTCTCCCAAATTGGTAGGCTTACAAGGTATGTGGTGGTTCACCTAATAAACTAATACAATCCCAACCCAAAATGATATAACAATAACATGATATATAATATGGTACAAATAAAGTAAAAAATGAAGGACAAGGGTTAAGTTTTTGGAGATGGCTTGCCTTCCTCGGCGAAGTCTCCTGGTATGCGTCTTCGACTTGGGAGGAGTCTTCAATCAAGCATTCTCAAACCAGGCATTCAAACCCAGCATTCAAACATATTGCAAACATGACATTCAAATCAAGCATTCAAAAACACATAGCACAAACTTAGCACTTAACATAGCAACACATGACTAACACTAATAGGTGTATCATAATTTACTCATGATTCAACAAAATATGTAGGCATAATTTTTATAGCAAGTTTAACAAGTTAATAAGGCTAAGCAATAATATTGAAGATTAAACTAACACACTTGATAGGATCTAAACAAGTTATTTTTATTTATTAATGCCCTATTTTTATTGACTTTTAATTTATTAACTAAACCATAATTTGCTACTGTTGAAATTAAGCTCATTATGAAATTTAACATTGATTTATTTTATTAACAGAGAGTAAATTGAAATTATCCTCAACATGGAATATTAGCAATATTAATAATGTGTCACTTAAATTTATTTCTGTAAACCATAATTATACCAATGCAAAATAAAGCATAACAACAGGATCACAAAAACATTTATTTCACATTTTTCTTATGAGTATTTATTTTTCTAATAATATTTTAATCCTGGATGTTTTTTAAAACAAACAAACAGATCTGTCACTACCCAGTGCACTATATTACGCCCTAAGAGAAATTCTTCCAAGATGTTGGACCTAATTCTGTTACAACATTTTTCTTTTTTTCTTTAACTTTAGTTTTCTGATCAAACATAAATTAGCTACTGATCATCAACATTGTTAATAAAATATAATTTATTTTATCTAATTAACAATTTTTTTATTAAAACCAATCTAATCAACACATTAACAGGATATTTCATTTATTATCCAATATTTTAGGTCATGCACAAATAATTGTAAACATACTGAAAAATCAAGCATAATAATACGAATATAAAACAATTAGCATTCCATTTTTAGGGTTTACAGAGAATTGATTAAAATTTCTCTAAGATTTTAAAGAGTATAATTAACTAGTTAAAACTAAATAAAATACTTCGATTTTGCAATTAAATTATCCTAAGCATGCCAATAAATATAACTCGAATTTTAGATCAAGGTAAATTTTGTTTCATCAGATTCGGAGTTGTATTCCTTTTTCTATGATTTATCTAGTTTTCTGCGATTTAATAAAACAAAAAGGAGCAAAAGGGCCGACCTATGTCGATGTCTCGCCCAGTGGCATTTTTCCTAAGAGGGCCAAGCGTGTGTACTGGGCGCTGCATTTTTTCTTTTTTTTGTACTAAAGGGGTATGGGGGTCTATGGGGCGTTGGATCTAGTCTGATCCAACGGCCCTGGGGCTTCTTCCCCAGCGAGCTCGACCAGCTCGGCCTAGGGCACGCCATGGAGGACAGGGGGGGGGGCGTGAGGCGCTCACTTGGGGTGCTCCAAGTGGCGGCGGATGGCGTGGAGTGGAGGCGGAGGTCCCGGTGGTGAGGGCGTTCCGTTTTTGCCGAAAACGGAGGCGTAGGACGTCGGAGTAGTCGTTCGGCTAGGGGCAGAAGTCGGGGTAGCGAGCGTCTTGTCCTGGGCTCCTTGGCTCCGGCTGCAGTGGGGTGACGGGTCGTCGGCTTCCGGCGGAGAGAGCGGCTCGCCGGCCTACCCTCCCCTCCTACATCTTCCTTCTCCTCCTCCTTCCTTCTCTTTCTTCTCCTGCTTCTTTCTCCTTCTTCTACATGCTTCTCTCTCTCTCGAGTCGGGTCCTGGTGGCTAAGATGGTGTGGCTAGGGGCGAGCTGGGATGCTAAGGGAGAGAAGAGAGGGCGAGGCGGAGTGGAGATCAATGCGTGGATCACCTCTACTCATCCGAGCTTGCCGTGCTCAGGCTCGAGCTTCTCCTAGACGGGCAGAGAGGGAGAAGCGCAGGGCTTCTCCCCTTGAGCTAGCTACTGCGGGGAAGGGGAGGAGTGGATTGGTGCGGTTTGGGGAGGACCTAGGGGCTGCTTTTATAGGGCAAGGGCGGAGCACCATGGACACAGTCCATGGTGGCCATGGCGGGGCAACCAGGGAGGCTAGGGAAATCCGTGGTCACAAAACCGGAGGCGGGGACGCGAGAAAGCTTCTGGTGCTGGCTACAAGAGAGAAGGAGGTTCGGATGGGAGGCTTGGGAGTGGTTTTCACCGGCGGTTCGACTGCTCACTGATCGGAGGGCGGTTTCTTGGGCTGGCAACGGGAGGATGGCGTGGAGAGGGGGACGACTTTTCCTCGGCTTGAGCACGGGTGCATGCTAGGCGTAGGGGAGAGCGAGGCTGCTGGTGGGGCTGAGGGGACAAGGGATGCAGGGCATGCCTGGCAAGGCCAATAGCGAGCTCGTTAGGTTTCTTTGTGTCCAAGACGTCGGGGCTGGTCACGGGGAAGGGCAGGATGGTGTTGATGGCGGAGAAGTTAATAGGTTTAGTTAGGTTGCCTCCCTCGTTAATCGCACCAATAAACGATTCTTGATAACCCACAAGTCAAGGGGATCAATTGTAGCTTTTCGATAAATAAGGATGTCGATCCCACGAGGAGGAGAAGGTGTTGATAAGTGACACTGGACAAGGAAAGGCTGCACACACTCAAAGGTAAATATTTAGGGGTTTTTGGTTTAAGCAACAGAAAAGTAAAAGACAAGCAAAGTAAACAGGGTAACTGAGGAGTAGCAAGTGGCCCAATCCTTTCACAAGGATAATCCTAGGAACTAAACTTATAAAATCTAAAGCGTTCTCGAGAACACACGGGAGAGATAGTCAAGTTACTTTCACCATACTCCGCCAAGTGATATGTATTGTGTTGATAAGTGTTGGTGGATGGATCAATGCTAGTACACCTTCTAGACTAAGATAAGTGTACTCTTATGATTACACACCTTGCAAGCATCCGCAAGTACAAGGTAGTAATTAAGGCATAAGCCTAACCACAACATTACGATCAAGGATCCATAACTCCCTTGTGCAAAAGTGTGCGAACTGGGGTTCAGGTTTCGGTCACTCCGGCAACCCACCATAAGCATCCTTTGTGCACAATGTATTCCTCTAGGCCATGAAAGGTGAAGTGTTAAGTGTTCGACTCACATAACACCACTAGAGAAATAACAACACAACTTAAGTATCAAACAACACATAATACTTCAACATCATATGACTACTAACAACTAGACTTCTCCCATGTTCTCAAGAACTAAAGTAACTACTCACAAGACATAAAAGAGATCATGATCAGAGGTGATAGATGGGTGGCAAACAATCTGGACACAATGATATTTCTCCAACAAAACTCAATAGCATTCACCACAAATTAGTAATACACCAACAGAGTAGAGAGGATAGATAGTACAGATTACAACACAAGTTGCAATTGTGAGATGAGATGGGATGGAGATGGAGATGGTGATGATGTTGGGGATGATGTTGATGATGATCTCGATGATGCCCGTGACGATGATGATGATGACGACGACGATCTCCCCTTCCGGGAGGTGATCTCCCTGGCGGAATCTTCCCGCCAGAGATGGCTTTTCTCCTCTGTAGGTTTCCGCCCCGTGGCGGCGGCGAAACACGGAAACTCTTCTCCTTTTAGGGTTTTCACCCCAGGGGGGTCTTATAGGCGAGAGGGGGCACCGAGGGGGGCCACCAGGCATCCATGAGGGTGCCTGGCGCGGACAGGAGGGGGCCGCGCCAGGCACCCTTCTGGCTGCCTGGTGGGTCCCCTCACCTCCATCCTCGGTGATCCCCAGTCAATCTTCGTAAAAACGATCCCCATAAATTTTCATCGCGTTTGGACTTGATCTGATTCAGCATCTTGGTGTCCATTTTTCACCGCTGAATTCTGGTTCTGCTGCTTCGGCACCGGAAAGCTGTAAACTATGTAAAACAAGCCAAAACAACATAAGAACAATACTTTAAAGTGGAATATATCAATGAATAGGATGAAATTACAATATAAAATAGTGATGCTTTTTGGACGTATCAGGTGTGCAGTCATCGAGGGGAGGTGCAACTTGGGAAGGCGGCTAGCTAGGGGAGAGAGACTTGGATGAGAGGGAGAGAGAATCGGGAGAGAGAGAGAGAGAGAGTCATGAGAGGTTGGGGGTGGCTTCGGCCCCCTTATTTAATATACAAAGTTTTATCAAAATGAACGAGTGAAAAAATTATACTAACTAAAAAATTAACAAAATAAGACAAAAATACTTTCGGAAAATTTTTCATTTCGACAAATTTATCTCCCATTTTGACAAATCTCGGGCACTTGATATGTCCTACTTTTCTAGCACAAGTCAAGCCAAAATCCACGTAAATTTTCGGCATGACATTTGCTAAAAATGGACATATCGAGCGCCAGAAATTTTCCGGAACGGAAATTAATCGACATTCCGGCAAAACATTGGTCACTCATAACCTTGCAAACAATATCAACATTCCATATTTTTTGTAAATTAACAATACTATATATCTATCTATTTATCTATCTATTTATCTATCTACCTATATATCTATTTAGCTATCTATCTATCTATCTATCTATCTATCTATCTATCTATTATACACAGATTCTACTCAAGCACCACATACACAGAGACAATATTAGTGATAGGGGGGTGAGATGGAGACTCACCAGTGGGCGATCTGAGCGAGGCGACGGCATAGAGGAGCGGGGCGGTCGGCGTCGGCGGAGGAATGGGGCGGCGGCGTCTGTGGAGGAACGGGGCGGCGGCGTGGAGGAGCGAGGCGGCGACGGTGGAGGAGCGGGGCGGCGGCGGTGGTATGAGAACGGGGCGTGAGGGAGAGAGTGAGGAGGGAAGGGGGACGTGCCCTGTATAAGTGATCCCATCTGCAGCGCGGGCCGTCGACGATGCGCTGTAGATGGCTGGGTCATCTACAGCGCGGTGTAGTCATGGCGCGGTGCTAACATGTGGGACCAAAAAAACCGGTCTGTGGTAGCCGAGTTAAGAGTTTGACTCTACGCCCATGCGCTGCAAATGCATAGGACATCTGCAATGCAGGATTTAGGCCACGCGCTACTAAATGGGTCGGCCACGGGTACTACAGTTGTCACCAGATACTAGCAGCGCGTGGTCAGATGGCCCGCGCTGCCAATTGCTTATCACCAGCAGCGCGCCTTCACTTGCATGTGCTGCTAACGTATACATGCAGCGCATGTCATAAAGGCTGCGCTGCTAATGTCCATTCTTGTATGGATAAAATCCTAGTAGTGTGAGTGGCACCTAGCAACTGAAAGTGACATGACCTAGGTGGCAACAGCAAAGTGTTTGTGCTGAACTGGGGAGGTTCATCTGGGGTATGGGTCTGAAACTTGGGTCACAACAATCTTATCCAAAGGTGATTACCTCTGCCAAGTTTGTGCTGAAATGGACCACTGTACATACCATTTCCTTTACAAATGAACCAACTAGACAGAAGGTGTTTGTGTTGTGGTGTGGCTAGCACACTGGTCCCCTTGGCATGAAATTTGGCATAGATTAATCATACACTATGATAAGTATGTGCACAAAATTTCAGCTCAAATGGGAAAGGATAGCTTGCACTTCCTTCGCAAAGTTATCTGCTGGACAAAAACTTTGGGAATTTAGTGTGAATTAATGGATTCACCATTATAGCTGAAATTTGGCACAACACCATGAAATAGGTAGGGGAGATGGCACAAAAAGTTTGGGAGGCAATGGCCAAATATAAATAACACTTCCTTTGGAAAGTGCTATTCTGCCCTGAATTTGCAACTGAAAGCTATGCTCATACTTTGAACTATGGAACCCCATGTTTTTAAAGAAATGGCCATGGGTTGGATACTAGGAGCTCGACAATTCATTCGAGCACCAATGGGAAACCAAAGTGGTAGCTCGTTTGCAAATGGGCTAAAATGGGATTATTGGCTTTATAAGGAAAATCACAATTTCCTTTATTCAACCATAGCCAATATCTCCAGGGAAGGTCAAGGGGGTAACTAAGATCATCTCCACAAGTTTCCATAACCTTTAGAGATGTCTAGGTATTTTCTGACATTTAATTCCATCGATTGGCACAAATGGAATTAAGCTGATATGAAGAACATGGCACCAGAGTTGGCAATATCCTTGCATATCCAGGGCTCGCGGGTCTGGGGAGGGATCATGCCTCGCAAAGGGGCAGATAAAGGGGTTGCAAGGTCAAGGATTGTATGGATTTATCTGGTTATCGATCAGACTCCAGGGGAAAGAGATCGGGAGAAAAAGCTTGCAAGGAATAACAACACAAAAATCGATAACTCGATTTTTGGGATGTTACATTTACTTTATGAGAGTAAAACAAATAGCAGAAAGAAATTAAACAAAAAGAAAACGGATTGAGAAAGAAAGCCAAATGCCTTCCCTGGCCTAGCAGCCAGGCCAAGCCCACCTTCCCCGATTGTCGTTTCTTCCCAGCGGTGCCAAGCAGCTCGGTGGCGGTCGTAGAGCTCGTGTCGACGCCACCGCGACGCCCAGAGGCATCCAAGCCTCCCCGAACCCTACCTCTTCTCCACTGAGACCGCCTCGAAGCTTGACCCTCGGGAGCCATGTCCCTTCGCCTTCTCTCCGATTTTGTCACCGCTCGCGCGCCGCAGCAGCACGCCGCCGTGCTGCGTGTCCAACGTCGTCGAAGAGCCAAGCCATCACATCCAGGAGCCTCTACGTCGACTAAATCTTCCCCGTGTAGTGCCCGGAGGCCCCTCAGCTGTCGCGTTCGTCATCGTCTTCAGCGCCGGCTACCGTGCGTCGCAGAAGAAATACACCGCCGTCAATCCACCCACGAGCTCTCCGTTACCTTCATTAGACTCCTGGTGAGCTGCTTCACCGTCGCCAATTCACTCTTGGCGCCCCTAAGACCCTAATGCCATTCTCCATGGGAGCCAAGAAGCACCGTCGCGACGCTTGCTCCCGTGATCCTTCGTCAACCTAGAGTCGTACATGGAGCTCCTGGATCCCCCAGTAGTCCAACGAGTCACCCATGTTGGGGACGAGATCCTGGGGGTACCTCCCGAGAAGTGATATTACTAACAATCAGGGAGTTATGTTCTGACACACAGTATACTTCCCAGGAGGCACAGGAGAACCACCGCTACGTGAAAACCGACTCTGTATTCCACCGCCCGACGAGACATACATGGCATTTATTTCAGAAGAACAAAACCTCCACCGAGCCGCAGAGAAGCCTCACCAGCTGTCCCGCGCATGGAGCAACGTATCCCAAAGAGAACCCTCTTCAGCATTCCATTCCGGAACTGATCCTACCGTGTTGTGCGTGGCCTTATAAACATGCAATTGTGACCATCCCCTTGCACTATAAAAAGGAGAGGTCGGCCATCAGAAAGGGGGACGACTTTTGTAAGGAAAAACAACACTCCAGATAGATAAGAAAGACCAGACATGTAGGATTAGGGTTTTTAGTCTCCGTACGTCCTGAACCTGGGTAAAAACCTCTGTGTGTCCATGTGCATGTACCTACCGTTGTCGTTTCGACGGCATCACAACCTCCCGACGCGTCTTCGCCGGCGAAAATTGGCCCGGCAAGGCGCGTTCGCTCAAATGACGCGGGGGCCCAGACGCACCTCGCCCTCCCGGAAAGGGGGAAGGCCCCTCTAGGAGGACATCGACATCTGGCTCTAGAAGGAGGGCCGACGATCACATCAGCCATAATCACTGAAATCGCCCCTTCGCGGGGTCATCTACCAATGAAGAAGCGACGGGCGCATGTCCATGGGACCAACTTAGCAGTGCAGTCGCAGCTGGGTATCTTGCTACAGATTTCCCCCTGTGCTCTGCACCCTAAGAACTCAGTGTTCCCGTCCCGAGTGTTGAGCTGGAGTACACATATGAGCCCATGGTGTGAATCCCCCTCATTTCCCCATTGTTCTCACTACGGTTTTTCTTGGATTCGTCTCCCTCGGGAATCAAATTAACTGCGGACGCAACTAACTGAGAAGGTTGCAGATGCCCAGGGAACACTATACCCATGAATGGAGAACTGCCCCAAGTGCAGTCACCTAGAGGCGACTCCGGTCCTGTCGGGGGGATGGATCAAGCACATAACACGGCATTAGATCTATGGACCGACTCACCTACAGAAGACCCACAATGGAAGACCCGACCCAGGGTCGGTTGCGCCAAGCAAGGAAATCGAAGCCATGGAAGGAATTCGACTTACCTTGTATAGCACGTAGCATATTTGTAAAGTAGAGTAGGACTCCACCTCATGTAGGCGTCCGACTTGCGGAATCCCGGAACCCGATGCCTTTATAAACCGATGTCCATGGGATCCAGGGTCAAGAACAATCTCAATCCAAGATAGGACCAAACACTTGTCGACGTAACCTAGATCACCTCGAGATCAAGGTTGCGAATCTACTTACTTGTAATCGACCAACAAAATCTTCTTTCGAGAGTCGGAACCCATAATAATAAGAAGCAGGAGTAGGATTTTACCCTGAGAAAAAGAGGGGCTGAAACCTGGGTAAATCACTGAGTCTCTTGTCCATGTCGACTCCCTCCATGAAATCGCCTCGCAACAAAGGTCCCATGCTAAGTTCGACTCTTCGGACATCTGCCGTGACTTTCCCACGACAGTTGGCGCCCACCGTGGGGCCTGTGCTTGCAGGTGTTGAGATTCCGGAGGGAGCTCTTCAAGGCATGGAGGGATTCATCGCTGGACGAATCACCAGAAGCCGGCACGAGAAGATCTGCATCAACGACTCAACCTGGGGCCCTGAAGCCAATTCTGTCGAATCAGGATATCGGTTCACGATCGGATCTATCCACATCTTCATCGGCGGGACGGAAGGATCTGAGCCAGAGCAAGATCCCGAAGTTCCCATCGAAACTTCAAGTCGGAGACATGCCGGCTCCGAAAGCACCTTCGTCGGATTCACTGATGAGTCTCCAGATTCGGAACGCTCTGTCGAGTCCCCAATGTATGACGCCTCGGAAGAACTGACAGACGCCGACTCATATCCAAGTAAAGGGAGCTTCTCAGATGAGGGGTCGATCCGATCTGTGGGGAACAACAGACTCGGCACCGGTGTGCAAGAATACAACCCGGATTATCCTCACTTTGAACCTCCATATTGGGCCACGGTGTTCATGGCCGACATCGGAGGACTGGAGAGTCAGGCAACCTAAACTCAAGGCGCAGAGTCGGCGTCCTCCATGTCTCCTAATGCAAATAGGGACCCGACAGGCTGCTCGTCAGCACAAATCCCCACTGGAGCCGAAGCCCTCGCGGATGCCCTAAAATCACTTGATGAGTCCTTGGCCACAACAGTAAAAACGGAGAATCATAAGGCCTGGAAGACAAGGGTTAACAAACTCAAGGAACATATAGCAAACTTACGGAGGGAAGTCAATATCTAAAAAGAACAGATGGTTGAAAGAGAAGCTCGGCTCGTTCAGGAAGTCGCGCGCCTCTGGGAAAAGTCGGATCTGATAGACACTCAGCGATTGAGCCTCGCTCATACGCGCCCACGGGGATACACGAGTCGGTTCCCCCTTGGCTACCAAGGGCGAACGCTATTCCACAACCCTGACCAGTTGTAACAGCCCGGAAATTCCACCCAAATTTAAAAAATTGTTTGCTGCGTTACTGTGATGATTGCCTGTATTGTTTGTAGTATTCGCTTTGCCAATTTATTAATCGGTGAATATTCTCCCCCTCTTTCTCGTATCATATGCAGGACAGAACCTTTCTCCCAACGGAAAATGGCCTTTGCGACACCGGGTTCCACCCGAGGACCGTCCAACTTTCGGCACAGGACCAACCATCGCCATCGGAACGAAAACCCCATTTCATAATTAAATTGATTATTTTATTGGGAGCCGGAAAATATTCTTGGAACGGTATCCAAGTGAAGTACGATTGACTGGCTCGCCGCGTTGAGCGCGTGGTTCGAGATTTCGTTCGAATCGGAGGTCGTATGGACTCCCGGCGTTCAGAAACGTATTCACCGGACGTGCGGGAGAGAGACCGGGGGCATTTGCGTAAATCCGCCAGCCAGGCCAGCCTATATAAAGACCACCACTCTCCCCTAGCCCTTCCAGGGTTTCCCTAAACACAAATTGCAGCCACCACCCTAATCTGCCTCAAAATTTACCCCCCAAGTCCCTCTCTACCCGAAACCCTAGCCCCAACCAGATCTGGCCGTCAGATATGAGATCCAACGGCCCAGATCTCGGCCACGTCACACCCCACCCGGTGCAGCACAACCTCTCCACCGCCTCAGACCCCGCAGGGCCGGGATCCCGCAGACGAGGCCCGCCCAGGCCCATCTTGCCGCGCCTCGTCGGAGCGCCTCGCTGGAGCGCCGCCTCCACACAGCCGCGCCGCCGCGCTGCAGGTCAGCGCCGCCGCCGCGCACCTCCTCCCCTCCTTCCTCCTCGCGCCCTCTCCCTATCACCTCTCCTCTGTTGCATGCGAGGAGCTCGTCGCCGCCGCGCCATGGAAGTCGCCGACGGGAGCTCGCCCGCAACCGCACCAACCGCCGCCGCCTTGAACGCCAGGAGAACGAGCCCGCGACGCGCCACCCCCGGTCAATGCCGGCGTCGTCCAGCCACTAGATCCGGCGCCCCCCCCCATGACACCGTGTGCTGCCTGCCCTCGACGGAGGTCACCGGAGTAGGCCATCGTGCGCCACCCCGCCCGTCGGACTCGATCCCATCTGGATCGGGCAACCGACCTTGCCAGCTGGGCCGCGTAGCGTCCCCACGGCCCACCTTCAAACTGCGGCCCGCAACGCCCTCTCGCACTGGGCGACCTTCTGCAAAACGTCGCCCACCGCAGGCCTGGGCCTTGGCCCAGAGGTGCGCCCCATTGTTTTAATTTTGTTGTTGCTCCTGTTGGGCTTGCCCTGTATTGTTTCTACTATAGAGCGTCCGCAAGCGTAGTTTAGTATCTAGCACTCACCCCTTGTTGGCCCTGTTTAGAGAAGTTTCGGCCCGAAGCGAATATAATATTTTCTGGATATATTAAATTCACAGATTACATTGCAATATTGAGATGCCCGTAACTTTTTAACCGTTAGCCGGATCGCAACGCTTTGTATATGAAAGTTTCTTAGAATTTCGTGTAGATTAATAAAATTTTGCTCTTTGACATGTTTGAACTTGTTTACATGTTGTTTCATTGATAACTATTTAAGCGTTGCTCTGTTTAAAATGTTCCTTACATGTAACTTGACTAGAATTGCGTGTAGATATTAAATATTCTGTTCTTGCTTGCTACTAAAAATAATAAAATTGTGTTTAGGGCAGAACATTACCAAATGAATAATTATCGTGGGTTCCGTAATAGTTGCCATGTATAGGTTTTACCCCCCCCCACTTAAAGTGATTATATTAGATAGTTTATTTATGCTTCACCTCTTGCCATGATTGTGTGCTATGCCATGCTTGAGTGAGTTGCCATGTTAACAACCTTGATCATGTTGTGTAGCTAAACAACTTGAACCGATGATAAATGTGCGGTATCGTTGTGTGTGATGGATACTCCACTTAACCTGCTAGTAACCGCCCTCGACGGTAGATGCGATATCGTAGTGCGTTTTATCGTGTTACCTTCTTGTTGATGCTTGCTCGTGATTGCTTCGTAGTAATAGATGCTTGCTCGTGATTGCTTCGTAGTAATAGATGCTTGCTCGTGATTGCTTCGTAGTAATAGATGCTTGCTCGTCGATTGCCTTTTCCAGTGTTTCCTTCTTGTGTGCTTCCGCGGGTACCTCTCGGAGATGATGCGAGCTTGCGATCGACTACACCTTCGGTTTCGTCTTCTCATCAGGCAAGGGGGAGCATATATCATGCTTATAACTTTCATCTCACTCGCGCCTAGGTTTAGGAAAGAACGATTGCTTGATCCTACAACTTCATATTCATGCCTCTCAAACAAACCCAAACAGCCATGTCCTCCACATCCCAGCAAACCTTGTTCGGCTATGTTACTATTGCTCGCTGCTCATCCATTGCTTAGTATCCATGCTAGGATGCTATCAACTGTTACCTTGTTACTCCTTGGATTGGGCTATCACATTATTATATTGTTGTGGATGACATGATTATTATAATGCTGACTATACTCGACGAAGGATGGAAGGTCTAGGCTATCCCTCCCCGATGCTTTGTTCCATTCGAGTCACCTAGGACCCGAGTTCCGGGTATTGTGTCTCTTGACGAGCGTGCCTAACCGCGTGTGGGATACTATGGGGTCACCTTTCATTACCTACCTAGCTGCAAACATTTCTAGGTGTGGCCCAAGCTGATTTTACCATTTGAAAACTGCATGCATAACTGGTATGCAGCTAGTGGATTTAAAACAAACCGGACCAGTGGGATGGTATATCCTATTGGTCCACACCTGGAAGCTAGGGAGCCTTCCCGTGCGAGGGTAGGTTATCCCAACCTCGTCCAGATGGTAGAGGGACCGATTCAAGAGCACGCTCGTCTTTTGGGTTGGATGTCGACTCACCGGGGGCCACCCGGATTTGTGCGTTGTTAGTTAGAGGGACCTGACGTCCGGATCTCTTGGAACAACTCTTCAATGAGTGTCTTTAACGGGCCTGACTGAGAGATATGGGCGTGCGTGCGGAGCATTGTAATGGGCTGTTGGTACACCCCTGCAGGGTTAAATATTTTCGAGAAGCCGTGTCCACGGCTATGGACGACTTGAGACCTACTCCTTGTTCATAGACAACAACAACTGAGATAATCTTAATAAACTTGATCAACGTGTGTGTGCCTGACTTCTTCTTCTTCGTCGGGATGCGAAGGGGAGGACAAGGAGATGATTGGTGGTATGTTTGCGTAAGTAGCTGATAGCAAGACTTGTTGGAGGCGATTCCTCATCGAATGCTTGGTTCTCATCTTACTCTAAAATAGACCGTTAGCCAATCATATATTGCTAGTGCGTCTACAACCTCACCACTACCCCCATCTTATCGTGAGAATTTAGTTACAAGACTTGTTGATATAGCTCACCTCTTCTTTTCTCTTTTACGCACGTTATGCAAACGATCTTAGACTTCAGGGGAGCTCGCCGACCCTTATTCTGGACGCCTTCGCGGAGACTCGTCTAAGACTAGTTAGGCGGATCCCAGCGGAGAGTCCGGACCCGTGTGGTTACGGGAATGGTGTGTTTTACCTTTGCCGTTAGGCATTTGATTGTAGTCTGTACTCAGACATGTATCTTCCGTAGATGTATTGTATTAAGGAAATTGTATGACGATTGTATGAGATGTTGTATCCTTGTAGCTGTAATGTTGTGATATCATGTTGGAAATACGGGGCATATGGCATTGTCATATGTCGCGGTGGGACCGATATGTGCTTCGTCCCTGGATCTGGATGGAAACATCTAGATCTGGAACAATACCGCATATCGGGCTTTACACCAGTCGACTCCGCCAGGATTCATGCCTCCCAGACAGCCGGCTCCTTCGCCACGCCAAGATAGTTTCCATACACCTCCTCACCACTTCGACAACACCATGGCTAATGTCATGGTGGCGACCCGTTACGTAACCAACGCGCTAATTCATGGAGACACCCCAGCAGACCGTGCCGCCCGCGAGGCCGTCGACTTCCTCAAGACTGAGATCACACAGCAGGGCCAATACTCACAAGGGGACCCGTACATACATGGAACTCCATATCGAAGTGTGAGCCGGCAAGCAGAGTCTCCAGCCCCGGCAGCCTCGGGCAGCCAGCGCCACCACAGAGTACCTCAACGCCCTTAGGGGGCACCAAGAATCATTGACCTACAGGTTCCCAACACCAACCAACGTGTAGAGCCGGTGGCCCAAATCCTCCCACAAGAACCAACCACCAAGTTCGTCAGCAGATCCGTGGGTAACATATGTCTAGTTTCGGCTTTGAGGAACACATGTCTGCCCCCAGATTTCAATGGACCGCGCAAGATCCCAAACTACACAGCTGACATGGACCCAGCGGCTTGGATCGAAAGCTATGACCTCACCATGGACATGCTGCAAGCCGGCGAGGAGTTATGCGCCCGTTACTTCACAACGATGTTGGAAGGGCCGGCTCGCACATGGTTCAAAAATCTTCCAGATAATTCCATCACCTCTTGGGTGGATCTCAGAGAGAAGTTCATCAAGAATTTGCAAGGCACCTGCCAGCGAGCCACCACAATAGTCGACTTGGAGCATTGTGTCCAGAAAGAAGGAGAGTCGGCCCTAAGCTGGGCACGATGAGTCGCAGATATAGTCCATTCCTCAGACACTGTCACTACACAGACATCAGTCATCGTCTTGGAAAGAAAATGCAAGGTCGAGCCTTTAGTACACAAACTTGGCTTACTCAATAGGACGGTTGGTAACATGGGAGAGCTCATGAATGCGGTCATCAAGTACGTCGAGTATGAAAAAACCAAGGATGCTGATCAGGAAGAGGACAAAGCTGCCCAGAATAAAAAGAATAACAGTAAGGGATCTCAGAACCAGAACCAACATACCAACCGTCGACTGGATCAGAATACTCCCGACTTGGTAGCCAACACAAATGTCATCTCCCATAGGCAGAAGCAGGGCGGAACAACTACCGCAAGTCGGAGCGAAGTTTCCAACCCCCAGTCGGCTTTCAAGAGGCTCTGAAGAGACCTTGACCACAACACATCAAACACGACCGTCCAGCCAGTCACACATGGGAAGAGTGCAACTTCATGAAAGAGTTTGCACGCCGTGGAGGTCAGGGCCCTCCTAGGTCAAGTGGCGGAGCCGGACAAAACAACAACAACCAAAATTTTGGCCACCAGGGAGCCAACGCAGCACCGCAAGACCAAGGACCCCAGGGAGGAGGACAACAAAACCAATCGGGACTCGCTGGATTCGAATCAAACCCAAAGCAACTCCAAGACCACTCAGCATATCATGTCTTCACCACCAGCAGTTGTCGGAGGGACAGGAAGCTGCAACAGAGAGCCGCGATGTCTGTGGCCATACAGTCGGCTTGTCCCTGATGGCTTAACTGGTCCGAACTGCCAATCAGCGGGACGAGGGATGACCACCCACCAGTGATAGAAAACTAGGGTTCCCTAGCCCTGGTAGATTATCCAAAAATCGGGTTCTACACACTCGGCAAAGTACTTATGGACGGAGGAAGCAGTATCAACATCCTTTACTACGACACTTTCCGAAGGATGGGATTGACTCACAAACAGCTGCAAACCTCCAATACCGTATTCCATGGATTAGTCCCAGGGAAGTCGGAACGCCCAATAGGCAAAATCTACATGGAAACAACCTTTGGAAATGCAGAAAACTTCCGCTCAGAGATCATACCCTATGAGGTGGTGAAAATCGAGAGCCCATATCACGCTATCCTGGGCAGACCGACTTATGCCAGGTTCATGGCTCGACCATGCTACGTTTACCGGAAGCTAAAGATGACGGGTCCCTTCGGCCCGATTACGGTGGATGGGAGCCGGTCCAGGGCTACGGAATGTGATGAGCAACACGTCAAATTTTCCAACTTAGCATGTGCCAAGGAGGACCTGTCTGCATACCAGGAAAAGGTAGATCCAACCGACTCCACCATCCTGAAGAAACCGACTCCCTACAACAACCCCAAATTCCAACCGGCTCAGGACACGAAGAAAGTCGACTTTGTCCCTAGTGAAGTTTCCAAGAAGTTCATCATTGGGACATGGCTATCTGACAAATAGGAAAGCGCGCTCACTGAGTTCCTCCCTGAGAATCGGGACATTTTTGCATGGAAACCTTCTCAAATTCCAGGTGTCCTAAGGGAACTCTCTGAGAACCACCTAAACATTGACCCGAAACTGAAGCCGGTCAAGAAATTCCTTCGTCGTTTCAACGATGAAAGGAGAAATGCCATCGGGGAAGAGATAGCCCGACTCCTCGCTGCTGGGTTCATCATGGAAGTTTTCTATCCGGAGTGTCTTGCAAACCCGGTGCTCGTTTTGAAAAAGAACGGGACTTGGCGTATGTGCATTTACTACACCGAATTAAACAAGGCCTACCCAAAGGATCCCTTCGCACTACCTACCATTGATCAAATCATCGACTCTACTGCGAGATGTGAGCTCCTGTGTTTTCTCGACGCCTACTTTGGCTATCATCGGATCAAGATGGCTCTAGAAGACCAGGAGAAAACAACTTTTATTACTCCCTTTGGGATATACTGCTACACTTCGATGCCATTTGGCTTGAAGAATGCAGGGGCTACATATCAGCGAATGGTTTAGAACTTGCTCAAGGAGCATATTGGGCGCAATGTGCACGCTTACGTAGATGACATAGTCATCAAGTCCTAGGTCGCCGACTCACTCATCAGTGACCTCCAGGAAACCTTCAAGAATCTCCGCAAGTATCAGATGAAACTGAACCCGGCCAAGTGCACCTTTGGGGTCCCTGCATGTAAGCTCCTCGGATACATAGTGTCAGAGAGAGGAATCAAGGCAAACCCGGAGAAAATCAACACTATTATGGCGCTCCATAGACCAGCCTCGGTGAAAGGAGTCCAATGGCTCACAGGGTGCGTAGCTGCCCAGAGTCGGTTCATAAGCCGAATTGGAGAAAAAGCGATCCCACTATACCGACTCTTAGGAAAGTCGTAGAAATTCGTGTGGGATGATGAAGCTAATCAAGCCATGGAATCATTAAAGAAACAATTATCCCAGGCTCCGATCCTGGGGGCTCCCAAGCCAAAAGGGTCGATGCTACTCTATATTTCATCCAACAATCGAGCAGTTAGTTTTGTGGTTGTGGTTCAACGTATAGAAACCGACAAAGAGCACCCTTTGCAGAGGCCAGTATATTATGTTAGTCAGGTCTTGACATCATCAAAACAGCGCTAACCTCACTAGCAGAAACTGTTCCTTGGTGTATTCAAGGCAAGTCGGAAACTCAAGTATTACTTCCAGGAGCACCCCATAACTGTAGTCAGCTCAACATCGCTTGCAGATATAATCCAGAACCGGGAGACCACGAGAAGGATTGCAAAGTGGGATAGAGTTTGGGGCTTACCACATCAAGTATGAACCACACACGACCATCAAATCTTGAGCGCTGGTCGACTTCATCAATGACTGGACAGAAATCCAAGCGCCCCCGGAAAAGCCAGTTACTAAATACTGGACAATGCACTTTGATGGGAGTCCGCAACTCCAAGTGTCAGGAGCCGGCGTGGTCCTCACTTCTCCCAAAGGAGAACAATTTTGCTATGTCTTGCAACTACAGTTCACTTGCACCAACAACGCAACAAAATATGAGGCTCTGCTTCATGGGCTGTGGCTGGCTCGTGAGATGAACATAAGACGGATCCGATGCTATGGCTATTCCGACCTTTTTTCTCAGCAAGTGTCGGCAAGGTGGAACTCCAAAGATGCCACCATGGCAGCCTATCGGCGTGAGGTAGAGAAACAAGCATGTTTCTTTGTTGGGTACCATGTGGATTATGTGGAGCGCAAGCTAAACGAAGCTGCAGACGCTCTATCCCGACTCGGCTCTCAACGAAAGCCGGTTCACAAAATGTGTTCCTTGATGTCGTCACAAAGCCGTGCGTGCAAGTACCAACGGAGCAAGACATAGCAGAGCCGGATCCAGAACCGGCTCTGGTGGCCGCAGTAGATGCTACCCCCTTATGGGTTGTACCCTTTTTGGATTACAAGACACGGGGAATCCTACCCGCTGATGATGTAGGGGCCAGACAGTTCGTCAGGAGAAGCAAATCTTTTGTACTCATCAACGGTGAGTTACATCGGCGAAGCCCTGCAGACGTCTTTCAGAGATGTGTGTCACCAGAAGAAGGCAGAGAAATCCTCAATGAGATACACTCTGGATACTGTGGGCATCATGTCGGCTCTCGTTCGCTCGTACCTAAAGCCTATAGACACGGATTCTACTGGCCCACAGCACATGCGGACGCAAAATATATAGGCAAAAAATGCGACGGATGCCAGCGTTATTCCAAGCAAGCTCATGTGCCGGCTCAAGAGCTCAGGATGATCCCTATCACTTGGCCCTTTGCGGTGTGGGGGCTTGATATGATGGGACGTTTCAAAAGGTCAGCCAACAAGAATACACACTTGCTGAGTCGATAAATTCACGAAGTGGGTCGAGGCAGACCCGGTCAACAAATGCGATGCAGCAACGACGCTAAAATTCTTGAAAAATATAATATACAGATTCAGCTACCCTCACAACATCATCACTAATAATGGGTCTAACCTATCAGAGGGGGTTATGCAACGATTTTGTCAAAACGAGCACATCCGACTCGACCTTGCGTTAGTGGCTCACCCACAGACCAATGGACAAGCCGAGAGAGCCAACCAAGAGTTGCTCCGAGGCATGAAACCCCGACTCTTTGTTCCTTTGGAAAGGACGCTGGGTGGCTGGGAGGAAGAATTGCCCTCAGTATTGTGGAGTATCAGGACGACTCCTAACAGGTCGACAGGTTATACTCCCTTCTTCCTGGTCTATGGAGCAGAACCCGTTCTCCCAAGTGACATCCATCACGACTCACCAAGGGTAACAGCTTATGTGGAAGCCGACAATGAAAAAGCAAGACAAGACGCCCTGGATGTTCTCGATGAAAAACGAGAACTAGCAGCAGCTCAGTTGTCTTCCTACCAACAAGATCTGCGACGATATCATAGTCGTCGTATCAAAAGTCAGACTTTCCAGGAAGGTGACTTAGTGCTCCGCCTCGTACAGAAAAAGGATGGAATGCGCAAGTTATCTTCTCCATGGGAAGGACCATTTGTGGTCAGGAAGAACCTGTACAATGGATCCTACAACTTGGTTGATATACGCGAGAAGGAAAAGTCACGCACATCCATGGAGGAGACTCCCAGGCCGTGGAACATTGCACAACTCCGTCCATATTATACTTGAGTAGAACAGGAACACTATTGTACCAAGTCGACATGCGTCGCACCGGCTTTCACCATATATATATATATATATATATATATATATATATATATATATATATATATATATATATATATATATATATATATATATATAAGTTGACATTCTTCGCACCGGCTATCGCCGCATAATAAAGTAGATTTACATCGCATTAGGCTTTCGCCACAGTTAAATTAATAAGTCGATCTTCATCGCATTCAGGCTATTGGCATAATCAACATATAAAGTCTACCTTCGTCGCAAATAGGCTATCGCCATATCTAACAGCAAGTCGATTTTCATCGCAAACATGCATTCGCCATTAAGTCGATTGTCATCGCAAACAGGCTTTCTCCATAATGTCGATTTTCATCGCAATCGGCTTTCGCCATAAACAAAGTCGATTTTCATCGCACAAGCCTTTCTCCACACCTGAAGTCGACTCTTGTCGCACCGGCTCTCGCCACACTTATGCATAAAATCAACTTTCATATTGCATATACTTTCATGCTTGCAAATTTTTCATATTTCTTAGATACATGGCATCATACACATCGCATCATATTGCATCAACTACATATTTTTACACCTTTTCTCAGAGACCCGGGGGCTTGATCAACCCTCTATCGGCTCTGAGCATGTATATTGCTTAATCAGGAAAATCGGGGAGTACGATGATACTCATCGACTCTCGCCAGAGAAGCCGACATCTATATGTAAAACTTCTCATGTGTATGACTTAATCAGGGGAAGTAGGGGAGTTCAATGGCACCCATCGACTCTTAGCCGAAGAAATCCCGGCATATACATGAATTGGACACCCAGGCCGTTCGGCCTGTATAACTCAAGCTCATATGACTAGCGCGACCTCGGTTGGTCTAATCTTTGGGAGCTTACACAAAAACGCCTATCGAATTTAGAACTAAAGGGACGGGCACGCTGGTCATATAAGTCGGTTTTACAGAGAAGCTTCGACTCCTGAACCAATAACCTCTCTCAATGTGAGAAGATGAGGTCTAAGTCGACTTCTCCTAGCCTTTGCATTTCATTTTTGCATATAATACATCATGCTCAAATAATAATAACACTTTTTTCTCGCAGATAAAAGTTAGACCTATGTGACTCGGCACAACACCCAGATGCATCTACCGACTCATGGGGACTAGACTTCAGAAAATAAAATCTTCTCAAAGACCCGACATGACGCAATGATGTTCGTGCCGACTCTTGGGGACTACACTTCAAAGTTTCTTCTCAAGCAAAGATTCGGTACATCACCAAGATTTGGCACGACGCCATAATAATCATACCAACTCTTCAGAGAGTATTATTTCAAATATTATATGACGTGGTACGGCACACAAACGTGGCAACACCAACTCATGAGGGCTACAAGTCGATCTATCCTATGATTCGATCAATGATACAAGGATATTCTAAATCGATTAAGGGGCTATAGATACAGACTATCAAAAAATATCGTCTCTCATGCATTGTGCAAAAACATTCAAAGTCAGTAATAAAACCGACTCATAGACTTGATGGAAAATTAAAATTTTCATTCATCAACTGCCGAGTCTAACATCAAAAGGAGAAGCCCAACACTAAAGAAAAGTAAAGGCCAAAGTCGACAAAATACTACTAAGTAAAAAACTACAGCTTCAGTCGTCGTCTTCAGAGTCAGCTTCATCTTAAGATGAAGAGATTTTGACATCCTCTTCATTATTGTAGAATTCTTCATCGCTACTGCTGGAACTCTCCATGCAGCAGCCGGCTCGGTCACCATCTGAGTCAAAGATTCTAGCCCACAGGGTGTCACCACCATCATATCTAAAAACAATGGTGTCTCCCTTTGAGATGTTCCTGGAACGAAGGAAACTCTTCCAACCTTTCTCTAAGAACATGGAGTTGTGGCTAGAGAAGCTAGTAGCTACCCAGATATGTCCATGAGGACACCCCTCGGAGCGGAGCCAAAGACCCAAACGCCTTGAATCCATCACAAGTTGGGCGAAAGACTCTGGAAGTTTGATCCAACGACGAATCGTCTGGACGTGTATCAAGAACTCACCCCTCTTAGGAGAAGAAGGGGGAGATTCAGATGGAGAAGCAGTACGGGCACTTCCTTCCCTGCCTCTGCCACGGCCACGACCCCGCCCACGGCCGCGACCACGGACACGGCCACGGACTCGACCACGAGCACCTGCACTAGAACCAGGATCATCATCCGCCAAAGGAACACAAGCACCTAGCTTGGGAGCCATGGAAAAGTAGCAAAGAGAGAAGAGGAAGAAGAAGATGCAGGCACTCAAAGGACAAACTACCCAATGGATATTTATAGAAGTTCCAAGGAGAGGATCAATCAATGCCATAATGACGTGGGTGAAATACCCATGGTAGGTGACATTTACAGAAAGACTCCTCGATTCCCATCACAATATCAATGCCTCCAACAGGCATTTCGGGCAGTAAAATCATAAATACAATACCAGATATTTGACTGAAAAAGTCAAAGGAAATTTGCTGGTTGGAAGATTAAGCAAAGAAGACAAGAGAATTGGCACCAACTCCTTGCAAATCTCAAAAGATAGGAGAGCCGGTTTAACCAATTGAAGAGTCGGCAAAAACGCGTTAGAGTCAAGAAGATTGCTGCGAAGACTGAAGCATCACACGAATCCTTGGGGCTAATGTCGGGGGGGGGGGTGGATCAAGCCCATAACCCAGCATTAGATCTATGGACCGACTCACCTAAAGAAGGCCCACAAAGGAAGACCCGACCCAGGGCCGGTTGCGCCAAGCAAGGAGATCGAAGCCATCGAAGGAATTCGACTTACCTTGTATAACACGTAGCATATTTGTAAAGTAGAGTAGGACTCCACCTCGTGTTGGAGTCGGACTCACGGAATCTCGGAACCAGGTGCCTTTATAAACCGATGTCCATGGGATCCAGGGTCAAGAATAATATCAATCCAAAATAGGACCAGACAATTGTCGGCGTAAGCTAGATCACCTCGAGATCAAGGTTGCGAATCGACTCTCTTGTAATCGACCAACCAACTCTTCTTTAGAGAGTCGGAACCCATAATAATAAGAACCAGGAGTAGGATTTTACCTCGAGACAAAGAGGGGCTGAAACTTGGGTAAATCGTCGACTCTCTTGTCCATGTCTACTCTCTCCATGAGATCACCACGCAGCAAAGGTCCCATGCTAAGTTCGACTCTTCGGACATCTGCCGTGACTTTCCCACGATAGGTCCCGCCGGCCCCTCGATGCATGGACAGCGTGAGCCTGGCTACCCCTGTCCTTCTCAGCAAAGTTCGGAAATGGTACCACGCAGGACGCTATGGGATGGTTTGCCTTTGTGTGGATTATGCTCTGGATCCGTCCTAGATCCTGGTGCAAGGTTCCTGCATTGCATCCGCCCTCCGCGGGCATGCGCAGAGGTATTTCCTGGAAATTCCAACCGGTCAGCCACGTCACGGAGACCCGATTCTCCGTGTCCCCAATTCCTAGGAACTTCATATCTCCGAGAAGTCGTTCCCGGGATTGGGACTAGAGTTCCCGAAAATCCTTCCCTGTCTCGGGGTTCGGTTACCGGATGCTGCTATCAACCCGCCATCGACGTGGGTTAGACTGTGTTTTTCCTCGTGAAGACGACATGGCTGGGTCGACCACCACCTCAAGGGTGGCACCTTCCCTGACCTCCACGACAATGTATACACGAAACTTCTCTCAGATTCAGAACATTCACATGCAAGAAATTCAGAAGGTATCAAGTGAAGCAATTTCTTCCAAATCCCATGTGGCCCGACCCATGGGAAACGAGCCATTCAGTACGATTATTACAACTCAATCAGTTAGACTCGACAAAGGAAGTGACAAGGTAATAAAAGTAATATACGGGATCACTTCTTCCCGGTGATCAAGTTGTTGATCTTCTCGGCATGCTTTGCAGCATCTCTCCTTCGCACGCCTTTGCTCCTCCTGGTCCGGGATGCTCGTGTACATGGTGTTCAGGTTGAAGCCCGGGTTGTGGAACTACATCCTCGTCAAGGCCCACCTGCAAACTTGCGAGCACACCTCTTGGACTACTCGGGCTGCCCGTTCGGTGCGCCCCCTCTGGTACGCGTCCAACACCTCTGCCGCGCTAAGATAGAAGGCCGTGAGGCCCCCAACGCCACAATCCTGCGAATCTTTAGGCAATCCCACGTGGGCGAGCTGCATCTCGGAGAGCACTGCTGCGATCTTGTCCGCCACGCTTCGGAGAGACTCCAATCCCTGCTCGCTTGATCCCAAGTGCTTCACGTACTCCTTTAGGGTGTCATAAGCTCTTTCAGCGCAGTCCCGCATCTGGCGTGCCTGTATTGCCTACTCCTTCGTGTGCGATATTTCCCCATCCTTCTCGGCGATGATGGCCTCTAGCTTCCGGATGGTAGCCTCCTTCTCCGATAAGCTCAACTTCAGTCCATCATTCCCCTCTAGCAACCGGCACATGGCCTCCGCGTGCGCTCCTTGGGTGGCCTCCATTTCCTTCTTGTGTAGGTCCATCAGATAGCTGTGTGCCTCGGCAACTGTCGCGGTAAAGGCCTCTTCCCGAAGGGTGAGGGTGTGGCTCTCGGCTTTAAGATCTTATGCCTGCTGTTCTTGGGCCTTCCTCACGTCCTCCAGGTCCTTCCAGATGCGCACCCTATCCGCCTCTCGGCTTTCCATGGTCGTGTAGACCTCCTCCAGCTGTGCGGCCCAAGTAGACAGTGCCTTCGTGCTAGCCCAGTCAGTCACTTGCTTCTCCTACGCGAAATGCTTGTTCCGGAGCTCTTCGTACGCCTTTTGGTTGTCGACCCAGAAATATGCTCCAATCGGAGCCATGATGTCATCTAGGTCGACCACCTCCGGAGCGCTTTCCCGGAGAGCCCCCTCTAGAGCATGCACGCTGGCCCAACATTCGTTCCCCTTGTCTATCACTGACGCAGACACCGCGATGTTCGCCTACGAACGGGAAGACACCGCTTAGAACCAAACCAAGAGCCATTTTCCGAAACTAAAGTAGTGGCTAGAGTTTTTCGGAACATGTGAGCTATGATAGTAAGCGTCCCTGTATAGCGCTGTAACTGGCGTCCGTCACCTTCGCCATGGAGGGGCCCTCTCCTCCTGTGATTCTTGTCCCTTGTTGAGGGTCAGATTCAACTAGATTCGTTCTCTCTGGCCCGGGGGCCGTCTTGTTGCCTATGTACACGGCCATCTCCAGAGGGACCCCCTCACTCCGCACTTGTGCGGCTGGTGGAACCACTGGCAGCGCATCAGTGGAAACTTCTCCTGTGAGCGCCAAGTTAGCACCGAAGAAAACTGCTACCCAGGAGTTGAATGTCCCAGGAAAACACGCGTACCTTGTGCAGGAAGCGAGGTTCCCTTCATAACTGGAGACCCCGCTGGAATGTGCTCTCCTTCTGTCGCTTGCCTCGTCCATGTCACCTGATGAGGTCCTCGCTCCTCTTCTGACGATTGCTCCGATGTGCGAGCCCTTTTTGCCGGGGCCTCGACAACCTCGTCCCTGTGACAAAAACTTAGGGGTTACTATTTACGTTTGGGGATATAAGGAGATGCGTGCGTGAGCATGATCATGATTTACTTCTCGTCCTGTGGAGGAGACAACGTCAAATCCTGGAGACCGAGCTTCCACTCATCCTCCGGTAAGACAGGTTATTCCGATACCCCCTCCTCCGTCCGAGAAGTTCCTCCCATCAACTTCCGATAAGCCGGTCTTTTGCGCATAGATGAAGACACGCCCTTTTTCGGCATCGCGATCTTGACGGACGTGGGAGCCTCAACCCCTGGGACCTCGCTAGGGTCCACCAGCGACGCATCCTCGCTGGTTATAGGGGCATGGACTGGCGTCGGTGGATCGTCCACCTCATCCTCCTCACTGTCGCTAGCCTTGGTGACGTCAACCAATCCCTCACTCTCTGAGGGCGAATCCGACCACGTGTCATCCGAGGAACTCTCTTCCTCGTCCTCCTCCGCCACTTCAGGAACTCGATCCGGGCTGTCCTCCACCATTGACCTCTTGCCCCGAGAAGCAGTCGCCCTCCGGCTCGATCTCCGTGGGGACTGGGTGCCTGTGAGGTCCACGACTTCCCGTGCTGCCACGGGCGGCCGCGTGCTTACCCCTCGCTGGCTCCTCGAGCCTTTCCCCTTTGCTTTGCTTCTGGGCTGCGCTTGGCTGTACCGTACTCGAAGAACTTCTGTTTCCGCTTCTGCATCCTCTTCAACTGCTCTGGGCTCGTGAGAGCCATCCTGTTCTCATTAGCAACCCGGGGCAGCTCCTCGATCGACTCCAGCAGAGCCCTGATTTATGCCTCCAACAAGCCCTGCAAGTCCGGATTGGTTAACCCCCTAGCGTCACAAGGAGGCATAGCTCCTACTAAGGCATCCCCCGCCTTGTTGTTGTGCAGAGGGATCACCGCTTCCACCAACACCATCTGCCACCCTCCAGAAAACATCTCCTTGAACGCGTTATAGAACTTAAGCACACTCAGGTTGTGCTGCGACAAGGGATCAAGGGAGCAATCTAGCGGGAGAGGTAGTCCACGACCACCATGTCCAGTGTCAGCCCCCAGCCTTTAACTGCTTGATCCTGGCCAACGGCAGGTCAAACTGTTTAGCCAGATCGGACTGGGCGTGCCACACCATGGCTGGCTCCTCGGTGAGTTGCAGCATGACGTCCGACACCTCATAAGCCGGGAGAACTCAGTCTATCTTCACGAACACCCAGTCGCATTGCCATTCCGCCTTCTTGGTGATCACATGCGACTCCAGGTATTCGTCGGACATCCCATCCCGGATCTTGACGGAGAAACCCCCAGTGATCACATCGTGCTTCACCCTAGGGGTGGAAAAGTACCAGAATAGGGCAACTGATGGCACCACATCCACGAAGTTCTCACATAGATATGCGAAAACCGCCAGAGCGGTAACCCCGTTTATGTGCAGGTGCATCATCAGGATCTTGAATGTATCCAGGATAGCCAGGAAAAACTGAGTAAAAGGAGGGACCAGACCTGCTTCGAGTAAAGCAGCGTAGATCGGCACCACGTTCCCTTCCACCACTGCATCCTTCACACTCGGTGCTCCCACGACGGTCTGTCCGCCCTCACTGTTATCTTCGGCGAGGAACACTTTAAGAAGGTCCATCTTCTCCCTAGAATTGCGATCTGACGAAAAGCACGCCAAAATCTTCCGCACCAGGTCAACAACCGCCACGGCGACACCCGGCAACCACTTCTGCTGCGGCATGTGCTTTCTCTTGGGAGCCTTGGGTAGATTTCACATCAAGAACAGATGGATACAGTTCACGAGAGAGACAAATGAGGGAGTTAGATTAACTTCCCCTCCTTGTGGGGCTTGATTGATATACCGCAACCGTGCAACGCCGTTGCGCTCTCCGTAACGGTTACTTTTTGCGATCCCTCCTCGCCATCACTTCGCCCTTCGAGAAAAACGCCTTTACACACAGACTCCTCACCGGTTACCGTTGGGCCTAGCCGCGGCGTCTGGGACGCAACGGCCGCACCCAGCCCCGGGGATCACTGTCGGGGACGAGATCCACGGGGTACCTCCCGAGGAGTGATATTACTAACAATCCGGGAGTTATGTTGTTGTCACAACCCTCTTTTGGTATGTGCTAGAGTTTAGCCTCACTTTGCATCATGTAGGAACTTCAACAAGCAATTGAAATGGGGAAAGATAAAAGCCCAAATAAATTTAATCAAATGGCCATTTTAAAAGTTCCATCCAAAAAACCTCTGAACTTTTTGAAAAGTCTCATAAATGGGCATGATCACATATCAAGTGAAAGGGATTCAATCCCATGCTCTCTGATTATTCAAAAACTCCACAAAGGCATTGGAAATTAAATAATACCTCTATTCGAATTTATATTCAAATATTTTGAATTTCAAAATGTTCAAAACTTGGGAGTGACTAGCCACAGGTCATGTAAGTCCATATAAAAAGTTTAAGCATTTTAGAAAATGCCTGGGTAATTATTTTAGCAAAGCAAACACAACACAGAAAAGAAAAATAGAAACAAAAAGATAAAGGAAACTCACCTGGCATCTGGCCCAACTCACCCAGGCCGGCCCAAGCCCACCTCCCCGCTTGTCGTCTACCTCCCCACACTCCAAAGCTGCTCGTTGTATTGCATGCAGCGCCGCCGCCGCCTTGCCACCTCCTTCTTGCTGTGGACGCCCCGAGCCCTCTAGACTCGCGACGACGACGCCCTGGAAGCCCCTCGCCCATTCCACCCTCGGGAGATGTCTCTCCTTTCTCTTCCTCACCGTTTTCCACCGCCGCACATGAGCTCGCCGGAGCACGGCTGTGCGCTTGCGCGGCGAGAGAACCCCTCGAGCCGAGACATCGTGTCCAACGTGCTCCTCGACTTCGACTACGTCTCCATGAGGAAGAAATCGAGCTCGTACGCATTCATCGTGCCGCACCCTTCGTCTTCCTCTCTGCTGGCCTCCGTGCTTCTCAGAGAAATTTCGACACCGTCTCCGCCTCCCTGAGCTCTCCGTCACCTCCATTGAACTCTTGGTGAGCTGCTTAACCATCCCCAACTTCCCCCTTTCGTCCCCTAAGCCTCTAACGCAACCTGCCATTGGAGCCAAGCTCAGGCCCCGACATGAATGAGCTCGACGTGGACTAAGAAAGTGTAGTTCCAGACGGTAGTCTGGTCCCTCGTGGAAGGGCTTGTATGATAAATAAGGCTTCCCTAAGCCATTTGTTAAACTTGTCTATACTCAGACCTATGTTGCTTTCCGCTGTTTGATGTAATGTTGGATGACAGTGATGTGATCTCTTTGTGTACCCTATATGTAAGTCAAAAAAGATGTATACTTTGTAGAGTTCATGTGATGAGTATCTGCAGTTTACACTAGACATGTTTGTTGTGTGTATGATTCTAACGTGCATGTCTTAGTGTGGGATTCGATAGCTTAGTTGTGCTCTCGCCGACAGTCTTTCTTACACCAAGTGGCTTTGAGATGTGAGCAGCTTGGGGCATCGCGATGCGATTGCTCGTGACTCCGTCATGTGGCACACTTGGTTGTATGATCGAGCCTTCCCGAGACCCCAACTAAGTGATTGGGCTGGAGTTGACTATGTAAATGTTATGATTCAATTGATAATATGGTTGAGGCGACTTGTTTATGAGTATGGGATTTCACCACCCATAAGCATTTAGACTTTTGAGAGGACGATGAGGACCCATCTCAGTTGATCACCTGGGCCTGTTGTTGTGCTTCATGTTTTGAACCGTAGAAAAGTTGTGTTCGGTTGTCTAGATTTGTTGTGCTTCTTGTTTTGAACTCCTTATGTAAGTGTTGTCGAAATGTTGTGAGAATTTTCATTTCTCTTACAATTACAGCGTTATGCTGTCCGAGTCATTCCAGTTATCTTTATAATTTGATGCATTTGCAAAATCCTTTTCTCAATTTCGGATGTCTTTCCAGAAGATTTGTTAGGTGGCATACCCGATAGTTCCATAGAGTTTGTTGTAGGTTTTATTCTAGAAAACTATATTGATGCATTTGCAGTTCTTCCTCCCACTTTAGATGTCTTCTATCTATAATAACCACACTAACCATCATGTTGGGGTACTTTATTACTCTGACAGATCTGTTGTAGGCCCTAGTAAGCCATGGTCATCCTCATGAAAAACATCCAGTAATCCAACCCCTTAAATCTAGTCACCCAATAGATGTGTAGAATTCATTGCATATATTATTCCAGGAACCGCCCCGATTTCTAGACGCCCATACAATATGGCCCCAAGTAAGTTAGCTGAGCTTAAAATCCAACTTGAAGCTTTGTTGGCAAAAGGCTTCATCCTCCCTAGCTCATCGCCATGGGGTTGCCCTGTTCTGTTCGTAACGAAGAAAGATGGAACAAAAAGGATGTGTGTAGATTATCGCCCGCTTAATCTAGCGACGATAAAGAAAAAGTACCCACTTCCCAGGATCAGTGATCTTTATGATCAACTTGCTGGATCATCTGTCTTCTCCAAGATGGATTTGAGATTAGGCTATCATCAAATCAAAATCAGAAACGCGGACATTCCTAAAACGGCTTTCACTACTCGTTATGGTCTTTACGAGTACACCGTCATGTCCTTCGGTTTAACCAATGCCCCCGCCACTTACTCGCGCATGATGAACTTGATCTTCATGGAGTACTTGGATAAGTTAGTTGTAGTTTATCTTGATGACATTCTCATCTACTCGAAGAACGAAGAAGAACATGCTCAACATCTTAGGCCGGTATTGATGAAACTTCGAGAGCATCGCCTTTATTCCAAGTTCTCTAAGTGAGAATTTTGTCTACCAGAACTGACCTATTTAGGCCACGTGATTTCTACCAAAGGCATTGTTCTCAATCCTGAGAGAGTTGACGCCATCCTTGATTGGACTCCACCTGAATCGGTTAAGCAAGTTAGGAGTTTTCTTGGCTTAGCAAGCTATTTCCAACGCTTCATTGAGAACTTCTCCAAAGTTGTAAATCCTCTAACTGAACTCTTCAAGAAAGACAAGAAATTCGAATGGACCCCCAAGTGCGAGGAAAGCTTTCAAGAGCTGAAAAGAAGATTGACTTCTGCACACGTACTTGCGCCTCCAGAAACCAAAAGGGATTTTGCGATCTATTGTGATGTTTCACGGCAATGGTTAGGTGCATACTTATGCAAGATCGACATGTGGTAGCATACGCTTCACGCCAGCAGTGTCCACATGAAGAGAACTACCCTACCCATGATCTTGAACTCACTGTCATAGTTCATGCCTTGAAGACTTGGCGACATTACCTCCTTGGTAATCGTTGTGAGATATATTCCGACCACCAAAGCCTCAAATACATATTCACCCAGCCAGATATTAATCTCAGGCAAAGACGTTGTATAGAGTTGATAAAAGATTATGACTTAGGAATTTCTTTCACCCCAGGCAAAGCCAATTTCATGGCTGATGCACTAAGTTGTAAGTCGTATGGCAACAACCTCATGTTACAAAAGTATCAACCACTTCTTCATGAGGAGTTTCAAAATCTCAACCTCGAGATAGTTCCTCATGGATTTCTATCTATCTTGGTGTAGAAACCAACACTTGAGGATAAAATCATAGCCGCCCAGAAACGTGATAGTGGTATTAGAGAGATCAAGAAGAACATTGCTAGCGGAGTTGCTAAATGTTTCTCCACAAATGATCAAGGTGTCGTTTTCTTTGGCAATCGATTAGTTGTACCACAAAAACACAATCTTAGGAGGTTGATTCTTAAGGAAACTCATAACACCCCCCTTTTGATTCATCCTGGTAGCACAAAGATGTACCGAGAACTACGCCAGAGGTTTTGGTGGACTAGGATGAAGCGAAAAATTGCTCAGTTCATTGCTGAATGTGATGTTTGTCGTCGCATTAAGGCCAAACATCAAAGACTTGCTGTCACTCTTCAACCATTGACTATATCCAAGTGGAAATGGGACAAAGTCAGTATGGATTTCATCACTGGCTTTGCAAAAACCCATGAAGGAAATGATGGCATCTTTGTTGTCATTGAAAGACTTTGCAACGTTGCTCACTTCCTCCCCGTTCGTGAGTCTATAACTGCCAGTCAGTTAGCGGACTTGTATATCTCTAGGATTGTGTCTCTTCATGGTGTTCCTTTGGAAATCAATTTTGATCGAGGTAGCCCTTTTACCTCTAGATCCTGGGAAAGTTTTCAAAATGCTTTGGAACTCATCTCTCCTTTAGTACAACTTTTCATCCCCAATCTAGCAATCAAGTTGAAAGGTTTAACCAAATTCTCGAAGACATGCTCAGAGCTTTTGTTATCTCTTTTGGAAATAATTGGGAGAAGTCTCTTCCATTCGACGAATTTTCTTATAACAATAGTTTCCAATCTACTCTGAACATGGCTCCTTTTGAATTCCTCTATGGACGAAGATGTCTAACACCCTTGAACTGGTCAGAAACCGGTGGAAGACAATTCTTTGGACCGGATATGATCAAGGAAACACAAGAGCAAGTTCACATTGTTCGTGATCGATTGAAAGCAGCCCAGTCTCGTCAAAAAAGCTACTATGATCGTCATCATAGGAAAGAAAGCTACAATCTGGATGAGAAGGCTTACCTTCGGGTTACTCCTCTGAAGGGAACTCAATGATTCGGTATCAAAGGGAAATTGTCCCCACGTTACATTGGACATTTCCGCATTCTTGCTAAACGTGGACAAGTTGCCTACCAACTTGAATTACCCCTTCACCTTTCCCGAGTACATGATGTATTCCATGTGTCACAACTTAGGCGTTGCTTCAAGGACCCCATCCGCGAAGTCGACCATCAAACGCTTGATCTCCAAGATGACCTTTCTTACCGAGAGTACCAAATTCGTATTCTTGATTCAGCAGAGCGTAGCACTCGCCTTCATAAGATCAAGTTTCTGAAAGTGCAATGGTCACACCACTCCAAGATAGAAGCCACATGGGAAAGAGAAGACCGTCTCCGTGCTGAGTACCCCACGTTCCTTCAGATGACTTCTGAATCTCGGGACGGGATTCTTTTGAGTGGGGGCGAGTTTTCACAACCCTCGGTTAGGTATGTGCTAGGGTTTAGACTCACTGTGCATCATGTAAAAATTTGGACAAGAAATTGAAATGGGGAAAGATAAAAGCCCTAGATGAATTTATTCAAATGGCCATTTTAAAAGTTGCTTCCAAAAAACCTTTGAACTTTTTGAAAAGTCTCATAAATGGGCATGATCACTAATCGAGTGAAATGGATTCAATCCCATACTCTATGATTTTTCAAAAACTCCAAAAAGGCATTGGAAATTAAATAATACCTCTATTTGAATTTGAATTCAAATATTTAGAATTTAAAAAATGTTCAAAACTTGGGAGTGGCAAGATACTGGTCATGTAAGTCCATATAAAAAGTCTGAGCATTTTAGAAAATGCCTAGCTAATTATCTAAGCAAAGCAAACAAAGGACAGAAAAGAAAAACAGAAAGAAAAAGAGAAAGGAAACTCACCTGGCATCTGGCCCAACTAACCCAGGCCGGCTCAAGCCCACCTCCCCGCTTGTCGTCTACCTCCGCACGGCCCGAAGTTGTTCGTTGTATTGCATGCAGCGCCGCTGACGCCGCCTTGGCACCTCCTTCTCGCTGTGGACATCCCGAGCCCTCTAGACTCGCCAGGACGATGCCCTGGAAGCCCCTCGCCCATTCCACCCTACCGCCCGTGAGCTCGCCGAAGCACGGCCGTGCGCTTGCACGGCGAGAGAACCCCTCGAGCCAAGACGTTGTGTCCAATGTGCTGCTCGACGTCGACTACGTCTCTGTGCAGAAGTAATCGAGCTCGTATGCCTTCATCGCGCCACACCCTTCGTCTTCCTCCCCGTCGGCCTCCGTGCTTCTCAGAGAACTACGGCGCTGTCTCAGCCTCCCCGAGCTCTCCGTCACCTCCATTGAACTCTTGGTAAGCTGCTTCACTATCCCCAACTTCCCCCTTTTGTCCACTAAGTCTCTAACGCAGCCTCCCATTGGAGACGAGCTCATGCCTCGTCATGGATGAGCTTGCGCTTGCTCCAGTGCTCCCCTGCCCCTTCTGTGTTGTCCTCCGTGTTCCTAGCACCTCTAGGAGCCACCTGGGCTAGCGCATGGCCAAGCCTGTGTGCCTAATCGCTGCGTCGCCGCACCCGTGATTCCGGCCGCCGTGGAACTCGTCGGAGACGTCGCTCCGTTGACCCCTGTGGTCACCTGGACCGTCCCCGAGATGCGTGACCCCACGGGCGTGCTCCTGGTACTCGCAGCACAACGAATGGGCGACAGGAACACCGTCCCGCTCGTCGCCGCCGTGTCTAGACTTCGCCTGCGACCTGCCGCCGGCGAGATTACGTGGACGTCATTAGCTTAACTGCTAATCACCCCCACCAACCACTTACACGTGGGCCCATGGCCCTAATTAACCTTTGGTTCATTTAATCTAACCATGGAATAACCCACCAACACTGACATCACGGCCCCACTGGTCAGACCCCCCACGTCATGCTGACACAAGCGTGACGCATTAAATTAATTTCTAATTCAGAAATAATTCAGAAAATGCTTTAAACTTTGAAAATCAATAACTAATTAACCACAACTCCAAATTAAACGTGTAATATATGAAAAGCTATCAAAAAAATTCAAAGATTCTGAATATGCACTTTGTTTTCATGTTTGACCAATTTAAAATGGGTGACCAGTGGCAAAGTTGCATATGAACCCTTTTAAATTCGAATGTGGAATATGAATTTGCAACTCAATTGCAATACACTTCATTTAAATGGAATTGGCAACACATAAGCACCCCTTACACCATGTTATAAACTTTGATCATGTGCTTGAGCATTGCATTCATATTGATTGTTCTTTTTCCGCCTTCTTTCTAGCGATAGAGGTGGAACCGGAACCGGAGGTCACTCCTGAAGAAGAAGAAGACCGTTAGTACGACCCTCGTCAGCAAGGCAAGCAAACCCCATTCATCATGTCGATAAAACCCCATTTCCCTCTCTTTCTCTTTTATGCATTGTTCAGGATGGTACCATGATGCGTTTCTACCGCATAGTTGAAACCATTCTGTTGCATGACCTATCATTTTGTCACAGTAGTAAGCAAACCACAATCCTAGCAGATTTAGGAGTTGGTTGATATCATGTGGCCCCTGCAACTGTTAAAACTTATTGCATTATTAGAGTGTTACAATAAGGTTACTCATATGTGAGTCGGGATGGTAGTGATCATGTGTTGGTGGTGGAAATGTGTTGGTGAACTTGACCTAAAAAAGGTGAACAATGAGAGGTTGTGAAGGAGTACACAGTGGGTTGTCTCGTTGAACACCGCCTTACGCCCGAGTTCTTGTGTGGTGATCCAAGACAAAGAGTACTACCACATGTTGGGCACATGGACCCCCGCTCAACCTACTAACTCACCCCTTCTCAGTTCAATAAGTCACAGTAGTTCGGAGTTCTGGTAGGTCAATGGCATGGTCTGCGAACTGGAAGAACGGCTATTGTGGATTCCTACGCACATGGTCGGAGTTCTGGTAGATCAATGGCATGGTCGGAGTTCTGGTAGGTCAAGACCGGCTTGGGACCCTGCGCACATCTTCTGGGACCGCATCGTTAAACTGACCGGGTTCGCGATTGTGGATTCCAAACCAGATAGCCGTCTCCATTGAACTTAGAGTTGGCTGTGAGGTAAAAGTTGTGGGAATTATCCTCGCCGACACCCTCTTGAAGGGTGACAAGATCCCGGCGGTATCTGATAGTTTTATGTGTGTACCAGTACACCCCTGCAGAGTTAATAAACTATTATAATAGCCCCGTCTGCCGTAATGGACTACTTTGAAAGTTGTGCCTGATTATTAGACAACTTCAAGGGAAACTCTAAAACTTTCCAAGATAAGCGTGAGTGCTATGGTTTTATTTCTCGTGGGAATTCGAGGAAGGATCCGTAGTGGTGTATTGATTGGGAGATTTGGATAGTGGACTCGAGTACGCTTCTTACCTCATTCGCATATTCGTTGCACATGATTAGCCAAGTCAAAGCTGGCACTTCTGCATTAAAACCCCACCTCCCTTTGCCTTGAAACTTGAGCATGAGTAGTATAGTTCTGATGTAAGTCTTGTTGAGTACGACTTTGTACTCATGTTTGCTTATTTATTTTTTTAGATGAAACCACTGACCCCGATGGTGGCTTCTTCCTGGAGCTCGACGTGGACTAAGCTAGTGTAGTTCCAGACAACAGTCTGGTCCCTCGTAGAAGGGCTTGTATGATAAATAAGGCTTCTCTAAGCCATTTGTTAAACTTGTCTATACTCAGACCTATGTTGCTTTCCGCTGTTTGATGTAATGTTGGATCACAGTGATGTGATCTCTTTGTGTAATCTATATGTAAGTCAATAAGGTTGTATACGTTGTAGAGTTTATGTCATGAGTACCTGCTGTTTACACTAGACATGCATGTTACGTGTATGATTATAACGTGCATGTCTTAGTGTGGGGTTCGATAGCTTAGTTGTGCTCTCGCCGGAGGTTTTTCTTACACCAAGTGGCCCTGAGATGTGCGCACCTTGGGGCATTGCGATGCGATTGCTCGTGACTCCGTCACATGGCACACTTTGTTGTACGAGCGAGCCCGCCAAAGACCCCGACTAAGTGATCGGGTCAAAGTTGTCTATGTAAATGTTATAATTCAATTAATAATATGGTTGAGGCGACTTGTCTATGAGTATGGGATTTCACCACCCATAAGCATTTAACTTGTGAGCGGACGATGAGAACCCAACTCAGTTGATCATTCAGGCCTGGATGGGATGCCCCTCATGTTCGAGCTTTCCGAGAGTGTCTTGAACTTGGCCTTGCATGCTTAGACAAGTGGGTATGGCTCTCGTCTCTCCATATAATTGAGTTGTGACTAGAATTACATATGCATATTCCGGGTCCCGACAGTTCTGACTCGCAGTATACTTCCCGGGAGGCGCAGGAGAACCACCGCCGCGTGAAGACCGCCTCTGTATTCCACCGCCCGACCAAACGTACAGGGCATTGATTGCAGAAGAATAGAAACTCCACCGAGCGGTAGAGAAGCCTCACCACCCGTCCCGCGCTTGGAGCAACGCGTCCCAAAGAGCACCCTCGTCAACATCCCTTTCCGGAACTTGTGCTGCCGCACTGCGCGTGGCCTTGTAAACTGGAAATTGTGACCATCCCATTGCACTATAAAAGGGAGAGGTCGTCCATCAGAAAGGGGGACGACTTTTGTAAGGAAAAACTGTTGGGGATCGGCGCAGATTTTTTTTCCTACCTACGAGTCCCGAACCCAAGATCTATGCTATGCTGATGTATGTAACGGAAGGAATCAGCGTTCATACCTTTGAAGACCGAAAGAGGGAAACGTTCCTCGAACGTGGCTGGCGTAGACTCTGATCCTACGACCTCCCTGTCGTGTTGAAGAACCTCCGACGATGAAGTAGCACCACACGTGTAGTGCCTCGCGGGATTACACACGTACGATGCAACCGACGTCCCTCCGGGCTCCGAACCAGAAGAGCAGCGGAAAGAAGATTGATCCGGATCCCGATTCCGGCAGCGTGACGGCGTCCAGATGATGGTGAAACCCCCAACCAGGTGCAAACTCTAAACCAGGGGAGCCCGCTCTAGGTCGGAGAAAGAGAGAGAGCGAAACTCAATGTTATATTGAAAAAGGCACCCCCACCCCCTCCTTATATAGGCCAAGGAGGGGCTCCACCCCCTCCCCTTCCCCCATGTGGGACTAAACCCCCAAGGGGGGGGGAGTGGTGCGGCTAGGAGGGGGGATGGGCCCCTCCCTTGCTGCCAAGCCCAAGGGGGGAGGCTGCCCTTTCCCCTCATAGGCCTGTTAAGGCCCAACTACTTTTTCACCTTTTTAATTAATTATTTAAATCATTTTTAATATTTAATTCTGTTAATTAAATAATAAAACATATTTAAACATTCATATACATTATTTTGACCTTTAAAAATATCCAGAACAGCTTCCAGCACCTCCCGGTACATTTCCGATGTTTTCTCTCTTTTCATCGATGATCCCGAATCAATCCTTAATGCATCGATTGCCCTTAAGTGTGACACCCTACGGTCCGGGAAATAGTAGACATGATCGAGACACTCTCTAACCAATGACCATCATGTGGGATCTGGTTACAATCCTTGATGTGCCCCTACGCTTCCATCGAATAAACTTCATCGCTGTTGAACCGTTAACAATATGACTTGATCCCTTGTGCTTTGGTACTATGTTTGTCCGAGGTCTGATCGTCGGTATCCAATACCTAGTTCTTCCTTGTCTCCGACATAACATGCTTGCTCGTTTGTGAATATTACATCTCTTGACCTAGTCACTTGCTTGCAAGCTATTGATGCAACACCACCGAGTGGGCCCAGAGTTCCTATCCGTCACTCGGATTGACAAATCCCGCTCTGATCTATTTCATACTCCTCAACATATCTACTTCGGAATACCCAAGATACACTTTTTCAGTTACCATGTTTCAGTGTAACGGTTAATGCACTCAAAGCATCCTAATAGATAGCAATTATGTATGATCATCACGGTCTAAGGATTTAGTCACTATGTTATTAAGTCATCGCAATGCTGAAGTTATGTGACTTGATCACACTGCAATGCTTAAGGTGGGCGTGTGTCCATCACATCATTCTCCTAATGATATGACCTCATTGTCAATAGACTATTATGTTGTCATGATCAAGAAACCTTGATCATCAATTGCCCAATGAGCTAGTATGCCTGAGTTTAACTAGGGACCAGGTTGTTATATATCACACGTGTATTAATGTTTCCGCTTAATACAGTTCTAGCACAATATATAACATATTATGAACAAACAGATATGTGACAAATATCTTTATTAATTTGCCTCTAGGGCACATATCCAACAGTCTCCCACTTGCACTAGAATACAAATTACACTAGTTTACATCAGTTATGTATCTAACACCAATAGTCTCTCGATGTTGTTCAAACTTGGCTTGTGGAAGAGGTTTAGTCATTGGGTCTGACAGATTCAGATCCGTATGTATTTTGCAAATCCTAGTATGACCATCCTTGACGTAGTCCCGTGTCACATGGAAACGCCGTAGAATATGCTTGGCTGTAGAGTGAGTCCTCGGCTCCCTTGTGTTAGTAATGGCACCGGTGTTGTCGCAATAAATGCTAACAGGATCAGTGCAACTAGCGAATACGCCAAGCTTGACGACGAACTTCTTCAGCCAATGCACTTCAATTGACGCTTCGCAAGCGGCAATATACTCCGACTCCATCGTAGAGTGGGCGACGACTGACTGCTTGCCGCTCTTCCAGCTAATCGCAACACCATTCAACATAAACACGTATCCCGTCTGGGATTTTGAGTCATCGGGATCAGTACCAAGACTGGCATCGACGTAACCTGTTACGGCGAGCTCTTCTTCACATCCTCCATAGACAAGAACCAGATCCTTAGTTCTTCGTAAGTACTTAAGGACGTTCTTCACTGCAATCCAATGATCCATTCCAGGATTAATTTGGAAACGATTAGTCAGACTAACTGCCAGGGCCGCATCTGGTTGAGTACACAACATAGCATACATGATAGAACCTATGGCTGAGGCATAGGGCTTTGAGGAAATTTCCTCCCTTTCTTTTGTTGTTGCTGGGCATTGAGTCACACTCAATTTACTTCCTTTCATAACGGGCAAGAGGCCTCTCTTGGCGTTATCCATATTGAACCTCTTCAATATCTTCTCAAGGTAAGTTCTCTGACTCAGTGCTAATAGGCGTCTTGATCTATCTCTATAGATTTTAATGCCTAATATATATGCAGCTTCACCTAGGTCCTTCATGGAAAACTGTCCATTCAAATATTCCTTTACCCCCTCTAGAAACTTCACATCATTCGCTATCAATAATATGTCATCCACATATAGTACTTGGAATGCCACAGAGCTCCCACTCGGTTTCTTATAAACACAGAATTCTTCTTCATTTTGGAAAAATCCAAAAGCTTTGATCACCTCATCAAAACGAAGATTCCAGCTCCGAGATGCTTGCTTCAACCCATAAATGGATCGTTGAAGTTTGCATACCTTACGAGCGTCCTTAGGATCAATAAAATCTTCCGGTTGTACCATATACAACTCTTCCTCAATGTTGCCATTTAGGAACGCGGTTTTCACATCCATCTTCCATATTTCATAATCGTAATAGGCAGAAATTGCTAGCAATATCCGGATAGACTTTAGCATTTCTACGGGAGAGAAACTCTCTTCGTAGTCAACTCCTTGAATTTGTCGGAAACCTTTTGAGACAAGTCGAGCTTTATAGACAGATACGTTTCCGTCTGTGTCAGTCTTTTTCTTGAATATCCACTTATTCTCGACGGCCTTTCGGTCCTCGGGAATATCCACCAAAGTCCATACTTTGTTGGCATACATGGAGTCTATCTCGTATTTCATGTCTTCTAGCCATTTCTCGGACTCGAGTCCCTCCATTGCTTCTTTGTAGTTCGCAGGTTCGTCAGGTTCATTTAACATGACTGCATTGACAAGTTGCCCATAAAACTGAGTTTTTACTCGGGCTCTTGATGACCTGCGGGGTACAATAGGATCCTCTTCATCTTGATCATGATCATCATGTATGTCACGATCGTTATGAATATCATGATGACCATTCTCTTCAGCTCCCACTACGGAAGATGGTTCCGGAACGACTTCCATTTCCATTTCTTCCACCTTGAGTGATTGGTCAATCATCTCGTTGAGGTCTATTTTCCTCCCACTCATTTCATTCAAAAGAACCTCTTTCTCAAGAAAGCATCTAGTCTGGGCAACAAAAATTTTGCCCTCAGACTGGTTGTAGAAGGTGTATCCAACGGTTTCCCTTGGATATCCCACAAAGATGCACTTATCCGCTTTTGATTCGAGTTTGTCAGGCTGAAGTTTCCTAACATAAGCCTCACAACCCCAAATCTTCAATTGAGACAACTTTGGTTTCTTGCCATGCCATTCCTCAAATGGTGTTGTCTTTACGGATTTGGACGGTGCCCTATTAAGAATGTAAGCGGCAGTTTCTAATGCATACCCCCAGAATGACACAGGTAAGTCGGTATGAGACATCATCGATCGTACGCTATCCAATAGAGTTCGATTACGTCGCTCAGAAACACCGTTACGCTGAGGTGTTCCTGCCAGCGTAAGTTGTGGTAGGATGCCACAAGTCTTAAGATGATCGCCAAACTCGTGACTTAAATACTCGCCTCCTCGATCGGATCGAAGGTTCTTGATTTTCTTCCCGAGTTGATTCTCGACCTCACTCTGAAATTCCTTGAACCTTTAAAAGGTTTCAAACTTATGTTTCATTAAGTAGATATACCCATATCTTCGTAAGTCATCTGTGAAGGTCACGAAGTAACGAAGACCATTGCGTGTGGGGACGTTCATAGGTCCACATATATCTGAATGTATGATCCCTAACAAGTCTTCCGCACGCTCTATTGTTCCATTGAATGGAGTCCTTGTCATCTTGCCCATAAGGCATGGTTCACATGTGTCAAGGGATCCAAAATCCAATGACTCTAGAAGTCCATCATCATGAAGCTTCTTCATGCGCTTTTCACCAATATGACCAAGTTGACAATGCCACATCGTCATGTGTTCTTCGCCACTAGGTTTTAATCTTTTGGACTCTACGTTATCAATATGAAGTATATCACAATCGAGATTAAGAATGAATAAGCCATTTTTCTCCGGTGCGTGAACATAAAACACATCATCCTTATAAATCGCACAACCAATTGTATGATACTTAAAAGAATAGTGGTCTCGCTTCAAGCAAGAACCACTAACGGTGTTCACACTCAATGCGGGTACATAGTAGCACTTATTCAAAATCAAAACTAATCCCGAAGGGAGACTAAGATGCTTCGTGCCGACCGCCACCACTTCAATCCGGCAGCCGTTTCCCACGCGCATCGTTACTTCATCTTTCATCAAGCGTCGCCTATTCCGTAGCCCCTGAGAGGAGTTAGAAATATGAGCAACAGATCCTGTATCAAATATCCAGGACTTGTTCCCAGCGCTTGTTAAGAAAATATCAATAACGTGTATATCAAATATACCTTTGTCTCTTCTGACAATCTTGCCAGCCTTCTTATCCTCTAGGTACTTGGGGTAGTTGCGTTTCCAGTGACCATCACCCTTGCAGTATAAGCACTCAACGCGGGGCTTGGGTCCAGGTTTGGGTGCCTTACAAGGAGTGACAACTGGCTTGTCTCCCTTCTTTGGGCTTCCCTTCTTTCCCTTCTCCTTCTTGCTAGACTTCTTGAATTCAACGGTCTTGTTGACCATGAATACAGCATGCTCCTTCTTGATCTCAACCTCAGCAGTTTTCAGCATGGCGTATGACTCAAAACGGGTCTTAGTCATCCCCTGCATGTTGTAGTTCAACACAAATCCTTTCTAGCTAGGGGGCAGCGACTGCAGCACCCTATCAACAGCAAGTTCATTTGGAATCTGACATTCCAGAGCACTCAAGCGTTGAACGTAGCCAGACATGTTGACCACGTGCTCACTAACACTGCTATGATCATCCATCTTTGCTGAGAAGAAAGCTTCAGAAGACTCATAATGTTTAGTCCTGGCTTGGGGTGCAAAGACGGCCTTGAGGTCGGTGATTATCTCATATGCACCCATCCTCTCAAAGCGTTTCTGTAGCTCAACCTCCATGGAGTAAAGCATTCCACTCTGGACAAGGTTGTAATCATCCGTCTTGGAGAGGTAGACATTCTTCTCATCCTGACTAGCGTCTGCTGGTGGTTCGTCACCTAACGCGGCCTCTAGTACGTATGCCATCTTGAGGGGAACGAGTAGAATCAGTTGGTGAAGTTTGACCCATCGGTTTTCAGTTTGTCTTTGTCTAGGAATGACCCTAAGTTGAATGAGGGGCGAGGTGCAGCCATCTACAATGGTTATTTGCAAAACACATATTTAGACTTTGTTCATAATTGGACTTCAATTTTAATTAATTCTAAAACTCTGACTTAGTTAAACATCTCTCAAAATTTACTAAGTGATTAACATAATCCTAGTTTGAATGATCCTCCTCGAATATCACACGGCCAACGACACATCTCCCTAGGTAGGCCATCAAGCCAATCATATCCGTTATATGACTCATGCTTAACCTTTCGGTCATCCGTATCCCAAGCTCATATCTACATATGTCTATCCGTTATATGTATGTATGACACCCGATCGTCACGGCATGCCTATCATAAAGAGATCCTTCTAGGCGGTGCCCACTAAGGGAGAATACAACCATGGTCTTGAGAGAGATTATCGTATAATGCTACCGTCGCATATCTAGCATATTAGCAAGACATGAAGTAAAACTGTAAATCATACAAGCTATGATCCCCCCTTACATGAAAATTAAAGTTAAAACGCCTTCTACTTTATATTTTGCAAGTTTTACGTGGCTGCTAAGGGGTTTCGAGGGAGAACCGCTTTCTATCCTGCGAAAACAAGCCACAACACCAATCCTGCAATCGTCTCTATTACACCCCTGTCGGGGCCCTCCGTTGCAAACGTCTTCGCGTCGCTAATGTTAGAGAGACAGACACCGCCCAGCCACTTATATGGTACACGCCATATGCCAAGCGTGGAACCAGTCTCGCGTAAACGCGTAAGGTCGGTCGGGGCCGCTTCATCTGGACATTGCCGCAACGCTAAACGAGTACACGTGGGAGGGTAACAATTGGAGAATTGATGCCCACATCCTAGATGTGTTCTACCCGTACAATACATCTACGCATAGCCTTGCTCTGATACCAATGTTGGGGATCGGCGCAGAAAACAAAAATTTTCCTACCTACGAGTCCCGAACCCAAGATCTATGCTATGCTGATGTATGTAACGGAAGGAATCGGTGTTCATACCTTTGAAGACCGAAAGAGGGAAACGTTCCTCGAATGTGGTTGCATTAGACTCTGATCCTATGACCTCCCCGTCGTGTTGAAGAACCTTCGACAACAAAGTAGCACCACACGTGTAGTGCCTCGCGGGATTACACATGTACGGTGAAACCGACGTCCCTCCGGGCTCCGAACCAGAAGAGCAGTGGAAAGAAGATTGATCTGTATCCCGATTCCAGCAGCGCGTCGGCGTCCGGATGATGGTGAAACCCCCAACAGGGTGCAAACTCCAAACCAGGGTAGTCCGCTCTAGGTCGGAGAATGAGAGAGAGAGAGAAACTCAATGTTATACTGAAAAAGGCACCCCACCCCTCCTTATATAGGCCAAGGAGGGGCTCCACCCCCTTACCTTCCCCCATGTGGGACTAAACCCCAAAGGGGGGGATTGGTGCGGCTAGGAGGGGGGATGGGCCCCTCCCTTGGCGCCAACCCCAAGGGGGAGGCTCCCCTTTCCCCTCATGGGCCTTTTAAGGAATCGGTGTTCATACCTTTTCACCTTTTTAATTAATTATTTAAATCATTTTTAATATTTAATTCTGTTAATTAAATGATAAAACATATTTAAACATTAATATATATTATTTGAACCTTTCAAAATATCCGGAACAGCTTTCGGCACCTCCCGGTACATTTCCGGTGTTTTCTCTCTTTTCACCGATGATCCCGAATCAATCCTTAATGCATCGATTGCCCTTAAGGGTGACACCCTACGGTCCGGGAAATAGTAGACATGATCGAGACACTCTCTGACCAATGACCATCATGTGGGATCTGGTTACAATCCTTGATGTGCCCCTACGCTTCCATCGGATAAACTTCATCGCTGTTGAACCGTTAACAATATGATTTGATCCCTTGTGCTTTGGTACTATGTTTGTCGGAGGTATGATCGTCGGTATCCAATACCTAGTTCTTCCTCGTCTCCGACATAACATGTTTACTCGTCTGTGAATATTACATATCTTGTGACCTAGTCACTTGCTTGCAAGCTATTGATGCAACACTACCGAGTGGGCCCAGAGTACCTATCTGTAACAGCCACGATTTCACAAAAATAAAAAAATTTGTATTCGGTGTGAATTGTTTGATTGTCTGATTTATTTGGGGTGTTTGCATCCCCGATTTATCGATCGGTGATTATTTTTCCCCCTCTTATCTCGTACCGTACGGAGACCGACCCTTTACACCCTGACACTCGACCTTTGAGACACCGGGTTTCACCCGATCACCGTCGCGAAAACCGCACGAGACCAGCCGCAGCCAACGGAGCGAAAAAAACCCCGTTTAATAATTAAACGGGATATTTTTATAGAGTGCCGGAAAGTGTTCTCGGAACGGTTCCAGCGCGATGTGAACGCCACCGGCTCGACGTGCTGATCGCGCAGTTCGAAGTTTTACCCGAATCGGAGCACCGCGCGTGCGAGAGATAAACCGGAGATGTTTTTGCAAACTGCCAGCCAACGGGGCTATATAAAGACAACCACATTCCCACCCCTTTCTAGGGTTTCCCTAGCCGCCAAATTGCAGCCACCCTCCTGTTTTTGCCTCAAATTAGCCCAATGAGTTCAGGGCCGTCGGATCCGTAGATCCAACGGCCAGGAAGCCGCCACGTCGTCAGTTGGGTTCCCGAGCCTCCACGCCCGTGCGCCTCCCGAGCTCCTTGTCCGAGGCGCCATTGCGCCACCCGCCTCTGGCCAACGCCGGCGAGCCCCAGCCGCCGCCGGCACCCCGCAGGTCACGGCCGCTGTGCCCTCTCCTCCTCCTTCCCTCTCCCTCTCTTCTCCTCTCCCTCATCTTCTTCTTTCTTCCCAGGAGCAAGACGCCGCCATGGACCCATGGAGCTCGTCGCGCCATCCAGCACACCGCCACCTCCATGGCCTCGCCTCCGTCCAGATCCGCAGGGCCCACGCCCGTCACGAACCCCCTGCAGACTCCCCTCCGTCGCCCCTCGCCGGAGGAACTTGTCAGCCGCCCCCGCCGTTGCCCGTGGACGGGATCAGGAGGATCCCGATCCAGTCTCGCCCGTCCCGTTGACCGCTGCGGCTCGTGTGGGCCGGCGCACCACACGGCCCAGCCAAGCGCCCTAGCGGCCCAGCGCGGCTTCACGCCCAGGGCGAGCGACGCTATCCCCCGCCCTTGCAGATGGGCCTGGCCCATGGGTGAGCACGCCCTTCACCTTTTTTTTCTGTTTATAGTTGGGCCGGCCCAGTAGAATTTGGCCCAGTAGATTTTTTTTCTCTCTGGTTTATAAATAAAATTGCAAATTATTGTTATATTTTGCGGTGCCCGTATCTTTTCACCGGTAGCTCGGATCGCGATGCGTAAAACATGAAAGTTGCGTAGTTTTTCGTGTAGTTTAATAAAATGTTGCTTGTTGCCATGTTTGACCTTGTTTACCTGCTGTTTACCTGCTAATTACAAACCTTGCCACTGTAAACTAGAACTGCAATAACTTTTTAACCATTGCTCTGTTTAAAATGTTTCTTATATGTAACTTGACTAGAATTGCATGTAGATTGTGTTTATGCTGCTCTTGCTTGCTAATAAAAATTATAAAATATTGTTTAGGGTAAAACAGTACCAAATGCAATATTTATCGCGGGGTCCGTAATAGTTGGCATGTATAGGTTTTACCCCCACTTAAAATGACTAGATTAGATAGTTTACTTTGTGTTTCACCTCTTGTCATGTTTGTGTGTTATGCCATGCTTGAGTGAGATGCCATCTTAACAACCTTTTTTCTCACCTTGTGTAGCTAAACAACCTGAACCACCGTAAACGTGCGGTATCGTCGTGTGTGACGAGTACTCCACTTAAATTATTAATAACCGCTCCCTACGGTAGGTGCGATGTCTCGTGTTGCCTTCTTGTTGATGCTTTCTCATGCTTGCCTCGTGCTAATAGATGCTTGCTCGCTGATTGCTTTCCAGTGTTTACTGTCTTGTGTGCTTCCGCGGGTACCTTTCGGAGACGATGCTAGCTTGTGATCAACTACACCTTCGGAATCCGACTTATCAACAGGCAAGGACTATACATTACTTATGATACATTCTATTTCAACCAGCGGTTTGCATGCTAGTCTAGGATAGGTTCGATGTTTGATCCTACCACATGTTTACAGCCTCTTTCAAACCGATACATCCATGTCCCCTCCCAGCAAACCATGTACTGCTCCTTGCTCAGCCCCTGCTTAGTATGCATGCTTAGGATGCTACGAAGTTACCCTGTTACTCCTTGGTTTGGGATATCACATTAATTATATTTTTGTGGATGATATGATTATTATAATGTTGACTATATTCGACGAAGGATGGAAGGTTTAGGCTATCCCGCCCCGACGCTTTGTTCCATTCGAGTCACCTAGGATCCGAGTTCCGGGTATTGGTTTTAAGACTGAGCGTGCCTAGCCGCGTGTGGGATTTTATGGGGTCCCCTTTTCTTACCTATCTAGCTTCAAACATTTCTAGTGGTGGCCCGAGCTGATTTACCATTTGAAACCCCGTGTGTGTGCTTGGTGGATCCCCTCGCAGTTTTTAAACAACCCGGACCAGCAGAGACATGGTTTCCCTGTTGGTCCACCTTTGACCGGCGAGGGTCCGAGGCCTCACGTGAGGCGTCTCGGTAACCCAAACCTTGTTGAGACGGAAGAGTCCGATCCGAGAGCGTGGCCAGCTTTTGGATTGGGTGTCGACTCCCCGGGGGCCACCCGGATTTGTTCGTTGTTAGTTAGAGGGACCTGTCGTTTCGGATCTCTTGGAACTAAATCATAAAATGGTTGCCTGTGATGGGTAGCAACTGAGAGAGATGGGCGTGCGTGCGGAGCCTTGTAATGGGTAGTTGGTACACCCCTGCAGGGTTAAATCTTTTTGAGAAGACATTTCCACGGTTATGGACGACTTGAGACCTACTCCTTGTTCATAGACAACAACAACTGAGTTAATCTTAATATAACTTGATCAACGTGTGTGTGCCTTGACTACTTCTTCTTCGTCGGGATGCGAAGAGGAGGACAAGGATAGGATAAGTGTTATGTTTGCGTAAGAAGTTGATAGCAAGAATTGTTGGCGGCGATTCCTCATCGAATGCTTGGCTTCTTATCTTACTCTCTAGATTGTTAGCCACTTCATAAATGCTAGTACGGCAGCAACCTCACCACTTACCCCTTCCTTACCGTAAACTACTAGTTGCCCTAAATGACGAGTGATGAGGTCCTTGCTGGGTCAGATGACAACTACAGTTGGATGCTGAGTACCTCTGTACTCATGATACTACCCCCAAACTCTTTTCAGGGTTCTCGATCGACAACAGGTATGGTGATCGGCGTTTCACGTGGAGACTCGACGACGACTAGTTAGGCGGATCCCGGCGGAGGCCCTGGACACGTGTGGTTATGGGGATCGATGTTTTTCTCTTTGCCAGTAGGCATTTGATTGTAGTCTGTACTCAGACATGTATCTTCTGCTGTTATATTGCATTTAAGCCAGTTGTATGCCGATTGTATGAGGTGTTGTATCCTTGTATCTGTAATGTTGTGATATCATGTTGGAAATCCGGGGCATATGACTTCGTCATATGTCGCGGTGGGACCGATATGTGCCTCGTCCCCGGATCTGGATGGAAACATCTAGATCTGGAACAGTACCTCATATCGGGCCTTACACTATCCGTCACTCGGATTGACAAATCCAGCTCTGATCTATTTCATACTCCTCAACATATCTACTTCCGAATACCCAAGATACACCTTTTCAGTTACCATGTTTCAGTGTAACGGTTAATGCAAGGATTTAGTCACTATGTTATTAAGTCATCGCAATGATGAAGTCATGTGACTTGATCACACTGCAATGCTTAAGGTGGGTGTGTGTCCATCACATCATTCTCCTAATGATATGACCTCATTGTCAATAGACTATTATGTTCTCATGATCAGGAAACCTTGATCATCAATTTCCCAATGAGCTAGTATGCCTGAGTTTAACTAGGGACCAGGTTGTTATATATCACACGTGTATTAATGTTTCCGCTTAATACAGTTCTAGCACAATATATAACGTATTATGAACAAACAGTTATCTGACAAATATCTTTATTAATTTGCCTCTAGGGCACATATCCAACAAAAAAAACATTCCAGATAGATAAGAAAGACCAGACATGCATGAGCAGGGTTTTTAGTCTCCGGATGGCCTGAACTTGGGTAAAAAACTCTCTGTGTCCATGTGCATGTACCCAGCGTTGTCGTTTCGACGCCACCGCAACCTTCCGACACGTCTTCTCCGGGGACAATCGGCCCGGCAAGGCGCATTTACTCAGACGACGCGGGGGGCCCAACGCACCTCGCCCTCACAGAAAGGGGGAAGGCCCCTCTAGGAGGACCTCGACAACCCACAAACCAATATGGAGCACCGTGGAAACACCATCGTTGTCACTGTGCTATGGCCATCGCCACTCAGGTTGCTGCCGTCACGTCGGGCTTTCTCGTGGTCTCCCGAATCCTCCATCAGTTGCACGCGGGCACGGGCTACACGCTCGTGGTCTCAGAGCAACAATTGGTGCCCGGATCCGCCGACCCAAGTGAGCGCCGCCCCATTGGATGGCCACTGACGACATGTCTCCGGCAAAGCTGACATGGCATGTTTAATTAAACTAGTCTCCCTTCTAATGACCACCCTAAAACCGACAGTGGGCCCCAGTTCCTTAATCTAATCAAAAAATTAAAAATAAAATGGGGATTAGCCGCCAGATAACTGAGTATTGGACCCCACTGGTCAGGTTTGACCTGGAGCCCTTTGTTGACCTGTTGATGCTAGCATGACGTAGTGATGACACAATAAATCCTTTTCCAGTGTATAAAAATTCTAGAAATGCTACAAACTTATAAATTCAATGACTTTTAAACCATAACTCCAAATGAAATAAATTATATATGTAGAATAATCAGAAAAATTCAAGGAATCTGAATATGCACTCTATTTTCATGACAAACCATTTTAAAATGGAGGAACATAAGAAAATGTGCATACGGTTTATATAGAAATCACATATGCAGTTTTAATTTGCAATTCCATCGCAATATACTTCTTTAAATAGAATCTTCAAGACATCAGCACCCCTTACATCATGTTATACCACTTGATCATGTGATTGAGCATTGCTTTCATATTCATTTCTACTTTCTGTCTTGATTGCTATCGAATAGAAGTGGAGCTAGAACCCGAGTTGACCCCGCAGTTGAAGACTCCCAGTATGACCCTCGTCAGCAAGGAAAGCAAACCCTCATTTATCATGTCGATAAAAACCCATTTTCCTCGGATTCTCTCTTATGCATGTTTAGGATGTCACCATCATACGTTCAACTGCTAGTTGAACCCATTCCTCTACATGACCTATCATTTTGTCATAGTAGTAAGCAAACCACAATCCTAGCAGATGTAGGAGTTGATTGATGATCATGTGGCCCCTGCAACTATTACGTCTTATTGCATGCTTAGAGTTACAATGAGGTTACTCTTTTGTGAGTGAGGATGGTAGTGATCATGATGATAATGGTGGAAATCTGTTGGTGAATATTACCTAAACAAGGTGAACGATGAGAGGCTGTGTAGGAGTACATAGTGGGTTGTCTCGTTGAACACTACCTGAAGTCTGAGTTCTTGTGTGGTGATCCAAGACAAAGAGTACAACCACACATTGGGCTCACTGAACCCTCACAACCTATTAACTCATCCCGTGTCGATGTCCAGATGTCGAAGTAGTTCGGAGTTCTGGTAGGTTTGTGGCACGACCTGTGAAGTGAGAGAACGGCTCATCCGAGTCCGACTTGGGGCCCTGCACACATCGTGTGGGTCCGCATCGGTAAACCAGCCGGGTTCACGATTGTGGAAACCAACCCAGATAGGCGGCTTTCATGGACTAGATCAGCTATGAGGTAACAGTTGTGGTGAGCATCCTTGCCAACACCCCTTGAATGGTGACGAGACCTGGCGGTAACTGATGGTCATGTGTGTGTAGTAGCACACCCCTTCAGGGTTAACAAAACTATTCGAATAGCCGTGTCTGCGGGAATGGACTACTTGGTTATCTGTGCTTGATTATTAGAAAACTTCGATGGTTACTCAAAATCTTTCCAAGATAAGTGTGAGTTCTATGGTTTTCTTCCTCGTGGGAAGTTGAGGAAGGTTCCATAGTGGTGTATTGATTGGGAGACTTGGATAAATGGACTTGTGTGCGCTTCTCATATCATTCTGGTAATCGTAGTACATGTTATCCAAGTCAAAGCTGGCACTGCTGCATCGCAAACCCCACCACCCATTACCTTGAAACCTGAGCATGATTAGTATATATCTAATGTATGTCTTGCTGAGTACACCTTTGTACTCATATTTTCTTAGTTATGTTTTTAGAGACGAGACAACTGACCCTGATAGTGGCCTGTACCTCCAGCTCGACACCTGCTAAGTCATATAGTTCCTGACAGCAGCCTGGTTTCTTTGGAGGGTCGTTTTATTTTTCTTTCAGGATTCTTAAGCCATTTGTTAACCTTGTCTTTACTAAGACATAATTTTCTTCCGTTGTTTTTTATGTAATGTTGGATCACAATCATGTGATATTTTCCTGTAATACAACTAGCATGTCTGCTCTGTTTAGCAGATGCAATCAAGTCTATGAGTTTATAGAGTTCATGTTGTGTTACCTGTTGTTATACACTTGCCATGCATGATGCGTGTATGTTTATATCGTGCATATCATGTCTGGGTTCGATAGCTTGGTTGTGCTCTCGCTGGCAGTCTTTCTTATAGCAGGTGGCCCTGAGTTGTGAACAACTCGAAGCATCACGATGCGATTGCGTGTACGAAGATATCCTCATCTGATGTCGTTACGTGACACACTTCGTTGTACGATCAAGCCCGCCCGAGACCCCGACTAAGTGAATCAGGCCGGAATTGTTTATCTAAATGTTATGGTTCAATTGACAATATGGTTGAGGCGACTTGTCTATGAGTATGGGATTTCACCACCCATAAGCATTTAGACTTGTGAGCGGATGATGAGGACCCATTTTAGTTTATCATCCGAGCCTAAATGGGATGCCCCTCATGTTCGGGCTTTTCGATAGTGTCCTGTACTTGGCCTTGTCTGCTTAGAAAAGTGGGTATTGCTCTCGGCTCTTGATACGGTGAGGAGGATATCTCTCTCACTTCTTGTTGGTTACCCCAAGTGGAAGGTGAGATGTAGCGTAGGAGCAGATTTCCCCTATGTAGAGGATAGGGGTTGTCTCCCGTAGGACTCGCAGAGATACAAGAAGGTGGTAAAGTGAACAGTGGCGCCGAGGTAGCTAACTTCTCCTGGACCTGCACAGAGGAGTTGTCAATTCCTCCGGCCTTGCTGTTTACAAAGGATCAACGCAAGACATAATAATAGTGGCAACTGAAAGTAAAGACTGAAAGTAAATTGAAGATGTAAACAATGGTGGAAATATGGAAACGGGGTCCCATGACGTTCACTAGTGATGTCTCTCTCCCAAAAGACGATAAAAGTGCCAGCGAGGTAAACGAATCACAGCTGGGCAATTGACAGGATTATAAACGCACCGCAATGCTAACTATGCTACAAAAGAAAGGAAGAGGCTCAAAAGAAATGGGCAGTACGCCAAGGTAAGTAGACCGAAATCCATCTGCATCTACTATGAATCATCCACCTTGAGATATTTATCCAGAACATCTCGCTGGTATTAAGTTGCGAATCCCACCCAAAGTGTAAACTCAAAGCAACAGACAACTGCATTAAAAGAACTATGCGTAAAGTAAACAATCCTTGCACCCGCAAGTACAAGCACCGTTGTTTTATCCCTGATGGAAACAACACATCCCCTAGTCTCATGTTTCTGTCACTCAAGCTAGACATCAAGGGGCTAAACCCACAATCAAGAATAACGCTCCCTCTTGGAGTTGCAAAAAATCACTTGGCCAAAGCAAAATACAGCAACAGAGAACATGAAAGAATTTACTAAAGAACACAAATATAAAAGAGAACCAAATATATTAGTCATCGCAATCTGAACATAATCTCATAATCCATCAGATCCCAGCAAACTCAGCATAGCAACACATAAATTACAAAGGTTCCTCGATCATGTGAGGCAGCTCACAAGGTCTCGAAAGTGGAAGCACAAAGAGGGGAGGAGAACATCACATAACTACTGGTCATGGACCCATGGTCCAAGGGGGACTACTCACAAGACATCCGGGAGGCATCCATGGTGATGGATGGTCTCCCGGAGGGGATTCTCCTTCCGGCAGGGTGCCGGGGAAGCTTCTCCTGGCAGCCCCGATCTTGAAACGGCGACGGCGGCCGAACAAAGAGGAGAACAGGAATAGCATATCTATATTAGGGGTTTCCGTCACGGGGGGTAAATATAGGCCAAAGGGGGCACCGAGAGGGGCCACAGGGCAGCCAGGAGGCCTCCTAGCGCGACCTAGGGTGGGGTCGTGCCAGGGACCCTCCTAGGGCCCTGATGGGTCCACCCCCTTCCTTTCTTGGTGATTCAGGAAGCTTCCGGGTCGCTGATTTTTTATATAATTTTTCCGGGATTTATTTGGCACTTTTAATGGCCGGAAAACCTGAAATACAAAAACAGCAGAAAACAGGAACTGGCAACTGGGTGCACTGAGTTAATAGGTTAGTCCAAATATGATAAAAATTGTATGAAAGTTCAAGAAAAACATGGCTAAGTCAAGAAAATCATGCATGGAGCAAGCAGAAATTATAGAGACGTTTGGGACGTATCAGCTCTACATATGATTGAATTGTGGCTAGAATTACATACGCATATTACGGGTCCCGACACCAACCAAATGAAGGATCATGAGATCATGGATACCGATGATGGTTGGGTCAATAGGAACTTCATCACAGCCATACTCCCCAACAACAAGCAAACCACAAAGGTCATTCGCCAAAGGCCAGATTTCAACTCCTTGACAGCTCAACAAGTCTTGGATGAGTTCGTCTCCATGGAGATCTTGGACTCCACGACCGACCTAAAATTGTCTCGTCAACGTTCTACCAAAGCACTCTCTCTTGCCTTCAAGGCCAAGGAAGTTCAAGTGTATGAAGAAGAGGAAGAAGATGAAGTTGCTCCGGAGGACACCAAGTATGCATTCAATGAGCACATGGCCCTTGCCTCAATACAATTTTGGGTCAACAAGAAGAACTTCACGTTAAACTCAAGTAGCTTCAAGGCAAACGACCAAAGGATAAGGACATGTTTCAATTGTGGAAACGTGAGTCACTTCGTTGTGGATTGTCCATTTGAGAAGAGAGAAGACCATTCTGGCAAGCTTATACGGAAGGACAAGTCCAAGTCAACATCAAACAAGGACTTTGTGAAGAAGAATCCTCAATGAGCTTTGGAGGCTCACAAAGAATACTTCTCCGATGATGATGATGATGATGAAGGTGGTAAGATTGGGGAAACAACTACCATGGCTATCTTCACCAACCCCCTCCATCAACATCACTCTTCGAGTCCCCAACGAGAACCCTCACATCATCCACAAGTGGCTTATGGACAAGACTACTTCGGTAACTCCTCCCTCTAAACCGTTTATCTCCACTAAACAATATTTGTTGGATTGTGTGGAGGAAAAGGAGGATCCCAAGGTAAATGAAGACAATGATTTTAATCTCTTCATGTCAAAGCTCAAAGGTAAGACCAAGAGGCACTTCGTTACCCTGTTGGAACAATTGGGTGGAGCTCATGCTCACATCGAGAACTTGACGGGTCTATCACCAAGATGCAAGAGCATAGTCGTAACTATGCGGATGAGATAGGAGAGCTATTCCAATCTCTTGAGGAAGAGCGTGGGCTTAAGGGTCTCTTGAGGAGACATATGATATTGATATTGTGAAGCTAAAACTTGACCTTAAACATGCCAATGACATTTCTTGTGACCTCAAAAATAAAAATGAAGAACTAGTTCAGGCTAATGAAAGACTTCTGGCGTATCATGAGAAAGTCGAAAAGGATCACAAATCCTTAAAGCACGAACTCATGACTCTCAAGAAGGCACATGAGGAAGTAAGCATTCAACTCACTATAGAGATTACTACTTTCCCTCCTATCGTTATGCTTGAGAAACTAAGTTCTACCAACCCTTGTTGTGATCATGCTCCTCTTTTTGAGGAAAACTCTAGATTGAAGGCACAACTCGACAAGGGACTTGTCTCTTGCATTCAAGGAGATAAATCACTTAATGATCTCTTGAGTTCTCAAAAAGAGGTCATTGGTAAGAAGAAAAACAAGAAGAAGAATAAGAAGAAGAAGAAGGGCAAGGTCTCGTCTCCCTCCAAGGAGATTACCTTTGTCAAGGAAAGGGAGAAGCCTAAATAGAAAGTGGCAAAGGACATTGAGGGTGTTGTGGCCAAAAGGGGCAATGCCATCCCCAATGACTTTGCCGGTCCTACTAACCCCTCTTATGTTCTTTGTTGTGCAAATGATGGACATGTTTATGCAAAATTTGTTGGTTCTTATGATGAATACATTGCATGGTCTATTTGGGTTCCTAAGACCCTATTTACTAACGCAAGAGGACTCATTGATGAATGGGTCCCTAAACTCAAGCATTGATCTCATGTACGTGGATACTTCCGGTGGAGCTTCCTGGATACTTGATAGAGGGGCTACAAGTCATATGACCGGAAGAAAGGACTTGTTGGTGGACATCGATTATAAATCATCTCGTGACACCCTAGTCCAATTTGGTGATGCAAAAACGTCTAAGTATTGGGTCACGGCAGAGTAATCATTTCTCCAGATACAACCATCGGGAATGTGTTACTAGCCGAGACTTGTGCTTTCAATTTACTTTCCATTCGTCAACTTCCCAAGATGTACCTTTGTACTTTCTTTGATGAGGACATGGTCACCGTGATGTGGAGAAAAACTCTTAAAGTAGCCTTTGTTGGACATGTGGAGGACGACATGTATTTGGTGGACTTCTCATGAGTCCCCACCAAAACGTCCATATGTCTAATGTCTAAAGTTTAGGTGGCATGGCTTTGGCATCACCGTCTAGCCCAAGTCAATATGAGGTCTTTGCAAACACTTCTTAAAGGTGAGCATGTCATTGGACTAAAAAATGTTAGTTTTGAGAAAGATCGTGCTTGCAGGGCTTGCATTGAAGGAAAGCTACGTGAGAAGAAACATCCCGTCAAGAATATCATCTCCACTAAGAGGCCTTTGGAGCTCCTTCACATGAATCTCTTTGGGCCTCCCATATATAATAGTCTTTGCGGAAAGAAATATTGTTTTGTGATTTTGGCTGAGTATTCAAGATACACTTGGGTCTATTTCTTCGAGAGGAAGCGTGAGACTCAACAAACCGTCATCAAGTTTGTCTTTGAAGATCAACGTCAACACAATTCAAAGATATTGGCCATTAGGAGTGCCAACAGCACCGAGTTCAAGAACTACACCTTGGATGAATTTCTTGGTGATGAGGGGATCAAACATCAATATTCCACTGCTTATACCCCTCGAAAAAATGGTGTTGAGGAGATGAAGAATCACACTCTCATTGATGCGGCAAGGACTATGATGGCGGAGTTCAAGAGTCCATACAACTTTTTGGTGGAGGCCATCAATACCGGTTGTCATGCAACCGACCTTCTTTATCTCCACAAGATCTTGAACAAGACTCTCTATGAAATTATCACCGAAAATAATCCCAACATCAAGTATTTTTGGGTCTTTGGGTGTAAGTGTTTCATTCTCAAAAGGGTGCTTGTTTGTCTAAATTCGATTCTAAAACAAATGAGGTCATATTTGTTGGTTATGCTTCAAACTCCCACGCGTATAGGGTCTATAACAAGTCCTCAGGACTTGTTGAAGAATCTAGTAACGTGGAGTTTGATGAACATAATGGCTCCCAAGTGGAGCAAAGTGATCTTCTTGTTGTATATGATGAAATTCCTCCTCAAGCCATAAGAACAATGGGTGTGGGTCATATCCTACCCATTGAGGAACCATTTGTGGTGGAAGGATAAGGACAATGCTCTACTCATCTGGAGCCATCATCTTCACAAGATCAACAAGCAAACAAAGAAAAAAATGAAGGCCCTCCTTCAACCGAAGAAGATCAAGTTCAAGATCAAATCATTGAGTATGGTGGTTGACCAAATGATGACCAAGATCAAGTTCTCATGCAAGGCCAAGCTCAAGAAGATGAGCAAGTCCTTGATGGTGCTCTAGCTCCTGAAGTTGATTCTGAAGAGGAATCTCAAGAATCTCTTCAGGAAACTATTGCACGACATGCGGCCAAGATTGCATCCAAGCTACAATCTCATGATCATTTGGTGGATCAAGTGCTTGGAAGCGTAAGGAAACGGGTAACCACTCATAGTCAATAAAAAAAATTGTGCACATAATGCGTTAGTTTCTTGTGTGGAACCCCAAAAGGTGTTTGAGGCCCTAGAAGACCCGGATTGGCTTAATGTCATGCATGAAGAACTTAATAACTTCAAGCTCAACAAGGTGTTGTCATTAGTGGAGAGACACAAGGTTGATCATAATGTTATTGGGACAAAGTGGATTTTCAAGAATAAGCAAGATGCACATGGTATTGTTGTCCGGAACAAGGCAAGGTTGGCGGCACAAGGTTTTTCCCAAGTCGAAGATATTGACTACAGCAAAACATTTGCCCCCGTGGCTTCCGTTTAATCCATTCGTATTGCTCTTTCTTATGCTTATCATCATAACTTCAAGCTATATCAAATGGATGTGAAAATTTATTTTCTTAATGGTCCCATTAATGAGTTGGTATATGTCAAGCAAGCCCCCGTGTTTGAGGATCCCAAGTTCCCCAATCATGTCTATAAACTCGATAAGGCACTCTATGGCCTTAAGAAAGCACCACGAGCTTGGTATGAGCACCTTACCGAGTTCTTAGTCGATTATGAGTTTGAAATTGGACAAATTGATCCCACTCTTTTTACTAAGAGGGATGGTGGGGAATTTTTCACATGCCAACTATATGTTGATGACATTATCTTTGATTTGGTTAACAAAGATTTTAATGATGATTTTGCTAAGCTAAAGACCGACAAGTATGAGATGTCTATGATGGGAGAGTTGGAGTTCTTCCTCGGCTTTGAAGTGAAGCAATTACCAAGAGGAACCTTCATCAACCAAGAAAAATACACTCAAGACATGCTCAAGGGGTTCAAGTAGGATAATATCAAGGGGGCCAAGACGCCAATGCCTCTCAAGTATCAACTTGACCTCGACCCAAATGACAAAGAGGTATACCAAAGGGAGTATCGTTCTATGATTGTTTCTTTGTTGTATCTTTGTGAATCTAGGCCGGATATCATGTTGAGTGTGGGCATGTGTGCAAGATTTCAATCCGCACCAAAGGAAATCCACGTTGTGGCCATCAAAAGAATCTTCTGATATTTGGTTCATACCCGAAACTTCGGCTTGTTGTCGACCTCATTGGGTACACGGATTCCGATTGGGCGGGAGACATAGTGGAAAGGAAGTCCACTTCCGGAGGATGCCAACTCCTTGGTAGGTCTTTGGTGAGTTTGTCTTCCAAGAAGAAAAATTGTGTATCCCTCTCTACAATCGAAGCCGAGTAAATTTCCGCCGCAAGTTGTTGTGCACAATTATTATGGATGAGGAAAACTTTAAAGGATTACAGTATCACTTGTGGCAAAGTTCCTCTTTTATGTGACAATGAAAGTATATCAAGATCGCCTACAACCCCGTCCAACATAGCAAGACGAAGCATATTGAGATTCGTCGTCATTTTATCCGAGATCACGTGAAGCGGTGTGATATTGACCTTTCATATATGGGCACCGGGGATCAACTTTTGAATATCTTCACCAAGCCTTTGGACGAAGCAAGATTTCGGGAGTTAAGGCATGAGCTAAATATTATTCATTCGAGTAATGTGGTTTGAGGAACTTGCCTACACACCCTATCTCAACATTGTATCTAGTTTGGATGTAGGCATGGACATAGGGGGAGTGTTGCTCAATCCATGGGCAACTACTCCACCTATTACGCGGAAAGAGACAAATTTATTTCACTATGGTCATCTTCAGCAGCATTTATGGTCACCCAAGATGGTAACATTGCTTCAAAGAATAGCATTGACAATGGACCTAAGATATATCTTTGTGGTGCCATACCAAATAAGATGAAACATGGTGGCTTCAAGAACCGCCCCTCCTATTGGGAGGTTTGGTTCTCTTTCGGATTTGTTTTGTTGCTTGAATTTTGGTCACTCCAAGGTTGATCTTGTGTCTTGTATTTTTTGCATTGGAGTGCGCCAACCCATTTGTTGTGTTGAGAGTCTCCAACCCAAGCCCATACCCCCAAGTCCATCTTGATGCATTTGCCAATGTTCCCATTGAAACATGGTTTAGTTCGTCTACAGCCAGCGGTATTACCGTGGCCAGCACGTTACTATCGCTCCCGCGGTACTACCGCACTAACTGCGGTACTACCGCTGGGACATGGGAGATATAAAATTAACAGGTACGGGGAGTTCCTCCCCATACCCACTCATTTTCCTCTCTCTCACTCTTCTCTGCAGCGCGGCCAGCCCCGGCAACCACTCCCAATTGGCCGACTCCGCGCCGTCTTCTCCGTCCTCCGGTGGGATTGATCCCCACCCTCTCCGTATTGCCCCGTTTTTCTCTCTATTTGGTTCATGTTTTTGGATCTCGTGTTTAGGGAAATATTCCGTGTATCCACTAGATTTTTGTCCAAATCTAGGCACTTTGAGGACTGAGTATGACTGCTAGATTGGAATGGAGTTGTATTATTGGTGGATTGTGTGTTTTTGGCACCATGGTAGTACCACATTTGGCAGATTTGATTGCGGTTTCCCGTGCGGTACTACCGCTGGGCTGCACAGTAATATTGTGTTACCTGAAACAGACAAGGCTTCTAAAACAGCTTCTTCGTTAACTTTTATTCGGGCTTATGCATCTCACATGTGTTATTTTCCTTCGCTCTTGGTGTTGGTAAGGTGATGGTTCTTGTCGTAATACCAAGCGCGAGGCAACCAACCCGTCGGGTACCTCAGTGAAGAAGATGGCATCCGAGAAGAAGGAAGTGGTCAAGCCCATGTCTGATTACAGTTTGCAGGAGTAGAGCGCGTATCACAAGGTCAATCCATATAGTCAGCCACAAAATCTCTCCTTGGTGGGCTCTCCTTTCTGGAACAAGACTCAGCGTGATGTGTACAACTTGATTCTGAAGGTAAGGAAAAATCTCTATGTTCCCAATGTGATGACCGCCAGCCTTTCATATATGCGTGCCAATGAAGATTACTTTGGCGAGGCTCTGTCCTTATGCGATCAGTTTGAGATCTCCGACATCATGTCCATCAACAAGGATTTCGATGGCGAGCTGTTGGCCTAGTTCTTTGCCATTGTTTACTTCGGTTCTAGAGATGACCGTACCATGTATTGGATGTGACATGATCAATTCGTTAGCTTCTCTTGGAGGGGCCGGATGGATGCCTGAACATCCGATACAACACCACTTACGATCTATCTGGTATTTGTCCACACACCGTGGCTCCAGCCAAGCCCAAGAGTGACATGCGTCTATATCAGCTCATCACCACTGTCACTGATGCCAAGGGCAACGAGTAGTCCAAGTTCGTCCTCATTCCATTTCTTAACATCATACACAAGATCTTCAGGCTCTCTCTTTTTCCCCGAGTTGGACACCTGGATATGGTTCATAGCTATCTTGTGAACATGCTTCTTCTCTGCATTGAGTACAAGGGAACACAAGGCGTCTAGATGTCTGCGACGTCATTTGGGAGGATCTTCATCTTGCTGCGATAGACCGGAAGGTACCAGTCTATGACCCCTACCTTCAGACACTCTTCAAGAGCACTTGGGCTGCTAAGTTTCCTGGTCAGGTCCTTCCGTTTGGGGCGCTCACTACCCACGAGGTGGTGTCTCTGCGCATGAAGGATAGGTGGGCTGGAGGGCACGCTCCTGTTCATGTCTCTCCCGCCAGGTCCGAGGAGTACATGGATGTTGAGCCTGCAGCCGGAGGTGATGATGGTGGTGAATCTTTTTCTAGGGGTTCCGAGGAGCCTAGGTAGGTTGCCAAGCTCACCAAGAAGGTGAATCATATCTTTTGCTTCCAGAAGGACATGCAGCACCGGATGTATAAGGATCACAAGAGGGATAAGGAGTCCCGTCAGCATTAGATGCAGTTCTATAGGCACATGGGCATGGAGGTGAAGGCATGGTCAGAGGAGAACATCACCCCTGAAGACAAGTGGATCTACGACTTGAGCAACTGGGATCTTGCAGAGGTTCCGCCTGGCACTTGTACCTCCGCTCCACCAGTTGCAGATGAGTCAGACACAGACGAGTAGGAGGACGAGGATGAGGAGCATGACGAGTAGACTATCACCTAGGTGTGCTAGGTCGCTCTCTGCTTTTTTAGCGTCTTGATGCCAATGGGGGAGAGAGTTTAGGACTACGGGATTTGCAGTTTCCAGGGTTGGAGAGTCACAAGCGCGTTTATTTGTCTCATTTTCTTCGCTTGTGAACTCCGTTATATTTGCATTTGTCTTTTAGTTCGTCTTGTGACACTTATCTATTTTAAGGTGTGAGACATGCGTTATATTTATGTTCCGTACTCTATATGTCTTGTTATGTGATGCTACATTTATGTTCCCTATTATCTTTATGCTCACATAGTTGTTGTTTGCTAGATTATTTACTTGATATCTGTTCGTGATAGCAAGCTTGCCCGAGTCTATAAAATATAGGGGGAGTGTTCATCCTAATGTGTGTGTCTTGAATTCAAAAGGCATAAGTGAATTTCTGCACACATCTAGGTGGAGCCCGTCTATATTTTGTCGAATGTTTGCATGTTTTACATTCCCTGTTTCTTTATTGTGCAAATCTTGTGTTGTCATCAATACACCAAACAGGTGGAGATTGATAGGGCATATTTCTCCTTAGTTGGTTTTAGTGATTGATGAAAATATGTTTGCGGATTAATCACGTGTAATTAGCATTTCAAATAATATTATGCATGGCACAAGACGGTTATTTTCCCCTTGGTGTATTGAGCATGAAGACGGAGTTTACCTTGCGATTTCGTTTTGGTGAATTAAGTCGTAGGAACACCATACTATTAAGAGGGGATCCGCCATGCAATGGTGGGTGGAGTCATCACACATACACACTCTATGCACCCACATATTTCCGTTTGCGCTTTGGAGGAATTGGGCATGGTCCCAAGGGATCCCTGGTTGTACCAGGGCGATAGTACCGCGCCATGGTAGTACCGGAAGTTAGTACCATGCTACTACCGCAAATCCCACTAGACTCGGCGGAAGTAGCGTAGCGTGGCACTTAATATTCGGTAGTACCGTGGGGCGGTAGTACCATGTTGATCGTGGTATTATTGCGCCACGGTAGTACCGGAAGTTAGTACCGTGCTGCTACCGCAAAGCCCACTGAACTCGGCGGAAGTAGCGCGAAAATTAATATTCGGTAGTACTGTGGGGCGGTACTAACACGCCCAGCACGGTAGTACCGCACCACGGTAGTACCGGATGTTAGTATCGTGTTACTACCGCAAATCCCATTGGACTCGACGGAAGTAGCGCGACACTTAACATTCGGAACTACTGCGGGGCGGTAGTACCGTGTTGCGCACAGTAGTACCGTACCTGTGGCACTTCGGATAGAAACTACCGCACCTAAAGCGGTAGTACTGTGGTTGGTGAGCTAGCCAACAGATTTTTTTCCCACCTATAAAAGGGGGTCTTCTTCCCCAAGTTTACTTACCTCATTTATTGATCATTCCTCCATTGACGCCCAAGCTCCATTCTTGCCCAATCTCCCTCCCTAGCCATCAAAACTTGTTGATTTTCCAGGGATTCGAAGAGGAGGCCCAGATATATGCTTCCACCAAAGGATATTTGGTTCCCCCATTAATCCCTTGTGAATCTTGTTACTCTTGGGTGCACTGGTTCCCTAGACGGAAGAGTTAACCTCAGAGCCATATTCCATTGTGGTGAAGCTTCGTGGTTGAGTTGGGAACCTCCGATTAAGTTGTGGAGATTTCCCCAACCTTGTTTGTATAGGATGGGTCGCTGCCTTCAAGGCCACCGCGTAGTGGATCACGACATCTTGCATTTGTGAGAGCATGAGGAGAAATAGGGTGGCCCTCGTTGGCTTCATGCAAGCATTGTGTTCCACACCTTCTCCAAAAGGAGACGTACTTCTCGAAAGAGAAGGAACTTTGGCAACATATCCTTGTCTCCGTGTTTCCTTTACCTTTAACTTGTGCAAGTTTAGTTCATTGCTTATATCTTGCTTGCTCATTTAGTGTTGCATTAGATCGCATACAGGTTGCTCACTTAGTTCCACATCTAGACAACCTATCTTTCTTATTAAGCCTCAATTTGTTAAGAAAAACTTAAGAATTGTTAGTCGCCTATTCACCCCCCTCTAGTCGACATTCCGATCCTTTCAATAATGAACACGTTGCCCAAGCTTGGGAACGTACGAAATCTCTTGTTAAGAATTTCCCTACACATAGTTTGACTACTTTGATGGTTATCTAGACTTTCTATGTAGGATTGAACTTTTCCTCGCAGAATCTGTTGGACTCAGCCGCGGGAGGAACTTTTATGTCAATCACACTTGGTGCTTCGACGAAGCTATTGGACGAGATGATGAAAAACTACTCTCAATGGCACACCGAAAGATCTTCGACAGGTAGGAAGGTAAACTGTGTTGAGGAGATCTCCTCTTTAAATGAAAAACTTGACTTGATCATGTATTTACTTACTAAGAAATCTCCTATTGATCCTCATGATGTTCCTTTAAATTCTTTGGTTGCTCAAGAACAAGTAGATGTTAATTTTATTTCTAGGAACAATTTCAAAAATAATGCTTATAGGAGTAACTTTGGTAGCAACAATCCTAGACAGTTCCCCTCTAACTCTTATGGGAACAACAACACTTATCCTAGCACCAAAAACTCCACTTCTAAATTAGAGAGCATGCCTAAGGACTTTATCACTTATCAAAAATCCTTTAACAAGAGTGTACAAGAGAAATTAGACAAATTAGATAGTCTCCCTTTTAAGGTAGTCAACATAGCTCATGATGTAGAGATGCTCAAAATTAGGACTTCTCCCCTTGTGTCGGGACCCGGGGTTAGCGTATGCAAGTACAGTTAAGACATAGTCATATGGAGAGCCGAGAACCGCACCCACTTGTCTAAGCAGACAAGGCCAAGCACTGAACATTCTCGGAAAGCATCGTACGTGAGGGGCATCCCATCCAGGCCGGATGATCAACTGAGATGGGTCCTCATCGTCCGCACACAAGTCTAATGATATGGGTGGTGAACTCCCATATTCAAAGACAAGTCACCTCAACCATACTATCGACTATCTAAAAACTCTTACATAGACTTACTCCAGCCCGATCACTTAGTCGGGGTCTAGGGCGGGCTCGATCATACCACAAAGTGTGCATGAGACGGAGTCTCGAGCAATCGCATCGCGATGCCCCAAGCTGCACACATCTAAGGGCCACTTGGTGTATGAAAGACCGCCAGCCAGAACACAACTAAGGTCTCGAAAACCCATACAAAGACATGCATGTTATAAACATACACGCAACACACATGCCTTGTATGAACAGTAGGTACCATTGCAATTCTCTACAAAGTGTACAATTTTATTTATAACTCTTATAGAGTACACACAGAGATCACAAACATGTGATCCAACATTAAAACACAAAGCGGAAGCAAATTATGTCTGAGTACAGACAAGTTTAACAAATGGCTTAAGAAGCCTTATTTAAACACAAGCCCTCCACGAGGGAACCAGTCGTCTGACTGGGACTAGACTAGTTGGTCTTCAGTCGTCCAGCTCGATGAAGAAGCCACCTTCGGGGTCAGTGACATCATCTAAAACATAGATTAAGCAAACGTGAGTACAAAGTCGTACTCAGCAAGACTTACGGAGGAGCTATACTACTCATGCACATGTATCAAGGTAAAGGGAGGTGGGGTTCACTTGTAGAAGTTCCAGCTTTGAATTGGCTAATCCTGAACTACGAGTAACAGACTTTGAGGTAAGAAGCGTACACGAGTCCACTACTTTCTCCAACCAATTATACCACTATGGTGCCTTCCTCGACTTCCCTACGAGAAAGCACGCCATAGCACTCACACTTATCTTGGTGTGTTTTAGAAGTATCCGGTTCAAGTTATCTAATAATCAAGCTAAGCTTTCCAAGCAGTCCATAACCGCGGACGCGGCTATTCGAATAGTTTTGTTATCCTTGCAAGGGTGTACCGCCACACACACATGATCATCATTTACCGCCTTTGATCTCGACACCATTCAAGGGGTGCCAGCGAGGATGCTCACCACAACTGTTACCTCATAGCCGATCTAGTCCGAGAAAGCCGCCTACTTGGGTAGGCTACCACTATCGTGAACCCGGCCGGTTTACCGAAGTGGACCCAAGTGATGTGTGCGTGGTGCATAAGCCGGTCTCGGATGAGCCGTTCTCTCACTTAGCATCCAGGCCACAAGCCTACCAGAACTCTGAACTATTGCGACATCTGGACATCGAAAGGGATGAGTTAGTAAGTTGAGAGGGGTCAGTGAGCCCAATGTGTGGTTGTACTCTTCATCTTGGATCACCACACAAGACAACCCACCGTGTACTCCTACACAGCCTCTCATCGTTCACCTTGTATTAGGGTCGATTCACCAACACTTTTCTACCATCATCAACATGATCACTATCATCCCGACTCACATCATAGTAACAACATGGTATCATACTAAGCATGCAATAAGCAGTAACATTGCAGGGGCCACATGATATCAACCAACTCCTACATTTGCTAGGATTGTGGTTTGCTTACTACTGTGACAAAAATGATAGGTCATGCAAAGGAATGGGTTCATCTATGCGGTAGAAACGAATCATGGTGATCATCCTAAACAATGCATAAGCGAGACATGAGAGGGAAGTGGGATTTTATCGACATGATCAATGGGGGTTTGCTTGCCTTGCTGACGAGGTTCGGGTTCTGGGTCTTCAACGAAGGGGGCAGCCTCCTGCTCCGGTTCCACCTCTACTCGACAAACAAAGCACGAAGTAGCAATCAATATGAATGCAATGCTCAAGCACATGATTGAATGTTGAAACTTGAAGTATAAGTTTTGATGTGTGAGGCAATTCCATTTAAGTGGAGTATATTGCATTTGAAATGCAAATTCAAACTCCATATTTGAATTCAACTTAGTCAAGTTGCATGTGACATAGTTTGATCATTTTGAATCATTTGGAAATGTGTATGATATGCCTCTGAAGTGTGGTTGAATTGTAGCATAATTCCATGGTCCAAGTTGCAAAAGCATGTGGTTTGAATTTGAATTAATTTCAAATAAAGCAAATGACATATGCTACTGGTCCCATTTTAAAATCAACTCCAACATAGTTGAAATTTGCATATTTGGAAATATAATTTTCTCCTGATCATTTTTCATATATTATTTGTCCAATTTGGAGTTAATATGAATTTTCTATGAATTTCCAAAGTTTGGAGTATTTTCTGGAATTTCTGGAATTCTTTTAATTCAAATAATCTCTGGAAATTCATTTAAAATGATTTATTGCGTCAGTGCTGGCGTCAGGGGGGGGTTGACAAGGGGGTCCCACCTATCATTGGCTGGGTGAGTTAATCCGTGGGGTTAGGTTAATCCAGTGGCTTAATTAAGCCACTGGGCCCACTGGTTAGTGACCTAGGGGGTCATTAGGCGGGTGATTAGTGGCTAACCCACCGGCGGCTAAACGCCGGCGGCCTTGTCACGGCGGCGACTTGCCGGAATCTGCTAGAGGCCACGGGAGGCCACGGGGAGGACACCAACGGGTGCAGGGACTTCGTCTGCGTCTTCTGGAAGCAGCAGGGGGTCACGGGGAGCTCGGAGTCGACGGCGGCGACGTCTCCGGCGGCAACAGAACGGCGGCGAGGTCGCAGATGTTGCTGTAGTGCACGGTTTGAGTCGATTCGGGGCGCGTTCGAATGCTAGCACACGCAGGAGTCAAATGCGTGCACTGGAGCTTCATGACGGGCACTGGAGCGAGGATGTCGACGACCATGGCGGCGAGGTGCTCGGGTTCCATGGCGGATCCGGCTAGAGGAAGCAATCGAGAGGGGAGAAAGAGGGGTTTTGCTTGCGAGCTCACCCTGAGTCTATCTGGAGTGGCGGCTTGCTCGGGGAGGCGCTGGTGTTGCCGGATTTTGAGTTCGATCCACGGCGGCCGGCGATGAAGACGACGAAGCTAGCGAGCTCGTGGAAGCGTCTGGCTCCGATTCCTTCTGCAGGCTGATGAAGACGACGTCTGCGGTTCCTCTGGACAGCTCGAGGCATCGCGGGGAGCACGGTGGCCACGCGGGGGCTCGACGGCGCTCCGGCGTCGTTCTAGGGCGGCGATGAATCGGGTGAGAGAGGAGGGGAGGGAGCTCGTGGAGGGGGAGAACAGAGGGGAAAAGCTTTAGGGCGTCTCCAGGCGCGAGAAGAGGGCACGGGGCGGCCTGGAAGGTCTTCGACGACGACGTGTCGTCCCCGGCTGACTCGGTGGCATTCCACCGAGCAGTTTGCAGGCGCGGGACAGGGAAGAAGACCCCGCTGCCCCTATGGGCCGGCTGGGCTGGGTGGGCCGGCTTCGCCTAGGCGCCAGGTAAGGATTCTGCTTCCTTTTCTATTTCCTTTTTCTGTTTTCTTCTGACATTTGTTCTGTTTAGCTAAATAAAATAGCTAAGCATTTTATTAAATGCTGAAAAATTCTATATGGCCTCATAATAATATGGACTAGCCACTTATAAACTTTCAACATTTTTAAAATTCAAATAATTTGAATTTTAAATCAAATAGGGGTATTTCTTTTATTCCAAGGCACTATTTGAATATTTGAAAAATCTATGAGCATGGGGTGGGTCCCACATCACTTGATATGTGATCACACTCATTTATAAGACTTTTCAAAAATCTAACATGAATTTTTGGAGAAGATTTTTATCTGGCCTTTTGAATTAATTCATCTGGGGGGGTTTCCTTCTCCCATTTGCTTTTGAATTTGAATTTCCTTTGATTTCTTTCATGAATGCAAAGTGAAAAAGATCCTATCACATTACCTAACAGAGGGTTCTGACACCTTGAGGAGAGGAAAACCACACATATGAATGCTATCCAAGTTCAAATTAATGAGAACATTAGAATGCTAGCTAAACTTAAGGATAGGTGCTAGAGATAAAGAAGAGGAAGAGAGAGTTAAGAACCTTCGTACACACAACACACTTGCTACTATACATGTAGTTGAGGAAGAGAGAGTTAAGAACCTTTAGGACCCATCACATCCCTAGTCCACCTAATGGACCTATCAATGGTGATGCTAATACCTCAACTTTAGGACAATAAGGTCCTTTGAATTTAGAGAATACCAAAGAGAAAATGAGCTTAGACGACATCACTACCACTTTGATTAAGTGTAGTGAACTTGATTTTGAGAATTGTATTCTTTCTGAAGTGATTAAATTTTTGCAAAGAATGGCCAAAGACCCCCACACTAGTTCACTTAACATTGTCTTAACCGATCATATCACCAATGGTCTTATCAAAGCTAGGGAAGAGAAGCTTAAAATAGAGGTTTCTATTCCTAGAAAACTAGAAGATGGTTGGGATCCTGTGGTCAAGATTAAATTGAATAATTTTTCGTGCTTTGGTTCATGTGATGTTGGAGCCAGTGCCTCCGTTTTATCCAAAAGAAGGTTTGGTATGCTTGTATTGAAACCTTTTGATCCTTTTTATTTTTGTGTTTGTCTTGTTGATTCTTCCGTAAAGAAAATTTTTGGAAGTATTGACGATATGCTAATAATTGTCAATGATAATTATGTTCGCTTTGATTTTCTTGTCATGGACATTGAGTGTGATCCCTCATGTCCAATTATTCTGGGACGACCTTTTCTTCACACCGTTGGTGCTATCATTGACATGAAAGAAGGGACTATAAGATTCCAATTTCCCCTCAAGAAGGGCATGGAACATTTCCCAAGAAAGAAGATTAAGTTACCTTTTGATTCCGTTGTTCGGGCAAGCTATGCTTTTGAAATTGAGAGAACTTGATCTTTTTCTTTGAAAAAACTTTTTGGCAATCTTGAGACATAGTAGCTCTTCCTGAAAATCTTTATTTCCACTGAAGGAAAATTATTTTATTATGGTCACTAACCCCTTTAATCAGCTTATCATGAGTTTCGTATGAAAGGAGTTTTCAAGTGTGCGAATGAAGATGATGAAAGAAGATCTGAGAGTGTCAAAAGCTCAAGCTTGGGGATGCCCCCACCCACCCCCAAGAAATATTCAAGGGGACTCAAGCGTCTAAGTTTTGGGATGCCCCCGTGCATCCCCTTCTCCATCAACAATCATTAGGTCGTCCTTCTCCATGCTATATTTCTTCAATTCATCTGTTATGTGCTATTCTTGGAGCGTCTTGCATTTATTTTTCAGTTTTCTTTGCTTAGACTTAGTTTTGTTTGTTGTTCATAACAAGTTGTACCCCAACCTACATTTTTTGGGAGAGAAACACGCTTCACTTCTACCTAGAACACACATAGTTTTCATGCTTATCTTTTTTGAGTGTTTTGTTTTATATCTAGCTGCTGCCATACTTAGGTCTCTTTTTCATGCTTACCTTTTTAAGATATTTTATTTAGGTTGTTTGTTTTAGAACTCTCTTGAGTTTCATGCTTATCTTGTTTAGAGAGTTGTCATGTTGCACTAAGTTTGTGTGTCTTGACTTGAGTAGGTAATTGAGGTTGCTATTATAAGTTCAGTAGTAACTTGCAATAGTTTTGAGGTATTGATTTGAGTAATGTTTGGACGTCTGTGTGTCAAGACCTCAAGACTATTAGTGATAGGTGTCGTATTTTGGGCAATCTATGCTTATTTTCAAAAACTACAAAAAATAGTTGAGAACTCAAGCTACTGTATGGATGGCTAACCTCTGGAGGGGTTGTAATATATAGACTACCATCACGTACCATGGTTCGAGGATGCGCAAGGATAACCAAGCCCCCATACACTCCTCCTAGGGGTACTTGTCTCTTTGTGAATCTCCTGATTATATAGAGAGTTACCGATAATAAGTGGATGCGTTCCTTTGACTAATGCAAGTATTCGATTGTTGGCAGTTCCACCATCCATATTTCGCTATCCGCTTCGGTACCGTGCATTTCTCATTGTGACGCCCCCCGATTTATGATCATGTACTAATCATACACATAACGTCACTAGTAGGAGAAAGGATAGTAGTAGCGCCCATTTTCGGCTCATCAGTATCGCCCACCGGCCCGTTACTGATAGCACGCTACAACTAACTTGTAGCAGCACCGCGTGTACGCACCCGCTACTACTACACAGGGTTAGCAGTAGCACCTCCCGTAGATCCCTCTACTACTAATAGCCGCAGTGCCCACCTATATGGGGCGCTACTGCTATATGTGCGCTACTTCTAGATGTAACAAGCGATACATGTAATTTTTTTTCATTTTATGTTTCTTTTTCCCAGCGTATGTTTATTGTAGTTGTATAGGTGTTATAGAATATAGTCTCACACACATACACAAGTCTTTTACAGAGTACAAATCTCATCATATCATACACATACAATAATCTGATGATCATATATATATGTCATTATGATCTCATATCCAACACAAATGATGGCTCTCGTCATGTCATATCTCTAAAATAGCGATCGAAGTTGTAAGAATATCTTAAATAGATGCAACTACAAGCAAGTTTCATCATCCATCTAACAATGATATAGAATAGAAGAGAAGTCACTATGAGGAAGATTGCAATTATGTAGTAGCTCGTGAAGCGTCACCTCTGATCTTCCTCTCGCTCCTCTCGCGCTAGAGTAAACCTCAAGTAACTAGCTTCCACTTCCTCTCTGGTATTGAACCCTCTTTGGCTGACGCCCGGGAACCTGTGCACTTGGGCCTCACACTCTGGCCACTCATCGTACACTCCTGGAACCTTCCCTATGTACACGTCATAAAATTTGTTCTCCATCGATGATCTACGTACCTGTTAGAGATGCATGTTCATATACTTGATCAACACGAAGAGAAAAAGTTAGTGAATAGATGAAACATAAAGTAACATACATAATATAATATACACACGAAGTTCATCGTACCGCAACTAATTCACTAGCTAGCTAGCGTTACGCAAGTAGTTCAACATGACCGTTAAATTACATCACAAAGTTTTCATATCGCTTAGAAAATTACAAATTCAACCGAGACATCATCATCGGCATTGTCAATACACTAGAACTTCCATCCATCCATATCTGGGAGGACGCACCCTAGCTTCTTGAATGGTGTAATGTCCAAAAGCTGCATTCCTACACGAATTTTGACATCCACTAAGTTGTTTTTAATTTTTCTTAATACCAATAAATAAATGAATAACAATTTTCTACTAAACAGAGGCAATTTTAATAGCATGCTAACAAATTAATATTACTAACAGAAAAACTATGGAAATTAAACTAGAAAGCAATTTAATAATATGATGTCACAATTTTTGTTAAGTAAAATAAAATTATAATCAAGCAGAAAAATAGAGCACAATTTTACGAACATCACACACTTTGTTTCATAATTTTTTGAGTTATACTTAATTTTGTAAAACTATTTATGTTCTGCAGATTAGATTAGAAGGAAACCCACAGAAAGCCGCCCATGCCTATACTGCGCCCAAGGGCATCTTTTCAGCGGGCTGGGCCTTTTCACTGGGCACAATTTCATATTTTTTAAACGAAAGGGTACCGAGCTCAGTTTTTGCCAAAAATGGCGAGCGAGAATGTCGGGGAGAGCAGTGGCTTGGGGTAGGGGGGGGGGGTAGACATGGACGACGGCTCCTCCTGGCGGCGGCTCTTTGCCGGTGTCGGCTCTAGCTAGAGATGGAAGAGGTGCACCGGCAATCTCCTCTCCCTCCTCCCTCCTCCCTTCTTCCTTCTTCCTCCTCCTTTCTTCTCCTAGCTCCTCCTTTTCTCTTTCTTCGTCTGGTCGGGCTGGGGTGGCGAGGTGGTGGTGAGGAGTAAGGGGAGGGGGGCGCTGGGCGCGGGTGTCGTGGCGGTGCGCCTTTTATAGCGTTATGAGGGGATTGGTGCAAGGGCGGGAAGCAGGAGCGAGGAGCGGGTGAGCGCGCGCGAGTTCGATCCATGCCCTCGGCCGTCGTTGGGCGAGAGAGGCGGTGAGGGCTGACGTGAGCTCGCATGCGTCACCAGCGGGTCCCACGGGTGACATCAGAGCAAGGGAGAGAGAATGACGAGCGGGGCCGTGCTGTAAGGGGGTTGGCAGAGAGAGGGGCGCAGGTTAGAGATAGGTGGAGATGGGCTCCGGCCCAGGGGAGGGTTTCTTTCTTCTTTTTTATACTGTTTTTATTAGACCTAAAAATATTTCTCTCCCAAGTTGATTTAAAAATTAAAAAAAAGTTTAAACTGAAGTCTCCTAAATACTTATAAAAGTTCAGGTGTATTATCCTATTTTATTTTAAAGTTGTAGGAATTTTTTTACTAGTGTTAATAATATTATCACTATTATATTAATAACAATTATCCAATTAGAATTTTATAACTATTTTAATTAAATACTTTTGCTACAGTGGTATTTTTAATTATTTAAATCATGAATTTTCATACAAACAAAAATTTATTTCGGAGCCAATTTATTGACATTAATTATTATGGGTGATTAAATGGGATTGTTTGAATATAAGTGGAGTGATTGTAATATTGTTATGGGTGACTTCTTTAGCATGGCAAGGAAGGTTAATCATAACAACTAAAATAAAGCAAGATAATAACAAATTTAGAAAGCAAGACTTGGCATAAAAAACAAAACAACTCATAAGCAAGCATGGTATGACAATAATAGTGCTAACACATCACAACTTAGGAAAGTTTTTATTACCCTAATTTTTAGCATTTTAATAACAAGGCAATAAAAGTTGGGATATGACACCTCTCCTCTTTCATGGAGGTCCTCGATGCTCAGTCTCACTATTGAATAGATCTCCACGGTTTCTCCATAGGTCATTCTTTTCGATCCATCTTCGATGGCCCATGTACACGATTTTCATAGACCCACCATCTTTCATGAGCTGCTGAGATGTTCTATCATCCATGCACCTCGTGCATCCGCAATATCCAAGGCACACTTGGCCTGATACATATCCATAACGGAGATAATCGTGAACCGTCGTCGTGCATCCGCAATATCCAAGGCACACTTACATATTCTATTTCGAAAGCGTCACATGTCTTGACTAATGATTTCCATAAAATTTCTAGCTCCTCTTTCAATAGCTCGAGGTATAGATTAATATTATTTCCCTGTTGTTTCGTCCCTTGAATAAGAATGGTCATGTGTATGTACTTTGTCTTCATGCACCTCCACGGGGGAATGTTGTACATCCATACAAAAACGGGCCATGTGTTGTGGTTGGTGTTGTGGTTGCCAAACGGATTCATGCCATCTGAACTCAAGCCAAGCATGACGTTCCTTGCATCAAGATGAAATCCATATTCGGTGTTCAACGCTCTCCACTATCTTCCATCCACAGGGTGTCTCATCTTCGGATCATCTCCATCATCGGGCACCTTCATGATCGCATGCCACCGCATGAGCTCTGGTTCCTTAGGATCTAAGAAATAACGCTGCAGCCGAGGAATGATCGGAAAGTACCATACAAATTTCTAAGGAGATTTCTTTCCAGCCTTCTTGTATCTATCAGCATTGCACACCGGACAACTGGTTTTTTCTGCGTTCTCATTATGATAAATGATGCAATCATCTATGCATGCATAGTATCTAATGTGCGGAAGATCAAGAGGGCACACAATCTTCTTGGCCTCATCGACACGAGTAGGACAAAGTTTCCCCAGGGGAAGAACTATCTTGTGTAGATACTTGAGATGATCATCGAGACTTTTGTCGCTCCATTTGATTTTAGCCTTCGTCTTTAGAAGTTCGAGCGTGAAACTCAAGCAGGTCATCTGAAGAGCACAACCATCATACAATGGAGGCTTCGAGGCTACCTCAAGTTGCTCCAACTAGGCCTCCTCTCTAGAAGCAGCTCTGTCGCTAGTCGTCTTCTTGTGAAGAAGGTCTCGAACAAGAGGGTCGCGCACGATTGAATTTATTAGCGATGAAGGGTCCGTCATGTCTGCATCTTATCCATCATTACGATGTGCGGCCTCTTCTCCGTCATTACCATGTTTGGCCTATTCTTTTCCGCTATTACCATGTGCGGCATCTTCTCCTCCATCATTTCCAGCGCCCTCTTCATCTTCGGATTCATCAATCATCTCTTCATCCGATGCCATGGGTTTATTGCTTGCACCGTTGATATTGTGATCATCATCTTCAGTTATCCATCGAGAATAGCCATCCATGAAACCGTATCTAAGCAGGTGCGCCTTCAAACGTCCACCCTAAAAGGGGTCGAGCCGAACGCCTTCTTTGCATTTTCAACACAGACATACGATCTCCTTTCCAGTTTTTTCATTCATGTCGTCCACCACGGATCGCAAGTATCTATCCACCATCCTTCCACATACTTTCATGGTCGCATGCGAGTTATAAAAACAAAATGTTATAAAATGCCTATCAAAGTCATACAAAAAATCGGCATGACCTTCCTAAAAATAGGACATATTGAGTTTACCCGAAATTCGCCGAAACGGAAATAAATCGGCATTTCGGCAAAACATAGGCAAACTCTCATATCACACACCCATACTTAAAGTTCAATCTTGCCTTGAGAATATTTCGTTGTTTGTTGAAAATATACGTATAGGGGACTAACTATGTTTGCTAAGTGATACAGAGGAAATTGTTAGTCCTCTTGACATCACCGTGTAGGGATCATGTGCTAAACTTCAACCTCACTCAAGAATTCGACAAAACGATTGAATATGACGCTAAGTCCTCTTTAGTATTAATTCTTGAGTCATAGGGATCTCCGGACTATCAAGAGGGGATCATAAGGTTTTGTTCAAGTCTTCCTCAAGTCATAAGAACTATAAACATATAAAATACACATCTCTGCAATCCTTGGAAATCAATGTAGTTGTGTAGGAAATAACATTTTCCTCCAATCTGAATACTCTCTGTGTAGGTCATACTATCCGAGTCACAGAACAGACCGTCTGGCCTTGACTAGACTGTCCGGGATCTATCCCGGATCGTCCAAAAATAAGCATTTAAGTCAAGTATGTTTTCTATCTTTCTTGGATCGTCTGAGTTCCACGTCCGACTGAAAATAGGCCCCGGACCGTCCGACCAGGTCGTATCAATGGCCTCCTCTAGGTGTCTTGGAAGTAACCCTGTCGGACGTCTGAGTTCTAGGTCGGACCGTCCGGGCTTGCCCCGGACCGTCCGACTTAAACCCCGGATCGTACGACACACCTTTGGTTGCACCAAATGGCAAGATTCTTGTGTGCCTATAAATAACCCCCAATCAGTTAGGGTTAGCGTTGACCACTTCATTTAAAATACTCAAGAACACCAAGTGCTCCCTCTCTCTCATCTCCTACACTCAATCCAAAATCCATCTTTTAACCAAAGAAAATCTTGATTTGAGCAAGTATTGAGATTTTCCCCGTTGATCTTGTTACTCTTGGAGGTTGGCGACTCCTAGGCAGGTAGGAGTTCTTCGGAGATGAATCGACCATTGTGATTACCTCCATTGAGTTTGTGATGGTTTGGTGACCACCTTTAAGGTCAAACGGTAGTGGTTGGGAATCGCCTTCGTGGTGATATCCCAAGGGGAATAGAGTGGACATCGTGGCATTGGTGTGCCTTCGTGGTTTCACCCACTCTCTCAAAACGGTGAGTAGCTTCCCTCCATGGAAGTGAACATGGGAATACATCGTTGTCTTCGCGTCATTCGGTTATCCCTACTCTTTCCCCATTTACTTGCACTACTTTGTTGTTACCTTGTTGTTTATCCCTCACTTTCTTCATTATATTGTGCTTGTTGTTTTATCTTATCATCCAAGTTCGTCCTTGCAATTGTTAGGCTCATCTTTATCTTCTGCACTATTGCCTAAAATTGTTGAGTAGTGTCAAAATTTGTAATATAACCTATTCACCCCCTTTATGTCTATCTCGATCCTTTCAATTAGTATCAAAGCCTCGTGATCTAATCTTGTGGCTTAACCGCCCTAGAGCGAGATGACCAAGGACGGAAACCCCGAAAGTTTGGGTGCCGGCATGGAGGGGATCTCAGTTGCTGCGGATTCCACTGATTTGGAAGCCGAGAGATTGGCCGCCGAGCGAAGAGCCTACACACCACTTACGGTTCCCCCATCCACGCGAATGTTTCCGTTGAGATTGAGGATCCTAAGTTATTCACTTCGAGTGATTTAGTAAAATCTCTAGAAAAACAGAAACGGGATATGGACGCCGCCTTTGCAAAGATGAACGCTACGACATCGTAGTCACAAACGTCAAGTGGTGCGGCCCCAAGGTCCCCACAAGCGGCCTTTGTGTACCCCGGTTCCAAACTTCCTTTGCAAAGAGGTGATCCCTACCAATGGGACTATGCTACCCCCAAGCTTGTGGAACCTAAGTATAATTTCAAAGGCAATCCGTCGGTACTAACTAAGACTACTAACTCTTTGGATTGGAAAAGTCTTATGGAAGATTATCTTAGGTTTGTGTGTGAACCAATGTTCATCGACTCCGGGAGAGGTTACTATACGGTTGATCCAAACAACCTTACACCCAGTGAAGTGTTTGACTGACACCTCAACCTTGATTCCATTGGGTTCTTGAAAAGAGGAATGGATGAGTTGACTCGAGCACCATTTCTCCATATCACCAATGCCAAGCAACTTTGGGATACTCTTCTCATCGCCAAGTACGGCACCGGATCTCTACAAATGACAAGATATGAGACCGCCAAGAATGCCTTGCATAATCTCCACATGAAGAAAGATGAGAGCCACAAAAACTCCATATGCGTCTCAAAGTCCACTCCGCACATATCAAATCCTTCACTTATGAGAAATCCTTGGATGGATATCAAATCACCAACCACTTCTCCATGGACAAGATGTTCAATGCTCTCATGGTATACTCACATCAAATGGTGTGAGCATTGAGGCGAATGCCTGACTTCTTCAAGATGACACTAGATGATGTGATTGTTACCTTCTTGCAATATGAATAACACCTAAAGGAGTCCAAGATCCTACTCGCCACATATGGTGGTCCATCCTCAAACCTTGCTCTCAATTCTAGGCTCGAGGATATTGATGATGATGAGGAAGATTTTGAGTATGAAGATGATGATAAATCCGATGACACCCCATCATATGAAGATATGGCTCTCTTTGTAAAGAGGTTCTCCAAAGGGTACTTCAAAGGAATATTCCAAAAGAAGAAGACAAGAGAATGCTACAACTGTGAGAGGCTGGGACACTTTGCGAAGGATTGTCCATATGGTAAGAGAAAAGACAAGCCTCGTTTTCCTAGGAAGGAAGTTGCCAAGAAACTCCCAAATCCTCTCCACAACAATCTTAATAAGAAAGTCTTGATGGCTCTAGAAGGGTCTGATCCCAAGGATGTTGTTGGTGTCTCCGGAGTTGCTCAAGATACACAAAAGACCTTGAATTTACTCTACAAGGAAGGTGAAGTTGTCAACTATAACTAGATGGGTGACTACACCGGCAATGCACACAAGTGTCTCATGGCCAAGTTGGTTGATGATGATACTCCCTCCACCTCGGCCAAGATCAAGGTAACTCCTATTGATGAGTCCTTCATGTTCTCTTCCGAAACACCTAATGATGAATTTCATGATGCGGAAGGAGATGATGCAAATGTCACATGTGAAGATTTGTTGCTTGCTAAAGTGAAAAAATGATGAGCTCTCTCAAAGGCAATAAGCTCAAAATGTTTCAATTGCTTATAGATGTGTTGGGTAAGCACTCCACAACCATTAAGGTTCTTGAAATCCTCCACATCAAGGAAAAGGAGAACATACAACTATGTTCTCCTTGAGCGGAAGGTTGACTTTTAGGTGGCTCGCAATGATAAGTTGTCCAAAGTTGTCCAAACAACAAATGATTTACATGACGAAAATGTTGCCTCCTTGAAAAAAGGCTAATTATATTTGTAAGGAACTTGCTAATGATATGAGCAAGCTTGTTGAGCTAAACACATCTCTTTCTAAGGATGTTGAGGTACTCACCATGTCTCTCAAGACAAAAGATGATGAACTCACCTCCCTTAAGAATAATCTCGAGGCTCACCAGTTTGCTCACATAAAAAACCTTACTGAGATGTCTCCTCCAACTATTATACATGTTGATGCTTGTGCTACTAACTCTACTCTTGATCAATCATCTCTTATTGAGGAGAACTTATCTCTTCATGCTCAACTAAAGAAGGGTCTCATAACTTGTGCCCAAGGCGAGAAGAACCTTAATGATGTAATAAGTCATCATAAGGGGTCCTTTGCTAAGGAAGAAATTGGGTTTCATCCAAGTACGAGTGTGACAAAGGATGTCACCCTTAGCAAGGGATCAACTCCTCAAAGGTGATCTTTGCTCTTGAAGAGCACAAGGACAAAGGAAAGAAGAAGGTTGATGAGGTTGGTGTTGGGAGTGGGTAGGCCACTAGGGGCAAGCCCATTCCAAACAAGAAGAATGAGAAGATGCCTCCATCCTATGTGCTCCGTAAGGCAAAGGATGGAGATGTGTTTACTAAATTTATCTGACCCCGTAATGCTTTTCGGTTATATGCTTTTGGGTTCGAAAGAAGCTTGTACTAACCTTAGACGTCCCATTGCAAAATGGGCACCTATAACCAAAAACTAAATCTATGTGTAGGGTGCTATCTCCAATGGAGTCAAATGGGTGATTGATAGTGGAATAGTGGATGCACCAATCATATGACCGAAGAAAGCTGTTTTCTCAAGGACTTCATGGATGAAATTCAACCATATATGAGCATTGTCTTTGGTGGTGGTTCCAAGGGAAAGGTACTTGGGTTGGGAAAGGTGGCTATCACTAATGACATGCTCTTGCAAATGTCATGCTTTTCCAATCCCTCCAATACAATTTGGTTTTCGTTTGTCAATTAGCTTCCATTGGTTATGATACACTATTTGGTCTAACAAGTGTGAAAGTCTTTAGGAGAGATATTCTGGAAGTGGCCTTTGTTGAAGAGTTGGATGGCAACCTTTATACGTTTGATTTCTCGAAAGAGAGCACTTACCATGAAATTTGTCTAATTGCCAAGGCCGACAAGTGGTGGCTATGGCATCGCCGACTAGCCCATGTCGGCATGAGAAATCTAAAAGATATCCTAAAGGGTGAACACATCCTCGGACTAACAAACGTGTCTTTTGAGAAAGATCGTGTGTGTAGTGCATTCATAGGCGCGAAGCAACATCAAGCGAAGCATACATCTAAGAATTTTGTGCCAACTTCAAGGCCTTTGGAGCTCCTTCATGTGGATCTCTTTGGGCCTCCATCATGGGATAGTCTTGGTGGAAATAAATATGGTATTGTCATTGTTGATGATTACTCAATATACACGTGGGTGTTCCTCCTCAAGTCCAAGGACGAGACGAAGTCCACCTTGATCGACTTTGCCAAGCAAGCCCAAAGGAAATACAACATGGCTATCTTGGCAATAAAAAATGACAAGGTGTAACAGCCTAGGATCTCAATAGGAATAATAGACTACACATATCAAGAAGGTGCACCTTCTTTTTCGGGAGCCCATCAGGAAAGAACTACCAGGTTAAGCGTGCTTGGCTTGGAGTAGTCTTCGGATGGGTGACCGACCGAGAAGTTGATCCTGGGTGCGCACGAGTGAGGACAAAGTATGCAGAAAAGACTAGTGTTGGTTTGTGAGGACAGTCTAGATCCCACGCGCACCGACCATGGAATCGGTGGTTAACCGGTTGGGAGTGGTCGGGGCGTTATAGCTGGTATTAGAGCCAACCTTGGCGGTTACACAGTGTGTGTGTCGGTCGGTGAGGCTTACATGGGGTACATGTTGGATGCCTACAATTGGCGCGCACAAACGTGTGCCAAAGGGGAACGTTCCTACTAGGCGGACGGGGACGTCAGTTCCTTTGAGGGGTGGTGTATGTAAAAGCCCAGGATCTCAATAGGAATGATAGAATACTCATATCAACAAGGTGCACCTTATTTTTTGGGAGCCCATCAGGAAAGAACTACCAGGTTAAGTGTAAGGCCCCCGCTGCGGTGCTAACTCGAGTTAGTCGCTTTCGCGTACCTCTCAAGTTAGTAGCGCATAAAGAGCCACCGACTCACGACACTCGCACTCGTGTCGCTGCCAGATTCTCAACAACAAGTATAAGAACAAAGAACTTTAACTAAGACATAAATATATAGAGTCCAGGGCATACATCGCCACTGGAATTATTACAACATCTCAGAGGTCCGTGGACCCAACAGAATATCATGCAACAAGCGGAAGTCAAACACGACCGAGTACGGTCAAGATCCAAATGGCCCTAGAGAGGGCTTCACATAAAGGGTCCACCCACGGATCGTCGAAGCCCAACTGTAGGATCTACTGAACGAGGTCGTCCTCATCGTCATCCTCCGGGGGCACCTCCACGAAGTATCGTCCAATGCTCGGGTCGAGGTAGTACTCCACTGCAGCGGCCGATCAGGCAAAACAGTAAAAGCACAAAAGGAAAACAGGGGTGAGATTATATCATTACAGGATAACTGACTTCCTACGGTAAGACAATAAAAGTATGGGTTGCAGCCGCACTAGCATATATGGTAGCTAACGTTCTATTAGAATCGAAGTAAGATCAAAGAATACACGTGACATCGCGTCATAAGTCTGCTATTCACCTACTTACGTCAAACATAACACAACCTGGATCTTCTCTCGGTCCCCCTGGACGAAGAAAAGCAACCAAGGCACTCACGCGGTAGGCAAGTTTTAAAATATGATTCAAATTGATGTTATTCTATGAACAAGGAGTAGGTCTCAAGTCGTCCATAACCGCGGACACGGCTTTTCGAAAAGATTTAACCCTGCAGGGGTGTACCAACTGCCCATCATAGGCTTCGCATGTACGCCCGGTTTCCACTTGGCTAAGTAAACGCCTGAAACTCCGGGACGTCAGTGTCCCTCTGACTAACAACACACAATTCCGGGTGGCCCCCGGGGAGTCGACATCCAATCCAAAAGTTGGCCACGCTCTCAGATCGGCCTCTTCCGTATAACCAGGGTTTGGGTTACCGGTTAAACCTCACATGAGGACCGGGCCCTCGCCGGTCAAAGGTGGGCCAGCCAAGGCACAAGTCCTCTTGGCCCAAGGTGGTTTGTAAACAGCTGGGGTACCACCAGCACACACACATTGCAAATAGTAAATCAGCTTGGGCCACCACTAGAACTATACGAAGCTAGGTAGGTAAGACAAGGGGACCCCATAGAATCCCACACACGATTAGGCACGCTCGTGAAGAAACACAATACCCGGAACTCGGGACCTAGGTGACTCAAATGGAACAAAACACCTGGCGGGAACAGCCTGGTCTCCCATCTTTCGTCAAGTATAAGTTAACATCATCAATAATAAATATCAACCAACTTCTTTAAATAACATGATATCCCAAACCAAATAGCATAGGGTAAGAAGCAAGTTTTCCTACTCATACTAAGCAATGGCTGAGCAGCGGTAACTTAGCGATACATTGTTTTGCTGGGATGTGGGGATCATGGCTGTTTTGGTTTTGAACGTGGCATAAGCAAGTGGATAGGATCAACAAACGTTCTAGGCTACAGCTAGGCAGGTAGGCAGAAAGGTATCAAGTAATGGTATAAATCTTCCCCTTGCCTGGGTAATCGGTCGTCGAAGCAGACGCAACAGGGTCCTCGGGCTCGGTGTCGGAAATCTCCACGTAAGTCTCCTCGGCGGTCTCAGGTGCTAACGTAAGGTACCGGCAAGGAAAGGCACACAAGTAAGCAACGGTACAATGCACAGGCAAAAGATGGTATGAGCAAGTTTAATTGACATGATGTGACCCTATCTAGTCAGATTTAAATGAAGGTGGTGACGACACGTCAACAACTTCATATGCAATTTATTTACGTAATCATGGCTTTGGTCTTAGCCTTATTTTTGGTGTAAGTAACATGGCAACATGACATGATCAACGATGCATATAACAGAAATTAAACATCGTGAAAATAAAACATCGATTCCGGAGACGGAGTAGTGTCGGTGAATTTGACACATGGAAGGTGCAACAAAAGTTGGAAACCAGCCACATTGCACAGACAATATGTTGGGTGCTGGTTTGAAGAAAATATTTGGATATGACATGAAACAGGACTTGAAAGGATCAAAAGAACATCATTTCCAACATGCACTGAAATTGGAATGATGCCAAGAAAGGATGAGACAGATTGATCCTGGATAAGGTGGTCACACCCTGTCCAAATGAGTTGCACAAAACATCATGAGGACATCACCATTGCAATCCTTGCAAAAATCTACCCCAAAACCATATATGATATGGTACCCTCTGGATTTGCAAACACAATTGCAATTTCAAAGAATTTCAGGGGGCTGGGTTCAAAATTGCACTAGATGCATTTTGGAAAAGGCTCAACTGATAAAAACATCATCACCATGCAACTCTTTGTGAAAAACTACCCAAAATTCATATATGGCATGGCCATTTTTGAATTTGGGCAACACTTGACAAAAACAAAGAAATGCCAGGGGTTTATTTGCAAAATTGCCACACTCCAATAATTCAGAGGGGCAACATGCAAAAAGTACCTCACCATGAAGATCAGTAGCTCAAGCTACCCCAAAATCATATATGGGATGCCCCTGTATGGAGTTGGAGTTCAAATCAGATTTGAATTTGAATTCAAATTCAAATTTGAATTAAAACGGAAAAGAAAAGAAAATAAAAGGAAAAGAAAAAGGGCTCAGACCACATGGGCTGGCCTCGGCGCACTGGGCCAGGTTCAAAGACCACCAGTGGGCTCAGCCCACTCCACTCGGGCAGCCTCGCTGACACGAGGGGCCCGCTTGTCAGCCTCAGATTAAATCCAAAAAAAGGGGGGAGGCAGCGCTTCGCGTGGGATTCGAACCCACGTTCACAGCTGGAATCAGCTGCTCGCTACCACTGCGCTGCGAACCGTTTTCTAAAACGAAAAGTGATTCAGACTAGGTAAGCTTCAGGCATGTCTGGTCTGAACTGCGAACACCTGCAGTCGCCGGAACCCATCGCGGTGCAGAACTACGGCGAACCTCGCATCGCCCACAGGCGTTCTCCGGCCACCATGCCATGAAGGAAAACCGAGAGGGCACCTTGCTCTACGCAGGGGCACTTGCCATGGTCTCTAAGTCCTCTTCATCTACTCGCAAACTCCACGGGAACAGCACGGCGGCGAAGGTTCTGAACTTCATACTGACAGAACAAAAGCCCCCACTTTGGGCGATGCGCATGTCGAGCTCACGGCGCCCCCGGCCATGGGGTTGCGTCCACCTCCTAGAGGGCACCACCACGAACTCGTGGGTAACCCTGCCATGGCCCGAATCTCCCCAGAACGGTGGCCAGCTTCCTCTGAACCCGCGACGGCGCTGCGTTACAATGGCGAACACATTAGAGGCGGGCGACCAAACTCTATTATACGCGAAAAGGCGGGTCCTTGAGGGCCAAAGGCGCGCTCTGGACGTTCTAGGAGCATGCGAGGGAGCACCCGAGGCACGCCATGGCACGGCGTGCTCGATTTGCTCGCCGGCGACGTTTCAACGCGGCGGATCTACTACTGCTATCGTGGACAGACTGCTACACGGCGCTACAGGCAAAGGTGCAGGCATCAGCTCAGCTCGTGGGTCGCAACGTGCGTCCCAGCCTAGCCGTAGAGGAGGAAGGGGTCTATGGCCGTCGTCGGGGACGAAGAGGTCCGCGGCGGCCTGCTCTGCTGCGGGGGCGTCTCGCTCCTCCGGGCTCCGACCTGGACACAGAAACGGAGTGAGTCGAGTTCAAGGTCCGTGCAGACGAGCGATTGGTCAAGGATACGTCGGGACGGCGGAGAATTGCAGCGGGGCTCACCGGAGCACGGCGGGACAGAAACGAAGAGGGGAAACCACCCCGGAGGCGGCGAGGTGGAACTGCTGGGAGGAAGGGAACCCTAGGGGTCCTGGGAGGCTCGGGAGCTCGGGTTAAATAGGAGGGAGGCCTCCTATCAACGTCGGCCGCATCGACGTCGACGCTCCGGCCGGCTGTGAGAGGGAGTCCGGTGGGGACCTCTCCAGCGTGGAAAGGCGACGAAGGAGGGGCGTGCGATGGAGATCGGGCGGCCACGATAGCTCCCACGTACCGCTTTGCTGGACAGGCCCAGGTGGGCTGCGGGGAGGAGGCTAGGTGGGCTGGGCTTCCAGCAGGAAATGGAGAAGGAAAAGAAAACCTGCTGCTGATCCCTTTTCCATTTAAATAAAATAGAAAAGCATTCAGGGTTTTTCTGGATTAAATACAAGTGGGAAAAATACATAAAAATATGTATAATTAACCTTGCATTATTCCTCAATTTCCAAAAATGGTTTGGGCATTTTTGGCAACAACAAAATTGTGAGCTCATTTTTGAATTCAAAATCACTTTGAACTAGAGCCCATATTTCCGATGATGGCAAAAATGATTTGAGGCTTTTAAAACCCTTGCCATAGCAATTGAAATGGCTATGCCAAGTTTGGGGTCAGGGAGAGCATGCATGCAACAATGAAAATATTTCAAACACCTTTCTTGAACCACTTTGGAAGCAAGCTCAACCAAAACAGATGGGCTCCAATCCCAATGCAAATTTAAATCACAACATGATATTATAATGTTTAGCATCATGCCAAGTGACAGAGTCAACAGACAAAGTACAATCTCATGGTGATTCTTATTTATTGCACATGGGCTATTACATTAAGCGTGCTTGGCTTCGAGTAGTCTTGGGATGGGTGACCGACCAGGAACTTGATCCCGGGTGCACACGAGTGAGGACAAAGTGTGCAGAAAATACTAGTGTTGGTTTGTGAGGACAGTCTAGAACCCAGGTGCACCGACCATGGAATCGGTGGTTAACCGGTTAGGAGTGGTCGGGGAGTTATACAATTTTGTCTGAATTCAAGAACTACACCTAGGAAGAATTCTTGAGTGATGAGGGGATTAAGCATCAATATTCCGCACCATACACCACTCAACAAAATGGTGTAGCCGAGAGGAAGAATCGTATTCTTGTGGAGATGGCCCGGTCCATGTTGGATGAATACAAGTCACCATATAGCTTTTGGGCTGAAGCCATCAACACCGCATGTCATGCATCAAGCCGGCTCTTCCTCCGCATCTTGATGAAGACCCCTGTAAGACAAGGTATGTGATCAGAGGGGGAGGGGGTGAATGATCACTTCAAATTTTTGCATGAAACTATGAAGTGAAGCATAACTTAGCAGCAGAAGAGATTCAACAGAAAGGTAAACATTGAAGCAGAACTGGATTGAAGCATAACATATCGAATCAAAAGCATCGAATCAATTGCATTGAAGCAAATCACTGAAGCAATTGATAAACTGAATGTAAGTGCGGAAAGTAAAACGAACACTTGACTCGGCGATGTTTGTTCGACCAGTTCACACTCTGCAAAGTGCTACGTCTGGTTGGAGGGACTTGTGATTGAACACAGGAGCTAACCTCTCTCTGTCCGTATCTCCACTGCACCAATCTCCTTGAGCTTGGTCAGTTCTTCACTCGTGGTTGATTATTGAGGAAATCACCGAAACCTTTCACAAACTGAACTTCGAGGCGACAATAACTCTTCGCTCTCTGAAGAACAACACTCTAACCGTCTAGGAGAATTGAAGTTCTCCAAGATAAAAAGGCCAGCAAACTTCTTCCTAAGTCATAATGAATCAACTCAGATCAATAGGACTTATGCATCGGTGGATGGGTTTTTCGTTTGCTTCGGTGGGGTTTGCTCTTTCTCTTCACTTTCAGGAAATATTCTTGGAGCAGCCACCGGCCAATGAGGGAGGGGGTGGCGTATTTATAGGTGGCAATCCCTAGGTGCGAAATGACTCAAATGACCCGATGTGACAGCTTGACACCTGTCCGCAACGGTCATATTTCCAATCAAAGCACAAATTTACTTGCGGTCCAAGTAAAGCTGACTCACGGACTTGGTTCTGCTTCAGGAGCCGAAAGAACGAAGTCTTCGCTGGTGAAGCATTACCTAGTGCACATGAGATTTCTCAACTCTGGTTTCTCACAGGTTTGGATTCGATCTGAGTCTTTTCACCAAAACCTTTGGAGTACATTTACTAAACCCCTCTTGATAGTACGGTTTTTCCTACGACTCAAAGAAGTGAAAAAGAACTACGCAAAAACTACTAAGTCTTGCGCCATCTTGGTCATCTCCTTCGATGAGACGTGCTTCAGGATTCCTCATCTTTTTAGAGGTCGACATCCGTGATGAGCTTCACTCCAGAGGATATGCTTAGTAAGTATGTAAATCTTCGTTGAAGCTTTATCACCAACCTATAACTTCAGGAACCTAACCATCTATTTTACACTAGAAAACTTGTTAGTTCCTCTACTGTTTTGTCCAACAATACCCAAAACTCATGGGGGCATAACTTTGCTCTTACAATCTCCCCCTTTTTGGACTATTGTTGACAAAACAGGCATCGATAATAATATGGAATTTTTTAGTTGAGTTGAGAGCAAACTCTAAGATATTAAGCTTTCTACTCCCCCTGAATACAAGCATCGAAGATTTATATAATCGAAGAGAATGCTTGATGACGAATATCTTTGATGGGAAGCCTAGCACATATCTTAGTGAATCAATTGCATAGAGAGAATATTTGTCTTGAAGAATATGAAATTATCCAATGACCTGTGAACTTTAAGGATAACAACCACCTGCAAGATAACAGATACGAGAGCAACTTGCAAGCACGGGGTTATTAACACATAAAACGTAGCAGTTCACAACCGAATTAAAACTTAAGTTACAACCCAATCGAAGTGAATAGAAAGTTCGTTGTAACTTAACACACAAAAGATCGAATCAAATCCCTAAACCCCGCAGCGAATCTAAACTCAATCGATGCTACTTTCTCCCCCTCTTTGTCAATAATTGGACAAAAGGTTGAGAGGTAGATCAAGAGTATTTTACGCGTTTGTTGCAACCCGGGGACCCTGCTGATTGTCTTCTCCCGAAGAAGATGCATCTCCTAAAGTGTCTCCTTCGGTTGAAGCAGGCGACTCTAGCTCGTCAATGTCCATCGGCGCTTGAAGCAAATCAAGATCGCTGTCGTTGAGAGGATCATCTTCTTGCTTCGAGGTGTGGGAGTCTTCATCAGATAGGGTATCTGGGCGAATCTGTTCAGCTGGATTAACAAATAAAACTTCATCAATCTTTTCTAGCGACGGGATCTTTGGGTTGGGGCGGTCGATCGAATCATTTCTGGAGAAGTGACGTTGAAGATGTGGATACTCCTTGAAAATCCGGTCAGCTTCAAGCTTCTTCACAGAGTTGAACTTTCGTAATCCTTTCCAAGAGTGGCGCTTCAAAACCTTCAAGTACTGGTTGTTGTTTAAAGCAATGTTGTTAACTCTATTGATTTCATCTGAAAGATGTTGCATTTGGCGCTGATTTCCTTCAATGAAAGTTTCAAGCATCTGTTGGGTGTGAATGCCAACTTCAAAGTGATATACTTCTTTCTGGAATGACTTCGACATGATGCGTTCATTGACATGCTGTCTGACTCCGACATATGTGGCAAATGGATCATTTGGCCTTCTGAAGATATTCATTGTGTCACGCACAGGAGGACAGAACAGCTTCGGGTGATGCTTCGCAACGAAGTCTTCACAACGTCCATGGTTGCAAATGGCTTGGAGCCAGGGAGCATATGGCTTCAATTGATGTACGAGTTCAGCAGTGCTGAGAGGCATCAGTGAGTTGGACAAGATATAAAACCAAGTCTTTGAAATGAATACCAGATGCTTTGGGCGAATGTTTTCGGGCATATGATCTCTAGTGACTTCGGGATCCAGCAGTGAAGAAAATTCAGCTTCAGTAGGATCAGGCAAAAAATGCACCTTTGCAAGTTCTCCAGTGTGCCTTGGGATGTTTACTATATCCATGAATTCATCAGAATGCATCCTAAATACCTTTCCTTGAATCATCCACTCAAGAATCGATGAGCTTGAATCATCAGGATTTCCAGAGACATAGAGAGTGGCATAGAATAGCTTCACTAGCTCGAAATTGAATGGGGTGTCCATGGCAAACAGGCTTGTAAGATTTTGTGCTTCGATGGTTTCCATGATGTTCTGGAAGCATGTTGCAGAAGTTAGACTGTGCATATCCAAGTACTTGTGCCTGAAAAGAACACCCCTCTGGCAGTATAGCTTCGTGTACAAAATCTGTTGCTCAGTTGTCCAGAAGCGAAGGTCATCTGCAGTCCGGGGTGAATCATATGGACTTGCGCCGAAGAAGCGAAGATTCTGGCGATGAACTTCGAGATTGAACTCAGGACCATGTCTTGAAGAAGAAGAACCATCTCCCAAAAAAATAGGAAAAGTTTCTCGAGGGTAGATGGAATCCAATTGAGTATCTTGTGCAAGAATGCAGTGCGGAGCTTGCCTTCGAGCAACTATGGCTTGCTCTTGTGGTTGAGTCATAATAGCCAATTCATTGGCTTCGGCTTCGGCTTCCACATCGGCTTCAGGCCCTTCTAGAGCACCTTGTTTTCTGGCTTCGCCTTCTTATTCTTCGGACTCCTCAGCAGAGTGAGCCAAAGAATAATCCTTTGAAGGAAATGGAATGTCTTGAGCAGGAGGAGAAGGTTCTGGCTCTAAATTGTCGTGGGCGGACTGTTGAGGAGCGGGTTGAGGAGGAGGTGGAGTTGGTGCACGGGGTGGAACGACTTCGGGAGAGGTTGGCTTCGCAGATGGTTTGGTAAGAGTGATTATCTTGCATCGAGGGGGCGATGCTTGCCTTGGGGCCTTCTTGGCCGGATGAGAGCTTACCTCATCAGCTTCGTCTGCATCTATGATAAGACGTCGTTTTCTCTGTTGCAGCTGGGGAAGGGGTGAAGCTAATTGCTTGAGCATGGCTTCGCGCTTCTTGGAATCAAGAGCCATGACCGAAGCATTGTGCGTCTTGCAACATTCTTCAATGGCAGACTTGATCTTGCCTTGATACACTTGAATATTTTGCTTCGTCTTCTCATTCACTTCAGCAATTTTCTTCGAAGCAGCTTCGGCTTCGATCTTGAAATCCTCATCAGATTCAGCATCTGCTTTCTTTTTAAACTTCAAAATTTTAGCAGTTTCAGATCTGTTTCTGGCATGCAAATCCCTCAGCTAATTGTACAAAGTTTCAATCATGGCAGAGAGAGTTGGTGAAATATAGACATCTCCAACATCTACAGCTTTGGGATCAACAGCTTCAGCAAGCTGGCAGAATGCCTGATTCAGTCTTAAACAGTCCCAAAGTTCTCCTTCTCTTGCATCTGGGAAGTTATGTTGATTGTGCTCAGCTTCTTCATGAGCTTCGGGGGCAGGGGCTGCGACTAGATTCGGAGGGATATCCTTTGGGGCCATGTCAACAACAGCTTCCTTCTGAGCGGCTCTAGCAGTTTTCTCTGCTTTCTTAGTGCGAAGAATATTAAGTTGAGCTTGGCGCTTGGCTTCAGCTTCACTAAGCTGTTTGGCTTCGACAGCAGCCTTAGCCTCTTGAGCTTTTGCTTCAGCGAGCTTGCGCTTCGCTTCAGCTTTCTGATTAGATTCAGCCAGTTCTTTCCTTTGCTTTTCCAACTGAGAAGCATCTTTATCTGCCTTTTCCTTATCTTTAGCTTCTTTATCAGCCTTAGCTTGGGCTTGTGCTTCAGCATGAAGGCGTTCAGCTTCAGCACGGTCTCGTTTGCGCATGTCTGCTTCAGACAGCTTCTTGGTGCCGACCTGGGCATAAGACTGGCCAGGCTTGGCAACAGATGATTTAAGCTTCGAAGCTTTGGCTGGTTCAGGAGCTTTAGCTTCGGGCATAGCAGCAGGCTTTGCCTTTGGGTCATGCCTCTCTTTCGTTCTCTGTTCAGCAGGAACAAGGCGGCGAGGTGGCTTTGTAGCCAAGGGAGCCTCAACCACTAAGTTTGTCAAATCAATGTTTCGTTTTGGAACAGGAGGATCAGTTGGATCTTGAATCCTAATGCCTTTTGGAGCAGACGGTTTCTCTCCAGCCTTCTTCTTCAGTGGCTTCCGAAGACGAAGTCTCTTGGGACTAGGGGGAATGGGGGTGTGCTCAGACTCATCATCTTCTTCTTCAGCATGATCTTCATCAATTGAGTCTTCAAGCTGTGCAGCAGCATCAGCTTCGTCATCACCTTCATTATCACCCTCTTTTTCAGAGATAGCAGGAGGGGGTGAAGCACTCAGTTTCCTAAGCCTTCGCTTCTTAGGCTTCGAAGCACCAGCTTCGGCATGGCCTTCAGCAGCAAGTGCTTTGGCCTTCTTCTCTTCTCGGATTCTCTTCTTCTCAGCCAATATGGCAAGTCTCTCTTGCTCGTCTGGATAGTCATCTGGTTTCTTGAGAGTATTTGGGTGAGGTACAGCAGGAGGCTTCGGGTAGTACTTTTTCCTGTTTGCAGCATTATATTGGGCACACATGGCAGTAGTGTACCGATAAGGAGGGCTGAAAGCAAACTGCATAGCCCATTTCCATTCTGGGATGCTCTTGTACTTGTACCACTTTATGGCCCAGTAGCGTCGAATCTTTTGCAATCGAATCTTTCTGTCATGATCAGATTCTTCAGGAGGTGTGTCATAGCCCATCTTGAGACGAATGGCTTCCGGTATGCCTCGGGCATTCTTGACTTCCTTCGTCTTGCCACCTTTGCCTTTCTGCTTCGGTGGATCAGGATAGTTTTCAAGTCCTTCAACGATGGGAGACTCATTCCCCATGGGTGCCTCTTCGTCAGACATCCTGTGACCAGAAAGATAGAAAAGAGGGAATAGGAAAGGGAATGAATAAGCTCTGGCAAAAGTTTCGACCAAAACCAAATTTTGACAAGAACCCAGAGGAATCTAAGATCAGATGCAAATCTGTCAATGGATTGGGCTAGAACTAGTTCAAGAACAAGACCTAACTCAGTCCAAAATCACATAATAGGTCGAATCTCAAAACTGACCTGAGAAGATGGGATTACTTTGATGCTAATAACAGTTTTCCCAAGGAGCAATGATCAGCACGGATCAAAACAGTCCTATAAACAAAAACAAAGACCTAGCAGAACTTAGATCCAAGCTCTAGATGAAGAACTCGCATAGAAGATTGGATCCAAGAAACTTGCGTACCCTAACTTGGTGACGCGAAGCGGCTACGGCGACGGAGTGCGGAGACGTGCTCTTCGTCGACGGGGAAAGTCCACAGCGGCGGCGGTCCGGCAGTGAAGCGGCATAGTCGTCGTCGGGGACGAGAGCTCAGCGGCGTGCTCGAGGAGGGAGACGAGGAAATCGGAAGTGAATGAACGTGGGGAACGGTTCGCTGGAGGGTTCGCCTTATATAGGCCCGATCTGAAACGGTTGCCACATCGTATCGGACGGCTGCCAGCGAGTGTCTCTTCCGATTCAACGGCTCAGATGAAATGGCGGTTCGCGAGCGAATCTCAACGGCCCGAGAAAGACGGGGACTCAACGGCCGAAGAATAAGTCTTGACCGAGAGAAAAAACTTCGATAAAATTGGGAGCATTTGATTCGGAAGTCAAAAACGTTCGAAGCAATATGCTTTCCGTTTCAATTATGCTTAACCATTCAAGACAGAATAGATTGGGAGAGAATCAGAATGGAGGGGTAGGGTCCGAAACTTATCACTTCGAAGAACAACAACAACAAAGCTAAAAGTGATAAGTATAGGGGACAAAAGAAACGAATAAATAAATAAAAACAAACACAAAACTGAAGGCAAATGGCGAACGAAGCTAAACACAGAAATTTGGATGAAGGAAAACTCAAGAGAAACTAAATAAACAAACTCACAACGAAGGTGAATATATACAGTTAAAATTTTCGATCTTACTGAACATTGTGTGAGTCTAAGATATTTAGCTCACATCTCAATGCACAAAACCTTTTCTCGTCCAATGGCTTCGTGAAAATATCTTCCAATTGATCTTCAGTTCTAACATGGCTGATCTCAATGTCTTCGCGCTGAACATGATCTCGAAGAAAATGGTGACGAATATCGATATGCTTTGTTCGAGAGTGTTGCACAGGATTGTGTGCAATTTTGATAGCACTCTCATTACCACAAAGCAGAGGGATTTTCTTCACAAATATGCCATAATCTTTCAGCGTCTGCTTAAGCCAAAGTATTTGAGTGCAGCATGAGCCAACAACAATGTATTCAACTTCAGCAGTAGATATTGAGACACAGTTCTGTTTCTTTGAAGCCCAACACACAAGAGATCTACCAAGGAAATGACAAGTGCCTGAGTTAGATTTTCTGTCAACCCTATCACCAGCCCAGTCTGAATCAGAATATCCAATCAAATCAAACTGAGTACCTTTGGGATACCAAAGTCCCAAAGAAGGAGTATGTGCTAGATATCGAAGAATTCGCTTCACCGCAGTATGATGCGATTCCTTCGGATTTGCCTGAAAACGAGCGCAAATACAGACTGATAGCATAATATCAGGTCTAGATGCACATAAGTATAAGAGTGAACCTATCATAGACCGATACTTCTTCTGATCGAAGGGTTTCCCTTTCTCATCAGCATCAAGAAATCCATTAGTAGGCATGGGAGTTCTGATGGTCTTGCATTCAGCAAGATCAAATTTCTTCAGGCAATCCTTCAAGTATTTCTCCTGTGAAATAAAGGTGCCATTCTTCTGTTGTCGAATCTGAAGTCCAAGGAAACTTCAATTCACCCATCATAGACATCTCGTATTTCTTCGACATCATCCTTGCAAATTCTTCGCTGATTTCAGTGTTAGTATAGCAGAAAATGATATCATCTACATATATCTGACACACAAATAGATCATTGTTATATGATCGAGTGAAAAGAGTGGGGTCAGTGGTTCCAGGTTTGAAGCCTTTCTTCAGGAGGAAATCCTTCAATGTTTCATACCAAGCACGAGGTGCTTGCTTCAGTCCATACAAAGCTTTGTGAAGCCTGTACACCATATCAGGATTCTTCGAGTCTTCAAAACCTGGTGGTTGCATAACATACACTTCTTCTTCTATCTCACCATTAAGAAAATCACTTTTGACATCCATTTGATATAGCAATATATTCTTGTGGTTAGCAAAAGCAAGCATGACACGAATGGATTCGAGACGGGCTACTGGAGCATAGGTTTGACCAAAATCAATTCCTTCGATTTGGGTGTAACCTTGTGCTACCAATATAGCCTTATTTCTTACCACAATACCATCTTCATCTTGCTTGTTGCGAAATATCCACTTTGTGCCAATAACATTGTGCTTCGTGGGATCTGGCCTGTCAACAAGTGACCAGACTTTGTTTCTTTCAAACTGGTGAAGTTCTTCCATCATAGCCAATAACCAATCAGGGTCCTTCATGGCTTCATCATACTTTGAAGGCTCTAGCATGGAAACAAAAGAAAAACTTCCATAGAAGTTAGCCAAACGAGTACGAGATCGAGTAGTGGGACGACCTGGTTGATTGATATCTTCAAGGATCGAATCAATATCAACTCTTCTTCGAACTCGTGATAATGTAGTATCATTAGCTTCAGGCTCAGCTTCTGCTTCAGGATCTGCTTCAGCTTCGGGATCTGCTTCACCTTCAGCTTCGGAATTTCCTTCAGGATTTGCATTTCCTTCGTTCCCTTGTCCTTCTTCGTCCTGTTCATCATTAGCTTCAGGATGTTGATCTCCAGTGCCCCGGGCTATGTGTGGGAACATTGGACCATCATCATCCCTAACAGCTTGACGTGGATTTGCTTCAACAGGGCGAATCTCTCCAATAGCCATGGACAATAGCCATGACGCAAATGCTCTTTTTGAGAGCCATTAGTTTCATCAAACCTCACATTCACAGTTTCCATAACTTTCCCAAAGTGAGAGTTATACACTCTGTAAGTGTGAGAGTTTGAGCCATAACCTAAAAGAAAACCTTCATGTGCCTTAGGGGAAAATTTGGAGCTTGATTCATATCTCTAATGAAACATGGAGCACCAAATACCCTAAGATATGAAACATACGGTTTGTTACCAGTGATAAGCTCATGTGATGTTTTCTTCAGGAATTTGTGAAGGTAAACCTTGTTGATGATGTGACATGCAGTGTTAAACAAGCATAGTTCTGGCCATTTCAATGAGAGTTCTATTCTTCCTTTCAACTACACCATTCTGTTGAGGTGTATATGCAGCAGAGAACTCATGAGTAAAACCATGATCATCAAGAAAATCTTCAATATGAGTATTCTTGAATTCGGTTCCATTATCACTTCGGATATGCTTAAGAGATAATTCATATTCAGTTTGAGCTCTCTTAGCGAATGACTTGAAGATTTCAACAACTTTGCTCTTGTCATCCAAAAAGAAAACCCAAGTATAACGAGAGAAATCATCAACAATAACAAGACCATATTTGTTTCCTCCCAGGCTTGCATAATTTTGAGGACCAAAAAGATCCATATGAAGCAATTCAAGAGGACGAGTGGTAGTCATGATAGTCTTCGCTGAATGATGTTTCTTCGTGATTTTACCAGCTTCGCAAGCACTGCAGAGACGATCCTTATCGAATTTTACTTTGCTAAGGCCAATAACATGCTTCTTCTTCACCAAATTATGAAGATTTCTCATCCCTGCATGACCAAGTCTTCGATGCCATAACCAACCAGATGAAGCTTTTGCCATTAAGCATGTGGATACAGCAGGACCCGAAGAAAAATCAACAATGTATAAATCTCCCTTTCGGTAACCCTCGAAGACAAACGTATAGTCATCCTGTGAAAAGACAACACAACGCGAAGAAGAAAATAGAACAAGCATATCCATATCGCATAACTTAGAAATAGACATAAGATTATATCCAAGTGATTGGACTAGCATAACCTTGTCAATGTGCTTATCTTTCGATATGGCAACCTTACCCAAGCCTAACACTTTACCCTTGTTGTTATCACCGAAGGTAATGTACTTCTGAGAAGATTGACATACTTTTTCTTCGATGAATAACTCCTTGTCTCCGGTCATATGATTTGTACAACCACTATCCATGACCCATTCGGATCCACCGGAGACATAGCCCTGCAGGAGAATTAGTTCTTCTTAACCACCCACAAACGAGAAGGTGACTGAGAAGATGTTGAAGCACTGGTTGAAGCAATATTAAAGCGAACATGAGTGTATTGCTTCGGTGTGCCATCAAGCACACCATAAATGTAATTCCTCTGCGAATGGTTAGCATAAGAATGAGCATATGCAATCTTAGTATGATTATTATGAGGACGATACGTATGACGACCAGTACGATAGTATTGCTTCTGCGGAACATTTGATTCGGGCACCAGTGAATCATTTCGTGTCTCAAGAGAGTAGAAATGATTCGGTGGTACCGAAGACTTTCCCTGCATGGTATGATTAGCATGCATTTTTTCCAAAAGTGCTTTCTGCACCCATATCTGCATTTTATAGAAGCCATTCTTTGGTGGAGTACCTACATACTCAGCAGTAACTTTTCCTTGTTCATCCTTAATGAGTTTGTAATCTGAATCAAGTGATTCATCCACAATGGCTTTGTTCATTTTGAAGTCGAGACCTGAAAGGTTAGCAATATCAATGGGTTTCTCCTTCGCTAGAACCCAAACAGTCTTAGGATACTGCTCAGGTTCCCAATAGGTGCCATCAGGGTTTATCTTTCTCTCGAAGCCAACACCCTCATTTCTGGGATTCCTGTGAAGGAGAGCCTTCCTCAGGATATCACAGAGATATTGGTGTTCTTGCACACTTTTGAACATGCCTGATTCAAATAAGTTTTTCAACCTGAGGAGTTCCTCGGTAACAGCAGGATTATCCTCATCAGAGGCATTAGTATCATCAATAACAATAGGAGCTTTTCCTTTGAAATCAATTTTGCTTCGTTCCAAGCAAGTTAAACAAGGTGATTCAGTTTTATGATTTTCTTCAGAACCTTGTTGAGCCATGAGAGAGAGATTGACATTTTCCAATTCTTCATGAGCCTCTTTCAGTTTTTCAAGAGTCATTTTCCTCTGAAGAAATTCATAGGTGAGCTTCTCGTAATCAACTGAAAGAAGATCATGCCGAGAGGATAATTCTTCAAACTTCTCCTTCAGAGAAGCATGCTCATTAGTTAAAGTTTGACCTTTCTCTATCTCATCGATCAACAGAGTTTCTGATTTCTTAATGGTTTTGCTTAGTGAATCAAGTTCATCTTGTTGGATTGAAGTAATTTTAGCAAGTTTAGCATAGCTTATCTTTGAATCACTATCATATGAGGAACAATCAGAAGTATCATAGTTTGATTTTGATGAAGATACCTTTGCCTTGGCCATGAAGCAATATGCAGGAGTTTCATCTTCACTACTGTTGTTGGAGAAGAATGAGCTCGAAGCAATAGTTGAAGCATCTGCCGAGGCGAAAGCCAAACCAGCAACACCATCTGATTCGTACCCAGACACAAACCTTGAGCCTGATTCAGCTTCAGAACCAGAGGCTTCGTCTTCAGAGTTCATCTCCTTTCCCAGATAGGCCTTGGCACGGTGAGAGCTTCTTCGACGAGACGAGTGAGTCTTCGATGAAGAACCCTCACACTTCTTATGATACTTCTTCCTCTTATCATCATCAGAATCTCTCTTCTTTTCTCTTCTCGAACTAGAATCATGTCTCTTTGACTCATAGCTTCTGGAGGATCTGTGGGACTTTGATGAGGAGTCTCTGAGCGAATGCTTCGATTTGTTCTCAGCTTTCCACAGTGGGCAATCAGCAATGTAGTGACCTGGTTTCTTGCACTTATAGCAGCAGTTGTCCTTCGATGGAGAGTTTCTTGAGGATGAACGGTGAGAAGAATGACTTGAGCTTCTTGAAGAATAACTCTTCTTGGGTTAAGAAAAACCTTTTCTCTGAAAGCGACTGAAGCGTCGCATGATCAATGCTAGATCTTTTCCAATGCTTGCAGGATCATCTGATTCGACACCTGAAGCGGAACTGACTTCGGGTGAAGAATGACGCGAAGCTTTTGCTTTCAAGGAATGAGATCTTCTTCGAGAACCATTTATGTCACGTTTCTCATCTTCTTCCATCTCAAAGGTATTGACTCTCTCAAGAATATCAGCGGCGACAAGACGTCTGAAATTAGTCCTTTCCTTGATCATCAGCACAATGTGATCAAACGAATCATCCAATGAGCGAAGCAGAGTTCTAACAACTGAGTGGGGAGTAATGTCATCAGCACCAAGTGAGATCAACTCATTTGCAAGAGCAGTGAGTCTACTGTAAATGGAGATGACTTTTTTCACCCTCGTTTCTCTTGAATCGATAGAATTTGCTTCGAAGTGTGTCAATTATGGAATCCTTCTGGGTAGAAACACCTTCACCAATCTTCTCAAGATAGTCCCAGACACCATTGGCAGAAGGAATATTCTTCACTTCATGGTACTTCTCTGGCGTAAGATGATTGGTGATGAAAACCCAGACTTCAGAATCAAGATCGATCAGCTCCTCTTCTTCAGGAGTGATGGCATTCTTGTCTGCAACAGTAACTCCATATAAGACAACTTGCCAGGCAGTTGAGTTGATAGCCATAATATTTCTCCTCATCTGGTCCTTCCAGTAAGGATAGTCCTTTCCATTGAACACGGGAATGGGTTCGCCGGAGCGAATGGCTGCGAAAGACATACTTGCAAAGAACTCTAGGAGGTTAATCCAAACAAAGAGTGACTAGCTCTGATACCAATTGTAAGACCAAGTATGTGATCAGAGGGGGAGGGGGTGAATGATCACTTCAAATTTTTTCATGAAACTATGAAGTGAAACATAACTTAGCAGCACAAGAGATTCAACAGAAAGGTAAACATTGAAGCAGAACTGGATTGAATCATAACATATCGAATCAAAAGCATCGAATCAATTGCATTGAAGAAAATCACTGAAGAAATTGATAAACTGAATGTAAGTGCGGAAAGTAAAACGAACTCTTGACTCGGCGATGTTTGTTCGACCAGTTCACACTCTACAAAGTGCTACGTCTGGTTGGAGGGACTTGTGATTGAACACAGGAGCTAACCTCTCTCCGTCCGTATCTCCACTGCACCAATCTCCTTGAGCTTGGTCAGTTCTTCACTCGTGGCTGATTATTGAGGAAATCACCGAAATCTTTGACAAACTGAACTTCGAGGCGACAATAACTCTTCGCTCTCTGAAGAACAACACTCTAACCATCTAGGAGAATTGCAGTACTCCAAGATAAAAAGGCCAGCAAACTTCTTCCTAAGTCATAATGAATCAACTCAGATCAATAAGACTTATGCATCGATGGATGGGTTTTTGGTTTGCTTCGGTGAGGTTTGCTCTTTCTCTTCACTGTCAGGAAATATTCTTGGAGCAGCTACCGGCCAATGAGGGCGGGGGTGGCGTATTTATAGGTGGCAATCCCTAGGTGCGAAATGACTCAAATGAACCGATGTGACAGCTTGACACCTGTCCGCAACGGTCATATTTCCAATCAAAGTGCAACTTTACTTGCGGTCCAAGTAAACCTGACTCACGGACTTGGTTCTGCTTCAGGAGCCGAAAGAACGAAGTCTTCGTTGGTGAAGCATTACCTAGTGCACATGAGATTTCTCAACTCTGGTTTCTCACAGGTTTGGATTCGATCTGAGTCTTTTCACCAAAACCTTCGGAGTACATTTACTAAACCCCTCTTGATAGTACGGTTTTTCCTACGACTCAAAGAAGTGAAAAAGAACTACGCAAAAACTACTAAGTCTTGCGCCATCTTGGTCATCTCCTTCGATGAGACATGCTTCAGGATTCCTCATCTTTTTAGAGGTCGACATCCGTGATGAGCTTCACTCCAGAGGATATGCTTCAGTAAGTATGTAAATCTTCGTTGAAGCTTTATCACCAACCTATAACTTCAGGAACCTAACCATCTGTTTTACACTAGAAAACTTGTTAGTTCATCTACTGTTTTGTCCAACAATATCCAAAACTCATGGGGGCATAAATTTGCTCTTACAACCCCCTATGAAATTCTAACCGGACAAAAGCCTAACATACTTCTGAGTATACGATTGTAAGTGTTTCTTTCTCAACAAGAAGGTCGATTAGCTAAGTTTCAATCCAAAACAATTGAGTGTATATTTGTTGGGTATGTGTCGGTAACCGGATACTGGGGTACCCCGTTCCCCTAGGTTCCGGTCACACCTCTCAGACGTTTCAGAAAGATCCCAGGAAACCTCGCTTCTCCTAGATCCTAGTGAAGGATAACCCAAAAGGATTCCGGCAAGGAGATGCTGGGAACGTCTGGCAAGACGCATGGAAGGAGCACCTAACATCACTTCCGGAAGGGTGGAGCCCTCTAGCTGGTTCCCACCGCCCGACAAAGAGCATAGCGCATTCAATTCGCTAGAACACAAGAATGCACCGCTGGCAGGAGGCAGCCAACACCTGGTGGGCTCCCTCACGCCTACTCAGCCCGTGCATGCACCAGCCATCCTCGCGACGACACGGGAACTTCCCGGAAGACTGCAGAGTGCCTCAAATCCACAAGTATAAGATAACAACCTTTACTGTAGATATCAGTGGTCTTGTGGCGAACCTCTTGCACTATAAAAGGGAGACATCGAACACACCACTAAACGGGGGGTGGGGGGTGGGGGGGGGGAGGGGAAGACGGAGAGAAGAAAGGGAGGCGGCCAAGGCCAAAGAGAAGAAGGAAGAGAAGAAAGATGACCTAGAAGAAGAAGCCACCATCCAGACGAACACATATCCAGAAGAATCCACAACTACAGAGAAGAGGAGTTCATCCCTAGAGCTTCTCGGGAGGCCTCTTAAGGATTTCCCTTGAGAGGGTAGCTAGTTACCACCAAAGGGAGCGAATGTAGTGGAGTGTAGCATAGGGTATCTTCTCCATTGAGATCACCTTGTACTGTATTCTACTCCATCACCATCAAGGAAGATCAGACATGCATGAGTAGGGCTTTTAGTCTCCGGACGACCCGAATCTGGGTAAACTACTGTGTTTTCTCGTATCAGCTCATCAACCTGAATGTCGTTTCGACGACACCAGAAACCATCGTCCACATGAAGAAAGCGATAACCTTATGTGTTCCCCGTCCTGCACGGTCTTCGTGTTGTGCCCTTCCGTGGAAGCCCTTCCGGAAGGTTCTCTCGGGGAAGCGTCACCATAGTTCTCCCCAACTTCTGGTGGTGGGGAATGGCTGGGAATGAACCCCCCAACACCTGGCGCTAGGAGGAGGTCCTGAGAAGCAAACCCCGACATATGGCGCTAGAAGGAGGGCAGGTGATCACTTCGGCCGTAACGTTTGTTCCTTGTGCAGATATTAAAGCTTCTACGCTCTCAGCGGATCCCAGCAAGTGCCATCGAAATGGGCATCAGCACGGGCAACGACCCATCTTGCTCCTCGCGGTGTTCATATGGTTTTCATGCTCGGGGGCTTCTCAGCGCTTCCAAGTGAGCATTCCGAGAGATCTCACCCCAAGGTTTTCGGTAATGGCATTCCGGATGGTTTTCTCGCGACAGATGTTTGTTCCCGAAAAGCTACTGGACACCTTCCCTTTACGTTCTCTTGACCACCAAGGACTGGTTGTAAGGCCCGATATGCGGTACTGTTCCAGATCTAGGTGTTTCCACCCAGATCCGGGGACGAAGCACATATCGGTCCCACCGCGACATATGACAAAGCCATATGCCCCGGATTTCCAACATGACATCACAACATTACAGATACAAGGATACAACATCTCATACAATCGGCATACAACTGCCTCAAATATAATACAACAGCGGAAGATACATGTCTGAGTACAGACTACAAGCAAATGCCTACTGGCAAAGAGAAAAACATCGATACCCATAACCACACGGGTCCAGGCCCTCCGCCGGGATCCGCCTAACTAGTCGTCGTCGAGTCTCCACGTGAAACGTCGATCACCGTACCTGTTGTCGATCAGAACCCTGAAAAGAGTTTGGGGGTAGTATCATGAGTACAGAGGTACTCAGCATCCAACTGTAGTGGTCATCTGACCCAGCAAGGACTTCATCACTCGTCATTCTAGGACAACTAGTAGTTTACGGTAAGGAAGGGGTAAGTGATGAGGTTGCTGCCGCACTAGCATTTATGAAGTGGCTAACGATCTAGAGAGTAAGGTAAGAAGCCAAGCATTTGATGAGGAATCGCCTCCAACAAGTCTTGCTATGAACTACTTACGCAAACATAACACCTATCCTATCCTTGTCCTTCTCTTCGCACCCCGACGAAGGAGAAGCAGTCAAGGCACACACACACGTTGATCAAGTTATTTTAAGATTTTCTCAGTTGTTGTTGTCTATGAACATTGATTAGGTCTCAAGTCGTCCATAACCGTGGACACGGCTTCTCGAAAAGATTTAACCCTGCAGGGGTGTACCAACTGCCCATTACGAGGCTCCGCACGCACGTCCATCACTCTCAGTTGCTACCCATCATAGGCAACCATTTTATGATTTAGTTCCAAGAGATCCGAAACGACAGGTCCCTCTAGCTAACAACGAACAAATCCGGGTGGCCCCCGGTGAGTCGACATCCAACTCAAAAGTCGGCCGCGCTCTAAAATCGGCCTCTACCGTCTGGACGAGGTCGAGTTAGCTACCCAAACAGATGTGGGAAGCCCCCTAGCTTCCAGGTGTGGACCAACAAGATAAACCATGTCTACGCTGGCCCAAGTTGTTTTAAAAGATATCTGCTAGGAGCGACCCGACAAGATATATATGCATGTTTTCAAATGGTAAATCAGCTTGGGCCACCTCTAGAAATGTTTGAAGCTAGATAGGTAAGAAAAGGGGACCCCATAAAATCCCACACGCGGTTAGGCACGCTCATTCTTAAAACCAATACCCGGAACTCGGGTCCTAGGTGACTCGAATGGAACAAAGCGTCGGGGCGGGACAGCCTAGACTTTCCATCCTTCGTCGAATATAGTCAACATTTATAATAATAATCATATCATCAACAACAATATAATAAGGTGATATCCCAACCCAAAGAGTAACAGGGTAACATCGTAGCGTCCTAAGCATGCATACTAAGCAGGGGCTGAGCAACGAGCAATAGTAACATAGCAGTACAAGGTTTGCTGGGAGGGGACATGGCTGTATCGGTTTGAAAAGGCTGTAAACATGTGGTAGGATCAAACATCGAACTTAACCTAGACTAGCATACAAACCGCTGGTTGAAATAGAATGGATCATAAGTAATGCATGTCCTTGCCTGTTGATAAGTCGGGTTCCGAAGGTGTAGTTGATCGCAATCTCACATCGTCTCCGAGAGGTACCCGCGGAAGCACACAAGAAGTAAACACTGGAAAGCAATCAACGGTGCACCACTATTACTACGGAGCAATACAAGAGCAAGCATCAACAAGAAGTAACACGAAACATCGCACCTACCGTCGAGAGCGGTTACTAACGGTTTAAGTGGAGTACTCGTCACACACGACGATACCGCACATTTACGGTGGTTCAAGTTGCTTAGCTACAGGTGATCAAACAACGGTTATTAACATGGCAACTCAAGCAAGCATGGCATATCACACAGACATTACAAGAGGTGAAGCATAATTAAACTACCTAAGCTAGTCAATTTAAGTGGGATGAAATCCTAGACATGCAAACTATTGCGAAACCCGAGATAAATAATGCATTTGGTACTGTTTTGCCTAAACAATATTTTATTATTTTTATTAGCAAGAAAGAACAACATAAACACAATCTACATGCAATTCTAGTCAAGTTACATATAAGAAACATTTCAAACGGAGCAACAGATAAAAAGTTACAGCAGTTACAGTTACAGTGGCAAGCAGTGTAATTAACATTCAAACAACAAGTACACAAAGTCAAACATGGCAACAAGAAACAAATTATTAAACTAGACACAATTCTAAGCAAGTTTCATATTTTACGCGTCGCAATCGGAGCTACGATTAAAAAGTTACGGGCACCGCAAAAATTACAACTAAAACTGCCTAAATAAAGAAAAACAACTACCAGAAAAAAAACTAACTGGGCCGAAAGCAATCAGGCCCAACAGGACAAAAAAAGAAATAACAAAAAGAAAAAAAACGGGCAGCTCACCCAAGTGGGTCGAGGCCCATGGAGGCAGAGGAGGCGCCTGGGCTGGCCGGCCTGGCTGGGTCGCCTGGCTGCTGGGCTGGCTGGCGCGGCCCACCTGGCGAGCCGACGCTGGACCGGGCGGCTTCGTCCCCGTCAGGACGACGAGCGGCGGCGGCTTCTGGCCGGCTGGCCTCCGGCGAGGGCGCGCGGCGAGGAGAGGCTGGAGGCGGCTGGGCGCGGAGGAGGTCGAGGCGGGGGTCCGGATCCGCGGCGGGATGACGCCGGCGCGACCTCGAGGTGGGGCGGCAGCCGAGCTCCACGGGTGCTCCAATGGCGGGCGGCGCGGCCTGGCGCAGAGAGGAGAGAGGACGGGGTCAGGGGAGCGCGGGAAGAAGAGGAAGGAGGGAGGAGAGGGGAGAGAAGGGGCGCTGCGGCGGCTCCGGTGACCGGCCGGCTGGCTGCGGGAGGCGGCGGCTGCTGCCCTCGGGCATGGAGGAGCTCCACGGGAGAGAAGCTCGGGGAGAGAGAGAGGAGAGAGGCTGGCTCGATCTCGGCCCTCCGATCTTGCGATCGGACGGCTGCAAACGAATCTGGGCTGGATCCAGATCTGGGGGCTAGGGTTTTCTGCGAAAATTGGGGTATTTGGGGCCAGATCTCGGGCTGGTGGCTGCCTAGGGAAACCCTAGGTGGGTGGGAGTGTGGTGGTTTTTATATAGCATGTGTGGCTGGCAGTTTGCAAAAACATCATCGGTTTTTATCTCGCGCGCACGGTGCTCACGTTTCTGACCGCCGGGGGTCCGCAGTACCTCCGATTCGGGTAAAACTTCGAACTGCGCGATCGGTGCGTCGAGCCGGAGGCGTTCACCTCGCGTTGGAACCGTTCCGAAAACACTTTCCGGCGCGCTATAAAAATAACCCGTTTAATTATTAAACGGGGTTTTCGTTCCGTTGGCTGCGGCTAGTCTCGTGCGGTTTTCGCGACGGTGATCGGGTGAAACCCGGTGTCGCAAAGGTCGAGTGTCAAGGTGGCAAAGGTCGGTCTCCGTCCGATACGAGATAAGAGGGGGGGAAATAATCGCCGATCGATAAATCGGGGATGCAAACACCGCAAACAAATCAGACAATCAAACAATTCACACCGAAAACAAAATTTTTAATTTTTGCAAAAACTGGGCTGTTACAGGCAACACCACCAACAAGGGATCTCGTCCCGAGATCCAGGACGATCCGGGGGAGAGGGGGGGGAGAAAAGAGAGTCGACAATCTTCAACACCGCCAACAAGGGACTCTGCTCCAGGTCGACGTCGAACTTCTATCAAGATAAATTTCCGCAGGGAGACGACAACGTCGGAAAACGAAACCATCAGGTGTCAAAAGGAAGAATGACAGCGAAAACCCGATCAAGGGATAGTGCTTTTCGACGCAAGTCGTAAAAACACCGGGCAAAAGGAAGGAGGGCAAAGGATGACCCAGATGATATCCGAAATCGGAGAAGCTAAAGGTGCTACAGGAATTCCCACCTGAGCTCGGAATCGAGACAATACGCTGCAAGCCAGGCATTGTAACGGTTCTGAAACCCAACACACTCGAGATCCTATAGTTTGAAGGGGGTAAGACGAGAATTAAAACATTTACGGCACTTTTCCTGACCAGAGCAAGGATAAGGAGTAAAAAGAATCCTACTCTCCGATAACTAACTTAGTAACTACAAAATAGTTTTTGTCTAGACTCGACTTCGGCCAGAGAAGGGATCCTACGATCGGTAAGTCTCTGATACCAAGTTGTAAGGCCCGATATGCGGTACTGTTCCAGATCTAGGTGTTTCCACCCAGATCCGGGGACGAAGCACATATCGGTCCCACCGTGACATATGACAAAGCCATATGCCCCGGATTTCCAACATGACATCACAACATTACAGATACAAGGATACAACATCTCATACAATCGGCATACAACTGCCTCAAATATAATACAACAGCGAAAGATACATGTCTGAGTACAGACTACAAGCAAATGCCTACTGGCAAAGAGAAAAACATCGATACCCATAACCACACGGGTCCAGGCCCTCCGCCGGGATCCGCCTAACTAGTCGTCGTCGAGTCTCCACGTGAAACGTCGATCACCGTACCTGTTGTCGATCAGAACCCTGAAAAGAGTTTGGGGGTAGTATCATGAGTACAGAGGTACTCAGCATCCAACTGTAGTGGTCATCTGACCCAGCAAGGACTTCATCACTCGTCATTCTAGGACAACTAGTAGTTTACGGTAAGGAAGGGGTAAGTGGTGAGGTTGCTGCCGCACTAGCATTTATGAAGTGGCTAACGATCTAGAGAGTAAGGTAAGAAGCCAAGAATTCGATGAGGAATCGCCTCCCACAAGTCTTGCTATGAACTACTTACGCAAACATAACACCTATCCTATCCTTGTCCTCCTCTTCGCACCCCGACGAAGAAGAAGTAGTCAAGGCACACGCACACGTTGATCAAGTTATTTTAAGATTATCTCAGTTGTTGTTGTCTATGAACAAGGAGTAGGTCTCAAGTCGTCCATAACCATGGACACGGCTTCTCGAAAAGATTTAACCCTGCAGGGGTGTACCAACTGCCCATTACGAGGCTCCGCACGCACGTCCATCACTCTCAGTTGCAACCCATCATAGGCAACCATTTTATGATTTAGTTCCAAGAGATCCGAAACGACAGGTCCCTCTAGCTAACAACGAACAAATCTGGGTGGCCCCCGGTGAGTCGACATCCAACTCAAAAGTCGGCCGCGCTCTCGAATCGGCCTCTACCGTCTGGACGAGGTCGGGTTAGCTACCCAAACAGATGTGGGCAGCCCCCTAGCTTCCAGGTGTGGACCAACAAGAGAAACCATGTCTCCGCTGGCCCAAGTTGTTTTAAAAGATATCTGCTAGGAGCGACCCGGGAAGATATATATGCATGTTTTCAAATGGTAAATCAGCTTGGGCCACCTCTAGAAATGTTTGAAGCTAGATAGGTAAGAAAAGGGGACCCCATAAAATCCCTCACGCGGTTAGGCACGCTCAGTCTTAAAACCAATACCCGGAACTCGGGTCCTAGGTGACTCGAATGGAACAAAGCGTCGGGGCGGGACAGCCTAGACCTTCCATCCATCGTCGAATATAGTCAACATTTATAATAATAATCATATCATCAACAACAATATAATAAGGTGATATCCCAACCCAAAGAGTAACAGGGTAACATCGTAGCGTCCTAAGCATGCATACTAAGCAGGGGCTGAGCAACGAGCAATAGTAACATAGCAGTACAAGGTTTGCTGGGAGGGGACATGGCTGTATCGGTTTGAAAAGGCTGTAAACATGTGGTAGGATCAAACATCAAACTTACCCTAGACTAGCATACAAACCACTGGTTGAAATAGAATGGATCATAAGTAATGCAAGTCCTTGCCTGTTGATAAGTCGGGTTTCGAGGGTGTAGTTTATCGCAAGCTCGCATCGTCTCCGAGAGGTACCCGCGGAAGCACACAAGAAGTAAACACTGGAAAGCAATCAACGGTGCACCACTATTACTACGGACCAATACAAGAGCAAGCATCAACAAGAAGTAACACGAAACATCGCACCTACCGTCGAGAGCGGTTACTAACGGTTTAAGTGGAGTACTCGTCACACACGACGATACCGCACATTTACGGTGGTTCAAGTTGCTTAGCTACAGGTGATCAAACAACGGTTATTAACATGGCAACTCAAGCAAGCATGGAATATCACACAAACATTACAAGAGGTGAAGCATAATTAAACTACCTAAGCTAGTCAATTTAAGTGGGGTGAAATCCTAGACATGCAAACTATTGCGAAACCCGCGATAAATATTGCATTTGGTACTGTTTTTCCTAAAAAATATTTTATTATTTTTATTAGCAAGCAAGAACAGCATAAACACAATCTACATGCAATTCTAGTCAAGTTACATATAAGAAACATTTCAAACAGAGCAACAGATAAAAAGTTACAGCAGTTACAGTTTACAGTGGCAAGCAGTGTAATTAACAGTCAAACAACACGTAAACAAAGTCAAACATGGCAACAAGCAACAAATTATTACACTAGACACAATTCTAAGCAAGTTTCATATTTTACGCGTCGCAATCGGAGCTACGGTTAAAAAGTTACGGGCACCGCAAAAATTACAACTAAAACTGCCTAAATAAATAAAAACAACTAGCAGAAAAAAAAACTACCAGGGCCGAAAGCAATCAGGCCCAACAGGAAAAAAAAGAAATAAAAAAAATAAAAAAAACGGGCAACTCATCCAAGTGGGCCGAGGCCCATGGAGGCAGAGGAGGCGCCTGGGCTGGCTGGCGCGGCCCACCTGGCGAGCCGACGCTGGACCGGGCGGCTTCGTCCCCGTCAGGACGACGAGCGGCGGCGGCTTCTGGCCGGCTAGCCTCCGGCGAGGGCGCGCGGCGAGGAGAGGCTGGAGGCGGCTGGGCGCGGAGGAGGTCGAGGCGGGGGTCCGGATCCGCGTCGGGATGACGCCGGCGCGACCTCGAGGTGGGGCGGCAGCCGAGCTCCACGGGTGCTCCAATGGCGGGCGGCGCGGCCTGGCGCAGAGAGGAGAGAGGACGGGGTCAGGGGAGCGCGGGAAGAAGAGGAAGGAGGGATGAGAGGGGAGAGAAGGGGCGCTGCGGCGGCTCCGGTGACCGGCCGGCTGGCTGCGGGAGGCGGCGGCTGCTGCCCTCGGGCATGGAGGAGCTCCACGGGAGAGAAGCTCGGGGAGAGAGAGAGGAGAGAGGCTGGCTCGATCTCGGCCCTCCGATCTTGCGATCGGACGGCTGCAAACGAATCTGGGCTGGATCCATATCTGGGGGCTAGGGTTTTCTGCGAAAATTGGGGTATTTGGGGCCAGATCTCGGGCTGGTGGCTGCCTAGGGAAACCCTAGGTGGGTGGGAGTGTGGTGGTCTTTATATAGCATGTGTGGCTGGCAGTTTGCAAAAACATCATCGGTTTTTATCTCGCGCGCACGGTGCTCACGTTTCTGACCGCCGGGGGTCCGCAGTACCTTCGATTCGGGTAAATCTTCGAACTGCGCGATCGGTGCGTCGAGATGGAGGCGTTCACCTCGCGTTGGAACCGTTCCGAAAACACTTGTCGGCGCGCTATAAAAATAACCCGTTTAATTATTAAACGGGGTTTTCGTTCCGTTGGCTGCGGCTGGTCTCGTGCGGTTTTCGCGACGGTGATCGGGTGAAACCCGGTGTCGCAAAGGTCGAGTGTCAAGGTGGAAAAGGTCAGTCTCCGTCCGATACGAGATAAGAGGGGGGGGGGAATAATCGCCGATCGATAAATCGGGGATGCAAACACCGCAAACAAATCAGACAATCAAACAATTCACACCAAAAACAAAATTTTTAATTTTTGCAAAAACTGGGCTGTTACACTGGTCATCTCATTATTCCGAGACGTTTGTGCGAGATGGTTTTCTCTTCCCGGATGGTAATTCCCGAAAAACACATGCTACCCAAGGGAAAAGAGTGCACGAGAACTCGCCCTTGCTTTACATTGGCAAAAAACTAACAAGAGGCCACGCCATCCATCGACGCTGGTTCTCCGCGGTTTAAATTTCACTCGAATTACTGGGCTCACTTCGTGTGGACAGTTTGAGCTAGCAATATCAGTCTGTCCGGTAAGCTCCGTTCCGAGTAGCCTGTGTGGGATCTGTACCTTCCCTAGATAAAGGTTCTACTGTATGGTCCTTGACTGTCAGGATCCAGCCATCCCAAAGAGACCGGGCTGGAGTTCCCGTCAAGCACCCATGCGGGAGGATGTACCAGTCTCCCGTAAAGACCCGCCGGAACGAATTGCACAACTCGTGCCTCGTACCGAGGCTTCACCACATAAACTCAATGGGATTGTGCTCCCTTGAATCTCTTGGTTCTCCAGTCCACTCTCTCGGCGAGATAACCGATGGAAGTGAGAACCCGCTGCCTACATCGCCATCCGTTTTCTACCAACTGCGCGTACAACACACAAAGGAGGACGCCTGTAGTGCTCCCCTAATAAGCCGTGCAAAAGGTCAAGTTACGTTTATCAGAGTCTGTTTGTCGGACGTTTTCTCCGAGACTCCGACAACACAAGAGGTATCCAACATGTACAAAGGGGACAAGTTCTCTAAGTTACTACATTCATTACTACTACCTGATAGCGAGAGATGATAATTTCTTCTCGCCCTTCGTTTGTTACCCCAAGTGGAAGGTGAGATGTAGCGTAGAGGCAAGCTTACCTTGGTGAAGATACCGAGGTTTTAAGATTGTCTCCCGTAGGACACCGGAGATGATAGTTAGGTGGTGAAGTGAATAATGGCGCCGTTCACAATCTTCGAGATTGCTTACTTCACCTGGACCTGCACATAGACATAAATAAATTTTCTCCCAACGAAGTTCAGAGAGGTTATCAATCTCCCCGGTCTTGTTGTTTAAAAAGGATAAAAAACACAAGGGATAATGATAATGATAGCAACTGAAAGTAAAAGCAGAAAAGTAAATAAGCATGTAAACATTGATGAGAATATGGACAGGGGTCCCGTGATGTTCACTTGTAATGTCTCTCTCCCAAAAGACGATAAAACTGCTATGCGAGGTAAACAAATTACAGATGGGCAATTGACATGATTATAAACGCACCGCAATGATAACTATGCTACAAAAGAAATGAAGAGGCTCAAAAGCATGGGCATTACGCAAAAATAAGTAGAACGAAATCCAACTGCATCTACTACTAATCATCCACCTTGAGATATCTATCCAGAACATCTTGCTGGTATTATGTTGCGAGCCCCACCTAAAGTTTAAACCCAAAGCAACAAACAACTGCATTAAAAAGTACTTTGCGTAAAGTAAACTATCGCCGTCACAAGCACCATTGTTTTCCCCCTTGTGGCAAAAACACATCCCCTAGACTCATGTTCCTGTCACTCAAGCGTGTCATCAGGGGGCATGAACCCACAATCGAGCATAACGTTCCCTCTTGGAGTCACTACCTACTACTTGGCCAAAGCAATAAACATCAACGGAGAACATGCAAGAATTACTTAGGAAAAAAATATAAAATATAAGAACCAAATATATTACTCTATCACAATCTGAACATAATCTCATAATCCAACAGATCCCATCAAACTCAGCATAGCAACAACAAAAAGATTACGTATGTGCCTCGATCCTGTAGGGCAGCTCACGAGGTCTAAACGATGAAGAACAAAGAGGGGAGAATAACATCACATAGATACTGATCACGGACCCAAGGTACAAAGGAAACTACTCACGACACATCCGGGAAGAGTCCATGGTGAAGGGAAAGCTCCCGGAGGTCGATCCTCCCTCTGGCAGGGTGCCGGGAGAAGTCTGCTGACGCTCCCGATCTTGGAAGCGCGGTGGCGGCAGAACAGAGGTGAGATCGTGAAAAGGGGTTCTCCTCTCAGAAGTTTCACATCACGGACAATATATAGGAGAAGGGGGGCACCCAGGGGGGCCACAAGGGGTCCAGGCGCCCCCCTGGCGCGTCCAAGCCCAAGGCCGCGCCAGGTGGCCGCCTGGGCACCTGGTGGTGGCCCCCCGGCCCTCCTTAGGGGTTCTGGAGGCTTCCGATGCGCTGATTTTTATCCGATTTTTCCCAAATTTTTGGAGCACTTTTAATATGGGGGAAACCTGGAATAAAAAAACAGCAGAAAACAGAAACTGGCACTGGGGTGCACTGAGTTAATAGGTTAGTCCAAATATGATCAAAAGTATATGAAAGTGTAACTAGATCATAGCAATATCACACAAAACATGCATGGAGCAAGCAGAAATTATCGATACGTTTGGGACGTATCACTACTTCATAGGGAATTTTCTAGAACCAAAGCACAAATTTTGTTATTCCATCTTGCGCTAACAGGACGGAGTGGTGACACCACTACCACGTTCCATCTACTGTTAAGTACAAAAGTGCAGGGCCGAAATGAGGGCTCCCTACAGGGGTGAACCGCCGGATTGGAGCTGCTGTCCTCGCCTGAACCTTTCCGGTGGCTTCCCACCTCCTTAGTGTTCGGTGGCGGACTCAGCACCCAGGAAGTCGTGGACGACTCCCGCAGCACCCTCCTCCCCGGGGCCGTCGGCGAAGACCTCATCACAGCACTCCGCGCCACCTCCCCATTGATGGAAGACCTTCAACCGTAGGGTGTCCTTGCCATTGAAACAGAACATGATGGCCTAGAACTTCTTTTCCTTCAGCGGACGAACGTCGCACAACCTTGATTCAGGTACAGGGCGCCGTCGACGCCAAGGACCATGGACACCCACGCAGAGCCATGGGAGCAACCCTCCACCCGGAGGTACAAGCCCTGAGGCTTACGCCCTTCTTGAGAAAATGGCTCCGTCAGCCTAAGCCAAACGCACAAGGGGTCGGTCGCCGTTACGAAGAACTCATGGGCTGGCACCGCGATGTGCGCCTTTGCCAGAGCCGAGGACGACGCCTCGCCGTGACCTCGACCACGGCCGCGCCGGACAGCTGCGCCGCCTCGACCCGAGCCACCGCCTCACACTCCCAAGATCGCATGAGCCGCCACATCCACAATGTGGGGGGACGTCAAAGGCGCCATGGGAGCACGAAGCCGGAAAGGAGAGGTGGAAGACGGAGAAGGGGAACAGATCCCTTTGTTTCACACTTGTCCGCTTAAATACCCAACGGGCACCCATAGGGGAGTGATTTTCTACTTTGCCGAGTGAAACATTAAATTACCGTGGGTTGCCACTTCATTACCTCGAGTCTTTCCATCTTTTGCAGGGGCATCATAATCACCCGTAAAATCCGACTAGAGGTGCACCACATGGAGCGACCTGCTATGTCCCTGTGACATGACAGCCGACGCACAAACTACAAAATCTTCTCGGACAACTCGGCATCGATTTCGGGATGCCTTCATCAGATGCCGAGCCCAGGGTCTGTTGTCAGTAATCGGATACTAGGGTACCCCATTCCCCTAGTTTCCGGTGACACCTCTCAGATGTTTCAGAAAGAGCCCGGGAGACCTCGCTTCTCCTGGATCCCAGCGATGGATAACCCAGGAGGATTCCGGCAAGGATATGCTGGGAACATCTCGCAAGACGCATGGAGGGAGCACCTCGCATCACTTACGGAAGGGTCGATGTAAGGCCCCTGATGCGGTACTAACTCTAACTAGTCGCTTTCGCGTCCGGTCGGAGTTAGAAGCGCATCAAACGCCACCGGCGCACGACACTCGCACTCGTGTCACTGCCGGATTCTCGACGACAGGTATATAAGCATAACTCTATAAGAAAGGAAATACATATAGAAGATAAATAGAGCAGGGCATACAACGCCACTGTCTAATAATATAACATCATCAAGAGTACATCTCATCCGTACATCAATACATCAAGCGGAAGCATAGTAGGGACCGAGTACGGTCAAGATCCAAATTGCCCTAGAGAGGGCTACACATAAATATCCACCCACGGAACGTCTGAACCCAACTGTAAGATCCTACTGGTCAAGGTACTCGTACTCGTCGTCGTCCTCCGGTGGCACCTCCACGAAGTAACGTTCGGTGCTGGGGTCGAGGTAGTAGTCCACTGCAGCGGCCGATCAGGCAAAGAGGTAAAGACAGAAATGTAAACGGGGGTGAGAACATGTCATTATGGAACAACTAACGCTACAGGTAAGGTAAGGACATAGACAGGTTGCAGCCGTACTAGCATGTATGGTGGCTACTCGTTCTATCAGAATAAAGATGAGATCCAAGAATTTACGTTCACAACGTGTCATGGGTCGGCTATCCACCTACTTACGCAAACATAACACAACCTCGTTTCTCTCTCGGGCCCCCCGGACGAACAAAGACAACCAAGGCACGCACACGGTTTGTCAAATTTTTATAGTATGATTATCATTGATGTTATTCTATGAACAAGGAGTAGGTCTCAAGTAGTCCATAACCGCGGACACGGCTTTTCGAAAAGATTTACCCTGCAGGGGTGTACCAACTGTCCATTATAGACGTCGCATGTCCGCCCGGTTTCCACTTGGCTAGGTAAGCGCCTGAAACTCCGGAACGTCAGAGTCCCTCTAACTAACAACACATAACTCCAGGTGGCCCCCGGTGAGTCGACACCCAACTCAAAAGCTGGCCACGCTCTCGAATCGGTCTCTACCGTCTGGCTAAGGTCGGTAAGTCACACCTGAATATTCAGGGGAACCCTAGCTCGCCAAGTGTGGACCAACGAGAGAAACCATGTCTCTGCTGGCCCGGGTTGTTTCGAAAACAGCTGGGGTACCTACCAACACACACGCAGTAGCAAATGTAAATCAGCTCGGGCCACCACTAGAATTGTACGAAGCTAGGTAGGTAAGACAAGGGGGTCCCATAAACCCCACACACGATTAGGCACGCTCGTCAAGAAACACAATACCCGGAACTCGGGTCCTAGGTGACTCAAATGGAACAACGCACCAGACGGGAATAGTCCAGCCTTCCACCTTTCGTCAAATATAAATTAACATCATTTAACAATAATAAATATCAACCAACTTCTTTTATAGCCTGATATCCCAACCATAAACATATAGGGTAAGCAGCAAGTTTTCTATCCATACTAAGCAATGGCTGAGCAGCGGTAACCTAGCAGTACAATGGTTTGCTGGGATGTGGGGATCATGGCTGTATGGGTTTAAACATGGCATATAAGGTAGATAGGATCAAGCAATAACGTTCTAGATCTACAGCTAGGCATGAGCAGAAAGTTATAAAGTAATGACACAGATCTCCCCCTTGCCTTGCAAGGTAGTCAAAGTAGCACCCACAGTACCCTCGTGCTCGGTGTCGGACAGCTCCACGTAAGTCTCCTCGTCAGTCTCGGGTGCTAACGTAAGATACCGACAAGGAAAACACACAAGTAAGCAACTGATGCAAACTCAAACAAGGATGGCATGTTCAAGTTTTATTTACATGATATGACCCTGTCTAGTCAAATTTAAATGAAGGTGATGACGACAAGTCATCACTTTCACATGCATTTATTTACATTGCAATGGCTTTGGTCTAAGCCTTAATTTCGGTGTAAGTAGCATGATAGCATGACATGAACAACAAGGCATTACAAGAGATTAGATAACATGAAAGTAATACAATGATTCCTGAGACGGAGTAGTGTCGGTGAAATTGACACATAGAAAGGTGCAACAACAGTTGGAACCCAGCCACATTACATATGACAATATGTTATGGCTGAACTAAAGAAGAAGATGACATGAAACAAGATTTAAGAGATCAGATGATCACATTTCAAACGCACTGAAGTTGAAATGTTGCAAGCAGAAAGATCTGATGATCTTGGATCAGGTGACCACACCTTGAATTCATATGTTGCACAAAATCATGAAAACATCACTGCTGAAATCCTTGCAGAAAAACACCCCAAAAACATATATGATATGTCTCAATTTGAATTTGCAAGGGCAGTTGCAAATTTAACAGAAGTTCAGGGGGCTGAGTGCATAATTGCACCATATGAATTTTGAAAAAGGCTCAGATGATCAAATCATCATCACCATGCAACTCCTTGTGAAAAATTACCCAAAATCCATATATGGCATGGGCAATTTAAATTTTAACAAACTTGACAAAATTCAAAGATTTTACAGGGGTTAATTTGCATAATGACCAAGCTCTAATTAATAGAGGTGCCAAATACAAAAATACACATCACCATGATGATCAATAGCTCAAGCTACCCCAAATTCATATATGGGATGCCCCTGGCTGCAAAGATGACCAAATTCAGATTTGAATTTGAATTCAAATTCAAATTTGAATTTAAACCAGAAAAGAAAATAAAAGAAAAAAGAAAAGGAGAGGACTTGGCCGCATGGGCCATCCTCGGGCGCTCGGGGCCCAACTTCGCTCCACGGCCCAACTGGACCGAGCCCCTTCCGCAGCGCGGGAAAAACAGAAAAAAAGAAAAAAAAGGCCGAGGCCCACTGCTTCTCCACGGGCCAAGTGCGCAGCTCCCCTCACTTCTCTGAATCCTGCGTTACTCTGAAGGAGAAGAACTCCCGCACTGAACCCGCTACGGACCCAACTTCCGGCGAGGCTCCCGTGGTGCTCCGGTCGACATCCGGCGAGCCCAGCTGTGGGAATCCAAGAGGGCACTTCCTTCTACGTCTAGCCCTCCTGATCGGCTACTGAGACCCCCTCTGCACGACGGCAGCAACGTGGGAACAGAGGGGCGGTGACCTTCTCCTGTTGATTCAGAGATACTGCGCATCCGGCGGAACTCCTGTGAGCCTAGCGTGGAACTCCGGCCGAACCATGCTATGCTACGGTGCGCAAACGCGAGGGGGAACATCTAGCTTCAATCCCAACGCACCGGATCTGAACCCTAACTCCAAGACGGCGACGGAAACTTCAGGTGAACTCACGGCGGCGCACTGCAGCTGACGACGCAACTTCAGACAACGGCGATGCAACTCACGCTGTGTACAAAAGGTGAGGCCTTGCGCGCCACACGCGTGCTCTGCGCGACCCCAGAGTGCGTGTACTGGAGAACCCGACGCGACACGGCACAGACAACATACCCAAGCCACCGGCGACGAGCTCAAGCGGACAGAGACACGGCCCTATGGTGAGAAGCTATACGCGCAGGAGAAAGAGGAGCAGGAGCGGTCTGCAGCTCACCTAGGGATGGTTGTGGACGCCCCTGAGCTGCCGTGGGAGGAGATGGCGACCAGGTCGTCGTCGGCGATGAAGACGTCGCCGCGGCGGGCCTTTTCGTCGAGAGCTTGGTGGCGGCCTCCTGCACGATCCTGCATGGAGGGGAACGGGAAGGATGAGGTCTCGCATGCCTCTGAACGAGCACAAGGTGAAGGCGTGGAGCGGGGTCGGCGGAATTGCTCACCGGAGCGGCTTCTCGGCGGGAACAGGGGAGCCCCTGCTCTCGCGACGGCGCCGCGGGGGAAGATGACTGCGAGGGAGCAGGGCTAGGGTTTCTGCGGGGGTTGCGGCGGCCTAAATACCCCTCCTCTCCAGCCACGATGGAAAGCTCTGGGCGACGTGGCCGAAGCTGTGAGAGGAACTCGCCGGCGGGGACCTGGCCACGGTGGAAAGGCGGCCTGTCCCAGCCGTTGGATCTATCCAACGGTGAGGAGAGGCCCCTGCGTACCCTTTCGCGGGTGGGCTTCCGTCCAGGACGTCAGGAAAGGCCAGACGGGCCGGCCCTGCAACAGGAATCCGGAGGGAAAAGAGAAAACGCCCTTTGCCGAAGAATTTCCATTTAGGGATAAACAAAAAGGAAAAGGAGTTTTCCAGGATTAATTACAAGGCCTAAAAATGCATAAAAATATGTAAAATGTTCCTTGTAATATTCCTCAATTTCCAAAAATGGTTTGGGAATTTTTGGCAACAACAAAAGTGTGAGCTCATTTTGAATTCAAAATCACTTTGAACTAGAGCCCATATTTTTTATGATGGAAAAAATAATTTGAGGATTTTAAAACCCTTGCCATAACAAAAGAAATGGCTAGGCCAAGTTTGGGGTCAAGGAGAGCAAGCATGCAACAAAGAAAATTCCCCCAACACCCTTCTTGAACCATTTTGAAATCCAACTCAACCAAACCAGATGGCTCCAATCCCAATGCAAATTTAAATCACCACATGAAATTACAACCTTTAGCACCATGCCAAGTTACAAAGTCAACAGACAAAGTATAATCTCATGGTGTTTTATAATTATTGCACATGGGCTGTTACAGTCGAGCCCTCCAGCTGGTTCCCACCACCCGATAAAGAGCACAACGCATTCAATGCGCTAGAAGACAAGCATGCGCCGTTGACAGGAGGCAGCCAACACCTGGAGGGCTCCCTCTCACCTAGTCAGCCCGTGCATGCACCAGTCGTCCCGCGACGCCACGGGAACTTCCCGGAAGATTGCAGAGTGCCTCACATCAACAAGTATAAGATAACCACCTTTACTGTAGCTATTAGTGGTCTTGTGGCGAGCCCCTTACTCTATAAAAGGGAGACGTCGACCACATCAGTAAAGGGGGGGGGGGGAAGATGGAGAGAAGAAAGGGAGGCGGCCAAGGCCAAAGAGAAGAAGGAAGAGAAGAAAGAGGAGCTAGAAGAAGAAGCCACCATCCAGACGAACACATATCCAGAAGAATCCACAACTAGAGTGAAGAGGAGTTCATCCCTAGAGCTTCTCGGGAGGCCTCTTAAGGATTTCCCTTGAGAGGGTAGCTAGTTTCCAACAAAGGGAGATAATCGTAGTGGAGTAGCAGAGGGTATCTTCTCCATGGATACCACCTTGTACTGTATTCTAGTCCATCACCACCAAGGAGGATCAGACATCCAGGAGTAGGCTTTTAGTCTCCAGACAGCCCAAACCTAGGTAAACACCTGTGTTTGCTCGTATCGTCTCATCAAATCGAATGCCGTTTCGAGCCACCAGCAACCTTCGTCCACATCAAGAAAGCAGGAACCTTACGTGTTCCCCGTCCCGCACGGTCTCCGAGCCGTGTCGTTCCGAGGGAAGCCCTTCCGAAAGGTTCTCTCGGGGCAGCGTCGCCGCTGTTCTCCCCAACTTCTGGTGTTGGGCAAGGGCTGGGCATGAACCCCCCGACACCTGGTGCTAGGAGGAGGTCCTGAGAAGCAACCACCGATAGATGAAGCTAGAAGGATGGCAGGCGATCACGTCGGCCATAACATTTGTTCCCTGTGCAGATCTCGAAGCTTCTTCATGCTCTCAGCGCATCCCAACAAGTGCCATCGAAGTGGGCATCGGCACGGGAAACTGCCCGTCTTACTCCTCGCGGTGGTCAAATGGTTTTCACGCTCGGGGGCTTCTTAGCGCTTCCAAGTGAGTGTTTCGAGAAATCTCACCCCAAGCTTCTCGGGAATGCCATTTCGGATGGTTTTCTCAGGCCGGATGTTTGTTTCCGAAAAGCTAATAGACGCCTTCCCTTGACGGTCTCTTGACCACCAAGGACTAGTCATCTCGTTATTCCCGGACATTTGTGTCAGCTGGTTTTCTCTTCCAGGATGGTAATTCTCGGAAAACACCTTCTACCCAAGGGAAAGAGTGCACGAGGCCTCGCCCTCCCTTTACCTTGGCAAAAGACTCACAATATTTACATATTGCGCTGAACGGACGGAGTGGTTACTCCACTACCACCTTCCATCTACTACTAAGTACAAAAGTGCAGGGCCAAAATGAGAGCGCCCTACAAGGGTGACCTACCGGATTGGAGCTGCAGTCCTCGCCTGAACCTTTCCGGCAGAGTCCCACCTCCTTAGTATTCGGCTGCGGACTCAGCACCCAAGAAATCGTGGAATGCACCCGCAGCACTCTGCGCGGGTTCCCCATCGATGGAAGACCTTCTACCACAGGGTGTCATGGCCATCCAAACAAAAGAGGATGGTCTGGAACTGCTGGATGTTCCTCCAGCGGACGAACGCTGCCCATCCTTGGTCCAGGTACATGGCGCCGTCGCCGCCGAAGACCGTGGCCACCCATGCAGAGCCATGGGGGCAGCCCTCCAACTGGAGGTACAAGCCCTAAGGCTTGCGCCCCGTCATTGCTTGCGCAAATGGCTCCGGCAGCCGAAGCCAACCGCACAAGGGGTCGGTTGCCGCCATGAAGAACTCGTGGGCCGGCACCTCCGTGTGCGCCCTCGTTAGAGCCGAGGACGACACCCTGCCGTGACCTTGACCACGTCTACGCTGGACAGCAGCGCCGCGTCGACCCGAGCCTCCCCCTCACACTCCCAAGATCGCCTGAGCCGCCGCATCCCAATATGGGGGACGTCGGAGGCGCCATGGGAACATGAAGGCAGAAAGGATAGGTGGAAGACGGAGAAGTGGAATGGATCCCTTCGTTTCACACATGTCCGCTTAATTACCCAACGGGCACCCACAAGGGAGTGATTTTCTACTATACCTAGTGAAACATTAAATTATCATGGGCCTGCCACTTCATTACCTCTAGTCTTACCATCTTATGCAGGGGAATCATCATCACCCTCAAATCCGACTAGAGGAAAACCAGGTGGCGCGACCTGCTCTGTCCCTGTGACATGAGAGCCGATGCACAGACTACAAGATATTCTCGGACGAATCGACTTCGATTATTGGGTGCCTTCATCAGAAGCCGAGTCCGGGGGTTGCTGTCAGTAACCGTATACTGGGGTACCCCATTACCCTAGGTTTCGATGACACCTCTCGGACATTTCATAAAGAGACCACGAGACCTCGATTCTTCTGGATCCCAGTGACGGATAACCCAAGAGGATTACAACAAGGAGGTGCCGGGAACATCTCGCAAGACTCACAGAGGGTGCACATCGCATCACTTCCGGAAGGTTGAAGCCCTCCAGCTGGTTCCCACCGCCCGAAAAAGTGCGCAACACATTCAATGTGCTAGAAGACAAGCATGTGCCGCTGACAGGAGGCATCCAACACATAGCGGGCACCCTCGCTCCTAATTAGCCCGTGCATGCACCAGCCGTTCCCGCGACGCCACGGGAACTTCCCGGAAGACTGCAGAGCGCCTCACATCGACAAGTATAAGGTAACCACCTTTACTATAGGTATCAGTGGTCTTTTGGTGAGCCCCTTGCTCTATAAAATGGAGACATCGACCACATCAGTAAAGGGGGGGAGACGGAGAGAAAAAAGGGAGGCAACCAAGGCCAAAAAGAATAGGGAATTGAAGAAATATGAGCTAGAAGAAGAATCCACCATCTAGACGAACACATATCCAGAAGAATCCACAACTAGAGAGAAGAGGAGTTCATCCCTAGAGCTTCTCGGGAGGCCTCTTAAGGATTTCCCGTGAGAGGGTAGCTAGTTTCCACCAAAGGGAGAGAATCTTAGTGGAGTGTAGCATAGGGTATCTTCTCCATGGAGATCACCTTGTACTGTATTCTACTCCATCATCATCAAGGAAGATCAGACATGCATGAGTAGGGATTTTAGTTTCCGGACGGCCCGAACCTGGGTAAACACCTGTGTTTTCTCGTATCAGCTCATCAAACAGAATGTCTTTTCGACGCCACCAGCAACCTTCGTCCACATTCAGCAAGGGGGAACCTTACGTGTTCCCCGACCCGCACGGTCTCCGGGCCGTGTTCTATAGGGGCAGAGTCGCCGCTATTCTCCCCATCTTCTGGTGCTGGGCAAGGGCTGGGCATGAACCCCTTGACACCTAGCGCTAGGAGGAGGGCCTGAGAAGCAACCCCCAACTGTATGCTTCAAACTCTCACGCCTATAGGTCTACAACAAATCCACCGGATGTGTTGTGGAAACTTGTGACGTGGACTTTGATGAATTTAATGGATCCCATGGGGAGCAAGTTGATCTATGTGACGTAGGTAATAATTTGCATTAGAGATCTTGTTCCCATTGCTCAAGTGCCTAGAGATGATGAGGTGGGTGATGGGCCAAGTGTTCCACCACCACAAGCACCTCCTCCTACCACTCAAGTTCCAATTGCTCGTGACGAGCCCATTATCAAAGAACAAGAACAAGACCCTCCACAAATCGATGTGGTTGCACAACCACAAGTTGATGATGCGGTTGAACCACGTGAAGATAGACTTGACCACATTTGCTTTGGAGAAAATGATGTTATTGATGATGGTTCCACCCTTGTTGATGAACCATATGTATATCATGAACCTGAATGGGTGGAGCCTCTTGAGAGTCCAACATCTACCATGCCGTTGGTAGCAAGACGAGTTGAATTAGAGAAGATTCTCACGGGATTGGGGCAAGGTATACTTACTCGTAGTATACTTATGAACTGTTGTGCTCACTTCTCGTTTGTGTCTATCATTGAACCCCTTAGTGTGGAACCAGCTATTTTGGATGCAGATTTGATCATTGCAATGAAAGATGAGCTTACTAGTTTCACCCATAATGAAGTATGGTCTCTCGTGGAGAGGCCTTCCGTTCAAGATCATAACATCATTGGAACTAAGTGGATTTTCAAGAACAAAAAATATGAACATGGTACTATCATCCGAAACAAGGCAAGGTTAGTGGATCAAGGTCAAGGGTACTCCCAAGTTGAAGCCTTGGATTTTGATGATACCTTTGCCCCCGTTGCCCGTCTTGAATACATATGCATGTTTCTTGCTTATGCCGCATGCAATGGCTTTCCATTATTTCAAATGGATGTGAAGAGTTTTTTCCTTAACGTTCCGCTACAAGATGATGTATATGTAGAATAAGCACCCGACTTTTATGATCCTCATCACAAGGACAACATTTACAAACTTCAAAAGGAATTATATGGTCCTAAGGAAGCCCCTCGGGCTTGGTATAACAATCTTAGGAAGTTTTTACTCAAGGAAGGATTTGAGAGGTGGATCATTGATGCCACTCTTTTTACCAAGAGAACAAATGGTTAGTTGCTCATATGCCATATCTATGTAGATGACATAATATTTGGTTCACCTAATCCATCTTTGTGCAAGTGGTTCTCGGAAACTATGACCAATAATTTTGAGATGTCCATGATGGGGAGCTTGAAGTATTTCCTTGGATTTCAAATCGAGCAATGTGCCGAAGGAACCTTCATCTCCCAAACGAAGTACATTCAAGACATGCTCGTGAAGTTCGGTATGAAAGATGCCAAGCCATGCAAGACACCCATGCCAACATGGGGATATCTTGATCAAGACCTTTCCGGTATTCCATTTGATGCTACTCTCTATCGTTCTATGAGAGGGTCCTTGCTTTACCTTTGGGAATCTAGACCGGATATTATGCTTAGCGTAGGAATGTGTGCAAGATATCAAGCCTCTCTTATGGAGAGTCATCATTTCGCGGTTAAGAGCATTCCTAGATACCTTGTTCATACTCCTTTGTTGGGCCTTTGGTACCCCAAGGAAGCCAAGTTTGATCTCTTGGGGTAAAAGGATGCGGATTGGGCCGGAGACAAGGTGGATTGGAAGTCAACCTCCGGCTCATGAAAATTTCTTGGGCGCTCCAAGAAGCAAGACTGTGTCACCCTCTCCACCCTTGTCACTCAAATCCTATGGATGAGACAAACGTTGAAGGATTATGGACTCATCTATAAGAAGTTACCCATCTTATGTGACAATGAAAGTGCTATCAAGATTGCCAACAACCCGTGTCAACATCCTTGCACCAAGCATATTGACATTAGTCATCACTTCATATGGGATCATATTATAAAAGGGTGATATTTTTCTTGGACATGTGGGCACCACAAGAAACTTGCCGATATCTTCACCAAGCCATTGGATGAAGCAAGGTTTTTCCAACTAAGAGGTGAACCTGGTATTTTGGAACGTTTTAGCTTTACGGCTTAGGGGTATCTTGCTGCCATTCATGCACACAACAAATAACCTGTCTAGATCTAGGCATGTATGTAGGGCGAGAAACTCAATTAATGAGTTCTCAACTCCCTATGTGATACATAAATAGAACCAACCATCAACAATCCGCATGCTCACCTCGGTGAATCCATGTGTAGCGGTTAAAGATGGTCTCGTGACTGTTGGACCCAAGGTACATCTTCGCGGTGTCAACGTCACATACACTAAAATATGGTGGCTATGTGTAAGGCCCGATATGCGGTACTGTTCCAGATCTAGATGTTTCCATCCAGATCCGGGGACGAAGCACATATCGTTCCTACCGCGACATACGAAAAGGCCATATGCCATGGATTTCCAACATGATATCACAACATTACAGCTACAACGATACAACATCTCATACAATCGGCATACAACTTCCTTAATACATTACATCAGCGGAAGATATATGTCTGAGTACAGACTACAATAAAATGCCTAGTGGCAAAGAGAAAATCATCGATCCCCAACCACACGGGTCCAGGCCCTCCGTCGAGATACGCCTAACTAGTCGTCGTTGAGTCTCCACGTGAAACGTCAATCACCATACCTGTTGTCGATCAAGAACCCTAAAAAGAGTTTGGGGGTAGTATCATGAGTACAGAAGTACTCAGCATCCAACTGTAGTGGTCAAATGACCCAGTAAGGACTTCATCACTTGTCATTCTAGGATAACTAGTAGTTTACGGTAAGGATGGGGTAAGTGGTGAGGTTGCTGCCGCTCTAGCATTTATGAAGTGGCTAACGATCTAGATAGTAATATAAGAAACCAAGCATTCGATGAGGAATCACCTCCAACAAGTCTTACTATCAGCTACTTACGCAAACATAACACCTATCCTATCCTTGTTCTCCCCTTCACATCCAGACGAAGAAGAAGCAGTCAAGGCACACACACGTTGATCAAGTTATATTAAGATTATCTCAGTTGTTGTTGTCTATGAACAAGGAGTAGGTCTCAAGTCGTCCATAACCGTGGACACGGCTTCTCGAAAAGATTTAACCATGCAGGGGTGTACCAACTGCCCATTACACGGCTCCGCACGCACGCCCATCTCTCTCAGTTTATACCCATCACAGGCAGCCATTTTATGATTTAGTCTCGAGAGATCCGGAACGATAGGTCCCTCTAACTAACAACGCACAAATCCAGGTGGCCCTCGGTGAGTCGACACCCAATCCAAAATTCGGCCGCGCTGTCGGATCAGACTCTTCCGTCTGTACGAGGTCGGGGAAACTAACCCATCAATGTGGGCAGCCCTTGAGTTTCCAGGTTTGGACCAACAAATGAAGTCTGTCTCCGCTGGCCTGAGTTATTTAAAAATCTGGTCGGGTACCGACCAAGCACACACACGTTTTCAAATGGTAAATCAGCTTGGGCCACCACTAGAAATGTTTGAAGCTAGATAGGTAAAGGGACCCCATAGCATCCCACACGCTGTTAGGCACGCTCGTCAAGAGACACAATACCCGGAACTCGGGTCCTAGGTGACTCAAATGGAACAAAACGTCGGGGCGGGATAGCCTAGACCTTCCATCCTTCGTCGAATATAATCAACATTATAATAATCATATCATCCACAAAAATATAATAAAGTAATAGCCCAATCCAAGGAGTAACAGGAGGTAACATTCGTAGCATCCTAAGCAGGCATACTGTCGGGACCCGGGGTTAGCGTATGCAAGAATCGTACCCACTTGTCTAAGCAGACAAGGCCAAGCACAGAACGTTCTCGGAAAGCATCGAATGTGAGGGGAATCCCATCCAGGGCGGATGCTCAACTGAGATGGGACCTCATTGTCCGCACACAAGTCTAAATGATATGGGTGGTGAACTCCCATACCCATAGACAAGTCGCCTCAACCATACTATCGATTATATTATAACCCTTACATAGACTTACTCCAGCCCGATCACTTAGTCGGGGTCTAGGGCGGGCTCGATCATACATCAAAGTGTGCACGTGACGAAGTCACGAGCAATCGCATCGCGATGCCCCAAGCTGCGCACATCTAAGGGCCACTTGGTGTATAAAAGACCGCCAGCCAGATCACAACTAAGGTCTCGAAAACCCATACTAAGACATGCATGATATAATCATACACGCAGCACACATTTCTAGTATGATTGCAATTCTCTACAAAGTTTACATCTTTATTGATAACTCTTACAGAGTGCACACAGAGATCACGAGACCGTGATCCAACATTACAACAAGCATGCGGAAGAAAAGTAGGTCTGAGTACAGACAAGTTTAACAAATGGCTTAGAAAAGCATTATTTATAAACAAGCCCTCCACGAGGGAACCAGTCTGCTGACTGGGACTACACTAGCTTGGTCTTCAGTCGTCGAGCTCGAGGAAGAATCCACCTTTGGGGTCAGTGGGTTCATCTAAAACATAGAATAAGCGAACGTGAGTACAAATTCGTACTCAGCAAGACTTACGTAGGAGCTATACTACTCATGCACATGTATCAAGGTAAAGGGAGGTGGGGTTTCAATGCATAAGAGCCAGCTTTGACTTGGCTAGTCCTGAACTACGAGTACCAGACTTGAGATAAGAAGTGTACACGAGTCCACTACATGTCTCCAAGCAATTACACCACTATGGTGCCTTCCTCGACTTCCCCACGAGAAAGCACGCCATAGCACTCACGCTTATCTTGGGAAGTTTTATAAGTATGCAGTTCAAGTTGTCTAATAATCAGGCACAACTTTCCAAGTAGTCCCTTACTGCGGACGCGGCTATTCGAATAGTTTATTAACCCTGTAGGGGTGTACTTCTACACACATGAAACTCCCAGTTATCGCCGGGATCTTGTCACCCTTCAAGCGGGTGTCGGCGAGGATAATCTCCACAACTTTTACCTCACAGCCAACTCAAGTTCAATGAAGACGCCTATCTGGGATGGTTTCCACATTCGTGACCCGGCCAGTTTACCGAAATGGTCCCAGAAGATGTGTGCGTGGTGCATAAGCCGGTCTCGGCTGAGCCGTTCTCTCACTTTGCAGCCAGGCCACAAACCTACCAGGACTCCGAACTACTGCGACTCATTGAACTGAGAAGGGGTGAGTTAGTAGGTTGAGCGGGGATCCGTTTGCCCAACATGTGGTAGTACTCTTTAGCTTGGATCACCACACAAGAACTCGGGCTTAAGGCGGTGTTCAACGAGGCAACCCACTGTGTACTCCTACACAGCCTCTCATCGTTCACCTTGTATTAGGGTAGATTCACCAACACACTTCCACCATCATCAACATGATTGCTACCATCCCGACTCATATAACAGTATCAACATTGTATCACTCTAAGCATGCAATAAGCAGTAACAGTTGCAGGTTCCACATGATATCAATCAACTCCTACATTTGTTAGGATTTTGGTTTGCATACTACTGTGACAAATGATAGGTCATGCAAAGGAATGGGTTCATCTATGCCGTAGAAACATAGCATGGTAATCATCCTAAAGAATGCATAAGCGAGACTGAGTGGGAAGTTGGATTTTATCGACATGATCAATAGGGGTTTGCTTGCCTTGCTGACGAGGTTCAATATCGGGGTCTTCAACGAAGGGGGCAGCCTCCTGTTCCGGTTCCACCTCTACTCGACAAAAAACAAGCAAGGGAGCACAACAAGTACAATTCACAATCATATGGTTTAAGGTTGAAACTTGATGTATGTTCCACTGATGTGTGAGGGAATTCCATTTAAATGAAGTATATTGCAAGTGAATTGCAAATTCAAACTCCAATTTGAATTTAAAAGGGATTCATATGCATTGTTCTCTCTGTTCACCCAAGTAAATTTGGTCAAACATGAAAAAATATTACATATTCAGAATCCTTGAATTTTTCTGATATTTTTAGACATCTTATTTGCTACATTTGGAGTTAGGATGAATTTTCTATGAATTTCCAAAGTTTCACATATTTTCTGCCAATTTCTGAATTTGATTTAATTAGAAAAGCACTTAATGCGTTACAGTGAGGTCAGCATGACGTCAGGGGGCCATTGACAAGGGGGACCCACTTCACATGAAATGTGATCATGCCCATTTATGAGATTTTTTAAAAAGTTCAAAGCATTTTTGGAAAAAATATTTTTGTCTGGCCTTTTATTAAAAAATATTTTGAGGCTTTTTGCTTCCCCATTTCTTTTCTTTTTGCAAAAATTTTCATGATGCAAAAAAATGCTAGCTTGGAAAAGCACAAACCTAAATTAGGGGTCTGACAACTGGCCCCCACTCAGAAGAATCTCGTCCCGGGATTCAGAAGTCGTCGGGAAGAGGGTGGGGTACTCGGCTCGTAGACGATCCTCTCGTTCCCAGGTAGCTTCTTTCTCTGAATGATGTGACCATTGCACTTTGAGGAATCTGATCTTCTGACGTCTGGTGCTACGCTCGGCTTCATCAAGAATACGAACAGGGTACTCTCGATATGAAAGGTTATCTTGGAGATCAAGCGTTTCGTGGTCTACTTCGTGGATGGGGTCCTTGAAGCAACGCCTGAGTTGAGAGACGTGGAAGACATTATGAACCTGGGAGAGGTGAGGGGGTAGTTCCAATTGGTAGGCAACTTCTCCACGTTTAGCGAGAATGCGAAAGGGACCAATGTAACGTGGGGCCAACTTGCCTTTGATACCGAAGCGATGGGTACCCTTCAGTGGAGTAACCCGAAGGTAAGCCTTCTCATCCAGATTATAGCTTTCTTCCCTATGATGACGATCATAATAGCTTTTCTGACGAGACTGGGTTGTTTTCAATTTCTCACGAACAATGCAAACTTGCTCTTCTGCTTCCAGGATCATATCCGGTCCAAAGAATTGTCTTTCACCGGTTTCTGACCAGTTTAGGGGTGTCCGACATTTCCGTCCATAGAGAAATTCAAAAGGAGCCATGCCCAAACTAGATTGGAAGCTATTGTTATACGCAAATTCGGCAAAAGTAAGAGAGTTCTCCCATTTCTTTCCGAAAGAGATAACACAAGCTCTGAGCATGTCTTCGAGAATTTGATTGACCCTTTCTACTTGACCACTGGACTGCGGGTGATAAGCGGTGCTAAAGGAGAGGTGGGTTCCCATAGCATTATGGAAACTTTCCCAAAATCGAGAAGTGAAAAGACTACCACGGTCTGAATTGATTTCCAAAGGAACACCATGAAGTGACATGATTCGGGAGACGTACAAGTCCGCTAACTGACTAGCAGTTATAGACTCGCGAGTAGGAAGGAAGTGAGCAACTTTGGAAAGTCGATCAATGATGACAAATATGGCATCATTTCCTTTCTGGGTTTTTGGAAAGCCAGTGATGAAGTCCATACTGACTTTATCCCATTTCCACTCGGGGATAGGCAAAGGTCTAAGAGTACCAGCAGGTCTTTGATGTTCTGGCTTAACGCGACGACAAACATCACATTCAGCAATGAACTGAGCAATTTCTCTCTTCATCCTAGTCCGCCAAATCTCTGGCGTAGATCTTGATACATTTTTGTACCACCGGGATGAATCGAGAGGGGAGATTCATGGGCTTCTTTAAGGATAAGCTGTCTAAGGTTCTTAGTCTTCGGTACTACTATCCTGTTCTCAAAGTATATGATACCTTCATTGTCTATGGTAAAACATGTAGCCTTACCACTAGCAATGTTTTCTTTGATGTATCGGATACCTCGAGCACGTTTTTGTGCATGTTGGATTTGATCCTCAAGAGTTAGTTTCACTACCAAAGTGGAAAGGAATCCATAAGGAACAATCTCAAGATTAAGCTTTCGAAGTTCCTCATAGCGAAGTGGTTGATACTGTTGTAACATGAGGTCGTTACAATACGACTTCCGACTTACTGCATCATCCATGACATTGGCTTTGCCTGGGGTATAAGAAATTCCTAAGTCATAATCTTTTATCAACTCAATCACGCGTCTTTGCCTGAGATTAAGATCTGGCTGAGTGAATATGTATTTGAGGCTTTGGTGGTCGGAATATATCTCACAACGATTACCAAGGAGGTAATGTTGCCAAGTCTTCAGGGCATGAACTACGGCAGCGAGTTCAAGATCATGGGTAGGATAGTTCTTCTCATGTGGCCGCAACTGGCGTGAAGCATAAGCTACCACATGTCTATTGTCGGGACCCGGGATTTGCGTATGTAATTCCAGTCACAACTCAACCATATGGAGAGCCGAGAGTCGTACCCACTTGTCTAAGCAGACAAGGCCAAGCACAGAACACTCTCGGTAAGCATCGTACGTGAGGGGCATCCCATCCAGGCCGTATGATCAACTGAGATGGGTCCTCATCGTCCGCTCACAAGTCTATATGATTATGGGTGGTGAAATCCCATACAAATAGACAAGTTGCCTAAACCATATTCTCGATTGAATTATAACACTTACATAAACAGACTCGAGCCCGGTCACCTAGTCGGGATCTCGGGCGGGCTCAATCATACAACAAAGTGTGCCATGTGACAGAGTCACGAGCAATCGCATCGCGATGCCCCAAGCTGCGCACATCTAAGGGCCACATGGTGTATAACAGACCGCCGACAAGAACACAACTAAGCTATCGAACCCCACACTAAGACATGCACGTTATAATCATACACGAAGCATACATGTCTAGTGTAAACAGCAGGTAATCACAACATGAACTCTACAAACTCATAGTCTTTATAACTTCTGCTAAACAGAGCAGACATAGTGGTTGTATTACAAGCAGAGATCACATGTTATGATCCAATATTACATCAAACATCAACGGAAGCAAATTATGTCTTAGTAAAGACAAGGTTAACAAATGGCCTAAGAAGCCTGAAAGAAAATACAACGACCCTCCAAAGGGCACAGGCTGCTGTCTGGAACTATACGACTTGGTCCACGTCGAGCTCGATGTAGAGGCCACCATCAGGGTCAGTGGTCTCGTCTCTAAAACATAGCGTAGGCAAACGTGAGTACAAAGTCGTACTCAGCAAGACTTACATAGGAACTATACTACTCATGCACATGTATCAAGGCAAAGGGAGGTGGGGTTTCATTGCAGAAGTGCCAGCTTTGACTTGGCTAGTCCTGTACTACGAATACCAGAAAGAGGTAAGGAGCGTACATGAGTCCAAGTATCAAGTCTCCAACAAATACACCACTATGGATACTTCCTCGACTTCTCCACGAGGAAGCACGCCATAGCACTCACACTTATCTTGGAAAGTTTTAAGAGTAACCATTGAAGTTGTCTATGATCAAGTAAAGGTCTCCAAGTAGTCCATAACCGCGGACACGGCTATTCGAATAGTTCATTAACCCTGTAGGGGTGTACTGCTACACACACGCCTCATCAGTTACCGCCTGGGAATGGACCCTTCAAGTGAGTACCGGCGAGGATGCTGCCACGACACCTCACTCACGGCACCATCTCTAGTCCTAGGGAGTCGCCTATTTGAGTTGGGACCACGATCGGAATCCAGCCGATTTTTCCAATGCGGACTCAAACGTTGTGTGACCGCCATCAAGCTCAACTCGATCATGATCACTTGATTCAACATGCCCACAACCTACGCCAACCACTTACCTTGGTTCCACCTGCTTGAGCTCGTTAAAGGGAGAACTACTTGCGACTCCTGGACAGGTCCGGGGTGAGGTACTAGGCCGAGAGGGGTCAGTGAGCCCAATGTGTGGTCGTACTCTTAGACTTGGATAACAACACAAGAACTCGGGCTTAGCGCAGTGTTCAACAAGACAACCCACTGTGTACTCCTACACAATCTCTCATCGTTCACCTTGTTTAGGTCAATTCACCAACACGATACCACCATCATTCACATGATCACTACCATCCTGACTCACATCAAAGTAGCTCAGGTAACAACTCTAAGCATGCAATAAGCTGTAACGGCTACAGGGGCCACATGATAACAAGCAACTCCTACATCTGCTAGGATTGTGGTTTGCTTACTACTGTGACAAAATGATAGGTCATGCAAAGGAATGGGTTCAACTAGCGGTAGAACGTATCATGGTGACATCCTAAACATGCATAAGCGAGAATGAGAGAGAACTGGGATTTTATCGACATGATCAAGGAGGGGGTGCTTGCCTTGCTGACGATCACGAGGTACTGTACTTCTGACGTGAGGTTGAACTCGTCTCCGAGATCAACTCCTACCGAGAATAAGCAATCACCGAAGCACTGAAAGTAATGCACATTCAACATAGTACAATGCACAATCAATATGCAAAACATAGCATGGAAAGGTGCTGAGGTGACCTATGTTTAAATTGCAACATGTTAATTGAAGTTGATTTGAAAAGTAAATTCAAATTCAAACTCCAAATGTATTCAAATTGGTCCAAGTTGCATTTGCTAAAGTTTGTTTATTGTAAACCATGTGATCATGTATGTGAAATGCTTCTGAAGTGTAGGTGATCATATTAGCATTGCTTTGGTTGAAGTGGTAAAGCATTTGAATTCAATTTGAAATAATTCCAATTAAACCAAATAGCAAAAGCTACTGGTCCTATTTTAAGATCAACTCCAACATAGCTGAAAGTTGGTTATTTGGATAGAGAAATTTCTCCTGATCATTTTTCATATATTACACTTTGAATTTGGACTTATAGATTAAAAGATATTAATATTTGAAGTTTGGGGTATTTTCTATAATTTACTGATTAAATAAATTAATTTCCTTTTATTACGTCATCATTAGGTCATGCTGACGCAGGGGCTGGCCTGACAGGGGGGTCCCACTGGTCAGCCTCTGTGGGTTAAATAACTCTCTGTTTAATTAACCTTTGATTAACTTATGGCCTAGGGCCCAGTGTCAGCGAGAGGAGGGGGTTAGGGGGCTACTGGCGACGGCTTGACGCCGGCGGCTCTGGCCACGGCAGCGCCTCGCCGGAGTTGGCTCCCGGCCATGGGAGGGGCAGAGGAGGGCACCAGGGGGTGCCTCTCGCTCGTGCGCTTCTCCCAGTATGCACGAGGGCTCGGGGGGGCACCAGGGCCACGGCTACGACGAGCCCGCGGAGGCCGGAGCCACTGGCTGGGAGGGGAACGGTGAAGAGGCTACGGGGAGGAGCGCGGGGAGCAGGAGAAGGGAGAGGGGCTCACGGCGGAGTCGACGGTGAGCTCGGGATGGCCGGGGAGTAGCTGGCGATGGCGAATTCGTTGCCGGATTCTGCGGTGGCCAGCGGTGAGGCGAGGACGAGGGCGGAATCTCCTATGCTCCGGTGGTCGATTCCGCGCGCAGCTTGACGATGACGGGCACGGGGAGTCCACTGGACACGCTCTCGTAGCGAGGGGAGCATGGTGGCCGCGTGGACCACGATGGCGTGCTCCGGATGGGGCTCGGGTGGCCGCGGGAAAACGGCGAGCGGGCGCGAGGAAGAACCAGAGAGAGGGGGAGAAGAGGCGGAGCGTCCAAGGTGTCCAGCGGCGAGGAGAAGGAGGCAGGGGGCGCGCCACAGCGAAGCAAGAGGTGGCCATGGCCATGGCATGCGCGACACGCAGCCGTGTGCCTGCCTGGCGCCCCGAAGAAGACGAGTCTGCCCCTGGGCTGGGCCGCCTGGGCTAGTTGGGCCGCAGGTAGGTGGGCTTTTGCCCTTTTTCTTTTCTTTTTCTTTTATTTATTTTTTTGTTTATTTTTTTTGCCCTATAAAGAAATACTAGGGCATTTTATAAAAACTCCCAATTATTTTTATAAAACCTAGGTGACTTATTATTAGTCAACCCCAAGTTTTGGTAATTTTTGAAATTCAAATTATTTGAATTTCAATTCAAATAGGTAATTGATTTAATTTCCAAGATACTGTTTGGAATTTTGAAAAATCAATGAGCATGGGATTAATCCCAAATTACTTTTAAAATGATCCCACTCATTTTTAGGATTTTTCAACATATCCAAAAGAATTTTGGAAAATGATTTATTTCTGGCCTTTTATTTAATTATGTTGGGGCTTTTATTTTCCCAATTTCCTTTTCTTTCGAAATTTCTTTCAAGATGCAAAAATGCAACTTAGCTAAGAACAAACCTAGGGTAGGGTCTTGACAACTCGCCCCCACTCAAAAGAATCTCGTCCCGAGATTCAGAAGTCGTCGGGAAGAGGGTGGGCTACTCAGCTCGTAGACGATCCTCTCGTTCACAGGTGGCATCTTTCTCTGAATGATGTGACCACTGCACTTTGAAGAATCTGATCTTCTGACGTCTGGTGGTACGCTCGGCTTCATCAAGAATACGATCAGGGTACTCTCGATATGAAACGTTATCTTGGAGATCAAGTGTTTCGTGGTCTACTTCGCGGTGGGTCCATGAAGCAACGCCTGAGTTGAGAGACGTGGAAGACATCATGAACCTGGGAGAGGTGAGGGGATAGGTCCAATTGGTAGGAAACTTCTCCACGTTTAGCGAGAATGCGAAAGGGACCGATGTAATGTGGGGCCAACTTTCCTTTGATACCGAAGCGATGGGTACCTTCAGAGGAGTAATCCGAAGGTAAGCCTTCTCATCCATATTAAAGCTTTCTTCCCTATGATGACAATCATAATAGCTTTTTTGACGAGACTGGGCTGTCTTCAATTTCTCACGAACAATGCGAACCTCCTCTTCTGCATCCTGAATCATATCCGGTCCAAAGAATTTTCTTTCACCGGTTTCTGACCAGTTTAGGGGTGTTCGACATTTCCGTCCATAGAGAAATTCAAAAGGAGCCATGCCCAAACTAGATTGGAAGCTATTGTTATACGCAAATTCAGCAAAAGGAAGAGAATTCTCCCATTTCTTTCCGAAAGAGATAACACAAGCTCTGAGCATGTCTTTGAGAATGTGATTTACCCTTTCTACTTGACCACTAGACTGCGAGTGATAAGCGGTGCTAAAGGAGAGGTGGGTTCCCATAGCATTCTGAAAACTTTCCCAAAATCGAGAAGTGAAAAGACTACCACGGTCTGAATTGATTTCCAAAGGAACACCGTGAAGTGACACGACTCGGGAGACATACAAGTCCGCTAACTGGCTAGCAGTTATAGACTCGCGAACGGGAAGGAAGTGAGCAACTTTGGAAAGTCTGTCAATGACAATGAAGATGGCATCATTTCCTTTCTGCGTTTTTGGAAAGCCAGTGATGAAGTCCATACTGGCTTTATCCCATTTCCACTCGGGGATAGGCAAAGGTCTAAGAGTACCAGCAGGTCTTTGATGTTCTGGCTTAACGCGACGACAAACATCACATTCAGCAATGAACTGAGCAATTTCTCTCTTCATCCTAGTCCACAAAAATCTCTGGCATAGATCTTGATGCATTTTAGTACCACCGGGATGAATCGAGAGGGAAGATTCATGGGCTTGAATAAGGATCAGCTGTCTAAGGTTCTTATTCTTCGGTACTACTATCCTGTTCTCAAAGTATACAACACCTTCATCGTCTAGGGTAAAACATTTAGCCTTACCACTAGCAATGTTTTCTTTGATGTATCGGATACCTCGAGCACGTTTTTGTGCATCTTGGATTTGATCCTCAAGAGTTAGTTTCACTACCAAAGTGGAAAGGAATCCATAAGGAACAATCTCAAGATTAAGCTTTCGAAGTTCCTCATAGCGAAGTGGTTGATACTGTTGTAACATGAGGTCGTTACAATACGACTTCCGACTTAGTGCATCATCCATGACATTGGCTTTTCCTGGGGTATAAGAAATTCCTAAGTCATAATCTTTTATCAACTCAATCACGCGTCTTTGCCTGAGATTAAGATCTGGCTGAGTGAATATGTATTTGAGGCTTTGGTGGTCGGAATATATCTCACAACGATTACCAAGGAGGTAATGTCGCCAAGTCTTCAGGGCATGAACTACGGCAGCGAGTTCAAGATCATGGGTAGGATAGTTCTTCTCATGTGGCCGCAACTGGCGTGAAGCATAAGCTACCACATGTCGATCTTGCATAAGTATGCATCCTAACCCTCGCCGTGAGGCGTCACAAAAGATCTCGAAATCCTTTTTGGTGTCTGGAGGCGCAAGTACGGGTGCAGAAGTCAATCTTCTTTTGAACTCTTGAAAGCTTTCCTCGCACTTGGGGGTCCATTCTAATTTCTTATCTTTCTTGAGGAGTTCAGTTAGAGGCTTTGCAACTTTAGAAAAGTTCTCGACGAAGCGGCGGTAATAGATTGCTAAGCCAAGAAAACTCCTAACTTGCTTAACCGATTCAGGTGGAGTCCAGTCAAGGACGGCCTGAACTCTCTCGGGATTGACAGCAATGCCTTTGGCAGAAATCACGTGGCCTAAATAGGTCACTTCTGGTAGCCAGAATTCACACTTTGAGAATTTGGCATATAGGCGATGCTCTGTAAGTTTCATCAATACCAACCTAAGATGTTATGCGTGCTCTTCTTCGTTCTTAGAGTAGATGAGAATGTCATCAAGATAAACTACAACAAATTTATCTAGGTACTTCATGAAGATCGAATTCATCAAGCGCGAGAATGTGGCGGGGGCATTGGTTAAACCGAAGGACATAACGGTGTACTCATCAAGACCATAACGAGTAGTGAAAGCCGTTTTGGGAATGTCCTCCTTTCGGATTTTGATTTGATGATAGCCTAATCTCAAATCCATCTAGGAGAAGACAGAGGATCCAGCAAGTTGATCATAAAGATCATTTATCCTGGGAAGTGGGTACTTGTTCTTTATCGTCGCTAGATTTAGCGGGCGATAGTCTACGCACATCCTTTCTGTTCCATCTTTCTTCGTTACGAACAGAATGGGGCAACCCCATGGCGATGAGCTAGGGCGGATGAAGCCTTTTGCCAACGAAGCTTCAAGTTAGATTTTGAGCTCAGCTAACTCACGTGGGGCCATTCTATATGGGCGTCTCGATATTGGGGCGGTTCACGGGATAAGATCTACCACAAACACTACAGATCTGTCAGGTGGTATGCCTGGCAGCTCTTCTGAAAAGACATCCGGGAAGTCACGAACAATCGGAATATCTTCATTGTCAGGAAGGGGAAGCACATTCAAAGAATGCACCTGGGTTCTAGAGCTTGGTGAGGTGTACTTGATTGTCTGGCCTGATGGATGGGTGAGTTTAACTGACTTGGCTTTAAAATCAAGGACAACATTCTGTCTTGATAACCAATTCAATCCTAAGATGACATCAATGTCTGAAGACTTGAGGGCTATAAGTGAAGCAAGGAATACTAAACCCTCAATAGCAACTTCATTTTAATGACTCACCATGGTGGTGTGCCGTCTGGATCCAGGGGCTTGCACAACTAAGGGTGTGGATAACATCGAAAAGGAGATGTCATGTGACAGTGCAAAATCATGGGATATGAATGAATGAGATGCTCCTGGGTCGAAAGGAACCAAAGCTGGGGTGGAATTGACAGGAAGGGTTCCAAGTACAACATCGGTTGACTTGTGGGAATCTAGAATGGATACATGATTCACATAACCATGTTCATAGGCAGGAGGCTTGACATTGGAAGTGTTGGGTGGTGGTTTCCCACGACTAAAGGCTTGCTTTGGATTAGATGTGGTGGAAACATGATTTTGCGGACACTCTCGAACATTGTGGCCTGATTGTCCACATTGGAAACGAACACCACGTGGAATGAAAGGAACATGAGCACTTGATTGTCCAACAAAATTCCAAGGAGGAAGATTGGGTTGAGGTGGACGATATGTGGTGGTTGATGGTCTAGAAGCACTTACAGCATGACTGACGTCACTGAAGGGAATCCATACAGAGCGTTTCCGAGAACCTGAGCTAGAAGATGGTGCAAACTCACGATCACGCTTACGAGACTCTTCGTACAACTCATTTCCATACTCGGCCTTGAAGGATTTGTTGACTAAATCCTGGAAGTTGACGAACTCGTGAAGATTCAGGTCATGACGAAGGAAGGGGCTAAGTCCCTTGGGAACCTTGCCTGCTGCTTGGCATCGGTGGATACTTCTTCTTGGTCATAACGTGCTAGACGATTGAACTCAGTCCGATACTCATGAATAGACATCTTTCCTTGGGTCAGATTGCAAAACTGTTCTCTCTTGCGCTCCATCAGCTGATCCAGAATATGATACCCTCGGAAGTCATCACAGAACTCTTGCCAAGTCACCACGTGACTAACGGGCTGCATTGCTACAAAATTCTCCCACCACTGAAGAGCAGCACCTTCTAGAAAATATGATAAGAAGAGCACACGATCACCGAGAGCAACATTGTAACGACCCGATCCCGAATAGGACCAAAGTCTTTGTGATCTGTGCCTGTCCCTGGATCAACTTGCTGGCACACATAGTACTCGATGGATAACAGAATAAATGACATGTCTTTTATTACATTGGAGAGTTCAAAATAAAGAAAAATTGTCGGGACCCGGGGTTAGCGTATGCAAGTCCAGTTAAGACATAGTCATATGGAGAGCCGAGAACCGTACCCACTTGTCTAAGCAGACAAGGCCAAGCACAGAACGTTCTCGGAGAGCATCGTACGTGAGGGGCATCCCATCCAGGCCGGATGATTAACTGAGATGGGTCCTCATCGTCCGCGCACAAGTCTAATGATATGGGTGATGAACTCCCATATTCAAAGACAAGTCGCCTCAACCATACTATCGACTATCTCATAACTCTTACATAGACTTACTCCAGCCCGATCACTTAGTTGGGGTCTAGGGCGGGCTCGATCATACCACAAAGTGTGCACGAGACGGAGTCTCGAGCAATCGCATCGTGATGCCCCAAGCTGCGCACATCTAAGGGCCACTTGGTGTATGAAAGACCGCCAGCCAGATCACAACTAAGGTCTCGAAAACCCATACAAAGACATGCATGTTATAAACATACACGCAGCACACGTGCCTTGTATGAACAGCAGGTATCATTGCAATTCTCTACAAAGTATACATTTTTATTGATAACTCTTATAGAGTGCACACAGAGATCACAAACATGTGATCCAACATTACAGCAACAAGCGGAAGCAAATTATGTCTGAGTACAGACAAGTTTAACAAATGTCTTAAGAAGCCTTATTTAAACACAAGCCCTCCACGAGGGAACCAGTCGTCTGACTGGGACTAGACTAGCTTGATCTTCAGTCGTCCAGCTCGATGAAGAAGCCACCTTCGGGGTCAGTGGGTTCATCTAAAACATAGATTAAGCAAACGTGAGTACAAAGTCGTACTCAGCAAGACTTACATAGGAGCTATACTACTCATGCATATGTATCAAGGTAAAGGGAGGTGGGGTTTCACTTGCAGAAGTGCCAGCTTTGACTTGGCTAATCCTGAACTACGAGTACCAGACTTTGAGGTAAGAAGCGTACACGAGTCCACTACTTTCTCCTACCAATTACACCACTATGGTGCCTTCCTCGACTTCCCCACAAGAAAGCACGCCATAGGACTCGCACTTTCTAATAATCAAGCTAAGCTTTCCAAGCAGTCCATAACCGCGGACGCGGCTATTCGAATAGTTTTGTTAACCCTTCAGGGGTGTACCGCTACACACACATGATCATCATTTACCGCCTTTGTACTCAACACCGTTCAAGAAGTGTCGGCGAGGATGCTCACCACAACTATTACCTCATAGCCGATCTAGTCCGAGAAAGCCGCCTACTTGGGTTGGCTACCACTATCGTGAACCCGGCCGGTTTACCGAAGTGGACCCAAGTGATGTGTGTGTGGTGCATAAGCCGGTCTCGGATGAGCCGTTCTCTCACTTAGCATCTAGACCACAAGCCTACCAGAACTCCGAACTATTGCGACATCTGGACATCGAAAGGGATGAGTTAGTAAGCTGAGAGGGGTCAGTAAGCCCAATGTGTGGTTGTACTCTTCATCTTGGATCACCACACAAGAACTCAGACTTAGGGCGGTGTTCAACGAGACAACCCACCGTGTACTCCTACACAGCCTCTCATCGTTCACCTTGTATTAGGGTAGATTCACCAACACTTTTCTACCATCATCATCATGATCACTACCATCCCGACTCACATAACAGTATCATCAAGGTATCACTCTAAGCATGCAATAAGCAGTAACAATTGCAGGGGCCACATGATATCAATCAACTCCTACATTTGCTAGGATTGTGGTTTGCTTTCTACTGTGACAAAATGATAGGTCATGCAAAGGAATGGATTCATCTATGCGGTAGAAACGCATCATGGTAATCATCCTAAATAATGCATAAGCGAGACATGAGAGGGAAGTGGAATTTTATCGACATGATCAATGGGGGTTTGCTTGCCTTGCTGACGAGGTTCGGGTTCGGGGTCTTCAACGAAGGGGGCAGCCTCCTGCTCCGGTTCAACCTCTACTCGACAAACAACAAACAAGGTAGCAAAGTAAATACAATGCACAATCACATGATGGAAGGTTGAATCTTGATGTATATGCTTTGATGTGTGAGGCAATTCCATTTAAATGGAGTATATTGCAAATTGAATTGCAAATTCAAACTCCAATTTGAATTCAAACTTAGCCAAGTTACATGTGACATTGATTGATCAATTTGAATCATTTGGAAATGTGTATGATATGCCTCTGATGTGTAAGTGAAATGTAGCATGTTTCCATGGTCAAAGTTGCAAAAACTTTTGAATTGAATTTGATTTAATTCCATTTAAATCAAATAGCAAATGCTACTGATCACATTTTAAATTCAACTCAAACAAAGTTGAAAGTTGGATATTTGGATAGCTTATTTTCTCCTGATCATTTTTCATATATTATTTGTCCAATTTGGAGTTAATATGAATTTTCTATGAATTTCCAAAGTTTGGGCTATTTTCTGGATTTTCTGGAATATCTTTAATTCATTTTATTCTGGAAAAAGGTTTACTGCGTCATGCTTGCGCAAGGCTGACGTGGGGGGGTTCTGACGTGTGGGGTCCAGTGGTCAGCCTCTGGGTTAAATAACCCGGCTGGATTAGATTAACCAGTGGCTAATTAAGCCACTTGGGCCCATTGACAGTGAGTGTTAGGGGGGGGGGTTAGTGGCTAACCACGCCGGCCACGTCAGCTCACCGGCGGCTCAACGCCGGCGACCAACCGATGCGGCGGCGTTGCGCAAGACGGCGGCACAGGCCACCATTTGGCAAGCCAAGGCCACCAAAATGGAGCCCATGCACGCGCAGTTCATCCCGCACACACGGGGAGGCTCGGGAGTCGCCGGAAGCTCGTCGACGACGTGCTCGGGTGGCGGCTATGGCACGGGTCCGGGGTGGAAGTCGCTGCGGTGCACCAACAGAAACAGACGTGGTCGTAAACGAAGCTTTGGAGCACGGCGAAGACGTCAGACAAGGAGGCGGGCTTGATTGAGCAACAGGGGGTCGTCGCCATGGATCACGGCGGCGAGGAGCTCCGGCCTTAATGGAAAAACACGGTACATGCCAACAGGGTGGCCGTGTAGTAGATGGGGTGAAGCAGAAGCTCACCACGGTTGCAGTGGAGGCGGTGGTGTTGTCGGAGGAGCTCTGTGGCCGGAGTAATCGACGACGGCGGCTTGCGGGTCCGGCGAGCTCTCGGTGAAGCGTGCGTCGTCCTCGGGATCGATTAGGACGCCATCTTCTCGAGATCGGGGTAAACAGCGACGCTGTGCACGATGGACATGGTCTCCTCGCCTAACTCCGGCGTTGGCTACGAGTTCTTGCGTCGACGAACGGCGGCTGCTCTCCGGGGATTTGGGGGAAATGCACAGGGAGCTTGAGAGAGTGCGGCGAGAGAGGGAGAGAGTCGAGGACGTCCAGAGGCTTCTCCTGGACACGCGGAATAAGGCGGGGAAGCAGGCAGCTCGTCGGGGTGGCGTCGGTGGCCACGACATGCCGGCCACCGAGCTGCTTGTCGTCGTGGAGGTAGACGACAAGGGGTAGGTGGGCTGGGCTGTGCCGGTTGGAGGCTGGGGGGTAAGTCGGGCTGCTTCCAGGTGAGCCCTTTTCCTTTTTCTTTTCTGTTTTCTTTTGTCTTTTTGTTTTGCTGTGCTAAAAATAGCTAGGAATTTTATTAAATGCTCATAATTTTTATATGGCCTCACTAAATAATATACTAGCCACTTATAAATTTTGAACATTTTTAAAATTCAAATAATTTGAATCTTAACTCAAATAGGGGTTTTTGATTAAATCCAAGGCACTGTTTGAATATTTGAAAAATCCATGAGCATGGGGTGGGTCCCACATCACTTGATATGTGATCACACTCATTTATAAGACTTTTCAAAAATCTAACATGAATTTTTGGAGAAGATTTTTATCTGGCCTTTTGAATTAATTCAACTGGGGGGTTTTCCTTCTCCCATTTTGCTTTTGATTTTGATTTCAAAGATTTCTTTTGAAAGTTTAACATGATGCAAGAGACTTACTAACCCTAGCACATTACCTAACAGAGGGTTCTGACAACTCGCCCCCACTCAACATAATCTCGTCCCGAGATTCAGAAGTCTGCGGGAGGAAGGAGGGATACTCGGCACTGAGACGGTCTTCTCTTTCCCACGTAGCTTCTCTCTCAGAGTGGTGTGACCATTGCACTTTCAGAAACCTAATCTTCTGACGACGAGTGACACGCTCTGCGGAATCAAGAATACGAACGGGGTATTCTCGATAAGAAAGGTCATCTTGGAGATCAAGCGTTTCATGGTTGACTTCGCGGATGGGGTCCTTGAAGCAACGCCTGAGTTGGGACACATGGAATACATCATGTACTCGGGAAAGGTGCGGGGGTAGTTCAAGTTGGTAGGAAACTTCTCCATGTTTAGCAAGAATGCGGAAAGGTCCGATGTAACGTCGGGCCAACTTGACTTTGATACCGAAACGTTTGGTTCCCTTCAGAGGAGTAACCCGAAGGTAAGCCTTCTCATCCAGATCGTAGCTCTCTTGCCTATGATGACGATCATAGTAGCTTTTCTGACGAGACTGGGCTGCTTTCAATTTATCACGAACAATGCGAACTTGCTCTTCTGCTTCCTTGATCATATCCGGTCCAAAGAATTGTCTTTCACCAGTTTCGGACCAGTTTAGTGGTGTTCGACATCGTCGTCCATAAAGGAGTTCAAAAGGAGCCATGTTCAGACTAGATTGGAAGCTATTGTTATAAGAAAATTCGGCGAATGGCAGAGACTTCTCCCAATTCTTTCCGAATGAGATAACACAAGCTCTTAGCAATGTCTTCAAGAATTTGGTTAACCCTTTCGACTTGACCGCTAGACTGAGGATGGAAAGCTGTACTAAAGGAGAGATGAGTTCCCATAGCATTCTGAAAGCTTCCTCAAAATCTAGAGGTGAAAAGGCTACCGCGATCAGAATTGATTTCCAAAGGAACACCGTGAAGGGATACAATTCTAGAGACGTACAAGTCCGCTAACTGGCTAGCAGTTATAGACTCGCGAACCGGAAGGAAGTGAGCAACTTTGGAAAGCCTATCTATGACAACGAAGATGGCATTGTTTCCTTTCTGGGTTTTTGGAAAGCCGGTGATGAAGTCCATACCGACTTTGTCCCATTTCCACTCGGGAATAGACAAAGGTTGAAGTGTACCAGCAGGTCTTTGATGTTCTGCCTTAATGCGATGACAAACATCACATTCGGCAACAAATTGAGCAATGTCTCTCTTCATCCTGGTCCACCAAAATCTCTGGCGTAGATCTCGGTACATTTTTGTGCTACCGAGATGAATTGAGAGGGGTGTGTCATGGGCTTCTTTGAGGATGAGTTGCCTTAGTTCCCTATTCTTAGGTACTACCAAACGATTTCCAAAGAATACCGTTCCCTTGCTATCCGTGGAGAAACATTTAGCAACTCCGCTAGCAATGTTCTCCTTGATCCGACGAACACCTCGTGCACGCCTTTGGGCAACTATGATTTGATCCTCAAGAGTTGGTTTCGCCACCAAGGTAGAAAGATAGCCATGAGGAACAATCTCAAGATTGAGCTTGCGAAATTCCTCATGAAGAAGTGGTTGATACTGTTGTAACATGAGGTTGTTACAATACGACTTACGACTTAGTGCATCAGCCATGACATTGGCTTTGCCTGGGGTGTAAGAAATTACTACGTCGTAATCTTTTATCAACTCAATCCAGCGTCTTTGCCTCAGATTAAGATCTGGCTGGGTGAAAATGTATTTGAGGCTTTGGTGGTCGGAATAGATCTCGCAACGGTTACCAAGGAGGTAATGTCGCCAAGTTGTTAGGGCATGAACTACGACAGCGAGTTCAAGGTCATGGGTAGGATAGTTCTCTTCATGTGGCCGCAACTGGCGTGAAGCATAAGCTACCACATGTCGATCTTGCAGAAGTATGCATCCTAACTCTTGCCGTGATGCGTCACAATAGATCTCGAAAACCTTTTTGGTGTCTGGAGGTGCAAGTACGGGTGCAGAAGTCAACCTTCTTTTTAGCTCTTGAAATCTTTCCTCGCACTTGGGAGTCCATAGGAATTTCTTATCTTTCTTGAGGAGTTCAGTTAGAGGCTTTGCAACTTTAGAAAAGTTCTCGATGAAGCGACGGCAATAGCTGGCTAGGCCAAAAAAACTTCTAACTTGCTTAACCGATTCAGGTGGAGTCCAGTCAAGGACGGCCTGAACTCTCTCGGGATTCATAGCAATGCCTTTTGCAGAAATCACGTGGCCTACGTAGGTCACTTCTGGTAGCCAAAATTCACACTTGGAGAATTTAGCATACAGGCGATGCTCTCTAAGTTTCATCAATACCAGCCTTAGGTGTTCGGCATGTTCTTCTTCGTTCTTCGAGTATATAAGGATTTCATCGAGGTAAACCACGACGAACTGGTCCAAATACTCCATGAAGATCGAGTTCATCATGCGTGAAAAAGTGGCGGGGGCATTGGTTAAACCAAAGGACATGATGGTGTACTCGTAAAGACCATAACGAGTAGTAAAAGCCGTTTTGGGAATGTCCTCGTTTCGGATTTTAATTTGATGATAACCTAATCTCAAATCCATCTTGGAGAAGATAGAGGATCCTGCAAGTTGATCATAAAGATCATTGATCCTGGGCAATGGGTACTTGTTCTTTATCGTCACTAAATTGAGCGGGCGATAGTCTACGCACATCCTTTCTGTTCCATCTTTCTTTGTTACGAACAGAACGGGGCAACCCCATGGCGATGAGCTAGGGCGGATGAAGCCTTTTTCCAACAAAGCTTCCAGTTGGGTTTTAAGCTTAGCTAACTCACGTGGGGCCATTTTGTATGGGCGTCTAGAAATAGGTGCGGTTCCTGGGGCAAGATCCACTATAAACTCTACACATCTCTCGGGTGGCATGCCCGGCAGCTCTTCAGGAAAGACATCCGGGAAGTCACGAACCACCGGAATATCTTCAAATTCGGGAAGGGGAAGTACATTCAAGGAATGCACTTGGGTTCTTGTTCTGGGTGAGGTATAGTTGACGGTTTTGCCTGAAGGGTGGGTGAGTTTCACGGATTTGCCTTTGCAATCCAGGTTGGCATTCTGTCTTGATAGCCAATCCATGCCAAGGATGACATCAATATCCGAAGACTTGAGGGCTATGAGTGAAGCAAGGAATACTAAACCCTCAATTGCAATCTGATTACCATGGCTTACTCTATTAGTTTGCCATCTTGACCCTGGAGTTTGAATAATCATGGGGGTGGACAATTCAACAAAGGATAACTCATGACGAAGTACATAACTTTCCGACATGAATGAATGAGATGCTCCTGGGTCGAAAAGAACGGAAGTAGGAACATAATTGACTGGGAGCGTACAAAGAATGACGTCAGTGGTGTCGTCAGTCTCTTCGGCGGCAATCTGGTTCACACGTCCACGAGTGGCGGGAGGAGCGGGTTTGGCGGTGTAGACCTTCTGGGGGGGCTTTCCACGACCATTGTTGTTGCCTCCGGCACGGGGTGGAGCATTCTGATTCTAGAGTTGGTTCTGGGGACAATCACGAGAGTAGTGGCCTACCTGACCACACTTGTAACAGGCTCCAAAAACAGTGCGTGGAGCTGGGTTGTTTGGTGGAGCTGGGTGAAACTGAGTTGGTGGACGAGGCGCCACATAGGATGGCCTCGGTGGGTTGTTCTGGCGGAACATACTATTGGGGATCCAGATCTTGCGCTTCTGAGAGCCAGAACTGGATGAGCCATCGTCTCTAGGGTGTTTGCGGAAGTCGTTGGGGGTGTTCATGTCCTCTGCCTTGATGGCCTTGTTGACAAGGACCTGGAAGGTGGCAAAGTCATGTCGGTTGAGTTCACGACGGAGTCCAGAGTTTAGGCCACGACGGAACCTTTCTTGTTTCTTGGAGTCGGTGGAGACTTCTTCGGTAGAATAACGAGCAAGTCGGTTGAACTCACGACTAAACTCGTCAACAGTCCTTCGGCCTTGGGTGAGGTTGCAGAACTCCTCACGCTTGCGGTCCATAAGACCCTTCGGAATGTGGTGCTCAGGGAAGGAAGTGCAGAATTCATCCCAAGATGCGGGCGGTCCAACGGGACGCATATTCAGGAAGTTCTCCCACCAAGAGCTAGCTGCACCTTCAAGATGATAGGGGGCATAGCTGACCTTGTCGCCATTTGCAACATGGCCTGCTTGGAGCTTCCTCTCGATTCTGCGAAGCCAGTCATCGGCGTCAAGGGGCTCGGTGGAGTAACTGAAAACCGGGGGATGAAGTCGGATGAAGTCGTTCAGGGACACCAACTCGTTGCGCTGCTGAGTGGTGTTGCGAGCAATGACTTCCAGCAGATGGTGAGAGTCTCGGCGGTTCCTCTCAACCTCCATCAAAACCTGAGCCATCGTGGGTGGGGGTGGAAGGTTGCCTTCCTCCTGTTCATTCCCACGACCCTAGTTACGACCAAGCTGGCCACGGGTTCCTTGAGACATCCTGAAGGTTGAAAACTAAAGTCAAACAGAGTTGATTGAAGAATCTAATCAAGGTATTGAAGTACTGGAAGGATTACAGAGCAAAGGAAGTAATCATCTTGACAACATGGTGATAAAAGCATACAAGCCATATATTCACAAGCTGTCATACCAACCATACATCGTTTTAGTACAAGCACCAAGCTAATACAAACGTGATGAAGATGATACATCCTTCAGAGGAACTCTGACTTCCTATACATTATTTATGTAAGCCTCTGGAACTTAGACACCTTGCGTACAATATACTAAGATACTACTACATCCTCACTAAGTAAGACCACAGGCGGTCTCACTCATCTCCATCTCCATAGTAGTCCTCGTAAAAGTTACCCGCGTATCCCGGTAGCAGAAGGTGACCATCGGAAAACACGGAGGCCTGTGGACCCTGATATCCATTTGAGCAAGGATGGGGCCTAGGTCCAGCGTAGGGTGGAAGCAAAGGACCACGGGGTGGAAAAATGCCTCCAATCTCGGGCCAAGCAACTCGAGAAGGCATCTGAGTCCTCACTGGGTAGATAGCATCATACTCAACTGATCCAATGCTCACGAAGGGTGCCAAAAGGGTCAGTGCTCGATACAGACGAACACGAGTGGCGTGAAGCTCAAAACGAAGAGCGCGTGCATCACGATCTCGATCACTAGCAAACCTAGCAGTCATCTGAAGTACTGGATCTTCTGCAGAGTGATCTGAGTAGAGTCCGGTGTAATATCCCTCTTCTCCTGGAAGTGCAGCAGGGATATAGCGGAATGAGGTCTCTCTCAGCATAGTGTGCTCCTCTCTCAGCAGGGTAATACATGAGTATGCAGCATCCTGCACAGCCATGTTCTCGGTAATGCCAATGCCATGTCCAAAGTGGATAGGCTGAGTGACTCCAACGTGGTGCGGATAGATCCGGACAATGCAGTGGAACTGGGTCTGGTTGAAGTCATGGAACTTCTCCTCAACGGTGTACTCAGGATACCATCGATATCCCACATAGGACATCATCTGGATCAACGTGGCGGGATGGCCACGCACACCGAGGCACCTGGTCAAACGAACAATCTGCCGAAGGGGAAGATCTGCCATTTGAAACAGAAAGAAGGAGTTTGCAAATGCATCAGATTATGAGATAAACCTGGAATGACTCGGACAACATAACGGCTGTAATTGCAAGAAAAGACAATTTCTTACAACATGGAAACAACATTTACATACGATGTAAGAAATCAGGAAGCATAACCACTCTAACAAACCGATCACAACTTTCCTATGGCTACAAGGAAGCAAACAACGAGATGTTCTAATCAGACAGAGGATAGCCTAGTCCTATCTTCCCGTAGAATAAGATGAGGGTGACTCAGAACTCAGAACGAATGGGGTAAGGAGAAAAAAAGAAGCCTTACGTTGTTCCCTTATATACCCAGAGTAACTATATAACTATAGAAGGCTAGACTCGACTTCGGCCAAGGCTGCTAGTCCTACAGTCAGTCCTGCTCTGATACCAAGTCTGTCGGGACCCGGGGTTAGCGTATGCAAGTCCAGTTAAGACATAGTCATATGGACAGCCGAGAACCGTACCCACTTGTCTAAGCAGACAAGGCCAAGCACAGAACGTTCTCGGAGAGCATCGTACGTGAGGGGCATCCCATCCAGGCCGGATGATCAACTGAGATGGGTCCTCATCGTCCGCACACAAGTCTAATGATATGGGTGATTAACTCCCATATTCAAAGAAAGGTCGCCTCAACCATACTATCGACTATCTCATAACTCTTACATAGACTTACTCCAGCCCGATCACTTAGTCGGGGTCTAGGGCGGGCTCCATCATACCACAAAGTGTGCACGAGACGGAGTCTCGAGCAATCGCATCACGATGCCCCAAGCTGCGCACATCTAAGGGCCACTTGGTGTATGAAAGACCGCCAGCCAGATCACAACTAAGGTCTCGAAAACCCATACAAAGGCATGCATGTTATAAACATACACGCATCATACATTGCTTGTATGAACAGCAGGTATCATTGCAATTCTCTACAAAGTATACATTTTTATTGATAACTCTTATAGCAAACATGTGATCCAACATTACAGCAACAAGCGGAAGAAAATTATGTCTGAGTACAGACAAGTTTAACAAATGGCTTAAGAAGCCTTATTTAAACACAGGCCCTCCACGAGGGAACCAGTCGTCTGACTGGGACTAGACTAGCTTTATCTTCAGTCGTCCAGCTCGATGAAGAAGCCACCTTCGGGGTCAGTGGGTTCATCTAAAACATAGATTAAGCAAACGTGAGTACAAAGTCGTACTCAGCAAGACTTACATAGGAGCTATACTACTCATGCATATGTATCAAGGTAAAGGGAGGTGGGGTTTCACTTGCAGAAGTGCCAGCTTTGACTTGGCTAATCCTGAACTACGAGTACCAGACTTTGAGGTAAGAAGCGTACACGAGTCCACTACTTTCTCCAACCAATTACACCACTATGGTGACTTCCCCACAAGAAAGCACGCCATAGCACTCACACTTATCTTGGTGTGTTTTAGAAGTATTCAGTTCAAGTTGTCTAATAATAAAGCTAAGCTTTCCAAGCAGTCCATAACCGCGGACACGGCTATTCGAATAGTTTTATTAACCCTCCAGGGGTGTACCGCTACACACACATGATCATCATTTACCGCCTTTGTACTCGACACCGTTCAAGAAGTGTCGGCGAGGATGCTCACCACAACTGTTACCTCATAGCCGATCTACTCCGAGAAAGCCGCCTACTTGGGTTGGCTACCACTATCGTGAACCCGGCCGGTTTACCGAAGTGGACCCAAGTGATGTATGTTTGGTGCATAAGCCGGTCTCGGATGAGCCGTTCTCTCACTTAGCATCCAAACCACAAGCCTACCAGAACTCCGAACTATTGCGACATCTGGACATCGAAAGTGATGAGTTAGTAAGATGAGAGGGGTCAGTGAGCCCAATGTGTGGTTGTACTCTTCATCTTGGATCACCACACAAGAACTCAGACTTAGGGCGGTTTCAACGAGACAACCCACCGTGTACTCCTACACAGCCTCTCATCTTTCACCTTGTATTAGGGTAGATTCACCAACACTTTTCTACCATCATCATCATGATCACTACCATCCCGACTCACATAACAGTATCATCAAGGTAAAACTCTAAGCATGCAATAAACAGTAACAATTGCAGGGGCCACATGATATCAATCAACTCCTACATTTGCTAGGATTGTGGTTTGCTTACTACTGTGACAAAATGATAGGTCATGCAAAGGAATGGGTTCATCTATGCGGTAGAAACGCATCATGGTAATCATCCTAAATAATGCATAAGCGAGACATGAGAGGGAAGTGGGATTTTATCGACATGATCAATGGGGGTTTTCTTGCCTTGCTGACGAGGTTCGGGTTCGGGGTCTTCAACGAAGGGGGCAGCCTCCTGCTCCGGTTCCACCTCTACTCGACAAACAACAAACAAGGTAGCAAAGTAAATACAATGCACAATCACATGATGGAAGGTTGAATCTTGATGTATATGCTTTCATGTGTGAGGCAATTCCATTTAAATGGAGTATATTGAAAATTGAATTGCAAATTCAAACTCCAATTTGAATTCAAACTTAGCCAAGTTACATGTGACATTGATTGATCAATTTGAATCATTTGGAAATGTGTATGATATGCCTCTGATGTGTAAGTGAAATGTAGCATGTTTCCATGGTCAAAGTTGCAAAAACTTTTGAATTGAATTTGATTTAATTCCATTTAAATCAAATAGAAATGCTACTGATCACATTTTAAATTCAACTCAAACAAACTTGAAAGATGGATATTTGGATAGCTTATTTTCTCCTGATCATTTTTCATATATTATTTGTCCAATTTGGAGTTAATATGAATTTTCTATGAATTTCCAAAGTTTGGGGTATTTTCTGGATTTTCTGGAATTTATTTAATTCATTTTATTCTGGAAAAAGGTTTACTGCGTCATGCTTGCGCAAGGCTGACGTGGGGGGGTTCTGACATGTGGGGTCCAGTGGTCAGCCTCTAGGTTAAATAACCCGGCTGGATTAGATTAAGCAGTGGCTAATTAAGCCACTGGGGCCCATTGACAGTGAGTGTTAGGGGGGGGGGGGGGTTAGTGGCTAACCATGCCGGCCACGTAAGATCACCGGCGGCTAAACGCCGGCGACCAACCGACGCGGCGGCGTTGCGCAAGACGGCGGCACAGGCCACCATTTGGCAAGCCAAGGCCACCAAAATGGAGCCCATGGACGCACAGTTCATCCCGCACACACGGGGAGGCTCGGGAGTCGCCGGAAGCTCGTCGACGACGTGCTCGGGCGGCGGCTGTGGCATGGGTCCAGGGTGGAAGTCGCTGCGGTGCACCAACAGAAACAGACGTGGTCGCAAACGAAGCTTTGGAGCACGGCGAAGACGTCAGAAAAGGAGGCGGGCTTGATTGCACAACAGGGGGTCGTCGCCATGGATCTCGGCGGCGAGGAGCTCCGGCCTTAATGGCAAAACAAGGTACAGGCCAAGAGGGTGGCCGTGTAGTAGATGGGGTGAAGCAGAAGCTCACCACGGTTGCAGTGGAGGCGGTGGTGTGGTCGGAGGAGCTCTGTGGCCGGAGTAATCGACGACGGCGGCTTGCGGGTCCGGCGAGCTCTCGGTGAAGCCTGCGTCGTCCTCGTGCTCGATTAGGACGCCATCTTCTCCAGATCGGGGTAAACGGCGACGCTGCGCACGATGGACATGGTCTCCTCGCCTAACTCCGGCGTTGGCTACGAGTTCTTGCGTCGACGAACGGCGGCTGCTCTCGGGGGATTTGGGGGAAATGCACAGGGAGCTTGAGAGAGTGCGGCGAGAGAGGGAGAGAGTCGAGGACGTCCAGAGGCTTCTCCTGGCCACGCGGAATAAGGCGGGGAAGCAGGCAGCTCGTCGGGGTGGCGTCGGTGGCCACGACATGCCGGCCACCGAGCTGCTTGTCGTCATGGAGGTAGACGACAAGGGCTAGGTGGGCTGGGCTGGTCCGGTTGGAGGCTGGGGGGGTAAGTCGGGCTGCTTCCAGGTGAGCCCTTTTCCTTTTTCTTTTCTATTTTATTTTCTGTCTTTTTGTTTTGTTGTGCTAAAAATAGCTAGGCATTTTATTAAATGCTCATAATTTTTATATGGCCTCACTAAATAATATACTAGCCACTTATAAATTTTGAACATTTTTAAAATTCAAATAATTTGAATCTTAACTCAAATAGGGGTTTTTGATTAAATCCAAGGCACTGTTTGAATATTTGAAAAATCCATGAGCATGGGGTGGGTCCCACATCACTTGATATGTGATCACACTCATTTATAAGACTTTTCAAAAATCTAACATGAATTTTTGGAGAAGATTTTTATCTGGCCTTTTGAATTAATTCAACTGGGGGGTTTTCCTTCTCCCATTTTGCTTTTGATTTTGATTTCAAAGATTTCTTTTGAAATTTTAACATGATGCAAGAGACTTACTAACCCTTCACATTACCTAACAGAGGGTTCTGACAAAAATTATTACAATAGTATGGCTTAAGGCCATCAAAAACTGCGGAAGCAATAGTAGTAGTAGTAGTCCATCCGACTCCACGGCAAAACGTTGAGTACAGGACAATAACCTATTCGCACCTTAATCACCGTCAGAGTAATCTGCAACAATCGTACAACCCCAATAGGGTCAATACTTTGAATGTACGGCAAGTCATACCAAGGAGAAGCAAATGAAGTCCTACAATACATGCATTTTGCTGGTGGACCTTCTACCTTTCAATTTGCATAAAGCTAAATTTTTCCCTATAGAATAAGTGTTCCTAAAAATAATTTCAGCAAGAATAAGCACAAGACAAGCCATGGTAATTATACCCAAAATGATGAATTAAAGATGATGAGATTTTCTCAAAATTACCATAACTAGACGCTCAAATTGTCCAATACCTGGGACTCAGCTAATAGATTAGATATATAGGCTCTCCAGAGGTTTGTGCTCTTTTCCCCACAAGACTCGACCACCTCCATTCGTATTTGCCACACTACACGTTGTATGGAAACAGGAAGGTCGAGACATGGTCTTTTAGAAGAGTTTCCCTTACTCTGGCGGTGCCCATCCCACCTACCAACACTACGTTCGTAGCACCACCTAGCAAGAGTCACTACTACTAAGTAACCAAGCCAGAGCCCACAATAGCTTGTGGCTGCACATGTAAGCTTCTAGCAAATGACAATATGATAAAATCTCTTTAAGCCTGGGTGGCTTTCCGCAGTGATCTGTGGCCATCTCCAGGTCACTTAGGCATCTCCACTGGTTCCTCCAGGGTGCCTCCAACCAATCCACCCAGGTAGTTCATTGAGTTTAACTTGGTCCTGATTTACTACAAAGTCACTCATCTCATCATGAATTCACTCCCCAATCCACGTCAACAATAGCAAAGCACTACAATTTCCTACACGATGGTGACAAGTTAAACCTACCACAAATTGAACTACTGGGTTTGCGTGAAAGTAAAGTTCTACTTATGCATTCTAAGAAAAGGGGTACTACATGCAATAAAACATAGGTAAAGTGGAAAATGATCAAAGGTAGACTTGCCTGGCTGCTGCTGGTCAAACTCTAAGGACTGGAAATATTCTGCTTCGCACTCGGGATAATCTATCGCAAACAAACAAGTGCATCCAATCAAAACATAATACAAAAGAAAACGAAAACAATGTTTCGACAAACTTTGAAAAGAAAGAATGAAAAAGGTTTTGTAAAATGGAACAAAATTTCGTGTAAAACTTGTTGATGAAAGTCCTAAGTGATAGGGATAATTTAGGGTTTCGATTTGCAAAAAGAATCGGTCAAAACCGAGTTACGGTTATAAAGTTATGGCCAATCAAAGTTTGAATTTAAATATGTCCAAACTAATATTTTAAAATTCCAAAAGTTTGAAAATAGGTTTCCACGCGAAAGAGGGATGAAAAACTTAAACGTGGGATTTGGTTTCGTTTAAAACTAATAAACGAGTAAAAAGATATAGCTAAAATAAGACAAGGGGCTAAATTGCTAAAACAGAAAATTAAATAATTAGATATAAGTCCGTGGCTATCGTGTGAACAGGGGGCTAACATTCTAATCTAGTGAACGTTCTTAAAATTAAAAAAACGTTTCATTTTTTTTAAACTTTTTTTCCTAAGCCATCTTCTTCTACAGAGAAGAACGCACGTACTGGAGGTTGGCCGGCGGCGGCTTCTCCGTGGGGGCGGCGGCTCCGGCGGGGATTGGCGGCGAGGAAGATGTCGGGGAGGGGCGGCTCGGTGTGGGGAGGCGCGGGGTGGTGGTGCCGGTCTCCGGCGACGTCGGGAAGGGCTTGGGCGAGGCGGTGCTCCGATGAACTCCGGCGGGCGCGCGACTCCGGGGAGAGCTCTACAGAGCACGAAAAAGAGCAAGACGATGTCTAAGAGATGCGCAACGACAAGGGCGACCAATTTCCAGAGTTTGGGGTCTAGAGATGGCTTACCGGCGACGTGATCGACGCCGAGGCGGAGCTCGACCGACGAACTTCGGCGAGCAAATTCGCGAGCTACGGTGCGGCTTTTGGCATGATTTTTGGGGGCTTTGGACGAGTGGGAGGAGAGGCACGCAGGGGTGGTTTATAAAGGAGGAGGGGGTGTCCAGATGCGTGCTCCCGGCGACGAAATCCGGCGAGTGCGGAAACTCCAGCGAGGTCTGTAATGGCGGATTAATGGGGCCTTTAATGGTGTCGGGGCGGAGAAGGGAGGTGCTGGATACGCGGGGAAGGAAGGAAGGAAGGGGCGGAGGGCCTGGCGGCTGGGCCGGCCTGCTGGGCTGGCCTGGCGGCCAATTGTTTTTGTTTTTTTAGAAATAATATACCGCAAAAAAAATACTTAGTAAATTTTTAAAATCTTAGAAATATATAAGGAAAATATTATAAATTTTTCCTTGCCAAAATAAAATACTACAGAAAATCTATTTCAAAATAAGTTTAATAAAACTCTAATAAAACCTCAACAAAATTTTTATAAAGCCTAGGATAAATATTCCTAGCTCAATGCGATTTTATAAAATATGAAAATTTATTTATAAAGTCATTTTGGACAATTAATAAATTCCAAAAGGAATTTTAGGATTTATTAAATTCCCGAAATGCTTTATTAAAATAAAATAAAATGCTCCAATATTTTCTTAACCCTTTTTATGTTGAAGAAGTCATGTTATCTTCTCTCTTGATTTTTTTATTGGGTTAAAATAAATTTGAAAGAAAATCCAAAAGATCCAATATGCAATGGGAAGAAAATGATATGCACAAATGATTCTATTAACATCCAAATTTTACAAAAATTGGGATGTTACAATCCTACCCCCCTTAATATGAATCTCGCCCTCGAGATTCGGGTTGGCAGCAAAAAGGTGTGGGTGGTCCTGCTTGAGTTCTTTTTCTCGCTGCCAAGTGGCTTCTTCCTCAGTGTGGTGACTCCACTGAACCTTGCAGAACTTGATAATCTTGGTACGAGTGAATCTTTCCTTGGTGTCAAGAATTTTAACCGAATTCTCTTCGTATGACAAGTCACTCCCCAGCTGAATTTCTTCCAAGGGTACCGTGTCTCTCAACGGGATATCTTCCATCTCTGCATGACACATCTTCAGCTGAGATACGTGAAAAACATCGTGAACTCCAGACAATGCTTCTGGCAATTCCAACTTGTATGCAACCTCTCCCTTGCGTTCCACAATTTTGTATGGCCCCACAAACCGTGGTGCTAGTTTCCCTTTGACTCCAAATCTCTTGATTCCACAAAGTGGGGACACACGAAGATATGCTCGATCCCCCACTTCGTATATTATCTCCTTGCGTGTTGCATCAGCGTAACTCTTCTGCCTGGACTGCGCTATCTTCAATCTATCACGGATCAATTTGACCTTCTCTTTGGAATCTTTAATCAAGTCCGATCCAAAAAATTGACGATCTCCAAATTCATCCCACATTAACGGTGTTCTACACCTTTTTCCATAGAGTGCCTCAAACGGGGCCATCGTCAAACTAGTTTGGTAACTGTTGTTGTATGAGAACTCTGCATAAGTTAAATTATCATCCCAACTGGATCCATAATCTAGTGCACAAGCTCTCAACATGTCTTCTAGAATTTGATTCACTCTCTCTGTTTGCCCATCTGCCTGCGGGTGAAAAGCCGTGCTGAATTCCAGTCTGGTTCCCAAGGTTTCATGCAACTAGTGCCAGAATTTTGAGGTGAACTGAGTGCCTCTATCTGACAGATTCTTCGTCGGGACTCCATGCAGACATACGATTCTCAACATATATATCTTTGCCAGCTTTGCAATCGTATAGGTGGTTTTCACTGGGATGAAGTGAGCTACCTTAGTCAAACGATCCACCACTACCCAGATAGAGTCATATCCTGATCGAGTCCGGGGTAATCCAGTGATGAAATCCATGCCAAGTTTGTCCCATTTCCAATCGGGTATCGGCAAAGGCTGAAGTAACCCGGCCGCCTTCTAATGTTCTGCCTTCACTCTCTCACATACATCACACACTGCTACATATTCCGCAATTTCCTTCTTCATACCGGTCCACCAGAATTTTTTCCTTCAAGTCCAAATACATCTTGGTGTTGCCTGGGTGTATGGAGTAAGGCGAATCATGAGCTTCCTGAAGAATCAGCTTCCTGATCTCCGGGTTATTGGGCACGTAAATACGTTGTTCAAACCATAAGGTTCCATGTTCATCCTCACGAAATCCTTTGGCCTTTCCTTTGTCCATTCTTTCCTTTATCTCAGCAATGCCTTTGTCCGTCTTATGAGCCTCGCGGATATTTTCCAACAATGTGGATTGAACCTCCAGAGTGGCGATAAATCCTTGAGGAACAATCTCCAATCGGAGGTCTGTGAGGTCATCGCATAATTCATGAGGTAAACCTCCTTCTATGAGAGTATTAACATAACTCTTCCGGCTCAAAGCATCAGCCACAACATTGGCCTTTCCTGGGTGATAGTGCAATCTCATATCATAATCTTTAATGAGCTCTAACCACCTCCACTGCCTAAGGTTCAACTCCTTCTGGGTGAAGATATATTTCAAACTCTTATGATCAGTGTACACATCAGAACTATTCCCAACGAGGAAATGTCTCCAGGTCTTGAGTGCATGCACTACAGTTGCTAACTCCAAATCATGTGTGGCATAGTTTACTTCATGAGGTCGAAGCTGACGTGAGGTGTAAGCTACAACCTTTCCGTCTTTCATAACGACACCTCCAAATCCTTGACGAGAGGCATCACAATACACTTGAAAATCCTTGTGTATATTAGGAAAAATCAGCACTGGGGCTGTAACCAACCTTTTCTTCAATTCTTGAAAACTTGCTTCACATTCTTCCGTTCACACAAACTTGGTTTCCTTCTTCACCAACTCCGTCATGGGCTTGGCGATCTTGTAGAAACTCTCAATGAATCTCCAGTAATATTCCGCAAGTCCAAGAAAACTACGGATTTCAGTGACTGATGTGTGTGCAATCCATTCCGTGACTGCTTCAACCTTGGAAGGGTCCACTGCTATGCCTTCACCTGACACAACGTGCCCAAGAAATCCCACCTCCTTCAACCAAAACTCACATTTACTGAACTTAGCATAGAGTTGATGTTCTCTAAGCTTCTCCAAAACTAAGCGCCTATGTTCTTCATGCTCCTCTTCATTCTTGGAGTAGATCAAGATATAATCTATGAATACCACAACAAACTTGTCCAAAAACTCCATGAATATATTGTTCATCATACTCATGAAGTATGCAGGGGCATTGGTCAAACCAAAAGAAATGACTGTATACTCATAAAGTCCATATCTGGTGGTGAAAGAGGTCTTGGGTATATCTTGTTCTCGAATCTTCAACTGGTGGTATCCAGATCGAAGATCGATTTTGGACAAAACACTAGCTCCTTCCAGTTGATCAAACAAATCATTGATCATTGGTAGTGGATACTTGTTCTTGATAGTCACCTCATTCAATGAGCGATAATCCACAACCATTCTTAGGGTTCCATCTTTCTTCGCCACTAAGAGCACTGGGGCTCCCCAAGGTGATGAACTCGGACGTATATACCCTTTCTCCAACAACTCTTCAATCTGCTTCTTAATTTCTTACAGGTCGTTTGCGGGCATTCTATACGGTCTCTTGGATATTGATCCGGTGCCTGGCAACAACTCAATCAAGAACTCAATGTCTCGTTCCGATGGCATTCCGGGAAATTCCTCCGGGAATACATCAGGGTACTCCTTGACTATCGGCACTTCCTCCAGGCTAACCCCATTAAGTGAGTATACTTGGATCTTTCTAGGCTTATGCTTGGACACATACTTGATCCTCTTTCCCTCTGGAGTGGTGAGAGAAATCGATCTTGTAACACAGTCAATGTTGCCTTCATACTTCGACATCCAATCCATGCCTAGAATGACATCTAATACTTGTGACTTCAGGATGATCAGGTATGTGGGGAAATCATGCTTGCCAATGGCGAGGTTCAACTGGGGACAACCTATGCCTGCCACCATCTCGTCTCCCGGGGAACTCACCATAATGGGCATACTAAGGGTCTTGGTAGGAAATCCATACTTATCCACAACTACCCTTGATATGAATGAATGCGATGCACCAGTATCAAAAAGAACTAATACCCGATGAGAGTTTAGGAAAAACTTACCAAACACTGCATCTGGCTGTTCATAGACTTCCTCCACATTGACATGATTCACTTGTCCCTTGGCGAAAGGATTTGGCTTGTTGTTTCTAGAATTTCCATTGCCATTTCAATTCTTGTTCTCAGGACAATCTGTTGAGTAGTGTCCTTTATTGTTGCACTTGAAGCAGGTGATCTGACTCAGATCCTTCCTCACTGGTGCAGTATTGTTGGGACGGTGTGGATTCCCATTTCCTCCATTTCCATTCCTAGGGCCACCATGCTTGTTTCCATGGTTCCCATGCTGAGAATGGCCTCCATGGTTATGATGGTTGTGTCCTCCAAACTTGTTGTGGCCTGATCCACCATATCCAGAGAATGATGCGGGACGGGGCTTCTGATGAGCTCCAGAGTGAAACTTTCCCTGACCGTACTTCCTCTTGCGATTCTCCATTATCTGATGCTTTCCTTCAAGAATGATAGGCTTGCCCACCATCTCTTGATAATTAGAAAAAGTTTCCACCGTCAGCTGAATTCCAAGCTCATCATTTAGTCCCTCCAGAAACTTCTCTTGTTTAGCGGCATCTGAGGCCACATCTCCTGGAGCATAACGGGACAGCTTTTTGAACTCCTCCACATATTATGCCACTGAACGGCCTCCTTGGCGTAAGTTGCAGAATTCCCTCTTCTTGAGAGTCATAGCTCCAGCTAAAACATGAGCCGTGCGGAAAGCCTGCTGGAACTGATCCCAAGTCACATTAGCCATGGGGTATGTGGTGGTATAGTTATCCCACCATGCGACTGCAGGTCCATCCAGCTGGTGCGAGGCGAACCTCACTTTCTCCCCATCAGTGCATCCAGCGGGTGTAAGCTTCCTTCCCATATTACGAAGCCAATCATCAGCCACAATCGGCTCTGGGATGCTTGAGAACAATGGTGGGTTCAATCTCAGGAAATGGCTGATACTATCCACCGGAGGCGGTGGTGGTGGAGGTGGTGGTGCATTGTTGTTGTTGGTGTTCATGTTCTGCATCAGAAGCTGCATCAACTGGTTTTGGGTCTGAAGCAACTGCTCTAGTCCGGGGATTCCACTCCCTGATCCACTTCCGGAAGGGTCTCTTCTTGGTGGCATTTGTTGGGTTAGAATAGATGAGATATAGAGGGAGAAAAGGGCCTAAGGGGAAAACAATACCCATATGCAAAAATAATAACAAAGTTTCAATTCAATTCACCCAAATCAAGTTTCAAACAAGCAACCTAAGATAATCCATGTCACAAAGTCGACATGGTAACTAAAAAAAGGATAGATCGAAACTCTACTCGAGTAACTAAGGATAATCATCTATGATGGTGGTCTGTAACTAATTTGAGTCGGTAGAAGACTCGCTCATCTCAACGTCATGTGACCCCTCATAATCCTTATCCTGGCTGACGAAATCTCCATCAGAGTTGTCGTCCCGGATGTTTTCTCCATGGTCAAGCTTCTCTTCGGCTTCTTCCAGCAGGAGCTTCACTTCTTCATGCTTCTTCAGTAGCGTGTTGATTTCATCCTCGTACCCTTCACGAGTTTCCTTGAGTTCCTCCTCCAGCTCCTCTTGGCGGATGGCCAGCTTCCTGGAGGTCTTCATGCCACGGTGCATCACCTTCTCCAAGCTGCGGATGTGCTCCTCCAGGTCTTGGATATTGGATGATATAGTGTCGTCCTCAACGGTGCGCACAATCTCTCCATGGTGATCCCGACGTCCACACGCCATGAAGGTGGTTCCCTTGAGATCCTCTTTGTATTCCTCGCGGATGCGTCCGAGGGAGGTGTGTGCTGCGATGCTCTGGCCAAAACTCCAAGTTGGTGCCTCCAAGAAGAAGTCAATAGGCTTGATGTTCTTCCCGATGGTGCGTCCTGGAATGTGGACGTTGATCCTTCGGCATCTATCTTCTGGCGTCGAGGTCTTGTGGGTTCCAGTAAAACTGGGCAGGCCGATATTTAGGTACTTGGTGATCTTCGTCAGGCGTCGCCCAAAAGGCATGGTCTCATCGGGCAGGGTGAACCGGGTCATGGCAGTCGACATCTATATTTAAAAAAAATGTTAGATTTGAATAGACAAGGATACGAGAACAACGAAAAGTAGAAGGTTTGCAAAATAAAATTTTGTCCTATGGCTTTTCCATTTCTAAGGTCACGTCCTACAGTCAACATGTGCTCTAATGCCATCTTGTAATGACCCGATCCCGAATAGGACCAAAGTCTCTGTGATCTATGCTAGTCCCTGAATCAACTTACTGGCACACAAAGTACTCGATGAATAACAGAATAAATCACATGTCTTTTATTACATCGGAGAGTTCAAAATAAAGAAAATTTATTAGAATAGTATGGCTTAAGGCCATCAAAAACTGCGGAAGCAATAGTAGTAGTAGTGGTCCATCCGACTCCACGGCAAAACGTTGAGTATAGGACAATAACCTATTCGCACCTTAATCACAGTCAGATTAATATGCAACAATCGTACAGCCCAAATAGGGTCAGTACTTTGAATGTACGACAAGTCATACCAAGGAGAAGCAAATAAAGTCCTACAATACATGCATTTTGCTGGTGGAGCTTCTACGTTTCAATTTGCATAAAGCTAAATTTTTCCCTATAGAATAAGTGTTCCTAAAAATAATTTCAGCAAGAATAAGCACAAGACAACCCATGGTAATTATACCCAAAATGATTAATTAAAGATGATGAGATTTTCTCAAAATTACCATAACTAAACGCTCAAATTTTCCAATACCGGGGACTCGGCTAATCGATTAGATTTATACGCTCTGCAGAGGTTTGTGCACTTTTCCCCACAAGACTCAACCACCTCCATTGGTATGTGCCACACTACACGTTGTATGGAAACAGGAAGGTCGAGACATGGTCTTTTAGAAGAGTGTCCCTTACTCTGGTGGTGCCCATCCCACCTGCCAACACTAGGTTCGTAGCACCACCTAGCAAGAGTCATTACTACTAAGTAACCAAGCCAGAGCCCATAATAGCTTGTGGCTGCACACGTAAGCTTCCTGCAAATGATAATATGATAAAATCTCTTTAAGCCTGGGTGGCTTTCCGCAGTGATCCCTGGCCATCTCCAAGTCACTTAGGCATCTCCACTGGTTCCTCCAGGGTGCCTCCAACCAATCCACCCAGGTAGTTCATTGAGTTTAACTTGGTCCTGATTTACTACAAAGTCACTCATCTCATCGTGAATTCACTCCCCAATCCACGTCTACAATAGCAAAGCACTACAATTTCCTACACGATGATGACAAGTTTAACCTACCACAAATTAAACTACTGGGTTTGCGTGAAAGTAAATTTCTACTTATGCATTCTAAAAAAGGGGTACTACATCCAATAAAACATAGGTAAAGGGGAAAATGATCAAAGGTAGACTTGCCTGGCTGCTGCTGGTCAAACTCTAAGGACTATAAATATTCTACTTCGCACTCGGGACAATCTATCGCAAACAAACAAGTGCATCAATTCAAAACATAATACAAAAGAAAACGAAAACAATGTTTCGACAAACTTTGAAAAGAAAGAATGAAAAAGGTTTTTTAAAACAGAACGAAATTTCGTGTAAAACTTGTTGATGCAAGTCCTAAGTGATAGGGATAATTTAGGGTTTCGATTTGCAAAAAGAATCGGTCAAAACCGAGTTACGGTTATAAAGTTATGGCCAAACGAAGTTTGAATTTAAATATGTCCAAACTAATATTTTAAAATTCCAAAAATTTAAAAATAGGTTTGCACGCGATAGAGGGATGAAAAACTTAAACGTGGGATTTGGTTTCGTTTAAAACTAATAAACGAGTAAAAAGATATAGCTAAAATAAGACTAGGGGCTAAACTGCTAAAACATAAAATTAAATAATTAGATAAAAGTCCCTGGCTATCGTGTGAGCAGGGGGCTAAAATTCTAATCTAGTGAACGTTCTAAAAATAAAAAAAATGGTTTTTTTCCAAAACTTTTTTTTCCTAAGCCATCTTCTTCTATAGAGAAGAACGCACGTACTCGCGGTTGGCCGGCGGCGGCTTCTCCGTGGGGGCGGCGAGGAAGATGTCGGGGAGGGGCGGCTCGGCGTGGGGAGGCGCGGGGTGGTGGCGGCGGTCTCCGACGACGTCGGGAAGGGCTGGGGCGAGGCGGTGCTCCAGCGAACTCCGGCGGGCGCGCGACTCCGGGGAGAGCTCTACAGAGCACGAAAAAGAGCAAGACGATGTCTAAGAGATGCGCAACGACAAGGGCGACCAATTTCCAGAGTTTGGGGTCTAGAGATGGCTTACCTGCGACGTGATCGACGCCGAGGCGGAGCTCGACCGGCGAACTTCGGCGAGCAAATTCGCGAGCTACGGTGCGGCTTTTGGCTAGATTTTTGGGGGCTTTGGACGAGTGGGAGGAGAGGCACGCAGGGGTGGTTTATAAAGGAGGAGGGGGTGTCAAGATGCGTGCTCCCGGCGACGAAATCCGGCAAGTGTGGAAACTTGGGCGAGGTCTTTAATGGCGGATTAATGGGGGCTTTAATGGAGGTGCGGGACACGCGGGGAAGGAAGGAAGGAAGGGGTGGAGGGCTTGGCGGCTGGGCCGGCCTGGCGGCCGATTTTTTTTGTTTTTTTTAGAAATAATATACCGCAAAAAAATACTTAGTAAATTTTTAAAATCTTAGAAATATATAAGGAAAATGTTATAAATTTTTCCTTGCCAAAAAAAATACTACAGAAAATCTATTTCAAAATAAGTTTAATAAAACTCTAATAAAACCTCAACTAAATTTTTATAAAGCCTAGGATAAATATTCCTAGCTCACTGTGATTTTATAAAATATGAAAATTTATTTATAAAGTCATTTTGGACAATTAATAAATTCCAAAAGGAATTTTAGGATTTATTAAATTCCTGAAATGCTTTATTAAAATAAAATAAAATGCTCCAATATTTTCTTAACCCTTTTATGTTGAAGAAGTCATGTTATCTTCTCTCTTGATTTTTTTATTGGGTTAAAATAAATTGGAAAGAAAATCCAAAAGATCCAATATGCAATGGGAACAAAATGATATGCACAAATTATTCTATTAACATCCAAATTTTACAAAAAATGGGATGTTACAAACATGAGCGGTCTCAAGCTTACGCTCGAGGGAACGAAGCCAATCATCGACATCAAGGGGCTCGGAAGGACATTGGAAAACTGGTGGGTTGAGGAGAATGAAGTCCTGGATGGTAACAACACTATGATGCTGACGAGAAGTGTTCTACTCAATACGCTCGAGAAGACGTGTCTGATCACGATGATTCTGCTCAGCCTCCATCATGATTTCTGCCGTTGAGGTTGGTGGTGGAGGTTCTTCACCATCTATGTTACCGGAACTGGGATCAACACCTTGATTTGCACCTGAAATTCTGTGTGATAAGAATCAACAATCAGAATAGGATTTAGGAAACAATTCTATGCTAAGATAAAAGACTATAATGCAAAGGCATCAAAGTCACAAACGGACAGCATAACGACTGCACCGGGATGGAAAATGAGACAACCAGCAAGATAAAAGACATCACTTCCAAAGAAGCACTATGGAATGATGACTCTGGAAGACAACAACACTCCTACATCTACAAAGAAGCAATCAGCGAGATGTTCTAGTAAGACATAGATGAGCCTAGTCCTATCTTCCCGTAGAACAAGATGAGGGTGACTTAGAACTCAGATCGATGAGGGTAAGGAGAAAAAGAAGTCTTACGTTGTTCCCTTATACCCAAAGTAGCTATATAACTATAGAATGCTAGACTCGACATCGGCCAAGGGTTTAATAATCCTACAGACAGTCCTGCTCTGATACCAAGTCTGTCGGGACCCGGGGTTTGCGTATGTAATTCCAGTCACAACTCAACCATATGGAGAGCCGAGAATCGTACCCACTTGTCTAAGAAGACAAGGCCAAGCACAGAACACTCTCGGAAAGCATCGTACGTGAGGGGCATCCCATCCAGGCCGGATGATCAACTGAGATGGGTCCTCATCGTCTGCTCACAAGTCCAAATGATTATGGGTGGTGAAATCCCATACTCATAGACAAGTCGCCTCAACCATATTCTCGATTGAATTATAACACTTACATAAACAGACTCCAGCCCGATCAGCTAGTCGGGATCTCGGGCGGGCTCAATCATACAACAAAGTGTGCCACGTGACAGAGTCACGAGCAATCGCATCGCAATGCCCCAAGCTGCACACATCTAAGGGCCACTTGGTGTATAACAGACTGTCGGCAAGAACACAACTAAGCTATCGAACCCCACACTAAGACATGCACGTTATAATCATACACGCAACATACATGTCCAGTGTAAACAGCAGGTAATCACAACATGAACTCTACAAACTCATAGTCTTTATAACTTCTTCTAAACAGAGCAGACATAGTAGTTGTATTACAAGCAGAGATCACATGTCTGTGATCCAACATTACATCAAACATCAACGGAAGCAAATTATGTCTTAGTAAAGACAAGGTTAACAAATGGCTTAAGAAGCCTGAAAGAAAATACAACGACCCTCCAAAGGGCACACGCTGCTGTCTGGAACTATACGACTTGGTCTACGTGGATACTTCCTCGACTCCACCACGAGGAAGCACGCCATAGAACTCACACTTATCTTGGCAAGTTTTAAGAGTAACCTTTGAAGTTGTCTATGATCATGTAAAGGTCTCCAAGTAGTCCATAACCGCGGACACGGCTATTCGAATAGTTCATTAACCCTGTAGGGGTGTACTGCTACACACACGCCTCATCAGTTACCGCCTAGGAATGGACCCTTCAAGTGAGTACCGGCGAGGATGCTGCCACGACACTTCACTCACGGCACCATCTCCAGTCCTAGGGAGTCGCCTATTTGAGTTGGGACCACGATCGGAATCCGGTCGATTTTTCCGATGCGGACTCAAACGTTGTGTGACCGCCATCAAGCTCAACTCGATCATGATCACTTGATTCAACGTTCCCACAACCTACGCCAACCACTTACCTTGGTTCCACCTGCTTGATATCGTTAAAGGGCGAACTACTTGCGACTCCTGGACAGGTCCGGGGTGAGGTACTAGGCCGAGAGGGGTCAGTGAGCCCAATGTGTGGTCGTACTCTTAGTCTTGGATAACAACACAAGAACTCGGCCTTAGGGCAGTGTTCAACGAGACAACCCACTGTGTACTCCTACACAACCTCTCATCGTTCACCTTGTTTAGGTCAATTCACCAACACGATACCACCATCATTCACATGATCACTACCATCCCGACTCACATCAAAGTAGCCTCAGGTAACAACTCTAAGCATGCAATAAGCTGTAACAGTTGCAGGGGCCACATGATAACAACCAACTCCTACATCTGCTAGGATTGTGGTTTGCTTACTACTGTGACAAAATGATAGGTCATGCAAAGGAATGGGTTCAACTAGCGGTAGAACGTATCATGGTGACATCCTAAACATGCATAAGTGAGAATGAGAGGGAACTGGGATTTTATCGACATGATCAAGGAGGGGGTGCATGCCTTGCTGACGATCATGAGGTACTGTACTTCTGACGTGAGGTTGAACTCGTCTCCGAGATCAACTCCTACCGAGAAGAATCAATCACCAAAGCACTGAAAGTAATGCACATTCAACATAGTAAAATGCACAATCAATATGCAAAACATAGGATGGCAAGGTGCTGAGGTGACCTATGTTTAAATTGCAACATGTTAATTGAAGTTGATTTGAAAAGTAAATTCAAATTCAAACTCCAAATGTATTCAAATTGGTCCAAGTTGCAGTTGCTAAAGTTTGTTCATTGTTAACCATGTGATCATGTATGTGAAATGCTTCTGAAGTGTAGGTGATCATATTAGCATTGCTTTGGTTGAAGTGGTAAAGCATTTGAATTCAATTTGAAATAATTCCAATTAAACCAAATAGAAAAAGCTATTGGTCCTATTTTAAGATCAACTCCAACATAGTTGAAAGTTGGTTATTTGGATAGAGAAATTTATCCTGATCATTTTTCATATATTACACTTTGAATTTGGACTTATATATTAAAAGATATTAATATTTGAAGTTTGGGGTATTTTCTGTAATTTACTGATTAAATAAATTAATTTCCTTTTATTGCGTCATCATTTGGTCATGCTGACGCAGGGGCTGGCCTGACAGGGGGGTCCCACTTGTCAGCCTCTGTGGGTTAAATAACTCTCTGTTTAATTAACCTTTGATTATCTTATGGCCTAGGGCCCACTGTCAGCGAGAGGAGGGGGGGGGTTAGGAGCTGGGTTAGGGGGCTAATGGCGACGACTTGACGCCGGCGGCTCTGGCCACTGCGGTGCCTCGCCGGAGTTGGCTCCCGGCCACGGGAGGGGCAAAGGAGGGCACCAGGGGGTGCCTCTCGCTCGTGCGCTTCTCCCAGTGTGCACGAGGGGCTCGGGGGGGGGGGGCACCAGGGCCACGACTGCGACTAGCCCGCGGCGGCCGGAGCCACTAGCTGGGAGGGGAACGACGAAGAGGCTACGGGGAGGAGCGCAGGGAGCGGGAGAAGGGAGAGCGGCTCACGGATGAGTCGACGGTGAGCTCGGGGTGGCCGAGGAGTAGCTGGCGATGGCGAATTCGTTGCCGGATTCCGCGGTGGCCGTGTGGACCACAACGGTGTGCTCCGGCTGGGGCTCGGGTGGCCGCGGGAAAATGGCGAGGGGGCGCGAGGAAGAACCAGAGAGAGGGGGAGAAGAGGCGGGGCGTCCTCAGGTGTCCAGCGGCGAGGAGAAGGAGGCAGGGGGCGCGCCACGGTGAAGCACGAGGTGGCCATGGCCACGGCATGCGCGGCACGTAGCCGTGTGCCTGCCTGGCGCCCCGAAGAAGACGAGGCTTCCCCTGGGCTTGGCCACCTCGGCTAGGTGGGCCGCAAGTAGGTGGGCTTTTTCCCTTTTTCTTTTATTTTTCTTTCATTTCTTTTTCTGTATAATTTGTTTGCCCTAAAAATAAATACTAGGGCATTTTATAAAAACTCCCAATTATTTTATAAAACCTAGGTGACTTATTATTAGTCAACCCCAAGGTTTGGGAATTTTTGAAATTCAAATTATTTGAATTTCAATTCAATAAGGCAATTGATTTAATTTCCAAGCTACTTTTGGAATTTTGAAAAATCAATGAGCATGGGATTAATCCCAAATTACTTTTAAAATGATCCCACTCATTTTTAGGATTTTTCAACATATCCAAAAGAATTTTGGAATGATTTATTTATGGCCTTTTATTTAATTATGTTGGGGCTTTTCTTTTCCCCATTTCCTTTTCTTTTGCAATTTTTTTCAAGATGCAAAAATTCAACTTAGCTAAGCGCAAACCTAGGGTAGGGTCACACTCGAGATCCTAGAGTTTTGAAGGGGGTAAGGCAAGAGTAAAACACTTACGGCACTTGTCCTGACCAGAGCAAGGGTAAGGAGTAAAAAGATTCCTACTCTCCGATAACTAACTTAGTAACAACAAAATAGTTTTTGTCTAGACTCGACTTCGGCCAGAGAGGGGATCCTACGGTCGGTAAGGCTCTGATACCAAGTTGTAAGGCCTGATATGCGATACTGTTCCAGATCTAGATGTTTCCATCCAGATCCGGGGACGAAGCACATATCGGTCCCACCGCGACATATGATGAAGTCATATGCCCTGGATTTCCAACATGATATCACAACATTATAGATACAAGGATACAACATCTCATACAATCGGCATACAACTGCCTCAAATACAATACAACAGTGGAAGGTACATGTCTGAGTACAGACTACAATCAAATGCCTAGTGGCAAGGAGAAAAACATCGATCCCATAACCACACGGGTCCAGGCCCTCCGCCGGGATCCTCCTAACTAGTCGTCGTCGAGTCTCCACGTGTAACGTCGATCACCATACCTGTTGTCGATCAAGAACCCTGAAAAGAGTTTGGGGGTAGTATCTTGAGTACAGAGGTACTCATCATCCAACTGTAGTGGTCATCTGACCCAGCAAGGACTTCATCACTCGTCATTATAGGACAACTAGTAGTTTATGGTAAGGAAGGGGTAAGTGGTGAGGTTGCTGCCGCACTAGCATTTATGAAGTGGCTAACGATCTAGAGAGTAAGATAATAAGCCAAGCATTCGATGAGGAATCGCCTCCAACAAGTCTGCTATCCACCTACATACGCAAACATAACACCTTTCCTATCCTTGTCCTCCTCTTCGCATCCCAACGAAGAAGAAGCAGTCAAGGCACACACACGTGTACTTTTTTGCTGTTGTTAACCAACCTAAAATATGGTTTAGGACAGAACAGTACCAAATGTTTTAATCATCGTGCGGCACTTAGTGTTATGCCATGTTTAGGTTGTGCCTTACTTAAATTGACTAGCATAGATAGTTTACTTAAATTGTTTAGTGTGTGTGCCATGTTTATAAAAATAGCATAAACACAAAGTACACGAAAAATTAATCAAGTTACATATAAGGCACACTCCAAACAGAGTTACGGTTAAAAAGATATAAGCAAAACAAGTTACGGGCACAATCTGCCAACATCACGAAGCACACTTTAGAGCAATGCATAAACAGGATAATCAATGCAAACATGCTCACAAATGATATGGAACTAAAGTAGACATGACAGAGAAGGCATGGCAAAAATAATCATGCAAAAAGGCATCATAGATCAAAAGATATTAAGCATGCAACATGGCATCGGAACGTTACAGATTTAGAGAAAAACTGAGGTGGCTGTCAAAAACAGCGGGATAGCAGTTTTGGAGTTAAAAAAACTATATTACTAGCAAGCATATGATGAAAATGCAATACATATAATGAAAGTAGACATGATGCTTAACAATATGCAATTGGAATCACTCAATTCCGATAAACGGTTGCGAAGCAATCGTCACCCGAAGTTGCAACAAAATAACAACAGCAGCACATAACAACAATTAGTAGCAGTTTAACGGCCTGATGCCCACTTCAACACAAAATTAAATTATCTAGACGGCCTCAAACGGAAAAACTTTCTACATACGAACGCTAGAGCACGCAAAACTAAGCAATTCATATTTTGGGCGCAACGTGATTCGGGTTACGGTTTGATCGCAATTATCGTCGCAAATTTGATACAACAACAATTCCAGGGACTTAGCAGAGAAAAAAAGAAATAGCTAAAAAGGAAAAAAACAAATAAGAAAAAAAAAGAGAGCCTCACCCAAATGGGCTCGGCCCATGGAGGCAGAGGCTGGCGCGCTGGGCTGGGAGGCCTGGGCCTTGGAGCTGGGCTGGCCGGCCTGCCACGAGCGGAGGCGGTTGGATCGGGGTGCCGCCCGATCCCGTCGGGTGCCGGCGGCGACGGCAGCTCTCCTGCGGGCGGCGAGCGGCGTGGGTCATGGCGCGGTGGCAGGCAGGGCGGAGGAGGAGGCCTGCGGAGGGGTGCGCAGTGGCCTGAGGACGCCAGCGGCGACGTGGGTGACGTGGGAGGCGGAGGCTCGAGTTTCCAGTGGGCGTCAATGGAGGCACCTCATGGGCAAAGCGAAGAGAGGGAAGTTAGAGGGAGAAGAGAGGAAGAGGGAGAGGAGGAGGAGGACCTGCGGGCGCGGGGGCGGCCCGGCTGCCGGCGGGCGGCGGCTCGCCGGCCGGAGGAGGCGGCGACGGTCTCGGTTTGACGTCGAGGTGGCTCGGGCGGTGTCCATGGGAGGAGCTCGGGCTGGGGAGCTGGTTACGCGATCTGGACCGTTGGATCTCAGATCTGACGGTCCAGATCAGTGGGAGAGCTACGGTTTCGGAAATTTGGAGGCAATTGGGTAGATCTGAGTTTAGTGAGGGGGGTGGCTGCAATTTTTGGCTAGGGAAACCCTAGAAAGGGGTGGGAGTGTGGTGGTATTTATATAGCCCCGGTGGCTGGCAGTTTGCAAAAACATCACCGTTTTTTCTCTCGCCCGCACGGTGCTCACGTTTCTGACCGCCGGGGGTCCGCAGTACCTCCGATTCGGGTAAAACTTCGAACTGTGCGATCAGCGCGTCGAGCTGGCGGCGTTCACCTCGCGTTGGAACCGTTCCGAGAACACTTTTCGGCGCGCTATAAGAATAAACCATTTAATTATTAAACGGGGATTTTCGTTCCGTTGGCTGCGGCTGGTTTCGTGCGGTTTTCGCGACGGTGATCAGGCGAAACCCGGTGTCGCAAAGGTCGAGTGTCAGGGTGGCAAGGGTCGGTCTCCGTCCGGTATGAGATAAGAGGGGGGAAAATAATCGCCGATCGATAAATCGGGGATGCAAACACCGCAAACAAATCAGACAATCAAACAATTCACGCCGAAAACAAATTTTTTAATTTTTGTGAAAACTGGGCTGTTACAGAAGTGGGATTTTATCGACATGATCAATGGGGGTTTGCTTGCCTTGCTGACGAGGTTCAGTATTGGGGTCTTCAACGAAGGGGGCAGCCTCCTGTTCCGGGTCCACCTCTACTCAACAAACAAATAAGCAAGGGAGCACAATAAGTACAAAGCACAATCACATGGTTGAAGTTGAAACTTGATGTATGTTCCACTGATGTGTGAGGGGATTCCATTTAAATGAAGTATATTGCAAGTGAATTGCAAATTCAAATCAAATTTGAATTTAAAAGGAATTCATATGCATTGTTCTCTCTGTTCACCCAAGTAAATTTAGTCAAACATGAAAACAGATTGCATATTAAGAATCCTTGAATTTTTCTGATATATTTAGACATATTATTTGCTACATTTGGATTTAGGATGAATTTTCTATGAGTTTCCATAGTTTCACATATTTTCTGCCAATTTCTGAATTTGTTTTAATTAGAAAAGCACTTAATGCGTCACAGTGAGGTCAGCATAACGTCAGGGGGCCACGGACAAGGGAGACGCACTTCACATGAAATGTGATCATGCCCATTTATGAGATTTTTCAAAAAGTTGAAAGCTTTTTGGAAAAAGATTTTTGTCTGCCTTTTATTAAAAATTATTTTGAGGCTTTTTGCTTCCCCATTTCTTTTCTTTTTGCAAAATTTTTCATGATGCAAAAAAAATGCTAGCTTGGAAAAGCACGAACCTAAATTAGGGTTCTGACACATACTAAGCAGGGGCTGAGCAACGAGCAATAGTAACATAGTAGTACAAGGTTTTCTTGGAGGGGACATGGCTGTATCGGTTTGAAAGAGGCTGTAAACATGTGGTAGGATCAAACATCGAACCTATCCTAGACTAGCATGCAAACCGCTGGTTATAATAGAATGGATCATAAGTAATGTATAGTCCTTGCCTGTTGATAAGTCGGGTTCCGAAGGAGTAGTTGATCGCAAGCTCGCATCGTCTCCGAGAGGTACCCTCGGAAGCACACACGAAGGAAACACTGGAAAAGGCAAATGATGAGCAGGCATCTATTACTACGAAGCAATCACGAGCAAGCAACAACAAGAAGGCAACACGAGACAAGGCACGGTATCGCATCTATCGTCGAGAGAGGTTACAAACATGTTAAGTGGAGTATTCGTTACACTCAACGAATCCGCACATTTATCATCGGTTCAAGTTGTTTAGCTACACAACATGAACAAAGGTTGTTAATATGGCATCTCACTCAACCATGGCATATCTCACAATCATGGCAAGAGTTTAAGCATAAAGTAACTATCTATGCTAGTCAATTTAAGTGAGGCAAAAATCTAAACATGGCAGCTATTACGGACCCCACGATAATTTGTTGCATTTGGTACTGTTCTATCCTAAAAGTAATTTTATTATTTTGATTAGCAGGCAAGAGAAACATAATCATAATCTACACACAATTCTAGTCAAGTTACATATAAGGAAAATTTGAAACGGAGCAACGGTTGAAAAGATACAGGCATCATAATATTGCATATTATTCTGGCAATAAAAAAATACACACAAAAAACTAAAAGAGACCGTGGGCCGAATATGCCCCCTACTGGCCTAAACAGAGAGAGCGTCCTATATCAACAAGCCACAACCGGGCCGGCCCAACAGCAACAAGGAAAAAAAGATAGGGAAATCATCAGCTTTTCTGGGCCGAGGCCCAAACGGCGGGGGCACGGGGTAGCTATTGTTCGCCCGGGGCTCTACGGAGCGTCAGGCCGAGGCGAAGCAGGCCGGGGTGGCTAGGCCGCTGGCGCCGACTGGGCTGGGGAAGTAGGCGCGCTGGTGGGATGCTAACGCCACGTCGCCCACGTGGGCGCTGCGTCGCTGGATCGGGATGACCGTCATCCTCCTCCCGACGAGAGAAACGGCGGCGGCTGTGGCTGCTCCGGCGAGCACGGTGCGGCGGGTCTGGGCGATGAGGGAGCCCGAAATGGAGCGCAGCGGGGCGGATCCGGCGGCTCTACGCCGGATCTGGCCGGAGGAGGCTCTGGGGCGGCGGGTGGCGAGCTTCGTCTCGACCATGGCAGTGCTCGACCTCACACACAAATACACACAGAGAGAAAGAGAGAGAGGGTTAGGGAGAGAAGGGGAGAGGAGAAAGCAGGGAGAGGAAAGGGAGCGCGGGTCATGGACCTCACTGGAGGAGGCGCGGCCGCTCGCCGGCACACGGTGCGGCGGCCCGGCGGGGCTCGAATCCCCCGTGCTGGCCATTGGGGGCGATGTGGCTCAGATCTGGGGGAGGCTAGGGTTTCGAGGTGGAGGGGCATTTAGGGGCAGATTTGGGAAAAAATGGAGGGGGTGCCTGCAAAATTTAGGCTAGGTAAACCCTAGATAGGGGTGGGAGAGTGGTGGTCTTTTTATAGGTGGCCTGGCTGGCAAGTTTACGCAAACACCCTCGGGTTTTCTCCCTCGCGCCCGGTACTGCACGTTTCTGACCGCCAGGAGTGCATACGACCTCCGATCCGGACGAAATCTTGAACCACTCGCTCAGCGCGTCGAGCCCATCAGTCGTACCTCACTTAGATACACTTCCAAGAATACTTTCTGGTGCCTAATAAATAATCCATTTAATTATTAAATGGGGTTTTTTGTTCCGATGGCGATGGCTGGTCTTGTGCGGGTTTTCGCGACGGTGTTCGGGTGAAACCCGCTGCCGCAAAGGTTGATTGTCAGGGTGGAAAGGGTCGGTCTCCGTATGGTACGAGATAAGAGGGGGAAAATATTCGCCGATAGATAAATCCGGGATGCAAACACCGCAAACAAAGTAGGAAATCAACCAATTCACACCGAAAACAAAATTTTTAATTTTGTGAAAATCTGGGCTGTTACACCATGGCCACCGCCAAACCCCTCATCGACATCTTATGACAAATGGTTCTTTTAGGATCTTGTTATTGCTTGTGTTACTATGATATCCCTACATACATTTATCTAAATATATATATGTCATTCCGCTAGATCACCAACCCACTACAGTCGCGTTATTGCCCAGCCTGGTTTTGCCCTCACTCCACATGTCGGAAGTCTGACATCAGCCCCGGACGGTCCGAAAAAGCCGGAAAATACCCCATTTTTCTACTGATGTCCTACCCCCATTTTCGGACAATCTGTCTTTGTGTCTGGACGATCCGGGCCAAATCCGAACCGTCCGACATCTTGTCCGATCGTCCGACCCCTCGCGATAGCTATGCTCACCTGTTAACCGATGTCGGACGTCCGACCTCCCATCCGAATCGTCCAAACTTGGGTCGAATCGTCTGACTTAATTTCCGGTCGTTCGACCTGCCTAGCATATATATTCATTCCCCACTCACGGCCCGAACCCTAATCATCACTTGGGCAGTTTTCTCTCGCCCCCTGCCCCCGTGTGTCGCCGCCGCACCCCTCGCCACCCATCCCTGGCCGACTGCTTCTCAAGTGAGTTCCTCCCTATCATCCCCGGATTCCCCTCCTCCCGATCTACATTTTGACCAAACCAATCTTTCTTTGGGCCAGATTTCTTCTCGGAGGAGGGCCTGTATGTGCATCTTGGATCTGTGAGCCATGCCTCCTAAGGGAACTCGAGTTGTGAGTCTTATGTCCTATTTTCGTGGTTCTCTTCCCCATATGCGTTCCGTGTTGATTTGTGTTTTGTCATGGTTAAGACTATCTTCAAGTACGGTTGGTTTCCACGGTTCCTCCCAATGGATGTGTAATATCCTTTTATTTTCTGATGTCCGACTCTGTATTCAATCGTCCAGAGGCTATCCCGTGTCTATACCCTACCTTGAGACACTCTTACTAGTGCACTATTCCTTGTGTCTCACTATAGTTCCTCAATACCATGCACAGACACCCGCCGCCAGGGATCTGCCGACTTTCAGGAGGACCAGCTTTCTCATCGCCGCCTTCGCCGCGGTGATGAGGCGGGCAGTATTTATATTAACTACGTTGGCCTCGACGATTACTACAACAAAGATCTTGACTATGAAGAGCTGGTGCCCAGACGACCCAAGCCTGGCACCCGGAGGAAGAATTTTGCTAACAGGCAGAGAGAGGACCCTGCCTCACCACCTGCTCCTCGTCATGCACCACCTGCATGGAAGGAACCACTTCAGGGCGTAGCCATCTCAGTGTTGCCTCCTCAAAGACGTGGATCTGCTCTGATTGATTTCTACCACATGGATTCCAAAGCCTACTCCAAGTTGTTGAGTGAGGAGAATCGATTTCATCTGGCTGCCAATGCTATGGATCCTCGCTTCCACACCCTTGTGCAGCAACACATCTTTGCGACTCTCTGCCTGGATGTCAATGCCACGACCCCTCAGAAGTTCATCAACATGAACTACTTCGAGCGCAGACCTACTGCGTTTGGTGACCTCTTGTGTCTCATTGGTGCCATGGGTCTTCTCCAAGCACTAACTCTCAAGTGTGACTTGAACCATCATGCTTTTCTATAGTTTTATGACACATGTTTCTTTGGTGGTGATGACACACTCACTTGGCGGACTCACCACCAGACTTATATGATTACCTATGATCAGTGGTGTCAGGCTCTAGGGATGCCAGCTCATTCAGAGGGGCTCCATCAGACTCACCACTAGGCTTGCATGGGTTGTCTCATGCACACTGAGGATATGCCTCCGGGAACCAATGTGGATGCCAACAACTCATCCATCTTTCTGCCTCAGTACCAACAGTTGTATCTTTGTCTCCTCCATACCATTGTGCCCAAGCACGGAGACAAAGCCCTGGTGCGCTCCTTTGCTGTTGATCTCATGTTCTCTGCTAAGGATATGTACAACCGCTTCGAGACAGGCCTGACTCCTCCACCCATCGATGTGGTAGATTTCTTATGGCATGAGCTATGGCTGTTCTCCATCCAGAAGGTGGGCCATTCTCCTCTCATCCATATATCCAGCACCTTATTGACGCATTCGTCTCCAGGCCTATTAAGAAACCCGTCATACACAGTGAGTGGAAACCCAAGAAGGGGTCTTTCCTAGAGACTTGTGGGGCTCCTCCTCCCTCTACTACTGGTGCCTCCACCTCCGGTGCCCCGCCTAAACGTGCACCAAAGGTTGAGCCATTTCCGACTATTGCTCGGTTGTTGGGAAAATATCAGAAGGCTATATTCGACATGTGCAAGTCCAACGCCACTACCATCCACCAGCTTGAGACTCTTCATGTCTCACACGCCAATGATCTCAAGGCACGTCTTCGGACTCGCCCTGGCAGCCCTGTGAGTGATGACGAGGAGCGCCCACGCTCGCCTCAGCAACCGGACTATGGCTTCCCTACCGAGACGGAGTATGCTGACTTCTTCTCTAACGTGGTTGCTGATCACGATGACCAGGCGTAGTTCTTATTTGCGTTGTGTTCTCCCCATTTTTGTTACATGTTGCCAAAGGGGGAGAAACCTACTATCCTATCCTAGGTTTTTTTTCATTATCGCGTTGTAATCCAAACCTTAGTGGTGATTTATGCGGTGTGCTTTTATGTATTAAGACCTATGTATTATGTCCTTGGTGGTTCATGTATCAAACTATGTGATTTCGCTATCCTTACGTGCTAAATTGTGTCTTGTGCTATGACGAGTGTTATCTACGTTAGTATGTGTCATATCCTTGCATTTATTGTTTCATCTTGCACTTTTGGGTCTTAAAACCATTGTTGCTCTCCCACATAAATTTGTATGGTTTATATGATCATGGAGGAGGCTTCCTCTCATGTCAGTTGATAAAAATATTAAGATGCACATGTTGAGGGGGAGCCTCCCTCAAATAAATAAAATTTCTCTCCAAATCTTAAATGTGAATTTTTTTGAGAGTTATATGTTTATTGTCATCAACTACAAAAAAGGGGGAGATTGAAAGTGCAATCTTGCCCTTAAGAATATTTTATTGTTTGATGACAATATACATATAGGGGACCAAGGGCCAGTTCTTTTCCCTCCGCGATTCTCCAGAATTTGATTCTATAGAACTTTCCACCGAATCATCCCGCGGAATCAGTCGTCCAGTTATTTTCTTTGATTCTAGCCTCTGATTATTGTATGGATTGTGTGCTGGAATGTCTATAACACCCCTAGAATGAACTAAGTGTTGAATGTGTACTCAAAAGTGAGTTGCAAATAGGCTTTCTCTCGGGGAGGCCGGGGAAGGGACGCCGGAGCGGCCGACGGGGCGAACTTGCGGACGTGCCGGCCGCGACTGATGGGGCGGACGGGCGGAGGCGGATGGGGCGGACGGGCGAGGAGGACGGGCCGGACGCAGTCGATGGGGCGAACGGGGCGGAGGCGGCGGATGGGCCGGCCACGGAGGACGGGGCGGCGGTGGACCGGAGTTTCCTGGGGCGGCGCCGACCGCGGCTGATGGGGCGGCGCCGGAAGAGAGGGGGAGACGCGAAGGCGGCGGATCTGGCGACGCCGGACCGGAGTTGTCGGCTGGTGGAGGGGCAGCTCTAGCTGCTGCTGGCGGCGGTGGACTAGAGAGAGGAGTCAAGGGGGAGGAGAGAGGAGTCAAGGGCGCTGAGCTCTTTTCGTATGGGTGGAGGGGCAATTCGACCGTAAATACGGGTGTCCAATAGGGTAGTAGTTAAATGGCAACCATTTTCTTTTGCGGGCATCGCCGAAATCGCTGAAACATGGCAATTTTACATTGCACTTGTGATTCTAGCGATTCCAGTAGTGATTCCTCGGGCTGGATCGAGTTCTTTGTTGATTTTGATTCTCCCAGTAGCGATTCTTTAGAATTGAGGTAAAAGAACTGGCCCTAACTATGTTTGCTAAGTGATACACAGGAAATTGTTAGTCCTCTTGACATCACCCTGCAGGGATCATGTGCTGAACTTCAACCTCACTCAAGAATTCGACAAAACGATTGAAGATGATGCTAAGTCCTCTTTACTATTACTTCTTGAGTCAGAGGGATCCCCACACTATTAAGAGGGGATCATAAGGTTTAGTTCAAGTCTTGCTCAAGTCATAAGAACTATAAACATATAAAATAAACATCTCAACAATCCCTAGAAATCAATGTAGTGTACGAAATTTGATTTTACTCTCCTGTATAGGTCGAACTGTTCGGGTCACAGGTCGGACCATCCGGGCTTTTCCCGAACCGTCCGGGCTCTATCCTAGATCGTCCAAAAATCGGCACCTGAGTCCAGTGGGTTTTCTGTCTTTCTCGAACCATCCAGGATCCACGTCAAACCGTTCGGGCTAAGCCGGGCCTATCCGGACCGATCCCCGGATTGTCTGAAAATCGGCACCGGAGGTCAGTGGGGTTTTTCTCGCTTATCGGACCATCTGGGATGAGCCAAGGACCGTCCGACAAGGTCGTATCCATGGCCTCCTCTCGGTATGTTGGAAATAACCCTGTCGGACGTCCGAGCTCCAGGTCGGACCATCCGGGCTTGCCCCGGACCATCCGACTTAAAGCCCAGATCGTCCGACATACCTCTGGATGCACCAAACGACTAGATACTTGTGTGCCTATAAATAACCCCCACCCACTTAGGGTTAGGGTTCACCACTTCATTTAAAATACTCAATAACACCTAGTGCTCTGTCTCCCTCATCTCCGACACACAATCCAAAATCCCGGAGAGATTTGTGAGATATCGTGTCCGATCTTTCACCCTGTGATAGATATTTTCCTTCACCATCTTTCGACCAAAGAAAACCGTGATTTGAGAGAGTATTGAGATTTTCCCATTGATCTTGTTACTCTTGGAGGTTGGAGACTCCTAGGCGGGTAGGAGTTTTTTCGAGAGGAATTGACCATTGCGATTACCCCCGTTCAGTTTGCAATGGTTTGGTGACCACCTTTAAGGTCAACCGGTAGTGGTTGGGAATCTCCTTCGTGGTGATATCCAAAGGGAATAGAGTGAACCTTCGTGGCGTTGGTGTGCCTTCGTGGTTTCACCCACTCTCTCCAAACGGTGAGTAGCTTCCCTCCAAGGAAGTGAACATCAGGATACATCGTTTTCTTCGCGTCATTCGGTTATCCCAACTCTTTCCCCATTTACTTGCATTACTTTGTTGTTACCTTGTTGTTTATCCCTCACTTACTTCATTATATTGTGCTTGTTGTTTTACGTTATCCTCACTTGTTCATCCTTGCAATTGTTAGGCTCATCTTTATCTTCTGCACTACTGCCTAAAATTGATAAGTTGTGTTAAAATTTGTAATATAACATATTCACCCCCCTCTAGGTCCATGTTGATCCTTTCAGATACACACACACACAAATATTTTCATTGATGCAAAGCACAATTTTTTACTCACATCTCATGCATGCATCCACCTACCTAGCTAGCTAGTAATTGATTAAGAGAGATAGAGAGAGAGAAAGTATATACCTTTTGTTAAAATATCACAACTTGGGAGAAGCTTGCACTAGCTAGTGAGGGGAAGGAGACAAATGTGAGAAAGAGAGATAGCTAGATGCATTTATGGTGGGAAGCAATTGAGATGAGGATGAGAGAGATAGTTCATATGCATGGTGGTGGAGGAGGAGGAAGCAAAGAAGGATCAAAGAGAGAGATATTGCATTAATGGATATGGTGTGTAGTGCATTAATGGAGGTGGTGAAGTGCATTAATGGAGATGGAAAAGAGGTAGGAGAAGGAATGAGGAAGAAGCAAGTGAGGGAGAGAGAGGAGGGGGGGGGAGGGTTGGTGAAAAGGTGGCTGATGCGCATTAGCAGTAGCGCCTGTACCATGACCGCACTACTGCTATTGCGTTAGTAATAGCACCCCGCGCGGAAACACGCTGCTTCTATTTGCGGTCCTCTGGGTTAAGTTGGGTCCACTTTTGCAGCAGCGCGCCACATGTCAAGGCGCTACTTCTAACGCAACAGAAGTAGAGGGCTTTTCATGGAGGCACTACTACTACAACTTGTCGGCTGGGTATGGTGGGGACCACCTTTACAAGTAGCGGGTCTCAAAGGGAGGCGCTACTGCTAAAGGTGTAGTAGTAACAGGCCTCCAGAAGAGGCGCTACTGCTAATTAGCAGTAGCCCCCTTTTTTGCGGGCGCTACTATTAAGACTCTACCTATAAGCATTTTCCTAGTAGCGGATACATGATCGAGATCAGGGTTCCAGGGTAAGCATATTACAACACAACTCTAGACACAAAAGGATAAAACAGATATAATACAAGCCAGGGCTCACGAGGACCCGAATACAATTTTTTACAAGCCATAATATCTGAGTACAGACATAGGTAGTTAAGTTTTGCCTTAAGAAGGTGTCGGGACCTGGAATATGCATATGTAATTCTAGTCACAACTCAATCATATGGAGAGCCGAGAGCCATTACCACTTCTCTAAGAAGAAAAGTCCAAGTACGAGACACTCTCGGAAAGCTCGAACATGAGGGGCATCCCATCCAGGCCCGGATGATCAACTGAGATGGTTCATCATTGTCCGCTCACAAGTCTAAATGCTTATGGGTGGTCAAATCCCATACTCATAGACAAGTCGCATCAACCATATTATCGATTGAATTATAACACTTACATACACAGACTCCAGCCCGATCACTTAGTTGGGGTCTCGGGCGGGATTAATCATACAACAAAGTGTGCGCGCTCACAAGTCTTAGTGTTTATGGGTGGTGAAATGCCATACTCATAGACAAGTCGCCTCAACCATATTATTAATTGAATCATAATATTCACATAGGCAACTCTGGCCTGATTCACTTAGTCAGGGTCTCGGGCGGCCTCGATCGTACAACGAAGTGTGAAACGTAACGGAGTTAGGTGCAATCTCATTGCGATGCTCCAAGCTACGCACAACTAAGAGCCACCTGGCTGTAAGAAAGACCACCGACGAGAGCACAACTAAGCTATCGAACCCCACACTAAGACATTCATGTTATAATCATACACGCATCATACATATCTAGTGTAATCAGCAGGTACTCATCACATGAAATCTACAAAGTATGCATCTTTATTGACTTATGTATATAGTACACAAAGAGAATACATGACTGTCATCCTACATTACATTAAACAACAGAAAACAACTAAGGTCTAAGTACGGACAAGTTTAACAAATGGATTAGAGAAGCCTTATTCAATATACATGCCCTTCCACGAGGGACCAGACTGCTGTCTCGGACTACTCTAGCTTATTCAATGTCGAGCTCCAGGAAGAAGCCACCATCGGGGTCGGTGGTCTCATGTAAAAACAAAAATAAGAAAACCTGAGTACAAAGTCATACTCAGCAAGACTTACATCATATCTGTAATAATGATGCTCAAGTTTCAAGGCAAAGGGAGGTGGGGTTTCAATGCAGAAGTGTCATCTTTGATTGGCTAACCTGTACTACGATTACCAGAATGAGGTAAGGAGCGTACACGAGTCCAACTATCCAAGTCTCCCAAAACAATTCCCAGTATGGAACCTTCCTCAACTTCCCACGAGGAAGTAAACCATAGCACTCACACTTATCTGGGCAAGTTTTAAAGTAACCATTGAAGTTGTCTAATAATCAAGCGCATACAACCAAGTAGTCAATTACCGCGGATGCGGCTATTCAAATAGTTTTGTTAACCCTGCAGGGGTGTACTGCTACACACATGAAACTATCAGTTACCGCCGGGATCTCATCACCCTTCAAGCGGGCGTCGGCCAGGATAATCTCAACAACTTTTACCTCACAGCCAACTTGTAACAACCCGGTATTTTCACCCAAATTGAAAAAATTGTTTTTTGCTTTATTTTTTTGATTGCTACAATTGTTTGCAGTATTTTCTTCGCCGAATTATTAATCGGTGAATATTCTCCCCTCCTTATCGTATCGTATGCGGGACCGAACCTTTTTCCCAAACGGCACACGACCTTTGCGACACCGGGTTCACCAGAGCATCGTCGCAACTTTCGGCACGAGACCAACCATCGCCATCGGAACGCAAAACCCCATTTAATATTTAAATGGATTATTTTCTGGGGCTCCGGAAAATATTCTCGGAGCGGTGTCGAAGTGAGGTAGTACTGACGGGCTCGACGCGCTGAGCGCATGGTTCAATATTTCATCCAAATCGGAGGTCGTATGGACTCCCGGCGGTCAGAAACATGGAGTACCGGACGCGAGAGGGAAAACCCGAGGGTGTTTGCGTAAACCTGCCATTCAGGCCTGCCTATAGAAACACCACCACCCTCTCCTAGCCCTTCCTAGGGTTTCCCACTTCTAAAAATTTCAGCCACCCGCCTCACATAACTCAGATCTGGCCAAATAGTCCTCTCAATCCCGAAACCCTAGATCCAAGGCAATTCCAGCCCTTGGATCTGCAGATCAGTGGCCAAGAGAGTGCCACGTCACCCCGAAGGGATCTCCTCCCACCTCCAGCAGGATATAGCACCATCGGGCCCTGTAGGGCCCTCCGGATCCGCCGCGGCCCGGCCGAGCCCGATCTGGGCCGAGCCGCCGCCCGGCCGTGCCTCCGGCCGTCGTGCCGGCAGCCGCGCGTCGCTCGGCCTCCTCTCCTCCTCCCTCGCGCCTTCTCCCTCCACCTCTCAACCTCCCCTCTTCTCCCCCGTGCAGGAAGCGACCACCATGGCCGCCATGTCCGAGCTCAGCCGAGCTCGCTACGGTCGCTACCAACCTCACCGCGCCGCCCCTTCAGCCCGCAGGACGCCGGATCCGCACCGTGCCCTCCGGATCCGCCCCTCAACGCTCGTACCGAGGCCCTGTGTTGCCCCTCCGCCGCGCGCCTCGCTGGAGCGCCGCCCGCGCCGTCGGCCGCCAGTGGCCGAAGCCGCGTGGACGCCCTCGTGGGCCGCCAACCGCAGCCGGCTGGGCCGCAACCTCCAGACAGGTCGGCCTCGCCACCGATCCCGCGGCCCAATGGCCAGCCGCGCCTTGGGAGAGGAGCTGCTATCCTGCGCCCACAGCCGCCGCTTGGGCCTCGGCCTAGGGTGAGCCTTTTTTTTCCTTTGCCTCTGAGATTTTGGCTAAGTCTTTTCTGTATTTTCTGCTGTTGTATCCGTTTTGCGATGAGAATAGAGAGTGATCCGTAGCCCATATGAAGTTGCGCCCAAACTGAAAATTCTTGCTAATGATGTTCTCTAAATTTTTTTCTTTAGTGAGTTAATTTATTTGAGACCATCTAGTTGATGCAAATCTCTGTTGAAGTGGGCACCAGATTATTTACTGTTGTTGTTGTTATTTTATTCAAACTTTGGTCGATGATTGTGTCACATCAATGAGGCCTATGCATTTGATACTTTATTGTATGTGTTAAGAATCATGTGGAATACAACTAGATGCATCCCTTTGCCATGTTTGCCTGCTGTAGCTATTTCGTTTCTTGCTCCAAATTGGTGACCCTGTTAACATGTGTTGTTGTTTATATAAAGTTGTTACTTTTCTGCCTTATAGTTAGTGATCCATGCTTCATATGCATTAGCTCCAATGTAATTATTTGCTCCTTATTATATGTACTTTGATTCCATGCTCTTCTTTTCCAGTATATCTTTGTTTTACATATAATTATGAAGCTCCCACAGTGCAACCCTGCTGTTTGCCGTCACATGCCCTGATTTTCAGTAAGTCTCCAGACCAGTAGTATATTCTTGCATTTTGCATGGGTTACAATTACTCGTTGCTGATGATCATATACATGACACTTTGTTGTCCTGTCTTCCTTGTCATGTCTACTTCTGATCCACATCATTTTGGTTCATTTTTACATTCAGTAGCTAATTGTTTCATTGCTCTAAAGTACACTCCCTGGTATTGGCAGATTATGTTCATAACTTGCATTGCTTGTATCTTTTTTACCGTAACTCTGTTTCGGTTGTTCTTTACATGTAACTTGATTAGAATTTCATGTAATTTGTGTTTATGTTATTGTTTTCTTTTGTTAACTGAGACGTTCCAAATGTATCTATAATTTCTTATTGCTCCATGCATGTTTTGTGTGAATTTGCCATGTTTTGCTTGAACTTTCATACACTTTTGAGCATATTTGGACTAATCTATTAACCTAGTGCACCCAGCTGCAAGTTGTTGGTTTCTGCTGTTTTTGTATTTCAGGTTTTCCGGCCATTAAAAGTGCTCCAAAAAATCAGGAAAAATCAGATAAAAAATCAGCGACCCGGAAGCTTCCGGAATAACCAAGGCAGCGGAGGGGGGCCACGATCAGGAGACCAGGAGGGTCCCTGGCGCGGCCCCACCCTAGGCCGCGGCAGGAGGCTTCCTGGCTGCCTGGTGGGTCCCGTCGACATCTCTTTTCTGCGATCCCGCCTCTTTACCGCCGCCGCCACCGCTTCAAGATCGGGGCTGCCTGAAGAAGCTGCTCCGACACCCTGCCGGGAAAAGCGACCCCCTCCGGGAGACCATCCATAGCAATGGACACCTCCCGTAGGTACCGTGAGTAGTTTCCCTTGGACCATGGGTCCGTGACCAGTAGCTATGTGATCTATCTCTCCCCTCGTTGTGCCTCCACTTTCGAGACCTCGTGAGCTGCCTCACATGATCGAGGCACCTTTGTAATTTTCTGCCATTGCTATGCTAAGTTTGGTGGGATCTGATGGATTATGAGACTATGTTCAGATTGTGATGAGTAACTTTTCCGGTTGATTCAGGACTTCCCCAGTACTTGGGACTACTTCATAGGTCAACAGCCTTTTGTCAATAGCCAGTAATCAACAGAGGAGCCATGGACACCCATGTTGACTCCCGCACATACACAAAGAAACTTCGAGTGAACCATTATGTTTAGTGATGTATCATTCCCTTTGCTTCGCGGTATGTGATAAAGTTAGAGGAGAGAAGTTTGGGAACTATGTGTAACAACTTCTTGAAGACAAGCCTCTCATTATCCTCTTTGATCGTTTGTCCCTTTTCTTATTATGTATTATAGTATCCCCGTGACTAAATCACAAAGCGACTGGCCAGACTATAATGGATACCGTCATACCGAGTTGGCCTGAAGTAAATATCTCTTCATCGTGAAGGGGAAAATCCAAATCTTGAACTATCACACTTACTAGAGACACTATACGATGTACCCAGAACTTATTTTACTAGTTCCCAGTAACGGGAAGATTCATCTAAGAACCAAAGTACATCTTCCTGTGTGAACTAACTTGATACTCTCATGGTCCAAGGAATTACGTATATGATAACATTTCATGATATGACTTATAAGGTTGTGACGATATGATCTCTAAGTATATCATTCAATACTGGGGTCAGTTCAACATCATCATTCTGCTAAGAATATGTTCTCATTGCTAGTGACATCTGATACGTCCCAAACGTATCTATAATTTATGCTTGCTCCATGCATGTTTTGTGTGATATTGCTATGTTTTAGATACACTTTCATAAACTTTTGATCATATTTGGACTAACCTATTAAGTCAGTGCACCCCAGTGCCAGTTCCTGTTTTCTGCTGTTTTTCTATTTCAGGTTTCCCCCGTATTTAAAATTCTCCAAAAATTCTGGGAAAATCCAATAAAAATCAATTCTTCGGAAGCTTTCAGAGTCCCAAAGGGGGGTCGGAGGGGCCCACCAGGGCCCGAGGCGCCCTTCCGGCGCGGCCTGGAGTGGGGCCGCGCCAGGGGCCCCCCTGGACCCTTGGTGGCCCCTCTGGCTGCCCCCCTTCACCTATATATTCTCCATCCTCCGAAACCCTCGAAGACAAAACCCCTTTTCTTGATCTGGCCACTCTTCCGCCGCCGCCGCGCTTCCAAGATCGGGAGCGCCAGAAGACCTGTTCCCGGCACCCTACCAAAGGGAGGATTGACCTCCGGGAGCTTCTCCACAACCATGGAAGCTTCCCGGATGATCCGTGAGTAGTCCACCTTTGATCATGGGTCCATGATCAGTAGCTATGTGACAGTCTCCTCCCCTCTTTGTTCTTCATGGAGTAGAATTTGTGAGCTTCCCAACATGATCAAGGAACATATGTAATTATTTCTTCTTTTGCTATGTTGAGTTTGCTGGGATCTGATGGATTATGAGAATATGTTCAGATTGTGATTGAGTAATATATTTGGTTCTTATCTTTTATATTTAGTTCTTGAGTATTTCTTGCATGTTCTCCGTTGTTGGTTATTGCTTTGGCCAAGTAGTAGGTAGTGACTCCAAGAGGGAGTGTTATGCTTCATTGTTTGTTCATGCCCCCTGATGACTAGCTTGAGTGAGAGAAACATGAGTCTAGGGGATGTGTTGTTGTCACAAGGGAGAAAACAATGGTGCCTTTAACCATGGTTGCAAGGATTGTTTACTTTACGCAAATTTCTTTTAATGAAGTTGTCTGTTGCTTTGGGTTTACACTTTGGGTGGGGCTCGCAACTTAATACCAGCGAGATGTTCTGGATAGATATCTCAAGGTGGATGATTAGTAGTACATGTAGATGGATTTCGATATACTTATTTGGGCGTACCGCCCATGCTTTTTAGCCTCTTCCTTTCTTTGTAGAATAGTTAACATTGGTTTGCGCCCGTAATCCTATCAATTGACCAGCTGTTATTTGTTTACCTCGTATAGAAAATTTATTGTCTTTTGGGAGAGAGGCATCACTGGTGAACATCATCCGACCTCGGTCGATATTTCCACCACTTTTTAAACCCTCTATTTTTTTCTTGCTTTTACTTTCTAGTTACAATTGCCATTACCCTTTTATCGGTTGCGTTGATACTTTGTAAACAACAAGACCGGAGAGATTGACAACCTCTCTGAACTTTGTTGGGAGCAAAGTTACATGTGTTTCAATGTCCAGGTAAAGTAAGAAACCTCGGTTGTGAACGATACCATTGTTCACTTTACCACCTACTTGTCGACCTTGGAGTCCTACTGGTCGATCTCAACCTTGGTATCTTCACCAAGGGAAACTTGCCGCTACTCTAAATCTCACCTTCAACTTGGGGTTACCAACAAAGGGCGAGAAGCCGTTATCATATCTCGTGTATCAAGTAAATTTCTGGCGTCGTTGCCGGGGATTCGACGGAGGCAAAAGAGTGGTCCCGTCAACCGCCAAATTTCTGGCGCCATTGCAGGGGACTCCAATCATCAAGATAGGGGAGTTGCACAATATCGTTTGTCTTTGATTTTTAGTCTTGTTAGTTTACGTTTCAGTCCTTTCTTTAGTGTCCTTTATCAAAAATACAAAAAAATTGCTTGTGCCACTTGCTGCTACTATGGGTCCACTGAAAAACCAAGTTGTGTGCCTTCACTAGTCACAACAACAATGATTTTATCTGCACTCTTGTTGCCACACCTGCCACTTCAACGACCTCTTATGAAATTAAACCTACTTTGTTAAACCTTGTTATGAGAGATCAATTCTCTGGTGCTGGACATGTTGCTGCTTTACACTTGAATAATTTTGTTGAGATTTGTGATATGAAAAAGTATAAAGAAGTAGAAGGTGATATTTTTAAGCTTAAGCTTTTTCATTCCTATTTGCGGGAAGGAGCTAAAATCTGGTTTCAGTCCTTGCCTAGGAATAGCATAGATTCTTGGGATAAGTGCAAGGATGCTTTTATTGGGAAGTACTACCCCCCTGCGTAATTATTCAATTGAGGAGCAATATTATGAATTTTAAGAAATTGGATAATGAACACGTTGACCAAGCTTGGGAACGCATGAAATATCTTGTTAAGAAATGCCCTACACATGGTTTGACTACTTGGATGGTTATCCAGACTTTTTATGCAGGCTTGAACTTTACCTCGCGGAACCTGTTAGATTCAGCCGCGGGAGGAACCTTTATGTCAACAAAACTTGGTGATGCTGTCGGGGGGATGGATCAGGCCCATTGACTCGGCATTAGAAACCTTTGGTCTGACTTACATATGAAGGCCCACAAAGAAGACCCGGCCAGGAGTCTGACGTGCCAAGCGTGAAGATTGAAGCCCTAGAAGGAATTCGACTTACCTTGTATAGCACGTAGCAAACTTGTAAAGTAGAATAGAACTCCACATCATGTAGGAGTCGGACTCTCGGAATCCCGGGACCCGGCACCTTTATAAGCCGAGGTCCACGGGAGCCAGAGCAAGAACTTACCTCAAGCCAGGACTAGACACCTCGCGCTATAACCTAGAACTCCACGAGACTAAGGTTGCGAAACATCATCACTGTAATCGATAAGATCGGCTCTTCGTATTGAGGAGTCGATCCCACAATAGTCAAGAAGCAGGAGTAGGTCTTTACCGCATTGACGGGGCCAAACCATGGTAAACCGCCGAGTCCCGTGTCTATGTCGACTCTCTCCTCGAATTCGCCTCGCAGCAAAGGTCCCATGATAAGTCCGACTCTACGGACATGTGCCGTGACTTTCCCACGATAGTTGGCGCCTACCGTGGGCCCTGCGCTCGCAGGTGTTGAGATTCTAGGGGGGAGCTCTGCAAGGTATTGAAGGATTCGTGGCCGGTCGAATCACCAGGAGCCGGCGTGGAAAGCTCTGCATCAACAACTCGACTTGGGGCCCTGACACAGATTCCGTTGAATCTGGTTATCGGGTCCCGATTGGATCTATTCATATCTTCATTGGGAAGACAGACGGATATGAGCCAGAGCCGGAACCTGAAGTCCCCCTGGAAACCTCGAATCAGCGACATGCCGACTCAAGGCACACTTTTGTTCGGTTCATCGCTGGATCTACAGAGTCGGCGCGCTCTGTCGAGTCCCTGACATCCGACGCCTCAAAAGACACATCTGACGCTAACTCGCATCCCAGTGAAACAAGCTTTTCAAATACCGGTTCCATCCGATCCTCCGGGAGCAAAAGACTCGGCCCGGGAACAGCAGAATACGACCCCAACTTCCCGCAGTACGAGCCGCCATACTGCGTGACAGTGTTCATGGCAGGCATCGAAGAATAGGGAAGTCAGCCGGCTCTGGGCGCGGCGCAGAATCGGAACGCAGAGACGGCTCACAACACGACCCCTAATGCAGATAGGGTGCAACCAGAAGTTCTCACAGGAGCAGAAGCCCTCACTGATACCTTAAACGCCCTGGACGAAGCCTTAACCACACCATTGACCACGGAAAACCAGGAGGCATGGAGAACGAGGGTCAACGGACTCAAGGCCCAGGTAATGAGCATACGGAGGGAAATTAACTCCCAGAACGCACAAATGGTGGAAAGAGAAACCCAACTCTCCAAATAAACCAGGCGCTTACGACACGAGCCAGAGTTGATAGATGCTCAGAAACTAAGTCTCGCCAACGCACGTCCCGCAGGGCCCGTGAGCCGGATCCTTGCTGATCTCCAGGCACGAAGATTATTCCAGGATAAGATTCAATCGACTCCCCCAGGGTACACGCCACCAAGGCAACCTACCCCCTCACCACGGCAGGAACGGTTCCATACACCTCCGGATCATTTCAATAACCCCATTGAAAACGTGGTGGCAGCGACACGGTTCCTCGCCAGCGTGCCTGCGCACGGAGACACTCCGGTGGACCAGTCCACTCGAGGGGCGATCGATCTGCTCAAGACTGCAATCACACAGCAGGATCAGTACTCACAGGGATTCCAATACTTACATGAGACCCCATATCAAAGTACGAGCCGGCAAGCGGATTCATCGGCTCCAGCCAGTTCGAGCAGCCATCACCAGCGCAGAGCTCCACCACCTCCAGACCCCATGGGGGCAATAAGGATCCAAGACCTACCGGCCGGCTTCAAACCCGAACGCCGTGTAGATCAGATGTCCCCAACCTCCACCCCAAGAACAAGACACCGAGTTCATCAGCAGATCCATGGGAAACCGATGCCTGGTGCCGGCTCTACGAAATACACGCTTACCATCAGATTTCAAGGGCCCACGTAAGATCGCGAACTATACAGCTGACATGGATCCGGCAGCTTGGATCGAAAGTTATGACCTAGCCATGGACATGTTACAAGCCAGCGAAGGATTTTGTGCCCGTTACCTCACAATGATGTTGGAAGGGCCGACTCACACATGGTTCAAAAACCTCCCAGAGAATTCTGTCACCTCCTGGGCGGATCTCAAGGAAAAGTTCATCAAGAACTTCCAAGGCACATGTCGGAGAGCCACCACAATTGTTGACCTGGAGCATTGTGTCCAAAAGGAAGGAGAGTCGACCCTGAGTTGGGCAAGACGGATAGCAGAAATAATCCACTCCTCGGACACTATCACTGCCCAAACAGCCGTCATTGTCTTGGAAAGGAACTGCAAGTTCGAGCCCCTAGTACACAAACTTGGCCGACTCAAACGGACGGACAAGGATAACGGGGAACTCATGAATGCAGTCATCAAATATGCCGAGTCTGACAAAACCAAGGATACTGAACCTCAACAGGATAAAGCCGGCCAGAACAAAAACGACGGAAAAACATCCCAGAATTATAGTCAACAAACCAAGCAGCGACTTGATCAGACCACTTCTGACTTGGTAGCCAACACAAACGTCGGCTCCCAAAGACAGAAGCAAGGGGGCAACAACTACCGCAAGCCGGAAGGAAATTTTCGCCCAAACAACTTTGAAGCAGCTATGAAGAGTCCTTGTCCAACCCATAGTAAACCCGGTCGCCCAGCCAACCACACCTGGGAAGATTGCAATTTCATGAAAGAATTTGCACGGCGTGGGAACCAGGGACCTCCCGGGTCAGGCGGAGGAGCCGGACATAACGGTAACAACCAAAATCCTGGTAACCAAGGAGCTGGTGCAATGACTCAACACCAAGGACCTGGAGGTGGGGCCTAGAAAAATCAGTCAGGGCTTGCTGGATTCCAAGAAAACCCAAAACAACTCCATAAGCGCGCAACATATCACGTTTTCACCACCAGCAGTTGTAGGAGGGATAGGAAGCTGCAACAGAGAGCCGCTATGGCTGTGACTGCAGAGCCGGCTTGGCCCAGGTGGCTTAATTGGTCAGAACAGCCAATCACTTGGACAAGGGATGATCACCCCCCGGTGGTGGATAACCCGGGGGCGCTGACTCTAGTAGTCTCTCCACAAATTGGAAGATATACACTTGACAAAGTGCTCATGGATGGAGGAAGCAGCATCAACATCCTTTACTACGAAACTTTCCGCAGGATGGGGCTGACCACAAAACAGCTGCAACCCTCCAACACCGTTTTCCACGGAATAGTCCCGGGCAATTCAACACGTCCGATAGGCAAGATCTACCTGGAGACGGCTTTTGGAAACGCCGAAAATTTCCGCTCCAAGCTCATACCCTTTGAAGTGGTAAAACATGAGAGCCCATATCACGCCATTTTAGGCAGACCGGCTTACGCCAAATTCATGGCTCGGCCATGTTATGTCTACTTACAACTAAAAATGCCGGGTCCTAATGGCCCAATCACAGTCGATGGAAGTCGGTCCAGGGCAGTGGAGTGTGATGAACAGCACGTCAAATTTGCCGAGTCGACACGCGCCAAAGAGGACTTGTCAGTACACCAAGAAAAGGTAGACCCGGCAGACCCCACAATCCTGAAGAAACCAACTCCCGACAAAAACCCAAAGTTCTAGAAGGCTCAGGATACAAAGAAAGTTGAGTTTGTCCCTCGTGACTCTTCTCAGCAGTTCATCATTGGGACAGAGTTATCTGATAAATAGGAAAGCGTGCTCATCGAGTTCCTCCGTGAGAATCGGGACATCTTTGCATGTAAACCGTGATATGCTAGCTGTCCTGAGGGAACTCGCTGAGCACCACCTACACATAGATCCAAAACTGAAGCTGGTCAAGCAATTCCTTTGCCGTTTCAACGACGAAAGGAGAAACGCTGTTGGGAAAGAGATAGTCCGGCTCATTGCCGCCGGGTCCATCATGGAAGTCTTCTATCCAAAATAGCTCGCAAACCCGGTCCTCGTTTTGAAAAAGAACGGGACATGGCACATGTGCATCGACTACACAAACTTAAACAAGGCCTGCCCGAAGGATCCCTTCGCGCTGCCTCATATTGACCAGATCATAGACTCGACTGCGGGATGTGAGCTCCTATGTTTCCTTGACGCCTACTCTGGTTATCACCAGATCAAAATGGCCCTTGAGGATCAAGAAAAAATGGCTTTCATCACTCCCTTCGGGATCTACTGTTACACTTCTATGCCTTTTGGTCTTAAGAATGCGGGAGCCACATATCAGCGAACAGTGCAGATTTTCCTCAAAGAGCGGATTGGGCGCAACGTGCATGCTTATGTGGATGATATAGTGATCAAATCCCAATTGGCCGATTCACTCATCGGTGACTTACAGGAAACCTTCAAAAATCTGCGTAAGTACCAGATGAAGCTAAACCCGGCCAAATGCACCTTTGGGGTACCTGCAGGTAAGCTCCTTGGATACATAGTATCAGAGAGAGGTATCGAGGCAAACCCAGAGAAAATCAACGCTATCATGACCCTTCAGAAGCCGGCCTCAGTAAAGGGAGTCCAACGAATCACAGGATGCGTAGCCGCTCTGAGTCGGTTTATAAGACGGCTCGGTGAAAAGGCAATCCCCCTGTATCAACTTCTGAGGAAATCAAAAACATTGGTCTGGGATGACGAAGACGATCAGGACCTACAGTAAATGAAGAAGAAGCTATCCCAGGCTCTAATCTTGGCGGCTCCCAAGCCAAAGGAACCTATGTTACTTTATATCGCAGCCAACAATCGAGCAGTCAGCGCTGTTGCTGTTGTTGAGCGTATGGAAGCCGACAAAGAGCACCCCCTGCAAAGGCCAGTTTATTACGTCAGTGAGGTCTTGACTTTATCGAAGCAACGTTATCCTCACAGGCAGAATTTGTTTCTTGGTGTATTCATGGCGAGTCAGAAACTTAAACACTACTTTCAGGAGCACCCCATAACTGTAGCCAGCTCAGCACCACTTGCAGATATCATCCAAAACCGGGAAGCCACGGGAAGGATTGCAAAGTGGGCCATAGAGTTGGGGTCTTATCACATCAAATATAAATCTCGAACGACCATCAAATCCCAGGCGTTAGCTGACTTCATCAATGACTGGACGAAAATCCAAACATCTCCGGAGAAACCAGTCAGCAAATATTGGATGATGCACTTCGATGGAAGATGGCAGCTCCAAGGGTCAGGAGCCGGCGTGGTCCTTACCACACCTAAAGGGGAAAAATTCTTCTATGTTCTGCAGCTGCAGTTCACCTGCACCAACAATGCAGCAAAGTATGAAGCCTTACTTCATGGGCTACGACTGGCTCGTGAGATGAGCATAAGTTGGATCCAATGCTATGGCGATTCTGATCTCGTTTCTACACAAGTGTCAGGAAAATGGGATTCCAAGAATCCCATAATGGCAGCTTATCCACGAGAAGTGCAAAGACAAGCCGAATTTTTCGTTGGATACCAGGTGGATCATGTGGACCGTAGGGAAAATGAAGCAGCAGATGCTCTGTCCCGACTCGGCTCTTAGCGAAAGCCGGTCCCTCCAAACGTATTCCTGGATGTTCTAAGAAAACCGTCTGTACAACCACCAACAGAGCAAGACATAGCAGAGCCGGATCCAGAGCCGTCTTTGGTTGCTGCAATTCATGCTACACCCTCATGGGTCGTACCTTACTTGGATTACAAGACTTGAGGAATCTTTCCTCAAGATGAGATGTTGGCCAGAGAAATCGTCAGGAGAAGCCAATCCTTTGTACTCATCAATGGTGAGTTACATTGGCGGAGTGCCGAGATGTTTTTCGAAGACGTGTCTCACCAGAAGAAGGTAGAACCATCCTCAACAAACTACACTCTGGAGATTGCTGACACCATGCTGGCTCTCGTTCGCTTGTAGCTAAAGCCTTCCGACATGGTTTCTACTGGCTCACAGCACATGCAGATGCGGAGGACATAGTAAAGAAATGTGATGGATGTCAGCGCTATGCAAAACAAGCTCACGTGCCGGCTCAAGAACTTAGGATGATACCTATCACCTCGCCCTTTGCAGTATGTGGGCTTGATATGGTGGGACCTTTCAAAAGGTCAGTCAACAAAAATACCCACATATTAGTGGCAGTAGATAAGTTTACCAAATGGGTCGAGGTAGAGCCCGTCAGCAAATGTGACGCTGCGAGAACACTAAAATTCTTGAAAAAAGATCATATACAGATTCAGCTACCCCCATAGCATCATCACTGATAATGGTTCAAACCTATCAGAAGGGGTTATGCAACAATTCTGCCAGAACGAGCACATCCGACTCGATCTTGCATTAGTGGCTCACCCACAGTCCAACGGACAAGCCGAGGGAGCCAACCAAGAGTTGCTCCGAGGCATCAAACCCCGACTTGTTGTCCCCTTAAAAAGGACGCCGGGTTGCTGGGAGGAGGATTTACCCTCAGTATTATGGAGCATCAGGACGACTCCCAATAGGTCGACAGGCTATACGCCCTTCTTCCTAGTCTATGGAGCGGAAGTCGTCCTCCCAAGTGACATACGTCAAGACTCACCACGAGTCACTACTTATGTAGAAGCCAAAAATGAGAAAGCAAGACAAGATGCCTTGGATATTCTCGATGAAAAACGAGATTTGGCTGCAGCTCAGTCGTCTATTTACCAACAAAATCGGCGACGCTACCATAGCCGCCGCATCAGAAGTCGGACTTTCCAGGAAGGTGATTTAGTGCTCCGACTCATACAGAAAAGAGATGGAATGCACAAGTTATCCTCTCCTTGGGAAGGACCGTTCCTGGTCAGCAAGAACCTGTACAATGGATCCTACTACCTAGTGGATATACGCGAGAAGGCAGACACGCGCACATGCATGGAGGAGACTCCCAGGCCGTGGAACATCGCACAACTCCATCCATATTACACTTGAGTAGAACAGGAACATTACTGTACATTCATCTAAGTCGACACACGTCGCACTGGCTTTCGCCATATTAACATATATATAAGCCGACATTTGTCGCGCCGGCTTTCTCCATCAAAATATACATAAGTTGACTCTTGTCGCACTGTCCCTCGTCACATATACCTATGTCGACTTTTTGTCGCGCCGGCTCTCGCCATATCGACTCCTCTTTACCTTTTTGTTTCATGTTATTTATTTTTGTATCATACATTGCATATTTTGCATTATTATATCCCAGAGACCTGGGGGCTTGGTTGACCCCTCTATTGGTACTGAGCATGTATATTGCATATTTAGGGGAATCGGGGATCTCGATGACAATCATAGACTCTTTATCCGAAAACCCGGCATATATATATATAAATCACATGTGTATAAGCTTATTCAGGGGTAGTATGGGAGCTCGATGTCACTCATCGACTCTTATCCGAAGAAATCCCGGCATATACATGAATTGGCTAAACCACGCCTTAATCTTGGCCTGTATAGCTCAAGCTCATATGATCTACGTGTACCCGGCTTAGCATAAAAACCTTGGGGGCTAACAGTAACGCGTACCAAATTTTAAGTACAGCGAGCACTAGTCATATGTAGCCGTCTTACAGAGAAGTTCCGACTCCTGGATAAGCCAATAATCTATCTCAAACACGAGAAGATGAGGCATGTTGAATCCAGAGTCGAATTCTATATGATCCTTCATACTCTTTTTCATACATTAGCATCATCACATAATTGTTCTTTCATCATTTTATATGTCATCCGAAAGATGCACCGTGAGCATTAACCTGTGGGACTCGGTATGACACAAAATATGCTTATACTGACTCATGGGGACTATAGCTAAAAAAATTCTCTATGACTCGGTATGACACAAAAGATGTTCACACCGACTCATGGGGACTACACTTCGAAAAGAAAAAATTTCTTCTCAAACAAAAGACTCGGGACAACACCCAGATGCATACACCGACTGTTGGGAAGTAACACTTTGAAAAACTTCTTCTTCGATGAATCGGCTCAAATGCCATGATAATTATACCCACTCTTGAGAAGCAACACTTCTTTGATGACCCGGTACGGCACGCGAACGTGACCACACCATCTCATGGGGGCTACAAGTCGATCTATCCTATGAGTCGATTACCGATATACAACTTTTCTGAATCGACTCAGGGGGCTACAGATACATACACAATCATTGGCTCTCATACATTTTTAAAAATATTCAAAGTCAGGAATAAAACCGACTCATGGACTCATGGACTCAATGAAAATTCATAATTTTCATTCACCAAACCAACAGGGTCTTACATCAAAGGAGGTAGCCTTACAAGCAAAAGCCAATCTCGGCAAAATAATACTAAGAAGAAAAGTCCATAGCTTCAGACATCTTCTTCAGAGTCGGGTTCATCTTCCGTTGAAGCTTCTTTTTCACTAAGGAGTTCTTCAACGCTGGAGCTCTCCATACAACAGCAGGCTCGGTCTCCATTTGAGTCAAAGATCCTAGCCCACAAAGTGTCTTCACCATCAAATTTCAAGACAATGGTGTCTCCTCTTGAGATATTCCTAGATCGAAGAAAAGTTTTCCAACCCTTCTCAAAAAACATGGTGCCATGGCTAGAAAATCTAACCGTCACCCAGATAGGCCCATGAGGACATCCGTCAGATCGGAGCCAAAAACCCAAAGGCGTTGAGTCAATCACAAGTTGAGTAAAAGACCCAGGGAGTTTGATCCAGCGTTGGATCGTCCGGATATGAACCAAGAACTCACTCCTCTCAGGAGAAGAATGGGGAGATTCAGAAGGAGAGGCAGCACGAATACTTCTTCCTCTACCTCTACCACGGCCACGACCTCGCCCACGGCCTCGACAACGGCCGCGACCTCGAGAACTTGCACGGGGATCGGGCTCTTTGGATGCCAAAGGAGAAGAGGCTTCTAGTTTAGGTGCCATGGGGAAAACCGAAAGAGGAAGAAGAAGATGGATGCGCTTGAAGGATCAAAACTACCCAAGGAATATTTATAGTAGATTCATGGAGAGGATCAATTAATAGCATTTATGGAAAGACTCCTCGATTCCCATTACAAACATCAATGCCTCCAACCGGAGTTTCGGGCAGTGTGATCATAAAAACCAAACCGGATCTTTGACCAAAGGTCAAAAGAGAAATATTCAAGTAAAAGGAGATGTGAAGCTAAAAAGAGTTGGCGTCGACTCCTAGTAAGCATCAAATGATAGTTGACTCAACCAGAATAGTTGACTTCATGGAGATAAAGGAATCGAAGCAAGATTGAAGAGAGACGACTCTGACTCCCGATCAACGCCAAGCATAAAGTCGGCCCTTGATCCATGAAGAGCCGGCGGCAATGAAGAAAATAAAGAAGATTGTTGTGAAGACTAAAGCATCACAACAATCCTGGGGGCTAATGTCGGGGGGATGGATCAGGCCCATAGACCCTTCATTACAAACCTCTGGGCCGACTTACATAAGAAGGCCCACAAACGAGACCCGGCCAGGAGTCTGATGTGCCAAGCGTGAAGATTGAAGCCCTATAAGGAATTCGACTTACCTTGTATAACACGTAGCAAACTTGTAAAGTAGAATAGAACTCCACATCGTGTAGGAGTCAGACTCTCGGAATCCCGGGACCCGGCACATTTATAAGCCGAGGTCCACGGGAGCCAGAGCCAGAACTTACCTCAAGCCAGTACTAGAAAACTCGCACTATAACCTAGATCTCCACGAGACTAAGGTTGCGAAACATCATCACCGTAATCGATAAGATCGGCTCTTCCTATTGACGAGTCGATCCCACAATAGTCAAGAAGCAGGAGTAGGTCTTTACCGCATTGACGGGGCCAAACCTGGGTAAACCGCTGAGTCTCGTGTCTATGTCAACTCTCTCCTCGAATTCTCCTTGCAGAAAAGGTCCCATGATAAGTTTGACTCTACGGACATCTTCCGTGACTTTCCCACGACAGTTCGTCTCATTGATTATTCCATAAAGAATACTTTGGGCAAGATCGACGATGTTCTTATCATTTTCAATGACACTTATGTTCCCGTTGATTTACTATTATGGACATAGAGTGTGAACCCTTATGTCCAATTATTTTAAGACGTCCCTTTCTTCGCACCGTTACTGCTGTTATTGACATGAAAGAGGGGAATATAAAATTTCAATTCCCTCTTAAAAAGGGGATGGAACACTTCCCTAGGAAGAAAGCGCTTGTTGGGAGGCAACCCAAGATGTTTTTTACTTCTTTTTTTAGTGGTATTGATGATTTTTACTACTGTAGCAACAACATTGTAGCTTTATTTTCCATCATTGTGCCAAGTTTAGCCTCCGATTGCAAGAAAGTTCAAAAGTTGTGACATGCTGTCCAGAAAACAGATTTTGTCCTTGGACGGAACAATTCTCCTAAAATCACACGATCATATTTTTGATCTGAATTTCTTTGACAGCGTGCTCTATACAAATTTCTTTCGAGCGTCTGTTCTGAGTTTTTTTATTTGAGTTGCATAAGTACCCCTAAAAATTTATTTACTACCTGCTGGTCTGTTTTGCACAAATTCTGCCACGTTTTGCCTTTCCTCACTTTTGCAAGTCTTGCGCTAGCTTTTTCTTTGAAAAAACTTTCTGTAAATCTTGAGAAACAGTAGCACTTCAAGAAAATCTTTATTTCGAGTAGAGGAAAATTATTTTATTAAGGGTACTAACCTCTCTAATCAGCTTATGATGAGTTATGTATTAAGGGAGTTTTCAAGTGTGCGAGGGAAGATGATGAAAGAAGATCCGGGAGTGTCAAAAGCTCAAGATTGGGGATGCTCCCATGCACCCCCAATAAATATCTAAGGAGACTCAATCTTCTAAACTTGGGGATGCCCCCGTGCATCCCCTTCTCCATCAACAATCAGCAGTTCGTCCTTCGTCTCACTATATTTTTATTACTTCATGTGTTATGTGCTATGCTTGGAGGGTCTCACTCTTAGGTTTACTTATTAGTTTTATTTAGCTTTGCTTGCTGTTCATATCAAGTTAAAATTGAGCTTTCTTTGTGTGGGAGAGAAACACCCTCCACTTCAAACTAGAACACATCATAGGATTTTCATGCTTATGGTTCTTTTGTTGTGTGTTCTATTTCTTCTGTTAGCCGCTGTAATGTTTAGCTCTTAGTTTATATGTTTATCTTTTTCAAGAGCTTTAATTTAGGTTGTTCATGGAACTCTCTTTAGTTTTCATGTTTATCTAGTAAGAGAGTTGGTTGTCGTACTGAGTTGTGTCTGGATTTTAAGTAGGTAATTGAGGGTGCTATTCAATTTTTGTAGTAACTTGCAATAGTTTTGAGGCATTTTTGTGAGTAATGTTTGAACTTTTGGTGTCAAGAGCTCTAGCCTATTAGTGATAGGTGTCATATTTTGGGAAATCCGTGTTTATTTTCAAAAACCTCAAAAACTAGTTGAGAACTCTAGCTACTAAATGGATCACTAATCTTTGGGTGGATCGGATATTAGAGTACACTGACGTACCATGAGTCAAGGATGCCCAAGGATAAACAAACCCCCATGCACTCCTCCTCGGGGTACTTGTCTCTTTGTGACCCTCCTTATTAGATTGAGAGTTACCAATAATAAGTGCACGAGTTCTTCGAACTAATGTAAGTATTGAAAATTTACACTTCCACCTCCTCATATTTGCTAGCCTCTTCGATACCGTGCTTTGCCCTCTTCTCATTCCGAGAGTTGGCATCCACCTTACCGATGCATCCAAACCCTTGGCATGATACGCTCTATCATCATAAACCTCCTTATATCTTTCCTCAAAACAGCCACCATACCTGCCTATCAAGGCATTTCCATAGCCTTTCCGAGATATATTGCCATGCAACATCCACCTTCTCATGACTTGATCTTCATGTCATACATGTTCCTGCTACACTGGCAGAGGCATACATTTGCATACATCATGATAGCTACATCTTCTTTATGTTGAGTACCTTGTAAAGTGTGAAAGATCTTCTATACTCCTTGTAAAATAGAGTGTTGCCCTTAAGTGAGGAAAAGATCCCAAAGAGGACAATTTAAAAGATCCCAAAGAGGACAAATGAGAGTTCAATAGAAAGAGCCATTCAGGCCACCAAAAAATACAAAAAATAGAAAAAAGAGAAAAATAAATAAAAAGAGAAAAGGGGGCAACACTACTATTCCTTTTGAAAGATCCACACTCATACTCCCTCTTATTATTTGTGCTCCATAGAGATGATCATATATGCATATAGCTATGTGGGGACCTTCACACTTTAGAACTTGTCTTGTATATTCCAATGACGAGCCTCCTCAAATGAGATCTAGGTCTTCTTGAGCGAGCAAGTTGGATGCAGCCCCACTAGTTCCATTGGAGAGCTTTTCTTAGCTCATATGTGCATCCGTTGCATGGCAATCCCTACTCCTCACATCATATCTATCATTTTTCCCTCTCGTCTATGATTGTCCTCATTGATGTGAGCCTTTCACACATTTTTTTGTCTTCCTCCTCCACCATATCTCTCTCTTTTCCACCCTCAGTGTCAATCTCGTGCTTACACTCATCCATTGCATGAGTGCTCAAAATATCAAAAGGGAGTGGATCAAATTTACTTGTACCTGGCTAGTGGTCTGGGGACGAGTCAAGATAAGATTCCAAAGAAGACTAAGTGTGAAACTTTAGTAGATTGAGTTCTCAACAAATAAATATTTTTCTCTCTCGTATTCCCATCCCCCACTTCTTGCACCCAAACACCATAAGGAGACATTCGAGTCACGGACAGCAAGAGCTCTTGCACCTTAATGTTCTTATGTTGCTTGTTTCAATGCTAATATAGATTCTTTCTTGTTATGACTTGAATTGAATTACATACCATGATTGTTTTACTTAAAAGTTCTTATATGGTTGTTAGAATGTCACCACAGAAATTATGCGTGTTATCATTTACCTACTCGAGGACGAGCTGGAATTAAGCTTGGGGATATTGATACGTCCCAAACGTATCTATAATTTCTGCTTGCTCCATGCATGTTTTGTGTGATATTGCTATGCTTTAGATACACTTTCATACCCTTTCGATCATATTTGGACTAACCTATTAACTCAGTGCACCCCAGTGCCAGTTCCTGTTTTCTGCTATTTTTCTATTTCAGGTTTCCCCAGTATTAAATATGCTCCAAAAATTACGGGAAAAGCCAATAAAAAATAAGCGCTTCGAAAGCTTCCAGAGTCCCAAAGGGGGGCCGATGGGGAGCCACCAGGGGCCTAGGCGCCCTCCCGATGCGGCCTGGAGATGGTGGGCGGCACTAGGGGGCCGCCTGGACCCCTGGTGTCCCCCCATGCTTCCACCCTTTGACTATATATTCTCCGTCCTCCAAAACCCTCGAAGACAGAAACCCCTTTTCGTGATCTCGCCTCTATTCCGCCGCCGCCGCGCTTCCAAGATCGGGAGTGCTAGAACAGCTATTCCTGGGACCCTGTCGGAGGGAGGATTGACCATGGACGATTCCCAAATGATCCATGACTAGTCCACCTTGGATCATGGGTCCATGATCAGTAGCTATGTGATGTTCTCCTCCCCTCTTTGTTCTTCAAGGATTAGACCTTGTGAGCTGCCCTACATGATAAAGGAAAATATGTAATTCTTTCTGCTTTTGCTATGTTGAGTTTGCTGGGATCTGCTTTATTATGAGACTATGTTCAGATTGTGATTGAGTAATATATTTGGTTCATATCTTTTATATTTTGGTTCTTGCGTAATTCTTGCATGTTCTCCGTTTCTGTTTATTGCTTTGGCCAAGTAGTAGGTGGTGACTCCAACAGGGAGGGTTATGCTTGACTGTGGGTTCATGCCCCCTAATGACTAGCTTGAGTGACAGAAACATGAGTCTAGGGGATGTGTTGTTGCCACAAGGGGGAAAACAACAGTGCTTGTAACCGCGTTTTCAAGGATAATTTACTTTACACAAAGTTCTTTTAATGAAGTTGTTTGTTGCTTTGGGTTTACACTTTGGGTGGGGATCGCAACTTAATACCAGCGAGATTTCTGGATAGATATCTCAAGGTGGATGATTAGTAGTAGATGCAGATAGATTTTGGTCTACTTATTTTGGCGTACCGCCCATGCTTTTGATCCTCTTCCTTTCTTTGTAGCATAGTTAGCATTGGTTTGCGCCCGTAATCCTGTCAATTGCCCAGCTGTAATTTGTTTCCCTCGCATAGCAGTTTTATCGTCTTTTGGGAGAGAGACAACACCAGTGAACATCACAGGACCCTGGTCCATATATCCACCACTGTTTACACCCTCGATTTATTTCTTGCTTTTACTTTCCAGTTGAAATTTCAATTACCCTTGTATCTGTTGCGTTGATCCTTTGTAAACAACAAGATCGGAGAGATTGACATCCTCTCTGAACTTCGTGGGGAGAAAAGTTATTTGTTGTGTGTGTAGGTACAGGTAAAGTAAGCAACCTCGGTTATGAACGACGCCATTGTTCACTTTACCACCTACTTGTCGACCTTGGAGCCCTACTGGTCGATCTCAACCTTGGTATCTGTAAGAGAAAGATTTGCCCCCAAAGGTTTTGGACTTTGGTGGACAAAGAAGAAGTGGAACTAATATTGTTTTCGAGTATACACAGATACTTAGTTTACGAAAGAATGGAGTTTGCAAGGAGAAGATCGAAGCATAGCTCACTGCAGCGAAGCTGCAGTCAACTACCGAAACCTTTGAAGGAAGACGACCCCTAAAAATTTTGTTGAAGAAGAAGTCTCTCTCGAGTAAAAGAGCAATGAGGAGAAAGCTGAAGCTGGTCGAAGACTTAGTCTTTTTTACTAGTTTCTCTTTGTTTTCTTGAGTCATAGGAAAAACCGTACTCTCAAGAGGGGTTTTCTAGTTGAGATCTTTGTCGAAGTGAATTCGCTCCGCTCAACCTAAACCCACGAAAGCCTACTGAGAGAAATCTTACTGAGTCGAGTGAATAGCTCGAAGGCAAAGTCATCGCACTTCGTGCCTTCGAGAGAGAACTCACTCGGTAAGTCAGCTTACTTGTTCCTTAAGTAAAGTTGCGCAGTGATTGAAATCCGACCGTTGTGGACACGCGTCAAGCGGTCGCATCGGGTCACTTCAGTCATTTTACCCATCGGGATAGCCAACTATAAATATCCCGCACCTACCCGCCATTTTGGGTTGGCTGCTCCACTGAAGATTCTAAGATACAAGTATTGTGAGCATCCCAAGAGATATCCATCGAGAGAAAACCAAAACCCAAGTCTGAACTGAGTTGAGCAATTCAAAGAGACATAGGTTGAGATTAGCCGATCTTTCTATCTTGGAGAACTGTAAGTCTCCTAGACTGTTAGGTGTCGCCTGTCAAGCAGTCGAAGAGAAATTGTCGCTGTTGAAGGAAGTTTGTAAAGGTCTCGGAGATGTCCTGAATCATCTACCACGAGTGAAAACTGGACAAGCTCGAGGAGTTTGTTGCAGTGGAGAATAGGACGGAGAGAGTTTTCTTCCAGGTGTTCAATCACCAGTCCCTCCAACCAGACGTAGCACTTTGCAGAGTGTGAACTGGTTTACCAAACATCGTTGTGTCAAGCTCATTTTCTTTCTAGCATTTACATTAAGTATTTACTCGTTGCCTGTTTGCCTTCGATGTTTTCCTTTGCTCCCAATCCCTTAGAGCCTTGCATTACTTTCGATACTATATTTCCTTCGAGATGGCTTTAGTCCAACACAGTTTGCATGAATTCCTTCTAAGTTCCATAGAATTTTTAGAAGTGATCATTCACCCCCTCCCCCTCTGATCATTCTTGAGCTTTCAATTGGTATCAGAGCTAGGCACTCCCTACGCTCTGCGTATTCTGGTCTAACCACCTGGAGTATTGTCAAGAATGTCGTTTGCAGTTGTTCGCTCGGGGGAACCGATCCCTATTTACAATGGGAAGGACTATCCCTATTGGAAGGACAAAATGAAGAGGAACATCATGGCCATCAACTCTGCCACTTGGGAAGTTGTCAAGAATGGTGTAAATGTCAAAGACAAAAGTGCTATCACTCCTGAAGAGGCTAAGAAGATGGCCCTCGATGCTGAAGTCTGGGTATTCATTACAAATCATCTGATTTGAGAGAAATATCATGAAGTCAAGAATATTTCTTCGGCAAAAGGTGTCTGGGACTATCTCGAGAAGAATGGTGAAGGTGTCTCAACTCAGAAATATGCTCGTATCGACACCCTTTGAAGCAAGTTATATCGTTTCAAGAGGCACGAGGGAGAAAAAGTTAACTCCATATACAGCAGACTCACTGCATTGTCAAATGAACTGATTTCCCTCGGTGCCGAAGACATTACCAATCGGATTATTGTCAGAACTTTGCTCCATTCCATTGATGATTCCTTCGATCACATTGTGCTGATGATTAAGGAAAGGACTGATTTCAAGGATCTTGTTGCCGCTGATATTCTCGAGAGACTCAACACCTTCGAGATGGAAGAAGATGAAAAACGAGATGTTAATGGGACTCGAAGAAAATCTCACACACTCAAGGCCAAAGCTTCACATCACTCCTCCCCTGAAGCTAGTTCTGAATCTGGTTGTGCCTCAGATGACCCCGAGAATATTGGAAAAGATCTGGCACTGATAATGAGAAGATTCAACCGCTTCCAGAGAAGGAACTCCTCTTCACCGAAGAAAAACTACTCTTCAAGACATTCGAGCAATTCATCACAGCATCGATCATCATCCAGAAACTCATCGGCGAAAGATAACTGTTGCTACAAGTGCAAGAAGCCAGGTCACTTCATTGCTGATTGTCCTCTCTAGGAAATTGAACATAGATCAAAGCATTCTCACAGCAACTCTTCGAGTAAGTCACACAGATCGAGCAAAAACTATGAGTCAAAGAGATATGATTCAAAGTCTAGAAAAGACAAGAAAGATGGTTCTGATGATGACAAGAAGAAGAAGTACAACAAGCATCGAGAGAGTTCTTCCTCGAAATCACATTCCTCTCGACGGAAGAATTCTCACCGTGCCAAAGCCTATTTGGGTAAAGAGATGAACTCTGAATATGAAGCATCTGGTTCTGAAGCTGAATCAAACTCAAGATCTGGTTCTGGTTCTGGTTCTGAATCTGATGGTGTTGCTGGTGTAGCATTTGCTTCGAACAAGACTTCAAGGTCATTCTTCACCAACCAAAGCTGTGAAGATGAATCTCCATATTATTGCTTCATGGCCAAGGCTAAGGTATCCTCACCTAAGAATTCCTACGATATTTCTGATGGATCTGCTTATGAAAGTAACTCTAGGATAAGCTATGCCAAACTTGCCAAAATTTCTTCTATCCAACAAGATGAACTAGATTCGCTAAGTGAAACTATTCAAAAATCTGAGACTTTGTTGATCGATGAGATTGAGAAAGGTCAAACTTTGACAAATGAGCATGCTGCTCTGAAGGAAAAGTATGATGAACTTTCCTCTCGGCATGATCTTCTCTCAGTGGACTACGAGAAGCTAACCTATGAATTCCTTCAAAGGAAAATGGCTCTCGAGAAACTGAGAGAGGCTCATGAAGAGTTGGAGAGTATCAATCTCACGCTCATTGCTCAACAGGGCTCAGGAGCTAAAAATGAATCCGCTTCACCTTGCTTAAATTGTTTGGAACGAAGTAAAATTGAGTCTATTTCTGAGAGATCGAAAGGAAAGCAACATATTGTTAATGATGATGCTAACCCCTCGAACGAGGAAACCATTACCGAGGAACTCCTTAGGTTGAGAAATTTATTTAAAACAGGCATTTTCAAAAGTGTGCAGGGACAACAATACCTTTTTGATATCCTACGGAAGGCTCTACTTCATAGGAATCCTCGAAACGAAGGAGTTGGTTTCGTAAGGAAAATTAACCCTGATGGCACCTACTGGGAACCCGAGAAGTATCCTAAAACTGTCTGGGTTCTTGCGAAGGAAAAGCCCATTGATATTGCTAACCTTTTAGGTTTCAGTTGCAAAATTGATCAGGCTATTGTTGATGAATCACTTGATTCTGACTACAAGCTTGTCAAAGATCAGGAAGGGAAAGTGTCGGCTGAATTCGTTGGTACTCCTCCGAAGAATGGTTTGTATAAGCGACAGATTTGGGTTCGCAAGTCTCTCGTAGAAAAACTGCCCCCTAACAATTCTATGCAGGGAAAATCCTCGGTACCACCGAATCACTACTATTCTCTCGAGGATAGAAATGAACCCTTGGTGCTTGCTTCAAATGTCCCCCGGAAGAAATACTATCGAGTTGATAGAAATGTTTATCGTCATCGTGACAATAATACCAAAACTGATATTACCTACCAGTAGTCTAACCCCTCGTCGAGGAATTATATTTACGTGTGCTTGATGGTCCAGATCGAAAATATAATCATGTTCCCTATAATATTGCTGCCTCATCTAGCACTTCCATCCCTTCTAAGTCACCTTCTCGTTTGTGGGTGGTTACGAATAACTAATTCTTCTGCAGGGCTATGTCTCTGGTGGATCCGAATGGGTCATGGATAGTGGTTTTACAAATCATTTGAACAGAGACAAAGATTTGTTCACCGAAGACAAACTTACTGAATCTTCACAGAGATATATTACCTTCGGTGACAACAACAAAGGATAGTACTTGGTTTGGGTAAGGTCGCTATATCGAAAGATAAGCATATTGACAAGGTTATGCTTGTTCAATCACTAGGATATAATCTTATGTCTATCTCAAAACTTTGTGATATGGGTACGCTTGTACTTTTTTATGATTCTCGTTGTGTTGTATTTTGACAGGATGATTATTCCTTCATGTTCGAAGGATATCACAAAGGTGATCTATATATCGTTGATTTTTCTTCGGGACCTGCAGTGTCCACATGTTTAATGGCCAAAGCCACTTTTGGTTGGTTATGGCACCGAAGACTTGGTCATGCAGGAATGAAAAATCTTCATACTCTTATCTCAAAGAAGAACATCGTTGGAATTGTTAATGTGAAATTCGATAAAGATCGTCTATGCAGTGCCTGTGAAGCAAGAAAGATTGCCAAGAAACATCATTCAGCAAAAACCACAATGACTACTACTCGTGCTCTTGAATTGCTTCATATGGACTTATTCGGTCCTCAAAATTATGCTAGCCTTGGAGGAAACAAGTATGGTCTGGTTATTGTTGATGATTTCTCTCGATATACTTGGGTTTTCTTTCTAGATGAAAAGAGCAAGGTTGTTCAAATTTTCAAAACTTTTGCAAAGACAGCTCAGACTGAATATGAATTATCTCTCAAGCATATCAGAAGTGATAATGGTACAGAATTCAAAAACACTCATATCAAAGAATTTCTTGATGAATATGGCTTTACTCATGAATTCTCGGCTGCTTATACACCGCAACAGAATGGTGTAGTCGAGAGAAAGAATCGAACACTTATTGAAATGGCCAGAACTATGCTTGCTGAATACAAGACTCCTATCAGGTTCTAGGCTGAAGAAATTAATACTGCATGTCATATCATCAATAAGGTTTATCTGCACAAGTTTCTGAGGAAAACTTCACATGAGATTATTACTGGCAACAATCCAAATGTCTCATATCTCAGGGTTTTTGGTGCTCCATGTTATATCAGAGATATGAATCACAGCTCCATGTTTGCTCCAAAGGCTCGCGAAGGTTTTCTCCAAGGTTATGGTTAGAATTCTCACACTTACAGAGTTTACAACTCTCATCTTGGCAAAGTTGTAGAAACTGTAAATGTTCGACTTGATGAAACTAACGTCTCTCAAAAGGAGAAATTACCTCTTAACCTGGATGAACCACCTTTGGATGAAGTTATCAGGTACATGGCTATTGGAGATATTCGACCTGTCGAAGGAAATGCACATCAAGCCAACAAGGATGATGATGGTCCAATGTTCCCTCACATAGCTCGGGGCGCTGGAGATCAACATCCTTAAGCCAATGATGTACAGGTCGAAGAAGAACGCATACACAAAGAAAATGCTCAACCCGAAGGAGAAGCTGAACCTGAAGGAAATGATCCGGAAAGACAAGCTGATCCCGAAGGTCAAGCTGATCCTAAAGAACAACTAGATCCACAAGCTGATGAAGGAGCTTTACCTCGTGTTCGAAGGAGAGTGGACGTCGACTCAATACTCGAAGAGATTCGATTACAAGGTCGTCTATAACAGCCCAGTTTTCACAAAAATTAAAATTTTGTTTTCCGTGTGAATTGCTTGATCGTCTGATTTGTTTGCGGTGTTTGCATCCCTGATTTATCGATCGGCGATTATTCCCCCCCCCCCTCTTATCTCGTATCGGACGGAGACCGACCTTTGCCACCCTGACACTCGACCTTTGCGACACCGGGTTTCGCCCGATCACCGTCGCGAAAACCGCACGAGACCAGCCGCAGCCAACGGAACGAAAAACCCCGTTTAATAATTAAACGGGATATTTTTATAGCGCGCCGAAAAGTGTTCTTGGAACGGTTCCAGCGCGAGGTGAACGCCTCCGGCTCGACGCGGTGATCGCGCAGTTCAAAGTTTTACTCGAATCGGAGGTACTGCGGACCCCTGGCGGTCAGAAACGTGAGCACCGGACGCGCGAGAGGGGTACCGGGGGCATTTGCGTAAACTGACCAGCCAACCCTGCCCTATATATAGACCACCACACACCCCTAGGCCTTCTAGGGTTTCCCCCATGTAAAATTTTCAGCCACCCCCCTCAATTTTTGCCCAATTTCGTTCAATCCTTCCCCTCTCCCGAAACCCTAGATTTGGGGCGTTTCCAGCGTTTGGATTGTCACCTGGACGGTCGAGATTGCGTCTCCCACCTCTAGCAGCCGCAGCAACAGGGATCCGGGCCCCGCAGGGCCTGGAGGCGCCGCCAAGGGCCCGCAAGGCCCATCTAGCGCCCGAGCTTGCCTCCTCCATGCCCGAGCAACCCCGCCGCCTCGCGCCGCCGGCTGCCGGCGAGCAGCCCGGCCACCTCCTCTTCCCTCTCCTCCCTCTTCTCTCCATCCTCCCGTGCCCCTGACCTCCCTGTCCTCCTCTCCATGCCCCGCAGGTCACCGACGAGAAGCCGCCGCCGCCATGGCTTCCACGAGTCCGAGCCATGGGAGCTCATGCCGGCACCTCCAGCAGCCGGAATCCGGCGGGATCCGCGCTGACCCGCGCAGCCGCGCCCATCCTCGGCCTCCCCTCACCGCCACTTCACCTTGCTCGCTCGCCGGAGCACAGTGGGTGCCGCCGCCGGAGGCTCGATGCAGCACGGGAGCCAGGAGGAACCGCTGCCGCCCGATGCGCCATGGTGGGCTGGCCTGCCACAACGGTCCAGGCCACGGGCCCAGCCAACGGCCCAGCCGACCAGCCAGCCCAGGCCGCCCCCCTCTGCCTCTTGGGCCGGCCAATGGGTGAGGGCCCATGTTCCTTTTTTTTCCATAGCACCTGCGAATTTTTTACTAAGTCTGGTGATTATTGCTGCTGATCTGTTTTTGCGCCGTAATTTCCCGTTGATCCGTAGCCCGTATCGCGTTGCGCCCAAAACGAAAGTTTCTCAGTTTTGCGTTCTCTAGCGTTCGTATGTAGAAAGTTTTTCCATTTGAGGCCGTCTAGATAGTTTAATTCTCCGTCGAAGTGGGTACCAGACCGTTAACTGTGTTGTTGTTGCTGAACTGTTATTTTATTGCAACTTCGGGCGACGATTGCTTCGCAACCGTTCGTCGGAATTGATTGATTCCTTTTGCATCCGGTTAAGCATTGTTTATACTTCAGTTCCATGCCTTAACATTTCATATTTTCTTGCTGAATGTTGATTGTATCTTGCTCCAAAGTAGCTACCCTGTTGTTAGTGTGCTGCTGTTTATATTTTATTGCAACTTCGGTCGACGAGTGTGTCGCGACCGTTTATCGGAATTGAGTGATTCCAATTGCATATTGTTAAGAATCATGTCTACTTTCATCCCATGTATTTAATTTCCATGATATGCTTGCTGGTCATATAGTTATTTAGCTCCAAAGTTGCTATGCTGCTGTTTTTGACAGCCACCTCAGTTTTTCACTAAGTCTGTTACTTTGCGATGCCATGTTGTTTGCTTAATATCTTTTGATCTGTGATGCCTTTTTGCATGATTCTTTTTGCCATTCCTTCCTTGTCATGACTATTTTAATTTCATATCATTTTTGACATTGTTTGCATTGATTATCCTGTTTGTGCATTGCTCTAAAGTGTGCTTCATGATGTTGGCAGATTGTGCCCGTAACTTGTTTTGCTTATATCTTTTTAACCGTAACTCCGTTTGGGGTGTTCTTTATATGTAACTTGATTAGTTTTTCGTGTAATTTGTGTTTATGCTGTTGTTTTCTGCTGTTAACCAACCTAAAATATGGCTTAGGGCAGAATAGTACCAAATCCTTTAATTGTCGTGCGGCACTTAGTGTTATGCCATGTTTAGGTTGTGCCTCACTTAAATTGACTAGCATAGATAGTTTACTTCGTGTTTCACCTCTTGACATGTTTGTGTGCTATGAAGTGCTTGAGTGATATGCCATGTTAATAACCGTTGATTGATCACCTGTAGCTAAGCAACTTGAACCACCGTAAACGTGCGGTATTCGTCGTGTGTGACCGATACCCCACTTAAACCGCTAGTAACCGTTCTCGACGATAGATCCATATCGCGTTGCCGTGTCGTGTGATGTCTTCTTGATCTTGTATTGCTCCATAGTAATAGTGGTGCACTGTTGATTGATTTTCAATGTTTATCGTCTTGTGTGCTTCCGCGGGTACCTCTCGGAGACAATGCGAGCTTGCAATCGACTACACCTTCGGAACCCGACTTATCAACAGGCAAGGACTATACATTACTTATGATCCATTCTATTTCAACCAGCGGTTTTCATGCTAGTCTAGGTTAGGTTCGATGTTTGATCCTACCACATGTTTACAGCCTCTTTCAAACCGATACAGCCATGTCCCCTCCCAGCAAACCTTGTACTGCTATGTTACTATTGCTCGTTGCTCAGCCCCTGCTTAGTATGCATGCTTAGGATGCTACGATGTTACCCTGTTACTTCTGGGGGGGCTATCACATTATTATTATTGTTATGGATGATATGATTATTATAATGTTGACTATATTCGACGAAGGATGGAAGGTCTAGGCTATCCCGCCCCGACGCTTTGTTCCATTCGAGTCACCTAGGATCCGAGTTCCGGGTATTGGTTTTAAGACTGATAGTGCCTAACCGCGTGTGGGATTTTATGGGGTCCCCTCTTCTTACCTATCTAGCTTCAAACATTTCTAGTGGTGGCCCAAGCTGGTTTTACCTTTTTCAAACGTGTGTGTGCGAGTGTCGACCTCGCAAGTTTTCAAACAACTCGGGCCAGCGGAGACTTAGTTCCTTTGTTGGTCCACACCTGGAAGCTAGGGGGATGCCCACATCTGTTTGGGTAGCTAACCCGACCTCGTCCAGACGGTAGAGGCCGACTCGATAGCGCGGCCGGCTTTTGAGTTGGATGTCGACTCACCGGGGGCCACACTGATTTGTGCGTTGTTAGTTAGAGGGACTTGTCGTTCCAGATCTCTTGGGACTAAATCATAAAATGGTTGCCGATCATGGGTAGCAACTGAGAGAGATGGGCGTGTGTGCGGAGCCTTGTAACGGGCAGTTGGTACACCCCTGCAGGGTTAAATCTTTTCGAGAAGCCGTGTCCACGGTTATGGACGACTTGAGACCTACTCCTTGTTCATAGACAACAACAACTGAGAAAATCTTGATATAACTTGATCAACGTGTGTGTGTGCCTTGACTGCTTCTTCTTCGTCGGGATGCGAAGAGGAGGACAAGGATAGGATAGGTGTTCTTGTTGCGTAAGTAGTTGATAGCAAGACTTTTTGGAGGAGATTCCTCATCGAATGCTTGGTTTCTTACCTTACTCTCTAGATCGTTAGCCACTTCATAAATGCTAGTGCGGCAACAACCTCACCACTTACCCCTTCCTTACCGTAAACTACTAGTTGTCCTAGAATTACGAGTGATGAAGTCCTTGTTGGGTCAGATGACCACTACAGTTGGATGCTGAGTACTTCTGTACTCATGATACTACCCCCAAACTCTTTTCAGGGTTCTTGATCGACGACAGGTATGGTCATCGACGTTTCACGTGGAGACTCGACGACGACTAGTTAGGCGGATCCCGGCGGAGGGCCTGGACCCGTGTGGTTATGGGATCGGTGTTTTTCTCTTTGCCACTAGGCATATGCTTGTAGTCTGTACTCAGACATATATCTTCCGTTGTTGTATTGTATTAAGGCAGTTGTATGCCGATTGTATGAGATGTTGTATCCTTGTATCTGTAATGTTGTGATATCATGTTGGAAATCCGGGGCATATGGCTTTGTCATATGTCGCGGTGGGACCGATATATGCTTCGTCCCCGGATCTGGATGGCAACATCTAGATCTGGAACAGTACCACATATCGGGCCTTACATCGTCCCACCACTCGTTCTCGTACTCGTTTAGCTAACTTCTGTGGAAATTTTTTGTTTGTATCCATGCTAGAACCATCGAAATTCGATGAATCCATGAAGGACTCAGATTGGATGACTGCAATGCTCGAAGAACATAATCAGTTTGAGAGAAATAAAGTCTGGTCCCTAGTCGATAGACCTGATCCCAAGAAGAATAATGTCATTGGTACAAACTGGATTTTTCGCAACAAGCAAGATGAAGATGGCATTGTTATAAGGAATAAAGCTCGAGTAGTTGCACAAGGCTACACCCAAATCGAAGGTATTGATTTTGGTGAGACTTATGCTCCTGTTGCTCGACTTAAATCCATTCGTGTCATGCTTGCTTTTGCCAATTACAATGGTATATTGCTATATCAAATGGATGTCAAAAGTGCATTTCTTAACGGTGAAATCGAAGAAGAAGTATATGTTATGCAGCCACCAGGTTTTGAAGACCCGAAGAATCCGGATAAGGTGTACAGGTTGCACAAGGCCCTATATGGGTTAAAGCAAGCACCTCGTGCTTGGTATGAAACACTGAAGGATTTTCTTCTAAAGAAGGGCTTCAAACCAGGAACAACTGATCCGACTCTTTTTACTCGTGCATACAAAAATGATATTTTTGTGTTTCAAATTTATGTCGATGATATTATATTTGGCTGAACTAATCCTGATATCAGCGAAGAATTTGCTCGTATGATGTCAAAGAAGGATGAAATGTCTATGATGGGTGAATTGACGTTCTTTCTCGGGCTTCAAATCCGTCAACAGAAGAATGGGACTTTCATCTCTCAAGAGAAGTACCTCAGAGATTGCCTGAAGAAGTTTGATCTTGTCAGTTGCAAAACTATCAAGACACCAATGCCTACGAATGTTCATCTAGATGCAGATGAGAAGGGCAAACCTTTCGATCAGAAGAAATATCGCTCGATGATCGGTTCTCTTCTTTACCTTTGTGCATCTAGACCTGACATTATGCTATCAGTTTGTATGTGTGCTCGTTTTTAGGCAAACCCGAAAGAATGACATCAGATTGCTATCAAGCGAATTCTTCGATATCTGGCTCATACACCAACCTTTGGGACTGTGGTATCCCAAGGCTGCCCAGTTTGATCTCGTTGGATATTCTGATATTGACTGGGCTGGTGATCGAGTCGACAGGATATCTAGCTCAGGCACATGTCATTTTCTCGGTAGATCTCTTGTTTGTTGGGCTTCGAAGAAACAAAATTGTGTATCTATTTCTACGGCTAAAGCCAAGTATATTGTTGCCGGTTCATGCTGCACTCAGATTCTGTGGCTCAAGCAAACGCTGAAAGATTATGGTATTCTTGTGAAGAAAATTCCATTGCTATGTGATAACGAGAGTGCTATCTAAATAGCCCATAATCCAGTGCAACACTCTCGAATGAAGCATATTGATATTCCTCATCATTTTCTTCGAGATCACGTTCAGCGAGAAGATATTGTTATCAGCCATGTTCGCACCGAAGATCAATTGGCTGATATCTTTACTAAGCCCCTGGATGAGAAAAGGTTTAGTGCACTAAGGTGTGAGTTAAACATATTGGACTCACGCAATGTGAAGTAAGATCATAATTGTCGATACTATGTATTATATGTTTTCTTTCTATGTTGTTTACTTACGTTAATTTTCTATCGTGTTTCTTTTTCGTTTGTTTTTGTTCGTTTGGTGTTGTCCTATACACTTATCACTCCGAGTTTTATCACTGTTTTTCCCTCGGATTGATTGAGCATCGGACCCTGTTTTTCCTCTATTCTATCCCTACCCCATCTTTGCTTTTCTCTCGTGAACATGTATATTTGTACTCGATTAAGATTCCCTTCAAATGTCATTGATTCCGAAGGAAAATCTATTGAACTTTTCTCTACTTTTATACTCGATGTTCGATGAGTTTGGTCTCGGACGTGGAGAAACTTTCATTCGGTTCGTTGGGATTTTCCCGCGATTACCGCCACAAAATCCGTCTGTTTAAGGCTAAGAGACGCGAAATCTGTGCCGTTGGATCAGATCTGACAGTTATGTCAGACCCCTCCCCTATAAATACTGATCCACCCCACCGGCACAGCCCACGCAATTCCCTCGACTTCGTCTCTCCGCTCTCAAAGTTCTCTCTCGCGCTCCTCCGTGCTACTCGTCGCCGTCGACTCCCTCGCCGCTTTGCTGCCGGAAGGAAGTCGCCGGAGACCTTCCCGTCGACGAGGAACTTCATCCGCGCCGCCGTAGCCGACGAACATCACCAAGTTAGGGTATGTGAGGCACTTGACGCGCTTCCAATCTCATCTGTTCATCGTGCTCCAGATTTGCTCTTGATTTTCTCTTATTTTTCTAGGTCTTTTTGACCCGTTTGGATCGTTGACTCTTGGGAAATCTGTTTCTAGAGTTTTCAGTCGATTCCCCATCCAATCTAGGTAAGAAATCCCTCGGAATTTCTCACTTAGACGAATCCCACAGAAAAGTATCGATAGATTTACACTTGGGCGATTATTTCATACAAGTTCTTCGCTAGATTTGCACCCGATGAAAATCTAGCCTAGCACTTCAATGAAAAACTTGCGTCAAGACAAATCTCTCGATATGTTTACTGCGTTCAAAATGTTTTTCCCTCGATATTGGCTGGTACTTGTTCACAACTTTCCTATATTCCCTCGTACCTCTCTATTTCGCAGAAAAATGTCTGGGAAAGAAGGAAATTTCAGAGCACCCAAACGTGTGGGAGGTCGTAGAAGAATCACCAACAACTCTGAAGGATTGTCAGAGGATTTGATCATTGAGAAGAAGTTGAGAACGCCTGAAGGTTCTAAAGATGAACGCACGAGAGAAAACCGTCTGCAAGAGATACGAAAGCTTCAAGTGCTTCGTTGGTATGAGTACAAGTCTCTTATTCCTCGCTGGGAGACACTGTTTTCTCTGAAGAATCCCTGGTCTGATGTCAAGTCATTAAGGCCCAAGTGGACGAAAGATAATCGACCACCACCCCTAGAAGATGCTCATCCATCTGCTCTCAAGACTCCTTCTGATTTCAAGGAGTTGGTCGAGGCTCGAGCAGCCCGAGAAGAAAAGCGAAAGGAAGCCAAAGCCAAGAAGGAAGCTGCTGCTACTGAGGGCACCGAAGAAGTTGGGCCAAGTGCTAAACCAAAAGCTGGCAAGAAATCTTCCAAGCGAAAGAAAAAGGAAGTCATTGTCTCTCCACCTGAGGCAAGCTCTGAAGAAGAAGCCAACTCCGATGATCAAGACCCTGGCACAGAGGCTGACATCGAGGATATTGCTTAGAAGAAAAGGCCGAGCAGTAAAGGCATTAGGATCCAGGAGCCAGCTAAGGCTCCTCGAGCAACAATTGATATGACCAATTTGGTCACATATCCGCCTATTTCTTCTGCCCCTCCAGTGCAAACTTACAGACAAAAACCTTCGGTCCGATCGAAGGGAAAGAAAGTTCAAGTGGCTGAAGATGATGAGACGCTGCTCCAGCGACAGGAAAGGCTGGCCAAGCAACAAGCTCTCGAAGCCGAAGACTTGCAAACGGCAAAGATGTTCAACTTTCACAGTCAGCCCGAGCATAAAAAGGCCCAGGTTGCTAAACAGTTGGGCATCTTACATCTGGTCAGTGAAAAGTATCAACGACAGATTGAACAAGGCACTATTCCTAGTGCCCCTAAAGAAAAGGTCGTGGCCCCCAGCGCCACCAAGAAAGTGGTGACTCCCACAGTCACAAAGGAAAAGGATGCAGCCGCAAGTGCTGCGAAGAAAAATGTTGAGGCTCCTAGTGCATCGAAGGATAAAGCCGCGGCCCCTAGTGTCGTAACTAAACCCATTGTTGCTGCCAAGGCCACCAAGGAGGCCGAGAAGAAAGCCAAAGAGGCTAGGCAGAAGGTTCAGGCTGCTCCAGTTCCTCGAGCTCCTCCAGCTCCTCCACCTGCCCCTGCTGCACCAGTTGTTTCCGGCCCTCGTGCCGATGAAGAAAGCTCGAACGAAAGAGAATCTACCGCAAATGCTCTTTGGGATGCTGCTCAAATTTCTCATATTCTCTGGAAGATGGCTACCACACCGAGCAAAGTCACTGCCGAGGATGATGTCCCACCTGAGATCCAAGAACAAGTTTCTCGATACATGATCCGCTGGGAAGGATATCTTTCCCAAGATCGAAAGGACAAAGAGCAGGAAAAGTTTTACTCCAAGCAGCTCCGAGAAGAAACTGAGGACATTGAGTCCCGTCAGTTTTTCAGGTCCAAAATTGCAACCCTTGAAGCATCCACAAGGACTCAGAAGGAAAACATAACTACTGTCAATGAAAAGGTTCGACAAATTGTATCTTCTATGTGCAAGGCGCACAATGACGCTCTCACCGAAAGACAATCTCGAAAGAGAAAGTCTACTTCCCAAACCTCTGCGTGTGGGACGCCAGAGATCGAGAAAAATGCCAAGAAGCAAAAGTCTACCGAGGTCGTTGCTAGTCAACACGACAGGAAACTGCACCAACCCCCACCAAGAAACCCACTCCTCCTCGTAAGAAAACTCCGCCCCCTCGCCAAACCACTCCGCCCCCTCACCAAACCACTCCACCCCCTCTCCAATCCACTCCTCCACCTAGAAAACAAACAGCACCACCTCGTCAACCATCGCCACCAAAAGCTTCGTCGCCACCACCAAACCCACCATCACCACCTCATGTTATTCCATCGACCACCCCAGCCATCGAGACCCAAGCTCAAGCTGAGACCGAGCAACCTTCCCAGGTCGAGCAAGAACGTCAAGCCCCCATTTCCTCTACTCAGAAAGATTATTCCTCTGCCCAGACTCTCCATGAAGGAGAAGAAGCCGATGTTGATATCACAACAGTTTCTTCTCGTCAAGATGCTGCCGAAGGAAATAGTTCTGGCGATGCCAGTTCGAGTGGAAGTTCTTCCTCCTCTTCATCAAACTCTTTGGACGAAGAAATGTTGGATGTCTTTTCCCAGATGAACGAAGATATGGAGGCCATGGAGACTGAGGAGGCCGCCCAAAATGCCCCTGCCAACGAAGGAGTTGCCGTCGAAGCACTAGCAGAGGAAAATGCTTCTGCTGCCATCCCATCTCAGGATATTGTCAATGTTCCATCTTCAATTCCTCCTCCTGCTGAGCCAGTATATCAAATGCTAGATAATGTTGCTGAAGTCTTTCCGGTCGATGAGCTTCTCCATTCTGCTCATCCGAGAGAAATGCTGCCATTGTTCCGCCTTTATGTTCCTCGAGGAGGCCCCATCTTCAAAAGGCGTGAACACAAGCCATTTTTCTTTGGGACCAATCCCTACGAGAAGCCCAGCAATGCTTATTCTCTTCGGTTTTGGACCTAGGAGCAAGCCATATATTATACTCGAGTGCTATACAACAAGGCTAGAGTTTTCCAACATCAATACCTCGATATGCCATCGGTGTACGCAACTTCATGTTTCGAAAATGTTGCCGAGACTATTGATGGTCTGCATGCACACAGGATGTTTGCTATTGATTGTGGCTACAATCCCGAGCTCATCAAGAAATTTTATGCAACCTTGTATGTCACTGGTGATCCCGAGAACTCGAAGACGTGGAAATTTGATTACATGATCCAAGGCCAAGTATTTCATATGACTGTCGACCAATTTCTGGCCATCATCAATTTACCTCGGTTCGAAGGATTACCACACAAGATTCATGACTTACCTGCTCCAACTCCTGCTGAAGTTTCTAAGCTCATGAATCCATATGTCGTAGGAGATCACTACCCTGCTGAGCCCAAGCCGAGGCATTTGGTTTTTGAAACGAAGGCATGGTTCTATATTCTTTCGAAGACCTTGATGCCAATTCTCGACGTGCATGATGATTTTCCCATTCCCCACGATGTGCAACTTGCTCTATTGAAGTTAGTCCACGGTCATCCCTTCAAGTTTGAAGACTACTTCATCAGGACTTTGGTGTCTTGTGCCGATGACCACAATTCCCACAAACCATATGCACCTTGGCTGATGTCTATCTGCAATTACTCTCGGGACGTTCCATTCCCCGTGTCCATTTTCCTGAAGATTTTCACTCCACTGGTAAGGGAAGTATTGCAGATCGTTACTCGACCCAACGATCAGTATGCTGAGCACACTGGCATCCGCGCACAAATGACTGAGCGTAATATTCGCTCGAAGTTTATCAAGCATGTGCATCACATGGAGGTTTCTCTTCGGTCCAAGCAAATGCTTCAACATCACATTGACCAAGATTTCCTTCAGAAGCAGAAGATGATGGACGAGATCAACCATTTGCGCAATATTTCCATGAACAATAATCAGATGTTGCGTGAATGTCTTCGCCGTGATTGGAAAGGGCTGCGGAAATTCAATTCCCTCGGTCAACTTCAACGATGCGGCTTCGAAAAATATCCTCCCCATCTTAACAGGAACTGGATCAATGATGATCGAGTAGATCGCCTGGATTTCAATATTCCTCTGCTGCCGAAGAATAGGTGCTCAGTGTTGATGATTATTATCACATTACTGTGAACACCTTTTCCTCTGACTGCGAGAAAGATGAAGCCCCTCAACACCAAGAGAGAGTTTACTATCCACTTCCACGAAGCCCCAGGACTCCGCCAGAATCTCAGCTAGAATCTTCTGGTGATCAACACTCCTTCCGCACGAAGATTACTCCTCCATGCGGTCGCCCCATTCTTCGTGCTCCAACACTCGCCGAATCTTCTCGACGTCGTCAGCGCCGCTCTGGCGAGTAGGGATTTCTTTCGACCCTATTCTCTCGAATTTTTGTACGTTGTGACAAAAAGGGGGAGATGTAGTGGCATCGAAGAAATTAGTTTCCCTACGGGGTTAAGGGCTTTGCTTTTCGTTCGATAAACTTTTGAACTTTGAGGTTTCTGAGTAGTTTCAACAAACTTTCGATTCATATTCGATCTGGTTGTAACTAACTCTAAGAAGGTCTGTGAACTTTTTTATCGTAAGATATCTATATGCTACTTGCGATACTTAACCTTTCGCAGGAAGTTATCTGTTGTATAAATTCACAGGTCATTCGAGGATATTGCATATTTCTTATTGGATATTATCTGGAATGCAATTTCAGTCGCTAAGATTATTGATGTTTCTCCCTCGACTCTACTTGTCAAATATGCACTTCACAGGAAACTCTTATCTTCCGTGCATACATCAATGGGGAGTATTTTAATCGATCTTTGCACCGGTTTATCATCGAAAACTCAAAACTTTCAATTTATTTATCGATGCCTGTTTTGTCAACAATCTTCCAAAAAGGGGGAGATTTTAAGAGCAAGATTTGCCCCCGAAGGTTTTGGACATTGTTGGAAAAAGCATAAGTGGAACTAATATTGTTTTCGAGTATAAACAGATACTTAGGTTCCGAAAGAATGGAGTTTGCAAGGAGAAGATCGAAGGACAGCTCACTGCAGCGAAGCTGCAGTCAACTACCGAAACCTTTGAAGGAAGACGACGCCTACAAATGTTGTTGAAGAAGAAGTCTCTCTCGAGTAAAAGCGCAACGATGAGAAAGCTGAAGCTGGTCAAAGAATTAGTCTTTTTTACTAGTTTCTCTTTGTTTTCTTGAGTCGTAGGAAAAACCGTACTATCAAGAGGGGTTTGCTAGTTGAGATCTTCGTCGAAGTGAATTCGCTTCGCTCAACCTAAACCCACGAAAGCCTACCGAGAGAAATCTTACTGACTCGAGTGAATAGCTCGAAGGCAAAGTCATCGCACTTCGTTCCTTTGAGAGAGAACTCACTCGGTAAGTCAGCTTACTTGTTCCTCAAGTAAAGTTGCGCAGTGATTGAAATCCGACCGTTGTGGACACGCGTCAAGCGGTCGCATCGGGTCACTTCAGTCATTTTACCCATCGGGATCGCCAACTATAAATTCCCCGCACCTACCCGCCATTTCGGGTTGGCTGCTCCACTGAAGATTCTAAGACAGAAGTACTGTGAGCATCCCAAGAGAGATCCATCGTGAGAAAACCAAAACCCAAGTCCGAACTGAGTTGAGAAATTCACAGAGACTTAGGTTGAGATTAGCCGATCTTTTTATCTTGGAGAACTGCAAGTCTCCTAGACGGTTAGGTGTCGCCTATCAAGCAGTCGAAGAGAAATTGTCGCTGCTGAATGAAGTTTGTAAAGGTGTCGGAGATGTCCTGAATCATCTACCATGAGTGAAAACTGGACAAGCTCGAGGAGTTTGTTGTAGTGGAGAATAGGACGGAGAGAGTTTTGCTCCAGGTGTTCAATCACCAGTCCCTCCAACCAGACGTAGCACTTTGTAGAGTGTGAACTGGTTTACCAAACATCGTTGTGTCAGGCTCGTTTTCTTTCTAGCATTTACATTAAGTATTTACTCTTTGCCTGTTTGCCTTTGATTTTTTCCTTCGCTCCCAATCCCTTAGAGCCTTGCATTACTTTCGATACTGTATTTCCTTCGAGATGCCTTTAGTCCAACGCAGTTTTCATGAATTCCTTCTAAGTTCCATAGAATTTTTAGAAGTGATCATTCACCCCCTCCCCCTCTGATCATTCTTGAGCTTTTAGTATCTTCACCAAGAGAAAATTTCCGCTACGCTACATCTCACCTTCCACTTGGGGTAACCAGCGAAGGGTGAGAAGCCCTTACGATCTCTCTCGTATCAACATCCTTGTTACAAGAACAATGTCCATGATTAAGAGAACGTAATCATTAATTAGCACATGAGCTAGTCTTAGAGGCTAAACCAGGAACTCTTGGTGTTTACATTTCCACACATGCAACCGAGTTTTCTTCTGAATCTCACAGTCAGGGTCATTGCAATTATAGCACAGAAATATCAACATCAATTATGAACGTGGAAATATACATATAATAAAAAATTATTATTGCCTCTAGGGCATATTTCCAACAGTCTCCCACTTGCACTAGAGTCAATAATATTGTCAGTGCTTGAGCACTTTACAAATATGGCATACCGATGTAGTGCATGCTTGATTTGTGGTATAGACTTCATCTTCGGATCTGACATTTTAGGCCCGTTTGTATCTTGCATATCTTCGCGTTTTCACGCTATCATAAAATTCACTAATTTTATCAGATAGCTATGTGTATGTTTGAATCATTTGCTTGGACCTTGGTTCCTTAGAATATGGAACGAAAGGATTCATCAATGTTCCATGAGCTTCAACCATCTAAGAAACCATAAAACATTCATAAATGAACTTATGATTCAAAATACCCTCCTTGTTACTTCTTTAAGTAACTATATACTTAGCCTCTCTTATAGAATTCACCACAATATCTAACTTTTGACACGGTTCCTCCATACTGCACCACCCTTACGTGTGAAACACATAATCCCGATTAAAATCGAAAATCGGTCGGAGTAAGTATGAAGACCGAATTGGTATAACTATTTATGTTAAAATTCAGCTGGTGTAACTTATTAAAACGAGCTCTTCATTATCTCCATTTTCCGAGAAACATATCTTATCTTTCATAAGTTTAAGTTTTCACTTTTTTGCCAATGATCAACATCTTGATCACTTTGGTATCTTGCTCACAACCTTTTGGAGCACTGGCCATATCTGGTCGTCTTACATATTATGGTGTACATGAAATTCGGCAAACAACTTTTCACCATGACCTCGGCAAGAACATCCTTCTTGGCGTATTTATAATAAAATACTTTAGTATCATGTCAACATGTAATGTTGGCTTTAGCATGATCACGCACTTACTATCTACATAGATCATTGTGCTTAATACTAATGCTATATTAGCCCAAGTACTTCAGCTGAAAACTATTTCCAATGAAGTCCTTATTCGTGTCAAGAAATGTATATTATTTCTAATCAACAATATGTCATCTACATAAGGTTCTAGAAATATTATTCAGGTCCCGCTTACTTTCTTGAATATTCAAGCATCTTCGTTATTACTGGTGAAAACAAACTCTTTTGGAAATTTCATCACAATGAAAATTACAACTCCATTATGCTAGCTTCAGTCCATTAATGGATATCCAAGGATTCCATCTATTCCAGCATCTTTTGAATCGACAAAACATTCTGGTTGTATCACATATACGTCCTTTGTTATATTTCCATGTAGGAACTTTGTTTTTACATTCATTATAACATATCCTATAAATGAGATATGTAGTAATTGCTAGTATAACCCGAACTGACTAAACTATAACCCAAATTGACTATAGTATAACCCGAACTGGCTAAACCAGGAACTCTTGGTGTTTACATTTCTACACATGCAAATGAGTTTTCTTATGAATCTCATAGTCAGGGTCATTGCAATTATAGCACAGAAATATAAACATTAATTACGAACGTGGAAATATATATATATATATAGTAACAGTTTATTATCACCTCTAGGGCATATTTCCAACAATTCTGACCTTAATGTTAGCTGCTTAGCAAGGCCATATCTACATATTCTAGGCTTGCCAAACCCAACCTTATGCGAACGCCATTTATTATGTCTGAGACCCAATGTATGGTTTGTCGGCCATAAGGGCGATCCTTCAGGAGGTGTCCATTAAGGGAGAACACAATGCTGCTATTGTAAGAGATCATCCTATTTATTCTACCATCGTTATATCTAGCATATTAGCAAAAATAGGAAGTAAAACTGTAAATCATACATGCTATGATACCTTTTCATGAAAATTAAAGTTAAACGCCTTCTACTTTATCTTTTGCAAGTTTTACGTGGCTGCTAGGGGTTTCGATAGAGACAACTGTTTCTATCCTACGAAAGCATGCCACAACACCAATTCCACAATTATCTCTATTACGCCCCTGTCAGGGCCCTCCGTTGCAAACATCTTGCGTCGCTAATGTTAGAGAGACAGACAGCTCCTGAGCCACTTATATGGTACAAGTCATATGTCAAGCGTGGAACTACTCTTGCGTAAGCGCGTAAGGTCGGTCGGGGACGCTTCATCAGGACATTGCCGCAACGCTAAATGAGTACACGTGGGGGGTAACAAATAGTATAATTGATTCCCACATCCTTGATGTGTTCTACCCGTACAATACATCTACGCATAGCTAGCTCATGATACCACTGTTGGGATACGGGGTAGAAAACAATAATTTTTCCTACCTACGATACCCGAACCGAAGATCTATGCTATGGCGATGTAAAGTAATGGAGGGAATCGGTGTTCATACCTTTGAAGACCGAAAGAGGGAAACGTTCTACGAATGTGGTTGGTGTAGACTCTAAACCTATGACGTCCATGTCGTGTAGAATACCACCGGATATGAACACTCGTGGAGACCTCCAGTGATGAAGTAGCACCACAAGTGTACTGCCTCGAGGAGATTACACACGTAGAGTGCAACCGATGTCCCCTCTGGGCTCCGAACTAGGCGAGCAGCAGAAAAAAGACGAATGCGATCAATTACACCTTAAGTGTGACACCGTATGGTCCGGTAAACAGCAGACATGATCAAGACATTCTTTTCGATCAATGACTAATCAATTGGACCTAGTTACAATCTTTGATAGCCCCTAAGCTTCCATTGAATGAACTTCAATCGCTTTTGGAAAGCTTTAACGATAAGACACAATCCCTTTGTCCTGCTCTACTTTGTTTGTCCGGGGTTTGATCGTCGGTATGCTTATACCTTAGTTCATACCTCGTTCTCAACAAACAAGTTTACTTGTTTGTGCCTATTACATCTCTTGTGACCTAGTCACTTGCTTCCAAGCCATTGGTGCAATATCACCGAGTGGGCGCAGAGTACCTGTCCGTCACTCGGACTGACAAATACCTCTTTGATCTATTTCATACTCATCAACATATCTATTTAGGAATGCCAAAAGTACACCTTTATGGACAACATATTTCTTTCAGGCGGTGGATACAAATCAAAGCTTTCTAATAGATAAAAATTATGTATAATCATGACGGTCTAAGGACTAAGTCATATGTTACAAAGTCATCGCAATGCTGAACCATGTGACTTGATCACATCGCAATGTTTAGGTCGGTGTGTGTCCATCACATCATTCTCCTAATGATATGACCTCATTGTCAATAGGCGGTTCATACGTCATGATCAGGAAACCATGATCATCCATTGCCCAATGAGCTAGTATACCTGAGTTTAACTTAGGATGGGTGTTTATATACTACACGTATATTAGTGTTTCCGAGTAATATAGTTCTAGCATAGTATAAAACGTATTATGAACAACATGAATATGTGACAAATATCTGTATTCATTTGCCTCTAGGGAACATATCCAACACGAACTACTCCTGGTCCTCGGGAATCTCCATGTCGTAGTAGTCACCTCCGGGGTACTCCTTCTCCTGGGCTCCAACGTCTGATTGCAACAACCGTGTATAGAAAATGTCACAGCCCGGGATTTTCACCGAAATTAATAATTTGCTTGTTGCTTTATTTGTTGATTGTTAGAATTTTCTGCAGTATTTTCTACGCCAATTTATTAATTGATGAATATTCTACCCCTCTTTCTCGTATCTGATGCGAGACCGAACCTTTTTCCCAATGGCACACGACCTCGTTGCGGCACCGGATTTCACCCTAGCATCGTTGCAACTTCCGGCATAAGACCATCCTTCACCCTCGGTGCGGCAAACCCCATTTATTAATTAAATGGATTATTTTATTGGGCTTCAGTTGACGTTACTGGTTCGGTGCGAAACATTGTACAAGACGTCAATTTGGTGCTTAGAGGCGGTGTTTTGAATTTCGCACGATTGCGTCGTCATCGGGTAGGTGAACGTTCGTATGTGCCCGGCATAGTAGCCGCGCGCGCTATTAGCTGAACCCCCGAATTCCCCTCTTATCTTCGGATTCTAGCCCACCCAAAAAATCGGCCTGAAACGGGTCATTTTGCGGCCCGAAACCAGTCCCAAACACCGACCTGCTATATATAGTAGCCAACCCTAGCCATTTTAGGCAAAACCCTAGCCCCTACCTCCTCTCTTTCCGTTCCAAGCCACTGCCCTGCCGCCACCTCGCAACAAACCCTCACCCAACCCTCACCTCCCAATCAGATCTGGAGAGAGCAGCTCCTTGATCTGGACCGTTTGATCGGCTGATCCAACGGTTATGGGTCCTCTCGTGGATCCCAGCTCCTCCCGAGCGTCGCTCCCGTGGAGCTCCACCCCGAGGACCTCCCCTCACATGCCCTCGTGTTGCCGTGCTCCAGCCGACGAGCCTTGTCGTCAGCACCGCACGCCACCCTAGGTTGCCCCTGCAGGTCCCTACGCCCTCTCTCCTCTCGTTCGCCCTCTCTTATTCTCCTTCCTCCTCTCTCTAATCTTTGTCCCCTTCCTCTCCGTGTTGCAAGCGGTCGCCGCTGTGATCTCGAACTCGGAGCTCTCCGCCGCCGCTGGACCTCGCCGCCGGGACTAGAGCCGGCCAGATCCGGCCACCATGCCCTGACCCCGTCGCCCCAAGCCACCACCGGACCTAGCCGGAGCTCGCCGTGGACGTCCTTTGCATTGTCGTTGCACTCCCAGCGAAACTGTGATGGATCGGGACGAGCCCCAGCCTCCAGCGCCCGCCCGGGCCACCTCCCAGCGCTCGCGGGCCAGCCTGCGCCTGCAGCCCAACGCGCCTCTGATGTGTACACACGCTTCTATTGTTGTAGACTATGTTGGGCCTCCAAGAGCAGAGGTTTGTAGGACAGCAGCAATTTCCCTTAAGTGGATGACCTAAGGTTTATCGAACTCAGGGAAGTGGAGGTTGAAGATGGTCTGTCTCAAGAAACCCTGCAATTAAGATACAAGAAGTCTCTTGTGTCCCCAACACACCTAATACAACAAGGAGTTGTATAGGTGCACTAGTTCGGCGAAAAGATGGTAAAATACGAGTTATAGGTGTGGAAAAGCAAGGTAATATAAATCTTTAATAAAAAGTGCAGCAAGCTAACATGTGAAAAAAGTGAGCACAAACGATGTAACAATGGTGGAAACAAGGCCTAGGATACATACTTTCACTAGTGGAAACTCCCAACAACGTTAACATAGTCTAATCACATGATATTTCCCATAAAACATGCAATGTAGACGTACTCGGAGGTCATTCCTTTGTGGTCAAGAGAGGACGAGAATTATGTAGGGCTACAAAAGATCACCTTAGAGTTAATAGTTCTCAATCTATGGATTTCCCAATGTCACCGCGGCCATCCAAAGAGAGTACCACAATCACCACAACCTATCTCATGGATAGTCAAAGACAAGCACCAAGAGAATCTCAATCTTCAATCAACACACAAGAGGAAATCACTCATGAAAATATTCTTCTAATCCATGTCCAATAGACCGTTGTCACCCTGGTCTCGGGGATTATACTAGATAAGATCGAGTGAGTACATCAATCCAATACATAGAGGAAGGGGAAATATCATGGGATCACCCTAGATTAAAATAGCCTATGATCACAACGAACATCACATCATGGGAGAGAGAGAAGAACACCGAGGAGGGGCTACTCCCGCATCATGGAGGGAGGAAGCAACGTCGATGGAGATGAATCCGGGGGCACTTCCCCGTACCGGCAGGGTGCCGGCACAGGAATTTTGGTCCCCCAAAGCTTGTTGGCGATGGCGGAGGAGATCGGAATTTCTTCTGGAGAAAAGGGGTCTGGAATCAGGGTTTTCATGACGCGAGTATAAATAAGGGCCAAAGGAGGCACCGGGGTTGTCCCAGTCGCCCAGGCACCTGTAACAGCCCAGATTTCACAAAATCTATTTTTTTCGGTGTGAATTGTTTGATTGTCTGATTTTTTTGCGGTGTTTGCATCCCCGATCTATCGATCGGCGATTATTTTTCCCCCTTGTCAGAACCCTCTGTTAGGTAATGTGCTAGGATCAAAGTCACTTTGCATCATGTTAAAATTTTCAAAAGAAATCATTTGAAATCAAATTCAAACTCAAATGGGAGAAGGAACACCCCCTAGATGAATTAATTCAAAAGGCCAGAAATAAATCTTCTCCAAAAATTCATGTTTGATTTTTGAAAAGTCTTAAAAATGAGTGTGATCACATATCAAGTGATGTGGGACCCACCCCATGCTCATGGATTTTTCAAATATTCAAACAGTGCCTTGGAATTAACCAAATACCCCGATTTGATTTAAATTCAAATCATTTGAATTTTAAAAAGTGCCAAACTTTATAAGTGGCTAGTCTATATTATTATAAGGCCATATACAAAGTTTTAGAATTTTATAAAATGCTTAGCTATTTTTTTATAGCATGGCAAAACAAATGTCAGAAGAAATAGAAAAAGAAAATAGAAAACAGGAACAGAACCCACCTACCTGTCGCCTATGGGCGAAGCGCACCAACCAGCCAGGCCCAGCCCACCTGGAAGGGGGGGCACATGCGTCTTCTTCCCCTCCAAGAAAGCAAGCACCTCGCCGGCGAGCGCCGTGGGTGCGCTAGGCAGCTGCCTGCCTGCCCAGGGGTTATCCCCTCGCCCGGAGACACCTGGCTCTTTCCCCGTCCCTCTAGTGAACTTGCCCCCTCCGTTTTCGCCGGATTTGAAGAAGACCGAGAGGATCGCCGGAGCGCCGTCGAGCCCCCACGTGGCCATCGACGTCCCGAAGCGTGTTGAAGTTGTCACCCGTGTTCCCCTTCGAGTGCATCGTCGAGTTGCAGAAGATGGCGAGCAAGGCGCCTCCATAACCGACGAATTTGAACTCGCGCCGTCGCCGGAGCCGAAGGAGATCGGCGTCGATTACCTCACCGACAAGCCCCACCCCCCAGCTCAAGCCGTCACCGCCGTTGCAATCCTGGTGAGCTTGCGGTCAGAACCCCCTTGCTTGCGTTCCAAATCTTCTTCTCCTTCGTGCCCTGCCATGGACGCCGAGGTGCAGCGCCGCCGTGCTCGTCGACGGCGAGTCTCCGCTAAGCAGTCGGCGTCTCCACCTTGTCCATTGCGTTCGCCACATTCCCCTGGTTCGATTCAACCCAGCCCTGCCCCAAATGGTGCTTCGTAGCCAAGTTCACCTCGAGCCCGCAGCTCCGCCGCCGCTAGGGCTCGTCGCCGACGTGCCTCCGATGCCTTCCGGTGGCGCTGCTCTGCACCAATCGACGCGCGCAAGGGAGGGCTTCAAGATGGAGGTCGCAGCGCTCGAAACCGTGCCCGGATTAGCCTCCTGTGTCTGCGCGCCGCGTCTGGTGACGCCGGCGTTGAGCCGCGGGCAGCCCGCCGACGTGGCAATGGTTAGGGGCTTAACCCCACCTGTGTTAAGTGACCCTGGGTCACTGCCAATGGACCCAGAGCCCCCTAATCTCTCTGGTTAGTAAAAACTAACCGGGTTTTTAAACAAAGAGGCTGACACCCCTGGCCCACTAGACAGCCCCCCCCCCTGACGTCACTGTGACATCAGGCTGACGCAGTAAATCAAATAATTGATTTATATAAATCCAGAAAATCCAGAAAAAGGCTGAAACTTTGGAAATTCATAGAAAATTCATATCAACTCCAACTTTAACATATAATATATGAAAAATGATCAGGAGAAAATAATCTATCCAAATATACCATTTTCAACTATGTTTGAGTTGAAATTAAAAAGGGACCAGTAGCATTTGCAACATGAACCTTAGCAACATACTACAATTCAATTGCACATCAGAGGCATATCATACACATTTCAATATGAATTACATTGATCAAACAAATGCATTTAAAACTTGGCTAACTTGAATTCAAATTGGAGTTTGAATTTGCAATTCATTTGCAATATACTCCATTTAAATGGAATTGCCTCACACACCAAATTCATGCAAACCAAGTTTCAACCTTCAACCATGTGATTGTGCATTGTATTTACATTGCTACCTTGTTTCTTGTTTGTCGAGTAGAGGTGGAACCGGAATAGGAGGTAGCCCCCTTCGTTGAAGACCCTGAACCCGAACCTCGTCAGCAAGGCAAGCAAACCCCCTTTGATCATGTCGATAAAATCCCACTTTCCTTCTCATGTCTCGCTTATGCATTGTTTAGGATGATTACCATGATGTGTTTCTACCGCATAGATGAACCCATTCCTTTGCATGACCTATCATTGTCACAGTAGTAAGCAAACCACAATCCTAGCAAATGTAGGAGTTGGTTGATATCATATGGCCCCTGCAATTTTTACTGCTTATTGCATGCTTAGAGTGATACCATGATGTTACTGTTATGTGAGTCGGGATGGTAGTGATCATGTTGATGTTGGTGGAAATGTGTTGGTGAATCTACCCTAATACAAGGTGAACGATGAGAGGCTGTGTAGGAGTACACAGTGGGTTGTCTCGTTGAACACCGCCCTAAGTCTGAGTTCCTTTGTGGTGATCCAAGATGAAGAGTACAACCACACATTGGGCTCACTGACCCCTCTCAACCTATTAACTCATCCCTTTTGATGTTCAGATGTCGCAGTAGTTCGGAGTTCTGGTAGGTTTGTGGCCTGGCTGCTAAGTGAGAGAACGGCTCAACCGAGACCGGCTTATGCACCACGCACACATCATCTGGGTCCACTTCAGTAAACCGGCCGGGTTCACGATAGTGGTAGCCAACCCAGGTAGGCGGCTTTCTTGGACTAGATCGGCTATGAGGTAACAGTTGTGGTGAGCGTCCTCGCCGACACTTCTTGAACGGTGTCGAGTACAAAGGCGGTAACTGATGATCATGTGTGTGTAGTGGTACACCCCTGCAGGGTTAACAAAACTATTCGAATAGCCGCGTCCGCGGTTAAGGACTGCTTGGAAAGCTTAGCTTGATTATTAGACAACTTGAACTGGATACTTATAAAACTTACCAAGATAAGTGTGAGTGCTATGGCGTGCTTTCTCGTGGGGAAGTCGAGGAAGGCACCATAGTGGTGTAATTGGCTGGAGAATGTAGTGCACTCACGTACGCTTCTTACCTCAAGTCTGGTACTCGTAGTTCAGGACTAGCCAAGTCAAAGCTGACACTTCTGCAATTGAACCCCACCTCCCTTTACCTTGATACATGTGCATGAGTAGTATAGCTCCTATGTAAGTCTTGCTGAGTACGACTTTGTACTCACGTTTGCTTATTCTATGTTTTAGATGAACCCACTGACCCCGAAGGTGGCTTCTTCATCGAGCTCGACGACTAAATACCAAGCTAGTGTATTCCGAGTCAGACGACTGGTTCCCTCGTGGAGGGTTTGTGTTTAAATAAGGCTTCTTAAGCCATTTGTTAAACTTGTCTGTACTCAGACCTACTTTTCTTCCGCTTGTCTGTTGTAATGTTGGATCAAATGCTTGTGATCTCTGTGTGCACTCTGTGAGAGTTATCAATAAAATGTATACTTTGTAGAGAATTGCAATGATACCTGCTGTTCATACAAGGCATGTGTGCTGCGTGTATGTTTATAACATGCATGTCTTTGTATGGGTTTTCGAGACCTTAGTTGTGATCTGGCTGGCGGTCTTTTATATACCAAGTGGCACTTAGATGCGCGTAGCTTGGGGCATCGCGATGCGATTGCCCGAGACTCTGTCTCGTGCACACTTTGATGTATGATCGAGCCCGCCCTAGACCACGACTAAGTGATCGGGCTGGAGTAAGTCTATGTAAGAGTTATGAGATAGTCGATAGTATGGTTGAGGCGACTTGTCTTTTAATATGGTAGTTCATCACCCATATCATTAGACTTGTGTGCGGACGATGAGGACCCATCACATTTGATCATCCGGCCTGGATGGGATGCCCCTCACGTACGATGCTTTCCGAGAACGTTCTGTGCTTGGCCTTGTCTGTTTAGACAAGTGGGTACGGTTCTCGGCTCTCGATATGACTATGTCGTAGCGGGACTTGCATACGCTAACCCCGGGTCCCGACAGACTTGCTATCAGAGCAGGACTGACTGTAGGATTATCAGCCTTGGCCGAAGTCGAGTCTAGCTTGCTATAGTTATATAGTTACTCTGGGTATATAAGGGAACAACGTAAGGCTTCTTTTTTCTCCTTACCTCATCGTTCTGAGTTCTGAGTCACCCTCATCTTATTCTACGGGAAGATAGGACTAGGCTCACCTTTGTCTGATTAGAACATCTCGTTGTTTTCTTCCTTGTAGCCGTAGGAAAGTTGTGATCGGTTTGTTAGAATTGTTGTGCTTCCTGATTTCTTACATCGTATGTAAGTGTTGTTTCTACATTGAAAGAAAACACATTTCTTACAATTACAACCGTTATGCTGCCCGAGTCATTCCAGGTTTATCTCATAATCTGATGCATTTGCAAACTCCTTCTTTCTGTTTCAGATGGCAGATCTTCCCCCTCGGCAGATTGTTCGTTTGACTAGGTGCCTCGGAGTGCGTGGCCATCCCGCCATGCTGATCGAGATGATGTCCTTCATTGGGTACCGATGGTACCCTGAGTACACAGTTGAGGAGCAGTTCCTTGACTTCAACCAAACCCAGTTCCACTGCATTGTCAGGATCTACCCGCACCACAATGGAGTCACTCAGCCTATCCACTTTGGACATGGCATTGGCATGACTGAGAACATGGTTGTGCAGGATGCTGCATACTCATGTATTACCCTGCTGAGAGAGGAGCACACTATGCTGAGAGAGACCTCGTTCCGCTATATCCCTGCTGCACTTCCAGGAGAAGAGGGGTATTACACTGGACTGTACACAGATCACTCTTTGGAGGATCCTTTGCTTCAGATCACTGCTCGGCACGCTTGTGATAGAGATTGTGATGCACGTGCCCTTTCATTTTGAGCTTCACGCCACCCATGCCCGTCTGTATCGAGCACTGACACTCTTGGCACCCTTCGTGAGTGTTGGATCAGTCGAGTATGATGCTATCTACCCAGTCAGGACGCAGATGCCTTCTCGAGATGCTTGGCCCGATATTGGAGGCATTTTTCCACCCCGTGGTCCTCTGCTTCCAACCTACGCTGGACCTAGGCCCCATCCTTTCCCAAATGGATATCAGGGTCCACAGGCCTCCGTGTTTTCCGATGGTCACCTTCAGCTACCGGGTTACGCGGGTAACTTTTACGACGACTACTATGCAGATGGAGATGAGTGAGACCGCATGTGGTCTTACTTTAGTGAGGATGTAGTAGTATCTTAGTATATTGTACGCAAGGTGTTCTAAGTTCCAGAGGCTTAGATAAATAATGTATAGGAAGTCAGAGTGCCTCTGAAGGATGTATCATCTTCATCACGTTTGTATTAGCTTGGAGCTTGTACTAAAACGATGTATGGTTTGTATGACAGCTTGTGAATATATGGCTTGTATGCTTTTATCACCATGTTGTCAAGATGATTACTTCCTTTGCTCTGTGATTCTTCCAGTACTTTCAATACCTTGTTTAGACTCTTGCAATCAACTCTGTTTGACTTTGGTTTTCACCTTCAGGATGTCTCAAGGAACCCGTGGCCAGCTTGGTCGTGCCCATGGTCGTGGGAATGAACAGGAGGAAGGCAACCTTCCACCCCCACCCACGATGGCTCAGGTTTTGATGGAGGTTGAGAGGAACCGCCGAGACTCTCACCATTTGCTGGAGGTCATTGCCCGCAACACGACTCAGCAGCGCAATGAGTGGGTGTCTTTGAACGACTTCATCTGGCTTCATCCCCCGGTTTTCAGCTACTCCACCGAGCCCCTTGACGCCGATGACTGGTTTCACAGCATCGAGAGGAAGCTCCAGGCAGGCCATGTTGCAGATGGCGACAAGGTCAGCTATGCTACCTATCACCTCGAGGGTGCAGCTAGCTCTTGGTGGGAGAATTTCCTGAACATGCGTCCAGTTGGACCGCCCACTACTTAGGATGAGTTCTGCACTTCATTCCGTGAGCACCACATTCCAAAGGGTCTTATGGACCGCAAGCGTGAGGAGTTCTGCAACCTCACCCAAGGCAGAAGGACTGTTGACGAGTTTAGTCGTGAGTTCAACCGACTGGCTCGATATGCTACTGAAGAGGTCTCCACCGACTGCATGAAGCAAGAGAGGTTTCGTCGTGGACTCAATCCCAGACTCCGTCGTGAGCTCAACCTACATGACTTTGCCACCTTCCAGGTCCTTGTCAACAAGGCCATCAAGGTGGAGGACATGAACACCCCCAATGACTTCCGCAAACACCCTAGAGATGATGGTTCATCCAGTTCCGGCTCTCAGAAGCGGAAGATCTGGATCCCCAACAGTATGTTTCGCCAGAACAACCCACCGAGGCCATCCTATGTGGTGCCTCGTCCACCAGCTCTGTTCCACCCAGCTCCACCAAACAACCCAGCTCCACGCACCGTCTTTGGAGCCTGCTACAAGTGTGGTCAGGCAGTCCACTACTCCCGCGAGTGTCTCCAGAACCAGCTCCAGAATCAGAATGCTCCAACCCGTGCCGGAGGCAACAACAATGGTCGTGGCAAGCCTCCCCAGAAGGTCTACACCACCAAGCCCGCTCCTCCCGCCACTCGTGAACGTGTGAATCAGATTGCCGCCGAAGAGACTGACGACACCACTGACGTCATTCTTGGTACGCTCCCCGTCAATTATGTTCCTACTTCCGTTCTTTTCGACCCAGGAGCATCTCATTCATTCATGTCGGAAAGTTATGCACTTCGTCATGAGTTATCCTTTGTTGAATTGTCCACCCCAATGATTATTCAAACTCCAGGGTCAAGATGGCAAACTAATAGAGTAAGCCATGGTAATCAAATTGCAATTGAGGGTTTAGTATTCCTTGCTTCACTCATAGCCCTCAAGTCTTCAAACATTGATGTCATCCTTGGCATGGATTGGCTATCAAGACAAAATGCCTACCTTGATTGCAAAGGCAAATCCGTAAAACTCACCCACCCTTCAGGCAAGACAGTTAACTACACCTCACCCAGAACAAGAACCCAAGTGCATTCCTTGAATGTACTTCCCCTTCCCGACCTTGAAGATGTTCCGGTAGTTCGTGACTTCCTGGATGTCTTTCCTGAAGAGCTGCCGGGAATGCCACCCGACAGATGCGTAGAGTTCATAGTAGATCTTATGCCAGGAACCGCACCAATTTCCAGACGTCCATGCAAAATGGCCCCACGTGAATTAGCTGAGCTTAAAACCCAACTTAAAGCTTTGTTGGAAAAAGGCTTCATCCGCCCTAGCTCATCGCCATGGGGTTGCCCCGTTCTGTTCGTAAGGAAGAAAGATGGAACAGAAAGGATGTGCGTAGACTATCGCCCGCTAAATTTAGCGACGATAAAGAACAAGTACCCATTGCCCAGGATCAATGATCTTTATGATCAACTTGCTGGATCCTCTGCCTTCTCCAAGATGGATTTGAGATTGGGTTATCATCAAATCAAAATCCGAAACGAGGACATTCCCAAAACGGCTTTTACTACTCGTTATGGTCTTTACGAGTACACCGTCATGTCCTTTGGTTTAACCAATGCCCCCGCCACTTGCTCGCGCATGATGAATTCGATCTTCATGGAGTACCTAGATATATTTGTTGTAGTTTATCTCGATGACATCCTCATCTACTCGAAGAACGAAGAAGAACATGCTGAACACCTAAGGCTAGTATTGATGAAACTTAGAGAGCATCGCCTGTATGCTAAATTCTCCAAGTGTGAATTTTGGCTACCAGAAGTGACCTACTTAGGCCACGTGATTTCTGCAAAAGGCATTGCTGTCAATCCCGAGAGAGTTCAGGCCGTCCTTGACTGGACTCCTCCTGAATCGGTTAAGCAAGTTAGGAGTTTTCTTGGCCTAGCCAGCTATTGTCGCCGCTTCGTCGAGAACTTTTCTAAAGTTGCAAAGCCTCTAACTAAACTCCTCAAGAAAGATAAGAAATTCCTATGGACTCCCAAGTGCGAGGAAAGCTTTCAATAGCTAAAAAGAAGATTTACTTCTGCACCCGCACTTGCACCTCCAGACACCAAAAAGGATTTCGAGATCTTTTGTGACGCATCACGGCAAGGGTTAGGATGCATACTTCTGCTAGATAGACATGTGGTAGCTTATGCTTCACGCCAGTTGAGGCCACATGAACAGAACTATCCTACCCATGACCTTGAACTCGCTGCCATAGTTCATGCCCTAACAACTTGGCGACATTACCTCCTTGGTAATCGTTGTGTGATCTATTCCGACCACCAAAGCCTCAAATACATTTTCACCCAGCCAGATCTTAACCTCAGGAAAAGATGCTGGATTGAGTTGATAAAACATTACGACGTAGGAATTTCTGACACCCCAGGCAAAGCCAATGTCATGGCTGATGCACTAAGTCGTAAGTCGTATTGTAACAACCTCATGTTACAACAGTATCAACCACTTCTTCATGAGGAATTTTTTAAACTCAATCTTGAGATTGTTCCTCATGGCTATCTTTCTACCTTAGTGGCGAAACCAACTCTTGAGGATCAAATCATAGTTTCCCAAAGGCGTGCACGAGGTGTTCGCCGGATCAAGGAGAACATTGCTAGCGGAGTTGCTAAATGTTTCTCCACAGATAGCAAAGGAACGGTATTCTTTGGAAATCGTTTTGTAGTACCTAAGAATAGGGATCTAAGGCAACTCATCCTCAAGGAAGCCCATGACACACCCCTCTCGATTCATCCCGGTAGCACAAAAATGTACCGAGATCTACGCTAGAGATTTTGGTGGACTAGGATGAAGAGAGACATTGCTCGATTTGTTGCCGAATGTGATGTTTGTCATCGTATTAATGCAGAACACCATAGACCTGCTGGTACACTTCAACCTTTGCCTATTCCAGACTGGAAATGGGACAAAGTCGGTATGGACTTCATCACCGGCTTTCCAAAAACCCAGAAAGGAAATGATGCCATCTTCGTTGTCATAGATAGACTTTCCAAAGTTGCTCACTTCCTTCCAGTTCGCGAGTCTATAACTGCTAGCCAGTTAGCGGACTTGTACGTCTCTAGAATCGTATCCCTTCACGGTGTTCCTTTGGAAATCAATTCTGATCGTGGTAGCGTTTTCACCTCTAGATTTTGGGGAAGTTTTCAGAATGCTATGGAACTCATCTCTCCTTTAGTACAGCTTTCCATCCTCAATCTAGCGGCCAAGTCAAAAGGGTTAACCAGATTCTTGAAGACATGCTCAGAGCTTGTGTTATCTCATTCGGAAAGAATCGGGAGAAGTCTCTGCCATTCGCAGAATTTGCTTATAACAATAGTTTTCAATCTAGTCTGAACATGGCTCCTTTTGAACTCCTATATGGACGACGATGTCGAACACCCCTAAACTGGTCAGAAACCGGTGAGAGACAATTCTTTGGACCGGATATGATCAAGGAAGCAGAAGAGAAAGTTCTCATTGTTCGTGATCAATTGAAAGCAGCCCAGTCTCGTCAGAAAAGCTACTATGATCGTCATCATAGGAAAGAGAGCTACAATCTGGATGAGAAGGCTTACCTTCGGGTTACTCCTCTGAAGGGAACCCAACGTTTCGGTATCAAAGGCAAGTTGGCCCCACGTTACATCAGACCTTTCCGCATTCTTTCTAAACATGGAGAAGTTGCCTACCAACTTGAACTACCCCCGCACCTTTCCCGAGTACATGATGTATTCCATGTGTCACAACTCAGGCGTTGCTTCAAGGACCCCATCCGCGAAGTCGACCATGAAACGCTTGATCTCCAAGATGACCTTTCTTATCGAGAATACCCCGTTCGTATTCTTGATTCCGCAGAGCGTGTCACTTGTCGTCAGAAGATTAATTTTCTGAAAGTGCAATGGTCACATCACTCTGAGAGAGAAGCCACGTGGGAAAGAGAAGACAGTCTCCGTACCGAGTATCCCTCCTTCCTCCCGCAGACTTCTGAATCTCGGGACGATATTCTGTTGAGTGGGAGCGAGTTGTCAGAACCCTCTGTTAGGTAATGTGCTAGGATCAAAGTCACTTTGCATCATGTTAAAATTTTCAAAAGAAATCATTTGAAATCAAATTCAAACTCAAATGGGAGAAGGAACACCCCCCAAATGAATTAATTCAAAAGGCCAGAAATAAATCTTCTCCAAAAATTCATGTTTGATTTTTGAAAAGTCTTATAAATGAGTGTGATCACATATCAAGTGATGTGGGACCCACCCCATGCTCATGGATTTTTCAAATATTCAAACAGTGCCTTGGAATTAACCAAATACCCCTATTTGATTTAAAATTCAAATCATTTGAATTTTAAAAAGTGCCAAACTTTATAAGTGGCTAGTCTATATTATTATAAGGCCATATAAAAAGTTTCAGCATTTTATAAAATGGTTAGCTATTTTTTTATAGCATGGAAAAACAAATGTCAGAAGAAATAGAAAAAGAAAATAGAAAACAGGAGCAGAACCCACCTACCTGTCGCCTATGGGTGAAGCCCACCAACCAGCCAGGCCCAGCCCATCTGGAGGGGGGGCACATGCGTCTTCTTCCCCTCCAGGCAGGCAAGCACCTCACCGGCGAGTGCCGTGGGCGCGCCAGGCAGCTGCCTGCCTGCCCAGGGGTTATCCCCTCGCCCGGAGACGTTTGGGAGACGCCTGGCTCTTTTCCCCTCCCTCCAGTGCACTTACCCCCTCCGTTTTTGCCGGATTTGAAGAAGACCGAGAGGATCGCCAGAGCGCCGTCGAGCCCCCGCGTGGCCATCGACGTCCCGGAGCGTGTTGAAGCTGTCCCCCGTGTTCCCCTTCGAGTGCATCGTCGAGCTGCATAAGATGGCGATCAAGGCGCCTCCATAACCGACGAATTTGAACTCGCGCCATCGCCGGAGCGGAAGGAGATCGGCGTCGATTAACTCACCGACAAGCCCCCCCCCCCCAGCTCAAGCCGTCATCGCCGTTGCAATCTTGGTGAGCTTGCGGGCAGAACCCCCTTGCTCGTGCCCCAAATCTTCTTCTCCTCCGTGCCCTGCCATGGACGCCGAGGTGCAGCGCCGCCGTGCTCGTCGACGGCGAGTCTCCGCTAAGCAGTCGTCGTCTCCACCTTGTCCATTGCATTCGCCACACTCCCCTGGTTCGATTCAACCCAGCCCTGCCCCAAATGGTGCTCCGTAGCCAAGTTCACCTTGAGCCAGCAGCTCCGCCGTCGCTAGGGCTCGTCGCCGACGTGCCTCCGATGCCTTCCGATGGCGCTGCTCTGCACCAATCGACGCGCGCAAGGGAGGGCTTCAAGATGGAGGTCGCAGCGCTCGAATCCGTGCCTAGATTATCCTCCCGTGTGTGCGCCGCCGCGTCTGGTGACGCCGGCGTTGAGCCGCCGGCAGCCCGCCAACGTGGCAGTGGTTAGGGGCTTAACCCCACCTGGGTTAAGTGACCCCGGGTCACTGCCAGTGGGCCCAGAGCCCCCCAAATCTCTCTGGTTAGTAAAAACTAACCGGGTTTTTAAACAGAGAGGCTGACACCCCTGGCCCACCAGTCAGCCCCCCCCCTGACGTCACTGTGACATCAGGCTGACGCAGTAAATCGAATAATTGATTTATATAAATCCAGAAAATCCAGAAAAAGGCTGAAACTTTGGAAATTCATAGAAAATTCATATCAACTCCAACTTTAACATATAATATATGAAAAATGATCAGGAGAAAATAATCTATCCAAATATACCATTTTCAACTATGTTTGAGTTGAAATTAAAAAGGGACCAGTAGCATTTGCAACATGAACCTTAGCAACATACTACAATTCAATTGCACATCAGAGGCATATCATACACATTTCAATATGAATTACATTGATCAAACAAATGCATTTAAAACTTGGCTAACTTGAATTCAAATTGGAGTTTGAATTTGCAATTCATTTGCAATATACTCCATTTAAATGGAATTGCCTCACACACCAAATTCATGCAAACCAAGTTTCAACCTTCAACCATGTGATTGTGCATTGTATTTACATTGCTACCTTGTTTCTTGTTTGTCGAGTAGAGGTGGAACCGGAATAGGAGGTAGCCCCCTTCGTTGAAGACCCTGAACCCGAACCTCGTCAGCAAGGCAAGCAAACCCCCTTTGATCATGTCGATAAAATCCCACTTTCCTTCTCATGTCTCGCTTATGCATTGTTTAGGATGATTACCATGATGCGTTTCTACCGCATAGATGAACCCATTCCTTTGCATGACCTATCATTGTCACAGTAGTAAGCAAACCACAATCCTAGCAAATGTAGGAGTTGGTTGATATCATATGGCCCCTGCAATTTTTACTGCTTATTGCATGCTTAGAGTGATACCATGATGTTACTGTTATGTGAGTCGGGATGGTAGTGATCATGTTGATGTTGGTGGAAATGTGTTGGTGAATCTACCCTAATACAAGGTGAACGATGAGAGGCTGTGTAGGAGTACACAGTGGGTTGTCTCGTTGAACACCGCCCTAAGTCTGAGTTCTTGTGTGGTGATCCAAGATGAAGAGTACAACCACACAGTGGGCTCACTGACCCCTCTCAACCTATTAACTCATCCCTTTTGATGTCCAGATGTCGCAGTAGTTCGGAGTTCTGGTAGGTTTGTGGCCTGGCTGCTAAGTGAGAGAACGGCTCAACCGAGACCGGCTTATGCACCACGCACACATCATCTGGGTCCACTTCAGTAAACCGGCCGGGTTCACGATAGTGGTAGCCAACCCAGGTAGGCGGCTTTCTTGGACTAGATCGGCTATGAGGTAACAGTTGTGGTGAGCGTCCTCGCCGACACTTCTTGAACGGTGTCGAGTACAAAGGCGGTAACTGATTATCATGTGTGTGTAGCGGTACACCCCTGCAGGGTTAACAAAACTATTCGAATAGCCGCGTTCGCGGTTAAAGACTTCTTGGAAAGCTTAGCTTGATTATTAGACAACTTGAATTGGATACTTATAAAACTTACCAAGATAAGTGTGAGTGCTATGGAGTGCTTTCTCGTGGGGAAGTCGAGGAAGGCACCATAGTGGTGTAATTGGCTGGAGAATGTAGTGGACTCGTGTACGATTCTTACCTCAAGTCTGGTACTCGTAGTTCAGCACTAGCCAAGTCAAAGTTGGCACTTCTGCAATTGAACCCCACCTCCCTTTACCTTGATACATGTGCATGAGTAGTATAGCTCCTATGTAAGTATTGTTGAGTACGACTTTGTACTCACGTTTGCTTATTCCATGTTTTAGATGAACCCAATGACCCCGAAGGTGGCTTCTTCATCGAGCTCGACGACTGAAGACCAAGCTAGTGTAGTCCCAGTCAGACGACTGGTTCCCTCGTGGAGGGTTTGTGTTTAAATAAGGCTTCTTAAGACATTTGTTAAACTTGTCTGTACTCAGACCTACTTTGCTTCCGCTTGTTTGTTGTAATGTTGGATCACATGCTTGTGATCTCTGTGTGCACTCTGTGAGAGTTATCAATAAAATGTATACTTTGTGGAGAATTGCAATGATACCTACTGTTCATACAAGGAATGTGTGTTGCGTGTATGTTTATAACATGCATGTCTTTGTATGGGTTTTCGAGACCTTAGTTGTGATCTGGCTGGCGGTCTTTTATACACCAAGTGGCCCTTAGATGTGCGCAGCTTGGGGCATCGTGATGCGATTGCTCGAGACTCTGTCTCGTGCACACTTTGATGTATGATCGAGCCCGCCCTAGACCACGACTAAGTGATCGGGCTGGAGTAAGTCTATGTAAGAGTTATGAGATAGTCGATAGTATGGTTGAGGCTACTTATCTTTGAATATGGGAGTTCATCACCCATATCACTAGACTTGTGTGCGAACGATGAGGACCCATCTCAGTTGATCATCCGACCTGGATGGGATGCCCCTCACGTACGATGCTTTCCGAGAACGTTCTGTGCTTGGCCTTGTCTGTTTAGACAAGTGGGTACGGTTCTCGGCTCTCCATATGACTATGTCGTAGAGGGACTTCCATACGCTAACCCCGGGTCCCGACACCCCTCTTATCTCGTATCGGACGGAGACCGACCCTTTCCACCCTGACACTCGACATTTGCGACACCGGTTTCGCCCGATCACCGTCGCGAAAACCGCACGAGACCAGCCGCAGCCAACAGAACAAAAAACCCCGTTTAATAATTAAACAGGATATTTTTATAGCGCGCCGGAAAGTGTTCTCCGAATGGTTCCAGTGCGAGGTGAACGCCGCCTGATCGAGGCGCTGATCGCGCAGTTTGAAGTTTTACCCGAATCAGAGGTCCTGCGGACCCCCGGCGGTCAGAAACGTAAACAACGCGCGCGCGAGAGAAAAACTGGGGATGTTTTTGCAAACTGCCAGCCACCTGGGCTATATAAATACCACCACACTCCCACCTCTTTCTAGGGTTTCCCTAGACCAAAATTGCAGCCTCCCCCCTCCACTTTGCCCAAATTTTCCTCCCAGATCCGCCAAATCCACGAAACCCTAGCTGCCAAGCCATTCCAGCCGTTGGATCTTGAGATCTAGGGCTCACGACCCTCCACATTGCTCCACCGTAGCTCCCCTCCACCTCCAACCGCGCCGCCGGGCCCCACAGGTCCCCGGTCTGGGCCGGGAGGCCCAAGCCGCCGCCGCCTCCAACCGCAACACACCGGCGTCGCCTCCACGCCACCGCCGGCGACCAGCCGCCGCGCCCGCGGCTCCCTCCTCCTCTCCTCTCTTCCTCCGCGCCCCTTCCCTCTTCCTCCTCTCCCGCTCACCCTCTACCTCCTCCTCCTCCGCAGGAGCGCCGCCGCCATGGGAGAGCACCCGAGGCAGCCACCACCCCGAGCTCGCAGTCGGCGACTCCTCGGCTTGGGGCCAGTGCCGCCCGCCATAGATCCGGCTAGGTCGCCCTCCTCCAGCCCGCGCCCTGCCCCCTCCGTCAGCCAACGCCACCGGAGCGCCCGCCGGAATCAACGGCCAACGTCGCCGCCGCCTGTCACCGACGGGGACGAGCCCCTCCGCCAGCTCGCCTGGCCATGCGCCGTGGGCCGGCCAGCGCCCGTGGCCCAGCTGGCCAGCGCGGCCCACCGCCCCCTCCAAGCCCAGACGACGTCCCAGCCGCCTTGGGCCGTCCCAAGGTGAGCCAGTGAGGCCCGAGCGCTCCTCCTCCGTTTATTTTTCCTTTTTAACTTTCCTTTTTTTTCTAACTTCTGTACTGATTTGTGTGCTGAAGCGATCTTGCAACGTTAACAGCGTTTAAACCGTAGCTCGTTTGACATCGCGCCCAAAAGACGAAGTGTTTAGATTTGCGTGTACTTTAATCCATCTTTTGTGAGCTTCTTGATCTGAGGTCTCCTTGCTTGTGTAACTGTTGGTTAAACAGGGCACCAGATTGTTAAACTGCTAAACTGCTGTGAATCTGTCTGAAACTGTTATTTTATTGCAACTTCGGGTGACGATTGCTTCGCAACCGTTCATCGGGATGGAGTGATTCCTTTTGCGTCCTGTTAAGCATTATGTCTAGTTCAGTTCCATGCATTCACATGTGATATATGCCTGCTACATGATGATTGTATCTTGACCCAAAGTAGCTACTCTGCTGTTAGGGTGCTGCTGTTTATATTTTGTTGCAACTTCGGTCGACGAGTGTGTCGCGACCGTTTATCGAAATTGAGTGATTCTTTTTGCATACTATTAAGCATCATGTCTACTTCCACTATATGTATTGCTTTGTCATGTTAGCATTCCTGGTCATATAGATAATTAGCTCCAAAGTTGCTATGCCACTGTTTTTGACAGCCACCTCTGTTTTTCACTAAGTGTGTAACGTCCCGATGCCATGTTGTTTGCTTAATATCTTTTGATCTATGATGCCTATGACCTTGATTCTTCATGTCTACTTCATGCCCATGTATTGCTATTTCATGTTTCCGTACTTTTGCATATAGTTATACCCCTGTTTATACAGCATAAAAATAATAGTTTCTGCCATGTTTTCGTGATTTTCACTAAGTCCTAGACCAGTAATGTTTTATTGCATTTTGCATGGGTTATAACTAGTTGTTCATGATGCCTATTTGCATGATTATTTTTGCCATGCCTTCCCTGCCATGTCTACTTTAATTGCATATCATTTGGGAGCATGTTTAAACTCATTACCCTGTTTATGCAATGCTCTAAAGTGTGCTTCCTAATATTGGCAGATTGTGCCCGTAACTTGTTTTGCTTGTATCTTTTTAACCATAACTCCGTTTAGGGTTATATTTATATGTAACTTGATTAGTTTTTCGTGTAATTTATGTTTATTCTATTGTTTGCTGTTGTTAACCAACCTAAAATATGGTTTAGGGAAGAACAGTAACAATTACTTAAATTGTCGTGGGGCACTTAGTGGAATGCCATGTTTAGGTTGTGCCTCCCTTAAATTTACTAGCATAGATAGTTTATCTTAGGCTTCACCTCTTGAAATGTTTGTGTGCTATGCCATGCTTGAGTCAGATGCCATGTTAATAACCTCTGCTCACCTTGTGTAGCTAAAAAACTTGAACCATCGTAAATGTGCGGTATCGTCGTGTGTGACGAGTACTCGACTTAACCTGTTAGTAACCGCTCTCGACGCTAGGTGCGATGCCTCGTGTTGCCTTCTTGTTGATACTTGCTCGTGTTTGCCTCGTAGTAATAGATGCTTTCTCGTTGATTTCTTTCCAGTGTTTATCCTCTTGTGTGCTCCCACGGGTACCTTCGGGGACGATGCGAGCTTGCGATCAACTACACCTTCAGAACCCGACTTATCAACAAGCAAGGAATATACATTACATATGATCCATTCTATTTCAACCAGCGGTTTGCATGCTAGTCTAGGTTAGGTTCGATGTTTGATCCTACCACATGTTTACAGCCTCTTTCAAACCGAGACAACCATGTCCCCTCCCAGCAAACCATGTACTGCTATGTTACTATTACTCGTTGCTTAGCCCTTGCTTAGTATGCATGCTTAGGATGCTACAATGTTACCCTGTTACTCCTTGGTTTTGGCTATCACATTATTATATTGTTGTGGATGATATGATTATTATAAATGTTGACTATACTCGACGAAGGATGGAAGGTCTAGGATATCCCGCCCCATAGCTTTGTTCCATTCGAGTCACCTAGGATCCAAGTTCCGGGTATTGGTTTTAAGACTGAGCGTGCCTAACAGCGTGTGGGATGCTATGGGGTCCCCTTTTTTTTACCTACCTAGCTTCAAACATTTATAGAGGTGGCCCAAGCTGATTTACCATTTGAAACCGTGTGCGTAACTGGTCTGCAGCCAGTGGATTTAAAAAAACCCGGGCTAGCGGAGACATGGTTTCCCTGTTGGTCCACACTGGTGAGCTAGGGAAGTCCCCTGTTATATAGGTGAGGCTAACCCCGACCTTGGCCATACGAAATAGTCCGATCCGAGAGCGTGGACGTCTTTTGGGTTGGGTGTCGACTCCCCGGTGGCCACCCGGATTTGTTCGTCGTTAGTTAGAGGGACCTGTCGTTCCAGATCTCTTGGGACTAAATCATAAAATGGTTGCCAATCATGGGTAGCAACTGAGAGAGATGGGCGTGCGTGCGGAGCCTTGTAATGGACAGTTGGTACACCCTTGCAGGGTTAAACCTTTTCGAGAAGCCGTGTGTACATTTATGAACGACTTGAGACCTACTCCTTGTTCATAGACAACAACAACTGAGATAATCTTAATATAAGTTGATCAACGTGTGTGTGACTTGACTGCTTCTTCTTCGTCGGGATGCGAAGAGGAAGACAAGGATAGGATAGGTGTTATGTTTGCGTAAGTAGCTGATAGCAAGACTTGTTCGAGGCGATTCCTCATAGAATGCTCGGCTTCTTATCTCACTCTCTAGATCGTTAGCCACTTCATAAATGCTAGTGCGGCAGCAACCTCACCACTTCCCCCTTCCTTACCGTGAACTACTAGTTGTCCTAGAATGACGAGTGATGAAGATCTTGCTCGGTCAGATGACCACTACAGTTGGATGCTGAGTACTTCTATACTCATGATACTACCCCCCCCCCCAAACTCTTTTCAGGGTTCCTGATCGACAACAGGTATGGTGATCGACATTTCACGTGGAGACTTGACGAAGACTAGTTAGGCGGATCTCGGCGGAGGGTCTGGACCCGTGTGGTTATGGGATCGATGTTTTTCTCTTTGCCAGTAGACATTTGATTGTAGTCTGTACTCAGACATGTATCTTCCGCTGATTTATTGTATTTAAGGCAGTTGTACGCCGATTGTATGAGATGTTGTATACTTGTATCTGTAATGTTGTGATATCATGTTGGAAATCCGGGGCATATGGCTTCGTCATATGTCGTGGTGGGACCGATATGTGCTTCGTCCCCGGATATGGATGGAAACATCTAGATCTGGAACAGTACCGCATATCGGGGCTTACAACTTGGTATCAGTGCCTTACCGACCGTAGGATCCCCTCTCTGGCCGAAGTCGAGTCTAGACAAAACTATTTTGTAGTTACTAAGTTAGCTATCGGAGAGTAGGACTCTTTTTTCTCCTTACCCATGCTCTGGTCAGGACAAGTGAAGTAAGTGTTTTAATTCTCGCCTTATCCTTTTCAAACTTTAGGATCTCGAGTGTGTGGAGTATCGAAATCGTTACAACGCTTTGCTTGGGAAGTATTGTCTCGATTCCGAGCTCAGGTGGGAATTCCTGTAGTACCTTTAGCTTCTCCGATTTCGGGTATCATCTGGGTCATCCATTGCCATCCATCCTTTTGCCGGTGTTTTTACGACTTGCGTCGAAAATCACTATCCTTTGATCCGGAAATCGTTATCGTTATTCCTCTTTTCCTCCCGATGGTTTCTTTTTTCGACGTCGTCTCCCTGCGGAAAGCTTCTCGATGGAAGTTCGTCGTCGACATGGAGCAGAGTCCCTTGTTGGTGGTGTTGAAGATTGTCGACTCTCTTCTTTCCCCCCTCTCCCCCGGATCGTCCTGGATCTCGGGACGAGATCCCTTCTTGGTGGTGTTGTATTGTAACAGCCCAGATTTCACAAAAATTAAAAATTTTGTTTTCGATGTGAATTGTTTGATTGTCTGATTTGTTTGAAGTGTTTGCATCCCCGATCTATCGATCGGCGATTATTTTTCCCCCTCTTATCTCATATCGGACGGAGACTGACCCTTGCCACCCTGACACTCAACATTTGCGACACCGGGTTTCGCCCGATCACCGTCGCGAAAACCGCACGAGACCAGCCGCAGCCAACAGAACGAAAAACCCCGTTTAATAAGTAAACGGGATATTTTTATAGCACGCCGGAAAGTGTTCTCCGAACGGTTCCAGCGGGAGGTGAACGCTGCCGGCTCGAGGCGCTGATCGCGCAGTTTGAAGTTTTACCCGAATCGAAGGTGCTGTGGACCCCCGGCTGTCAGAAACGGAAACACCGCGCGCGCGAGAGAAAAACTAGGGATGTTTTTGCAAACTTCCAGCCACCTGGGCTATATGAAGACCACCACACTCCCACCTCTTTCTAGGGTTTCCCTAGACCAAAATTGCAGCCACCCCCCTCCACTTTCCCCAAATTTGCCTACCAGACCCCCCAAATCCACGAAACCCTAGTTGCCTAGCCAATCCAGCCGTTGGATCTTTTGATCTAGGGCATACGACCCTCCACGTTGCTCCACCGTAGCTCCCCTCCACCTCCAGCTTCGCCGCAAGTCGTCGTTGTCGCCGGGTTTTTGAAGCTCAGTACAGCGGATGCTTACCTCTATTGTCTACGGACCTGTATCGGTTCAGAAAACATGCAGTCGCGTAGTGGTAGCGAGTAGCAGCAGTGTGCGAGATGTCGTGGGTTCGATCCCCACGGGAGGCCTTCTCCTCCCACCTTTTTCCCATTTTTGCAAGCGGCTGGCAGCCGGGCCCCACCTGGCAGTGGCGAGAGGCCTGGTGGGCTGGCCCAGAGGAAGAGAAGGAGAGATGGGACGGTTAGCCGAATCCAGCCCAATGGGGCTGCAGCCCTCTCCTTTTCATTTTCTTTTTTTCTTTTCTTTTCTGTTTAAGTTTAAATTTTGATTTGAATTCAAATTTAAATCTGAATTTGGACTTTGAAGTCAGCCTACCTCAAACATATAATCCAATATATGAATTTCTGGTAGTTTTGTCCACTGATCAAAATGGTGAGGTTAGTTTTTTCATCTTGCCCCTTGTAACAGCCAAGATTTTGCAAAAATTAAAAATTTTGTTTTCGGTGTGAATTGTTTGTTTGTCTGATTTGTTTGCGGTGTTTGCATCCCCGATTTATCGATCGGCGATTATTTTTCCCCCTCTTATCTCGTATCGGACGGAGACCGACCCTTGCCACCCTGACACACGACTTTTGCGACATCGGGTTTCACTCGATCACCGTCGCAAAAACCGCACGAGACCAGCCGCAGGCAACGGAACGAAAACCCTGTTTAATAATTAAACGGGTTATTTTTATAGCGCGCCGGAAAGTGTTTTCGGAACGGTTCCAGCGCGAGGTGAACGCTGCCGGCTCGACGCGCTGGTCGCGCAGTTCGAAGTTTTACCCGAATCGGAGGTACTGCGGACCCCCGGAGGTCAGAAACGTGAGCAACGCGCGCGCGAGAGGAAAACTGGGGATGTTTTTGCAAACTGCCAGCCACCGGGGCTATATAAAGACCACCACACTCCCACCCCTTTTATAGGGTTTCCCTGGCCACAAATTGCAGCCACCACCCCAGATCTTCCCATTTTTTGCATTTTAGCCCTTTTTTGTCCAAACCCTAGCCAGATCAATCTGGACCGTTGGATCAGCCGATCCAACGGCCCAGGGAGATCCCCAGCCTCCAACCTCCTCCCGCGCTCCCGTGGACGCAGCCGCCGCCCGAGCCATGGAGCTCCGGCCGCCGCCTTCGGCCAGCCAGTCGCCAGGCGCCGCCGCACCTCCTCCTCCCTGCGCCCACCTTCCTCTCCTCTATCCCTTCTCCTCTGACCTCCCTCTCCTCCTCTTGTCACAGGAGGAACCGCCGCCATGGCCCTCCATGGAGCATCGAGCTCCGAAGCCGCGGCCAAGAGCCCTCGCCTAGGGCGCCGCCGGCGAGCTCCTGCGGCCAGAGCCTGCGCCGCCGCGCTGAGGCGCCCCTCCCCAACCTTCGTCGCGTCCGTTCCCCTGCCTCCCCTCGCTGGCTGCCGGCCGGCGAGCGCCGCCGCTGCTCGGTCCATGTCCAGGACGAGCACGAACCAGGATGGTTCGTGCCAGCCCCCGCTCGCGTTCGCCAGCTGGGCCGGCGTGCCCAGCAGCCCAGTGCCTCGCCGCCCGCCTGGTGGGCCTTGGCCCACTGGTGAGCACCTTTTTTATTTAGTTGCTGCACTGTGTTTAGGCCCAACAGTAGCTTTTCGGCCCGGTAGTGTTTTTTTTGCTTTCCTAGGCTTTTTAAATTGCATATTGTATTGGTTTTTTTGCGTTGCCCGTAACTTTTTAACTGTAGCTCCGATCGCGACGCGTAAAACATGAAACTTTCTTTGAACTGTGTCAAGTTTAATAATTTGTGCTCCTTTGCCATGTTTGACTTTGTTTACATGTTGTTTGGCTGTTAATTACACTGCTTGCCACTGTAACTTGTAATTGCTATAACTTTTTAACCGTTGCTCGGTTTAAAATGTTTCTTATATGTAACTTGACTAGAATTGCATGTAGATTGTGTTTATGCTGCTCTTGCCTGCTAATGAAAATAATAAAATATTGTTTAGGGAAAAACAGTACCAAATTCCATTTTACCGTGGGGTCCGCAATAGTTGCCATGTGTAGGTTTTACCCCCACTTAAAATGACTAGATTATATAGTTTACTTTGTGCTTCACCTCCTGCCATGCTTGAGTGAGATACCATCTAAACAACCTATGTTGATCACCTATAGCTAACCAACTTGTACATTTCTAAATGTGCGGTATCGTCGTGTGTGACGAGTACTCCACTTAACCTGTTAGTAACCGCTCTCGACGGTAGGTGCGATGTCTCGTGTTTCCTTCTTGTTGATGCTTGCTCGTGTTTGCCTCGTAGTAATAGATGCTTGCTCGTTGATTGCTTTCCAGTGTTTATCGTCTTGTGTGCTTCCGCAGGTACCTCTCGGAGACGTTGCGAGCGTGCGATCAACTACACCTTCGGAACCCGACTTATCAACAGGCAAGGACTATACATTACATATGATCCATTCTATTTCAACCAGCGGTTTGCATGCTAGTCTAGGTTAGGTTCGATGTTTGATCCTACCACATGTTTACAGCCTCTTTCAAACCGATACAGCCATGTCCCTTCCCAGCAAACCTTGTACTGCTATGTTACTATTGCTCGTTGCTCAGCCCCTCCTTAGTATGCATGCTTAGGATGCTACGATGTTACCCTGTTACTCCTTGGTTTGGGATATCACATTATCATTATTATATTGTTGTTGATGATATGATTATTATAATGTTGACTATATTCGACGAAGGATGGAAGGTCTAGGCTATTCCGCCCCGACGCTTTGTTCCATTAGAGTCACCTAGGATCCGAGTTCCGGGTATTGGTTTTAAGACTGAGCGTGCCTAACCTCGTGTGGGATTTTATGGGGTCTCCTTTTCTTACCTACCTAGCTTCAAGCTTTTCTAGTGGTGGCCCAAGCTGGGTTTTACCTTTTGCAACGTGTGTGTGTTGGTTGGCACCCCAGCTGTTTTCGAAACAACTCGGGCTAGGACACGGTTTCCCATGTGTGATTAACCGGCAATCCGACCTGCGTCATACGGAAGAGTCCGATCCGAGAGCGTGGCCGGCTTTTGGATTGGTTGTCGACTCCCGGGGGGCACCCAAATTTGTTTGTTGTTAGCTAGAGCGACCTGTCGTTTCGGATCTCTTGGAACTAAATCATAAAATGGTTGCCTGTGATGGGTAGCAACTGAGAGAGATGGGCGTGCGTGTGGAGCCTTGTAATGGGCAGTTGGTACACCCCTGCAGGGTTAAATCTTTTCGAGAAGCCGTGTCCACGGTTATGGACGACTTGAGACCTACTCCTTGTTCATAGACAACAACAACTGAGATAATCTTAATATAACTTGATCAATGTGTGTGTGTGCCTTGACTTCTTCTTCTTCGTCGGGATGCGAAGAGGAGGACAAGGATAGGATAGGTGTTATGTTTGCGTATGTAGGTGGATAGCAGACTTGTTGGAGGCGATTCCTCATCGAATGCTTGGCTTCTTATCTTACTCTCTAGATCGTTAGCCACTTCATAAATGCTAGTGCGGCAGCAACCTCACCACTTACCCCTTCCTTACCGTAACCTACTAGTTGTCCTAGAATGACGAGTGATGAAGTCCTTGCTGGGTCAGATGACCACTACAGTTGGATGCTGAGTACTTCTGTACTCATGATACTACCCCTCAAACTCTTTTCAGGGTTCTTGATCGACAACAGGTACGATGATCGATGTTTCACGTGGAGACTCGACGACGACTAGTTAGGCGGATCCCGGCGGAGGGCCTGGACCCATGTGGTTATGGGATCGATGTTTTTCTCTTTGCCACTAGGCATTTGTTTGTAGTCTGTACTCAGACATATATCTTCCGCTGTTGTATTGTATTAAGGCAGTTGTATGCCGAATGTATGAGATGTTGTATCCTTGTATCTGTAATGTTGTGATATCATGTTGGAAATCCGGGGCATATGACTTGGTCATATGTCGCGGTGGGACCGATATGTGCTTCGTCCCCGGGTCTGGGTGGAAACACCTAGATCTGGAACAGTATCGCATATCGGGCCTTACACCCCTCTAATTTTGGGGTATTGGCAATTTTACAAAGAATCCCCTCACTTCTTTTGTATTTGCAAAGTGTTTTGCAAATTCAAAGTGTGACATGCCATATATGGTTTTGGGGTAGAAAATTGCAGGGATTACAATGGTGATGTCCATGTGATCTTTGTGCAACTCATTTGGACATGGTGTGAAACACCTAGCCATAACAACCTGTTTTCCCTTTCCTTGCTTTCTTTCAACTTCAGTGCATGTTGAATTCTGATCATCTGTTCAATCCCTAGTTCTTTTCATGTCATCTTCAAATCTATGCATTGTCAAACCAGCCCCTAGCATATTTTCATATGCAATGTGGTTGGGTTCCTTTCTTTTGTTGCACCTTTCCGATGTCAAGTTCATCGACATCTCTCCGTCTCCGGAATCGATGTTTTACTTTCACGTTGTAATTATTTCTGTTATTTGCTTTGTTGATCATGTCATGTTGCCATGTTAATTACACAAAAAATTAAGGCTAAGACCGAAGCCTTTCAACGTAGATAAATTGCATATGAAGTTGTTGATGTGTCGTCACCACCTTCATTTAAATCTGACTAGATAGGGTCACATCATGTCTATTAAACTTGATCATACCATCTTTGCCCGTGCATTGCACCCATTTCTTACTTTTGTGCCTTTTCCTTGCCGGTACCTTACGTTAGCACCTGAGACTGCAGAGGAGACCTACGTGGAGGTTTCCGACACCGAGCCCAGGCAAGGGGAAGATTTATATCATTACTTGATACCTTTCTGCCTACCTGCCTAGCTGTAGTCTAGAACGTTTGTTTAATCCTGTCCACTTTGCTTATTCCACATTCATAACCAAACAGCCATGATCCCCACATCCCCGCAGAACTTTGTATTACTAAGTTACCGCTGCTCAGCCATTGCTTAGTATGAGTAGGAAAAACTTGCTGCTTACCCTATGCTATGGTTGGGTTATCATGTTATTAAATAAGTTGGTTGATATTTATTATTATTATGTTAATTTATACTTGACGAAAGATGGGAGACCAGGCTGTTCCCTCTAGGTGTCTTGTTCCATTTGAGTCACCTAGGTCCCGAGTTCCGGGTATTGTGTTTCTTGACGAGCGTGCCTAATCGTGTGTGGGATTCTATGGGGTCCCCTTATCTTACCTACCTAGCTCCAAACAGTTCTAGTGGTGGCCCGAGCTGATTTACTATTTGCAAACGTGTGTGTGCTGGTGGTACCCCAGTTGGTTATAACCACCTTGGGCCAGGAGGACTTGTTCCTTGGCTGGCCCACCTTGACCGGCTGAGGACCCGGTCTCATGTGAGATTAACCGGCAATCCAAACCTGGAGTCATACCGTAAAGACCGATTCGAGAGCGCGGACGGCTTTTGAGTTGGGTGTCGACTCACCGGGGGCCACCCGGAATTGTGCGTTGTTAGTTAGAGGGACTCTGACATTCCGGGGTTTTAGGCGCTTACCTAGCCAAGTGGAAACGGGTGTACATGCGAAGCCTATGATGGGCAGTTGGTACACCCCTGCAGGGTTAAATCTTTTTGAACAGCCGTGTCCGCGGTTATGGACGACTTGAGACCTACTCCCTGTTCATAGAATAACATAAATTTGAATCATAATTAAACTTGCCTACCGTGTGGGTGCCTTGGTTGCTTTTCTTCGTCCAGGGGGACCGAGAGGAGATGCAGGTGGTGTTATGATTGACGTAAGTAGGTGAATAGCAGACTTATGACACGAAGTCTCGTGCATTCTTGGATCTTACCTCTATTCTCATAGAACGATAGCCACCATATATGCTAGTGCGGCTGCAACCTTTACTTTTACCTTGTCTTGTCGTAGGAAGTTAGTTATCCTGTAATGATATAATCTCACCCCTGTTTTCCTTTTGTGCTTTTACTGTTTGCCTGATCGGCCGCTGTAGTTGACTACTACCTCGAACCGAGCACCGAACGATACTTCGTGGAGGTGCCCCCGGAGGACGACGATGAGGATGACTTTGTTCAGTAGATCCTATAGTTGGGTTCCGACGATCCGTGGGCGGACTTATTTATGTGCAGCCCTCTCTAGGGCCATTTGGATTTTGACCGTACTCGGTCATGATTGTCTTCCGCTTGTTGCATGATGTACTGTTGGGTCTATGGACCTCTGAGATGATGTAATAAATACGAGTGGCGATGTATGCCCTGGACTCCTTATATTTATGTCTTAGTATAAAGTTCATTGTTCTTATACCTGTTGTCGAGAATCCAGCAGCGACATGAGTGCGAGTGTCGTGAGTCGGTGGCCTTTTATGCGCTACTAACTTGAGCGGGACGCGAAAGCGACTAACTTGAGTTAGCACCACATCGGGGGCCTTACAACTTGGTATCAGAGCAGGACTTACTGTAGGACCCTTTACTGGCCGAAGTCGAGTCTAGAAACTATTTTGTAGTTACTAAGGAAAAAATCGGAGAGTAGGAACTCTTTCTATTTCTTCTTACCCCACCCTCCCACCCCTTTTTCCGTGAGGAAGTGAAACGCTGTTTTCTCTCTGCAACTTATCCCCTTTCAAAACAAATCTAGGTTCTCGTTTACATGAGGCTCCGATTCCTCTATAATTCTTTGCTAGCGACTAGAAGGGTTGGTGTACATTGAGAACACTGAGCCGCCACTTGGGGTTGACAGCTCCACCTCGCTTACGGCGTACCTCAGGTGAAACTCCTATACAGGGATGGTTGGCATCCTCCGGATGTGGTTCCTCCCCCTATAGGAGACCGCTTCGACGGGCCGCTCAGGGCAGATTTCTCAACGTTCAGGTCTTCAACCACTCGTATATATTGTTGTGTGCTCGCTAGCAGATTATTATCTTGGATTCGGATGATCTCGGTTTGGGGATTCAAGTAGCACCTAGCTTTCGACTTTCCGGGTTAACCTTGGTGGATATTTAGCCTTCGGCTTCCTCATACCTCGTGAGGAAGTTTTGTTGTAAATATTGCTTTATTTTCTGGTTTCTTCAATGTTTCTACCATGTTCTCATAAGTGTTCCTGTATATAGGATGCCAAGAGAGAACTTGCAGCCGCCAGAGAACCCTCTCCTTGGGGAGGCTGTAACCGCAGTGGCTCAGGGCACAGCTGCGATCTTATAGATGCTGCTGAACCAGACTGCCCAGAGGAGTGATCGACCACAGTACACCACTCTGCAATAGTTCCTTGCTATCAACCCCCCCCCCAGGTTCTCTGAGGCTCGAGACCCGCTGGAAGCTGATGATTGGATCGCAGAAATCAAGAAGCACTTCAATGCAAACACCGTGAGACCAGTCGACTACGTCACCTTCGCCTCCTTCTAGCTTCAGGGTGCAGCAGCCAGCTGGTACGATACCTACAAGGCCAACAAGGGCGATGCTATCATCACGTGGGTAGACTTCGTCGCAGACTTCAGAGCAGCACATATTCCGAGTGGCTTGATGGACAGGAAGCTAGAGGAGTTCTTGGCTCTGAGACAGGGTGACAGGTCAATTCAGGAGTACAACTTGGCCTTCGTCAGGCTCGCCAGGTACGCTCCGAAGGAGGTCAGCATAGAGGCCAAGCGGATTGCCAGATTCCGTGGGGGGTCTCAGCACAGAGATCAAGTACGCACTCACCCTGTGCAACCCCACGCTGCTCTCGCAGTTCGTGGATCAGGCTATCCGCCAGGAGTCGGCCAGAGCAGAGTGGGATGCAGACAGGAAGCGCCAGAGAGAGCACAGCTCCGCAGTGATGGTCCACAAGAAGGCAAAGACTTGGGTCACAGAGGCACCACCGCAGAGGCAGCAGTTCCAGCAGAGGGGGGCAGTTGTCCGCACTTTTGCCCGCCCTGCCGTCCCAGTTCAGCAGGGGCCTCGCTTTACACCACCACACGCAAGGCCACCCAGGTCGCAGTCCCAGTCCAGGCCAGGCGTCATCTGCTACAAGTGCAGAGAGCCGGGGCACACTTCTCCCAACTGCACCGATCCGCGCTTTAACCGGCTCCCACCGCCTCCACCTCGCTCTACTCCGAGCACTGCGATGGTGAAGGCATAGCCACGTGAAGTTCTAGTGAACAACGTGATGCTCACAGATGCTCAACAGTCTTCAGAGATCGTTCTTGGTAGGTTGCTTGTGTGTTCAGTCCCAGCGACAGTTCTGTTCGATTCCGGAGCTTCCCATTCGTTTGTATCACACTCCTTTTCTTCAACAAATGAACTTCAGACCAAGTTGCTCCAGAAACCCCTTGCGGTTCACACTCCTGGTTCAAGGTCCAGCTCATCCGTTTTTGTTCCAGATGCGGGGATCCGTATCCAGGGTGTTATCTTTTCAGCATCCCTGGTTGTCTTGCCTCGTTCCGACATTGATGTCATTTTGGGCATGGATTGGCTTGTGCATCACAAGGCCAACATTGATTGCCCTTCAAGATCCGTGAAGTTGACACATGATTCAGGCGCAGAAGTCTTGTACACTTGTGGCTTAGCGGCAGGAGAAGCACAGTTGTACGCCTTGAATGCAGGAGTTGCACCTTTGCTCGCAGAAGTCAAGGTTGTCTATGAGTTCCCAGACGTCTTTCCAGAGGAGTTGCCAGGAATTCCCCCAGTTCGAGCTATTGAGTTCATTATTGAGCTAGAGCCTAGTACTCAGCCGATTTCTTGGCGTCCATACAAGATGTGTTCGAAGGAGTTGATTGAGCTCAAGAAGCAATTGAAAGAGTTGGAGGCAGGCAGTTTTATCCACGCAAGCACTTCCCCTTGGGGTGCACCAGCTTTGTTTCTCCAGAAGAAAGATGGGACTAGCCGCTTGGTCCAAGACTATCGCGGTATCAACAAGAAGACCATCAAGAACAAGTACCCGTTACCCCGCATCAATGATCTGTTCGAACAGTTGAATGGGGCTAAGGTGTTTTCCGAGCTTGACTTGAGGATGGGGTATCATCAAATCCGTGTTCGTGAAGAGGACATTCCCAAGACCGCGTTAAGCACACGTTATGGGCTGTATGATTTCACAGGTACGACTTTTGGGTTCTCAAACTCCCCTCCTACATTCATGAGAGCTATGAAATATTTGTTCCAAGAATGGCTTGATGTGTTTTTGATCCTTTACCTTGACGACATTCTTGTCTATTCCAATTCAGAGGCTGAACATGAGGAACATCTGCGCCTGGTGCTGCAGATGCTGAGAGAGCATCGGTACTAGGCCAAGTTTTCCAATTGTGAGTTTTGGCTGGACAAGGTCAATTTTCTGGGCCATGTTATTTCCACTGAGGGAATTGCGGTTGATCCAGAGCGAGTCCGCACTATTCAAGAGTGGGCTCCGCCAAAGAATGTGAAGCAGCTAAGGAGTTTTCTCGGCCTCGCCATTTATTGCAGGAGGTTTGTGCAGAATTTCTCCAAAATAGTGAAGCCAATGACTGAATTGTTGTGCAAAGGCAAACGGTACACTTGGTCACCAGCTTGCCAGTTAGCCTTCGAGGAGTTGAAAGAGAAGTTGACCATAGATCCAATTCTCACGCCGCCAGATGAGTCACAGCCTTTTCAGGTGTTTTGTGATGCCTCCTTGCAAGGTCTAGGCGGAGTTTTGATGCAAGGAAGGAATATTGTAGCCTATACCTCACGACAGTTGAAGAGGAGTGAGAGGAATTATCCCACGCACGACTTGGAGCTTGCAGCAGTGGTGCATGCTTTGATCACTTGGCGACACCTAATCTTAGGGAGGAAGGTGGATGTGTTCACCGACCACAAAAGTCTGAAGTACTTGTTCACTCAGCAAAATTTGAACTTGAGGCAAAAAAGATGGCTTGAAACCATTACTGAGTACACAGTTGATATTCAGTACACGCCTGGGAAGGCGAATGTCATAGCTGATGCGCTGAGCCGCAAAGGCGATTGCAATAATATCCAGGTGCAGAAGATCCACCCTGATTTGTGTGAGTCCTTTCGAAGGCTCAATCTCGAGCTAGTTCCAGCAGGATACCTTGCCAACCTTGTGGTAGAGCCCACTATCCATGAGAAGATCCGTCAAGCTCAATCTGGCAGCTCAATGATACAAAAGATCAAGCAGGGTATTGCCGCCTCAGTTCCAAAGTACGGTTGCTTTTCAGTGCATAATGACGGCACCGTGTTCTTCGAGGAGAGAGTTGTTGTTCCCAAGGAGGGAGATCTCAGAGAGGTCATCATGAAGGAAGCCCATGATTCCAAGCTATCGATTAACCCTGGCAGTACAAAGATGTATCAAGATCTCAAGCAAAGCTTTTGGTGGACTCGTAGGAAGCGGGATGTTGCCCGTTACGTGTCTCAGTGTGATGTGTGCAGGAGAGTGAAGGCACAACACCAGAAGCCTGCAGGGTTGCTTCAGCCACTTGAGATTCCGGAGTGGAAATGGGATCACATAGAGATGGATTTCATCACAGGCTTCCCCTTGTCGCAAAAGAAGAACAATTCCATATTTGTTGTCATTGACAATCTTTCCAAAGTTGCCCACTTCTTTCCAGTGAAGGAATCTATTTCAGCAGCTCAGTTGGCGGATTTGTAGACAGCAAGAGTTGTATCTTTGCATGGCATTCCCAAGAAGATCAGTTCCGATAGATGCAGCCTTTTCACCTCTAAGTTCTTGCAGGCCTTTCAAAAGGCGATTGGTACGACAGTGTTGTTCAGTACCGCGTATCACCCTCAGACAAGTGGGCAAGTCGAGCGCGTGAACCAAATCCTTGAGGAAATGCTTCGAGCATGTGTCATATCCTTTGGCATGAAGTGGGAAGAGTGCTTGCCGTATGCTGAATTCTCTTACAACAACAGCTATCAGGCAAGCCTGCAGGCTACGCCGTTTGAAGTCTTGTATGGCCGGAAGTGCAGGACACCTTTGAACTGGTCCGAGACAGGTGAGAGGAAGTTTTTCGGTCCAGATGTGATCCAAGAGGCAGAGGACAGAGTAAAGATTGTTTGGGAGCACCTAATGGCAGCACAGTCTAGGCAGAAGGCCTATTATGACAAAAGGCACCGTGGTGTAGCGTTTCAGGTTGGTGATTGGGCGTACCTGAGAGTGTCTCCATTGAGGGGAACTCACCGCTTTGGCATCATAGGAAAGCTCGCTCCAAGGTTTGATGGACCTTTCCGCATCCTTGAGACTAGGGGACCTCTTGCCTTTCGGCTCGAGCTCCCAGAGAGTCTGTCCATGGTGCATGACGTGTTCCATGTGTCCAGTCTAAAGCAGTGCTTCAAGAAGCCAGAGCAGGCCATTGACTTGGGCGAGATACAGCGGAGTGCGGACCTTTCCTACTCAGAGCGTCTAGTCCGTGTTCTCGAGACGTCCGAGCGCAGGACTCGCAAAAAGACCGTCAGGTTCATGAAGGTCCAGTGGGCGCATCATTCGGAGAAAGAAGCAATGTGGGAGCGCGAAGATCATCTCCGTTTCGAGTATCCAGAGTTGTTTCAGGCTTAGATCTCGGGACGAGATCCTGTGTTGGTGGGGGAGTGATGTAACAGCCCATGTGCAATAAATAGAAATTACCATGAGATTGTACTTTGTCTGTTGACTTTGTAACTTGGCATGATGCTAAAGATTATAATTTCATGTGATGGTTTCAAATGGCATTGGGATTGGAGCTCATTTGATTTGCTTTGGAATTCAATCAAAATGGTTCAAGAAGGATGTTTGGTGATTTGTTCCACTTGCTTTTGAACTCCCCTTGCCCCCAAACTTGGCATAGCCATTTCCTTTGCAAAGTCAAGGGTTTTAAAAACCTCAAGTCATTTTTGTCATCATGAAAAATGTGGCCTCTATTTTTAGAGTGTTTTGAATCTCAAAAAGAGCCCCACATTCTAGTTATTGCAAAAATGCTCAAACCATTTTTGGAAATTGAGGAATATTACAGGAAGTATTTTTCATATTTTTGTGCAGTAAAACTCCTTGTAATTTGTGCTGGAAAATTCCCTAACCATTCCTGTTTTATTTTTTAAATGGAAAATGGACAGAAGGGGGTTCCCTTTCTTTTTTTTCCCACGTCAGACCAAGCCCAGCCCAACTGGGCCTCTCCTCCCCGCAGCCCAGCTGGCCCTGTCCAGCGAAGCGGTACGTAGGGGATGTCCTAGCCACCAGATCTCCATCGGAAGCTCCCCTTCCCTCACCTTTCCCCGCTGGAGAGGTCCCCGTCGGAGTCCCTCTCACAGCCGGGCCGGAGCATCGACGTCGAAGCCGGCCGACGTGGCTCCAGCGCGTCCCCTTATAAGACGGAACCCCCGCTGGCCTGAGGAACCCTAGGCCACTCCGTTCCCCCTCTCAGTTCGTTCCGCCGCCGCCCCCATGGACGTCGGGTTCCTCCCCTGTTCCGCCTGACGCCGGTGAGGTCAACAACCAATTCGTCGCCGTTCTTCCTTCCTGTTGGCCGCGCGTTTGCGAGCGCGTCCCTGAGAGTGCTGCTGACCCGCTTTCGTGTACAGGTCGACGGTAGCTGCTCGAGATTCATCCCTCGCCATGGAAGCCGCCGCGGACCCCTTTCTTCCACGACGACGGCCACGATCGACTCCTTCCCCACCGGTTGCTCGAGGTCGTCTCCTGCGCCTCCTAGGTGAGCTACATCTCCGCCCCTTGCCCGTATCTCGGCTCGTTTCGTCCCGAGCCGTAGCATCGTAGGATCCCCACCGATGAGCCACCGTGTCGGGAAAGCCGTGACCGCCATGTCCATGGCGCGCTCTGGGGTTCTTCGCGCGGGTTGTAGCTGTGCGCTAGACACGCTAGTGGCACCCAGGGTGTCCCCTTGCGTCCGTGTGGTCTCGCTGTCGCCGTTATCTGAAGAAGTGCAGAGAATGTCGCCGTCATGACCTTCCCGGCGAATAATGGGCCCTCCTTGTGCGTTTTGGTCCCAGATCCGGGAACCCACGTTGTCGTGGTAGTGCTCTGCGTCGATTTGGAGCAGTGGGTGGATGGCTGCCGTCGCGAGCTCGCCGGAGTTGTTGCCGGTTCAGAGGTGTGCGCACGGATGCAGATGCCTGAAGCAGTGGCCGCCGCCATGTTCAGACGTGCGTGGCAAGTGGAGTCGTGCGTCACCATGAGCGTGGGGAGCAGCAATCCGTAGCTGGATGTGCCAGCTTTCTTTACCCAGTGGCCGCAGGGCTGCCGGAGTTGAAACGGCGAGGCCAGCTTCGCCGCAAGTCGTCGTCATCGCCGGGTTTTTGAAGCTCAGTACAGCGGATGCTTACCTCTACTGTCTACGGACCTGTATCGGTTCAAAAAACATGCAGTAGCGCAGTGGTAGCGAGTAGCAGCAGTGTGCAAGAGGTCGTGGGTTCGATCCCCACGGGAGGCCTTCGCCTCCCACCTTTTTCCCGTTTTTGCAAGCGGCTGACAACCGGGCCCCACCTGGCAGTGGCGAGAGGCCTGGTGGGCTGGCCTAGAGGAAGAGGAGGAGAGATGGGATGGTTAGCCGAATCCAGCCCACTGGGGTTGCAGCCCTGTCCTTTTCCTTTTCTTTTTTTTTCTTTTCTTTTCTGTTTAAGTTTAAATATTGATTAGAATTCAAATTTAAATCTGAATTTGGACTTTGAACTCAGCCTACCTCAAACATATAATCCAATATATGAATTTGGGGTAGTTTTGTCCACTGATCACAATGGTGAGGTTCATTTTTGCATCTTTCCCCTCTAATTTTGGGGTATTGGCAATTTTACAAAGAAGCCCCTCACTTATTTTGTATTTGCAAAGTGTTTTGCAAATTCAAAGTGTGACATGCCATATATGGTTTTGGGGTAGAAAATTGCAGGGATTACAATGGTGATGTCCATGTGATGTTTTGTGCAACTCATTTGGACATGCTGTGAAATACCTAGCCATAACAACCTATTTTCCCTTTCCTTGCTTTCTTTCAACTTCAGTGCATGTTGAATTCTGATCATCTGTTCAATTCCAAGTTCTTTTCAAGTCATCTTCAAATCTATGCATCATCAAACCAGCCCCTAGCATATTTTCATATGCAATGTGGCTGGGTTCCTTTCTTTTGTTGCACCTTTCTGATATCAAGTTCATCGACATCTCTCCGTCTCCGGAATCGATGTTTTACTTTCACGTTGTAATTATTTCTGTTATTTGCTTTGTTGATCATGTCAAGTTGCCATGTTAATTACACCAAAAATTAAGGCTAAGACCGAAGCCTTTCAACATAAATAAATTGCATATGAAGTTGTTGACGTGTCGTCACCACCATCATTTAAATCTGACTAGATAGGGTCACATCATGTCTATTAAACATGATCATACCATCTTTGCCCGTGCATTGTGTTGGAGTTCGCAGCAGAAAACACAAATTTTTCTAACTAGCGTTCCCATAACCCAAGATCTAGCTAGCCGTATTACCGTAACGGAAAGGAGTGCAGAAATAACATACCTCGAGGTGTTGTCCGTTGCGCGGGAAACGTTCCCGCAAACGTGGTTGATGTAGCCGATCAAGTTTCACAGCCCCCTAGCTGTGTTGAGCACCCGGATGGGTGTAGTGCCACACGTGTAGCACCTCGTAGTACTCGCACACGTACGAGACTCGATGACGACCTCCGTTCTCCGATCCAGCGAAGGTTGCGGAAGCAGACCTCCGGACGGAGCTTCGGCAGCACGACAGCCTCCGATTCTAGCAGAGAAGCCTCAATTCCACTATAGGCTCGCACTAGGGAGCCCACCGTGAAAGAGACAAGGAAGGGGAGAAGACCGGAGAAAACCGATCTCAATTCGGAGTAATATTTATTTTCTCACGAATTTCTGTGTATTAAATATGTGCACCCTGCCCATCTATATATAGGCAGAGGGGAGGGAGTCAACCCCTCTCCCTTAGCAATGTGGGACTAAAGTCCCTTTGCTAAGGGGGTGGCCGGCCAAGGGGGGAGATGGGGAGCACCCCTCATGGGCCCTAGGGCCCATGGCGCCTCCCCCCTCTTTCCTTTTTTCTTTTTCCCTTTTATTTCCCCTAATGGGCCTCTTTCATAAATAAGGCCCATAGCACTTTTTAATTATAAATAAAATGTTTTTAATTATTAATTCAATTAATTAATAACTAAAACATATTAGTCCTTCTCCCGGTGCTCCGGAACACCTTCCGGCTCACTCCGAAACTCCTTCGGGTCAACATAGAACTTTTCCGGTGCTGCTTCCTTTATTCTCCGGTAACTCCGATAGTTCCGAAAAGATCTCCGATTTCATCGAGCCCTTAAGTGTGTTACCCTACGGTCCAAGAACACTCCAGTCATGACCGAGATGAGGCTACGGTCAATGATCATCAGCGGGACCTGGATGCCCATAATGACCCCTGTGCATTCCGGATATCAATACCGATTGGACCTTACGCCGTATAGCATTCCCTTTGTCAGCGATACTGGATTGTTCCGAGCTTCGATCAATGACATCCTATGTCTGGTTCAACCTTGTTCTGAACTAATCCTCATTCACTCGTTCCCGTGATATTCATCCCCATGACCTAGTCACACGCTGCAACTTTATGGATGGAATCTCACCGAGTGGGCCCTGAGTATCTATCCATTATATGGATTGACAAATCCCGCTCTTGTAACAATACTCCTCAACATATCTCCACGGAATACCCAAGATACAACCGTTATGACCCGCATATTTCAGTCAGGTGGTGGGATGTAGGTCAAAGCATCCGGGAAGATAGAAATTATGCACGTACTCACGGTCAAAGGAACGGTCTACCACGTTCTGTAATTACAACACTGAACCTTCACAAGATTTGATCATGTTGTAATGCTTACTTTGGGTAATGTTCATCACGTCACTTAACCAGTGAGGTGACCTCATAGTCAAGAGACTTAATTGTCCATGATCGCAAAACCACGACCATCATGTTGACCATGAACTAGTTATCGAGGTAGAGGCTAACTAGGAACTCTGGGGGTTTCTATACCACGCCTGTATCATTGTTTCACTGACAGTTCTAGCACGGTATGAAACTGGTTATGAACTTTTTTAGATATATTGGAATAATCATATATTATTTGCCTCTAGAGCATATATCCAACAGTCTCCCACTTGCACTAGAGTGCTAATAATCTAGCCGCATTTTTCCGATCATAATCATCTTATCACATAAGTGTTCACTGATCATGCATGCTCATGGAAGAGGTTTCGCCAACGAACTGCACCAATTCAGATTCGTATGTTTCCTTTGTAACTGGTACAGGTCAAAAGCTCTTTTGACATACCACTCATTATCATATAATGGTTGGATATAAGTTTCGCGGGAGAGTGAGACTATTATTTCACGGTATCCTCCAATGATCTCTTGGTTTAGTCTTTAGAAGACTCATCCTTAGTCATATATACTGGGAAATACACTCAACCAGAAGTCCAATACTTCCAACGCTAAACTTTTATCCATACGTCTACTTTCTTAAGTAGTATTATGTTTGTAGTGCCGTGAATTTTTCTCACATTTCTTTCATGTCTTTGGTGATGTCTCTAATTCCATATAGACCCATAATATGGCTTGCAATTGTAATCTTGCATTACATTCAAGTCTATTATCATTTCTATATTTTAGAGAATAGTCCTCAGTATTCCTCATATACTGAATGCATGGACTTTATTCAGATTCTGTGTTTTACTCCTAAAGCACATCGGAATCTGTTCTTCTTCCAAGAACTTTTGATTCATTCTGTTGTTGGATCCACAATGCATGTTATATGGTAGAATCATATGTCAAGAACATATAAGATCACATGTCCAGTACATGGTGCATCTCTATTCTTCCATCAAGACATTGCTTGCGATATTTGGATTTCATCCATTATATAATTTCTAGCCACAAGAACCTGTTTCTTGTCTTAGAAGATTATTCCAACCTTCACTTCGTTTCATTATCCGTATCTTAATCTACTCATATAGATTTCAACGTGTAATGTGTTGGTATTTCACATAAAAGAAGATTCTTGCAATCTTGTATTTTATTTGTCTTATGCTCTATATATATCATAATGCACATATGTATATAAGACGATTCTCTATATACACAATCAATGCATATCCATATATATACATATGAGATCATTCTTCACACATATCAATGCATATATGTTTGAGACAATGATCACGCTCCCACTCAAATATATCCATCATATACTCATATATTTGTGGTTCAGCTTTCATCAAGTCATTTTATTTTTCACTATGTCTCACATAATGACAATGCTTCCAAAGCTCCCACTCAGAAAATGCCCTCTGCATTCCAAGTTTCCGGGAAGTCTTCAAAGCTCCCACTCAGTTTCATGAAAATGCAAGCCCACTCAATATTTTGGTCATCACAAAATCACTTGATCAAATCAAGGTTGAGGGTTCCTGTCTTGAGGTACTATAGTCCATCCTTTTAACGAAATAACCTTCGTCATGCCCATTGCAATTCTCTTTCAAATCCCAAATTTGATTGAGATGCAATTTCAGGCTATGGTCCATCGTAGTGTAAATGAAATATTTTATTTATTAAAGAATTCCTACATTTTCAAAGTCAATCACCATTGAACTTTGGTCATAACCAAATAATGCCTTATGCCCATTACATTATTCTCAATAACTTTCCAGTTTGTCGAGAATATGAAATAACCGATTTATTTCACGGGACGTGAGCCATCCTATATGTAAATCAATATTATTTCATTTCTCCTCGTGTTCTAGGCTACCATCATTCCTTTGTGTCTCAAGAAATGTTATTCTTTATTGTTTTATTAAGAAGACTCGTGATTATTGTTCCGTACAGAACGTATTCATGACAACCTTCTAAATTCAACAATGGCTTCAATATATATACCAAGATCAATCATCTGTGGCATATCCTTCCTTATACAGTGTCATTATAGCGGAACATGCTTCCGTTGCAATACTCTGATATTCTGAAGGCAAGGTCCAATACCCCGGTCAAAGTTTCCATTATCTCCCATTGGATCTGTGTCGAGAGATTTCTTGCATTACCAATCAAGCAACACACATTTTTCTATTCGGGGAGAATATGTAATTTCAATTTCTTGTAGTTTTATTACAAAGAAATTCTTTCTTTTAAGAAACCTTATAACACCACCGGTTATGGAGCTATCATGTCTCGTTAGATTCAGGATGGTTTCCTATTCATGAAGTGGGTGTTTTAACTTAATGAATTAAACAACCTTATTCGACAATAACTATAGTGCTAGGGGAAAGAACGTTTAGACCATACTACGGTTTAGTATGACTACGAATGGTTTAAGTAGTCTAGCACTTTCAACTTCCATCGTAGTTTGTGGTACAACTTCCACAAGTCTCCAATTATGTCAATATCAATACTTATCACTTCGGATCGTGGCGTAGTGATATGTATCCTTGTATTCTCACTTCTCACTGTGGTTCCTGAATCTCAGTTTTATGGTCTCAATTGAATACAACTTTCAATTAATCATATGAAGTCTTTAATGATAACTCACGTTCCCATTTAGTACATCATTTATGTATAATGATTGGCACAAGTTCTACTTGCTAGAACCTTGTCATGGTTATATTTATTGCAGAGGTTCATAGATCGTGTATCTAATCAATCTCATGCAATCAAGTTATGACTTTCATTCGATAATGAACTCACAAGTTAATAGATCATACATTTAATGAATTCGTCAGTTATGAAGTCACCTCATGCAATCAAATCTTTGACTTGTTATAATCAAGACAACTTTATCATTAAACATTGAATATTTCTTGACAATAATAGCAGTATTATAAATGCTTTCTATCAGATCATAAATCAAGACGTAATCAAAGTATAAGCACACTTTTATTCATAAAGATGGAACAACTGACTTCTCTCATTACATGAATAAATTTGTCTCGCGAGATGCAAGACACACAACTAAGTGTTCATACTATAATGATTACATAAGATTTATCTAATACTCTAAGTATCTCCTATGATAGATGTCTCGGCGGAATCCATGCTGGCCACCAACTGACTTGATATCCATCAATCCTCGATTTCACCTCTTCCCGTCCATGCAACGGAGGTCCTGTTTTCATAAAACAGAATAAGTATCAGATACTCATTTACTGCAAATGTTGTATAAGGGAGTAAACATGTATAAAGTATATCAAGTATATACCTTCTCCATCCACGACTTCTGCATCCTCGATAGGAGCAATGTCCGCGGCCAAGAGATTAGTCATGAAGTTCTGGAGACTCATATTAGCTCCTCTTCCGACATAGCTATGAACATAATCACCATAACTCGGAGGGAGTGAGTGCAATAACGTGTTTATTGCAAACTCTTCTGTGGAGCTTTTGTTCATTGTCCAATATTCATAGTCCTCCACCAGGGTCAGGTACATCTCATGCATCCTGTCCAAGTGATCACCAAGGCTTGTGCGTTCTTCCATCTTTGTAGATAGAAACTTGCTTTCTAACTCAAAACTGGCAACTCTGAACTCACGTACGAACATTGTATTTAGCGTGTCCATCATGTCATATGAGCCAGTTTCCTGAAACTGTATGCCCAAAACCTCTGACATGCTGAAGATCATGACATTCCTGACTACGGAGCATTTCTGTCGGCGAGCATAATGATCAAGTATCCCTTGATCGCCAACATTACCGTCCGGATGTTCTTCCACATGCACTTCTATTGTAAACAAGATGTTTGCTCTCTTGAGCAACGTCCTAAGGCGTAAGTACCAGTCAGCAAAGTTTGACCCATTTTCTCCAAGTCTTTCACCTTCCATGAAGAAAGATAGTTCATGTTGCTCTAGTGCATTCATTTTCTACAAACATAATTGCAAGGAACACAATTAAGACTAGTTCACAACAATGAGTTCATATAATCATATTATAAATGAGCTCGCACTAAAACAATTCATCCCTAGGAAGTTTTAGTGATTACATGATCCAGATTCACTGCCCGACCTCGAATATCACACGGCCGACGGGTCAGTTTCAAAGGTACACAACAACTTGTGTGATCACATTATCTTATATGTACTATGACTCATGCTCGATCTTTCGATCTCTAGTATTCCGAGGCCATATCTGCATATGCTAGGCTCGCCAAATTAACCTCCATGTTATATGCTGCTCAGCAAGGCCATATCTGCATATGCCAGTCTTGCCGAACCCAACCTCATGCAAACTCCATTGAATATGTAGGACAACTCCGGTATGTACAGAGCATCAAGCCATATGGGAGAACCTTCCAGGCGGTGCACACTTCGGTAGAATACTTGTGTTTGGCTTTGTTAAGGGATCATCTTATCACATGCTACCGTCGTGTATCCTATACTAGCAAGTTTTAAGATGTCTGAGCTATGGCAACACTAAGTCTACAGTGTCTCCATTTTAGTTTGTTTTATGATGACGATTACTACTTACTATTAACAAATAGCAAAGCTATCGCTACATCACAAACAAACGAATGATAGCCCCCACTTAGCAATACAAGGTTTAGACGGTCTAGTTATATATTGCAAGTTTTACATGGCCGCTAGGGCTTTCATAGTTAAACATGTTTTAACCTACGAGTCAACCACAACGTCAACCATACGATTGTCTCAATTACACCCCGCACGGGGCCCTCCGTTGCAAATGCCACATCCGCTAAAGTAGAGAGACAGACACCCCCCCAGCCAATTTATACGGTACAAGCCGTATGTCAAGCGTGGAACCAGTCTTGCGTAAGCGTACGCGTAAGGTTGGTCGGGGGCCGCTTCATCAAACAATGCCGCAGGTGTGAACAAGTACACGTGGGAGGGTAAAAATCATACAATCAACGCCCACATCCCCGATGTGTTCTATCCGTACAGTAATACTAAGCATAGACCTAGCTCATGATACCACTGTTGGAGTTCGCATCAGAAAACACAAATTTTTCTAACTAGCGTTCCCATAACCCAAGATCTAGCTAGCTGTATTACAGTAAAGGAAAGGAGTGCGGAAATAACATACCTCGGGGTGTAGTCCGTTGCGCGGGAAACGTTCCCGCAAACGTGGTTGATGTAGCCGATCAAGTTTCACAGCCCCCTGGATGTGTTGAGCACCCGGATGGGTGTAGTGCCACACGTGTAGCACCTCATAGTACTCGCACACGTACGAGACTCGATGACGACCTCCGTTCTCCGATCCAGCGAAGGTGGCGGAAGCAGACCTCCGGACGGAGCTTCGGCAGCACGACGGCCTCCGATTCTAGCAGAGAAGCCTCAATTCCACTATAGGCTCACACTAGGGAGCCCACCGTGAAAGAGACAAGGAAGGGGAGAAGACCGGAGAAAACCGATCTCAATTCGGAGTAATATTTATTTTCTCACGAATTTCTGTGTATTAAATATGTGCACCCTGCCCATCTATATATAGGCAGAGGGGAGGGAGTCAACCCCTCTCCCTTAGCAATGTGGGACTAAAGTCCCTTTGCTAAGGGGGTGGCTGGCCAAGGGGGGAGAGGGGGCGCACCCCTCATGGGCCCTAGGGCCCATGGCGCCTCCCCCCTCTTTCCTTTTTTCTTTTTCCCTTTTATTTCCCCTAATGGGCCTCTTTCATAAATAAGGCACATAGCACTTTTTAATTATAAATAAAATGTTTTTAATTATTAATTCAATAACTAAAACATATTATTCCTTCTCCCGGTGCTCCGGAACACCTTCCGGCTCACTCCGAAACTCCTTGGGGTCAACACGGAACTTTTCCGGTGCTGCTTCCTTTATTCTCCGGTAACTCCGATAGTTCCGAAAAGGTCTCTGATTTCATCGAGCCCTTAAGTGTGTTACCCTGCGGTCCGAGAACACTCCAGTCATGACCGAGATGAGGCTACGGTCAATGATCGTCAGCGGGACCTGGATGCCCATAATGACCCCTGTGCATTCCGGATATCAATACCGATTGGACCTTACGCCGTATAGCATTCCCTTCGTCAGCGATACTGGATTGTTCTGAGATTCGATCAATGACATCCTATGTCTAGTTCAACCTCGTTCTGAACTAATCCTCATTCACTCGTTCCCGTGATATTCATCCCCGTGACCTAGTCACACGCTGCAGCTTTATGGATGGAATCTCACCGAGTGGGCCCTGAGTATCTATCCATTATATGGATTGACAAATCCCAATCTTGTAACAATACTCCTCAACATATCTCCATGGAATACCCAAGATACAACCGTTATGACCCTTATATTTCACTCAGGTGGTGGGATGTAGGTCAAAGCATCCGGGAAGATAGCAATTATGCACATACGCACGGTCAAAGGAACGGTCTACCACGTTCTGTAATTACAACACTGAACCTTCACAAGATTTGATCATGCTGTAATGCTTACTTTGGGTAATGTTCATCACGTCACTTAACCAGTGAGGTGACCTCATAGTCAAGAGACTTAATTGTCCATGATCGCGAAACCACGACCATCATGTTGACCATGAACTAGTTATCGAGGTAGAGGCTAACTAGGAACTCTGGGGGTTTCTATACCACACCTGTATCATTGTTTCACTGACACAGTTCTTGCACGGTATGAAACAGGTTATGAACTTGCTTAGATATATTGGAATAATCATATATTATTTGCCTCTAGAGCATATATCCAACACATTGCACCCATTGCTTACTTGTGTGTCTTTTCCTTGCCGGTACCTTACGTTAGCACCTGAGACTGCCGAGGAGACCTACGTGGAGGTTTCCGACACCGAGCCCGAGGACCCTGCTACGTCTGCTCCGTCGACCGATTACCCAGGCAAGGGGAAGATTTATACCATACTTGATACCTTTTTGCCTACCTGCCTAGCTATAGTCCAGGACGTTCGTTTGATCCTATCCACTTTTCTTATGCCACATTCAGAACCAAACAGCCATGATCCCCACATCCCTGCAAAACTTTGTATTTCTAAGTTACCGCTGCTCATCCATTGCTTAGTATGATTAGGAAAAACTTACTGCTTACCCTATGCTATGGTTGGGTTATCATGTTATACAAGAAGTTGGTTGATATTTCTTATTATTATTATGATGTTAATTTATACTTGACGAAAGATGGGAGACCAGGATGTTCCCACCAGGTGTTTTGTTCCATTTTAGTCACCTAGGTCCCGAGTTCCGGGTATTGTGTTTCTTGATGAGCGTGCCTAATCGTGTGTGGGATTCTATGGGGTCCCCTTGTCTTACCTACCTAGCTCCAAACAGTTCTAGTGGTGGCCCGAGCTGATTTACTATTTGCAAACGTGTGTGTGTTGGTGGTACCCCAGTTGTTTACAACCACCTTGGTCCAGGAGGACTTGTTCCTTGGCTGGCCCACCTTGACCGGCTGAGGACCCGGTCTCATGTGAGATTAACCGGCAATCCAAACCTGGAGTCATACGGTAGAGACCGATTCGAGAGCACGACCGGCTTTTGAGTTGGGTGTCGACTCACCGGGGGCCACCCGGAATCGTGCGTTGTTAGATAGAGGGACTCTGACGTTCCGGAGTTTCAGGCGCTTACCTAGCCAAGTGGAAACCGAGCGTACATGTGAAGCCTATGATGGGCAGTTGGTACACCCCTCCAGGGTTAAATCTATTCGAAAATCCGTGTGCACGGTTATGGACGACTTGAGACCTACTCCTTGTTCAAATAATAACATAAATTTGAATCATAATTAAACTTGCTTACCGTGTGAGTGCCTTGGTTGCTTTTCTTCGTCCAGGGGGGGCCGAGAGGAGATCTAGGTGGTGTTATGATTGACGTAAGTAGGTGAATAGCAGACTTATGACACGAAGTCTCGTGCATTCTTGGATCTTACCTCTATTCTGATAGAACGATAGCCACCATATATGCTAGTGCGGCTGCAACCTTTACTTTTACCTTGTCTTATCGTAGGAAGTTAGTTATCCTGTAATGATATAATCTCACCCCTGTTTTCCTTTTGTGCTTTTACTGTTTTGCCTGATCGGCCACTGCAGTTGACTACTACCTCGACCCGAGCACCGGATGATACTTCGTGGAGGTGCCCCGGAGGACGACGATAAGGATGACTTTGTTCAGTAGATCCTTAAGTTGGGTTCTGACGATCCGTGGGCGGACTTATTGATATGCAGCCCTCTCTAGGGCCATTTGGATTTTGACCGTACTCGGTCGTGAATGTCTGCTTGTTGCATGATGTACTGTTGGGTCTATGGACCTCTAAGATGATGTAATAAATACCAGTGGTGATGTATGCCCTGGACTCCTTATATTTATGTCTTAGTATAAAGTTCATCGTTCTTATACCTGTTGTCGAGAATCCGGCAGCGACACTAGTGCGAGTGTCGTGAGTCGGTGGCCTTTTATGCACTACTAACTTGAGCGGGACGCGAAAGCGACTAACTTGAGTTAGCACCGCATCGGGGGCCTTAAAACTATGAGAAGCTAACTTATGAATTCCTTCAAAGGAAAATGGCTCTCGATAAACTGAGAGAGTCTCATGAATAGTTGGAGAATGTCAATCTCACGCTCATTGCTCAACAGGGCTCAGAACCTAAAAATGAATCTACTTCACCTTGCTTGACTTGCTTGGAACGAAGTAAAATTGAATCTATTTCTGGGAAATCGAAAGGAAAAGAACATATTGTCATTGATGATGCTAACCCCTCGAACAAGGAAACTGTTACCGAGGAACTCCTCAGGTTGAAAGATCTATTTGATACAGGCATTTCCAAAAGTGTTCAGGGACACCAGTACCTATGTGATATCCTGAAGAAGGCTCTTCTTCATAGGAATCCTCGAAAGGAAGGTGTTGTTTTTGACAGGAAACTCAACCCTGATGGCACCTACTAGGAACCCGAGCAGTACCCTAAAACTGCCTGGGTTCTGGCGAAAGAAAAGCCCATTGATATTGCTAACCTTTCAGGTTTCAACTGCAAAATTGATAAGGCTATTGTTGATGAATCACTTGATTATGACTACAAGCTTATCAAAGATCAGGAAGGAAAGTTGTCTGCTAAATTCGTTGGTACTCCTCCGAAGAATGGTTTCTATAAGCGACAGATTTGGGTTTTCGCAAATCTCTCATAGAAAAACTGCCCCCTAACCATTCTTTGCAGAGAAAATCTTCGGTGCCACCAAAACACTACTATTCTCTCGAGGATAGAAATGAACCCTTGGTGCCTGCTTCAAATGTTCCCTAGAAGGAATACTATCGAGTTGATATAAATGTTTATCGTCATCGTGACAATAATGACAAATATGCTTTTACCTACCAGTACTCTAAACCCTCGTTGAGGAATTATGTTTATGGTGTGCTTGATGGTACCCCTCGCCAATATGATCCTATTCGCTATAATACCGCTGCTTCATCTAGCACTTCCATGCCTTCTCAGTCACCTGCTCGTTTGTGGGGGGTTAAGAAGAACTAATTCTTCTGCGGGGCTATGTCTCCGGTGGATCCGAATGGATCATGGATAGTAGTTGTAAAAATCATATGATCGTCATGCAGGAATGAAAAATCTTCAAACTCTCATCTCGAAGAAGAATATCGTTGGTATTGATAATGTGAAATTCAATAAAGATCATCTATGCAGTGCCTGTGAAGAAGGAAAGATTGCCAAGAAACATCACTCAGCAAAGACTATCATGACTACTACTCGTCCTCTTGAATTGCTTCATATGGATTTATTCGGTCCTCAAAATTATACTAGCCTTGGAGGTAACAAGTATGTTCTGGTTATTGTTGATGATTTATCTCGATATACTTGGGTTTTCTTTCTAGATGACAAGAGCAAGGTTGTTAAAATTTTCAAAACTTTCAAAAAGGGAGCACAGACTGAATATGAATGATCTCTCAAGCATATCAGAAGTGATAATGGTACAAAATTCAAAAACACTCATATCGAAGAATTTCTTGATGAATATGGCTTTACTCATGAATTCTCGGCTGCTTATACACCGCAACAAAATAGTGTGGTCCAAAGAAAGAATCGAACTCTTATTGAAATGGCCAGAACAATGCTTGTTGAATACAAGACTCCAATCAGGTTCGGGGCCGAAGCAATTAACACTGCATTTCATATCATCAACAAGGTTTATCTGCACAAATTTCTGAAGAAAAATTCACATGAGCTTGTCACTGGTAAAAAGCCGAATGTTTCATATCTCAGGGTTTTTGGTGCTCCATGTTATATCAGAGATATGAATCACAGCTCCAAGTTTTCCCCAAAGGCGCACGAAAGTTTTCTCGTAGGTTATGGTTCAAATTCTTACACTTACGGATTTTACAACTCTCATCTTGGCAAAGTTTTAGAAACTGTAAATGTTCGATTTGATGAAACTAACCGCTCTCAAAAGGATCAATTACCTCTTAACCTAGATGAACCACCTTTGGATGAAGTTATCAGGTACATGGAAATTGGAGATATTCGACCTGTCGAAGGAAATGCACATCAAGTCAACAAGGATGATGATGGTCCAATGTTCCCACACATAGCCCGGGGCGCTGGAGATCAACATCCTGAAGTTAATGATGTACAGGTCATAGGAGAACGCATAAACGAAGAAAATGCTCAACCCGAAGGTCAAGCTGAACCCGAAGGAAATGATCCCGAAGGACAAGCTGATCATGAAGGCCAAGCTGATCCCGAAGCAAAATCGGATCCTTAAGTTGTGGAAGGAGCTTTATCTCGTGTTCGAAGGAGAGTGGACGTCGACTCAATACTTGAAGAGATTCGTCTACCAGGTCGTCCTACCACTCGCTCTCGCACTCGTTTAGGTAACTTCTGTGGAAATTTCTCGTTTGTATCCATGCTAGAACCGTCAAAATTCGATGAAGCCATGAAGGACTCAGACTGGATGACTGCAATTCTCGAAGAACTTAACCTGTTCGAGAGAAATAAAGTATGGTCCCTTGTCGATAGACCTGATCCCAAGAAGCATAATATCATTGTTACGAAGTGGATTTTTTGCAACAAGCAAGATGAAGATGGTATTGTTATAAGGAATAAACTCAACTGGTTGCACAAGGGTACATCCAAATCGAAGGTATTGATTTTGGTGATATTTATGCTCCATTTGCTTGACTTGAATCCATACGTGTCATGCTTGCTTTTGCCAATTACAATGGTATATTGCTATATGAAATGGATGTCAAAAGTGCATTTCTTCACGGTGAAATCGAAGAAGAAGTATATGTTATGCAGCCACCAGGTTTTGAAGACTTAAAGAATCATGATAAGTTGTACAGGTTGCACAAGGCCCTATATGGGTTAAAGCAAGCACCTCGTGCTTAGTATGAAACACTGAAGGATTTCCTTCTGAAGAAGAGCTTCAAACCAGGAACAACCGACCCGACTCTTTTTACTCGTGCATACAAAAATGATCTTTTTGTGTGTCAAACTTATGTCGATGATATTATTTTTTGCTATACTAACCCTGATATCAGCGAAGAATTTGCTCGTATGATGTCGAAGAAATATGAAATGTCTATAATGGTTGAATTGAAGTTCTTTCTCGGACTTCAAATCCGTCAACATAAGAATGGGACATTTATCTCTCAAGATAAGTATCTCAGAGATTGTCTGAAGAAGTTTGATCTTGTCAATTGAAAAACTATCAAGACTCCAATGCCTGCGATTGTTCACCTAGATGCAGATGAGAAGGGAAAACCTTTCGATCAGAAGAAATATCGCTCGATGATCGGTTCGCTTCTTTACCTATGTGCATCTAGACCTGACATTATGCTATCAGTTTGTATGTGTGCTCGTTTTCAGGCAAACCCGAAAGAATCACATCACATTGTTGTTAAGCCAATTCTTCGATATCTGGCTCATACACCTACTTTGGGACTTTGGTATCCCAAAGGTTCCCAGTTTGATCTCGTTCGATATTCTGATTCTGACTGGGCTGGTGATCGAGTCGACAGGAAATCTACCTAAGGCACATGTCATTTTCTCAGTAGATCTCTTATTTGTTGGGCTTCGAAGAAATAGAATTGTGTATCTATTTCTATGGCTGAAGCCGAGTATATTGCTGCCGGTTCATACTACACTCAAATTTTGTGGCTCAAGCAAATGCTGAAGGATTATGGTATTCTCGTGAAGAAAATTCCATTGCTATGTGATAACGAGAGTGCTATCAAAATTTCCCATAATCCAGTGCAACACTCTCGAACATAGCATATTGATATTTGTCATCATTTACTTCGAGACCACGTTCAGCAAGAAGATATTGTTATCAGCCATGTTCGCACCGAAGATCAATTGGCTGATATCTTTACGAAGCCCCTGGATGAGAAAAGGTTTTGTGCAGTAAGGTGTGAGTTTAACATATTGGACTCACGCAATGTGCAGTAAGAGCATAACTATCGGTATTTTGTATTATACGTTTTCTTTCTAGAAGTAGTTTAGTTTCGTTGGTTCTTCAGTCATGTTTTTTGTTTTTGTTTTTGTTCGGTTGGAATTTTCCTGTACACTTATCACTCCGTTTTTTTTGTCGTTCGTTTTCTCTCGGATTGATTAAGTATCGGACCCTGTTTTCCCTCTATTCTATCCCGGCCCCATCTTTTCTTTTCTCTCGTGAACATGTATAGTTGAACTCGATTAAGATTCCCTTCGAATGTCATTGATTCTGAAGGAGTGTCTATCGAACTTTATCAACTTTTACACTCGATGTTCGATGAGTTTGGTCTCGGACGTGGAGCAACTTTCTTTCGGTTCGTTGGGATTTTCCCGTGATTACCGCCACAAATCAGTCCGTCGAATTCTGAGAGACGTGAGATCTGCGCAGTTGGATCAGATTTGACGGTTACGTCACACCCCACCTCCATAAATACCGATCCACCCCACCGGCACGGACCTCACATTCCCTTGACTTGATCTCTCCCACTTCGCACCCAAGCTCTCGCGCGCCGCTGTGCCGACTTCGTCGTCGTCGATTCCCTCGTCGCTTCACTGCCGGAAGGAAGTCACCGGAGGCTTTCCCGTCAATGAGGATCTTCATCTGTGCCGACGTAGCCGCCGCACATCACCAAGTTAGGGTATGTGAGACTCTAGACTCGATTCCCATCTGATCTGTTCATCGAGCCCTAGATTTGTTCTTGATTTTCTCTTGTATTTATTAGGTCTGTTTGATTCATTCGGATCATTGAGCCTTGGAAAATCTGTTTCTAGTGTTCTCTGTCGATTTCCCATCCGATCTAGGTAAGAAATCCCTCGGAATTTCTCACTTAGGAAAATCTCACAGATTCATATCGATAGATTTATGTTTTGAGGAATTCTTTCATACCAGTACTTCGTTAGATTTGCACCTGATGAAAATCTAGCCTAGCACTTCTATGAAAATTTGCTTCAAGATAAATCCCTCTATATGTTTATTGCGCTCAAAAAAAATTCCTCGAAAGTGTTTGGTACATGTTCACAACTTCCCTATTTTTTCCTCGTACCTATATTTTTCGCAGGAAAATGTCTGAGAACGAAGGAAACTTCAGGGAACCCAAGCGTGTTGGACGCCGTACTAAATTCACAAACAATTTTGAAGGCCTGTCTGAGGATTTGATTATTGAGAAAAATCTGAGAACGCCTGAAGGCTCAGTGGAAGATACTTGTTCGAGAGAAAATAGACTGCAAGAGATTCGAAGGCCTCAAGAGCTTCGATGGTATGAATACAAGGCAATTATCCCTCGTTGGGAGACACTATTTGCGCTGAAGAACCCATGGTCTGATGTCAAGTCATTGAGGCCCAAGTGGATGAAAGCAAGTAGACCTCCTCCTCCGCCCAATGCTCATCAATCCACTCTCAAAACCCCTGCTGATTATAAAGATCTGATTGTTGCTCGAGCTGCACGAGCAGAAAAACGTAAGGAAGCCAAGGACAAGAAGGTTGTTGCTGCTGCTGCTAAGGGCAATGAAGGAGTTGCCGAGGATGTTTGTCCTAGTACCAAGTCAAAGGCTGGCAAGAAATCTTCCAAGCGAAAGAAAAAGGTCGTTGTTGTTTCTCCACCAGAGGCAACTTCTGACGAAGAAGAAGCCAGCACCGAAAGACAATACCCTGGCACAGAGGCAAATGTCGAGGACATTCCTCTGAAGAAGAGGCCGAGCAATAAGGCCATCAGGATCTAGGAGCCAGCTGCTGAGGCTCCTCGAGCAACTATTGACATGATTAATTTAGTCACTGATCCGCCAATTTCCTCTGCTCCCCCGGTCCCAACTCGAAGACGAAAACCCTCGGCCAAGTCCAAGGAAAAGCAAGCCCAAGTGGCCGAAGATGATGAGACCCTGATCCAGCGATAGGAAAGGCTGGCCAAGAGACAAGAACTTGAAGCACAAGACTTACTTAAGTCCAAGCTTCTTAACTTTCATAGTCATCCCGAGGATAAGAAGGCAAAGGTTGCTCAGCAGTTGGGCATATTGCATCTGGTCAATGAGACATACATACGCCAGATCAAAGGTATTCCAGCCCCCAGTGCCCCGAAAGAAATGGTCGTGGCCCCTAGTGCCACCGAGAAAGTGGTGACTCCCGTAGTATCGAAGGCAAAGGATGCAGCCCCCAGTACTGTGAAGAAATTTGTTGAGGCCACTAGTGCCTCGAAGGTGAAAGCTGCGGCCCCTAGTGCCATTACAAAACATGTCGCTACTACAAAGGCCACCAAGGAGGCCGAAAGGAAAGCTAAGGAAGCTCGCCAGAAAACCCAAGAAACTCCAATCCCTTGTGCTGCTCCGGCACCCGCTGCCCCTGCTGCACCTGATATGTCCGGCCCTTGGGCCGATGAAGAAAGCTCCAACAAAGGAGATTCAACTGCCAATGCTGCATGGGATGCAGTTCAGATTTCTAATGTTCTTTGGCGTATGGCCACCACCCCGAGCAAAGTGTCTCCCGAGGATGATGTTCCTCCCGAGATCCAAGAATGAGTAGCTCGATACATGATTCGATGGGATGGATCTTGCCCAGGATCACAAAGACAGAGAGCAAGAAATATTTTATTCAAAGCAGCTTAGAGAAGAAACTGAGGACCTTGAGTCTCAAAAGTTTTTCAAATCCAATCTTGCTACACTTGCTGAATCCAGAAGAGTTCTGAAGGAAAATATCACTGTTGTCAACGACAAGGTTCGACAGATAGTGACAGACATGTGAAAAGAGCACAATGATGCACTCACCAAGAGACAATCTCGAAAGAGAAAGTCTGCTGCCCCATCTTCTGTGCGTGGGATGCCAGAGACCGAGCAAATTTCAAAGAAGAAGAAGTCAGCCGAGGTCGTTGCTGCAACAGCACGACAGGAAACTGCACCAACCCCCGCTAAACAACCCACTCCACCCTGTACAAAAACTCCACCACCTCGCCAAGCCACTCCTCCACCTCGCCAACAAACTCCACCAAAGCCTCGTCACCACCACCCAATCCACCTTCACCACAACAAGCCAGTCCCTCTTCCACCCCAGCTACCGAACCCCAGGTTCAAGATGATACCGAGAAAATTTCTCAGGTCGAGCAAGAACCACCTGCCCTAGTTCCCTCAGTGCAGAAGGATTATTCCTCTGCTCAAACGCTGAACGAAGGAGAAGATGCACACGTGGATGTAACCATTGTTTCATCCCGCCAAGAGGCACCGCCTGCTCCAGAAGAGGCTGCTGCCGAAGAAGAAAGTTCTTCTGACTCCAGTTCATACGATGGCTCCTCTTCCTCCTCAAGTTCTTCGAACGAAGAAATGCATGATGCTTTTGCACAACTTGATGAAGATCTTGACGCTATGGAGACGGAGGAGACCGAACAGAATGAGAATGCCGGCGAAGGAGATCTCGTCGATGAGCAGGCCGAAGAAAATGCTCCTACAGCTATCCCAGCACAGGACATCGTAAATGCTCCATCATCTCTTCCCCGCCCTGCTGAGCCATTTCTGCAAATGCTAGAAAATTCAGCTGAAGTATTTCCAGTCAATGAGCTGCTGCACTTTGCGCATCCGCGAGAAATGCTACCTTTATTCCGCCAAGATGTCCTTCGTGGAGGCCCTATTTTCAAGATGCGAGAGCACAAGCCGTTTTTCTTTGGGACCAATCCTCACGAGAGCCCCAGAAATGCATATTCTCTTCGGTTTTGGAACCAAGAACAAGCAATTTATTATACTCACGTGCTATACAACAAGGCCAGAATCTTTCAACATCAGTACCTTGACATGCCTTCGCTGTACGCCAAATCATGCTTCGAAAAAGTTGCCGAAACAATTGATGGCTTGCACGCTCACAAGATGTTTGCTCTTGACTGTGGCTACAATCCAGAGCTCATCGAACATTTTTATGCCACACTTTATGTCACTGGTGATCCTGAAGACTCGAAAACTTGGAAGTTATACTTCATGATTCAAGGCAAAGTGTTCCACATGACTGTCGGTGAATTTCTGGCAGTGCTCAACTTGCCTCGGTTCGAAGGATTGCCACACAAGCTGCATGATCTGCCTGCTCCAACTCCTGCTGAATTCTCCTCACTGATGAATCCATATGTCGTAGGAGATCACTACCACGCTGAGCCCATGCCCAAGCACCTAGTCTTTGAAGAAAATTCATGGTTTTATATTCTGTTGAAGACTTTGATGCCAATGCTCGATGTGCACGACAATTTTCCCATCCCCAATGATGTGCAACTTTCTCTGATGAAGTTAGTCCATGGTCATCCCTTCGATTTTGAAGACTACTTCATTCGCACGATGGTTTCCTATGCTGATGATCATAATTCTCACAAGCCATATGCACCCTGGCTGATGACAATCTGCAATTACTCTCAGGACGTGCCATTCCCCGTATCAATTTACCCCAAGATTTTTACTCCTCCAGTGAGGGAAGTGTTGCAGATTATTGCTCGACCCAACGATCAATTTGCTGAGAAAATCGGCATCCGCGCCCATATGACGGAGCGCAATATTCGCTTGAATTTTTTTAAGCCAGTGCATCACATGGAAGTATCCCTTCAGTCTCAGAAGATGCTTCAACATCATATCGACCAAGATTTCCTGCAAAAACAGAAGATGATGGATGAAATCAACCATTTAGGCAACATGTAAGAGCAAGTTTTGCCCCCGAAGGTTTTGGACATTGTTGGACAAAGCAGAAGTGGAACTAATATTGTTTTCGAGTATAAATAGATACTTAGGTTCTGAAAGAATGGAGTTTTCAAGGAGAAGGTCGAAGGACAACCCATTGCAGCGAAGCTGCAGTCAACTACCGAAACCTTTGAAGGAAGACGACCCCTAAAAATGTCGTTGAAGAAGAAGACTCTCTCAAGTAAAAACGCAACGAGGAGGAAGCTAAAGTTGGTCGAAGACTTAGTCTTTTTGCTAGTTTCTCTTTACTTTCTTGAGTCGTAGGAAAAACCGTACTATCAAGAGGGGTTTGCTAGTTGAGATCTTAGTCGAAGTGAATTTTCTCTGCTCAACCTAAACCCACAGAAGCCTACCAAGAGAAATCTTACTGAGTCAAGAAAGAACTCGTTAGGTAAGTCATCGCACTTCGTGCCTTCGAGAAAGAACTCGTTTGGTAAGTCAGCTTATTTGTTCCTCAAGTAAAGTTGCGCAGTGATTGAAATCCGACCGTTGTGGACACGAGTCAAGCGGTTGCATTGGGTCACTTCAGTCATTTTACCCATCGGGATCGCCACCTATAAATACCCCGCACCTACACGCCATTTTGGGTCGGCTGCTCCACTGAAGATTCTAAGACAGAAGTACTGTGAGCATCCCAAGAGAGATTCATCGAGAGAAAACCAAAACCCAAGTCTGAACTGAGTTGAGCAATTCATAGAGACTTAGGTCGAGATTAGCCGATCTTTTTATCTTGGAGAACTTCAAGTCTCCTAGAAGGTTAGGCGTCGCCTGTCAAGCAGTCGAAGAGGAATTGTCGTTGCTGAACGAAGTTTGTAAAGGTCTCGGAGATGTCCTGAATCATCTACCACGAGTGAAAACTGGACAAGCTCGAGGAGTTTGTTGCAGTGGAGAATAGGACGGAGAGAGTTTTGCTCCAGGTGTTCAATCACCAGTCCCTCCAACTAGACGTAGTACTTTGCAGAGTGTGAACTGGTTTACCAAACATCTTCGTGTCAGGCTCGTTTTCCTTCTTGCATTTACATTAAGTCTTTACTCGTTGCCTGTTTGCCTTCGATGTTTACCTTCGCTCCCAATCCTTTCGAGCTATGTATATCTTTCGATACTGTATTTCCCTCGAGATGCCTGTAGTCCTTCGTAGTTTGCATGAATTATTTCTAAGTTCCTTAGAATTTTTAGAAGTGATCATTCACCCCCTCCCCCTCTGATCATTCTTGAGCTTTCAATTGGTATCAGAGCTAGGCACTCCCTACGCTCTGCGTATTTTGGTCTAACCACCTGGAGTGTTATCAAGAATGTCGTTTGCAGATGTTCGCTCGGGGGAACCGATTCCTATTTACAATGGGAAGGACTATCCCTATTGGAAGGACAAAATGAAGAGGAACATCATGGCCATCAACTCTGCCGCTTGGGAAGTTGTCAAGAATGGTGTAACTGTCAAAAACAAAAATGCTATCACTCCTGAAGAGGCAAAGAAAATGGACCTCGATGCTGAAGTCTGGGTATTCATTACAAATCATATGATTCCAGAGAAATATCATGAAGTCAAGAATATTTCTTCGGCCAAAGGTGTCTGGGACTATCTCGAGAAGATTGGTGAAGTTGTCTCTACTCAGAAAGATGCTCGTATCGACACCCTTCGAAGAAAATTCTATCGTTTCAAGAGGCATGAGGGAGAAAAGGTTAACTCCATATACAGCAGACTCACTGCAATGTCAAATGAACTGCTCCGTTCCCTTGATTATTGTCAGAACTTTGCTCCGTTCCCTTGATGATTCGTTCGATTACATTGTGCTGATGATTAAGGAAAGGACTGATTTCAAGGATCTTGTTGGCGCTGATATTCTCGAGAGACTCAACACTTTCGAGATGGAAGAAGAGGAAAAACGAGATGTTAATGGGACTCGAAGAAAATCTCGCGCACTCAAGGCCAAAGCTTCACATCACCCCTCTCCTGAAGCCAGTTCTGAATCTGGTTGTGCCTCAGATGACCCCGAGAATATTGGAAAAGATCTGGCTCTGGTAATGAAAAGATTCAACTTCTTTCAGAGAAAGAACTCCTCTTCACCGAAGAAAAACTACTCTTCAAGACCTTCGAGCAATTCATCACAGCATCGATCATCATCCAGAAACTCTTCAGCGAAAGATAACTGTTGCTCCAAATGCAAGAAGCCAGATCACTTCATTGCTGATTATCCTCTCTGGGAGATTGAACATAGATCAAAGAATTCTCACAGCAACTCTTCGAGCAAGTCTCAAAGATCGAGCAAAAACAATGAGTCGAAGAGATATGATTCAAAGTCTAGAAAAGACAAGAAAGATGGTTCTGATGATGACAAGAAGAAGAATTACCACAAGCATCAAGAGAGTTCTTCCTTGAAATCACATTACTCTCGAGCAAGAATTCTCACCGTGCCAAAGCCTATTTGGGTAAAGAGATGAACTCTGAAGATGAAGCATCCGGTTCCGAAGATGAGTCAAACTCAAGATCTGGTTCTGACTCTGGTTCTGAATCTGATGGTGTTGCTGGTCTAGCATTTGCTTCGAACAAGACTTCAAGTTCATTCTTCACCAACCAAAGCAGTGAAGATGAATCTCCATCTTACTGCTTCATGGCCAAGGCTAAGGTATCCTCTTCTAAGAATTCCTACGATACTTCTGATGGATCTGCTTATGAGAGTAACTCTAGGATAAGCTATGCCAAACTTGCCAAAATTGATTCAATCCAACAAGATGAACTAGATTCACTAAGTGAAACTATTAAAAAATATGAGATTTTGTTGATCGATGAGATTGAGAAAGGTCAAACTTTGACAAATGAGCATGCTTCTCTGAAGGAAAAGTATGATGAACTTTCCTCTCGGCATGATCTTCTCTCAGTGGACTACGAGAAGCTAACCTATGAATTCCTTCAAAGGAAAATGGCTCTCGAGAAACTGAGAGAGGCTCATGAAAGTTGGAGAGTGTCAATCTCACGCTCATTGCTCAACAGATCTCAGGAGCTAAAAATGAATCTGCTTCACCTTGCTTAACCTGTTTGGAACGAAGTAAAATTGAGTCTATTTCTGAGAAATCGAGAGGAAAGCAACCTATTGTTATTGATGATGCTAATCCCTCGAACGAGGAAACCAATACCGAGGAACTCCTTAGGTTGAGAAATTTATTTGAAACAAGCATGTTCAAAAGTGTGCAGGGACACCAATACCTGTGTGATATCCTAAGGAAGGCTCTCGTTCATAGGAATCCTCGAAACGAAGGAGTTGGTTTCGTAAGGAAACTCAACCCTGATGGCACCTACTGGGAACCCGAGCAGTATCCTAAAACTGTCTGGGTTCTAGCGAAGGAAAATCCCATTGATATTGCTAACCTTTCAGGTTTCAGTTGCAAAATTGATAAGGCTATTGTTGATGAATCACTTGATTCTGACTACAAGCTTGTCAAAGATCACGAAGGAAAGGTGTCGGTTGAATTTGTTGGTACTCCTCCGAAGAATGGTTTCTATAAGTGACAGATTTGGGTTCGCAAATCTCTCGTAGAAAAACTGCACCCTCACCATTCCATGCAGGGAAAATCCTCGGTACCACCGAATCACTACTATTCTCTCGAGGATATAAATGAAACCTTGGTGCCTGTTTCAAATGTTCCCCAAAAGGAATACTATCGAGTTGATAGAAATGTTTATCGTCATCGTGACAATAATACCAAAACTGCTATTACCTACCAGTAATCTAACCCCTCGTCGAGGAATTATGTTTATGGTGTGCTTGATAGTCCCGGTCGACAATATAATCATGTTCGCTATAATATCGCTGCCTCATCTAGCACTTCCATGCCTTCTAAGTCACCTGCTCGTTTGTGGGTGGTTAAGAAGAACTAATTCTTCTGCGGGGATATGTCTCCGGTGGATCCGAATGGGTCATGGATAGTGGTTGTACAAATCATATGACCGGAGACAAAGATTTGTTCACCGAAGACAAACTTACTGAATCTTCTCAGAGATATATTACCTTCGGTGAGAATAACAAAGGAAAAGCACTCGGTTTGGGTAAGGTTGCTATATCGAAGGATAAGCATATTGACAAGGTTATGCTTGTTCAATCACTAGGATATAATCTTATGTCTATCTCAAAACTTTGTGATATGCGTATGCTTGTACTGTTTTCTGCTTCTCGTTGTGTTGTCTTTTCACAGGATGATTATTCCTTCGTGTTCGAAGGATATCGCAAAGGTGATCTTTATATTGTTGATTTCACTTCGGGACCTGCAGTGTCCACATGCTTAATGGCTAAATCCACTTCTAGTTGGTTATGGCACCGAAGACTTGGTCATGCAGGAATGAAACATCTTCAAACTCTTATCTCGAAGAAGAATATCGTTGGAATTGATAATGTGAAATTCGATAAGGATCGTCTATGCAGTGCCTGTGAAGCAGGAAAGATTGCCAAGAAACATCATTCATCAAAAACTATAATGACTACTACTCATCCTCTTGAATTGCTTCATATGGATTTATTCGGTCCTCAAAATTATAATGACTACTACTCGTCCACTTTGATTACCGTGACCAGATTCAACACATCTAGTTCCACCTGACATTCTGTGTGATAAAAATCAACAATCAGAGTAGGATTTATGATGGAATCAAAGAAAAGATGATATAATTTAAGAGCGGAGAAGATTGTAATGCAAAAGCATTGGAATCACTGGAAACACGGGATAAATCGGACAGCATAACGGCTGTACCAGGGTGGAAAAATGAATCAATCTGCAAGAATGATCAGAACCTTCTCAAAAGGCTTGATGGAATGGTGACTCTAGACAACCAAAACATTCCTATAGATATTGAGAAGCAAACAACGAGATGTTCTAGTATAGACATAGATGAGCCTAGTCCTATCTTCCCGTAGAAAAGATGAGGGTGACTCAGAACTCAGATCGATGAGGGTAAGGAGAAAAATGAAGCCTTACGTTGTTCCCTTATACCCAAAGTAACTATATAACTATAGAATGCTAGACTCGACTTCGGCCAAGGTTTAGTAATCCTACAGGCAGTCCTGCTCTGATACCAAGTCTGTCGGGACCCGGGGTTTGCGTATGTAATTCCTGCTACAACTCAATCATATGAAGAGCCGAAAATCGTACCCACTTGTCTAAGCAGACAAGGCCAAGCACAGAACACTCTCGGAAAGCATTGAACGTGAGGGGCATCCCATCCAGGCCCGGATGATCAACTGAGATGGGTCCTCATCGTCCGCTCACAAGTCTAAATGATTATGGCTGGTGAAATCACATACTCATAGACAAGTCGCCTCAACCATATTATCGATTGAATCATAACACTTACATAAACAGACTCCAGCCCGATCTCTTAGTCGGGGTCTCGGGCGGGCTCAATCATACAACAAAGTGTGCCACGTGACAGAGTCACAAGCAATCGCATCGAGATGCCCCAAGATGCGCACATCTAAGGGCCACTTGGTGTATAAAAGACCGTCGGCAAGAACTCAACTAAGCTATCGAATCCCACACTAAGACATGCACGTTATAATCATACACGCAGCATACATGTCTAGTGTAAATAGCAGGTAACACCACATGAACTCTACAAACTCATAGTTTTATTGCATCTGCTAAACAGAGCAGATATAGTAGTGTTACAAGCAGAGATCACATAACGGTGACCCAACATTACATCATACAAAAACGGAAGCAAATTATGTCTTAGTAAAGACAAGGTTAATGTCGTCGATATGTGACGGCAGATGCCATGGGGATGGCTAAAGGTGGGGGAACAACGCGCAGATGACCGGCGCTCCGGACGGGTCTAGGTACAAAGCACACGGCGAGGTACCCAGGTTCGGGGCTCTCCGTAGAGATAAAACCCCTACTCCTGCTTGTCTGGACTATAGGCATATATCTGTACAAGGTGCTCCTTGAGCTGTATGTGCTGCGGCCGAGCTGGACAGCTACGGGCCGAGCAGAACTACTAGTGGGATGAATGGATGGAATGGAGTGCGCTCTCCCTCCACCGTGAGCCACCTTGCCCCTTATATAGTGGGTGCCAAGGTGCTCATGAGAGTGGAGACAAGGGGAAGAGGACGAAAAGGAGTACATGTGAGGTGACCCCTCGATGTGATGTAATGTGACATCTAACCACTATACTATTCCTGACATGACTAGAGATGTCACTCAGTTGTCTTGTCGGCTTGTCATCTCGGTTGACCTCTTGGACAGCCGAGTACTGTCGGAGGAAATACCCCCGGGTATGCCAAAGTCACCGATTCGACGCAACGCCAACTGCGCGCCTTCGCCGACTGCGCTCTGGCTCGGCCCCCCGCCGACTGCTCCATGCCGATTGCGCGCCAGCTCGGACGCCGCTCGATTGCCCCATGCCGATTGCCCGCACTCGGCCGACTGTCCGCACACTCGGCCGACTGTCCGTGCACTCGGCCGACTATTCGCGCACTCGGCTGTCCAAGAGGTCAACCGAGATGACAAGCCGACAAGACAACTGAGTGACATCTCTAGTCATGTCAGGATTAGTATAGTGGTTAGATGTCACATTACATCACATCGAGGGGTCACCTCACATGTAATCCTTTTCGTCCTCTTCCCCTTGTCTCCACTCTCATGAGCACCTTGGCACCCACTATATAAGGGGCAAGGTGGCTCACGGTGGAGGGAGAGCGCACTCCATTCCATCCATTCATCCCACTAGTAGTTCTGCTCGGCCCGTAGCTGTCCAGCTCGACCGCAGCACATACAGCTCAAGGAGCACCTTGTACAGATATATGCCTATAGTCCAGACAGGCAGGAGTAGGGGTTTTATCTCTACGGAGAGCCCCGAACCTGGGTACCTCGCCGTGTGCTTTGTACCTAGACCCGTCCGGAGCGCCGGTCATCTGCGCGTTGTTCCCCCACCTTTAGCCATCCCCATGGCATCTGTCGTCACATATCGACGACAGTTGGCGCCCACCGTGGGGCAAATTGCAGCGACCGGATCTCCGTTCCGGCCGGGATTTTTTCTTCATCAAGCTTCTTCAACAGCGCCAACTTCTGGATCTGGATCTGGGTGCAGCAGGCCGTATGCCCGGAGTCCACGCGTGCCGGCGCCTGCAGCTGAGCTCCTCCGCCCCGACGCCTACGGCTTCCCAGTGCTGGCTGCTCCACCCCGAGCGCATCTTGAGCTCCGCCTCGCCCGTGGCCATCTGCTTAATCCTCCCGCGCGTCCACGACTCGGCAGCAGCTCGCCGGCTTCCCCAACGTCCTCCTGCGGCCGTCGTCGCGTCTCCACCAGCGTAGGTTCCCGCCGGCGGCGCATCGCCTAGGCGCGCCCCAGAGCCTCCCAGGGCTCCCCGTCTCGGATGGCCACGCCGGAGGCCCCATGCGTTCCGCCGACGTCCTGTTTCCGCAGGCTCCTTCACCGCGCACCGCGGCTGGCTGGCCGTCCGCGGCCTTCCCGTGGGATCCTCGTCGCTACCCGCGCCCTCGCGCTGCGCGACGGTGACCCCCGGGGTCGTTCTCCTCAAGCAGGGCCGGCTAGGCGTGCTCGCCGCCTACGCGCTAGGCCTCCCGGACGCATGTGCCCTCATCCATCGAGCATGGGCTGCACAGTCTTTTCCATCCGGCTACTCCTTCTGGCCAAGTCTGTTCCTCAAACCCAAGTAGTTCCCGTACTACGCATACACACATTGGCTGGGTGTGGGTTGGACATTGCTCAGTCAAAGGCTCTGCTGCTCCGTCCGAGTACGGAGCCGCCTTCGCCCGAGCATGCTCGCTGGCCGGCTCCAGCTGTGTTCCTCCTCCGGCGCCCCTGCCTGGCCGCTCCTCCGCTTAGGCCGTGGTCGCCCTCCAGCAGTCGCGCCTCGAGGCTCCTCCGCATGTGGCTGCGTCGCGCACAGGTCCATGACCGAGCTCTTCCCGAGTCTGCCTGCCTCGACCGACGTCGCGGCTGCCGATTGCTCCGCCATGTCCGACCTCGTTCCTGCTCGGAACCGCCGCCTGCCCGAGCTCCTCCCTCCAGGACGGCCCGCCGACTTCACGACGGCGTCCGCCTGCCGCTGCTTGGCTGCGCCCATGCTGTGGCCCGCCGGGTGCCTCGGCCGGGTCGGTCCAGCCGCCCCTCCAATTCTTCCCGAGCCCCTTTTCGATTCCCCCAGGGCTCTCCTCTGAGCCGGTTGCGCCATGGCCGGTTGCTCGCGCTGGCTGCGCCCGAGCCAGCTGGGCGCGTTCCTCCTCTGTGTTAAGTTCCCTATTGGCCGGGCTGAAGCAGAGTGTAGAGGCAGCCTTCTCAGAAAAAAGCAAGTTTTAGAAAGATGGAAAGGTCAGCTCAGATGTGTAGAAAAAGCCAGGTCAGATGTTGCTATTACCTTAGAGGCCGATTGCTCCTGGATCGTTGGAAAAATTTTAGTAGGGCTGGGCCGATTGTGCTGATAACCGATTGCTTCAGCTCGTCCAGCTAGTTGCAAAAAAAAGTGTGCCGGTTGCTATTTGGCAAAGGACGATTGCTTTGTTTAAGCATCCGATTGCCCAAGAAGACAAAACCGGTGACGGAGCCGGTTGCGATGAAATTTTCGTCTCACTGCGAGCATATCAGTGTGCTATGTGTTGGATCGGCTGCGTCAGATCGGACTGTTGACTACGTCAGGTCGGCAAAAAAAAGAGAGAGTTAGGTCGGCCGGTGTCAATGCGATTGCGCTGACCAGTCAGCCGATTGCGAAAAAGAAGTGTGGTTGTGACCCGGATGACAGACCATCCGCTGGAGCAACCACAAGGAATCACTTGCCTGAATAACTCGACGAGTCACTCGGAGGCTCGGAGGAAGAACCCGCCGAGTGCCCCATCTTCGTCAACAAAAGACTCTTCGAACGACTCGACGAGTCACTCGGAGGCTCGGAGGACGAGCCTGCCGAGTGCCCCGTCTGCTACATCAACAGAGAACCCTCCGGATGACTCACCAAGTCACCCGGAGGCTACACCTTCACCCAGTGGGTGTTCCGACTGCGCCAAAAATTCAATGTGAGTTCCACTCAATACTGCTCACCATATCAAGCATGACGGATGAACCTGAGTAGTCTTCGGGGGTTATCTCCGCGTTATTTCCAGTCGGCTGCATGTTCGGCCCGGGACCGGCTGCCTCCGGGCAGGCCGGATAACCCAAATAGTTATTTCCGACAGACGGATTAGTAGTGTGTACGGAGCCAAAGGCCTGCGATTTGATCCATCTGCAGACCGCATGCCGGATGCAACGCTGGCAAAGAGCAAAAGCTGGAGGTCACCACACATGAACAACGTCCAAAGAGAAAACAATTTGGACGACCCGATCGTTTCCTTTTGGAAGTTTTCTCGGTTGAGTTTGCTCCCCAAAGTCTAAGTACTGTACACTTCATCTTGCGGCCGACTGTTCGATCCATCTACAGACCGCAAGCCGGCTGTAATGCTGGCGAGAGCAAGAGCCAAAGGGTGGAATGAACAGAAAAACGACTGTGGGGCGAAGGCAAAGCCGAGTCGGCCTCCCGATTGCACAAATCTACATTTTTAGAAAAATAAGAAGTATTTGATATATCCGACATAACTAACGTTTGTCTTATGCATGATTGTTTCCGGGGGAAAACTACTGAGACCCTCGACGCCATCGACTACAACAAAATCAAGGAACCCTCCGGATGACTCTCCGAGTCACCCGGAGGCTCGGAGGCTACACCCAGTGGGTGCGCTTGCGCGCCCCCACTGGAAAGAAGCTGCACCAAGTGCGATCGGCCTTCGGCTACACCAACAAAGAAGAAACCCTTCGGATGACTCACCGAGTCACCCGGAGGCTCGGAGGCTACTGTCGGAGGAAATACCCCCGGGTATACCAAAGTCACCGATTCGACGCAACGCCAAATGCGCGCCTTCGCCGACTACGCTCCGGCTCGGCCCCCCGCCGACTGCTCCATGCCGATTGCGCGCCAGCTCGGACGCCGCTCGATTTCCCCGTGCCGATTGCCCGCACTCGGCCGACTGTCCGCACACTCGGTCGACTGTCTGCGCACTCGGCCGACTGTTCGCGCACTCGGCTGTCCAAGAGGTCAACCGAGATGACAAGCCGACAAGACAACTGAGTGACATCTCTAGTCATGTCAGGAATAGTATAGTGGTTAGATGTCACATTACATCACATCGAGGGGTCACCTCACATGTACTCCTTTTCATCCTCTTCCCTTGTCTCCACTCTCATGAGCACCTTGGCACCCACTATATAAGGGGCAAGGTGGCTCACGGTGGAGGGAGAGCGCACTCCATTCCATCCATTCATCCCACTAGTAGTTCTGCTCGGCCCGTAGCTGTCCAGCTCGGCCGCAGCACATACAGCTCAAGGAGCACCTTGTACAGATATATGCCTATAGTCCAGACAGGCAGGAGTAGGGGTTTTATCTCTACGGAGAGCCCCGAACATGGGTACCTCGCCGTGTGCTTTGTACCTAGACCCGTCCGGAGCGCCGGTCATCTGCGCGTTGTTCCCCCACCTTTAGCCATCCCCATGGCATCTGCCGTCACATATCGACGACAGTTAACAAATGGCTTAAGAAGCCTTTAAGAAAACACAACGACCCTCCAGAGGGACCAGGCTGCTATCTGGGACTACATTACTTCGTCGACGTCGAGCTTGAGGGGGGAGGCCACCATCAGGGTCAGTGGTCTCGTCTCTAAAACATAGAATAAGCAAACGTGAGTACAAAGTCGTACTCAGCAAGACTTACGTCAGAACTATACTACTCATGCTCAGGTATCAAGGTAAAGGAAAGTGGGGTTGTAATGCAGAAAGCTTTGACTTGGCTATCCTGTACTACGACTACATAGAGTTGAGATGAGAGGCGCACACGAGTCCATCTAATCTTGATCACCACATCAATACACAACCATGGATCCTTCCTCGACTTCCCCACGAGGAATGAATCCAAAGAACTCACACTTATCTTGCGATTTTTAGATTATCCATTTGAGTTGTCTAATAATCAAGTAAAGATCTCCAAGTAGTCCATAACCGCGGACACGGCTATTCGAATAGTTCATTAACCCTGCAGGGGTGTACTTCTTCACATACGTAGCTACCACTTACCTCCTAGAAATCGTCACCTTGTAGCGGTGTCGGCGAGGATAGTACCACGACACTTACCTCACGGCTCCAACCCTAGTCCAGGGGATCGCCTATCTGAGTATGTACCCCAATCGGGAATCCGGCCGGGGTTTCCGTTCAGGACCCAGACGATGTATGGACGGTCCGACAAGCCCACCTCGACGGATGGTGCTGCGCTTGCCTAAAACCGTGCTACGTTATGAAAGCAAATAGAATAACAATTAACCCATGCGAATCCTGGACCATGGTCGGGGTGAGTTAATAGGTCGAGAGGGGTCAATGAGCCCAACATGTGGTAGTAATCTGTGTCTTGGATCACAACACAAGAACTCGGGGCCTAGGGCAGTGTAAATGAGACAACCCACTGTGTACTCCTACACAGCCTCTCATTGTTCACCTTTGTTAGGGTGAATTCACCAACACATTACCATTACATTGCATTGTTCTCTACCATCACGATACATCACCCAGATGGATCAACTTTATTGCAAACAACTCTAGCATTGCATAGCATAACATGGATGAAGGGCCACATGATGAACACAGACAAATCTTGTATCTGCTAGGTTGAGGTTTGCTTAATACTATGGCAGCAATGATAAGTCATGCAAAGGATGGGTTCAACTAGCGATAGAACGGTAACATGTGAATCACCTAATCATGCATAAGAGAACAAGAGGGAAACTGGGTTTTTATCGATATGATCAAAGGGGCTTTGATTGCCTTATTGTCGAGACTCGGGGGTGCCACTCTTCGGAGAAAACAGGAACTACGTCCGGAGATGGATCTATCGAGGAGAAAAAAACACCGAGAAAACAACAATGTAAACATCACATTGCAATGCACATTCAAGAAATGAATCATGGCATGGTACTAAAGTGATCTAGGTTCAATTTGCAACAAGTTAATTGAAGTTGATTTGAATAAGAAATTCAAATTCAAACTCCAAATGTTGTTCAAATTAGCCAAAGTTGCATTTGCTAATGTTTGGATATGAAAAACCATGTTGTCATGTGTATGATATGCCTCTGATGTTCATGTGATAAGGTTGGCATTGCAAAGATTTAATTTGAAATGATTTAAGCATTTATTTTGAATTATTCCAAATAACCCAAATAGCTAAATGCTACTGGTCCATCATCATAGATGTGTTTTTCATCTACGAAAATATGATATTTGGAATCCTTTCATTTTTCTGATGATTTTTCATATATTACTTGTTTGATTTGGAGTTATGGTTTAAAAGTTATTGAATTTCAAAGATTTAATCATTTTCTGGAATTTTCTAGAATTAAAATAAACACAGAAAATCACTTATTGCATCAGCATGATGCAATGCTGATGTCACAGGGGGGGCTGACATGTGGGGCCACATGGTCAGTGACACAGTGCTAAACTCCTCTGTTTTTTTATTTAATTAGAGGGGGCTGGCCCCACCTGTCAGTGGCCTAAGGCCTAACTAATCAGGGGTTAGCCCCCTAAGGACAGTGCCACGTCGGCACGGCCGGCGGTTAGCCGCCGGTGGCCAAACCTCACGGCGGCGCTCACTGGAGGGGGGCCCTCCGGCCACCAGGGGGATCGCGAGGGGCACCACCCGGCTGCCCGTGGCCTCGCGCACGCACTGGTGCAGGCCAGGGAACTCGGGGCGGTCTAGAGCCCTGCCGGCGACGAGGGAGCACGGCCGCCGTGCTCGGGTCCGACGGGAACGGTGACTGGGGCGACGGCTCTGACCACGGGGAGAGGGGAAAGACGGCGAGCCTCACCCTGAGACTGTAGAGGAGCACGGCGGGGTCGGAGGAGCTGCGCCGGCGTCGAATTTGGCGATGTGCTCATGGCTGCCAGCGGCAAGTCGAAGAAGGGGGCGTCGTCCTCGGGGGCTCGATTGAAGGCGGTGCTCGACGAGGACGGCGACAATGGTCACGGCGGACACGTCGGCTTGGCAGTAGGAGGCCGTTGGCCGCATCTGGGCACAGCGGCGGTGACGAATTCCCTCGGGTGCGGCGGTGAAAAAAGGCGAGGCGAGAGAGGAGAGGTCCAGGGAGAGGGGGAAATGGAGGAGGAGAGCTTGGGCGTCTCCACGGCGCCGATTAAGGGGAGGGGGCAGCCAGGCAGCTGCCTGGCGTCCTTGCCAGGCTCGCCGGCGAGCTGCCTGCCTGCCTGGCCAGGGGTTGAAGACGCATGTACCCCTGGCGGGCTGGGCCGGCTAGCTGGGCCAGGTGGGCCAGGTAAGTGGCCTCTGGCCCTTTTTGTTTCTTTTTCTTTTTCTGCTTTCTGTTTTTATTTGTTTTGCTCTGAAAAAAAATACCAAAGCATTTTTAAAAATCCCCAAATATTTATCTTGGACATATGTGACATAGAACTAGCCACTCCCAAGTTTTGACGATTTTTTAAATTCAAAACATTTGAATTTAAATTCAAATAGCATTTAATTTAATTTCCAAGCCTCTGTTTAAAAATTTGAAAAATCCATGAGCATGGGTTTGACTCCAAATCATTTTTAAAATGAACACACTCATTTATAGGACTTTTCAAAATGTTTGGAGGATTTTTGGAAAAACTTTTTATCTGGCCTTTTATTTAAATTCTTTTTGAGGCTTTTCCAAATCCCCAATTCTTAAACCAAAGAATTTAAACATGATGCAATTATTTCTAGTAATAAAAGCACATACCAAAACTAGGGTTGTGAAAGGAAGGTATCATGCTGGAGGTGTCATGGACATCCGACAAACATGTGAAGGGTGTGTCCGTGTTAGTTGATCAATTCTGAACAACTTTCGTGTTCAGAATAAATTCATCCGGAGAGTTTTACGGTATCGGGCAATTATCGGACAGACGGCCCGGAGGGGGGGGATGTCGATGTTCGTTGCGTTAGATGGGGGTGGTGGGTATCCGGGTAGCGTATTCGTATTCGTTATATTTTTCTGATAAATTTGCATGTATAAAGTTTTTGAATCAGACTTACGGTTTAAAAGATATTGAATTTCAAAGTTTTATTCAATTTAAAAGAATTTCTGGAATTTCTTTTATTATTTAATTAAACATTATCTATAAGGGGTTGACTGGTCAAACATACCAGTGGGTCCCACTGGTCAGCCTCACAGTACAACAAATCATTTTATTAAATCAAAAATAGCCACTGGGCCCACATGTCATACACTGTTTTTTTATAACCCAATTTAATTAATCTAATAATCTTGTGGGACCCAGCTGTCATACTAACATGTGCTTAATTAAACATCTATAATTAGTTTAAGGGCCTGGGCCCATCTGTAAGTCTAACAGGATTACTCTGTTTATTTAAATGGGGGGGTTATGCTAATAGATGATTAACTCTAATTAACATAGGTCGGCCCCACATGTTAGAGGGGGGGCGGGGGGGTTAGCCCATGGTGGCTAAGCCGAGCTCGCCGGCGGTGAGTATACAGGGAGGCGCCAGCGACCATACGCACGCCAGGGACCACCATCTCGCGCGCCGTTAAGCTCTACGGGTGCCCAACACCGCGCCGCGCCCGTTCCTGTAACTTGCGTGAGCTGGAGCGGACACAGGCGACGACTGCGACGAGCCGTGTGGCGGCCGGAGCACGTGTCCATGGAGGCCATGACTACGGGCGTCGGGGAGGAAAAGGGAGTGGCTCAGGAGGAGTAGTATGCTCACATCGAGGTCGGGAGCGTGCACGGGGAGGCCAAGGCGCGGTGAGGACGACGAACTTACGCAGGGCCACTGGCGGCCGTGGCGGAGGGGCGCGGCCCGATTGCGGACACCCAGTGCCCCCTGTCTCGATTCGTTCTCAGGGAAGACGTAGCCGAGCCCGAGGAATATCCCAGACACACCGGCGTGGCTCCCAGTAGCCGGTGGCCGCGAGGACGACGGCGGCGCGGCGAGGCAGTCCACGGGCGAGCTCAGGAGAGGAGAGGGAGGCGATGGGGGGGGGGGAATTGGGAGGGCGCGGCTAGGGTTAGGGCGCATGGAGGACGCAGGGGTGCGGGGGCTTTTATTCCCGCCGGAGCTGGCCTGGATTGCCTCCACGTCGTCCATGGCAGCGTCCAGTCGGGGGATGGGCGCCACGCCTCCCCCGTACGGGAAGAAGACGATGGGGAGGTGGGGTTGGGCCGGGGTGGGCTGGGGCCAGTGAGGGAAAAGAGAGGGGTGGGTGGGCTGCGCCCAGTGCGTAGTTTAGGTTTTCTATTTCTTTTTTTTAATTATTTTAGTTGATTTAACATTTTTTTTAAACTTGTAACTTGCTCCAATATTATTGTTACATTTTAGACTACTGCTACAAAAAGTTTGAAGATTTTATAAAATCATTTAATATTTGTTTTGAATATGCAACTGAGGAAATGGGTTGTTTTAGCACTAGTTTGAATTGTTTGCAATATTTAAATATTGCAATAAATACCCAATGTTGGCTTAACATGGTATTTTTAGGCATTTAATAAAGTTGGTTGCACAATTTTTGGACAAAGTTTTATTTATCACTTTATTTTTAATATCAACCAATGGGATTTTGGATTGATCAAATGTAAAGATGATCAAAGTGAGATTAGAAACAGTAATTATCATTAGCCAAAAGTGATTACTGTTACAAGACACTGAGGATGTTACACATAGCCTATGAATCTCATAACATCGATCCTTTACAAGGTTCACAATCGTGAAGGAGAATTTTCCTACCAACAAGAGCTACCCTCGGAGTTTTCCGAAGTACACAACCTGGACAACATCGGAAGTATTCGGAAGTGCCCTACAAATCTCATATTATCGAAAACATATACCATAGTTTCATGAATGGAAATAAGGACGTAAACTGCCATAAGAAAACCCCTTTTTGCTTCGTAGGTAAAACAAACCTGACCACCCAATGACGTAACCTAATTACCTCAAGGACCAGTGGCGGAATCATCTCAATTAAGAAGCTACGTAGTAGCATGAGGATTAGCTTCGGAACGACTTTCCCTACTTCCTTATCTCTTTGCTTCGGAATCTCGGGGAGAAGATTCTTTTTAAGGGGGGAAGGTCTGTCACACCCCAAAATTTATAGCATGTGTATATGACCACAAATTGAGGGCAAACAAAAACTTTTGTCTTGCAGTCGTGTGATTATGAATGCACATTTGAATGTGTGTATTTAGAGCTGACCATGATCTTGCATGTAGTTGAAAGATTAAGCATGTAGCAATCATGTTGTTTGTTAGAAAAATCATGAGTGCAACGATGATCATTTTGTGGTGCATGTGCTTAGATTAGAAATTTATTGTGGTGAAGATCATTTCTCCACCATATATGCAAATCATCTTAAGATGATCACATACAAAAAAAATGTGATCAAATATAGTAATAAAGAAAACCTTAGTATCATTTAGCCATCTTTTTCACTTTACCTTTATTGTTGTGTTAATTCAATTCTAATTCTTTTGCTCTTATTCTTTAAACAAATATATGAGGAATGTAAAACCTCATTTATTTTTATGAATATAATTAGTATAATAATCTCTTAAGACTTAACAAAACGCTAAGGAGAGTTTTTTTTGCCCAATAAACTGAACTAAAACAATGATCATTAAAAATCACATAAAATGTTATGACATATAATAGAACATATAGATATAGATGATGATGGTGTTGTTTGTAGTACAAAGAGGAACTTGTGTTATTATCATGAGTTGTTGATACACGTGTGTGAGTACTATAGGTCACTACCACTCTATCTTCTTGTGCCTAATAAAAAGAGTAGGAACCTTGATCGATTAAAATTCTACAAATCATAATATAATGAATACGAGTATTTATGATCATGATGAATCATCTTACACAAGCAAATATTAAAAAAAATTAATTTTGTAGGAATTTTTACAAACACCTAGGGTGCATTTTCTGTGAGTATTTGAATTTGATTGAAAATCAATTCTAATTAGTTTTTAAACAGGAGATATCCTTCTACAACTAACCCTAACCCCCCCCCCTAATCCTTCCCCTAATCTCTCTCAACTACTAGGGAATACCCTTATAGTGGCGTCCTTTTTGTGTTTAGTGGCGCATTATGGATGCGCCACTAACTACAAGCTACTAATAAGGGCTTAGAGATGGCGCATTCTGGATGCGCCACCCCTAAGGCCCTTAGGCGTGTCGCGTCTCATAATGCGCCACGTATAATCTCTTAGGGGTGGCGCATTCTGAAATGTGCCACGCCTAAGGGTCCTTAGGGGTGGCGCATTCCCAGTGCGCCACTAAAGCCAGACAAAATGCGCCACTAGGATAGGCAAGTAGAAGACTACGGTCGATTATCTGAAAACCGCATACAGAGGTATGACGATCCGTGGGGACTCACGGCAGATGTATCGAATGTTCTGGGTAAAGTGTACACCCTCTACTGAGTGAAAAAATATTCGAGTAGCCGGAGTCCACGGTCATGGACAGCTAGTGAGGCCACACTTTGTGGCGAATAGATGAGGAATTCTAGTACTGAGATTATGGTTCACGATGATGTTATGAAAAGGGTTGGACATGATTAAACCAAATATAACTGTGGGATTAAAAAATTTGAAGGATAAAATGTTGCCGACTTAACTAATATTGAGTAGTTAGGTCCCCCCATAATAAACCCCACCATATAGCCATCCCATTATTTTCCTATGCAAAAATCTTTGTTTCTTTCTTTAGGTGGTTTGCGAGTATTTTTTATGTACTCATGGCTTTTTCCCTGGTTATTTAATTGGCCAGGCTTGGATGAGCATGTATTTGACGATGACGCTACTGACGAGTAGTAGAATGTGCTACGCTCTGAGCTTTACATGTGGATTGTGCCGCTACTATCTAGGATGTTTTGCTTATTCCACTGCCATTTGAACCCGATTAGGCCGTGTAAGACTATGTTGTTGTATGAATTTGTGTTCGGTACTGTATGAACTTGTGACTTTGATATCCATTGTCGAGGTGTGCGTCATGCGACACTGATCATGGGAGCATGACGGTATGCACAGCTGGCCGCTTCGGACATATAGTCCAAGGTGCCCACAGACTTGGTATCAGAGCCAGGTTCAGACTATAGCAGCCTAGTTATCTTGGACGTTAGCTAGAACTATTTGGTTAAAAAAATCTTATAACTCTTACCCCTTTAAAAAAATAAACCATGCGAGACCGAAAATTAAGAGGGAATGGTGTGCCGAAACAAATGAGAACTAGTGGAAGTTTTGTTTTAGTCCCCTACCCGAATGCGTGATCTTATGCTTGTTTGTATTGCTGTGTTTAGTATTAAGTTATAGAGACCCTAGCTCCCAATTACGAAAAACTAACTCGTGCACTCTTATCTTGCGCAACAACCATCAAAATGTTGGAAAGAAACACCCATCGTAACCTGTCTGGCCCGGTAGCACACCACCACCACCGCCTAACATGAGCATGGCTCAGCTTATGCGCCTGTTCATGGAGGAAATATAGAAGCCTAACCCACCATGCCAATATCATCATTGTCCCAAGAGGTTCTCGTACCAACGACGTTTCCACCACAATCTTACCTTGACTATGACAAGGGAGAATCAAGACCCCAAGTATAACCACCTTCAGACGTATAGATAAATTAAGTTCTAATAGCTTGAGTAAACCCATCTTCCGTGAGTATTAGGCCTACCTTGATACTGGAAGAACCCCTTGTTTCATCATGAACCGTTTGGAGGTATGTGTTGCTTGCGTGTCTCTTCAGCACCATTTTGTGACCACATCCTCATGTTTGTGTGTTACAAACCTCCAGGTCCATAGTGAAATGTTGTTGAGACCAACAGCCCACCTAGGAGACCTTTTGTAAACCCGCTAGGTAACTTCTGGAAGTGGCATGAGTTGGAACCAGAGTAAAACCCTTTTGGAGAAGACTACATGTAAGTTATCCCATGGAATGTAAGGTGAAAATAAGTTAGACACTTGCTTTAATCTGAGTTAGGAATTCATGTTAGCCATGGATTGTAGAACAAGGGGATTATCGAAACAAAGTTCGTGATGCAAAAGAGTCTGCAATGCCCGAACGAAAGACCCAGTATTAGAGCACCAGATTCACTAGAACATGTACAAGGTAATGATTTGAGTGCGACATGGATTGGCCCCCATGACGACTACTCTTATTATTCGCCTTGCTATATGCAATAGTAAATCTATGATAAGAGAATCGATGCCAGCTAGGTAAGATCCTATTATCATGTTGTCATACTCCTACGACTGCATTGATTCCATCGAAGCACGTGAAGTTGTAACTTCCTTACCCCTGTGGGCGAAGTACGATGGACTCATAAACCTTAAGGTGTCTGCGGCAAAAGGTGTTATGAAGGTTTTCATTATCACGACACACCCAACAACCCACCTTGAACTACACAGTGATCCACGAGCATGCCATTAGTTATTCTTCTGAACAAACTCTAAGAAGAGGACTCTCGAGTAGACATAGCCTATGAATCCCATAACATCGATCCTTTACAAGGTTAACAATCGTGAAGGAGAATTTGCCTACCAACAAGAGCTACCCTCTGAGTTTTCCGAAGTACACAACCTGCACAACATCGGAAGTGTTCGGAAGTGCCCTACAAATCATATATTCTCGAAAACATATACCATAGCTTCGTGAATGGCAATAAGGACCTAAACTGCCATAAGAAAACCCCTTTTTGCTTCGTAGGTAAAACAAACCTGACCACCCGATGACGTAACTCCAATTACCTCAAGGACCAGTGGCGGAACCATCTCAAGGAAGAAGCTGCATAGTAGCATGAGGATTAGCTTTGGAACGACTTTCCCTACTTCCTTATCTCTTTGCTTCGGAATCTCGGGGGTGAGATTCTTTTTAAGGGGGGAAGGTCTGTCACACCCCAAAATTTATAGCATGTGTATATGACCACAAATTGAGGGCCAACAAAAACTTTTGTCTTGCAGTCGTGTGATTATGAATGCACATTTGAATGTGTGTGTTCAGAGATGACCATGATATTGCATGTAGTTGAAAGAATAAGCATCTAGCAATCATGTTGTTTGTTAGAAAAATCATGAGTGTAGCGATGATCATTTTGTGGTGCATGTGCTTAGATTAAAAAGTTATTGTGGTGAAGATCATTTCTCCACCATATATGCAAATGATCTTAAGATGATCACATACAAAAAAATGTGATCAAATATAGTATTAAAGAAAACCTTAGTATCATTTATCCATATTTTTCACTTTACCTTTATTGTTGTGTTAATTCAATTATAATTCTTTTGCTCTTGTTCATTAAACAAATATATGAGGAATGTAAAACCACATTTATTTTCAGGAATATAATTAGTATAATAATCTCTTTAGACTTACCAAAACCCTAAGGAGAAAAAAAATTGCCCAATAAAATGAACTAAAACAATGATCATTAAAAATCACATAAAATGCTATGACATATAATAGAACATATATATATATAGATGATCATAGTGTTGTTTGTAGTGCAAAGAGGAACTTGTATTATTATCATGAGATGTTGATACACGTATGTGAGTGGTATAGGTCACTACCACTCTATCTTCTTTTGCCTAATAAATAGAGTAGGAACCTTGATCTATTAAAATTCTACAAAGCATAATATAATGAATACGAGTATTTATGATCATGATGAATCATCTTACACAAACAAATATTAATTTTTTAAATTTTGTAGGCATTTTTACAAACACCTAGGGTGCATTTTCTGTGAATATTTGAATTTGATTGAAAATCAAATCTAAGTAGTTTTTAAACAGGAGATATCCTTCTACAACTACCCCTAACCCCCCTGTAAGGCCCGATATGCGGTACTATTTCGGATCTAGATCTTTCCATCCAAATCCCGGGACGAAGCACATATCGGTCCCACCGCGACATATGACATAGCCATATGCCACAGATTTCCAACATTATATCACAACATTATAGATACAAGGACACAACATCTCATACAATCGGCATGCAACTGCCTTAATAAAATATAACAGCGGAAGATACATGTCTGAGTACAGACTACAATCAAATGCCTAGTGGCAAAGAGAAATTCATCGATCCGCATAAACAGCACGGGTCGAGGCCCTCCGCCGTGATTCGCCTAACTAGTCCTCGTCGAGTCTCCACGTGAAACGTCGATCACCATACCTGTTGTCGATCAAGAACCCTGAAAAGAGTTTGGGCGTAGTATCATGAGTACAAAAGTACTCAGCATCCAACTGTAGTGGTCAACTGACCCAACAAGGACTTCATCACTCGTCATTCTAGGACAACTAGTAGTTTACGGTAAGGATGGGGTAAGTGGTGAGGTTACTGCCGCAATAGCATTTATGAAGTGGCTAACGGTCTAGAGAGTAAGGTAAGAAGCCAAGCATTCAATGAGGAATCGCCTCCAATAAGTTTTCTATCCACCTACTTACGCAAGCATAACACCTATCCTATCCTTGTCCTCCTCTTCGCACCCCGAACAAAAAGAAGCACTCAAGGCACACACACATTGATCAAGTTATATTAAAAATATCTCAGTTGTTGTTGTCTATGAACAAGAAGTAGGTCGCAAGTCATCCATAACCGTGGACACGGCTTCTCGAAAAGATTTAACCCTGCTGGGGTGTACCAATTTCCCATTACAAGGCTCCGCATGCACACCCATATCTCTTAGTTGCTACCCATCACAGGCAACCATTTTATGATTTAGTTCCAAGAGATCCGAAACGACAGGTCCCTCTACCTAACAACGAACAAATCCGGGTGGCCCAGGTGAGTCGACATCCAAATCAAAAGCCGGCCGCACTCTCGAATCGGTCTCTACCGTATGACTCGGGTTCGGATAACAGGTGAATTATCACATGAGTCTGGGTCCTCAACCGGCCAAGTTGGACCAACAAGGAAACCATGTCTCCGTTGGCCCAGGTTGTTTTGAAAGATATCTGCCAGGAGCTACCCGACAGACATATAAGCATGGTTTTCAAATAGTAAAATCAACTTGGGCCACCACTGGAAATGTTTGAAGCTAGGTAGGTAAGAAAAGGGGACCCCATAGCAACCCACACGCGGTTAGGCACGCTCAGTCTTAAAACCAATACCCGGAACTCGGGTCCTAGGTGACTCGAATGGAACAAAGCGTCGAGGCAGGATAGTCTAGACCTTCCATCCTTAGTCGAATATAGTCAACATTATAATAATCATATCATTAACAACAATATAATAATGTGATAGCCCAAACCAAGGAGTAACAGGGTAATATCTTAGCATCCTAAGCATGCATACTAAGCAGGGGCTGAGCAACGAGCAATAGTAACATAGCAGTACATGGTTTGCTGGGAGGGGACATGGCTGTATCGGTTTAAAAGAGTCTGTAAACATTTGGTAGGATCAAACATCGAACCTATCCTAGACTAGCATGCAAACCGCTAGTTGAAATAGAATGGATCATAAGTAATGTATAGTCCTTGGTTATTGGTATGTCGGGTTCCGAAGGTGTAGTTAATCGCAAACTCGCATCGTCTCCAAAAGTATCTGCGGGAGCACACAAGAAGTAGACACTGGAAAGGCAATCAACGAACATGCTTCTATTACTACAGAACAATCAAGAGCAAGCAATTAACAAACAAGCATGATCAATATGATGCATGTCATTTTAGTGTCATGGCATGAACATAGGCACGAGCAAGTTTAAATGAAGCATCGGGAAGCATTGTGCAATGCTACTGACAACCTTCTTATGCATTATGTAGGTGAATTATGGATCCGAAGGATCCTTATGTTATAATTACTACGATGCATGGTCATGGCAAGATCAAGAAATGTAGAACATGGCATCAACAAGAATTGCCCACTCACGAAGATAGACCTCGAGATGGGGTTCCTTCAATTAAATATATGCAAATGACATGGAATATTATGATGCAACTAATGCAATATATTACAAGCAATGAAATAAAGAGCGAGACAACGCTACCGGCAAGCTACGGTCATTGCGGAACTACGTTCAACGGAAGAACTGCGAAGCTTGGAACACGGCAGATGAAATGAAGAATGGCACACATGAGGGGTTCATGTGCAAAAGTGCATATCACCAAAATGATGCAAGCCCATATTGCAAAATGAACAGCACCATCACCAAAATAAAAAAGGAGGGAAAACTCCAAGGGCTGGTTTCGGCCAAGGCAGGCCCAAACCCTCGCGGGTGTTCTCTATTGAGCTCGCACGGGCAAGATTTGAAACTGGGCCGAGCCCAACTCGAGATGCGGCAAAAAGAGAGGAAAAGGAGGGAAAATGTGGGGCATAATTTGTCCCAACGGGAGTCGAACCTGCGACCTCACGGAAGCTAGCTCGTAGCCCAAACCACTGGATTACTGCTGCTACTACGTTTGGGATCCAAAATGAATGCAAAAGAGGCATGAGTGTGGGTTGATCTAAAGCCACAACTGAAGAAATCGACAGCACTCTCAGAGGCTGCGCGCGATACAAAAACAGATAAAAAGGGAGAGCCTTTGCTCCAGGTGGTGATCGAACCCAGGACATGCTGGATAGAACGATGGGAACCAAGCCACTACTCTAACTACTGATCTCACGAAAAGTGACAAGCAAGGAGCTTTAAGAAAATATGCAGGCGCTAACTGAACTGAGAAACGAAGAAAGCTGCAGGGGGGAAATATGACGAATCTAAACCTGCTCACACGCGCGAGGCAAAACAGAAAAGGGGCGCCATGGGCCTTAGATCCCAGCACCTCTTTCGTAGAAAGCAAGAGCTCAAGCCACTGCGCTCTAACAAGGATCACATCAAGAACGACATGGATTGTAATAATAAAAAACACCGGGCAACTCTGAAACTGACGAACTGAAACTAACGGGCGCGATGTTCAGAGACGAACAAGAAGGAAACAAGAGGTGCACAGGGCTCTCGCGGGAGAGATGCAACAAGACAGGGGAACGGTCTGGGTCTCACAGCGGGGGCTCGGTGGAGGTGCATGTCGACGGCGACGACGAGGACGTCGGCCTACGGGACGATGCTCGGGGAGGACGGCGAGGACGCAATCGCGGCTTGGGGAAGAGGATGCAGGCGCGAACGACGAGGAGGCAGGGGAGGAAGACGACGCCGAGTCGCGCTGGAGGCACGCCGGCCTCCATCAAGATGGTCCTGTGGACGCGCATGAAGGTTTGGAGGACGTCAACTCCCTTGGCGTCGAGGACGAGTTCATGGAGCTCCTGATCATGGTGGCTTCAGAGAGAAACAGAGGAGGGAGGAGAAGAAGAGAGGAGAGGAGATGGCGGCGGCAGCTTGGGGAATGGGGATAGGGTTCCTGGAGGGGGAAGAGGTGCTTAAGAATGGGGAGGGGAAGCACAGGTGGCTGGCCACGGTGACGGCCAACTCCGTGCTTTTCCATGGCTGTGAGAGGAGGATAGGGGGGGACCTCCACGTGAGGTGGAAAGGAGAGGGGTGGCTGCTCGGTTGGGTTGGGATTGGAGAGGAGGTTGGGCTGGCGTTGAGAGAGGGTTGGTCCAAATGGCTCTCTGCCATTCTTGCATTTTATTCATTAGTAAAATGAGAGAAAAATAGGCAGCAAAAATAAATAGCAAAGGATATTATAAAATCATATAACAATATGATTATGAATCCTTAGCAATTATAGGATTTTTAGAAAATGATTTGGGAAAATATTATTTAAGTAATAAAAATGTCTATTAAACTAATTCAAAAGCCATTTAAATTACAACCCCATTTTCTGAAAAGGAAAAAATCCTGAAATTTGGGCAAGGGATAAATCATGGCAAAACATGATTATTTGCAGAAGATTTCAATGAGGGGATCAACAGGATGGCTTGGAGAAAAATGTCAAAGAATACGAAGATATAAAAGAAAGCGAAGAAAAGAAAAAGGGAAAATCCTTCTACATGATCAGAAAAATGCTTGGGTATTTTCATGTCACATGGATTATGGCAAAGATTAAATGTACCAATTATTATCCCCAATGGGAAAAATAAAAGTGCAAATTTTTCTGGATTTTGTCAGTTTTAAGATGTTACAACTCGCCACCACCAACAGAGGATCTCGTCCCGAGATCCGGCGTAACCCGAGGGGAGGGGACCGAGACATTGCAAGAAGGAAGATCGAACGAGAGGTGAAACTTCCCGACACCACCAACATAGGTTGTGCTCATTGTGACAACGATGTTTCCTTCCGTCAGGATCCAACCCGACTTGAGATGCCGATATCGGAGAAGAAACTTCCATAGGCGCGGGACACTAATCTAGAGAAAGCTCGGATTCAACGAGGAGATATCACAACAAAACTGATTCCACTCGGGGAAAGAAACTCGAGGTTTCCGTAAAAGATTACCTAGGTGCTACTGGAATCCACGACAAATGAGAATCCGAATCGAAACAATACCATACCGGCATTTCTACAATAACATCACTCAGGAAGGTGCGAAAACCTGGACAACAAGACGGGACAGAGGAGGATCCACACACAGTGCCGACTACAGCGGACAAAGGTGGACAGTTGAAGCGGGAGGTTCAGAATCCATTAGTTGGATAATAACCAGGCAACCCGGTTCGCTGTTTCACGTGGGCCGCGCTTTGTCGAGGTAGACCGACAAGCCCACGAGCCATGCTCAGCCAGTTCGAAGTACGCCGACCAACCCGCTGCTGATAAAGTATTGGTCCGACTGAAATCTCCTAAACAAGAACCTAGATTTGGTTATGAAGAGGATAAGTTGAAAGAGAAAACATTCCGTCGCACTTCCTTAACAGAGTGAGGGGATAAGGAGTAAAAACAATCCTACTCTCCGACAACTAACTTATTAACTACAAAATAGTTTTTGTCTAGACTCGACTTCGGCCAGTAAAGGGACCCTACAGTCGGTAAGGCTCTGATACCAAGTTGTAAGGCCCGATATGCGGTACGGTTCCAGATCTAGATGTTTCCATCGTGACATATGACATAGCCATATGCCCCGGATTTCCAACATGATATCACAACATTACAGATACAAGGACACAACATCTCATACAATCGGCATACAACAGCCTTATGTAACGCCCCGGTCATACACCGGTTCCCGGCGTACACCTGGCGGGATCTAGACTATCCTCACAGACCAACACTAGTCTTTCCTGCGCACTTTGTCCTCACTCATGCGCACCCGGGAACAACTTCCCGGTCGGCCACCCATCCTCAAATCGCTCCAAGGCAAGCACGCTTAACTTTGGAGTTCTTTGGATCTGGGCTCCCGAAAAAGAAGGTGCACCTTGTTGATATGAGTAGTCTTTCATTCCTACTAAGTCAGGATGTCACACACACCCACTCAAAGGAACCGACGTCCTCGTCAGCCCACAGGAACGTTCCCTCTTGGCACACGTTTGTGCGTCCAGTACTGACACACGGCTCACCCATGTTCGCGCACTGACGCGCACACACCCGTATAACCGCGAGGGTCGGCTCTGATACCATTTGTAACGCCCCGGTCATACACCGGTTCCTGGCGTACACCTGGCGGGATCTAGACTATCCTCACAGACCAACACTAGTCTTTCCTGCGCACTTTTTCCTCACTCATGCGCACCCGGGAACAACTTCCCGGTCGGCCACCCATCCTCAAATCGCTCCAAGCCAAGCACGCTTAACTTTAAAGTTCTTTGGATATGGGCTCCCGAAAAAGAAGGTGCACCTTGTTGATATGAGTAGTCTTTCATTCCTACTAAGTCAGGATGTCACACCTTAATACAATATAACAGCGGAAGATACATGTCTGAGTACAGACTACAATCAAATGCCTAGTGGCAAAGAGAAAATCATCGATCCCCATAACCACACGGGTCCAGGCCCTCCGCCGGGATCCGCCTAACTAGTCGTCGTCGAGTCTCCACGTGAAACATCGATCACCATACATGTTTTCGATCAAGAACCCTGAAAAGAGTTTGGGGGTAGTATCATGAGTACAGAAGTACTCAACATCCAACTGTAGTGGTCAACTGACCAAGCGGGGACTTCATCACTCGTCATTCTAGGACAACTAGTAGTTTATGGTAAGGATGGGGTAAGTGGTGAGGTTGCTGCCGCACTAGCATTTATGAAGTGCCTAACGGTCTAGAGAGTAAGGTAAGAAGCCAAGCATTCGATGAGGAATCGCCTCCAACAAGTCTGCAATCCACCTATTTACGCAAGCATAACACCTATCCTATCCTTGTCCTCCTCTTCACATCCCGACGTAGAAGAAGCAGTCAAGGCACACACACATTGATCAAGTTATATTAAAATTATCTCAGTTGTTGTTGTCTATGAACAAGGAGTAGGTCTCAAGTCGTCCATAACCGTGGACACGGCTTCTCGAAAAGATTTAACCCTACAGGGGTGTACCAACTGCCCATTACATGGCTCCGCACGCACGCCCATCTCTCTCAGTTGCTACCCATCACAAGCAACCATTTTATGATTTAGTTCCAAGAGATCTGAAACGACAGGTCCCTCTAGCTAACAACGAACAAATTCGGGTGGCCCCCGGTGTGTCGACATCCAACTCAAAAGCCGGCCGCGCTCTCGAATCGGTCTCTACCGTATGACTCGGGTTTGGATAACCGGTGAATTCTCACATGAGTCCGGGTCCTCAGCCGGCCAAGTTGGACCAACAAGGAAACCAGGTCTCCGCTGGCCCAGGTTGTTTTAAAGGATATCTGCTAGGAGTTACCCGACAGACATATATGCATGGTTTTAAAATGGTAAAATCAACTTGGGCCACCGCTGGAAATGTTTGAAGCTAGGTAGGTAAGAAAAGGGGACCCCATAGCATCCCACACGCGGTTAGGCACGCTCAGTCTTAAAACCAATACCCGTAACTCGAGTCCTAGGTGACTCGAATGGAACAAAGCTTCGTGGTGGGATAGCCTAGACCTTCCATCCTTCGTCGAATATAGTCAACATTATAATAATCATATCATCAACAACAATATAATAATGTGATAGCCCAAACCAAGGAGTAACAGGGTAACATCGTAGCATCCTAAGCATGCGTACTATGAGGGGCTAAGCAATGAGCAATTGTAACATAGCAGTACATGGTTTGCTGGGAGGGGACATGGCTGTATCGGTCTAAAAGAGGTTGTAAACATGTGGTAGGATCAAACATCGAACCTATCCTAGACTAGCATGCAAACCGCTGGTTGAAATAGAATGGATCTTAAGTAATTTATAGTCCTTGCCTGTTGGTAAGTCTGGTTCCGAAGGTGTAGTTGATCTCAAACTCGCATCGTCTCTGAAAGTATCCACGGGAGCACACAAGAAGTAAACACTGGAAAGGAAATCAACGAACATGCTTCTATTACAACAGAACAAGCAAGAGCAAGCAATTAACAAATAAGCATGATCAATATGATGCATGTCATTTTAATGTCATGGCATGAACATAAGAACGAGCAAGTTTAAATGAAGCATCGAGAAGCAAGGGTGCAATGCTACCGACAACCTTCTTATGCATTATCCAGGTGAATTATGGATCCAAAGGATCCTTATGTTATAATTACTACGATGTATGATCATGGCAAGAGCAAGGAATGTAGAACATGGCATGAACAAGAATTTCCCACTCACGAAGATAAACCTCGATATGGAGTTCCTTAAATTAAATATATGCAAATGACATGGAATATTATGATGCAACTAATGCAATCTATTACAAGCAATGAAATATAGAGAGAGACATTGCTACCGGCAAGCTACGGTAATCGTAGAACTACGCTCAACAGAAGAACTGCGATGCTTGGAACACGGCAAAGAAATGAAGAATGGCACACATGAGGGGTTCATGTGTAAAAGTGCATATCACCAAAATGATGCAAGCCCATATTGCAAAATGAACAACACCATCACCAACATAAAAAAGGAGGGAAAACTCCAAGGGCTGGTTTCGTCCAAGGCAGGCCCAAACCCTCGCGGGTGTGCTCTATTAAGCGCCCACGGGCAAGATTTGCACCAACTCGAGCTGCAGCAAAAAGAGAGGAAAAATGTGCGGTATAATTTTCCTCCAACGGGAGTTGAACCAGTGACCTCACGGAGGCTAGCTCGTAGCCCAAACCACTGCAGTACTGCTGCTACTACGTTTGGGATCCAAACTGAGTGCAAAAGAGGCATGAGCGCGCGTTGATCTGAAGCCAAAACTGAAGAAATCAACAGCACTCTCAGAGGCTGCACGCGATACAAAAGCAGATAAAAAGCGAGAGCCTTTGCTCCATGTGGTGATCGAACCCAGGACCTGCTGGATAGAACGATGGGCACCAAGCCACTACGCTAACTACTGATCTCACGAAAAATGACAAGCCTAGAGCTTTAGGACAATATGCAGGCGCTAACTGAACTGAGAAACGAAGAAAGCTGCAGGGGGGGCGATCTGACGAATCTAAACCTGCTCACACGCGCGATGCAAAACAGAAAAGGGGCGCCATGGGCCTTAGATCCCAGCACATCTTTGGTAGAAAGCAAGAGCTCAGGCCACTGCGCTCTAACAAGGATCACGTCAAGAACGACATGGACTGTAAAAATAAAAGACACTGGGCAACTCTGAAACTAACGAACTGAAACTAACGGGTGTGATGTTCAGAGACGAACAAGAAGGCAACAGGAGGCGCACGGGGCTCTCGCGGGAGAGATGCAACAAGACAGGGGAACGGTCTGGGTCTCACAGCGGGGGCTCGGTGGTGGTGCATGTCGACGGCGACGACGAGGGCGCGGCCTACGGGACGATGCTCGGGGAGGACGGCGAGGACGCGATCAAGGCTTGGGGAAGAGGATGCAGGCGCGAACGACGAGGAGGTAGGGGAGGAAGACGATGCCGAGTCATGCTGGAGGCACGCCGGTCTCCATCAAGATGGTCCTGTGGACGCGCATGAAGGTTTGGAGGACGTCAACTCCCTTGCGTCGACGACGAGTTCATGGAGCTCCTGATCATGGTCGCTTCAGAGAGAAATAGAGGAGGGAGGAGAAGAAGAGAGGAGAGGAGATGGCGGCGGCAACTTGGGGAATGGGGCTAGGGTTCCTGGAGGGGGAAGAGGTTCTTAAGAAGGGGGAGGGGAAGCACAGGTGTCTGGCCACGGTGACGGCCAGCTCCCTGCTTTTCCATGGCTGTGAGAGGAGGAGAGGGGGGGACCTCCACGTGAGGTGAAAAGGAGAGGGGTGGCTGCTCGGTTGGGCTGGGATTGGCAAGGAGGTTGGCTGGCGTTGAGAGAGGGTTGGGCCAAATGGCTCTCTGCCATTCTTGCATTTTATTCATTAGTAAAATGAGAGAAAAATAGGCAGTAAAAATAAATAGCAAAGGATATTGTAAAATCATATAACAATATGATTATGAATCCTTAGCAATTATAGGATTTTTAGAAAATGATTTGGGACAATATTATTTAAGTAATAAAAATGGCTATTAAACTAATTTAAAAGCCATTTAAATTACAACCCCATTTTCTGAAAAGGAAAAATTCTTGAAAGTTGGGCAAGGGATAAATCATGGCAAAACATGATTATTTGAAGAAGATTTCAATGAGGGGATCAACAGGATGGCTTGGAGAAAAATGTCAAGGAATACGAAGAAAGAAAAGAAAGCGAAGAAAAGAAAAAGGGAAAATCCTTCTACATGATCAGGAAAATGCTTGGGAATTTTTATGTCACAAGGATTATGGCAAAGATTAAATTTTCAAATTATTATCCCCAATGGGAAAAATAAAAGTGCAAATTTTTCTAGATTTTGTCAGTTTTGGGCTGTTACACCCCCCTAATCCTTCCCCTAATCTCTCTCAACTACTAGGGAATACCCTTACAGTGGCGTCCTTTTTTTTCTTTTTAGTGGCGCATTATGGATGCGCCACTAACTACAAGACACTAATAAGGGCTTAGAGCTGGCGCATTCTGGATGCGCCACCCCTAAGGCCCTTAGGCGTGTCGCATCTCAGAATGCGCCACCTATAAGCTCTTACCGGCACAAACATATACAAAGGGGGGAAACATTGAACATAAATGCACAAGCACATGCTTATGTTTTCACATGATGTGAATGCTACTGGCTTGTGGCAAATTCATCTTAATTGAAGTGTATTGCATTTGGAATGCAAATTCAAACTTCAAATTCAAATTCAAATTATGTCATATGCTTGTTTGCTACTGTTCACCCATTTTAAAATGGTCAAACTTAGAAACAAGTTGCATATTCATAATCCTTGCATTTTTATGATAACTTTGCATATATTATTTGTCCAATTTGGAGTTAAAATGAATTAGTTATGAATTTCCAAAGTTTAAGGCTTTTTCTGCAATTTTTATAATTTAAATAAACAGAGAAATTGGAGTTATTGCATCAACATGATGCAATGCTGATGTCACAGGGGGATGACATGTGGGGCCTACATGTCAGTGGCCCTGTTTTAATTCTTATTTAGTTTAATTCAAACAGTGGGTTTAAGGGGGGGGGCTGGCCCACCTGTCATTGGGTTAGGGTTTAGTTTAGGGGGGTAATTAGGCCAAGGGTTAGGGCCTAATGGCCTGGGTTGCCGCCGGTGAGCTCTGTGCTCGCCGGAACTTCGCCGGGAATGGGATTTAGGGCACGGGGAGGAAGAAGAAGAGTGCTGGGGGTGCTTTGCGACGTCGCGTGTCTGTCTGTGCCATCGGGGCAACGAGGGGGGGCTTGTGGCCACGGCTGTGTCAACGGAGGCGGCGGCCGGAGCTGCTGGACATGGCGAAGACGGCACAGAGAGCACGGGGAGGAGAACGTAGAGGGGGAACCGTCTCGCAGTGCTCACCTGAACACGAAGAGAGGCACGGCGGCGCCGGAGAAGAAGTGTACGGAGCTCAATTCGTCGCCGGAGCGCACGGTGCCCGCGGCGGCTCGGTGAAGCTATCGTCGTTGCTGGCGCTCCTCGCTCCAAATTAGCAGCGCCACTCGAACTGGTTGTCGCCGGGGAACCTCCCAAATATCTTGGCTCGCCGGAAGGAGCTCGGTGGTCACGCAGGGGCACGTCGGCGCTTCGGCTAGGGTTTCGGTCTGCGCGGAATATGTCGGGGAGGAGGGAGACAGGCAGCGCAAGTGGGGGAAAGGGGACTCGTGGCTTCCAGGCGCTCCAGCGCGAGAAGAGATAGATGAGAGGAGGCCTGCGCTGGCGAGAAGGAGGAGGTGGCGCGCATGCGTGGTGCACGGTGTGCCCAACGCTCCTACTGGCGAGGGGAAGAAGACAAGGGCGGCTGTAGTGGGCTGGGTGTGACACCCTGGTTTTTTGCCCCTTTTTATTTGCAACTTTATTTGCTGATTTTCTGGGATTTGAAATTTATTTACCTAGATTTTCTCAACCCATATGGCCTTGATCACTTGGGCCTAATTTTTCCCCTAGGCCAAGTGACCCCTAAACCCTTGTCCCTCATGTCCACGATCAAGCTTTGATCATATTAGCCCTTGCCGTATTTTTATTCCCCATGAAAATCCTTTTTCACTAAAGGAAATTGGCCTTTTTCCTCTCCTTTTTGAAGCTAGCCTCACTTCTGCTCCTCCTTTTGGCCTGAAACTTTTTTTCTAAACAACAGAGTCATTCCCCATGATGCTATGCAAAAACATGGGCAAGTTCAGTACAACAATTCTCCTCTAAAAATTATTTTACACTTCTGTCCAGAAAGGCACTTTGTGAAGCAAGTACACTTTTTACTGGTCCATTTGCTCTGAAATTTTTACCACATGAGAACCCTCCTAGATAACCCAGGCACACAATTTTTCAGCCCCAAAGACTTAGCCAAACTCCCTGGAGAAATTCTTTAACTTTCCTGCAGAAAACCATTTTTGAAGTTGCCAAGTGCTGGAGCCCACCTGTAAGCTTCCCATGACCTTTCCTGCACTCCTCGACGTTGGCTACACGCCAGGGACACGCTAAAGCCACAGTGGCTGCCCCCAGTGCACGCGTGCACAGGGTGAGCACGCGCTCTGGCGGCCATCGGCGTGCTCTGGCCACGGCCAAGCTGTCGCCGTCGAGCGCTCGCCTCGCCCCTCGAGCCAGTGGTCGTGCCCTCGTGTCCGTAGTGGCCGTGGCACCCCTGCACGCCACCTGGCCTCTCCCAAAGCCGCACCGCCCGCCGGAGCTCTCGACGCCGCCTCCGCTGTTCGTCTGAAGCACGCGCGTGGAGGCCACAGTGGCACGCATGCTTCCGCGTTGCCCGTGTCGTCTCCCCCGCGTCCTCTACCCCTATCAAGCACGCGTGGCACCAGTGCCCCCTCAAAGCCGCGCCGCCCATCGATGCAGAGCAACCGCCGCGGCCGCGCCTGAGTCGTCTCGTCGCCCCACTGCTTCAGAGCCCCTGGGCACACACGCACGCGTGCTACACCACCATTGGAAACCCCTAGAGCTCACCCGAGGCTCCCTGCTCACACGCACGAGAGTACGGCGCCCGTCGCCTTCTGTCCGGTGACACCCGGAGGGGAATCAGCTCCATCCCTATAAATTGGCCCCTCCCTTGCTCCCAGCCATTACAGCACACCCCCACACCACTCACAGAGAGCACATTCAAGGAGGAAACCGGCCGGGGAGGCCCCTGGTCGAAGATCACACCGCAGCGTCGCCGCCAACGTTGCTGGAGAGGAGGCTAGCGACGTCGTCCGGCCACCATTCGCAGGACTTCGGGTACGTGCCTGCTCGCCGTGATCCCCTGCACCTCTTCCCCTAGCTCCCATCCATCCTCACGGCCTCCTCGCCGGCGAGCCGCCGTCGCCGGAGCCGTAGTCCCTGTTTCCCTCCCGATCCATTTCAACCTGACCACAGGACCCCACCCGTCAGCCACTCCACTCAGTTCCGAAGCGGTACGAGTGGAGGCGTATTCGGCAGAGTACGCCTTCGACGTGGCCTCATCTGGATATTCCTGGAAAATCAATTTAATTCATTTAAAAAGTGAATTTTTACCAAACTTTGACCATCAATTACTCCTAAACCACAAGGCCAAATGAGTTGATTCTTTTTGCTACATTTTCTCTTGAGATCCTCTTCAATTTGGCAAAGTTTGGGAGCTTGGCTCTCTGTCTAGGTCCACTGGACAGTAGAAGAGTGCTTTGGACTTATTTCTATTTTCCACTTGTTTTATTTTTTTAGAGGGTGATCAAGTGCTTGCAGGAGACCAGGAGTTCAAGGACACTCCACTTGACCAAGGCAAGCCATAACAATCTGGTCATGAGGAGATTGAGTTGCCTTTTTTTGATTTGAATCATTTAACTTGGGTTTTTCTTGCCTTTATATTGCTTGCTAATAAAAGTAAATAACCATAATAAGTTGACTGATATAAACATGCCATGCCTACTGATTTTATCATGCCACCATAGTACATCACCTTGCTTATTTTTTCGCCATGTCTATGCCGGAATCATGCTAGTGATGATCATGCTTCTACTGCTATGCCATGCTAGTTGTTGCATATGCATGATAGTAGTATCATATTTATGACATGTTGCGATGCCTTCATATTGCTATTCACTAGAACTTAATGGACCTAATAAACGTTGACCAAGTGCCACCGAACCGAGCTTATCCGTGCAGCCACATTTGCTTCTATGGGCGGGCCTTGACTAGTGCTATCGTAGTTCCTTCTACGGATATCACCCAATAGGGGAGGTTATGCACACACGCTACCCTGATCAGGTAGGTGGTGATAATCTCGACATCCATAGTGTTTACCCGGGAGTCCCCGTTGGGATAGTTTGCCACAAGGTGGGCGAGTGGTTCTGGTGGTAACATGGACACCTAACCACAGGGATACCCAAGACCGTGTGTCGGTGAGTCCGTAGGGAGGTTACGCGGTAGTCGGGTTTCGTTGGATATGTCCTAGTCCACTCCTGCGGTGCGAGTTCCAAGGATCCTGTGGGATAAGTACCGGGGTGCGGGATGGAGGAAGAACTCCATAATGTGGGTAACGTGCACAAACTCTGCAGAGTCAAAATCTATTCGAATAGCCGCGTCCTCGGTCATGGGACACAGTTCGTACTAGGTCACACAATGGTCAACACTAATCTGTTTAATAATGTGGATGTTAATGTTGTAACTTTGGTCATGTGATTGGTTGGGTGGTAACTGAGGACACCTAACCCGTTGAGGGGTCGAGCTACGACCCGTATGATGGTGGGTCAAGAGATGACCCGGTTACCGAGTCAGGACGGCTCGGAGGTAAGCGGTATGAATCATGTGGTGTTCATAAGATAAGTGGTATTATTGTTCTTACCATGTTTGCCATGTTGTTATTTGCATTCTTGCCATGCTATTGTTTCTCCTGATGACTTGGCTGTTATGAGATTGCAAGTACATTCCATGTACTGACCTGGCGTGTCATGCCAGATGCAGGAGGTGTCGCGCCTGAAGAGTTGGCTGAGATGTACTACGCGAACAAGGCTGTGTCCCAGCAGTGTCCCCGTGGAGTGGAGTCCCGTCACTTCGTTATTCCGCTGTCGTAGAGTCCTTCGTCGATCGTATTGAGGCCCTGAGATGTGACATAAATAATGTTGATAGTGTTGCCGCACGAGATGTGCCGCCATGCCTCGTAGCAGTTTTTAATCCCGAACCTATGTACATGTATAATTATTATATAGCGGTTGTATCTGTACCAATATGTTGTGCATTGCCAGAAGACTTGATCTCTGGGCTGGCAATGTGAGATAAACCGGTTCCTCTAAGCCGAGGTGCCACACTGGGCTAGATGGGCCTCGCCCTGTGCGAAAGGTAAGGGTTTCTTCTCTGTTTTCTTTTTATTCTCTATGTTTATTTGTTTAGCTTTAGTGAAAAAAATACCAAATCATTTTTATAAATTCCCAAATATTTTATGTGGCCTTACTAGAGATATATCTAGCCACTCACAAAGTTTGGGGATTTTTTTAATTGAAATAATTTGAATTTCAAATCAAATAGGGTTATTATTTAATTTCCAAGGGCCTTATGGTATTTTTGAGAAATCTTGGAGCATGCTATGGGACCCACTTCACTTTATATGTGATCATGCATATTTATAAGACTTTTCAAAAATACCAGAGGAAATTTTGGAAGCAATTTTTATCTGGCCTTTTGAATTAAATTCTCTAGGGCTTATCTTTTCCCCATTTTTGAATTTCTTTTGAAATTTTCACATGATGCAAAGGGGCACTCAAACCCTAGCACTTACCCAAGTTGGGGTTCTGACAATTATAGATTGTGTTTTGGCTAATCGATATACAGGAGATAGACATCCAGGTGAACACTTGATATATCTTTCAAAACTATGCCCTTATTTAAGCTTGCAGGCATATCGATGGACTTTGTTATGAGAAAACTATTCTCTCTATCATTAAAAGATAAGGCTTTGGATTGGTATAGGCTTCTTGATAACTCTCATTTACTAAATTTGCAAGAACTTATGCCTCTCTTCTATGCTAAGTTTTATCCTCTTTTTGCAATACATTGAGACAGGAACTATATTTATAATTTTGGTCTCATGACGGAGAAAGCATCGCCCAAGCTTGGGTGAGATTGAATGCCCCAATCATGAGATCCCCAAGGAAATTATTATTACAATTTTTTATGCAAGACTTTCCCGTCGGGATAGAGAGATGCTTGATGCCTCCTCTAGTGGGGCGTTCAGCACCATAAGCGTTGAAGAAAGGTGGGATATTATTGAAAGGATCCATAAGAAGACTGAAGATTGGGAGACCGATAAAGGTATTGAATCCGTTATAAATTATGAGCATGATTACATTGAGAGCCATGTGAAAACTGATTACATCAATACCTTTTGCTCTAAGATTGGTCTTGATTCCCAACTTCTGATTGATTTTTTCAAAAACTTTGCCTCTCATACTGATTCTTCTAAAAAGAAGGAGGATCAACAACATAATCCCTTTAAGGAATTACCTATTGATATTCATGTTGCTGACCCTATTTTTCCTGCAGTTATATATGAAAAGCCCCCTTTTCCCGCAAGGACGAGGGAGCGTTCTTTTGTGACAGGCATATTAAATAAAAGTGAGAGAAGAACTGATAAGCCTAAGGACAAGATCAAGGTCGATCCTCAAGTTGCATTGGTTAAAGATCTTGTTACTAGTGATATTATAGATTCCAAAATAATTTTTTGTGTTGTATCAGCTAACCTCGTCATAGCCAAGAATAAAGGCCCAATTTCAGGTACTCTAGTAGTATGTGTTAAAATAGGAGATCACAATTATTATGGGCTATGCAATTTGGGATCCAGCGCCAGTGCTATTCCTTATTCACTTTATCAAGAGGTTATGAGTGAGATTTCACCTTGTGCACTTGAAGAAGTTGATGTTACTATTCATCTTGCAAACAGAGAAACAATCTCTCCTATTGGAATTGTGAGAGATGTTGAAGTCTTATGCGGAAAGGTAAAATATCGTAACGACTTTTTACTCCTTAGTTTAGTGCAAGACAATTTTTTCCTATTATATTTGGTAGAACTTTTGTCAAGACTTGTGGAGCTATTATAGATTGCAGAAAAGGGAAAGTATCTGTTGAATTCAATGGCGAGCCATACAAAATTAACCTTTCTAAATTCTCTAAACAAACTCGTGGTATTGATTTTCCTAGTAATGATAAAATTATTGAAGATATTTCCACTATTGCTATTCCTCGTGACGATCCTTTGCAGCAATACATGGAGGACCATGAGAATGATATGCATATGCAGGAAAGAAATGATCTAGATGAAACCTTCTTGAGACAACCTGCAATCCTGAAGCACAACCTTCCGGTTAAACCTTTAGGAATTTTATCACAACCCAAAGAAGACCCGGTGTTCAATCTCAAGCCTCTTCCCAATACGCTCAAGTATCCTTATTTAGATGAAAAGAAAGTATATCATGTTATTATCAATTATAACCTTTCAGGATATGAAGAAGAGCGATTATTGGAAATCCTTTGTAGACAATAAGACGCTATTGGATATACCCTTGATGACCTCAAGGGAATTAGTCCATCTATTTGTCAACATACCATTAATCTTGAACCCGATGCTAAACCAGTTGTTGATCATCAAAGACGGTTGAACCAAAAGATGAAGGATGTTTTGAGGACTGATACGTCCCAAACGTATCTATAATTTCTGCTTGCTCCATGCATGTTTTGTTAGATATTGCTATGTTCTAGATACACTTTCATACACTTTTGATCATATTTGGACTAACCTATTAACTCTGTGCACCTCGGTGCTAGTTCCTGTTTTATGCTGTTCTCTATTTCAGGTTTCCCCCATATTATTAGTGCTCCAAAAATTCGGGAAAAAACAGATAAAAAATCAGCGTATCGGAAGCTTCTGGAAGATCCAGAGTGGGGCTAGAGGGCCACCACCAGGCGCCCAGGCGCCCTCCCGGCGTTCCCTAGGGTGGGACCGCGCCAGGGGGCCGCCTGGACCCCTGGTAGCCCCCCTGGCTGCACCCCTTCGCCTATATATTTCCCGTGACGTAAAAATTTCGAGGACAGAACCCTTGTTCGCGATTGACAACCTCTCTGAACTTTGTTGGGAGCAAAGTTATTTGTTGTGTGGGCAGCTCCACGTCAATCGCTAGATTTCTAAAGCCGTTGTCACCTACTTGCCGCTTTCAGAGTCCTACGGGAGACAAAACCTATCCTCCGAATTATGGGAAATTTGCTGCTATCTTACATCTCACCTTCCACTTGGGGTAACCAACGAAGCGCGAGAAGCCATTATCATCTCTCGCACATCAAGAAAATTTCTGGCCCCGATGCGTGGGACTCCAATCGTCAAGATAGGGGAGTTGCACACTATCTTTTGCCTTTGCTGTTTAGTCTTGTTAGTTTACCTTTCATTTTTTATCTTTGTGTCCTTTATCGAAAATCACCAAAAAAATATTTACCTTGGTTTTAGTAGTCCTTCTTGTTTAGTTAAGCATGTTAGGACTTGGTGCTTTGAGGTAATCGGAAGTTCTAGATTTCCATCAAAGGGATGGAGAAAATATGAAGAAGGCATGGGACAGAATTTCTGAAACGCATAGGAGAATTATGCCTTGGATACCTCTAAAAATTGTGCGTAGAAATTTTTATCATGGTCTTTTTAAGTGGTGTAAACACTCATTTGATTTTATTGCTGAAGGAGACTTTTTAGAGTGTGATGAAGCTAGAACTCTTGATGTTTTGCATGGTCTATCTTGTTTTTTTGTTTATGATCGTACTTTTGATACTGTTATAGATAGACTTTCCACTATTGAAAAGAGGATGGATGCTATAGACTTGAGAAAAGTAGAGGAACTTCAGTCCAACAAGAAAGAAATGTTGGAGATAGATGATGATTGGGAGCCTTTTGTTAGGATTAGCATCTATAACCAAGACTTCCTTGTTTTTTGTGATATTGGGTCCATGGTTTCTACAATGCCAAAAATAGTTTATGATTCCTTGAAACTAGACATGGATAATTTGTCATCTTATCATGAACATGCTAATGGAGATATTTCAGAGATTAAAGGAAAAGTGAAATAATTCCAAGTTACATTCCTTAAAAGGGTTGCAACGATGGATTTCTTCATCATGAAGCCAAACCAAAGTAACATCGTGCTTGGAAGGGACTTCCTCCGAGCTATGAAAGGCTTCATTGATATTTGTAAGGGGCACATACACTTACGTGGAAAAGCGAAAGGTACGTACCTCTTACCTAGGAAAAAGAAGAATGAGCTTGTTGAAAATAAATTTGAAGGTTTTTATGACTCCAATGATCTCGGAGACCTTTGATTATTCTTTTTGCTTTATGCCTAGCTTAAAGGTGTAAAAGAAAGCGCTTGTTGGCAGGCAACACAAGATGTTTTTTACTTCTGTTTTTAGTGGTCTTGATTATTGTTACTACTGTAGCAACGTCATTGTATCTTTATTTTCAAGCTTTGTGCCAAGTTTAGCCTCCGATTGAAGAAAGTTCAAAATTTGTGACATGTTGTCCAGAAAACTTATGTCCTTGGACGGAAAAATTGGCCTAAAATCACCAGATCATATTTTTGATCTGAATTTTTTCTAATGCGTGCTCCATACAATTGTCTTTCGAGCGTTTGTTCTGAGTTTTTTTATTTGAGCTGCAGAAGTACTTCTAAAAAATTATTTACTACATGTTGTTCTGTTTTTCACAGATTCTGCCACTTTTTCCTTTCCTTACTTTTGCAAACCTTAAATCTTGCTTTTTCTTTGCAAAACGTTTTTGGCAATCTTGAGAAACAATAGCTCTTCAAGAATATCTTTATTTCCATTGGAGAAAAATTATTTTATTAAGGGTACTAACCTCTCTAATCATCTTATGATGAGTTATGTATGAAGGGAGTTTTCAAGTGTCCGAGGGAAGATGATGAAAGAAGATCCGGGAGTGTCAAACGCTCAAACTTGGGGATGCCCCCATGCATCCCAATAAATATTCAAGGAGACTCAAGCGTCTAAGCTTGGGGATGCCCCCGTGCATCCCCTTCTCCATCAACAATCATCAGTTCGTCCTCTATCTCACTATATTTTTACCACTTCATGCGTTATGTGCTATGCTTGGAGCGTCTCAGTCTTAGGTTTACTTTTTAGTGTTCTTTAGCTTTGTTTGCTGTTCATAACAAGTTAGAACCCAGCTTACTTTGTATGGGAGAGAAACACTCTCCACTTCAAACTAGAGCACATCATAGGATTTTCATGTCTATCTTTCTTTTGTTGTGTGTTCTTTATCTTTTCGTAGCTGCTGCCATGTTTAGATATTAGTTTTCATGTTTATATTTTTCAAGAGATTTATATTTTGTTTAGTTTGTTGCTGGAACTCTCTTTAGTTTTCAGAGAGTTGGTTGGTGCAATGAGTTGTGTCTTGTCTTGAAGTAGGTAATTGAGGTTGCTATTCAATTGTAGTAGTAACTTGCAATAGTTTTGAGGTATTGTTGTGAGTAATGTTTGAATTTTTGGTGTCAAGAGCTCTAGCCTAATAGTGATAGGTGTCATATTTTGGGCAATCCGTGCTTATATTCAAAACCTACAAAAACTAGTTGAGAACTCTAGCTACTAGATGGATCACTAATCTTTCGAGCGATCGGATATTAAAGTACACTCACGTACCATGAGTCGAGGATCGCAAGGATAACCAAACCCCCATACACTCCTCCTCGGGGTACTTGTATCTTTGTTAACCTCCTTATTAGATTGAGAGTTACCGATAATAAGTGCATGAGTTCTTCGGACTAATGTAAGTATTGAAAGTTGACACTTCCACCTCCTCATATTTGCTAGCATCTTCGGTACCGCGCATTGCCCTCTTGTCACTCTGACAGCTGGCGTCCACCTCGCCGGTGCATCCAAACCCTTGGCATGATACGCTCTGTCATCATAAACCTCCCTATATCTTTCCTCAAAACGGCCACCATACCTACCTATCAAGGCATATCCATAGCCTTTCCGAGATATATTGACATGCAACATCCACCTTCTCATGACTTGATCTTCATGTCATACATGTTCCTGCTACACTGGTAGAGGCATACATTTGCATACACCATGATAGGTGCATATTCTGTATGTTGAGTACTTTGTAAAGTGTGAAGATCTTCTAGCCATCTCCCCCTTCTTGCACGCAAACACCATCTAGAGACATTCGAGTCACGGACAACGAGAGATCTTGCACCTTTATGTTCCTGAGTTGCTTGTTTCAATGCTAATATAGACGCTTGCTTGTTATGACTTGAATTGAATTACATACTTGATTGCTTTATTTCAAAGTTCTTATATGGTTGTTAGCATGTCACCACAGAAATTATGCTTGTTATCATTTACCTACTCGAGGACGAGCAGGAATTAATCTTGGGGATATTGATACGTCCCAAACGTATCTATAATTTCTACTTGCTCCATGCATGTTTTGTGTGATATTGCTATGATCTAGATACACTTTCATACACTTTTGATCATATTTGGACTAACCTATTAACTCAATGCAGCCCAGTGCCAGTTCCTTTTTTCTGCTCTTTTTCTATTTCAGGTTCCCCCCATATTAAAAGTGCTCCAAAAAATCGGGAAATCAGATTAAAATCAGCGTACCGGAGGCTTCCGGAAGAGCCAGAGTGGGGCCAAAGGGCCACCACCAGGCACCCAGGCTCCCTCCCGGTGCGTCCTATGGTGGGGCCGCGCCAGGGGGCCGCCTGGACCCCTGGTGGCCCCCCTGGCTGCCCCCCTTCGCCTATATATTTCTCGTGACATGAAAATTCCGAGGACAGAACCCTTGTTCGCGATATCGCCTCTGTTCCACCGCCACCGCGCTTCCAAGATCGGGAGCGCCAGCAGAACTCTTCCCGGCACCATGCCGGAGGGAGGATTGACCTCCGGGAGCTTCTCCTCCACCATGGACGCTTCCCGAATGATCCATGAGTAATCTATCTTGGAGCATGGGTACATGATCAGTAGCTATGTGATGTTCTCCCCCCCCCTCTTTGTTCTTCATGGATTAGACCTTGTGATTTTCCCTACATGATCAAGGCACATATTTAATTCTTCCTGCTGTTTCTATGCTGATTTTTCTGGGATCTGATGGATTATGAGACTATGTTCAGTTTGTTATAGAGTAATATATTTGGTTCTTACCTTTTATATTTTTGTTCTTGAGTAATTCTTGCATGTTGTCCGTTGTTGTTTATTGCTTTGGCCAAGTACTAGGTAGTGACTCCAAGAGGGAACGTTATGCTCGATTGTGGATTCACGCCCCCTGATTACTAGCTTGAGTGATAGAAACATGAGTCTAGGGGATGTGTTGTTTCCACTAGGGGGAAACAACGGTGCTTGTAACCGCGGTTGCAAGGATTGTTTACTTTACGCAGAGTTCTTTTAATGCAGTTGTCTGTTGCTTTGGGTTTACACTTTGGGTGGGGCTCGCAACTTATCAGCGAGATGTTCTGGATAGATATCTCAAGGTGGATTATTACTAGTAGATGCATTTGGATTTCGGTCTACTTATTTTGGCGTACCGCCCATGCTTTTGAGCCTCTTCCTTTCTTTGTAGCATAGTTAGCATTGCGGTGCGCTTTTAATCCTGTCAATTGCCCAGCTATGATTTGTTTACCTCGCATTGCAGTTTTATCGTCTTTTGGGAGAGAGACATCACTAGTGAACATCATGGGACCTCGGTTCATATCCTCATCACTGTTTACACGCTCAATTTATTTTCTGCTTTTACTTTCCAGTAGCTATCACTATTATCCTTTATCCCTTGCGTTTGATTCTTTGTAAGCAACAAGGCCGGAGAGATTGACAACCTCTCTGAACTTCGTTGGGAGAAAAAGTTATTTGTTGTGTGTGCGGGTCCACGTCAACCGCTAGATTTCTAGCGCTGTTTTCACCTACTTGCCACTTTCGGAGTCGTATGGGAGACAAACCCTATCCTGTGACTTAGGGAAAATTTGCTACTATCCTACATCTCACCTTCCACTTGGGGTAACCAACGAAGGGCGAGAAGCCATTATCATCTCTCGCTCATCAAGGACCGAGATCCTCAAGCTTCTAGCCGCAGGTATTATCTACCCTATAGCTGATAGTAAGTGGGTAAGTCCAGTACATTGTGTTCCTAAGAAGGGAGGCACAACTGTTGTTTCTAATGATAAGAATGAACTAATCCCTCAAAGAATTATTATTGGATATAGAATGTGTATTAATTACAGGAAGCTGAACAAGGCGACAAGGAAGGACCACTATCCGTTGTCGTTCATCGACCAAATGATTGAAAGGTTATCCGAAAACACCCACTTTTGCTATCTTGATGGATATTCTGGCTTCTCTCGAATTCATGTTAACACTGCTGATCAAGAGAAGACCACTTTTACTTGTCATTTTGGTACTTATTCTTGTAGACGTATGCCTTTCGGTTTATGCAATGCCCCTTCTACTTTTCAAAGGTGTATGTCTACTATCTTTCATGGTTTTTTGAGGAAATTGTTGAGGTATTAATGGACGATTTCTCCGTCTATGGAACCTCTTTTGACCATTGTCTCCACAACCTTTATAAAGTTTTGCAGAGATGTGAGGAGACAAATTGGTACTCAATTGGGATAAGTTCCACTTCATGGTCAATGATAGAATTGTTCTTGGACACAAGATTACGGAGAGGGGAACCGAGGTGGATAGGGCCAAGTTCGAAGCAATTGAGAAGATGCCCTATCCAAGGGACATCAAAGGTATTCGTAGTTTTCTCGGTCATGCTGGTTTCTATAGAAGATTTATCAAATACTTTTCTAAGACTTAGAGACCCCTCACCAACTTCTCCAGAAGGATATTCCTTTTGTGTTTGATGAAGATTGTAAGGAACCCTTCGAAGTTCGTAAGAAAGATTTGATAACTGCTCTTAGAATCCTACCGTCTGATTGGAATTTAACTTTCGAAATTATGTATGATGCTAGTGAATTTGCTATTGGAGCTGTGTTAGGACAAAGGGTTGATAAGAAATTCAATGTTATACATTATGCTAGCAAGACCCTTGATAGTGCTCAAAAGAATTATGCTACTACTGAAAAAGAATTTTTAGCAGTAGTGTTTGCTTGTGATAAATTTAGACCTTATATTGTTAATTCCAAAGTCATTATTCATACTAACCATGCTGCTATTAAGTATCGAATGGAGAAGAAGGATGCCAAACCTAGACTTATCAGATGGGTTCTTCTTCTTCAAGAATTTGACTTGTAGATTGTTGACAGGAAAGTAGCGGACAACCTCTCCAGGATAGAGAACATACCACATGATCCTATTCCTGTTAATGATATCTTTCCTGATGAACAGTTAGCTAATTTAAGGATACAATCTATATCTGATCCTTGGTTTGTAGACTATTGCTAACTTTATTGTTACCAAGCTATTTTGAGGTATTATTTTTGGGATGACCCACACCTTTTCAGAGAATGTGCTGACGGGATCGTGAGAAGGTGCATACCAGAGCATGAGCAGAAGGATATTTTGAGGGATTGTCAGGCTAGTCCCTATGGAGGACATCATACCGGTGAGAGGACCGCACACATGGTTCTCCAATCATGTTTTTATTGGCCGACTCTCTTTAAAGATGCTAGAAAATATGTTTTATCTTGTGATAAGTGTTAATATTATCCTGGGAACGATCAAGCTCGACGTGGTTTTCGGAACAAGAGGCAACTTTGCGAGAGAAACCCTAGAATTCGAACTGCTAGAGTGGCAGTCCCAGTAACACGCTATACTCGAAGGACCGGCGTTCGCACAGTTCATGGCAGTCCCGCACTATGCATACCTCAAGCTAAAGATTCTAGGACCCGTAGGGGTCATCACATTCAACGGAAGCTTCCTCAAGTTTGGGAACCCCGCACTATATGTCTGAAGTGGCCATTTGTGTACACTGTCATGCTCCCATGATCAGTGTCGCATGACACACAACTCGACATGGATATCGTAGTCTCAATGTTCATACAATACCGAATACAAGTCTTACAAATAACATAGTCTTACATTGCCTCATCGGGATCAAATAGCAATTGAATAAGCAAAAGAAGGATAGTAGTAGCGGCACCCACAGGGTAGATCAGAGCATATCACGTCATAGTAATCGCCGGTAGCATTATCGTCATATACCTGCTCCTCCAAGCCTGGCCGACTGAATAACCAGGGACAAAGTCGTGAGTACATACAAAGTACTCGCAAACCACCTATAGAAAGAAACAAAGTTTTGCATACGAAAATACTAGGATGGCTATATGGTGGAGTTTTTCATAGGGATTTCCTATCTACTCAAGATTATTATTAAGTTGGCATAGTTTTAAACTTGGCAAATTTTATTTCCCACAATGAAGTTGGATAAGTCAAGTCTAACCTTTTTGCAACAATACCAACATCATCATCGCGAACCATAAAATCGGTACCGGGCTTTCTCATCTATTCCCCACAAAGTGTGGCCTCACTAGTTGTCCATGACCGTGGACTGCGGCTACTCGAATAGTTTTCACTCTACAGAGGTTGTACACTTTACTCACCACATTCGATACATCCGCCGTGTGTCCCCACGGATCGTCATACTCCAGTATGTGGGTCTCGGATAATCGACCATAGTCTTCCCCTTGATTGTCCTATTACAGGTGATTCTACCCCTTGTGTACTATATGGACTGACCGTGTGTCGGGTCATGCTCCTCTTGGACCCAATCCCGCACCGTAGTCCAAGAGCACCAAGGTTCCTTCTGACACTAAGCCTAGAGAATTTCACCCATCGACTTCGAGTACTATCGGATTCGTGGAATCACTCATCCATGTGTCATTATAAGACCCCGTACTAAGACAAATAATCTTCCAACTAGCCCTGTCCTATACTAGATTATAGTGGTTGTACTGTAAGGCTAGGTTTTGGAGGCACTGATAGAGAGTTCCTCCAGATTTTGTTCATGTCCAACGATGTTCCACAAACCCGGCCATTCCACCTTCTTAGGAGTATGCCGTACCATATAGGGTGACGTATGACTATCCAAGTTTTTATGTAATGCTAAATACTAGAGCTGAGTGATGGTCTCGACAGAATGTCGGGATCATCGGGGTTCTACTTAGTTTTTTCCAAATAGATAGGCTATGGGGTGGTGTGGACTTTTTCTATAGGGTGGGTCTATTCTGCTAACACCCTTTAAGACCTTTTTCTCCTAACAAAACCTTATTGTGCTAACACTTAGGGTTTGGTCTTGTAACTAACCTAAACGACCCACCCGCCCCGACGCTACAAACCGACCAAATGAAAAAAATAACAACCCACGTCACCCCACAACCGCCCACTCCACACAGCCTCATCCCTCCATCCTGATCTCATCCACCTGCATCCGCGATGCCCGCCGCCCCGCCATCCCACCTTCTTCCCCACGGCCCTCGATCCCCCCTACACCCACCTTCTTCTCCACAGCCCCCGCCCCCGACCTTCTCCTACGAGCCACCATCAGATCGAGGAGCCGCCCCATCTGGATCCGCAGCCCTGCCCTGCCCCTGCCTCGGCACGCCCCATCTAGATCCGCCAAACACGGTCGCGCCGCCGTCGGCCCTCAACAAGCAAGGGAGCCGCAGCTGGACGGCGCGCGTGGATCCCTGCATCCCCCGATCCGCCGTGTGCGGTGTGCACGCGCGCTCGCTTGGCAACGAAAGCGTTACTCCGACTGGGCCGGACTCTACTTCCTCGTTGCGCTACCCGGCTCATCGCGCTGCCGAGCAACTCTGGGCTGCGCCTCACCACGCGACGACCAGCTTCCCGTGGATCCCTGCATCCTCCAACCTGCGGCATGGGCAGCATCATCCCGTCGCCTACACAAGCCATCTAGAAGGCGTGTACTGGCCACATCCGCATGCGTGGATCACGTGGTTGCGGTCAACTTCCCGTGTCGACAACGAAGGTGATTTGGAGCTCGCTCGGCCGTGGTTTGCAGCCCTAGGCTTGTGCCTTGGCTTGGCCGGGAGGTGCCGTTTGGCCGGCGCTGCTGACTCCTTCCTCCACTTCTGAGGCCTGTAACATGCCGATGCTCGGAATGATTAAGAAAAAGTTTTTCAAAAAAGTAGGGCCAAATATTTTTTCGTTTATTTTAGTTGGTTATTAAAAAGCTTAAATTGAGTTTTCATAATTTTGGAGAATTTAATTTGAACTAATGCCAACTTAAATTAAATTTTAAGTTTTATTGTTCTCTTTTCATCATTTTTTTTGTCTTTGGCATATTAAATTAAGCGCATTTGTATTTTAGAGCTTTATTTGTTTTTGGTTGATATTTTATTTTTAGATTTTTCCTTTAGGAAAAATCTAATTAGACCATATATAATGCAAGGTGCTTAGAAGAGGTGCTTAGAGAAAAAATCAGATTATATTTTAAGCACTGGTTCTTAGATGTAAAGGGTAGACGCTTAATTAGGCACCTCTTCTATAGAAATAATTACTAGTGCTACAAAAAAGGTCGGTTTATTTGGCTAAGCACTCTTCTAGGCACCTTGCATTGTACAAGGCCTAATTATCCTCTTTCAAACTCTAGGCCAAAAATTCCTAGAATAATATCTTCTATTTTTTATTTCTGTCTGAAGCCAATCTCCTTTTATTTTATTTTCTTCCAAACCAAATGGGCTTAGCCAGTTCTATTTTCCTTTCCACCTGGGACTTGGTCCACTTCCTTCACGTGATGTTTGTCCGAGCGCTTCTCGTTCTTCCTCCATCGTTTCAATCACACGCACGCACTCAGACCATTAACACAGAGAAAGGAAACCTAAAAGCACTATGCACCTCTCTTCTTTCGTCCTTTAATTGCTTCAGTTTCCAAATCCAACTATATAAGGATGGGTTCCTCAACCTCCTTTTTCTATTCCACCACTTTTCCTGCTCTCTTTCTTCCTTCTCTCTCCAGGACCTCTCTTTGAAATTTTGAAGTTTCATGGACGCAGGTGCTCGAGCCTCATGGCGCAGGCCATCTTCGGTGAATTTAGATTACTTGTTTGATCAATAGATATTTAGTGAAGATTTTATGTAGTAGTTCGTGACGAATAGAACAACATTTTTTATATAGTTTTGTGCGATTTCGTATGATAATTTTGTCTATTGTGTAGTAGTGTGATATGCCTTGTGTTAGTTCTCGTGAAAATATTATCATGTGTAGTTGTTCATCGGTGAACTTTGTGTTAGCGTCTTATTTTATCACATGTTGTGATATGCATAGGAGTCGTTGCTAATTGTTTCATAGTGCTAAGAGTGATATATGCTCTATTAAATTTTACTTTTGTTTTGAATTGTAAAATAAGTGTGTGTATTGTTTCATATCGATAAATTATGCTATAATGCATACTCGTGTTTTATGCTTGTGTGCGTATGTTTTTTTTATTTTTTTATTTAGTATTTGTATATTTAATCTAGAGTTTGATTGTGTTATTAAATGTATCTTCTGTGTTGTCTAATGTTGATAGTGTTAGATACATCATATAGTCATCTCATGTGTATGCGTATACAATTTGGTGATGTTCGCCACACGTATAATTTCATTCATAGCTTTGCTTGTTTATTTCATTATAGAATAGTTCATGCCTTGATTATTTATTTTGCTTAGCATAGTGGTATCTAAGATTGATTTACATATTATTATTATTTTACTCATGTTACATGTTTGATTTATTGGTTTAAATCATGCCTAGATGTTTATATATTTTTGTGTATGTGTTATTACATAGTTTCTTTATGCTAGATGTTATGAAACGATCTCTTGTTTGATAACAAATATATTGTGGTTCTTTGTCGCATAACATATTATTGCCTAGTTGATCCTCTTATTTTGTAGATGATTGTTATCCAAGATTTCATGTTCAATACTTGTATGCCATGGTATTATTTTCCTGGCTTTATATAGTTATTCTTATGGCATAGAACTTAGTTTATTACCTCTTGGTAATTATCATGGGTGTTTTTATCTTCCCATGGCATTATCTATGCATGCTTAGTTTATTGCTATGTCATGGTAGCATTTTTCTCAAAATCAAATCCATGTTTTGATTGCATCTTCTTTTGTGTTATAATTTGCTAGTTAGTATTATAAGACCATAAATATGGTTAGTCATGCTTGTTAGTTATACATGTTCGATCTCATCATGTTCATATAAGTATGCTTTTTTTCTTAGATTGATATCATGCTATGTTGTTGTGATTGTATGACTAGAGTATATTGCATGTGTGTAGCAACTCACATGTTGTATGATGCCTAGCTATTGTTTATCTATTTATTAAGTGTATATCGTACTAGATAGAAAAGTGTGCCATGATGTTTTTCATGCAATTATATTACCTCTTAATTTCGTTGATGGAATTATCTAGTTGTTTACTTGCCTACATGCTCATTATGATTTCTCAGTGTGCATATTTGTTATAACTAGCATGATAGTGTTGTGTGCTAATGTCATGCTTTCGTGTTCTTGCATGCCATGACTAGTATTTTAGAGTTGTGGGATATTTTGATGCTTGATATTTGTTACATTTGACATGAACTAAGTTATGTTCTAGTTATCTGTTGCATAGTATTGGTATTCTTGTGTGATATATCTCGTGTGATGATCATCCCTGTTGATATTTCATCTTAGTTTATCTTGTCATTGTATTTTTCCTATGACTAGGCTTGGTTATATTTCGCTTACCTTTTATATTGCCTCATTGTATGCCTAGACATATTTGATGCAAGTTTTTTCATGTCTTGTGATATGTGTTATAGTTGCCTGGTTTAGATATTGCTTACATGCATATGCTTGACTTCTCCCATTTTAGTATTATTTGTATTTAATATTTATTGCAATAGTTCATCACATGCTTAATATAGTTTACCTTCAATTCTAGTTGAGGTGTGCCTTTCTCATATGGTTTAGTGTGCAGAGGGTTCTTTGTTTTTTTTAAGCATGTCCTAGTTAATTGTATTACCATGACAAATTCTATGATTGATGCTTGATGCTACTTGATGTTAACCATTATAAATATTTAGAACTTTCTAAATATTTTATTTGTGGTTAATGCTTATTCTTGAACATGACATGTTCTTGCTTCTTGTATGGCAATGTTGCCTTAGCATGTCATGTATAGCGCAATTGTTACTTATTTGATGCATTGTTTAACTTGTTTATATTAGTTGACATGTGTTTGTCTTGTGATCTTGGATCTATATGGTTTACTACCGCTAAAGGATCAAACCTAGATCCAAATCGGTTCATGTTGTTGTATGATGTGTCATTGTTTAATCAGTATGGTTTGTTTGTCTTATAAAGCATTAGCTTTTGAATTATTATATATTTGATATAGATGTGTGGCTTCTATTAACAATTATAAATATTTAGATTCTATCTATATATTTATTTGTGGTTAACTTTTACCTTCGCCATGCTATGTTGTGATTGTGTAGTTAAAATGCATAGGATGGTTCCATTCCATGTGTTGATGCCATTGTGTTTGTTATATAATAGTTTTTATATAGTTAGTCGAGATGTGTAGTGAGCACTACTAGCTGGTAGCATCATAGTTCTTCTTAGAACATTAGTCTTGATCGTCGAGCCTTCCTTAGCCATATCAACCCAATCCTTGCATATTCGTGGAATCACCTCTCTCACCTCCCTATCACACTACTTCATTTTGAAATCTCCTTCTTGATCAATATCTTGCTATCCATCCAACCTTAATCTATTTTGGATGTTATTTCGATTTTCCTTTGGTATTTATTTGTTTCCATTTGATATCGTTACGACGAGTAGGGTGTGGCGATGTTGGACATGGACAGATTCAAGTTACCGAAGATGGACTCAACAACGAAGGTATGCCTCCCTCTTTGATCATGTTTACCCTATTGTCGGGGGACCGGTACCCGGGTAGGCTAACCCAAGCGGAAGCAACCTTTCAAGACAAGGATGAACCGATTGGACCGCAGCTGGGCCGAGCTGGGCAGATGTACGACCGATTGCTTCAAGGAAATCAGCCGTATCAAATGCCAGCAGTCGGCCCAGGCGCAATCGGACCAACCTTTCTTTACCAAGACGATCATCCGATTGGTCTGCAGTTGGCCCGAGGTTGATACCTGGAAGGCCGATTGCCCAGAGCAATCGACTTTGCCAGGTACCACCAGTCGGTCTAGGCGCAATCGGAACCACCTAATACCCAGTCGGGGGTATGATTACGAGGTCATAAATGTCATATCCCCAGATATCCGGATGGCAGGAAGGCTAGGTCATGTCAAAGATCTGGGGGAGATACGGTGTCGACCTCTCCGCCGATTCCGCGGACAGGCCGACAAGACCGCACCCTCTAGCTCCACTGTTCATCCCTACGCTCTACGAGTCTACAGCATGGGCCGCCGCTCGTAGGTTCCGGGTCAACCGGAGAGGAGCAGTCGGTGGGCCCAGGCCGATTAGAGGATGACAACTGGGCCCATTCGGCAATGAAGTTACTGAAGTACCCTGGGCTCACACTATAAGAGACAGGGTATCCCTCCTGCGTGAGGGACGACCGATCCTAGATCACCATTACTCACCTTCCCCATAGTTCGTGCACTGCTTGTAGTGACCCCCCAGGGACGCAGGAGAGAGCCTTGCCCACGGCGGTGGCACTCACCTTCCCCTGAGGAGATAGAGAAGCAGATGTTGTAGCCAGAGCATTGATATATAAGAGACAAGCAGGAGTAGGGGTGTTATCTCTCCGGAGAGCCCCGAACCTGGGTACATCTTGGTGTCCTCCACCGTGTTTGTGCCCAACCCGATTCCGGCATCATCGACATTCTCTCCCTCGCGTCTTCCCCTCACTTTAACCATCCCATGGCATCTGGCGTTACATATCGACGACAGTTGGCGCCCACCGTGGGGCAGACCGAGGCGTCGACTGGAGTAAAGATCCGGACGGGATTTTCCTCTGCATCGGGCGGGAGCCACGCCTTTGGCCTGATTCTAAGGCGTGGGGCAATTGACTATGTGGTGGACTACTCGGCGCGGTACAGGGCTGGAGCACCCCTGCCGCCCGGTGTGTCGCTGCAGGTTGGCAGTCATCGCCTCTTCATCGACAGCTTCCCCGAGGCGTATCCCAGAGATATTCGCATCTTCTCGTGTGCTACAGACCTGCTCTCGACCAGGGGCTGCAGTGCAGCGCCTGGCAGAGAGGGAGGCCGAGTGCACGCGGCCGTCATGATGGCGGGAGCATCTTCGTCAACCAACCGCGACCCAGCGAGCGCAGCGAGAAAGGCCAAAGAGGCAGCTGATGCCGCAGAGCGAATCGGCACCAGTGCGTTGCGGGATGTGTTATACACACCCGTGAACAGGAATGGTGATCCGGAGCAGATGCACACGGAGCTGGAAACAGCACGGCTCGCTCTGGCTCGCAGAGCTGAGCAAGTGTTAGCAGAAGAGCGTAGGCTGGGATCCATCACAAGGGAGTACAATGCAGCACATGCAGGACCGCGTCGGCCGATTGAGCCCGCAGTCCTGGAAGATCTGAGAAGCCGAGGCAGGGCAGTCAACCGGCAGTTGTCGGGGGCCGAGCAACCGGAGCGTCCGAGAAGGCCAGTGCAACCGGAGCAACCGGCGCAATCGGCATTCATCCAAAGGCCAGCTTACAACACACCAGACAAGAACTTGAGAGCAGCCGAGCAGATAGCGCTTGAGCTAGAAGACCTGGAAGGAGATGAGCGGCGTGAGCAGTCGCACGGAATGCGTGAGCTGATAGCAGCCGCAAAGGAGCAGAGGCTCGTAGTAATGGGCAACCAGAATGAAGAACCAGAGGCGTCAAGAGGAACGGTGAGGCCGAATGCGGGAGCTAGTCAGCGACCAAATGCATCGCGCCAGAACAGGCACCAACCCACGCCATCTCGGCACGAGAGCAAGGTTAGAAGCAATCGGCCACCCCAGCAGCAAGCAGAAGAATGGAAGAGCCGGCTGTTAACAGCAGGCGCAATGGCATGCCACAGCAATCGGCACTGAGACCAGCAATCAGCGCCCGACTTGACCCTCGCCAAATCGGTCAGAATGATGCAAGGCATCGCATTGAGCTCCTGGAGAAGGAGGCTCAGGAAGACGAAGAAGGAGAAGCTGGCCCATCATGTTTTGGTCATCGCATTCGGACGGAAAAATTCCCCAGAGGCTTCACGCTGCCGAGAGACACCCCCAAGTATAATGGTTCTGTGAAGCCCGAAGACTGGCTGTCCGATTACCTAACAGCGGTTCGCATCGCAGGAGGCAATCGGCGTGTAGCAGTCCGCTACACACCTCTGATGCTGCAGGGTTCAGCTCAGACGTGGTTGAACAGTTTGCCCAAGGACAGTGTGAACTGCTGGGAGGATTTCACGACTGCATTCATCCACAACTTCACAAGCACATATGAGAGGCCCAACCTCCCGAGGCAGCTAGCTTTATGTGTGCAAGGCAAGGATGAACCCCTCCGAGATTACTTATCTCGGTGGATCAAGCTGAAAAACTCATGCGAAGGAGTCCATGAGATCCAGGCCATTCAGTACTTTACTGATGGATGCCTGGCTGATTCAATGTTGAAGCACAAGCTGCTCCGCAGAGACTTCACATCGCTCGCCGAGCTCATGAAGGTGGCAAATGCGTTCGCCATGTCCGATTCTGCGATGCGCCCTATCCAGCTCGGAGTTGGAGGCGTGATCCAATCACCAGGGGCTCCGCAGTCGGACACGGGGAACCAAGGCCTCAGTCGGAAGGAAAGAAGGGAGAACAACCACAACAACAACAACCACAACCAGCAGAACAGTGGCAAGCGCAAGGATGAGCAGCCCGATAGTCAGTATGGCAGTCGGCAGGTGGCCGCTGTCCAGAATGAGGAGGATCCAGCAGCTGCAGGAGGCAGTTGGAAGATGAGACCAAATGTGAGACCCCAGGACAGATGAAACCCAAGTACACGTTCGAGGACATGCTGGACGCGCCATGTAAGTTGCACAGCACGCCTGGCAGGCCGTCTGCGCACACTACTCGGCAGTGTGACTTTGTGAGAAGAATTGCGAAGGGAGAAGCTTTACCATCTCCACCCCCACCACCACCCCAGAACAGAGGACCACCTCAGCAGCAGAACCAGTTCCCGCAGCAAGATGCCGCCTACATGATTTTCACCAGCGAGTCCACGGACAAGGGCAGTTGGAGAGCCCGAGCAGCGGAAGTTAATGCCACTATGCCACCGATTCCCCAGTTTGTGCTTTGGTCCGAATGTCCTATATCCTGGGACAGAGCAGATCATCCCACCATTTTGCCGAGTCCGGGCAACTATCCGCTGGTGGTGGACGCTCTGTTCGCAGGACCAAAGTTTTCATGAAAATTCTCCCGAGTGCTCGTTGATGGAGGAAGCACAATCCACATTTTGTACAGAGATACAATGATCAAGCTAGGGCTCACAGAGAGAGATCTAGAGCGCAGTCGGACGACGTTCCATGGGATTGTCCCGGGATTGTCTTGCACCCCCATGGGTCGCATTCGGCTGGATGTCATATTCGGCACGGAGGAAAATTTCAGAAGGGAGCCGATTTGGTTTGAGGTTGCCGACCTCAGCAGTCCTTACCATGCTCTGTTGGGGTTGCCGGCGTTTGCCAAGTTCATGATCAACGCACAACAGACATACCTTAAGAAGATGATCCCAGGGCCAAACGGTGTCATCACTGTCACCTGGGACTTCAGGAAGTCCCTCGAGTGCACATCCGCTGGCAGCAGTTTGGCTGACTCGTTAGTGGTCGAGACGGAGAAGCGTCAGCTCGGCAAGGTGATCCCTCCGACTCAACCAAGTTTGTTGTAGTCGGAGCAGGACTCAGCGATAAATAGGAAAGCGCGCTCGTCGAGTTTCTCCGTGAGAATCGGGACATCTTTGCATGGTCTCCACAAGACATGCCTGGTGTGCCGAGAGAACTCGCCGAGCACAAGTTGCACATTCGGCCAGGCTCGAAGCCGGTCAAGCAACCCTTGAGACGTTTTTCTGAGGACAAGAGAAGGGCAATCGGCGAAGAGGTTGCGAAGCTGCAGGCTGCAGGGTTCATCATGGAAGTATTTTACCCCGAGTGGCTGGCGAATCCAGTCCTCGTCATGAAGAAGAACAAGACTTGGCGCATGTGTATAGATTACACCTGCCTGAACAAGGCATGCCCAAAAGATCCGTTTGCTCTGCCCCGTATTGATCAAGTGATTGATTCTACGGCCGGCTGCGAGCTGTTGTCCTTTCTGGATGCTACTGCTGAATATCACCAGATTAAATTGGCGGTGGAGGATCAGATAAAAACTGCATTTATAACCCCCTTCGGGGCTTATTGCTATACCACCATGCCGTTTGGTCTGAAGAATGGGGGTGCCACTTATCAGCGCACGATTCAGACATGCACACACTCTCAACTTGGCAGAAATCTTCATGTTTACGTGGATGATTTAGTGGTGAAGTCGGCAAGGGGAATCACGCTGTTGGATGACCTCAGGGAAACATTTGCAAACTTGAGAACTTATCAGATCAAGCTCAACCCGGAGAAGTGCGTGTTTGGAGTTCAAGCCGGCAAGCTCTTGGGGTTTCTCGTTTCCGAGAGGGGAATCGAATGCAACCCCGAGAAGATAGCCGCAATAGAGCGCATGGAGCAGCCCAAAACCCTGAAGCAAGTGCAGAAGTTCACCGGTTGCCTCGCATCACTTAGCCGATTTCTCAGTCGGCTAGGTGAAAAAGAAATCCCGTTGTACCATTTGATGAAGAAGACGGAGAAGTTCACTTGGACCCCTCAAGCAAATGAAGCTTTCCGAGAGCTCAAGCGCATGCTCTCAACGGCACCGATTCTGGCTGCCCCGATTGAGAAGGAACCAATGATGTTATACATTGCGGCAACCAATCGGGTGATCAGCGCAGTTATGGTGGTGGAGCGGCCCGAGAAAGACAAAGCACAGCAAATTCAGCGTCCAGTATACTACATCAGCGAAGTGCTCTCGGCATCCAAGCAGAACTACCCTCACTATCAGAAGATGTGCTATGGAGTGTACATGGCAGCCAAGAGATTGAAGCCATACTTTCAAGCTCACTTGATCACCGTCGTCAGTTCGGCTCCTTTGGCCGACATCATCGGAAGCAGAGATGCAACCGGAAGAGTGGCGAAGTGGGCAATCGAAGTCGCTAGTCATGGCATCCAATATGAGCCGAGAACGGCAATCAAGTCACAAGCATTGGCTGATTTCCTAGTGGACTGGGCTGAAACTCAGTACATGCCACAGCTCCCGATGTCGGATTCATGGCGAATGCATTTTGACGGCTCCAAGATGAAGAATGGCCTAGGGGCTGGTGTGGTGCTCACTTCACCAAGAGGAGATCAACTGCAATATGTGCTCCAGATTCACTTCGCAGCATCAAACAATGTCGGCGAATACGAAGCCCTTGTGCATGGTATCAAGCTTGCCAAGGAAATCGGTATTCGAAATATTGAATGCTTTGGTGATTCCGACCTGGTGGTACAGCAGTGCTCGGGCACTTGGGATGCAAAGGATGCTAACATGGCAAGCTATCGCTTCCTGGTGCAGCAGATCAGCGGGTATTTCGAAGGTTGCAAGTTCCATCATGTGCCAAGAGCAAGCAACGAAGCAGCAGATGCATTGTCCAAGCTCGGCTCAACAAGGCAAGCAATCCCACCAGGAGTATCGTTGGAGCATATCAAGAAGCCATCCATCGCACCATCCCCAGAGTCCGAGTCCATTTTCATCTCGGAGACGGATTTTGAAGCATTGAAAAAGGCAAAAGAAGTTCAACCGGCCAAACCAGCAACCATGAAGAAGCAGTCAGGCGCTCAGGGTGTCTCGGCAACAGCACAGGGGCTGCCGATTGCGAGCCAGGGGCTGCAGAGGGAGAAGAGAAGAGCAAAGCCAGAGGGAAGCGAGTAGAGGCTGCGCCGGAAGGCACAACCTCCGAAGAACCAATGACATCAGAAATTGCCGATTGCAGTGATGTAGCTCCAGCTCCAGGTGAGAAGTCGGCACCAGGGGCTGCCGAACGCGTGCTAGGCGCCGCAGTCGGCAGTTCAGAAGCAGAGACAGAGATGGCAGATGTCCAAGAGGCCGAGGTCCAGGAGGCCAACGACCAAGGAACCGAGACACAAGAAGAGGTCTTACCCCAGCATGCAGTGGTAATGGCAGTGGTCAGTGCGCCATCATGGGCACAGCCGATTAGAGATTTCCTAGCAGACGGAGTCCTCCCAGAAGATTTAGCAGAGTCAAGGCAAATCAGCCGCCGATCTTGGGCATACACAATAATCAACAATGAGCTAGTGCGCAAGAGTGCAACTGGTATCCTTCAGAGATGTGTAGAAGAGGACAAAGGCGTGGAGCTGCTCAGAGACATTCATCAAGGTGAATGCGGTCATCATGCGTCAGCAAAAGCCATTGCCAGCAAAGCATTCCGACATGGTTTCTACTGGCCGACTGCCCTTGCAGCGGCTGAAAATCTGGTGAAGTACTGCAAGGGTTGTCAGCGTTTCAAGGCAAAAAGTCATCAGCCAACATCGGCACTGAAGACAATCCCAATAGCATGGCCGTTTGCGGTATGGGGTTTGGACATGGTCGGACCGTTCAAAAGAGCTTGAAGTGGCATGACACATCTTCTGGTTGCAGTGGACAAATTTACCAAGTGGATTGAAGCTAGGCCGATCAAGAAGCTGGATGGGCCGACTGCAGTTAGGTTTGTGGCCGACATTGTATGCAGATATGGTGTGCCTAACAGCATCATCACCGAGAACGGCACAAACTTTGCGAAGGGTGCACTGGCCCGGTATGCGTCTCAACAGGGCATTCGGCTTGATCTTGCATCTGTGGCGCACCCGCAATCAAACGGTCAAGTCGAAAGAGCAAATGGGCTAATCCTATCGGGTATCAGGCCCAGATTGGTAGAGCCACTTGAGAGGGCACCCGGAGCATGGATTGAAGAGCTTCCCGTAGTACTGTTCAGCTTAAGGACCACACCAAACAGGTCAACTGGATTCACTCCTTTCTTCCTGGTGTATGGTTCAGAGGCAGTCATCCCGTCCGACATCGAGTTCGACTCACCTCGGCATGCCCTGTACACCGAAGAAGAGGCTAGATCGGCGCGAGAAGACGGCATCGACCTCAAAGAAGAAGCTTGTCTGTTGGCCTTGTCCAGGTCAGCAGTCTATCAGCAGAAGTTGCGGCACTACCACAGCAAGAAGATTCGTCCTCTCGCTTTCCGAGAAGGAGACATGGTGCTACGCCGAATCCAGAAGTCAGATGGGCAGCACAAGCTATCCTCACCTTGGGAAGGGCCATTCGTCATCAGCAGAGCGCTGAAGAACAATTCCTATTATCTGATCGACTGCACCAAGGGCACTCGGCACAAGGACACATATGAAGCAGAGACGGAGCGGCCGTGGAACGCCGAGCTGTTATGTCCATTCTATAGCTGAGCAGCAGAAACTTATGTAAGCCATTCGGCAAGCAAGCAGTAAAAGTTATCATGCCTCTGAAAATGAGCATTCGATTATCTTCGCATAATTTCATTCGAAGCGCTAGCCTCAATCGGCGACGCACAGTCATACCCGAGGTATGTACAACACACCCGGGGACTGACCGACTACTAGGCCAAGCGAATAGGCCATCGAGGCACGGGGACTGCGGGCTGGCACTCAACTCGGCACTCAGCTCAAGCGCAAACCACTAAAAGGTTTGCGGCATTGAGAAGGGTCGTATTTGAGGCAGTCGGCAGTACGAATCCCCGGGAAACAATTCGAAACGCGTCACTAAGGGCATATTCGATAACACAAAGTTGCCGAGTGTGCCGCGACCCAGGGCATCGGACCTGATAGCACGCAATCAGCGCCTTCTGTCGCAGAATCCTTTGTGTTAAATCTTGTCGTGTAAAAAAGAAAATACTTATCGAACCTTGGCTGGTAAGCTACCGTTGATCCGATTGCGGACCGCATGACGGCAGCAAGGTGGACATGGTAGACATCCCCAAGTGCAACCGATAAAGGAAACCGACAAAGACACAAAGTTGATCGCACAAATAAAAAGCAAAAACCAAGCAATCGGATTGCATCAGAAGGACAGGCCCAAGGCCGAATAAGTTCATTACATCGAAGGCACACCCAGTAGGTGTCGGCAGAATTAAAATTATATCTTACAAACGGACAGTCAGAGGACAAGATAGGATAAAAACGATCCAGTGTCGGTAAGCTACAATAGGTAAAACAGTTGATAGCATGACTCAGGCAGTCGGAGGCACTGAGCTAGAAGATGGAGCAGTCGGATCCGATTGCGCTTCAGAAGCTGTGGCACTAGTCTGCTTGGATCGTGGAGATGTTTGAGATGAGCCGCTATCAGAGAGCTCTTCGGCCAGGCCAGAAATTGTAGGAGCGGGGAGCGGGCTCCCTCCCTCATCGAGATACGGAGTATACTCGTATGGAGAGAACCAGTTTACCATAGTGCTGGCTAGCCGATTGACTTCGACATAGGTCTTCTCAAGCAGATCGGAGGCGTTCTCTCGGAGGCTGTAAAGATGAGAGATTTTCACCTGAGGGTACCAGCTCAGCACGGTCTGAAGGGCGGTTTCCGCGCCAGTCCGATCGGCAGAGTTCAGCAATACATCGATTCGACGTGGGATGGCCTTCAGGAGAGTCCGAGTCTGCTCAGTGGTAGCATTCGGAGCTTCCCCCTTGTCAGAATCTTCCTCGTCTTGTATTTCCCCCCTGTGGATCTCGGCAGAGGAGTCAGCAGCGTTCTTCATCTTCTGAAGTCCGACCTTAAGCTCAGTCGGTGACCACAGCGATTCAACAATCTTCAGGACGCCGAGCTTGAAGGACAAGGCGATGCCCTTGATAACAGGAATACGGGCTTCAGTGCCAATCAGATATTCATGCCGGGTCCAGACGTTATCTTCACGGTCGCAGGTCCCTCCGGCGGCAACGGTTTCCTCTCGGGACTTGGCGACGGCTGCATTGGCAGCTGCTTCAGACTCGGGCCAGGCTTCTGTGTCACGAAAAGGAAATATGACCAACAAGAGAAAAGAGGGAAACAATCGGAAAATGCACTCAGATGCAAGGAACACTCACCGCTAAGGAGGACGTCCATCTCGGTCATGGTGTCGCAGAAGCCTTTGGCTCGGCGGCGCAGTCGGGTGGTCTCTTCGTAGTTGCGTTTCTCCAGCTCTTCAAATTTGGCGACGTGTTCGTCACGATCTCGCCGAATGGAATCGCGTGCAGCCACCGCTTCATCCCTTTCAGCTTGCAAGGCTTCTCAGGCAGCGACAGCGGCATCTCGCTCGGCGAGGAGACCATCACCAGTGGCCGTCACGGCAGCTATGTCGGCCAGATGTTTTCTCTCGAGGGCGGCCATCTCAGATCGAAGGCTTTGGATAGTCCGATTCAGATCATTTTCTACCCCCTGCAGTCGGGTCACTTCCCCAGTGGCTTTGGCGAGAGCTGGACCATGCTGGTTAAGTTCTGTAGTTAATTCAGTAATTCGGCCCTGAAGGTCATCTACCATGGGAGTAGAAGCTAGAAGAGAGCATGAAGATATGAGAACAAGAGCAATTGTTTAATCGGAGAGAAGACAGAAATGGTATAGAAGTTACCTTTCAGTTTAGTGATCTCAGCCGATTGGTTGTTGACCTGCAGCTGGGCCTGGGCAAGAGTTCGAAGGCTGGCAGTATAGGCATCAAGAAGCTTCTCGAAGACCTCACGTTTTTCTTCCATAACAGCCTGAGAGGAACAGCAGGATGGAGTTAGAGACACAGCAGTAAGCGAAAGGCGTGAAAGATCCGAACCGATTGCAACCAATCGGCCCGAATCTCGGGGACTACAGCCAGTGGGTGCGCTTGCGCGCACCCACCGGAAGGAAAGTCTCCCGATCGAGGAAGCAAAAGGTGTGAAAGATCCAAACCGATTGCAACCAATCGGCCCGAATCTCGGGGACTACACCCAGTGGGTGCGCTTGCGCGCACCCACCGGAAGGAAAGTCTCCCGATCGAGGAAGGCAAACGATAAAGCAAAAGGTGTTAAAGATCCGAACCGATTGCAACCAATCGGCCCGAATCTCGGGGACTACACCCAGTGGGTGCGCTTGCGCGCACCCACCGAAAGGAAAATCTCCCGATTGAGGAAGGCAAAAGATAAAGCAAAAGGCCTTCCGAGTAAAGGAAAGACATAAAAAGAAAGTCAAAAATTACCGTATGGTGAGAGGTGAGCTGTTGGAGGTCCCGAGCAAGGGCAGCGGCAAAGTTATTCACCCGGCTCAGAGTAGTCATCACAGGATCTTGAGGACGATGCGAGGCGTCAGGCTCGGTGGCGATGTGACGGGCGCGAGAGTACTCGGCCCGGAACTGGTCCACCGAGCGCATAAGAATCTCCGACGCAGAGGAGGTCGGCGTTGGCACTAAAGCTTGAGTGGCGGTGGAAGCAGCAGTGGGAATGGCCAGTGGCATTGGCGACACCTGAGGGCCAGAAGTAATCGGTGGAGGTGGCGGCGCAGTCGGGTGAGCTGACGCAGAAGTGATAAGTGCGACTGGCGGCAAGGTCGTTGTCGTCGGTGGCACGCGCAGAACAACCGGTGGCACAGTTGTGGCGGTCGGCGGCGCCGACACCACGATTGGCGGCGGGCATGTCACCGTCGGTGGCTCGAAAGCGGCAGTCGGAGCAGATGTAGTCGCGACAGTGGAGACCGGGTCAGAGCGGCGTGGCGGAGACGGGGCAATCGGATCGACCGATTGCGGTCCTCTGCCACCAGGAGCCACCGGGTCAGCTGCAGGCTTGGAAGTCTTGGAGGCAAGGGTGGAAGAAGAGGTCTTCTGAGTCGTCGCGAGGCGAGCCTTCTTGGCGGCGCGCTTGGCGTCCTTGGAGGAGCGATGAGAAGCAGTCGACCGTTTGTGGACGGCGGCAGCAGAGGCAGCAGGTGAGATGACGGCGCTGGCACGAACCAGAACGCCAGTGTCGACATCGTCAAGCCCAATCGGCTCCCTGAAAGAAGAAAGAAGAGGAGGATCAGTATAAGAAAAGACAGTGAAATGCAAGGCATAAGGACGGAAGCATACCCGATTGTTCTTGGTGCGCCAGAGGGCATTCTGCATCGCAGCGGAGCGACGTTCAGCGGCGCCTGAACAGTCGGCCTCCGGGTAGTCGTCTCCTGGGCCTGTTTGCCTTTGCTGGCAGTCGGCGTGTCTTTGGCAACCTTGCTGGGGGCCGTACCAGCGGAGGAGCTTGTGGTCGAGGTGCGCTTTGCCGGCACCTTTGGAGGTTTGGCACGAGGAGCTGCATCAGAATCATCAGCCTTTGAGACACTGTCATCATCACTCCATTCGGCCAAAAAATGCTCAAGGGAAGGGTCAGGCGTACCCCCTTGAGCTGGCGGCCGGGTGTCGGTCCTCGGAGGGTTGGCGGCCTCGGCATCATCGTCGTCGGCACCCATGGAGTCGGAGGACTCTCCGGAGGACTCGCCATCATCTTCATCATCATCACCGGACTCGGCGGAAGGAATCTCGCCGTTATACTCGAAATCGGCGGGGTCCTCCTCCGCGCGATCGGGGGCGTACACGCCAGCTTCCTGGCCGTCCTCCATCAGGCTGGACTGAATAAAATGCTGGAAAGAGGATAAAAGTAATCAGAGAAGCTGAAAGGAAAAGCAACCGGGAGAGGAAGGAAATCGGAGCATACCACAGGCGGTTTCTGCTGGCGAGTGAGGCAGTCAAGCCCGAGGCGGAAAGGGTCGGGCAAAGGGCTAGATGTAATAGCCCTCACCCTGGCGCTGAGGTCTTCATTCTTCACTCGCCATGTGCAGAGCCGAGTGGGATCTCGAGGACCCGACATATCGCACAGACGATGCACTCGGTGCTGCAGGGGAAGAATCCGAGCTTGAAGCCAAGCGGCTACCAGGTCGGTCGGGAGAAGCCCTTCTTGCTCTAGCTGGGCGACCCTGGCAACCTGGGCATCGACATCACAGTATCCGACGCCATACTTCAGCGACCATTGGTGCTTGTCAGTCGGCCGGGCGAGGGAGAACTCGGGCAGATTCAGGAGATCGGGCCCTTGGTCAGGTGACTTGACGTAGAAGAATGAGGTCTGCCAATTTTTGCATGATTGGACGATCTCGGGACTCTTGTACTTCGGCTTGCCGGCTGCGACAAGGCAACTGCCGCAGTCGGTCATGTCAGTCGGGTATGTCGGGTCGCCGCCTTCGATGGTGGAGGGCACCACGGTTCCTGTCCGAGCATTGTGAGCTCGGAGATTGAAGAACCGTTTCCAGAGGGCAATGCTGGGACGACAGCTGAGATACCATTCGCAGAGTGTCACGAAACCGGAGAGAATCATGATGAAGTTGGCTGCGAGATGGTGTGGTTGCAGTCGGTGGAAATCGAGGAACCCACGGAAGAAGGTGCTGGCAGGAAGGCCGAATCCACGCTCAAAGTGAGCGAGGAACACGACCCTCTCGCCAGCGCGCGCGCTGGGCACGACCTCGGCGCCGGGAATGCGCCACTCGACCTCCGCTGGCATCTTCCGGGCGCGAATCAGGGACTCGACGGCGCCGGCGGTAGCCTGAGAACCTTTCCAGCACCCGCGGCTCGCCTGGGAGATGTCTCGCCGTGGCGCCATGGCGTTCGCGGGCGGGGAGAAGAAAGGAGAAAAAGAGGGAGGCAGAGCGCGAGAGCAGCGGTGAAGAGTTACCGCGGAGGCGGCGGAAGTGGCAGAGAGCACAAGTCTGTGGCCGGAGCAGATCCAAGGTGCAGAGGTCTGCGGCAGAGAGCTTCGCGTGGAGTTGCAATGGCGCAGAGGAGAGAGAGCTAGAGGTTGAAGATGGCGTCTGGGAGAAGGAAGAGGCGAAGGCCCTCCCCTGTGGCTTATATGGGCGGCGGGGGAGGGAAGTGGGATATGTCTGCGGCTGTGTGGCTCGGTGTGGCCTAGGGCACAGGAAGGGCAACCGGCAAACCAGCGCAAAGGATCCTGGCGCAAAAGGCGAGGCGTGCGACGTGGGGGTCAGGCCCTGCAGTTATGTCAAGTCGTGTGCGGGTCATGGGTCCCAGCTCATTGATCACATCCCGGAAGAATCGGAGGTAACCGTTGGAACTAAATCGGCGAAAGATGTCTTTCTCGAAAAGTGAAGACACGAATGGGGAGCGAACCAGATCCAATCGGACGAAAAGTTGGTCGGCCAAGTGCGATCTCCCAGTCGGTCGGTGAACTCGGAATGACGCACTCGGTGAAAACATAGCAATCGGAGGATATCAAGAGAAATGAAAAACTGCAAAGGCCCCGCGGTCAAGTGACCGAGGGACCTTTACAGCTTTAGGGGCTACTGTCGGCGGACCGGTACCCGGGTAGGCTAACCCAAGCGGAAGCAACCTTTCAAGACAAGGATGGACCGATTGGTCCGCAGCTGGGCCGAGCTGGGCAGATGTACGACCGATTGCTCCAAGGCAATCAGCCGTATCAAATGCCAGCAGTCGGCCCAGGTGCAATCGGACCAACCTTTCTTTACCAAGACGATCATCCGATTGGTCCGCAGCTGGCCCGAGGTTGATACCTGGAAGGCCGATTGCCCAGAGCAATCGACTTTGCCAGGTACCACCAGTCGGTCTAGGCGCAATCAGAACCACCTAATACCCAGTCGGGGGTATGATTACGAGGTCATAAATGCCATATCCCCAGATATCCGGATGGCAGGAAGGCTAGGTCATGTCAAAGATCTGGGGGAGATACGGTGTCGACCTCTCCGCCGATTCCGCGGACAGGACGACAAGACCGCACCCTCTAGCTCCACTGTTCATCCCTACGCTCTACGAGTCTACAGCATGGGCCGCCGCTCGTAGGTTCCGGGTCAACCGGAGAGGAGCACTCGGTGGGCCCAGGCCGATTAGAGGATGACAACTGGGCCCATTCGGCAATGAAGTTACCGAAGTACCCTGGGCTCACACTATAAGAGCCAGGGTACCCCTCCTGCGTGAGGGACGACCGATCCTAGATCACCATTACTCACCTTCCCCATAGTTCGTGCACTGCTTGTAGTGACCCCCAAGGGACGCAGGAGAGAGCCTTGCCCACGGCGGTGGCACTCACCTTCCCCTGAGGAGATAGAGAAGCAGATGTTGTAACCAGAGCATTGATATATAAGAGACAAGCAGGAGTAGGGGTGTTATCTCTCCGGAGAGCCCCGAACCTGGGTACATCTTGGTGTCCTCCACCGTGTTTGTGCCCAACCCGATTCCGGCACCATCGACATTCTCTCCCTCGCGTCTTCCCCTCACTTTAGCCATCCCATGGCATCTGGCGTTACATATCGACGACACCTATGTTTTACAAAATTGCATTGTATTTTTTAACAACTATATGCATGCTATTTTATCTCGTAGCTAGCGTGTCGATTGACACATTAACCTGATCCTCTTGTCGCCTATTTACTTGACACCTGAGTAGAACTGTATAGTAATCTTGTAGAGTAGAGATGCTTAGCCGTGCTAATTATTCTATAGATGCTTATATGAATGATCTTCGGATCATTAAGACTTGAAACTTGTTACTGAGCTTGCTAAGCCAGGCCAGTTGGCCATTTTTGAATTCCTCTACTCACTTCTACTCTGCGTGAAACTTACCATCTAAATACTGGTGTGTGCGACCGCTGGATCAAGGATTGAAGAAGCGATTGGCTTCCCTTCACGAGGTGAAGGGGCAATCCGTCGTCTGTGCCGCATGAGGCCCAATAAGTCTTGGATTTGAAGATTGTGACAACCGTACGACCACATGCTATATGGGAACTGGCTTGGTTAATTAGTTAGTTCATCCTTATTATCGTCATCGTCGTACCGCAGATGGGATAGCTGCCTTGCGGGGACTATCCTCGACACAAAAGGGGGCAAGGACTGTGAATTGCGGTTACTACCTTGTGAAACCTAGTGGGCATTCCATAGTAAGGGTGGGTCTAATGAAATAGTGTACTATGCCAGCGACGGCTAGTGGCAACAAGACGAGATTGTGTAGTGTGGGTAAAGGGGACAACCTCTGCAGAGTGTAAAACTATCCGAATAGCCGAGTCCACGGTCATGGACAGCACATGAATCTTTCTTGACATACGGGAACCTGTCTTGCTTATTCCCTCTTTGCCCCTATTCTTGGAACCTATGAAGGATGTGAGTGGATCGAGGATCCACACCTTGCTGAAAGTTATGATGGAGAAAATGTTGTTTTCGTCTAAAACCGCTTTATCAAACTATTATGGTTTTCAAACAAAACTAGATTTTGTGCAAAAGAACCATACAACCTTACTTTGAAGCCTCATGTAGTTATTAGGGCCTTTCTCAGAGGCATGTTGAGTACGAAATGTACTCATGGCAATAATTTTGTTGAAACAGAGTTCCATGAAGAAGAAGGTGATGATTTTGACTAATATGGCGGTTCATAGGAGTGAGGTCACTTGGACTACATCGACTGCCTGTGGCTGAGATGGAGTCGCTGCACATTTTACTTTCCGTTGTTTCCTGATTGTAAAAAAATGTCATGAGACATTTTATATATATGACTTATGGCAGATTATGGTACTTGTAAAATATTTATGTATTCTGTAATGATACCATTTCGCTGTGTTGTCAACAATGATCCTGGGATTGACGATTAAACACAGGAGGGTCTGGAAACACAGGATGGTTCCATTCCATGTGTTGATGCCATTGTGTTTATTATATAATAGTTTTCTATATAGTTAGAGGAGATGTGTATTGAGCACTACTAGCTGTTAGTATCATAGTTCTTCTTAGAACGTTAGTCTTGATCGTCGAGCCTTCCTTAGCCATATCAACCATATCCTTGCATATTCGTTGAATCACCTCTCTCACCTCCCTTTCACACTACTTCATTTTGAAATCTCCTTCTTGATCAATATCTTGCTATCCATCCAACCTTCATCTAATTTGGATGTTATTTCGATTTTGCTTTGGTATTTATTTGTTTCCATTTGATATCGTTACGACGAGTAGGGAGTGGCGATGTTGGACATGGACAGATTCAAGTTACCGAAGATGGACTCAATAACGAAGGAATGCCTCCCTCTTTGATCATGTTTATCCTATGTTTTACAAAATTGCATTGTATTTTGTAACTACTATATGCATGCTATTTTATCTCGTAGCTAGCATGTCGATTGACATATTAACCTGATCCTGTTGTCGCCTATTTACTTGACACCTGAGTAGAACTATATAGTAATCTAGTAGAGTAGAGATGCTTAGCCGTGCTAATTATTCTATAGATGCTTATCTGAATGATCTTCGGATCATTAAAACTTCAAACTTGTTACTGAGCTTGATAAGCTAGGCCAGTTGGCCATTTTTGAATTCCTCTACTCTCTTCTACTCTGGGTGAAACTTACCATCTAAATACTGGTGCGGGCGACAACCGGATCAAGGATTAAACGAGCGATTGGTTGCCCTTCACGAGGTGAAGGGGCAATCTGTCGTCCGTGCCGCATGAGGCCCAATAGTTTTGGATTTGAAGATTGTGACAACCGTACAACCACATGCTATGTGGCACTGGCTTGGTTAATTAGTTAGTTCATCCTTATTATCGTCATCGTCGTACCGCAGATGGGATAACTGCCTTGCGAGGAGTATCCTCGGCACAAAAGGGGGCAAGGACTGCGAACTGCGGTTACTACCTTGTGAAACCTAGTGGCCATGTCATAGTAAGGGTGGGTCTAATGAAAGACCTCGTCGCAATCTCGTTGCCGGTATACAAAATAGTGTACTATGCCAGCGACGGCTGGTGGCAACAAGACGAGATTGTGTCATGTGGGTAAAAGGTATAACCTCTGCAGAGTGTAAAACTATTAGAATAGCCGAGTCCACGGTCATGGACGGCACATGAATCTTTATGGACATACGGGAACCTGTCTTGCTTATTCCCTCTTTGCCCCTATTCTTGGAACCTATGAAGAATGTGAGTGGATCGAGGATCCTCACCTTGCTGAAAGTTATGATGGAGAAAATGTTGTTTTCCTCTAAAACAACTTTTATGCCACAGAACCATACATCCTTCCTTTGAAGCCTCATGTAGTTATTAGGGCCTTTCCCGGGAGGCATGTTGAGTACAAAATGTATGCATGGAAATAATTTTGTTGAAACAGAGTTCCATGAAGAAGAAGGTGATGATTTCGACTACTATGGCGGTCCGTAGGAGTGAGGTCTTGTGGACTACATCGACTGCCTGTGTCTGAGATCGAGTCACTGCGCATTTTACTTTCCGCAGTTTCCTGATTGCAAAAAATTGTCATGAGACATTTTATATGTATGCCTTATGGCAGATTATGGTACTTGTAAAATATTTATGTATTCTGCAATGATACCATTTCTCTGTGTTGTCAACAATGATCCTGGGATTGACAATTAAACACAGGAGGGTCTGGAAATTATTTCCGGGTTCTCACAACGCCATGGACGGCTCCATGCTCAAAAACAAATCGCAATTGAGTCTGTGTGCAGCTTGATCTGTTTTGTTTTTAGCAGGATGCTATGGAAAATTATGTTGTTTAGATTACAAACAAAAATCGCTCGAGACAGTGCTGCGGGTTAAGAGTACTAAACACTTCACTTGCGTCAAAAGGTGAAGTGCGAAAATGTTATGAAAAGAACAAAAAAAAAGAATGTGGTTCACTTTTTTGTAATATTGTGGTTCATTTGTTCTTGTCTTTACGATTCACTCTCGTTCATAGAAAAGTAGTTTGCTTCCTTGTTTCATGAAGTGCAGTTTTTATCTGATGTAGTGGATCATCCGCCTAATGAAGTTCTGTGATGCGGTTCACTCGAAGTTTGTTGTATATATATGTTAAAAAAATGTCGTGCAGTTCGTTTTGATTTGTGTTCCATTACATTCCCGCAAGCGCGAACTGCAACGATTTGATAAGTGAAAAAAACACGCAGTTCTTTTTGTTCGAGATTGCAATGCGGCTGCCCGACGGATGCAGTGCACTTCACCGATTTCCGTTCCGTGAAAAACACGTGAATTTTAGTTTACCGATAATGCAGTGCGGTTGCATGTCAGATGCAATCACATGCAGTTCGCTTCGTCGAGTTCTGATCAAGAAAATCACGTTCATTTCTATTTAACGATAATGCAGTGCGTTTGCCCGTCGGATGTGGTGCGGTTTCCCGCAAATGCAGTTCACTTCGTCGATTCCGGGGTACGCGAAAAAACAGAGTTCCGCGATTTACTAAAATCGACGCTGCTCTTAAACCGCAAGGAATTATAGGATGTGTCATATATATGGAGCGCCTCGACAATAGCTATCCAATGGTGTATCAATTGCATCGATCGGACGAACGAATCAATTTTTTTTACATCAAAACGTCCGCTCCCAACACGAGGGCAGAACATGGTTTTTCAAATTACTTCAAAATCGTGAAGAATCTCGAAAAGTGTTAATTATATGAATTGTTCTCCTGCTCCATTCGAATTCAACAGTTTATCATACGCATCGTTCTGACAAACGGTTTAAGAGAAATCGCAAGAAAACTTTGGCTGTGAAAGTGGGCTGCTGCACCGTTTTCAAAACTTCTCTTAATTTGTGATGAATTGGAAGATGTGCTCAACATACAAAAGATTCTCCTTTTCTATACGAAGCCAACGGTGTATCATACGCTCAATTCCGATAAACGGTTAAAAAGTTAGGGCGAAATTACTGTATGCGGTACTGTTTTATCCGAGTTGCAGCGTCTGTAAGTCAACAGTGCAGTTCTCATTAGCGTTCTGATGCAGTGCGAAAGTGTTAGTAGAATAGTTATTCTGCTAATATTAGCAGAATAGACGGGCTGCATCTGAACCATTTAATTGTTTCCGTTACATGATATACTAATATGCCTTGACTATACAGATGACGAAGTGCTATGTGGTGTTCGATGGACGAGTTCCTGGAGTCTACGACAACTAGGAGGACTGTCATAGACAAATGAAGAAGTTCAGCGGCAACAACTACAAATGGTATGCGATTAGAGTGGAAGCGGTAGCCAAGTGGAGGGACCACACGAGGAAGAGGAACAGAATGCTTATGAACTGGATGGTCGTGCTCCCGCTGATCGTGCTCACCGTCATTGTGCTCTACATGATCCTTATGTAGGGTGGGGAGAACACACCTCATTTGTTATGTGTGATGATACTTGTGATGGCATGTGATACTTGTGTTGGGATATATGTCTTGTGTAGTGCATGACTCTAGTTGATGACTTGTGTAATGTGTTGGAATTTGACACTAATTTGTGTAATGTGATGTGACCACTAGCTATAACTTGTATGATGCATGTGATGACCACTAGCAATGTATATTGGGCTCTAAGTAATGTGATGATCACAAAGAGATGACTGTTTGTATTGTTGTTGTTTGTGATCTCCACCACTATTAATCTGTTGTTTGCACTGCTGTTGTGATGACCACTACTATTATTAATCTGCTGTTTGTATCACATTTTTTGTACTGTTCATTTATTATTGTGGCGCATGTATTCAAGAATTTTGTGGCGCATGTGCAATTTCTGTGGCGCACCTAGTTCTGTGGCGCATGGGAACCAGGTGCGCCACAGAAATGTAATATTTCTGTGGTGCATGGGCCCTGGTGCGCCATAGAATGTCCCGTTTCTGTGGTGCACGGCTACATGCGCCATAGAAATAAAATTTTATTGGTGAGCTTTTTGTGGCGCACCCACATATGCGCCATAGAAAGTGAAAATGGGTGCACCATAGATGGTCAGTTTTCTAGTAGTGTTCATTTGAGACAACCCCCCACCCATTTTCAAGGCGAATGCATGATAACCTTTCTTCACCTTACCACGGCGAATGCATGAAAACGGCAGAATTTTTCACCACAACCTAGTTTGACCTTACCCCGGCGCCACGCAAAGCCTCGTCAATTTCCTAGTGATTTTTATTTTTTTGGAATTTAAAAACCACCAACATCAATGTTTCCGGCCAAATGACCTTGCCAATGTGGTCCAAATTCACTCCAATTCGATGCGTGGGTACTACACTCTAACCCGAGAGCACGCATACGATTTTCCAACATACCTGAGCGCAATTTTCGTTGTACTTGTAGTTCAAATTCGAAAAATTTCATATCAATTGCTTAAAATGCACTTAATGTCTAAAATATATCAAACATGTAAAGGAAAAATGGAAAATTTTAACTTACCACCGGGGATACAGTAAGTGATTTATAGAAAAGGAATAATGGAAATCCAACAAAGGAAATTCCATGTTTGCTTTCAACCCTAGAGCGTTGGAAAACTGAAACAATGATCATTCGTGTGATATGTGTCGTGGAAAAACACGCCAGATGTCCTCATAGAGAACTTGATTTCGGGGACTTTGCTACGAGTGTTACGAGGAGGGAAAGTCGATCGGCAGGGAGTCGGAATGATGATCGGGACAAGAGAGACACAGGGATTTAACCAGGTTTAGCCCCTCGATGAGGTAAAGACCTACTTCCTGCCTTTCTTGTATTATATGTGGGAGATCTCGATTACAAGGGCGCTAGAAGTCGCCGGTATGTCATTAACTAGACTAGATTGATTCGCCCCTAGGACGTCCCAAGGCCTAGGCTTATAGACACGCCGAGCCCTAGGGTTTTGCAATGAGACTGACTATCAAATGAGGTGGGGTCCTGTTCTATCTCTTCGATGGCTTCTCTTGTATTTCGAGGCAGTCTTGGAATCTTTCCTTCTAGCGTCAGTCTTCATCTTATAAGTTGGTCGGCTTATAGGCCGAACCTTCTTCTAGGCCTTATCCTCAATGAGCCGGCCCATAGGCCGACTCTCTCTTCATATTGATCATGGAGGCCTTCTTGCTAATACTTCCGGGTTTGTGAATCATCCCCCCGACAGTAGCCCCCAAGATTGGCGTAAAGTCGGCTTTAGGGAAATTCTCTTCTCAAGAAAGTAATGCTTCAGAGAATCAGTTTCTAACGGTTATATCCATAAAATCTTGCATGCAGTCTTTTTCCTCACACCAAGATCGAGGCGCCGCCCTCACTGCCCAGTCATATCGTGCGCGAGGATCAAGGAGCCTCCATTTACTCATAGTGCGGGTTTTTTGTACTATTGGTTGAATCGAGGTCCTCATAAATAGGATGTATTTTCCCCTCCATCCTTCATATTCTCTTCTCATCTTTCGTCTCCCTCCTCTGCTTGCTCGATAGTTCTGAGGGAAGGCGTCGTACTTTGCGAGTTTCCTCACTTGGACGGTAATTCTGTTCGAATCAGCGAGAGCCTTGCGCCAATATTCGTACTCGTAAGTTTTCCTTTTCTGCTAAACCCTTGTCCACCCATTTATTTTCTGATCTTGGGCCATCTTGTTAATATTCTTCTAGTGGCTTCAAGTCTTCTTGATAGATCTTTTATTTGACGGAAAGATCCGGGAACTCGTTCTTTTCTTCATCCAAATCCCAAGGAGTTCTGGACGGATCTAGCCATGATATTTATTCATGAATAATTAGTGACGTTCTTATTACCTTTTTACAGTTAAGAAGAACGCCGCGAATTTGTAATTTCTTTCAATCCCTTATTCTACTGTCAATTTGGCATCTATTCTAGAAAAATTAACAATGTCCGGAGCTGCAGCCACCGAGAAGGCAGAAATATCTAGAAGAAAGGTGTCGTCGGAAGGATTAACTCCCAGGCCAAGGCTACTCTAAACGCCGTCTTGGTTGGGTCTTCAGTGGGCCTAGACCGGCTCATCGAGCTGCACGCTCGTGGGTTACTCCCTTCCCAAGAGTCCATTGGGTTGCGGTTTCCTCTCAACGAGACTCGGCTTCAACCTAAGGAGAATGAGGTTGTAGTATTTGCGTATCATGTAACCCGTGGATTCCGCCCTCCCGGGTCCTGTTTGTTCAGAAATCTTCTGAGATTCTTTGGGTTGTGCCCTCAAGATTTATCAGCCAAATCCGTTCTGAACAGCAGCAATTTCACAGTTTTATGTGAGGTGTACCTCCACATAGAGCCGTCAATTCCTTTGTTCCAGGAATTTTTCTAGGGGAACCAGCAAACAGAACGAAGAGGAGGCCGTCTCGTGGAATCTGGAGCTGTATCCATCCAGCGACGAGCTCGCCGCAATTTCCCCAAGATGAAGCTTCACAGTCGTTTCAAGGAATGGCAGAGATCCTTTTTCTATTGCAACGATACTAGCCCAGAGGATGAACCTCCACTGCCTGTCTTCCATGAGGATCGACCTGTATGTTATCCAATTCTGAATTCTTGGCCCGGCATCGAGGACAAGAAGGAGCTTGAGCCGGTCCTTCGACGGGTCAAAACCCTTTTATCTCGTGGCTTATGTACCATTGATTTGACGAAGTATTGGGTCGAATGGAAAGTCCAGCCCTTAAGCTTGTGCTCCCGGCTCATGTGTGAGTACCCTGGTCTGGGAGATGATATGGGGTTTACCCAAGTATCCCTAGGGCGAGCTGAAGTGATTCAGCCCGTGAAGAAGCTCCTTGGGTTGTCGGTTGCACCGATCAGTCAAGTGGGTTTCAATCGCTTCTGGGATCGTAACCGGGCTCCTCAGGTACCATGTTTTAGTATTTCCGACTTCTGATAAAGTGCAATTCTCTCACTATGTCGGGGATTGGATCCCCGGGGTATCTCCCGAGAATCTATGATTTAATAATCCGAAAAGTTACATTGCAGCTTGTAGTGCACCTCCAGGAAGATGCAAGCAAGTTGATGTTGCGTGAGGGTCCACCTCTGACTTCCACCGCTTGACCAGGAGGCCAGGACATTGAATGCAGATAAACACAAACTCCACCGAGCTGCAGGAACACTTCATAACCTGTCCTGTGCATGAAGCAATGTGGCCCAAGGTGTCCCCATCGCCTCCTTTCCAGAAAGACAGTACCATGCCACGCGTGCCCCCTGTAAATTATCAATTGGAACCCTGTAATTATCCCCTTGAGCTATAAAAGGTAGAAGTCTGCCGCGAGAGAGGAGGAGCACCATCTTGGTAACAGAAAAGGGCACTTCACACATAAAAGGAAGACCAGACATGTAGGAGTAGGTCTTTTAGTCCCCGGACGACCCGGACCTGGGTAAACTCACGGTATCTATCTTTGTTCATTAGAATTATCGTTTCGACACCATTGCAACCTCCCAACGCGTCCTCGCCGGCTGCAAGCAGCCTGGTAGGATGCGTCCTACAACCGACGCGGGGGCTCCAATGCCCCTCACCTTCCCGGAAAGGAAGGACTTCTCCGGGTGGGACACGATATCTAGCGCTAGAAGGAGGGCCGGTGATCACGTCGACCATAATATCTGCAATCGCCCCTTCGGATGGTCATCTACCGATGAAGAAGCACCGGGCGCAGGTCCCTAAGAGAAACTTGGTAGTGTAGCCGCAACTGGGTATCTTGCTACTGGTTTTCCAACTGCGCTCTGCACCCGAAGAACTCACCGACCCCATCCCGAGTGTTGAGCTGGAGTACGCATGTGATCTCATGGTGTGAATTCCCCTCATCTTCCCCATTATTCTCACTTATGGTATTTCCTGGATTCGTCTCCTCCGGGAATCGAATTTCCTGCACACGCAACTGACTGAGAAGGTTGCAGATGCCTAGGGAGCACTGAACCCATGCGTGGAGAACTGTCCGAAGTACAGTCACCTAGAGGCGACTCTGGTCCTGCTCGGCAAAGTTCCGGAAGGTTACCACACAGTGCGCTATGGGATGGTTCGGCTTGTGAGGATTATACTTTGGGTTCATCCTAGAGCCTGGTGAAAATTTCATGCATTGCATCCGCCCCCTGCGGGCATGCACAAACATATTTTTACCGGGAAAGTCCCACCGGTCGGGCGGGTCACGCAGAACCGATTTTACGAGTCCCCAATTCTTGGGAACTTCATATCTCCGAGAAGTTATTCCCGAGATTGGGATCAGAGTTACCGGATGCTGCTAACAACTCGCTAGCGAAGTGGGTGTAATAGCCTAGGATTTCACCCAATTTTTTTTGTTACGTTGCTGTGTTGATTGCATGTATTGTTTGTAGTTTTTGCTTCGCCGGTTTATTAATCGGTGATTATATTTCCCCCTCCTTGTACCGGCATGCTTGACCGACCCATTTCCAGCACGGCACACGACTCTTGCGACACCGGGATTCACCCAAGCACCGTCGCAACTTCCGGCACAAGGCCAACCATCACCATCAGAACAAAAAACCTCATTTAATAATTAAATGGATTTCGTCTGAATCGGAGGTCGTATGGACTCCCGGAGGTCACAAACGTGGAGTACCGAACGCGATAGAGAAAATTCGAGGGCGTTAGCATAAACCTGTCATCCAAGCCAGCCTATAAATAGACCACCACTCCCCCTGGCCCTTCTAGGGTTTTCCTAAGCCAAAATTTGCAGCCACCGCCTTGTAAATACCCAGATCTGCCCAATCTCCCCCCCAGATCTCGAAACCCTAGTCCCAAGCACTTTTGACCGTCAAATCAACCGATCCAACGGCCAGGGCGCCCCATCCACCGCAGCTCGGGGCAATCAGGCCCCACGGGCCAACTCCACCTCCGCCAGGCCCGCCCAGCCCCGATCCGGGCCGAGCTGCCACCGCGCAACCCTAAGACGGACGCCACGCCTCGCCTCAGGCCAGCCGCCACCGCACCTTGTCGCGCCCCGGTGAGCAGCTCCCCGCCGCCGCGCCTCCCTCTTTCCTCTCCTCCCTCACCCTGCTGTCCTCTCTCCCTCTCCAGGACGGCGGGCGCCATGGCCGGGATCCGACCACGCCCGCGCTCACGCCGCCGCTCCCAACGCCCTCCCGGCGATGCCTGACCTACGATTCGGCGAGCTCCGCGCCCCCGCAAGCCGTCTTGGCCTCCCCTGCCTCGATTGCACCCTCGCCGGAGGCCGGTGTCGCGCCGCCGCCGCCTGCTCTCGCCGCGACCTCGGCCCAATCCACGGCCCATCACCCCGCCAGCCTCTCCTCACGCTTAGGGAAACGCCCTACTAAGCCTCGCCCACCCTGTCGCCTGGGCCAAGCCCACTAAGGTGAGCAGCACCCTGCTCCTTTTTTTTCCCTTGTGCACTATTGGGCTTGGCCCAGTCCATTTCTTGCTATAGTGCACCCATAGGCGATTTTTAGCTATCCGAAGCTCTCTCTTTTTAGGCCCAGCATGAGCAGATTCGGCCCGAGGACGATTATATTTTTTCTGGATAATGAATTTGCTGATAAATATTACCGTTTTGCAATGGCGATAACTTTTAACCCGTTTGTAGGATCGAGACACGTCCTACATGAAACCTGCTTAGTTTTTCATGAATATTAATAAAATGTGCTCCTTTGCCATGTTTGAACTTGTCTACATGCTGTTTACCTGCTATTTCCATCACATGCCACTATAAACTGCTTATTTAATAACTTTTTAACCGTTGCTCCAAATAAAGTGTTCTTTACATGTAACTTGACTAGAATTGCGTGTAGATATTGAATATGATGTTCTTGCTTGCTATTTAAAATAATAAATATATGTTTAGGGAAAAACAGTACAAAAAGCCATTATTTTCGTGGGGTACTTAGTATATGCATTGCTTAGGGATTTACCGCACTTAACTTGACTAGCATAGATAGTTTATTTATGCTTCACATCTTGCCATGTTTGTGTGTTATGCCATGCTTGAGTGAGATGCCATGTTAATAACCTTTGCTCATCTTCTGTAGCTAAACAACTTGAACCATTGTAAATGTGCGGTATCGTCGTGTGTTACGAGTACTCCACTTGACCTACTAGTAACCGCTCTCGACGATAGATGTGATACCGTACTGCTTTGTCTCGTGATGTCTTCTTGTTTGTGCTTCCTCGTGATTGATTTGTAGTAATAGATGTTTTCTCGTCGATTGCCTTTTCCACTATTTCCTTCTTGTGTGCTCCCGTGGTTACTCTCGGAGACGATGCGAGCTTGCGATCGACTACACCTTCGGTTTCGTCTTTTCATCAGGTAAGGGGGAGCATATATCATGCTTATAACTTTCAGCTCACTCGCTCCTAGGTGTAGGATAGAACGATTTCTTGATCCTAACACTTCATATTCTTGCCTCTCAAATAAACCCAAACATCCATGTCCTCCACATCCCAGCAAACCTTGTTCGGCTATGTTACTATTGCTCGCTGCTCAGCCACTTCTTATTATGCATTCTAGGATGCTATCAACTGTTCTCATGTTACTCCTTGGATTGGGCTATCACATTATTATATTATTTTGGATGATGTGATTATTATAATGTTGACTATATTCGACGAAGCATGGAAGGTCTAAGCTATCCCGCCCCGATGCTTTGTTCCATTTGAGTCACCTAGGTCCCGAGCTCCGGGTATTGTGTCTCTTGACGAGCGTGCCTAACCGTGTGTGGGATGCTATGCGCTCCCCTCTTCTTACCTACCTAGCTCCAAACATTTCTAGTGGTGGCCCAAGATGATTTACTATTTGAAACCCCGTGTGTGTGACTGGTCTGTAGCCAGCAGATTTCAAACAACTCGGGCCAGCCAAGATAGAGTTCCTTCATTGGTCCACACTGGTGAGCTAGGGAAGCCCCTGAGTTCAGGTGAGGCTAACCCCGACCTTAGACTTTCAGAATTGTCCGGTCCGAGAGCACGGTCGGCTTTTGGATTGGGTGTCAACTCCCCGGGGTCCACCCGGAGTTGTGCGTTGAGGGACCTGTCATTTCGGATCTCTCGGAACTAAATCATATAATGGCTGCCTGTGATGGGTTGAAACTGAGAGAGATGGGCAGGCGTGCGGAGCCTTGTAATGGGCAGTTGGTACACCCCTGCAGGGTTAAATATTTTCGAGAAGTTGTGTTCACGGTTATGGCCGACTCGAGACCTACTCCTTGTTCATAGACAACAAAAACTAAGATAATCTTAATAACTTGATCAATGTGTGTGTGCCTTGACTGCTTCTTCTTCGTCGAGATGCGAAGGGGTGGACAAGGTTAGGGTAGGTGTTATGTTTGCGTAAGGAGATAATAGCAAGACTTGTTGGAGGCGATTCCTCATCGAATGCTTGGTTCTCATCTTACTCTAAATAGACAGTCAGCCACTTATATAATGCTAGTGCGACTGCAACCTCGACCACTACCCCCATCTTACCGTGCACAGTTAGTTAAAAAACTTTTTGATATAGCTCACCCCTTGTTTTCTCTTTTACGCACGTTATGCAAAGATCTTGGACTACAAAGAAGCTAGACAACCCATCTTCTGGACCCCTTCGCGGAGACTAGACGACGACTAGTTAGGCGGATCCCGGCGGAGAGCCTGGACCCGGGTGGTTACGGGAATGGTGTGTTTTACCTTTTCCACTGGGCATTTGATTGTAGTCTGTACTCACACATGTATCTTCCGCTGATATATTGTATTAAGGAAGTTGTATGCCGATTGTATGAGATGTTGTATCCTTGTAGCTGTAATGTTGTGATATCATGTTGGAAATCCGGGGCATATTGCATTGTCATATGTCGCGGTGGGACCGATATGTGCTTCGTCCCCGGACCTGGATGGAAACATCTAAATCTGGAACAGTACCACATACCGGGCCTTACAACTTTGTATTAGGGCCTTACCGACCGTAGGATCCCTTTTCTAGCCGAAGTCGAGTCTAGACAAAAAAACTATTTTGTAGTTAGTAAGTTAGTTATCGGAGAGTAGGAATCTTTTTACTCCTTACCCTTGCTCTGGTCAGGACAAGTGTCTTAAGTGTTTATTCTCGCCTTAGCCCCCTTCAATCTCTAGGATCTCGAGTAAGTGGAGTTTCGGAATATTTACAATGCCTTGCTTGCAACGGATTGTCTCGATTCCGATCTCAGGTTTGGGAAATATTGTAGTACCTTTAGTTCCTCCGACTCCAGAGAACATCTTGGTCGTTTGTTGACTTCATTCCTCTTGCCTAGTATCCTCATGATTGAGTGAGAATACTTCCCTTGATCGTTGCTTTGAGCTATCGTTCTTCCTCTTGATCCCCTGATGGTTTCGTTCTTCGACGTCGCCATCTCTCTGCGGAAATTTCTTGACGGAAGTTCTTCGTTCGACATGGAATAGAGTCCCTTGTTGGTGGTGTTGAGGAATGTCGTCTCTATTTTCTCTCCCCCTCTCCCCCGGATCATTCCGGATATCGGGACGAGATCGCTTGTTGGTGGTGTTGTATTGTAACAGCCCTAGATTTCACCCAAATTAGAAAATTTGTTTGTTGCGTTGCTGTGTTGATTGCATGTATTATTGTTTGTAGTTTTTGCTTCGCCGATTTATTAATCGTTTATTATATTTCCCCCTCCTTCCCGTACCGGCATGCGTGACCGATCCATTTGCACCACGCCACATACCTTTGCGACACCGGGATTCACCCGAGCACCATCGCAAATTCCGGCACAAGACCAACCATCGCCATCGGAACGAAAAACCCCATTTAATAATTAAATGGATTATTATATTGGGCGCCGGAAAATGTTCTCGGAACGGTATCGAAGTGAGGTAGGACTGACGGGCTCGCCGCACTGAACGCGTGGTTCGAGGTTTCGTCCGAATTGGAGCTCGTATGGACTCCCGTCGGTCAGAAACGTGGAGTATCAGACGCGAGAGAGAAAACTCGAGGGAGTTTGCATAAACCTGCCATCCAGGCCACCCTATAAAATAGACCACCACTCCCGCTAGCTCTTCTAGGGTTTTCCTAAGCCAAAATTTTCAGCCACCCCCTAGAAATACCCAGATCTGCCCAATCTTCCCCCTGATCTTAAAACCCTAGTCCCAAGAACTTTTGACCGTCAAATCAACCGATCAAACGGCCAAGGCGCCCCCTCCACCGCAGATCCGGGCAATCGGGCCCCACAGGCCCGCTCCACCGCCGCCATGCCCGCCTAGCCCCGATCCGGGTCGATCCGCCGCAGCGCCACTTGAAGACGGCCGCCACGCCACGCCTCCGACAAGCCACCACCGCGCCTCGTCGTGCCCCGGTGAGCAGCTGCCCGCCGTCGCACCTCCCTCTCTTCTCTCCTCCCTCACTCTACTGTCCTCTCTCCATCTCATGCACGGTGGGCGCTAAGTCCGGGAGGCGACCACGCCCGTGCTCACACCGCCGCGCGCTGCAGCCCTGCCGGCGATGCCCTACCTCAGATCCGGCGAGCCCCGCACCCCCGCAAGCCGTCCCGGCGGCCACTGCCTCGCCTGCACCTTCGATGGAGGCCGGTGCCGCATCGCCGCCGACGCCTGCTCTCGCCGGGATCGGGAGGAGCCCGATACAGCGGCACCTCCAACCGCCAGCTGACCATGCCGGCCACCACCCCGTGGGCCGCCAACCGCGACCTCGGCCCGATCCACGGCCAACACCCCGCCAGCCTCTCCTCACACTCAGGCCAACGCCCTACTAAGCCTCGCCCACCCTATCGCCTGGGCCGAGCCCACTGTAAGGTCTCCGATGCGGTACTATCTCGAGTTAGTCGCTTCCGCGTCCAACCTGAGATAGAAGCGCATAAGTCGCCACCGACGCACGATACCCGCACTCATATCACTATCGGATTCTCGACAACAGGTAAATGAGGCATGAACAACTAATACATAAACATATAAGTCCAGGGCATACACTCGCCGCTGGTATTTATTAAATCATCTCAGAGATCATAAGATCCAATAGTACATCATAAAATAATGCGGAAGACACACAAGATCCAAATGGCTCTAGAGAGGCCTACACATAAACATGTCCACCCACGGAACGTCGGAACCCAACTACAGGCCTACTGGGCGAAGTCCTCATCGTCATCCTCCGGGGGCACCTCCACGAAGTAGCGTCCGGTGATCGGGTCGAGGTAGTAATCAACTGCAGCGGCCGATAAGGCAAAACATAAAAGGGAAAAGAAAAGCAAGAGGTGAGAATATATCAATGCAGTATAACTAACTTCTCACGGTAAATAAAGGTAGTGGTTGAGGTTGCAGCCGCGCTAGCATATATGAGTGGCTAACGATCTGTTAGAGTATGGAAAGATCGAAGAACTCATTGATGATCGCATCAATCGGTCTCTATCCACCTACTTACGGAAAACATAACACAACCTTGTCCCCTCTTTGTCGCCCCGGACGAAGAAGAGAAATCAAGGCAACTCACACGTTGACAACTTTTAAAGCATGATTCAATTGATGTTATTATATGAACAAGGAGTAGGTCTCAAGTCGTCCATAACCGCGGACACGGCTTTTCGAAAATATTTAACCCTTCAGGGGTGTACCAACGGCCCATCATAGGCTTCGCATGTACGCCCGGTTTCCACTTGGCTGGGTAAACGCGTGAATCTCCGGAACGTCAGAGTCCCTCTAACTAACAACACAAATGGTAAATACATCTTGGGCCACCACTAGAACTGTTTGAAGCTAGGTAGGTAAGACAAGGGGACCCCATAGAATCCCACACACGATTAGGCATGCTCGTCAAGAAACATAATACCCGGAACTCGGGACCTAGGTGACTTGAATGGAACAAAACACCTAGAGGGAACAACCCGGTCTCCCATCCTTCATCAAATATAAATTTAACATAATAATAATAAATATCAACCAATTTCTGATAATAGCATGATATTCCACCAAGCATTAAGGGGTATAAGCAACAGGTTAAGGACCTACACATACTAAGAAATGGTTAAGAAAGCAAGGTACATAGCCAAACAAGGTTTTGCTAGGATGTGGGGGCATGGCTGTTTGGGTTTAATTGAGAGGCAAAAGTATATGGTGGTAGGATCAAGAAACCGTTCTAGATATAGCTAGGCAAGCGAGCTGAAAGTTATAAGGAATGATATATAAACCCCCTTTTCTGGGTAATCAGTCGACGGAGCAGACGTAGCAGGGTCCTCGGGCTCGGTGTCGGAAATTTCCACGAAAGTCTCCTCGGCAGTCTTAGGTGCTAACGTAAGGTACCAACAAGGAAAAGCACGCAAGTAAACATCGAGACCAACATTTCTCAAGCATGGATGGGATGACCAAGTTTAATTTAACATGGTGTGACCCTATCTAGTCAAATTTAAATCAAGGTGTTGACGACACGTCAACAACTTCATATGCAATTATTTATTATTTTTATGGCTTTGGTCATAGCCTTAACTTTGGTGTAAATAACATGGCAACATGGCATGGAATGATCAACAACAATAGGTTAATAATAATAAATTGCATCATGAAATTAACCTATCGATTCCGTAGAAGAAAAGGTGTCGACGAGAGTTGACACCGGAAAAGTTTTCAAAAGAAGGAACGGAGACCAGCCATTCCCATATAATATGTTAGGGGATGTGTTTCAACGAAAAAAAAGTCAACAGATGACAAGGTGCATGATCAGGAAATGAACAATGAAGCAAAGGACATGGCATGCTCAACAAGAATTTGCAAAGGTGAGCCCCATCAAAGCAAAGTGTTTTGTTCATATGAAAATATGAACACCATCAAATGGTACCCTTCACCTTGCTGCCCACAACCATGATTGTATAATCACAATTGGGCATGTGTAAATAAATTGCAAAGGAAAAGAATATAAATGGGGCAACCCATGGGCACCCACTTCAACCCCAATTTTATGTTGCTCAAAACATAAAATTGTTGCCACCACGCTAATCCTTGAATTTCTACCCCAAAACAATATACACCAAGTTTGCATTTGATTTGGGATTTAAAAGAATACAAGGTTGAAGTGGCCAAAAGAAAAGAAAAAGAGCTAGGCAAAAGGAAAAAAAAGAGAGGAGGGGCCCGGCCTCTCCACTACTGGGCTGGTACTCTGCAATCCTGGCCCATCCCGAGGCCTAGCTGGCCTAGCCAGCAGCCCACCGTGGCCCTTTCCACTGGCAGGTGGGCCTGCCTCTCGGTGACACCACCAAAAAAATAGGTGGATTTAATCCACCTCGGGTGGGACTCGAACCCGCCACCCCTGGGTTGCATCACGCTCGCGGCAACACTAGGCCAGCACCAACAACACGTTGGAAAGGCTCTACGGCTGATGATAGCCTTGGCACTTGGGGTGCTCTGAACAACTATGAAGAATTCTTCAGAGAACAGCTGCAGCGGCAACATTCAGAGCAAGGAGAAAAACAAAATAAAATAAAAAGGACGGCCTTGCTCGCGCTGGATGGGATTTGATCCTAGGGTCGATCGGTTGAAACCCCAGCACCCAGACCACCACGCTACTGCAGCTAGACACGTTGGAAGAACAGATCTGGCACCACTTAAGGCATCAAAGGCGGAACTCTGAAAGCAAAAAAGATCACTGTCGAAACTGACGGGAACTACACCGGCGACAGATAGCATCACGATGAGGCACGGGCTACGCTAGGGGTGCTCTGGCTGGGCAGGGCCATGCGCTGGGGCATGAGCCCACGTTATGGGTGCCAAAGGGTCCATCTTGAGTATGGGTGTGCACACCACACTGTGGCATAGCCGGCGACACGCACAACTCGCTCCCGGCACCAACACGCAACAACTGCTGCACCTACACGGGGCCTAACTCTATTGTATTTGTAGGGATGAAGTGATGCTCACAACGGGGTGCTGAGGACGAGGACGAGCTCGCCGCGGAGGAAGATGTCGCCGTCGCCGATGAAGACACCCGAGGCGAAGGAAGGGGTGGCCGCAGCTCGGCCTTGGGGCTCCTACGGTGAATCTTCTGCTTGGGGAGGATGAAGACGGCGGGTAAGAAGCCTTCCTCGAGCTCCTAGACGAAGAGGAAGAAGGACGTCGGCGAATTTGGATAGCGGCCGATGGCCATGACGGAAGAGGGTGGTTCTTGGAGAGGAAGAAATAGGTGTCGGCGGAGAGAATTGTTAGGGGGAATGGATCCTAGGGTTCGGGAGGAGGAGAGGGGGCGCAACTATAAAGGGAAGGCCATGGGAGGCTGCCAGGAGGGCTCCACGCCGGCCTCCCTTCCTCTCTGCTTTCCTCTGAGGAAGGAGAAAAGGTGAGACGGAGTAGAGAAAGGAGGGGATGAGAGGTGGGCCAGGTAGAGAGAGGATTGGGGTAGAAAAAAAAATAGAGGTGGGCAACTTAGGCTGGCTAGGGTGGAGTGGTTGGGCCTGGTTCAACTTCCTCCAGAGAAAAAGAAAACCCAGGCAATTTCTCAAAATAAAAATACCTGGGTTCTTTAATATTTCACCAGAGCAGAAAACAAAGGGGAACACATATAGAAATATGTTTGGAATCCTTGCACTATTCCCCAATTTACAAAATTGGTTTGGCCATTTTTGGAACAACTAAAATGTGGGGCCATTTTTGAAATTCAAACCACTTTGAACTATGGCCCACATTTTTAGAGTTTGCAAAAAATTATGCAAGATTTTTAAAACCCTTGGGAAGGAAAAATAATCGGCTATGCCAAGTTTGGGGTCAAGGGGAGCACATATGCAACATTAATAATTCTCCAAACACCTCTCTATCCCCCTTCCATTTGAATTCAAATTCAAATCAAATGAACCCAAAACCTTTTGGAATTTTAAATCATCACATGAATTTGCAACATCTAGCACCATGTCAAGTTTGGAAGTCATATGACAAAGAAAAATTACATGACGATACAAGAATTGTTGTTGGCCTTTACAGCTCTCCCCCACCAACGCATGATCTCATCTCGAGATCTAAGCCTGAAATAACTCTGGATACTCGGAACGGAGATGATCTCCACACTCCCAAGTAGCTTCGTTCTCCAAGTGATGTGCCCACTACACCTTCATGTACTTGACGGTCTTGTTGCGAGTCTTGCTCTCGGACGTTTCAAGAACACGGACTGGACGCTCTGAGTAGGAAAGGTCCGCACTCAGCTAGATCTCGCCCAAGTCAACGGCCTGCTCTGGCTTCTTGAAGCACTGCTTTAGCTGGGGCACATGGAACACATCGTTCATCATTGCTAGACTCTCGGGAAGCTCGAGCCGGCAGGAAAGAGGTCCTCTAGTCTCAAGGATGCGGAAAGGTCCGACAAATCTTGGAGCGAGCTTTCCTTTGATGCCAAAGCGGTGAGTTCCCCTCAACGGAGACACTCTCAGGTACGCCCACTCGCCAATCTGAAAAGCTACACCATGGTGCCTCTTGTCATAGTAGGCCTTCTGCCTTGACTGTGCTGCCTTGATGTGTTCTCGAACAATCTTAACTTTATCCTGTGCCTCTTGGATCACATCCGGACCGAACAACTGCCTTTCTCCTGTTTCGGACCAGTTCAAAGGTGTCCTGCACTTCCGGCCATACAAGACCTCAAAAGGTGTTCTCTGCAGACTTGCCTGATAGCTGTTGTTGTAAGAAAACTCAGCATACAGCAAGCATTCCTCCCACTTCATGTGAAAGGAGATGACACATGCTCGAAGCATGTCCTCAAGGATTTGGTTCACACGCTCGGCCTACCCACTTGTCTGAGGGTGATAAGCGGTACTGAACAACACTGTTGTACCAATCGCCTTTTGGAAGGCCTTCCAGAAATTAGAGGTGAAAAGGCTGCCTCTATCAAAACTAATCTTCTTGGGAATGACATGCAAAGATACAACTCTTGCGGTATACAAATCCGCCAACTGAGCTGCTGAAATGGAGTCCTTCACTTGAAAGAAGTGGGAAACTTTGGAAAGATTGTCAATGATGTCAAAGATGGAATTGTTCTTCTTCTGCGACAAAGGGATGCGTGTGATGAAATCCATCTCCATGTGATCACATTTCCACTCTGGAATCTCAAGTGGCTGAAGTAGCCCTGCAGGCTTCTTGTGTTGTGCCTTCACTCTCTTGCACACATCACACTGATAGACGAAACGGGCAACATCACGCTTCATACGAGTCCACCAAAAGCTTTGCTTGAGATCTTGATAATCTTTGTACTTCCAGGGTGAATCGATAGCTTGGAATCATGGGCCTCCTTCATGATGACCTCTCTGAGATCTCCCTCCTTGGGAATAACAACTCTCTCCTCAAAGCACACGGTTCCGTCATTATGCACTGAAAAGCAACCGTACTTTGGAACTGAGGCAGCAATACCCTGTTTGATCTTTTGTATCATTGAGCTGCCAGATTGAGCTTCATGGATCTTCTCATGGATAGTGGGCTCTACCACAAGGTTGTCAAGGTAGCCTGCTGGAACTAGCTCGAGATTGAGCCTGCCAAAGGACTCACACAAATCAGGGTGGATCTTCTGCACCTAAATATTGTTGCAATCGCCCTTGCGGCTCAGCGCATCAGCTATGACATTAGCCTTCCCAGGCATGTACTGAATATCAACTGTGTACTCAGTAATGGTTTCAAGCCACCTTCTTTGCCTCAAGTTCAGATTTGGCTGAGTGAACAAGTATTTGAGACTCTTGTGGTCAGTGAACACATCCACCTTCCTCCCTAAGAGGAGGTGTCGCCAAGTGATCAAGGCGTGCACAACTGCTGCAAGCTCCAAGTCGTGCGTGGGATAATTCCTCTCACTCGTCTTCAACTGCCGTGAGGTATAAGCCACAATATTCCTGCCTTGCATCAAAACGCCACCTAGCCCCTGCAATGAGGCATCACAAAACACCTGAAAAGGCTGTGACTCATCTGGCGGTGTGAGAATTGGAGCTGTGGCCAACTTCTTCTTCAACTCCTCGAAGGCTGACTGGCAAGCCGGTGACCAAGTGTAAAATTTGCCTTTGCACAACAATTCAGGAATTGGCTTTGCTATTTTGGAGAAATTCTGCACAAACCTCCTGCAATAGCTGGCGAGGCCGAGAATACTCCTTAGCCGCTTCACATTCTTCGACAGAGCCCACTCTTGAATAGTGCGGACTCGCTCTTCATCAACCGCAATACCCTCAGCGGAAATGACATGGCCAAGAAAGTTGACCTTGTCGAGCCAAAACTCACACTTGGAGAACTTGGCATAGTACCGGTGCTCTCTGAGCTTCTGCAGCACCAGACGAAGATGTTCCTCATGTTCAACATCTGACTTGGAATACACAAGAATGTCATCGAGGTAGAGGATGACAAACACATCGAGCCACTCTTGGAAAAAATAGTTCATAGCTCTCATGTATGTTGGAGGGGCGTTTGAGAAGCCAAAAGTCATGACTGTGAACTCATACATCCCATGACGTGTGCTGAACGCGGTCTTGGGAATGTCCTCTTCAATAACACGGATTTGCTGATACCCCATCGTCAAGTCAAGCTTGGAAAACACCTTTGCCCCATTCAACTGGTCGAACATATCATTTATGCGGGGTAAAGGGTATTTATTCTTGATGGTCTTCTTGTTGATGCCGCGATAGTTCTGGACCAAGCGTCTAGTCCCATCTTTCTTCTGGAAAAACAAAGCTGGTGCAACCCAAGGGGAAGTGCTTGCGCAGATAAAACTGCCTGCCTCCAACTCTGTCAACTGCTTCTTGAGCTCAATCAACTCCTTCGAACACATCTTGTACGGATGCCAAGAAATTGGCTGAGTACCAGGCTCTAGCTCAATAACGAACTCAATAGCTCGAACTGGGGGAATTCCTGGCAACACTTCTAGGAACACGTCTGGAAACTCACAGACAACTTTGACTTCTTCGAGCAAAGGTGCGACTCCTGCGTTCAAAGCATACAACTGTGATGCTCCTGCCATTGAGCCACAAGTATGCCAGATTACAGCACCTGAATCATGTGTCAATCTCAAGGTTCTTGAAGGGCAATCGATGTTGGCCTTGTGCTGCACAAGCCAATCCATGCCCAAAATGACTGTAAGGCCCGATATGCGGTACTGTTCCAGATCTAGATGTTTCCATCCAGATTCAGGGACGAAGCACATATCGGTCCCACCGCGACATATGACACTTCCATATGCCCCGGATTTCCAACATGATATCACAACATTACATCTACAAGGATACAACATCTCCTACAATCGGCATACAACTGCTTTAAATAAAATACATCAGCGGAAGATACATGTCTGGGTACAGACTACAATCAAATGTCTAGTGGTAAAGAGAAAAATCATCGATCCCCATAACCACACGGGTCCAGGCCCTCCGACGGGATCCGCCTAACTAGTCGTCGTCGAGTCTCCGCGAAGGCGTCCAGAAGAAGAGTCGAGGTAGTAATCAACTGCAGCGGCCGATCAGGCAAAACATAAAAGGGAAAAGAAAAGCAAGCAGTGAGAATATATCAAAAGTCTTGTAACTAACTTCTCACGGTAAGATGGGGGTAGTGGTGAGGTTTCAGACGCACTAGCAATATATGAGTGGCTAACGGTCTATTTAAGAGTAAGATGAGAACCAAGCATTCGATGAGGAATCGCCTCCAACAAGTCTTGCTATCAACTACTTACGCAAACATAACACCTGTCCTATCCTTGTCCTCCACTTCGCATCCCGATGAAGAAGAAGCAGTCAAGGCACACACACGTCGATCAAGTTATATTAAGATGATCTCAGTTGTTGTTGTCTATGAACAAGGAGTAGGTCTCAAGTCGTCCAAAACCGTGGACACGGCTTCTCGAAAAGATTTAACTCTGCAGGGTTGTACCAACTGTCCATTACAAGGCTCCGCACGCACGCCTATCTCTCTCAGTTTCTACCCATCACAGGAAACCATTTTATGATTTAATCCCAAGAGATCCAGAACGACAGGTGCCTCTAGCTAACAATGCACAAATCTGGGTGGCCCTGGTTGGTTTAAAGGATGTCTGCTAGGAGCGACCCGACATACATATATGCATGGTTTGCAAATGGTAAATCAGCTTGGGCCACCACTACAAATGTTTGAAGCTAGGTAGGTAAAAAAAGGGGACCCCATAAAAGCCCACACGCGGTTAGGTACGCTCGTCAAGAGACACAATACCCGGAACTCATGTCCTAGGTGACTCAAATGGAACAAAGCGTCGGGGCAGGATAGCCTAGACCTTCCATCCTTCGTCGAATATAGTCAACATTTATAATAATCATATCATCAACAACAATATAATAAGGTGATAGCCCAATCCAAGGAGTAACATGATAACAGTTGATAACATCCTAGCATGCATACTAAGTAGTGGCTGAGCAACGAGCAATAGTAACATATCCTAACAAGGTTTGCTAGGATGTGGAGGACATGGTTGTTTGGGTTTATTTGAGAGGCATGAATATTAAGTGGTAGGATCAAGCAATCGTTCTATCCTACACCTAGGCGCGAGTGGGCTGAAAGTTATAAGCATGATATATGCTCCCCCTTAACTGATGAGAAGACGAAACCGAAGGTGGAGTCGATCGCAAGCTCCCATCGTCTCCGAGAGGTACCCGCGAAAGCACACAAGAAGGAAACACTAGAAAAGGCAATCGATGAGCAAGCATCTATTACTACGAAGCAATCACGAGCAAGCATCAACAAGAAGGCAACACGAGACAACGCAATACGATCGCATCTATCGTTAGGAGCGGTTACTAACGGGTTAAGTGGAGTACTCATCACACATGACGATACTGCACATTTAGAATAGTCAAGTTGTTTAGCTACACTAGATGAGAAAAGGTTATTAACATGGCATCCCACTCAAGCATGGCATAGCACACAAACATGACAAGGGGTAAAGCATAAAGGAACTATCCATGCTAGTCAATTTAAGTGAGGCACAACCTAAACATGGCATAACACTAAGGGCCCCACGACGACTATCTTGAGTTAGTCGCTTTCGCGTCCAACCTGAGATAGAAGCGCATAAGTGGCCCCCGACACACGATACTCGCACTCGTATCGCTATCGGATTCTCGACAACAGGTAAATGAGGCATGAACAACTAACACATAAATATATAAGTCCAGGGCATACACTCGTGCTGGTATTTATTACGTCATCTCAGAGATCATAATCTCCAACAGTACATCATACATCATGCGGAAGACACACACAACCGAGTACGGTCAAGATCCAAATGGCCCTAGAGAGGGCTGCACATAAACATGTCCACCCACGAAACGTCGGAACCCAACTATAGGCCTACTGGGCGAAGTCCTCATCGTCATCCTCCTGGGTCACCTCCACGAAGTAGCGTCCGGTGCTCGGGTCGAGGTAGTAATCAACTTCAGCGGCCGATCAGGCAAAACATAAAAGTGAAAAGAAAAGAAAGAGGTGAGAATATATCAATGCATTTTAACTAACTTCTCACGATAAGGAAAGGTAGTGGTTGAGGTTGCAGCCGCGCTAGCATATATGAGTTGCTAACGATCTATTAGAGTAAGGAAAGATACAATAACTCGTTGGTGGTCGCATCAATAGGTCTCTATCCACCTACTTACGCAAAACATAACACAACCTTGTCCCCTCTTTGTCGCCCCGGACGAAGAAGAGCAATGAAGGCAACTCACACGTTGGCAACTTTTAAAGCATTATTCAATTGATGTTATTCTATGAACAAGGAGTAGATCTCAAGTCGTCCATAACCACGGACACGGCTTTTCGAAAAGATTTAACCCTGCAGGGGTGTACCAACTGGCCATCATAGGCTTCGCATGTACGCCCGGTTTCCACTTGGCTGGGTAAACGCCTAAAAATCTGGAAGGTCAGAGTCCCTCTAACTAACAACGCACAATTCCGGGTGGCCCCTGGTGAGTCGACATCCAACTCAAAATCCGGTCGCGCTCTCGAATCGGCCTCTACCTTCTGGACGAGGTCGGGGTAACTAACCCAGCACTGTGGGCAGCCCTCGAGCTTCCAGGTTTGGACCAACAAGGGAACTCTGTCCTCGCTGGCCCGAGTTATTTTAAATCTGCTGGAGCGCTAACCAGACACACACACATTTTGCAAATGGTAAATACAGCTTGGGCCACTACTAGAACTTTTTGAAGCTAGGTAGGTAAGTCAAGGGGACCCCATAGAATCCCACACACGATTAGGCACGCTTGTCAAGAAACACAATACCCGGAACTCGGGACCTAGGTGACTCGAATGGAACAAAACACCTGGCGGGAACAGCCCGGTCTACCATTCTTCGTCAAATATAAATTTAACATCATAATAATAAATATCAACCAATTTCTGATAACCGCATTATATTCGACAAAGCAGCAATGGGTATAAGCAGCAGGTTAAGGACCTACATATACTAAGCAATGGTTAAGCAAGCAAGGTACATAGCCAAACAAGGTTTTCCTAGGATGTGGGGGCATGGATGTTTGGGTTTAATTGAGAGGAAAAAGTATATGGTGGTAGGATCAAGCAACCGTTCTAGATACAGCTAGGCATGCGAGCTGAAAGCTATAAGGAATGATATATGAACCCCCTTGCCTGGGTAATCAGTCGATGAAGCAGACGTAGCGGGGTCCTCGGGCTCGATGTCGGAAATCTCGACGAAAGTCTCCTCGGCAGTCTCAGGTGCTAACGTAAGGTACCGTCAAGGAAAAGCACACAAGTAAATATCGATACTAAAAATGGTCAAGCAGGGATGGGATGACCAAGTTTAATATAACATGGTGTGACCCTATCTAGTCAAATTTAAATGAAGGTGTTGACGACACGTCAACAACTTCATATGCAATTATTTATTATTTTTATGGCTTTGGTCATAGCCTTAACTTTGGTGTAAATAACATGGCAACATGGCATGGCATGATCAACAACAACAGGTTAACAATAAGGAATTGCATTGTGAAATTAACCTGTCGATTCCGGAGACGAAAAGGTGTCGACGAGAGTTGACACCGGATAAGTTTTCAAAAGAAGGAACATAGACCAGCCATTCCCATATAACAATATGTTAGGGGCTGTTTTTCAACGAAACAAAAGTCAACAGATGACAAGGCGCATGATCAAGAAATGAACAATGAAGCAAAGGAAATGGCATGCTCAACTAGAATTTGCAAAGGTGAGCCCCATCAAAGCAAAGTTTTTTGTTCATATGAAAATATGAACACCATCAAATGGTACCCTTCACCTTACTGCCCACAACCACGATTGTATAATCACAATTGGGCATGTGTAAAGAAATTGCAAAGGAAAAGAATATAAAAGGGGCAACCCATGGGCACCCACATCAACCCCAATTTTATGTTGCTCAAAACATAAAATTGTTTCCACCACGCTAATCCTTGAATTTCTACCCCAAAACAATATACAACAAGTTTGCATTTGATTTGGGATTTAAAAGATTACAAGGTTGAAGTTGCCAAAAGGAAAAGAAAAAGAGCTAGAAAAAAGGAAAAAAAAGAGGAGGGGCTCGACCTCTCCACTGCTGGGATGGTATTCCGCAATCCTGGCCCAGCCCGAGGCCTAACTAGCCTATCCAGCAGCCCACCGTGGCCCTAGCTACTGGCAGGTGGGCCTGCCTCTCGGCGGCACCACCAAAAAAAATAGGTGGACTTAATCCACCTCGGGTGGGACTCGAACCCGCCCCCCCTGGGTTGTATCACGCTCGCCGCACCACTAGGCCAGCAGCAACAACACGTTGGGAAGGCGCTATGGCTGATGATAGCCTTGGCACTTGGGGTGCTCTGAACAACTCTGAAGAATTCTTCAGAGAACAGGTGCAGTGGAAACATTCAGAGCAAGGAGAAAAATAAAATAAAATAAAAAGAACGCCCTTGATCGCGCTGGATGGGATTCGATCCCAGGGTCGATCGGTTGAAAGCCCAGCACCCAGACCATCAGGCAACTGCAGCTAGACACGTTGGAAGAATGGATCTGGCACCACTTAAGGAATCGAAGGTGGAACTCTGAAAGCAAAAAAGATCACTGTCGAAACTGGCGGGCAACTACACCGGCGATAGATAGCATCACGACGAGGCACGGGCTGCGCTAGGGGTGCTCTGGCTGGGCAGGGCCATGCGCTGGGGCATGAGCCCACGTTCTGGGTACCAAAGGGGCCATCTTGAGTACGGGTGTGCACACCACACCGTGGCATAGCCGGCTACACGCACGGATCGCTCCCGGCACCAACACGCAACAACTGCTGCACCTACACGGGGCCTAACTCTACTGGATTTGCAGGGACGAAGTGAGGCTCACAACGGGGTGCTGAGGACAAGGACGAGCTCGCCGCGGAGGAACACGCTGCCGTCGTCGATGAAGACGCCCGAGGTAGAGGAAGGGGTGGCCGAAGCTCGGCCTTGGGGCTCCTACGGCGAACCTTCTTCTTGGGGAGGGTGAAGACGGCGGGGAAGAAGCCTTCCTCGAGCTCCTGGACGAAGAGGAAGAAGGACGTCGGCGAATTCGGCTAGCGGCCGATGGCCATGACGGAACAGGAGGGGTTCATGGAGAGGAAGAAATAGGTGGCGGCGGAGAGAATTGTGAGGGGGAATGGATCCTAGGGTTCGGGAGGAGGAGAGGGGGGCGCAACTATAAAGGAGAGGCCATGGGAGGCTGCCAGGAGGGCTCCACGCCGGCCTCCCTTCCTCTCTGCTTTACTCTGACGAAGGAGAAAAGGTGAGAAGGAGAAGAGAAAGGAGGGGATAATAGGTGGGCCAGGGAGAAATAGGATTAGGGTAGAAAAAAAGAAATAGAGGTGGGCGGCTTGGGCGGGCTAGGGGGGAGTGGTTGGGCCTGGTTCAACGTCATGTATAGAAAAAGAAAACGGAGGCAATTTCTCAAAAAAATAATACCGGGCTGCTTTAGTATTTCTCCAGAGCAGAAAACAAACGGGAAAAACATATAGAAATATGTTTTGGAAACCTTGCAATATTCCCCAATTTATAAAATTGGTTTGGCCATTTTTGGAACAACTAAAATGTGGGGCCATTTTTTAAATTCAAACCACTTTGAACTATGGCCCACATTTTTAGAGTTTGCAAAACTTATGAAAGGTTTTTAAAAACCTTGGGTAGGAAAAAGAATCGGCTATGCAAAGTTTGGGGTCAAGGGGAGCACATAGGCAACATGAATAATTCTCCAAACACCTCTCTTTCCCCCTTCCGTTTGAATTAAAATACAAATCAAATGAACCCAAAACCTTTTGAAATTTTAAATCATCACATGAATTTGCAACATCTAGCACCTTGTCAAGTTTGGAAGTCATATGACAACGCAAAAATTACATGATGATTACAAGAATTGATGTTGGGCCGTTACACCCACTAAGGTGAGCAGCGCCCTGCTCCTTTTTTCCCTTGTGCACTTTGGGCTTGGCCTAGTTCGTTTCTTGCTATAGTGCGCCCATAGGCGATATTTAGCTATCCGATGCTATCTCTGTTTAGGCCCAGTAGGAGAAGATTCGGCCCGAGGACGATTATATTTTTTCTGTATAAAGAATTTGCTGTTAAATATTACCGTTTTGCGATGGCGATAGCTTTTAACCCATTTGTCGGATTGAGACGCGTCCTACATGAAACTTTCTTAGTTTTTGTTGTAGATTAAAAAAATGTGCTCCTTTGCCATGTTTGAACTTTTCTACATGTTGTTTACCTGCTATTTACATCGCATGCCACTGTACACTATTTATTTAATAACTTTTTAACCGTTGCTCCAAATAAAATGTTCTTTACATGTAACTTGACTAGAATTGCGTGTAGATATTGAATATGATGTTCTTCGTGATAATTAAAATAATAAAATTATGTTTAGAACAAAACAGTACCAAAAGCCATTATTTTCGTGGGGTACTTAGTATATGCATTGCTTAGGGCTTTACCCCACTTAACTTGACTAGCATAGATAGTTTAATTATGCTTCACATCTTTCCATGTTTGTGTGCTATGACATGCTTGAGTGAGATGCCATCTTAATAACCTTTTCTTATCTTGTGTAGCTAAACAACTTGAACCATTGTAACTGTGCGGTATCGTCGTGTGTAACGAGTACTCCACTTAACCTGCTAGTAACCGCTCTCGACGATAGATGTGATACCGTAGTGCGTTGTCTCGTGTGTCTTCTTGTTGATGCTTGCTCTTGTTTGCTTCGTAGTAATAGTTATTTGCTTGTTGATTGCATTTTCCAGTGTTTCCTTCTTGTGTGCTCCCGCGGTTACTCTCAAAGATGATGCGAGCTTGCGATCGACTACACCTTCGATTTCTTCTTCTCACCAGGTAAGGGGGAGCATATATCATGCTTATAACTTTCAGCTCACTCGCGCCTAGGTGTAGGATAGAACGATTGCTTGATCCTACCACTTCATATTCTTGCCTCTCAAATAAAGCCAAACAGCCATGTCCTCCACATCCCAGCAAACCTTGTTCGGCTATGTTACTATTGCTCGCTGCTCGACCACTGCTTAGTATGCATGCTAGGATGCTATCAACTGTTCTCCTGTTACTCCTTGGATTGGGCTACAATATTATTATATTATTGTGGATTATGTGATTATTATAATGTTGACTATATTCGACGAAGGATGGAAGGTCTAGGCTATCCCGCCCCATGATTTGTTACATTTGAGTAACCTAGGTCCCGAGTTCCATGTATTGTGTCTCTTGACGAGCGTGCCTAACCGCGTGTGGGATGCTATGGGGTCCCCTCTTCTTACCTACCTAGCTCCAAACATTTCTAGTGGTGGCCAAAGCTGATTTACCATTTGAATCCCCGTGTGTGTGACTGGTCTGCAGCCAGCAGATTTCAAACAACTCAGGCCAGCAGAGACAAAGTTCCTTTGTTGGTCCACAATGGTGAGCTAGTCAAGCACCTGAGTTTAGGTGAGGCTAACCCCGACCTTAGCCATACGGAAGAGTCCGGTCCGAGAGCGCGGCCGACTTTTGGATTGGGTGTCGACTCCCCGGGGGCCACCCCGATTTGTGCGTTGTTAGTTAGAGGGACCTGTCCTTTCGGATCTCTCGGAACTAAATCACAAAATGGCTGCGTGTGATGGGTAGAAGCTGAGAGAGATGGGCGTGCGTGCGGAGCCTTGTAATGGGAAATTCGTACACCCCTGCAGGGTTAAATCTTTTCGAGAAGCCGTGTCCACGATTATGGACGACTCGAGACCTACTCCTTGTTCTTAGACAACAACAACTGAGATAATCTTAATAACTGGATTAATGTGTGTGTTCCATGACTGCTTCTTCTTCGTCGAGATGCGAATGGGAGGACAAGGATAGGATAGGTGTTATGCTTGCGTAAGTAGCTGATAGCAAGATTTGTTGGAGGCGATTCCTCATTGAATGCTTGTTTCTCATCTTACTCTAAACAGACCGTTAGCCACTTATATAATTCTAGTGCGACTACAACCTCACCCACTACCCCCATCTTGCCGTGAGAAGTTAGTTACAAGACTTGTTGATATAGCTCACTGATTTTGTTCTCTTTTACGCCCGTTATTTAACGATCTTGGACTACAGAGAAGCTCGACGACCCTTCTTCTGGATGCCTTCGCGGAGACTCGAGGACGACTAGTTAGGCGGATCCCGGCGGAGAGCCTAGACCCGTGTGGTTACGGGAATGGTGTGTTTTACCTTTGCCACTAGGCATTTGATTGTATTCTGTACTCAGACATGTATCTTCCGCAGATGTATTGTATTAAGGCAGTTGTATGCCGATTGTATGAGATGTTGTATCCTTATAGCTGTAAAGTTGTGATATCATGTTGGAAATCCGGGGCATGTGGCATTGTCATATGTCGCGGTGGGACCGATATGTGCTTCGTCCCCGGACCTGGATGGAAATATCTAGATCTGGAACGGTACCGCATACCGGGCCTTAGAGTAGGTTAGACTGTGTTTTGCCTCGGGAAGACGGCAGGTTTTTTTGACAACCACCTATAGAGTGGCGTACTCCCTGGCCTCTGCTAGCAAAGTATACACAGAACCTCTTTCGGATTCACAACATTCACATGCAAGAATTCAGAAGATATCAAACGAAGCCATCACTTCCAGATCTCATGCGGCCCGCCACGTGGGAGACAAGCTACTCAGTACGATTATTACAACTCAAGCAGTTCAATAAGTATTTGGTACTACAAAGGTAAAAAACAAATACACAGGATCACTTTTTCCCGGCCATCATGGTGCTGATCTTCTCGGCGTGTTTGCGAAATTTTTCCTCTGCACGCTTCCGCTCCTCTGGGTCCGGGATGTTTGCATACATAGTGTTCAGATCGAGGCCTGGGTTGTGAAATTGCAGCCTCGCGAATGCCCACCAGCAGATCTCTGAGCACACCTCCAGGACTATTTGGTTCACTCGTGCAGTACGATCCCTATGGTACGTGTCCAATACTTCTTCCGCACTGAGATAGAAAGCCATGAGACTCCCAACCCCATAATCCCGGGGGTCATCAGGAAGCCCAACGTAGGCCAACTGCATCTCGGATAGCACGGATGCTAGCTTGTTCGCCACGCTACGGAGAGACGCCAGTCCCTTCTCGCTTGATCCCAAATGCTTCATGTACTCCTCCTCCAGGGTGTCATACGCCCTGTCCGCGGAGTCCTGCCTTGGGCATGCCTGGATTGCCTCCTCCTGCACGTGTGATATCTCCTTATCCTTCTCGGTAACGACGACCTCCAGCTTCCGGATGGAGGCCTCCTTGTAAAGATCATCTTCAGGCCCTCGCACTCCTCCTACAGCCGGTGTGTTGCCTCTGTGTGTGCGCTTCGCGTGGCCTCCATCGCCTTCTTGTGCAGCTCCACTAGGTTGTAGCGCGCCTCAGTGAGTGTTGTGGACAAGGCCTCTTCCCGGAGAGTGAGAGAGTGGTTCACGTCCTTAAGTTCCTCCGGCTGCTGTGCTTTGGCCTGTCTCACTTCCTCCAGGTCCTTCCAGATGTGCACCCTATCCGCTTTTTGGCTTGCCATGGTCGTGTAGGCCTCCTTCAGCTTTGCATCCCAAGTAGACAACGCCTTCCTGCTGTCGGAGATCAACTTGGTGACAGCCGCCTCCCTAGAGGACACCCGTTGAGCCCATTGAATCACTTGCTTCTCTCATGCGAAATGCTTGTTCCGGAGCTCTTCATACGCCTTTTGGTTGTTGATCCAGAACTCAGCTCCGATCGGAGCCGTGAAACTGGCATCCGGTACCTTCGCCAAAGAGGAACCCTCTTCTCCTGTTGATCTTCCCCCTTGAGGGGGGACATGCTCGATTGGGGTCATTTTCTCCGGCCCGGGGCCCGTCTTGTTGCCTTGGTACACAATAATCTCCAGAGGATGTCCCTAACTTCCCGCTTGCGGGGCCGGTGGGGTCCTCGATGGCGCCTCAGCAAAGACCTCTCCTGTAAGCACCAAGTCAACATCAGGAACAACTGCAACCCCATGAGCTTAATGTCCCTAGAAAACACACATACCTTGAACGGGCGGACAAGGTTCCTTGGTCACCGGAGCATCCTCCGGCGTGCGCTCCGCCCCTGCCTCTTGATCAGCCCTCGTCACATGTTGAGTCTCTTGCCCCGCCTCGGCTTCCTGCTCCGATATGCGAGCTCTTTTGGCCGGAACCTCAGTCGCCTCGTCCCTGTAATGCGAACACGTAAATTATCATCTTCGCACATGGGTATAAGAAAATACTTTCGTGGATTTGACTTACACAACATCTTATGGGGGAGATAGTGTCAAATCCGGGAGGAATATCCTCCACTCGTCTTCCGGTGAGACAGGAGCGTCCGAGACCTCCTCCTGCGTCCAAGAAGTTCCACTCATTGGCTTCCGAGAAGCCGACCTCTTGCGTGTAGTTGAAGACATGCCCCTTTTCAGCGCTGCACTTCGGACGGCCGCGGGCGTCTCAACTTCTGAGACCTCGCCGGGGTCCGCCAGCGGCACATCCCTGCTGGTATAGGGGCATGGAATGGCGTCGGTGGCTCCTCCTCCTCATCTACCTCTTCCCCGTCGCTGCCACTGGCCAGGGGAACATCAACTTATCCGAGGTGCTCTCCTCTGCGTCCTGCTCCTCCTTTTCCGGAACCCGCTCCGGGTTCTCCTCTACCACGGGCCTCTTCCCGTGAGAAGCCGCCTTCTTCCGACTTGATCTCCACGTGGACAAAGTAACTGTGAGGTCCACGACTTCCCGTGCCGCCGCGGGCGGGTGCGTGCCGGGCCCTCGCTTGCTCCTTGAGTCCTTTCCCTTCGTTTGACTTCCTGGGGATGCTTCCTCAAACTTTTTTTCCATTGGATTGGGTCTGGCCATACTTGGCCGTACTTGAAATAAAGCTGATGTCGTTTCTGCATCTTCTTCAACTCCTCTAGGTTCGTGAGAGCCATCCTGTTCTTATTGGCTTTCCAGGGCCGCTCATCAATCGACTCTAGTAGATCCCTGATTTGCGCCTCCGACAAGCCTTGCCAATCCGGGTTGGTTAGCCCCTTGGCATCGCAAGGGGGCATTGTCGGGGGGTGTCCCAGCGCCATGACCCGACATACAGAATAACCAGGTCGACTCATGGAAGATGAATGTCAGAACCCTCTGTTAGGTAATGTGCTAGGATCTTTTTAACCTTGCATCATGTCAAAATTTCAAAAGAAATCTTTGAAATCAAAAATCAAAAGAAAATGGGAGAAGGAACACCCCCGAGATGAATTAATTCAAAAGGCCAGATAAAAATCTTCTCCAAAAATTCATGTTAGATTTTTGAAAAGTCTTATAAATGAGTGTGATCACATATCAAGTGATGTGGGACCCATCCCATGCTCATAGATTTTTCAAATATTCAAAAAGTGCCTTGGAATTAATCAAATACCCTTATTTGATTTAAGATTCAAATTATTTGAATTTTAAAAATGTTGAAACTTTATGAGTGGCTAGTTTATATTATTATGAGGCCACATAAAAGTTTTCAGCATTTAATAAAATGTTTAGCTATTTTATTTAGTTAAACATAACAAATGTTAGAAGAGAAAACAGAAAAGAAAAATAGAAAAGGAAGCAGAAACCTTACCAGACGCCCAGGCGAAGCCGGCCCACCCCAGCCCAGCCGGCCCACAGGGGCAGCGACGTCTTCTTCCCCGTCCCGCGCCTCCAAGATGCTCGGTGGAATGCCACCGAGCTAGCCGGGGACGACACGTCGTCGTCGAAGAGCTTCCAGGCCGCCCCGTGCCTCTTCTCGCGTCCTGGAGACGTCTCGCAGCCGCCCCAGTCCATTCCCCCCCTCCAGAGCTTCCTCCTCCTCCTCCCGTGCTCGAATCCGTCGCCGCCCGAAGCCTCACCGGAGCGCACCGTCGTGGACGACATGGCCACCGTGCCCTAGAGCTCAAGCCAGCAAGTCCACCGCGCTCCTCGTCCGCGACTTCGTCTTCAAGCAGAAGCTGGAGCCCTAATTCCTCCCCGAGCCGACGCCATCGTCTTCAACCTCTCGCTGGACCCGCGAGCTCGCCGCCGTCGATTCGCCGCCGTTGAAGCCTCCCCAAGCTTGCCATTGCTTCCATTCGAACCGCGGTGAGCTACTGAGTGTTTCCCCTAAGCTGCCAGCACCCCGCGACCCCTCTATCCGTTTTCACCATGGATGCCGAAGCACGTCGCCGCCATGGACGACGATGAGGTCGCCCCTGTGCCCCATCATCGCGTCCAACGCGCGCGTTTGACTCCCAGTGACTCTAGATTTCGAACGCACGCGAGCTCAGCCCAAACCGTGCACTACAACGTCAACTACGACCTCGCCGCCGTTCTGTTTCCGCCGGAGTCTTCGCCGTCGTCGCTCCCGACCTCCCCGTGACCCCCTGATGCTTCCTCTCGACGCGGACGAAGCTGCTGAGCAAGATGGTGTCCTCCCCGTGGCCTCCCGTGGCCCCTAGCCCATTCCCGTGCAGCGGGGCCGTGGCTCCAGTCGCCGGCGTTTAGCCGCCGGCGAGTTAGCCAGACCCCCCCCCCCGTTAATCTCGGCTAATGACCCCCTGGGTCACTGACAAGTGGGCCCAGTGGGTTAATTAAGCCACTGGATTAATTTAACCCACGGGTTATTTAAGTCCCGTCACTGACACCCTGGACCCACATGTCAGCTGACGCAATAAATCATTTTTTGAATTTCCAGAAAATCAAAATGAATTAAAGAGATCCAGAAATTCCAGAAAATACCCCAAACTTTGGAAATTCATAGAAAATTCATATTAACTCCAAATTGGACAAATAATATATGAAAAATGATCAGGAGAAAATTATCTTTCCAAATATGCAACTTTAAACTATGTTTGAGTTGAATTTAAATTGAGACCAGTAGCATATGTCATTTTGTTTATTTGAATTTAATTCAAATTCAAATCAAATGATCTTGCAACTTGGACCATGAATTTGTGTTATAATTCAACCACACATCAGAGGCATATCTTATACAATTGAAGATAATTCAAAATGATCAAACAATGTCATATACAACTTGGTTAATTTGAATTCAAATGTGGAGTTTGAATTTGCAATTCAATTTGCAATATACTCCATTTAAATGGAATGCTCAACACATCAGTGACATGAACATCACCCTTTCAATCTTATTCATGTGATTTTGCATTGTACATTATGTTGATCCTATGATTGTCATGTTGGTGATAGAAGTGGAGCCGGAACCCGAGGTCACCCCCTACGTTGAAGACCCCCAACCCGAACCTCGTCAGCAAGGCAAGCAAACCCCCATTGATCATGTCGATAAAATCCCACTTCCCTCTCATGTCTCGCTTATGCATTGTTTAGGATGATCACCATGATTCGTTTCTACCGCATAGATGAACCCATTCCTTTGCATGACCTATCATTTTGTCACAGTAGTAAGCAAACCACAATCCTAGCAAATGTAGGAGTTGTTTGATATCATGTGGCCCCTGCAATGTTACTGCTTATTGCATGCTTAGTAAGATACCATGTTGTTACTGTGATGTGAGTCGGGATGGGAATGATCATGTTGATGTTGGTAGAAAAGTGTTGGTGAATCGACCCTAATACAAGGTGAACGATGAGAGGCTGTGTAGGAGTACACGGTGGGTTGTCTCGTTGAACACCGCCCTAGTACGAGTTCTTGTGTGGTGATCCAAGATGAAGAGTACAACTACACATTGGGCTCACTGACCCCTCTCAACTTACTAACTCATCCCTTTCGATGTCCAGATGTTGCAATAGTTCGGAGTTCTGGTAGGTCTGTGGCCTGGATGCTAAGTGAGAGAACGGCTCATCCGAGACCGGCTTATGCACCACGCACACATCACTTGGGTCCACTTCGGTAAACCGGCCGGGTTCACGATTGTGGTAACCAACCCAAGTAGGCGGCTTTCTCGGACTAGATCGGCTATGAGGTAACAGTTGTGGTGAGCATCCTTGCTGGCACCCCTTGAATGGTGTCGAGATCAAAGGCGGTAAATGATGGTCATGTGTGTGTAGCGGTACACCCTTGCAAGGTTAACAAAACTATTCGAATAGCCGCGTCCGCGGTTATGGACTGCTTGGAAAGCTTAGCTTGATTATTAGACAACTTGAACCGGATACTTCTAAAACACACCAAGATAAGTGTGAGTGCTATGGCGTGCTTTCTCGTGGGGAAGTCGAGAAAGACACCATAGTGGTGTAATTGGTTGGAGAAAGTAGTGGACTCGTGTACGCTTCTTACCTCAAAGTCTGGTACTCGTAGTTCAGGATTAGCCAAGTCAAAGCTGGCACTTCTGCAAGTGAACCCCACCTCCCTTTACCTTGATACATGTGCATGAGTAGTATAGCTCCTATGTAAGTCTTGCTGAGTACGATTTTGTACTCACGTTTGCTTAATCTATGTTTTAGATGATGCCACTGACCCCGAAGGTGGCTTCTTCATCGAGCTGGACGACTGAAGACCAACTAGTCTAGTCCTAGTCAGACGACTAGTTCCCTCGTGGAGGGCTTGTGTTTAAATAAGGCTTCTTAAGCCATTTGTTAAACTTGTCTGTACTCAGACATAATTTGCTTTCGCTTGTAATGTAATGTTGGATCACATGTATGTGATCTCTGTGTGTACTCTATAAGAGTTATCAATAAATATGTACACTTTGTAGAGAATTGCAATGATACCTGCTGTTCATACAAGTGATCGGGCTGGAGTAAGTCTATGTAAGAGATTTGAGATAGTTGATAGTATGGTTGAGGCGACTTGTCTTTGAATATGGGAGTTCACCACCCATATCATTAGACTTGTGTGCGGACGATGAGGACCCATCTCAGTTGATCATCCGGCCTGGATGGGATGCCCCTCACGTACGATGCTTTCCGAGAACGTTCTGTGCTTGGCCCTGTCTGCTTAGACAAGTGGGTACGGTTCTCGGCTCTCCATATGACTATGTCTTAACTGTACTTGTATACGCTAACCCCGGGTCCCGACAATGAAGACCCTGAAGGAGACTCGGCTTGGGCAAGGTTGAGTCATCATAAAGATCGAAGAAGCGTTGAAGGAATTAGACTTACCTTGTGTAAAAAGGAAACCACTTGTATATAGGATAGGACTCCGTATCATGTGGGAGTTGGACATGTATAACCCTCGGGACCTAGCATCTTTATAAGCCGACAACCTAGGTTTCAATTGGGACAACTCAACTTAGATCGTCTCGAGGCATAGGTAGCGATTCCTCACCCTGGTAATCGAGAAGTCCACACCCAATAATAGAAAAGCAGGAGTAGGTCTTTACCTTTCGAGGGGCCGAAACCTGGGTAAATCTCATGTCTTGTGATCTCGCCGAATTCCTCCTCGTATCCACCTTGAAGCAAAGGTCCCACACTAAGTTATCAGATGAGGACATCTGCCGTGACTTTCCCACGATATTTGGCACCCACCGTGGGGCCTGCGCATATAGACGTCGTAATCTTGGAGGAAACCCAGCGAGGTATGGACGACTTCACGATGGACTGGATCACTAGAAACCAGCACAAGAAGTTTTGCATATACAATACCACATGGACTTCGCAGATCAATTCTATCGAGTCTGCTTGTTGAATCCCGGTCGACTCCAATCACTCTTCCACTAGAAAATCGAATAGATCTAAGTCGGAACGCGACAAAACCGACATCATGAATGTTTTCGTCAGAGTCGTTAGTGGATCTCCAGAGCCGATGCGTTTTGTCGAGATCTTGGCTCACAACAATCCGGTGGAACATTCCAATACTGACTCATGCTATGGCAAAAGACAACACTCCGATGCCGAATCCATCCGCCTGATTGGAGAAAACCGGCCCGGACCTAAGACAGAAGAATACGATCCAGGGTCCCCTAGATACTGGACACGGTTCCGCTCCCTCTCAAGTCCACGGACTGACTCACGGAAGTCAGGACAACGGAAATTCATCAGCTCCACCCGCAATTTTTTTTGACTCAGAGCAAGTCTGTCGGGACCCGGGGTTAGCGTATGTAATTCCGGTCACAATACAATCACATGGAGAGCCGAGAGCCGTACCCACTTGTCTAAGCAGACAAGGCCAAGCAGAGATCACTCTCGGTAAGCATCGAACATGAGGGGCATCCCATCCAGTCCGGATGATCAACTGAGATGGGTCCTCATCGTCCGCTCACAAGTCTAAATGCTTATGGGTGGTGAATCCCATACTCATAGACAAGTCGCCTCAACCATGTTATCGAATGAATCATAACCCTTACATAGACTTACTCCAGCCCGATCACTTAGTCGGGATCTCGGGCGGGCTCAATCATACAACAAAGTGTGCCACGTGACAGAGTCATGAGTTATCTCTGGGACCAGAGCCCCCTGAGGAAGCCCTAGAAAGAGAAAATATGTCACAATCCTTAAAAAAGACCCGTTTTTCAGATAAATAACATGACAACAACAAGAGAACCTCCAGTACTTTTCAAGGAAACCCATTCCAACATTCTGAGGAAATAAGGAAGTATTAGAAAAATACGAATCAACAGCCAAAGAAAGCACGCGAACACCAGAACCCTGTGGATGCACAAAATCGGCCCTCGCAGGAGGCACAACAAGACGAAAAACGCAAGATCACAGATCACATGCTGAAACCAATAAACAATGTTCTAAATCGCATAAAATTGTGGTTAGTGATCTTCAAAACCTCATTGATGCCACCACCGGATATGCCGAGTCGGAGGAATCCCAGAACAGGGAAATTAGAGATCAAAGTCGGTCAAACATTGGAAAGCGAAAGTTCAATCGAAACTCGGTTGAACACACTAGAGCCAACTTCTAGAAGCAAAGAAGCCTTGCGGGAGCAGACAAAAGAAATCGTATAAGGAACTATGAGAAAGCTCTACAAGATCCATGTCCAAAGCACTCTAAGTCGGGCGACTCTGCCAACCATTCTTGGGATCAATGCAATTACATGCCGGCATTCAAACGACTGTGGTATAATGAATCGATAAAGCTGAAACGGGAAATACCGACCGGATTTTACAACCAAAGGACACCGGGTCCAGGAAACCTCGGATCCGCCTACCATGGAGCCAATCAGGGGTGTCAAATACATAGGGACTGATAACACAACAAAACCATCTTACGGTAAGAGCAAAGTTTTATCCAGAGAAGCCTGTCATCTAGTCAAATAGGCAAGAGTCGGCGGCCGCTGGCTCGAAACTTATAATGGACATGGGGAAGCACAGCTCCGTCTCTATTGCGTCTCGGACAGAAACATCTCTAGGAGACTTACCTAAAAGATAATAAAGCCGGTTACCACAGACCGACCCCCTCTTTTTCTGTCGTTTGTTATTTTTCCTCCTTTCACTTTCATATTGCATTGCATCATACCATTACCTCATGCATCTCATGTGTTGCACGCACCATCTGGAGTCTGGGAAGGTCTGATCGACCCTTTTATTGGAACCAGGAACAAATATTGCTGTATTCAGAGACCTTGGGGGCTTAAAGTCTCCGACTTTAGCTGGAAAACTTGAGGACTCAACATATATGTGTATTGTTTGACATACGTATTGTTGTATTTAGAGACCTTGGGGGCTTATAGTCTTTTAACTTAAGCTTGACAACCGGAGGACTCGGCATATATATGAAGCTTTCCTACTACGACATTGGCCTGTATAGCTGCAGCAAGATCGTACTAATATGACCTACGTGGACCATTTTAGTTTCAAAATCTCAGCCGGCTCTAAAGATGCCCCCTGAAATTGATTCTATTACAGAGAGCACTAGAAACAGTCATGCGATACTGGCTTACAGGGAAGTTCCGACTGACGCGCAAAAAGTGACCAACTCTTCTTTTCCACAAGTCAGATAAAAGACGATCTCCCGCCGCCGGGCGCGGAGCGACCACTCGCCCCGTGGCCTGAGAGGAGCCGAGACTGCCTCGGAGGGAGAACGGCCAGCCGGTGGTCTTCCACCTCTAGAGTGCAATGGTGAGGAATGCGGAGGAGGCGGCCCTGCACCTCCAGAAGACCCGTTAGCACGCCGCTCTCAGGCTCCCGCCGAGGAGCGCACGGCCCAGTCTGATGGACCATCCGAAGATATGGCGCCTCACAGCGGCCATCCCTCGACCAAGGGTGTCGGACCCTCTCATTGCTCCCCCGCACGCCCAGGTGGTGCATTACCGGAGACGATCCGGGGGCGACCCTCCGACCGGAGCCGCGGGACTCCATGTATCCTCACTCCCGACAGGCTACGTACCCCCATAGAGGCGCTGGCACAAGACATGGTACTCAACCAGTTTCTCCCTTCCAGTGATCGGCTGGATCCCTGGAGACTCAGCATCGTCGAACTCTCTGCGTGGGCTTTGTAGAAGCAACAGGAGCTCGATCGCCGTGCTCCCGCGCCATCTCGGCAACGTACGGGGCCGACCGCGCTCCCTAACGATTCCGTTCGAGGGAAGGAGCGCACTATGCATTCCCCCCAACATGGGCCTCGACAAGACCACCCTCGAGATGAGCGCTGCCGTGACCCTATTGTCCGCCAGACAACTCATCGACGGGCCGGATCTCCTGGTGCAGCTTCTGTGGCATCTTCCGGACAGCGTGGGTCCCCGGACCATAGTGCTCGCCTGGATGATCGCCGTCACAAAGACGCTCGAACCACCATCCACTACTAGGAAAAAGCTTATAGGTAGAGGCTTAACAGTAGCGCCCCTCTCCTGTGGCGGTACTGCTAATTAGCAGTAGCGCCTTTTAAGGGTGCCCGCTACTGCTAGGCCACTATCAGTAGCGCCTCTTACGTGCGCGCGCTACTGATAAAGGTGGTCGCCACCAAACCCAACTGACAAGGTGCAGTAGTAGCGCTTTCCTGTAAAGCGCGCTACTACTAGTGCCGTAGCAGTAGCGCCCCCGACCTGTCGCACGCTGCTGTTAAAGTGGATTGCACATAACCGGCCTAACCCTCTCCTCTCTCACACATTTCTCTCTCTCTCTCTCTCACTCTCCTTCTCTTCTTCCCCCGCATCGCCGCCCCGACCGCGCCGTCGCCTCGACCCGCCGCTTCCCCGACCGCGTCGTCGCCCCGACCCACCGCTCCCCCGACCGCGCCGTCTCCCCGACCCGCCGCCGCCCCGACCCGCCGCCGTCCAGTCGTTGTCTTCCACTCGACGCTGTCGCCATCGCTGGCGTACACTCCACGTCGTCGCCGCCTCCGTCCTAGGTGAGATCTCTTGTCTCCTCCCCACTCCCGCATCCTCCTCTACCTCATGCATTGTTAGGGTTTGAAAAATTGTTATTTCTATGGATGCATTGTTAGGTTCATATTATTGCTAGGGAAACATATTATAACTTGAGCTGCACAAAAGATTATTAGTGATCCTCCTCTAGTTTAAATATGTGTGTGTGGTGCTTGTGTAGTTTAAATTGTCCTTTTGTTAGCATATTGAGTAATTAGGATCATTGTTTGCAGGGTTATGAGTGACCAATGTTTTGCCGGAATGTCGATTAATTTCCATGACGGCAAATTTCTGGCGCTCGATATGTCCATTTTTAGCAAATGTCATGCCGAAAATTTCCGTGGATCTTGGCGTGACTTGTGCTAGAAAAGTAGGACATATCGAGTGCCCGGGATTTATCGAAACAGGAGTTAAATTTGTCGAAACGAAAATTTTGCCGGAAGTATTTTTGTATTATTTTGTTAATTTGTTAGTTAGTATAAATTTTTCACTCGTTTATTTTAATAAAACTTTGTATATTAAATAAGTTCTCGACAATGATGCCTGGCCCGCATCCCCGTCGTCGCCGCGTCGGAGAGCACATGCTTGATGGGATGGGCGATGTCCGGGACTGGGCTCCCCCGGGCTGGCACAGGGAGTTGATCTCCGAGGCGCGCCGCTTAGTGAGGAATCCGGGTCCTTTCGTCGACTAAGATCTTCTTTGGTGGCGGTCGCGTGGGCCATAGTTGGCGCAGAGGCAGCCGGCCCCCGAGTGGATTGTACACCAACGTGTCAGGGAGAAGGACGAGCACGTCCGTCGCTACTTGGTGGCATTGGATACCAGTTCATGGAGGACCTGGAAGGTTCTTCAGGGATTTCACCCGAGCTACGTGTTCGTGGTGGTTCCTTCTCTTTGGGTGCTGCCATCCGCACCCGACGTTGTTTACTGTATTAGTCATGTATTATATGTATGAGTATTAAGATATATATGTCTGACCAAGCAATACGCAAGTCACGTTGTTTACCGTTGTATTACTCGATATATATGTATGAGTGATAATATTGTTGCATTCGCTGATATTATTTTTCATCATTATTTTCCTTCTTTTTAGAATGTCGATGATTAAAATACATTATTGTGACACTATGTGACGTTAGGGATGGGCCAATGATCCTTGTGATATGTAGTAGTACGGAACTTGTGCATCCTACTTGGGTCACTGGCTCCATCCCTGAAATCACTTGTGTGTGTCCAATGTAATTATGAGACTAAAACTGTCGGGACCCGGGGTTAGCGTATGCAAGCCTCCCTACAACACAATCATATGGAGAGCCGAGAACCGTACCCACTTGTCTAAGCAGACAAGGCCAAGCACAGAACGTTCTCGGAAAGCATCGAACGTGAGGGGCATCCCATCCAGGCCGGATGATCAACTGAAATGGGTCCTCATCGTCCGCACACAAGTCTAAATGATATGGGTGGTGAACTCCCATACTCATAGACAAGTCGCCTCAACCATACTATCGATTGTATTATAACCCTTACATAGACTTACTCCAGCCCGATCACTTAGTCGGGGTCTAGGGCGGGCTCGATCATACATCAAAGTGTGCACGAGACAGAGTCTCGAACAATCGCATCGCGATGCCCCAAGCTGCGCACATCTAAGGGCCACTTGGTGTATAAAAGACCGCCAGCCAGATCACAACTAAGGTCTCGAAAACCCATACTAAGACATGCATGTTATAAACATAAACGCAGCACACATGCCTTGTATGAACAGCAGGTATCATTGAAATTCTCTACAAAGTATACATCTTTATTAATAACTCCTACATAGTGCACACAGAGATCACAAGCATGTGATCCAACATTACAACAGACAAGCGGAAGCAAAGTAGGTCTGAGTACAGACAAGTTTAACAAATGGCTTAGAGAATCCTTATCTAAAAACAAGCCCTCCACGAGGGAAACAGTCGTCTGACTGGGACTACACTAGCTTGGTCTTGGTCTAAGTCTTCATTCTTCGAGCTTCGGGTAGAAGTCACCATCGGGGTCGGTGGGTTCATCTAAAACATAGATTAAGCAAACGTGAGTACAAAATCGTACTCAGCAAGACTTACATAGGAGCTATACTACTCATGCATATGTATCAAGGTAAAGGGAGGTGGGGTTTGACTTGCAGAAGTGCCAGCTTTGACTTGGCTAGTCCTGAACTACGAGTACCAAACTTGAGGTAAGAAGCGTACACGAGTCCACTACATCTCTTCAACCAATTACACCACTATGGTTACTTCCTCGACTTCACCACGAGAAGCACACCATAGCACTCACGCTTATCTTGGTGTGTTTTAGAAGTATCCAGTTCAAGTTGTCTAATAATCAAGCTAAGTTTTCCAAGCAGTCTTTAACCGCGGACGCGGCTATTCGAATAGTTTTTTTAACCCTGCAGGGGTGTACCGCTACACACACGTGTCATCAGTTACCGGCTTTTCAATGTCACCATTCAAGAGGTGACAGCGAGGATGCCACCAAAACACTTCTCCCACAACTCCGTTCTAGTCCAGAGAGTCGCCTATCTGAGGGGGATCCGTATGGAAGTCCGGCCGAGGTTCCAGTACAGCCTCAAACGATGTGTGCAGGGTCCCAAGCCGGTCTTGAAAAGACGTTCATCCACTTCGCAGACCGTGCCACAGCCCTACCAGAATTCCGAACTACTGCGACTCTTGGGGTTCGAACGGGGTGAGGTACTAGGATGAGAGGGGTCAGCGAGCCCAATGTGTGGTTGTACTCTTCTTCTTGGATCACCACACAAGAACTCGGACTTAAGACGGTGTTCAACGAGACAACCCACTGTGTACTCCTACACAACCTCTCATCGTTCACCTTGTATTAGGGTAGATTCACCAACACATTTCACTTTCATCAACACCATGTTCACTATCATCCCGACTCACATCAAAAGCAACCTCATTGTATCACTAAGCATGCAATAAGCAGTAACACTTGTAGGGGCCACATGATATCAACAACCTCCTACATCTGCTAGGATTGTGGTTTGCTTACTACTGTGACAAGATGATAGGTCATGCATCGGATATGGGTTCAACTATGCGGTAGAAACGTTATCATGGTGATCATCCTAAACAATGCATAAGCGAGACATGAGAGGGAAGTGGGATTTTATCGACATGATCAATGGGGGTTTGCTTGCCTTGCTGACGAGGTTTCGAGAACGGTGTCTTCAACGAAGGGGGAAGCCTCCTGCTCCGGTTCCACCTCTACTCGACAAACAACAAACAAGGAAGCAATATAAATACAATGCACAAACACATGGTTGAAGCTTGAAACTTGATGTATATGTTTCTGATGTGTTTGGGCAATTCCATTTAAATGGAGTATATTGCAAATTGAATTGCAAATTCAAACTCCAATTTGAATTCAATTTAGTCAAGTTGCATATGACATTATTTGATCAAGTTAAACCATTTTGAAATGGTTATGATATGCCTTTGATGTGTGTTTGAAATGTAGTATGTTGATATGGTGCAAAATGCAAAAGCATTTGAAAAGAATTTGAATTAATTCCATTTAAATCAAATAGCAAATGCTACTGATCACATTTTAAATTCAACTCAAACAAAGTTGAAAGTTGGATATTTGGATAGGTTATTTTCTCCTGATCATTTTTCATATATTATTTTTTCAATTTGGAGTTAATATGAATTTTCTATGATTTTTCAAAGTTTCAGCCATTTTCTGCCTTTTCTGGAATTTCTGTAATTCTTTTTAATCTGTTTTTCTGTTTACTGCGTCATCATGAGGTCAGCATGACGCAAGGGGGGGGGGCTGACAACAGGGGCCCACCTGTAAGTGGGTCTGGGGTTAATCCCCGTTTAATTAAAATTAAATAGAGGATTAAAGGGGCTGGGACCCACCTGTCATTGGCTAAAGAGGGGGATTAACTGGCTAAACTAAACCCGCCCACCGGCGGTTAACCGGCGGCGGCCACTGTACACGGCGGCGACACGCCGGGGTGGCCTTCCGGCCACGGTTTGGCACGGGAAAAGCACGGGGAGGCACTCCTTGCTCGCCCGCATCAAGCCATGGGCTCGGGGCAGGCTGGGAGTGGCCGGAACCTCACCGGCGTTGAGGAACGCGGCTGCCGGGGTACTGCACATGCGGGCTCGTCGATTCCGACCACGGGGAGGTGCGCAGGAGGGGGAAAAAGGAAGAGGGGCTCACCCTGGTGTCCAAGGTGATGACGGCTACGGCGGGGAGGTCGCGGGGATGACGTAATTGACGACGAGCTCGTGCGGGCCGGCGGTGAAGACGACGAAGGGCGCGGCGTCTGTGGAGCACACCGGCTCGATTACTCGCGCGTGAAGACAAAGGCGTCATCGAGGAGTCTCCTGGACATCATGGTGCAGCTCGAGGAGGACGACGGCCACGCAGGTTCGACGGCGGTGCTCCGGCGTGCGCTCGGGCGGCGAACAAAACGGCGAAGGGAGAGGGGGGAGATGATCCAGAAGAGGGGGAAATGAAAGGGGGCTTCGAGGCGGCCTCCCAGGCAAGGAGATGAGGTCCAGGGGGGCTGGAAGCCTCTCGGCGTCGAGGTGGCGCCGTGGCCACGCTCTGCCTCCACCGAGCAGCTTGGAGATGCGGGGAGGTAGACGACCAGGCCTCTGGGGGTGGGCTGGGCCGGCTAGGGGAGTTGGGCCTTCGCCTGGGCGCAAGGTAAGCCTACCCTTCTCTGTTTTTCCTTTTTCTTTTTATTTCTTCTGTTTCTTTTTTTTTGCTCTGGTAAAAATACCAAGGCATTTTATAAAATGCCCCAAATTTTTTATGTGGCCTCATAAAATATAGAGCTAGCCACTCATAAATTTTGAGCACTTTTAAAATTCAAATAATTTGAATATTAATTCAAAAAGGGTATTTATTTAATTTCCAAGGCATTGTTTGAAAATTAGAAAATTCCATGAGCATGGGATTGTTCCCAAACCACTTTTAAAATGATCAGCATCATTTATAGGAATTTTCAAAATGTTCAAATGATTTTTGGAAAAAGATTTTTATCTGGCCATTTGAATTAATTTCTCAGGGCTTTCTGCTTCCCCATTTTTGAATTTTATTTTGAATTTTTGCATGATGCAAAGGCACAATAAAACCCTAGCACTTACCTAACTTGGGGTTGTGACAAAAACTAATATGCCGATGATTAAAACACTGTTGTGACACCATGTGACAGCAGGGATGGGTAAGCGAGCCTTGTGATATACAAAAATACGAATCGTGTGGATCCTACTTGGCTCGCTTACGCCATTCCTGTAGTTGTTTGTGTGTGTTCAACCTAATTAAGTATGAGGCAAAAACCGATATGTGTGTTCCTTTTTAAGAATGCCGATGATTAACACCGTTGTGACACCATGTGACAGCAGGCATGGGTTAGCGAGCCTTGTGATATACACAAATACAAATCTTGTGCATCCTACTTGGCTCGCTAACGCCATCCTTGTAGTTGTTTGTGTGTGTTCAACCTAAGTATGAGGCAAAAACCGATATATTACAATTTTATTCGAGTTCATCCTTTTTCTTCCTTTCGTTTTAAATGCCGATGATTAAAACTGTTCTGACACAATGTGACATCGGGAGAGAGCATGCAGCTACCATTGTGCTATGTACAAGTACGGAACTTGTGCATTCTACTTGGGTAGCTGCCACGCTCCCTCCTGATTCTCTTATGTGTTAAATCTAAATATGAGGCACTAATTGGAATTGTATCATCCCATATTCGTTTTTGTTAATTTCTTAGTTAGTATAAATTTTTCTGAGCAGAAGGAATGTAGTGACATATGCTAGAATCATTTTCCTACTTTTAATCATTACTTTTGCTATTTGAGTTCATCTGTTTTTACTTTTGTTTTAAATGCCTAATTTTTTTAATTATGAACACAAAAAGTGGCTGACGACGATAGAATCCCCGAGTCACCACTCAGAGTTGGACGGGGAGGAAGAAAGATACTTCTCCATCACGCTTAGGGAGGGCTTCGAATTTCAAACTGTATGCGGCTTATTTAAGCATGCTTCACTTACTTTTTGTTTTGACGTGTAATTTTTTTTATAATCAACTAGCACATCCCTTGCTACGCAAGACCTCATGTCTACGACTTTGTCAAAATCGAGGAGTGGCGTGAGAATGCCAAAAAAGATGTCAATATTAAGACGAAAGATGATATAACTGTAAAGGTCGAGGTCTTTAATGAACCAAATAGCACATATTTTGATTGTCCAAATTGGTATGCACTATGCAAGGCATATGCATTAGAGCATGATATGCAAATAACACTTGATCTTGGACTTCGTCGTCGATATGGTAAAACATTTATAAATAAGGACATTTGGATGCTAGTGGAGGACATTAAGCTGGTTCTATCTCCACGTGAGTTGCTTAAACAACTTTGACTTGTTTACTTCCTTATTTTCTTGCTTCCTAAGTTGACAACTTATTTATAATTGTTAGTTTATCTCCAAGCTCCAAAAGAAGTTCCGAAGATGTTTGATAATACTTTTCATAATGGTGGATTTGGCCTGAAAATTTATGAACAAGATGATTTCATCAGTGTTCTTAAAGGTGTTCCTTCGTTCGTGAACTTGAATAATATTGGCGAACCTTATACACCATATGTTCCATTTGTTGTCAAGTTGTTTCCAGGACATGTAACAGATAATATCATGGTAAGATTTTTTACTATTCTATCACACTAGTCCATTTTCAGAAATATTTTGACCTAATATTAAGCGTAATGTATTACTAAGTATTTTACTCATATGTTTTCAACAGAGAATCCCGGCAGCATGTACGCCTAAGTGGATGCCTCCTCAAGGCGAGCTTACAGTTTTTTCTGCACGGGCATGGAATGTCCTCTTCAGCACTGACTACTCCACTGAAGCTGGAGATGATGGCTGCGTAAGAATAAGAGGATGGAAAAGGATAGTGAATCCGATGAACATGAAACATGGAGACAAGTTGTTCTCCATATTACATAATGGAATGTGGGCTGTCTTTTGTTTTTTTTTCATTTCACCTTGTGGTCGTGATCAGTAGGTTGGTTCATAGTTGTTGTTAAACATTATGTTGTTGGAAATTAGCAAAGTTAAACTAGGAAAAGTTGACCTTTGTGTTCGATATTAACCTCTGTGTTGGATATTATGATCATGTGATAATATATATGAGATGATCAATTTAGACTATTGTCTGTGCATGAGATATTGAGGTGTGTATGTCTATAAATTGATGATACTATTGTGTGCATTATACTATGAAACCTGTACAAGCAAATATGAGAAAATAGGCAGAAACGGAAAAAAATTGAAAAATATTACTAGTAGCGCCTGACAGAGGCAGGCGCTGCCGCTATATCTATTAGTAGCGCCCAATCCAGGAGGCGCTACTGCTAACCCTACGTAGCAGTAGCGGTTGCCAGCGCGCGCTGCTGCTACAAGTTAGCTGTAGCGTGCTATCAGTAGCGCGTCGTGGGGCACTACTAATAAGCCAAAATGGGGCGCTACTACTAGCCTTTCTCCTAGTAGTGATCGTTAGGAAGAAGGAAACTCGCCAGTGTTCCGACGCCCGAGTTCCACCTCTCGATGTTGTCCTGGAGGGGATTCTTTCCGGTGAGAGAAACTACAGCACCGTGTGCGTAGCCTTCACCCAAGATCTTCGCAGCGTCACGTGGCCCAAGAAGCTCCGGATAGATAGTCCACTTCAGTATGACGGAAAGACAGACCCCCGCGAGTTCGTCCGCATGTACATCTGATACATCCCAAACGTATCGATAATCTCTGCTCGCTCCATGCATGTTTTGTGTGATATTGCTATGATCTAGATACACTTTCATACACTTTTGATCATATTTGGACTAACCTATTAACTCAGTGCACCCGAGTGCCAGTTTCTATTTTCTGCTGTTTTTCTATTTCAGTTTTCTCCTATATAAAAAGTGCTCCAAAAATCCAGTAATAATCAGATAAAAAATCAGTGTACCGGAAGCTTCTAGAGCCCCGAAGGAGGGCCGGGGGGCCACCACCAGGTGCCCAAGCGGCCACGTGGAGCGGCGCCAGGGGGGCGCCTGGACTTCTGGTGGCCCCCCTGGTTGCCCCCCTTCGCCTATTTAATCTTCGTCACGGGAAACCTCCGAGGACAGAACCTTTTTCGCGATCTCGCCTCTGTTCCGCCGCCGCCGCGCTTCCAAGATCGGGAGCAACGTCAGGACCCTTCCTAGGACCCTTCCGGAGGTAGGATCGACCTCCAGGAGCTTCTCCTCCACCATGGAGGCTTCCCGGTTGTACCGTGAGTAGTTTCCTTTGGACCATGGGTCCTTGATCAGTAGCTATGTGATGTTCTCCTCCCCTCTTTGTTCTTCATAGTTTAGACCTCGTGATCTTCCCTACATGATCGAGGCACATATGTAAGATTTCTGCTTTTGCTATGCTGAGTTTGATGGGATCTGATGGATTATGAGATTATGTTCAGATTGTGATAGAGTAATATAATTGGTTCTTATCTTTTGTATTTTTGTTTCGAAGTAATTCTTGCATGTTCTCCATTGTTGTTTATTACTTTGGCCAAATGGTAGGTAGTAACTCCAAGAGGGAACGTTATGCTCGATTGTGGGTACATGCCCCTGATGACATGCTTGAGTAACAGAAACATGAGTCTAGGGGATGTGCTGTGGCCACAAGGGGGAAAACAACGATGCTTGTAACCGCGGTTGCAAGGATTGTTTACTTTACGCAAAGTTATTTTTAATGCAGTTGTGTGTTTCTTTGGGTCTACACTTTTGGTGGGGCTCGCAACTTAATACCAGCGAGATGTTCTGGATAGATATCTCAAGGTGGATGATTAGTAGTAGATGCAGATGGATTTCGTTCTACTTATTTTGGCGTACTGCCCATGCTTTTGTGCCTCTTCCTTTCTTTTGTAGCATAGTTAGGATTGCGGTGCATTTATAATCCTGTAAATTGCCCGTCTGCAATTTGTTTACCTCGCATAGCAGTTATATAGTATTTTGGGAGAGAGACATCACTAGTGAACATCACGGGACCCCGGTCCATATTCTCATCATTGTTTACACGCTCATTTATTTTCTAGCTTTCACTTTCAGTTGCTATCATTATCATTATCCCTTGTGTTTGATCCTTTGTATACAACAAGACCGGAGAGATTGACAACCTCTCTAAACTTTGTTGGGAGAAAAGTTATTTGTGTCGTGTGCAGGTCCAGGAGAAGCAAGTGATTCTTTTCAGACGGTGCATCACTTGTTGAACCACCTACTTATCATTTCTCGAGTCCTACGGGAGACAAACCCTATCCTCTACATAGGGGTAATTTGCTGCTATCCTACATCTCACCTTCCACTTGGGGTAACCAACGAAGGGCGAGAAGCCATTATCACTTCCATGCCAACAAGAAAATTTCTGGCGCCATTGCCGGGGACTCCGAGTGATAATATAGGGGAGTTTCCCACTAAATTTTACCTTTAGTTTTTAGTCTTGTTAGTTTAGCTTTCAGTTTTTACCTTTGTGTGTTATACCAAAAAAAATCCCAAAAATAGTATGTCTAGTTCCTTACTTGCCAATCAATGTTTGACTTCTTTGAAACCAGATCTTATTGGCATGGAGGATTCACTAAGGAACAACAAAAGTTGTACAAGGAACACTTCTTGTCTCAAAAGGGGATACATTTATGGAAACAAATACATTAGTTATATGAGTATGCTGAAACTTGTGCTCAATATATAATATATCTTTCTGCAGGGATGAATCTTGTTGCTTTATGAGGCATAAACACCTTGCTTTCCAATGTGAGTACAATGATGATGAAACCTTAGCTTCTTATGCTAGGAGAAACTATGATTTTTATGATGCAGAGGAAATAGAAGAATTTGTTGCTTATAAGGGTGCCTATGAAATTAATTCTCTTTTAAAATTATTGATGATGCCCCTTACAAATCTGAGAGTCTTTCTATACTTAAATATTGTTTGGAAAACTATGATGCAAATTATTATATTACTGATCATCTTGAGAGAATCTCTCCCCCAAAGGAAGAGACTAATGATTTGCAGGACTCCATGGAAGAAGAAATTGATGAACCTGAAAGCTCCTTGGATGAAAAAGAGGAGGAGAGTGACGAACAAAAGGAGGAAGAATGGATCCATCCACGTCTACCTTCTAATGAGAGTAACTCTTTGACTCTTACATTATATGAGTGTTATGATCCCATGGATTCTTTTTAAATATCTCTTTTTGATGAAGTTGATGCCTTCTATGCTTATGGCCGTGATGCCACTATGGATGATGCTTACGGAGACAAACTTGCTATAGTTCCTCATGTTAAGAATAAAATTTTTTCTATTGCACCCACACTTGATTGTCCTATTATCCTTTTGAAACCTCCAACTCATATTCCGGAGAATTGTGCTCTTATCAAGGCTCAATGTGATGGGTTGCATTTATCTTATAATCCTAAAGACCGTGTTGAAAACTATACATGTGTTCTTGTAGGTCATGAACAACATGATTTATGTGATAGTTATATTCTTGATGTTGTTCATGATACTACTGAAAATTATTTTGAGAGAGGGAAGTTTGGTTGTAGAAACTTCCATATTACTAAAACTCCTCTCTTTATGTTCAAAGTTTTAAAGTTGTTCTTGTTACACCTTCCTATGTTGGTTTCTTTGTGATTATTTTATTTATTTTCTTATAAGATGCCTATGCATAGGAAGCAATGTTGGGGATATCTCTTATCGTGAACTTATCGATCGACCGAAGATAAGGGGTAAATCGGACGATTTATCGCTATATCGGGCCATTAATCGGCATATCGGGCCATTCATCGGCCAATTTATCTTATCGGTGAGACAACGATAAGGAATAAATCGGACGATATATCGGAATATCCGAAGATATCTAGAAAAGTGATAGGAAGTGGGTTAGGCTTAAATGTGTTTCATATTTGCTTCTTGATGCTCTCTTTTGCTTCAAAATTCTTATTCTTGTGAGAGCATCTTCTATAATATTCTTGCCTAGCTTAAAGGTGTAAAAGAAAGCGCTTGTTGGGAGGCAACCCAAGATGTTTTTACTTCTATTTTTAGTGGTCTTGATGATTGTTACTACTGTAGGAACATCATTTTATCTTTATTTCCAAGATTTGTGCCAAGTTATAGCCTCATATGACAAGGGAAGCAAAAGTTGTGACATGCTATCCAGAAAACAAATTCTGTCTTCTTGACGGAAAAAATCGGATCAAATCACCAGTTCATCTTTTTGAACTGAATTTTTACACAACATGCTCTATAACATTTCGGAACTTTCATATGTTCTGAGTTTTATTTTTTGAGTTGCATCAGTACCCCTAAAAAATTCTTTACTACCTGCTGTTCTGATTTTCACAGATTCTTCCACGTTTTGTCTCTCCTTACTTTTTCAAACCTTAAGCTTTCTTTTTTGATGCAAAAAACTTTTGGGAATCTTGAGAAACAGTAGCTCTTCAAGAATATCTTTATATCTAGTGGGGAAAATTTATTTTATTAAGGGTACTAACCTCTCTAATCAGCTTATGATGAGTTATGTATGAAGGGGGTTTTGAAGTGTGCGATGGAAGATGAGGAAAGAAGATCCAGGAGTGTCAAGCGCTCAAGATTTGGGATGCCCCTATGCATCCCCAACAAATATTCAAGGAGACTCAAGCGTTTAAGCTTGGGGATGCCCCCGTGCATCCCCGTCTCCATCAAAAATCATCAGTACGTCCTTCGTCTCACTATATTTTTATCACTTCATGCGTTTTGTGCTATGCTTGGAGCGTCTTTCTCTTAGTTTGTTTTAGTTTTTTTAGATTTTCTTGATGTTCATAACAAGTTAGACCCCATCTTACTATGTGTGGGAGATAAACACACTCCACTCCAATCTAGAACACATCATAGGATTCTTCATGCTTATCTTTTTGCTGTTGTGTGTTCTATATCTTTTCGTAGCTACTGCCATGTTTAGTTTTAGTCTTAGTTTGTCTTTAGCAAGAGCCTTGGATTTTGTTTAGTTTGTTTCTGGAAGTCACTTTAGTTTTCATGTTTATCTTGTTAAGAGAGTTGGTTGTTGCACTGAGTTGTGTCTTGTCTTGAGAGTAGGTAATTGAGGTTGCTATTTAATTTTAGTAGTTAATTGCAATAGTTTTGAGGTATTGAGGTGAGTAATGTTTGAACTTTTGGTGTCAAGAGCTCTAGCCTATTAGTGATAGGTGTTGTATTTTGGGAAATCCATGTTTATTTTAAAAAACCTACAAAACCAGTTGAGAACTCTAGCTACTAGATGGATCGCTAATCTTTGGAGGGATCGAATATTAGAGTACACTCACATACCATGTGTCGAGGATGCGCAAGGATAACCAAACCCCCATACACTCATCCTCGGGGTACTTGTCTCTTAGTGAACCTCTTTATTAGATTGAGAGATCCAGATAATAAGTGCATGAGTTCTTCAGACTAATGTAAGTATTCAAAGTTGACACTTCCACCTCCTCATATTTGCTAGCCTCTTCGTACCGTGCATTGCCTTCTTCTCACTCCACGAGTTGGCGTCCACCTTCGCTGATACATCCAAACCCATGGCATGATACGCTCTGTCATCATAAAACTCCTTATATTCTTCCTCAAAACAGCCACCATACCGACCTATCAAGGCATTTCCATACCCTTTCCGAGATATATTGTCATGCAACATCCACCTCTTCATGACTTGATCTTCATGTCATACATGTTCCCGCTACACTGGCAGAGTCATACATTGCATACATCATGATAGCTACATCTTCTTTATGATTTGAGTGAAAGATCTTCTATACCCTCTTGTAAATTATATTGTTGCCCTTAAGTGAGGAAAAGATCCCAAAGTGGACAAAATAAAAGACCCCAAAGAGGACAAATGAGAGTTAAATAGAAAGATCCATTGAGGCCACCAAAAAAAATACAAAAAATAGAAAAAATAGAAAAAGAAATAAAAAGAGAGAAAGGGGCAACACTACTATCCTTTTGAAAGATCCACACTAGTACTTCCTCTTATCCTTGTACTCCATAGAGATGATCATTCATGCATATAGCTATGTGGGGACCTTCACACTATATAACTTGGCTTGCATATTCCAAGGATGAGCCTCCTCAAAAGATCTCTAGGTCTTCATGAGCGAGCAAGTTAGATGCACCCCCTAGTTCCATTAGAGAGCTTTCTAGCTCATGTGTGCATCTGTTGCATGGCAATCCCTACTCCTCACATCATATCTATCATTTGGCATTATCGCCTATGATTGTCCTCATTGATGTGAGCCTTTCTCACCCTTTTTGTCTTCCTCCTCCACCATATTTCTCTCTTTGCCGTCCTAAGTGTCAGCTGTCGTGTTTACACTCATTCATTGCATGAGTGCTCAAAATATCGACAGGAAGTGGATACAATTGACTTATACTTGGCTAGTGGTTTGGGGACGAGTCAATATAAGATTCGAAAGAAGACCAAGTGTGAAACTTTAGTAGATTGAGTTATCAACACAAAAATACTTTTTTCTCGTATTCCTTATTCCCCTTCTTGCACGCAAACATCATTTGGAGACATTCGAGTCACCGACAGCGAGAGCTCTTGCACCTAATGTTCTTTCGTTGCTTGTTTCAATGCTAATATAGACTCTTGCATGTTATGACTTGAATTGAATCACATACCTTGATTTCTTTACTTTTCAAAGTTCTTATATGGTTGCTAGCATGTCACCACAGAAATTAAGCTTGTTATCATTTACCTACTCGAGGACGAGAAGGAATTAAGCTTGGGGATGTTCATACGTCCCAAACGTATCGATCATTTCTGATTGCTCCATGCATGTTTTGAGTGATATTGCTATGATCTAGATACACTTTCATAAAGTTTTGATCATATTTGGACTAACCTATTAACTCAGTGCACCTAGTGCCAGTTTCTATTTTCTGATGTTTTTCTATTTCAGTTTTCCCCCATATAAAAAGTGCTCCAAAAATCCGGGGAAATCAGATAAAAAAATCAGCGTATCGGAAGCTTCATGAGCCCCGAAGGAGGGCCGGGGGGCCACCACCAGGTGCCCAGGAGGCCACCGGGCCTGGCCACGCCAGGGAGGCGCCTGGACTCCTGGTGCCCCCCTGGCTGCCCCCTTTGCCTATTTAATCTCCATCACGGGAAACCTCGGAGGACATAACCCTTTTTCACGATCTCGCCTCTGTTCCCCCGCCGCCGCGCTTCCAAGATCGGGAGAACCGTCAGGACCCTTCCCGGCACCCTGCCGCAGGGAGGATCGACCTCCGGGAGCTTCTCCTCCACCATGGACGCTTCCCGGATGTACCGTGAGTAGTTTCCTTTGGACCATGGGTCCGTGATCAGTAGCTATGTGATGTTCTCCTCCCCTCTATGCTGAGTTTGATGGGATCTGATGGATTATGAGATTATTTTCAGCTTGTGATAGAGTAATATAATTGGTTCTTATCTTTTTTATTTTTGTTCCGAAGTAATTCTTGCATGATCTTCGTTGCTGTTTATTGCTTTGGCCAAGTGGTAGGTAGTTACTTCAAGAGGGAAGGTTATGCTCGATTGTGGGTACATGCCCCCTGATGACGGTGTTGTGGCCACAAGGGGAAAACAACGGTGCTTTTAACCGCGGTTGAAAGGATTGTTTACTTTACGCAAAGTTCTTTTTAATGCAGTTGTCTGTGTCTTTGGGTTTACACTTTGGGTGGGGCTCGCAACTTAATACCAGCGAGATGTTCTAGATAGATATCTCAAGGTGGATGATTAGTAGTAGGTGTAGATGGATTCCAGTCTAATTATTTTGGCATACTTCCCATGCTTTTGAGCCTCTTGGTTTATTTCGTAGCATAGTTAGCATTGCGGTGCATTTATAATCCTGTCAATTTCCCGTCTGTAATTTGTTTAGCTCCCATATCAGTTTTATCGTCTTTTGGGAGAGAGAAATCACTAGTGAACATCACGGGACCCCGTACCATATTCTCATCATTGTTTACACGCTCATTTATTTTAATTTCAGTTGCTATCATTATCATTATCCCTTGTGTTTGATCCTTTGTAAACAACAAGACCGGAGAGATTGACAACCTCTCTGAACTTCGTTGGGAGCAAAGTTATTTGTGTCGTGTGCAGGTCCAGGAGAAGTGTAACAACCGAGATTTCACAAAAATTAAAATTTTTGTTTTCGGTGTGAATTGTTTGATTGTCTGATTTGTTTGCGGTGTTTGCATCCCCGATTTATCGATCGGCGATTATTCCCCCCCCCCTCTTATCTTGTATCGGACGGAGACCGACCATTGCCACCCTGACTCGACCTTTGCGACACAGGGTTTCACCCGATCACCGTCGCGAAAATCGCACGAGAACAGCCGCAGCCAACGGAACGAAAAACCACGTTTAATAATTAAACGAGTTATTTTTATAGTGCGCCGGAAAGTGTTCTCGGAACGGTTCCAACGCGAGGTGAACGCCACCGGCTCGACGCGTTGATCGTGTAGTTCGAAGTTTTACCCGAATCGGAGGTCCTGTGGACCCCGGCAGTCAGAAACGTGAGCACCGCGCGCGCGAGAGAAAAACCGGGGATGTTTTTGCAAACTGCCAGCCACCTGGGCTATATAAAGACCACCACACTGCCACCTCTTTCTAGGGTTTCCCTAGCCAAAAAATGCAGCCACCCCCTCCACTTTGCCCCCAAGTTCAGAATTTTGCCAAACTTTCGCTCAAATTGGAGCCCCATGCGATCTGGACCGTTGGATCGGCCGATCCAACGGCCTAGATCCACCCAGCCTACCCACCTCTCTCTCCCCTCTCTCCTGCACGTGGAGAAGCGCACCGCGCCACCGCCGTCTTCCTCCGGCGACCGGCCGCCACCCCGGCGACCACGGCGCCCCTCCCGTGCCCTTCCTTCTCCTCTCTCTTTCCCTCTCCTCCCTCTCATCTCTCACCCTCACTCTCCTCTGCCTCCCCGCAGGACCCGCGCCATGGCCGGAAGGGCCCAAGCTCCGCCGCCCTCTGCCCCATTCACCGCCGCCGCCGGCTCGGATCCGGCGAGATCCAGGCGGAACCGCCTCCGCCGCGCCACTTCCCGGCCTCCCCTTGCGCCACCCGAGGCGCCGCCCCTCACCAGTGAGGATGGCCGGTGCCGCCAGCCCACAACCTCCCGTTGTGGAGACGAGGAGGAGTCAGCCTCCAGCTCTTGGTGGGCCTGCCCACCAAGCGCCCCTCCCCGGCCTGCCAGCCGCCCACAACCACTTGGGCTTTGACCCAAGGTGAGGCCCAGGCCGCCCCTTTTATATTTTTTTTCCTCTGCTGTTATTTTATGCTGCCGATCCTGTTTTGCAACGTAATTTCCCGTTGACTCGTAGCTCCGAATGAAGTGATTCTTTTTTTGTTTGGTTGTGCTTTGTGTGCTCTAGAGTTCATCTTTAGGAAGTTATTTCTTTTGAGGTCATATTGATGGTGAAAATATGTGTAGACGTAGGCACCAGACTGTTAACTATTGCTAAATTCTGTCAAGTGCTGCTGTTGTTATTTTGTTCAAAGTTTGGGTGATGCTTGTGTCAACTCCATGAGGCCTATTGCATTGATTATTTTTCCTTTGTGTTAATCATCATGTGTGCTTCATTTCCATGCTTTAACTTGTCATGTTTGGGTGCATTAGCAATATTAAATCTTGCTCCAAAGTGGTGACCCTGATGTTAATGTGCTGTTGTTGCTGAAACTGTTAATTTCTTGCAATTTCGGGTGACGGTTGCGTCGCAACCGTTTATGGGAATTGAGTGATTCCAATTGCATATTGTTAAGCATCATGTCTACTTCCATTACGTGTATTGCATTGTCATGATATGCTTTCTGTTCATCTAGTTATTGAGCTCCAAAGTTGCTATGCCACTCTTTTTGACAGCCACCTCTGTTTTTCTCTAAGTCTGTAACGTTCCGATGCCATGTTGCCTGCTTAATATCTTTTGATCTATCATGCCTATTTGCATGATTCTTTTTGCCATGCCTTCCCTGTAATGTCTACTTTAGTTCTATGTCATTTGTGAGCATGTTTGCAATGATTATTCTGTTTATGCATTGCTCTAACGTGTGCTTTGTGATGTTGGCAGATTGTGCCTGTAACTTGTTTTGCTTATATCTTTTTAACCGTAACTCCGTTTGGAGTGTGCCTTATATGTAACTTGATTAGTTTTTCATGTACTTTGTGTTTATGCTATTGTTTGCTGCTGTTAAACAAACTAAAATATGTTTTAGGGTAGATCAGTACCATATCCTTTAATTGTTGTGGGGCAAGTAGTGCTATGCATGTTTAGGGGTTGCCTCACTTAAAATGACTAGCCTAGGTAGTTTACTTGGTGCTTAACCTTTTTCCATGTTTGTGTGCTATGCCATTCTTGCTTGAGTTGACATGTTAACAATCTTTGTTGATCACCTATAGCTAAACAACTTGAACCTTTCTAAATGTGCGGTATCGTCGTGTGTGACGAGTACTCCACTTAACCTGTTAGTAACCGCTCTCGACGGTAGGTGCGATGTCTCGTGTTTCCTTCTTGTTGATGTTTTCTTGTGTTGCTCCATAGTAATAAAGTGTTTTCTCGTTGATTGCTTTCCAGTGTTTATCGTCTTGTGTGCTTCCGCGGGTACCTTCGGAGACGATGCGAGCTTGCGATCCACTACACCTTCGGAACCCGAATTATCAACAGGAAAGGACTATACATTACTTTTGATCCATTCTATTTAAACCAGCGGTTTGCATGCTAGTCTAGGATAGGTTCGATGTTTGATCCTACCACATGTTTACAGCCTCTTTCAAACCGATACAACCATGTCCCTTCCCAGCAAACCTTGTACTTCTATGTTACTATTGCTCGTTGCTCAGCCCCTGCTTAGTATGCATGCTTAGGATGCTACGATGTTACCCTGTTACTTTTGGTTTGGGCTATCACATTATTAGATTGTTGTTTATGATATGTTTATTATAATGTTGACTATATTCGACGAAGGATGGAAGGTCTAGGCTATCCCGCCCCGACGCTTTGTTCCATTCGAGTCACCTAGGATCCGAGTTCTGGATATTGGTTTTAAGACTGAGCGTGCCTAACCGCGTGTGGGATTTTATGGGGTCCCCTTTTCTTACCTACCTAGCTTCAAACATTTCTAGTGGTGGCCCAAGCTGATTTACCATTTGAAACCATGTGTGTGCTAGTCAGCTGCGAGTAGTTTTTAAACCAACCCGGACCAGTGAGGATATAGTTCCCTTGCTGGCCCATCTTGACCGGCTGAGGACCCGGTTTCCCATGTATGATTAACCGGCAATCCAAACCTGGAGTCACACGGTCGAGACCAGATCGAGAGCGCGGCCGGCTCCTGAGCTGGATGTCAACTCACCAGGGGCCACCCGGATTTGTTCATTGTTAGCTAGAGGGACCTGTCGTTTCGGATCTCTTGGAACTAAATCATAAAATGGTTGCCTGTGATGGGTAGCAACTGAGAGAGATGGGCGTGTGTGCGGAGCCTTGTAATGGGCAGTTGGTACACCCCTGCAGGGTTAAATATTTTCGAGAGACCTACTCCTTGTTCATAGACAACAACAACTGAGATAATCTTAATATAACTTGATCAACTTGTGTGTGTGCCTTGATTGCTTCTTCTTCGTCGGGATGCGAAGAGGAGGACAAGGATAGGATAGGTGTTATGTTTGCGTAAGTAGTTGATAGAAAGACTTGTTGGAGGCGATTCCTCATCGAATTCTTGGCTTCTTATCTTACTCTCTAGATCGTTAGACACTTCGTAAATGCTAGTGCGGCAGCAACCTCACCACTTAGCCCATCCTTACCGTAAACTACTAGTTGTCCTAGAATGACGAGTGATGAAGTCCTTGCTGGGTCAGTTGACCACTATAGTTGGATGCTGAGTACTTTTGAACTCATGATACTACCCCAAACCCTTTTTAGGGTTCTTGATCGACAACAGGTATGGTGATCGACGTTTCACGTGGAGACTCGACGACGACTAGATAGGTGGATCCCGGCGGAGGGCCTGGACTCGTGTGGTTATGGGGATCGATGTTTTTCTCTTTGCCACTAGGCATTTTCTTGTAGTCTGTAATCAGACATGTATCTTCCGTTGTTGTATTGTATTAAGGTAGTTGTATGCCGATGGTATGAGATGTTGTATCCTTGTATCTGTAATGTTGTGATATCATGTTGGAAATCCGGGGAATATGGCTTTGTCATATGTCTCGGTGGGACCGATATGTGCTTCGTCCCCGGATCTGGATGGAAACATCAAAATCTGGAAGAGTACCGCATATCGGGCCTTACAACTTGGTATCAGAGCTTTACCGACCGAAGGATCCCTGTTTTGGCCGAAGTTGAGTCTAGAGAAAAACTATTTTGTAGTTATTAAGTTAGTTGTCGGAGAGTAGGAATCTTTTTACTCCTTACCCTTGCTTTGGTCAGGACAAGTGTCGTAACTGTTTTAACTCTCGCCTTATCCCTTTTCAAACTTTAGGATCTTGAGTGAGTGGAGTTTCAGAATAGTTACAATGCCTTGCTCGCAGCGTATTGTCTCGATTCCGATCTCAGGTTTGGAATTCCTGTAGTACCTTTAGTTTCTCCGATTTTTGGTACCATCTGGGTCATCCATTGTCATCCCTCCTTTTTCCCGGTGTTTTTACGACTTGAGTCGAAAATCACTATCCCTTGACCTGGGCTGCGCGATCGTTCTACCTCTTGTCACTGACGGTTTATTTTTCCGAAGTTACCGTCTCTTTGCGGAAAATTATCTCGACAGAAGTTCGACGTCGACATGGAGCAGAGTCCCTTGTTGGTGGTGTTGAAGATCGTCGACTCTCTTCTTTCCCCCTTCCCTCTCCCCCGGATCGTCCAGGATCCCGGGACGAGATCCCTTTTTGGTGGTGTTGTATTATAACAGCCCAGATTTCACAAAAATTAAATTTTTTTTTCGGTGTGAATTGTTTGATTGTCTGATTTGTTTGCGGTGTTTGCATCCCCGATTTATCGATCGGCTATTATTTTCCCCCCTCTTATCTCGTATCGGACGGAGACCGACCCTTGCCACCCTGACACTCGACCTTTGCGACACCGGGTTTCACCCGATCATCGTCGCGAAAATCGCACGACACCAGCCGCAGCCAACAGAACGAAAAACCACGTTTAATAATTAAAAGGGTTATTCTTATAGCGCGTCGGAAAGTGTTCTCAGAACGGTTCGATAGCGAGGTGAATGCCGCCGGCTCGATGCGTTGATCGCGTAGTTCGAAGTTTTACCCGAATCGGAGGTCCTGTGGACTCCGGCGGTCAGAAACGTGAGCACCGCGCGCGCGAGAGAAAAATCGGGGATGTTTTTGCAAACTGCCAGCCACCTGGGCTATATAAAGACCACCACACTCCCACCTCTTTCTAGGGTTTCCATAGCCAAAAATTGCAGCCACCCCCTCCACTTCGCCCCCAATTTCACAAATTTTCCCAATTTTCTCCCAAATTCTAGCCCCATGCGATCTGGACCGTTGGATCGGCCGATTCAACGACCCAGATCCACCCAGCCTACCCACCTCTCTCTCTCTCCTCTCTCCTGACCGTCGAGAAGCGCACCGCGCCACCGCCGTCTTCCTCCGGCAATCGGCCTCCGCCCCGGCGACAATGGCGCCCCGCCCGCGCCCTTCCTTCTCCTCTCTCTTTCCCTCTCCTCCCTCTCATCTCTCACCCTCACTCTCCTCTACCTCCCCGCAAGACCCGCGCCATGGCCGGAAGGGCCCAAGCTCCACCGCCCTCTGCCCCGTTCACCGCCGCCGCCGGCTCGGATCCGGTGAGATCCGGGCGGAACCGCTTCCACCGCGCCACTTCCCGGCCTCCTCTTGAGCCACCCGAGGCGCCGCCCCTCACCAGCGAGGATGGCCGGTGCCGCCAGCCCGCAGCCTCCCGTTGTGGAGACGAGGAGGAGTCGGCCTCCAGCGTGCCAAGTGGGCCGGCCCACCAAGCGCCACTCCGCGGCCTGCCAGTCGCCCACAGCCACTTGGGCCTCGGTCTAAGGTGAGGCCTAGGCCACCCCTTTTATATATATTTTCCTCTGCTGTTATTTTATTATTTTGCTAAGTCTGGTAAAATTGTGCTGCCGATCCTGTTTTGCAACGTAATTTCCCGTTGACTAGTAGCTCCGAATGAAGTGATTCTTTTTTTTGTTTGGTTGTGCTTTGTGTGCTCTAGAGTTCATCTTTAGGAAGTTATTTATTTTGAGGTCATATTAATGGTAAAAATATGTGTAGACGTAGGCACCAGACTGTTAACTGTTGCTAAATTCTATCAAGTGCTGCTGTTGTTATTTTGTTCAAAGTTTGGGTGATGCTTGTGTCGACTCCATGAGGCCTATTGCATTGATTCTTTTTCCTATGTGTTAATCATCATGTGTGCTTCATTTCCATGCTTTAACTTGTCATGTTTGGGTGCATTAGCTATATTAAATCTTGCTCCAAAGTGGTGACCCTGATGTTAATGTGCTGTTGTTGCTGAAACTGTTAATTTGTTGCAACTTCGGGTGACGGTTGCGTCGCAACCGTTTATCGGAATTGAGTGGTTCCAATTGCATATTGTTAAGCATCATGTCTACCTCCATTAAGTGTATTGAATTGTCATGATATGCTTGATGTTCATCTACTTATTGAGCTCCAAAGTTGCTATGCCACTCTTTTTGGCAGCCACCTCTGTTTTTTTCTAAGTCTGTAACATTCCGATGCCATGTTGCCTGCTTAATATCTTTTGATCTATCATGCCTATTTGCATGATTCTTTTTTCCATGCCTTCCCTGTCATGTCTACTTTAGTTCTATATCATTTGTGAGCATGTTTGCAATGATTATTCTGTTTATGCATTGCTCTAAAGTGTGCTTTGTGATGTTGGCAGATTGTGCCCATAACTTGTTTTGCTTATATCTTTTTAACCGTAACTCCGTTTAGATTGTGCCTTATATGTAACTTGATTAGTTTTTTGTGTACTTTGTGTTATGCTATTGTTTGCTGCTGTTAACGAAACTAAAATATAGTTTAGGGAAGATCGGTACCAAATCCTTTAATTGTTGTGGGGCAAGTAGTGCTATGCATGTTTAGGGGTTGCCTCACTTAAAATGACTAGCCTAGGTAGTTTACTTGGTGCTTAACCTTTTTCCATGTTTGTGTGCTATGCCATGCTTGCTTGAGTTGACATGTTAACAATCTTTGTTGATCACCTATAGCTAAACAACTTGAACCTTTCTAAATGTGCGGTATCGTCGTGTGTGACGAGTACTCCACTTAACCTGTTAGTAACCGCTCTCGACGGTAGGTGCGATGTCTCGTGTTGCCTTCTTGTTGATGCTTTCTTGTGTTGCTCCGTAGTAATAAAGTGCTTGCTCGTTGATTTCTTTCCAGTGTTTATCGTCTTGTGTGCTTCCGCGGGTACCTTCGGAGATGATGCGAGCTTGCGATCCACTACACCTTCGGAACCCGACTTATCAACAGGCAAGGACTATACATTACTTATGATACATTCTATTTCAACCAGCGGTTTGGATGCTAGTCTAGGATAGGTTCGATGTTTGATCCTACCACATGTTTACAGCCTCTTTCAAACCGATACAGCCATGTCCCTTCCCAGCAAACCTTGTACTTCTATGTTACTATTGCTCGTTGCTCAGCCCCTGCTTAGTATGCATGCTTAGGATGCTACGATGTTACCCTGTTACTTTTGGTTTGGGCTATCACATTATTAGATTGTTGTTGATGATATGATTATTATAATGTTGACTATATTCCACGAAGGATGGAAGGTCTAGGCTATCCCGCCCCGACGCTTTGTTCCATTCGAGTCACCTAGGATTCGAGTTCTGGATATTGGTTTTAAGACTGAGCGTGCCTAATCGCGTGTGGGATTTTATGGGGTCCCCTTTTCTTACCTACCTAGCTTCAAACATTTCTAGTGGTGGCCCAAGCGGATTTACCATTTGAAACCATGTGTGTGCTGGTCAGCTGCGAGTAGTTTTTAAACCAACTCGGACCAGTGAGGATAGAGTTCCCTTGCTGGCCCATCTTGACCGGCTGAGGATCCGGTTTCCCATGTATGATTAACCGGCAATCCAAACCTGGAGTCATACGGTAGATACCAGATCGAGAGCGCGGCCGGCTCCTGAGCTGGATGTCGACTCACCGGGGGCCACCCGGATTTGTTCGTAATTAGCTAGAGGGACCTGTCGTTTCGGATCTCTTGGAACTAAATCATAAAATGGTTGCCTGTGATGGGTAGCAACTGAGAGAGATGGGCGTGCCTGTGATGCGTACACCCCTGCAGGGTTAAATCTTTTCGAGAAGTCGTGTCCACGGTTATGGACGACTTGAGACCTACTCCTTGTTCATAGACAACAACAACTGAGATAATCTTAAAATAACTTGATCAACTTGTGTGTGTGTGCCTTGATTGCTTCTTCTTCGTCGGGATGCGAAGAGGAGGACAAGGATAGGATAGGTGTTATGTTTGCGTAAGTAGTTGATAGCAAGACTTGTTGGAGGCGATTCCTCATCGAATGATTGGCTTCTTATCTTACTCTCTAGATCGTTAGCCACTTCGTAAATGCTAGTGCGGCAGCAACCTCACCACTTACCCCATCCTTACCGTAAGCTACTAGTTGTCCTAGAATGACGAGTGATGAAGTCCTTGATGGGTCAGTTGACCACTATAGTTGGATGCTGAGTACTTTTCAACTCATGATACTACCCCAAACACTTTTCAGGGTTCTTGATCGACAACAGGTATGGTGATCGACGTTTCATGTGGAGACTCGACGACGACTAGATAGGAGGATCCCGGCTGAGGGCCTGGACTCGTGTGGTTATGGGGATCGATGTTTTTCTCTTTGCCACTAGGCATTTGCTTGTAGTCTGTACTCAGACATGTATCTTCCGTTGTTGTATTGTATTAAGGCAGTTGTATGCCGATGGTATGAGATGTTGTATCCTTGTATCTGTAATGTTGTGATATCATGTTGGAAATTCGGGGCATATGGCTTTGTCATATGTCTCGGTGGGACCGATATGTGCTTCGTCCCTGGATCTGGATGGAAACATCTAGATCTTGAAGAGTACCGCATATCGGGCCTTACAACTTGGTATCAGAGCCTTACCGACTGAAGGATCCATTTTCTGGTCGAAGTCGAGCCTAGACAAAAACTATTTTGTAGTTAAAGTTAGTTGTCGAAGAGTAGGAATCTTTTTACTCCTTACCCTTGCTTTGGTCAGGACAAGTGTCGTAACTGTTTTAACTCTCGCCTTATCCCCTTTCAAACTTTAGGATCTCGAGTGAGTGGACTTTCGGAATTTTTACAATGCCTTGCTCGCAGCATATTGTCTCGATTCCGATCTCAGGTTTGGGAATTCCTGTAGTACCTTTAGTTTCTCCGATTTTGGGTACCATCTAGGTCATCCATTTTCATCCCTCCTTTTGCCCGGTGTTTTTACGACTTTCGTCAAAAATCACTATCCCTTGATCTGGTCTTCGCGATCGTTCTACCTCTTGTCACTGACGGTTTCTTTTTAGACGTTACTGTCTCTCTACGAAAAATTATCTCGACAGAAGTTCGACGTCGACATGGAGCAGAGTCCCTTTTTGGTGGTGTTGAAGATCGTCGACTCTCTTCTTTCCCCCTTCCCTCTCCCCCGGATCGTACAGGATCCCGGAACGAGATCCCTTGTTGGTGGTGTTGTATTATAACAGCCCAGATTTCACAAAAATTAAAAATTTTGTTTTTGGTGTGAATTGTTTGATTGTCTGATTTGTTTGCGGTGTTTGCATCCCCGATTTATCGATCGACGATTATTTTCCCCCCTTTTATCTCGTATAGGACGGAGACCGACCCTTGCCACCCTGACACTCGACCTTTGCGACACCGGGTTTCACCCGATCACCGTCGCGAAAATCGCACGACACCAGCCGCAGCCAACGGAACGAAAAACCACGTTTAATAATTAAAAGGATTATTTTTATAGCGCGTCGGAAAGTGTTCTCGGAACGGTTCCAACGCGAGGTGAACTCCGCCGGCTCGACGCGTTGATCGTGTAGTTCGAAGATTTACCCGAATCGGAGGTCCTGCGGACTCCGGCGGTCAGAAACGTGAGCACCGCGCGCGTGAGAGAAAAACCGGGGATGTTTTTGCAAACTGCCAGCCACCTGGGCTATATGAAGACCACCACACTCCCACCTCTTTCTAGGGTTTCCATAGCCAAAAATTGCAGCCACCCCCTCCACTTCGCCCCCAATTTCACAAATTTTCCCAATTTTCGCCCAAATTCTAGCCCCATGCGATATGGACCGTTGGATCGGCCGATCCAACGACCCAGATCCACCCAGCCTACCCACCTCTCTCTCTCTCCTCTCTCCTGACCGTGGAGAAGCGCACCGCGCCACCGCCGTCTTCCTCCAGCAATCGGCCGCCGCCCCGGCGACCACGGCGCCCCGCCCGCGCCCTTCCTTCTCCTCTCTCTTTCCCTCTCCTCCCTCTCATCTCTCACCCTCACTCTCCTCTACCTCCCCGTAGGACCCGCGCCATGGACGGAAGGGCCCAAGCTCCGCCGCCCTCTGCCCCGTTCACCGCCGCCGCCGGCTCGGATCCGGCGAGATCCGGGCGGAACCACCTCCGCCGCGCCACTTCCCGGCCTCCCCTTGCGCCACCTGAGGCGCCGCCCCTCACCAGCGAGGATGGCCGGTGCCGCTAGCCCGCAGCCTCCCGTTGTGGAGACGAGGAGGAGTCAGCCTCCAGCGTGCCAAGTGGGCCGGCCCACCAAGCGCCCCTCCGCGGCCTGCCATCCGCCCAACAGCCACTCGGGCCTCAGTCCAAGGTGAGGCCCAGACCGCCCCTTTTATATTATTTTTCCTCTGCTGTTATTTTATTATTTTGCTAAGTCTGGTAAAATTGTGCTGCCGATCCTGTTTTGCAACGTAATTTCCCGTTGACTCGTAGCTTCGAATGAAGTGATTCTTTTTTTTTGGTTGTGCGTTGTGTGCTCTAGAGTTAATCTTTAGGAAGTTATTTATTTTGAGGTCATATTGATGGTGAAAATATGTGTAGACGTAGGCACCAGACTGTTAACTGTTGCTAAATTCTGTCAAGTGCTGTTGTTGTTATTTTGTTCAAAGTTTGGGTGATGCTTGTGTCAACTCCATGAGGCCTATTGCATTGATTCTTTTTCCTATGTGTTAATCACCATGTGTGCTTCATTTCCATGCTTTAACTTGTCATGTTTGGGTGCATTAGCTATATTAAATCTTGCTCCAAAGTGGTGACCCTGATGTTAATGTGTTGTTGTTGCTGAAACTGTTAATTTTTTGCAACTTCGGGTGACGGTTGCGTCGCAAACGTTTATCGGAATTGAGTTATTCCAATTGAATATTGGTAAGCATCATGTCTACTTCCATTACATGTATTGCATTGTCATGATATGCTTGTTGTTCATCTAGTTATTGAGCTCCAAAGTTGCTATGCCACTCTTTTTGACAGCCACCTCTGTTTTTCTCTAAGTCTGTAACGTTCCGATGTCATGTTGCGTGCTTAATATCTTTTGATCTATGATGCCTATTTGCATGATTCTTTTTGCCATGCCTTCCCTGTCATGTCTATTTTAGTTCCATATCATTTGTGAGCATGTTTGCATTGATTATCATGTTTATGCATTGCTCTAAAGTGTGCTTCGTGATGTCGGCAAATTGTGCCCGTAACTTGTTTTTCTTATATCTTTTTAACCGTAACTCCCTTTGGAGTGTGCCTTATATGTAACTTGATTAGTTTTTCGTGTACTTTGTGTTTATACTATTGTTTGCTGCTGTTAAGAAAACTAAAATATGGTTTAGGGAAGATCAGTACCAAATCCTTTAATTGTTGTGGGGCAAGTAGTGCTATGCATGTTTAGGGGTTGCATCACTTAAAATGACTAGCCTAGGTAGTTTACTTGGTGCTTAACCTTTTTCCATGTTTGTGTGCTATGCCATGCTTGCTTGAGTTGACATGTTAACAATCTTTGTTGATCACCTATAGCTAAACAACTTGAACCTTTCTAAATGTGCGGTATCGTCGTGTGTGACGAGTATTCCACTTAACCTGTTAGTAACCGCTCTCGACGGTAGGTGCGATGTCTCGTGTTGCCTTCTTGTTGATGCTTGCTTGTGTTGCTCCGTAGTAATAAAGTGCTTGCTCGTTGATTGCTTTCCAGTGTTTATCGTCTTGTGTGCTTCCGCGGGTACCTTTGGAGACGATGCGAGCTTGCGATCCACTACACCTTCGGAACCCGACTTATCAACATGCAAGGACTATACATTACTTATGATCCATTTTATTTCAACCAGCGGTTTGCATGCTTGTCTAGGATAGGTTAGATGTTTGATCCTACAACATGTTTACAGCCTCTTTCAAACTGATACAGCCATGTCCCTTCCCAGCAAACCTTGTACTGCTATGTTACTATTGCTCGTTGCTCAGCCCCTGCTTAGTATGCATGCTTAGGATGCTACGATGTTACCCTGTTACTTTTGGTTTTGGCTATCACATTATTAGATTGTTGTTGATGATATGATTATTATAATGTTGACTATATTCGACGAAGGATGGAAGGTCTAGGCTATCCCGCCCCGACGCTTTGTTCCATTCGAGTCACCTAGGATCCGAGTTCTAGGTATTGGTTTTAAGACTGAGCGTGCCTAACCGCGTGTGGAATTTTATGGGGTCCCCTTTTCTTACCTACCTAGCTTCAAACATTTCTAGTGGTGGCCCAAGATGATTTACCATTTGAAACCGTGTGCGTGCTGGTCAGCTACGAGTAGTTTTTAAACCAACCCGGACCAGTGAGGACATAGTTCCCTTGCTGGACCATCTTGACTGGCTGAGGACCCGGTTTCCCATGTGTGATTTACCGGCAATCCAAACCTGTAGTCATACGGTAGAGACCAGATCGAGAGCGCGGCCGGCTCCTAAGATGGATGTCGACTCACCGGGGGCCACCCGGATTTGTTCGTTGTTACCTAGAGGGTCCTGTCGTTTCGGATCTCTTGGAACTAAATCATAAAATGGTTGCCTGTGATGGGTAGAAACTGAGAGAGATGGGCGTGCGTGCGGAGCCTTGTAATGAGCAATTGGTACACCCCTGTAGGGTTAAATCTTTTCGAGAAGCCGTGTCCACGGTTATGGACGACTTGAGACCTACTCCTTGTTCATAGACAACAACAACTGAGATAATCTTAATATAACTTGATCAACGTGTGTGTGTGCCTTGAATGCTTCTTCTTCGTCGGGATGCGAAGAGGAGGACAAGGATAGGATAGGTGTTATGTTTGCGTAAGTAATTGATAGCAAGACTTGTTGGAGACGATTCCTCATCGAATGCTTGGATTCTTATCTTACTCTCTAGATCGTTAGCCACTTCATAAATGCTAGTGCGGCAGCAACCTCACCACTTACCCCATCCTTATCGTAAACTACTAGTTTTCCTAGAATGACGAGTGATGAATTCCTTGCTGGGTCAGTTGACCACTATAGTTGGATGTTGAGTACTTCTGTACTCATGATACTACCCCAAACTCTTTTCAGGGTTCTTGATCGACAACAGGTATGGTGATGGACGTTTCACGTGGAGACTCGACGACGACTAGATAGGCGGATCCCGGCGGAGGGCCTGGACCCGTGTGGTTATGGGGATCGATGTTTTTCTCTTTGCCAATAGGCATTTGCTTGTAGTCTGTACTCAGACATGTATCTTCCGCTGTTGTATTGTATTAAGGCAGTTGTATGCCGATGGTAAGAGATGTTGTATCCTTGTATCTGTAATGTTGTGATATCATGTTGGAAATCCGGGGCATATGTTGGAAATAACAACCTTACCGACCGAAGGATCCCTTTTCTAGCCGAAGTCGATTCTAAACAAAAACTATTTTGTACTCCCTCCGTAAACAAATATAAGAGTGTTTAGATTACTACTTTAGTATTCTAAATGCTCTGATATTTCTTTACGGAGGGAGTAGTTATTAAGTTAGTTGTCGGAGAGTAGGAATCTTCTTACTCCTTACCCTTGCTTTGGTCAGGACAAGTGTCGTAAGTGTTTTAACTGTCACCTTATCCCCTTTCAAACTTTAGGATCTCGAGTGAGTGGAGTTTCGGAATAGTTACAATGCCTTGCTCGCAGCGTGTTGTCTCGATTCCGATCTCAGGTTTGGGAATTCCTGTAGTACCTTTAGTTTCTCCGATTTTGGGTATCATCTGGGTCATCCATTGTCATCCCTCCTTTTTCCCGGTGCTTTTACGACTTGCGTCAAAAATCACTATCCCTTGATCTGGTCTTCGTGATCGTTCTACCTCTTGTCATTGACGGTTTCGTTTTCCGACGTTACCGTCTCTCTGCGGAAAATTATCTCGACAGAAGTTCGACGTCGACATGGAGCAGAGTCCCTTGTTGGTGGTGTTGAAGATGGTCGACTCTCTTCTTTCCCCCTTCCCTCTCCCCCGGATCGTCCAGGATCTCGGGACGAGATCCCTTGTTGGTGGTGTTGTATTATAACAACCCAGATTTCATAAAAAATTTTTTTGTTTTCGGTGTGAATTGTTTGATTGTCTGATTTGTTTGTGGTGTTTGCATCCCCGATTTATCGATCGAAGATTATTTTCCCCCCTCTTATCTCGTATCGGACGGAGACCGACCCTTGCCACCCTGACACTCAACCTTTGCGACACAGGGTTTCACCCGATCACCGTCGCGAAAATCGCACGAGACCAGCCGCAACCAATGGAACGAAAAACCACGTTTAATAATTAAACGGGTTATTTTTATAGCGCGTCGGAAAGTGTTCTCGGAACGGTTCCAACGCGAGGTGAACGCCGCCGGCTCGACGCATTGATCGAGTAGTTCGAAGTTTTACCCGAATCGGAGGTCCTGCGGACCCCGGCGGTTAGAAACGTGAGCACCGCGCGCGCGAGAGAAAAACCGGGGTTGTTTTTGCAAACTGCCAGCCACGTGGGCTATATAAAGACCACCACACTCCCACCTCTTTCTAGGGTTTCCATAGACAAAACATTCAGCCACCCCCTCCACTTCGCCCCCAATTTCACAATTTTGCCCAATTTTCGCCCAAATTCTAGCCCCATGCGATCTGGACCGTTGGATCGGCCGATCCAACGGTCCAGATCCACCCAGCCTACCCACCTCTCTCTCTCCTCTCTCCTGACCGTGGAGAAGCGCACCGCGCCGCCGCCGTCTTCCTCCGGCAATCGTCCCCAGCCCCGGCGACCACGGCGCCCTGCCCGCGCCCTTCCTTCTCCTCTCTCTTTCCCTCTCCTCCCTCTCATCTCTCACCCTCACTCTCCTCTACCTCCCCGCAGGACCCGCGCCATGGCCGGAAGGGCCCAAGCTCCGCCGCCCTCTGCCCCGTTCACCGCCGCCGCCGGCTCGGATCCGGCGAGATCCGGGCGGAACCGCCTCCGCCGCGCCACTTCCCGGCCTCCCCTTGCGCCACCCGAGGCGCCGCCCCTCAACAGCGAGGATGGCCGGTGCCGCCAGCCCGCTGCCTCCCGTTGTGGAGACAAGGAGTCGGCCTCCAGCGTGCCAAGTGGGCTGGCCCACCAAGCGCCCCTCCGCGGCCTGCCAGCCGTCCACAGCCACTTGGGCCTCGGCCCAAGGTGAGGCCCAGGCTACCCCTTTTATATTGTTTTTCCTCTGCTGTTATTTTATTATTTTGCTAAGTCTGGTAAAATTGTGTTGCCGATCCTGTTTTGCAACGTAATTTCCCATTGTCTCTTAGCTCCGAATGAAGTGATTCTTTTTTTGTTTGGTTGTGCTTTGTGTGCTCTAGAGTTCATATTTAGGAAGTTATTTATTTTGAGGTCATAATGATGGTGAAAATATGTGTAGACGTAGGCACCAGACTGTTAACTGTTGCTAAATTCTGTCAAGTGCTGTTGTTGTTATTTTGTTCAAAATTTTGGGTGATGCTTGTGTCAAATCCATGAGGCCTATTGCATTGATTCTTTTTCCTATGTGTTAAGCATCATGTGTGCTTCATTTCCATGCTTTAACTTGTCATGTTTGGGTCCATTAGCTATATTAAATCTTGCTCCAAAGTGGTGACCCTCATGTTAATGTGCTGTTGTTGCTGAAACTGTTAATTTGTTGCAACTTCGGGTGACGGTTGCGTCGCAACCGTTTATCGGAATTGAGCGACTCCAATTGCATATTGTTAAGCATCATGTCTACTTCCATTAAATGTATTGCATTGTCATGATATGCTTGCTGCTTGTAACAGCCTAGTTTTCACAAAAATTAAAATTTTGTTTTCGGTGTGAATTGTTTGATTGTCTGATTTGTTTGCGGTGTTTGCATCCCCGATTTATCAATCAGCGATTATTTCCCCCCCTCTTATCTCGTACCGGACAGAGACCGACCCTTGCCACCCTGACACTCGACCTTTGCGACACCGGGTTTCACCCGATCACCGTCGCGATAACCGCACGAGACCAGCCGCAGCCAACGGAACGAAAAACCCCGTTTAATAATTAAACGGGATATTTTTATAGCGCGCCGGAAAGTGTTTTCGGAACGAGGGTGACCCTGGAATGACTCGGACAGCATAACGGCTGTAATTGCAAGAAAACAATTTTCTTTCAATGTAGATACAACACTTACATAATACGATGTAAGAAATCAGCATTACAACAATGCTAGGAAACCGGACACAACTTTCCTACGGCTACAAGTAAGCAAACAACGAGATGTTCTAGTAAGACATAGATGAGCCTAGTCCTATCATCCCGTAGAAAAGGTAAGGGTGACTCAGAACTCAGATCGATGAGGGTAAGGAGAAAAAGAAGCCTTACGTTGTTCCCTTATATACCCAGAGTAACTATATAACTATAGAAGGCTAGACTCGACTTCGGCCAAGGCTGATAATCCTACAGTCAGTCCTGCTCTGATACCAAGTCTGTCGGGACCCGGGGTTAGCGTATGCAAGCCTCGCTACAACACAATCATATGGAGAGTCGAGAACCGTACTCACTTGCCTAAGCAGACAAGGCCAAGCACAGAACGTTCTCGGAAAGCATCGAACGTGAGGGGCATCCCATCCAGGCCAGATTATCAACTGAAATGGGTCCTCATCGTCTGCACACAAGTCTAAATGATATGGGTGGTGAACTCCCATACTCATAGACAAGTCACCTCAACCATACTATCGGTTGTATTATAACCCGTACATAGACTTACTCCAGCCCGATCACTTAGTCGGGGTCTAGGGCGGGCTCGATCATACATCAAAGTGTGCACGAGACAGAGTCTCGAACAATCGCATCGCGATGCCCCAAGCTGCGCACATCTAAGGGCCACTTGGTGTATAAAAGACCGCCAGCCAGATCACAACTAAGGTCTCGAAAACCCATACTAAGACATGCATGTTATAAACATACACGCAGCACACATGTCTAGTATGAACAACAGGTATCATTGCAATTCTCTACAATGTATACATCTTTATTAATAACTCTTACAGAGTGCACACAGAGATCACAAGCATGTGATCCAACATTACAACAGACAAGCGGAAGCAAAGTAGGTCTGAGTACAGACAAGTTTAACAAATGGCTTAGAGAAGCCTTATGTAAAAACAAGCCCTCCACGAGGGAACCAGTCGTCTGACTGGGACTACACTAGCTTGGTCTTGGTCTGAGTCTTCATTCTTCGAGCTTCAGGTAGAAGCCACCATCGAGTCGGTGGGTTCATCTAAAACAAAGATTAAGCAAACGTGAGTACGAAGTCGTACTCAGCAAGACTTACATAGGAACTATACTACTCATGCACATGTATCAAGGTAAGGGAGGTGGGGTTTCACTTGCAGAAGTGCCATCTTTGACTTGGCTAGTCCTGAACTACGAGTACCAGACTTGAGGTAAGAAGCGTACATGAGTCCACTACATCTCTTCAACCAATTACACCACTATGGTTACTTCCTGGACTTCCCCACGAGAAGCACACCATAGCACTCACGCTTATCTTGGTGTGTTTTAGAAGTATCCAGTTCAAGTTGTCTAATAATCAAGCTAAGCTTTCCAAGCAGTCCTTAACCGCGGACGCGGCTATTCGAATAGTTTTGTTAACCCTGCAGGGGTGTACCGCTACACACACGTGTCATCAGTTACCGCCTTTTGCGTGTCACCGTTCAAGAGGTGACAACGAGGATGCCACCACAACACTTCGCCCACAGCTCCGTTCTAGTCCAGAGAGTCGCCTATCTGAGGGGGATCCGTATGGAAGTCCGGCCGAGGTTCCAGTACAGCCTCAAACGATGTGTCCAGGGTCCCAAGCCGGTCTTGAAAAGCCGTTCATCCACTTCGCAGACCGTGCCACAGCCCTACCAGAACTCCGAACTACTGCGACTCTTGGGGTTCGAACGGGGTGAGGTACTAGGATGAGAGGGGTCAGTGAGCCCAATGTGTGGTTGTACTCTTCTTCTTGGATCACCACACAAGAACTCAGACTTAAGGCGGTGTTCAACGAGACAACCCACTGTGTACTCCTACACAGCCTGTCATCGTTCACCTTGTATTAGGGTAGATTCACCAACACATTTCACTTTCATCAACACCATGTTCACCATCATCCCGACTCACATCAAAAGCAACCTCGTTGTACCACTAAGCATGCAATAAGCAGTAACAGTTGCAGGGGCCACATGATATCAACCAACTCCTACATCTACTAGGATTGTGGTTTGTTTACTAATGTGACAAGATGATAGGTCATGCAAAGGATATGGGTTCAACTATGCGATAGAAACGTTATCATGGTGATCATCCTAAACAATTCATAAGCGAGACATGAGAGGGAAGTGGGATTTTATCGACATGATCAAAGGGGTTTGCTTGCCTTGCTGACGAGGTTCAGTCACGGGGTCTTCAACGAAGGGGGTGATCTCGGGTTCCGGCTCCACTTCTATCAGCAACATGACAATCATAGGATCAACATAATGTACAATGCACAATCACATGAATAAGACTGAAATGGTGATGTTCATGGTACTGATGTGTTGAGTATTCCATTTAAAAGGAGTATATTGCATTTGAAATGCAAATTCAAACTCCATTTGATTTATCGATGAATTTCAAATGCATTTGAATGCATGAAAGTTCATTTGAAAAGGTTGATCATGAAGTGATGTGGTATAGTTGAAGTAATGTCTCTGATGTGTGGATGAATCCATTTGAATTAAGGGTGTTGCAAAGTCATTTGCAAAATCACTCCAAATTTGAATTTGAAAAGGATCCATATGCATGTTTGCTACTGTTCACCCATTTTAAAATGGTCAAACATGAAAACAAATTGCATATTCATAATCCTTGTATTTTTCTGATAATCTTAGACATATTATTTGTCCAATTTGGAGTTAGTATGAATTTTCTATGAATTTTCAAAGTTTAAATGATTTTCTGGATTATTTTAATTCTCTGGAAATTGGTTTATTGCATCAGCATGATGCAATGCTGATGTCACAGGGGGGCTGACAACAGGGGCCCACCTGTCTGTCTCTGTGGGGGTTAATCCCTGTTAGATTAAACTAACAAGGTTATTAGGGGGGGGGGCAGGGCCCACCAGTCAGTGACCCAAGGGTCAACTAACAGGGGGATTAGCCCCCTAATCACGTGGGCCTTGCCGGCGGTTAGCCACCGGTGGCACCAGTGCAGCGGCGCTCGCACGGGACAGCAATTCCGGCCACCGTTTTGCCCGCTGACACCATCTACGGGTAGCTGGAGCTCGTGCGCGTCGCTGGGTGGAGTCAAGGTTACAAGGGGGTCATCGGAGCTTCGCCGCCGTCGAGAAAAGCGGCAGCAGAGGCACGACAACGGCGAGGTCCTCGCTGCAGTGCACGGAAGGACACGGTTATGGGTGCGTTGGAGTCCTGGAGCGTGCAGCAACACAAAGGACAACAGGGAGGGGGCTTAGGTGCACGGGAGCGAGCGCCTGGTCAACCACGGCGGCGACGGAGCTCGGCTCCCATGGCGGCCGCAGCTAGAGGAAAGGGAGAAACACAGGAGCGGAGGGGAAATGATCGGGGCCTCACCAGGAGTACGTTGGCATGGTCGCCGGGGTCGGGGAGGAGCCGGAGACGGCGAATTTGACGGGGAGGCAACGACGACCGTGGTGGATTCCGGTGGTGCTGGCGTCAGTTGCTGGGGTCGAGAGCTTCAATTAGGCGCTTGGCTAGACGGAGTCGAGGTCGGGCTTCAAGCTGGACATCATGGCGAGGGCGGAGGGGCTCGGTCGCCACGGCTGCGCGGTGGGGTGGCCGACGGCGAGCTTCGGGCCGCACGGGAACGGTGAGGGGAGAGGGGGGAGATGATCCAGAGGAGGGGGAAATGAAAGGGGGCTTCGAGGCGGCCTCCGTGGCGTGGAGAAGGAGCAAGGGAGGGCTGCGGGGAGGCCACGGCGACAAGGGCGGCATGCCGGGCACGCAGCTGTGTGCTCGTGCCCGGAGGAAGACGACAGGAAGCCCCAGGTGGGCTGGGCCGGCTGGGCCTTCGCCCCTGGGCGCAAGGTAAGCCTACCCTTCTCTATTTTTCCTTTTTCTTTTAATTTCTTCTGTAAATAGGTTGACCTAGCCAATTAATATAGCTAGGTATTTTTATAAATGCCATAATTTTTTATATGGCCTCATAAAAACTAGAGCTAGCCATTTATAAAATTTGGCACTCTTTAAAATTCAAAACATTTGAATTTTAAATCAAATAGGGGTTTATTTAATTTTCCAAGGCATTGTTTGAAAATTAGAAAATTCCATGAGCATGGGATTGCTCCCAAACCATTTTTAAAATGATCAGCATCATTTATAGGAATTTTCCAAATACTCAAATGATTTTTGGAAAAAGATTTTTATCTGGCCATTTGAATTAATTCTCAGGGCTTTTCTTTTCCCCATTTTTGAAGTTCTTTTTGAATTTTTCACATGATGCAAAGGGACTTGCTATTCCTAGCACATACCTAGATTGGGGTTGTGACAGTTATTCTCTTGAAAATACTTGATCTTCTGTTTTAAGCCTAGCTAATGGCTCTAAAGAAGCGCTTTCGGGAGGCAGCCCGCAACGAATTTAGGTTTTTCTTTTTGCTTTGCTTCTGTTTTTATTGTTCTTGATGATTTTACTACTGTAGAAACATCATTGTATCTTTATTTTTCAAGCTTTGTGCCTTTTATAGCCTCATACGACAAGGGAAGTGAAAGTTGTGACATGCTGTGCAGAAAACAGATTCTGTCCTCGTGACTAGAAAAATCACAGAAAAATCCCAGTTCATCTTTTTGAGCTGAATTTTTTCACAGCTTGCTCTATACAATTACGAAACTTGCGTATGTTCTGAGTTTTTTGATTTGAGTTGCAGAAGTACCCCTAAAAAATTCGTTTCTACCTGCTGGTCTGTTTTTCACATATTCTGTCCTTTTTTTCCTTTTCTTCATTTTTCAAACCTTAAGCTTCCTTTTTCTTTGCAAAAACCTTTTGGAAATATTGATAAACAGTAGCTCTTCAAGTTTATCTTTATTTCCAGTAGAGGAAAAATTATTTTATTATGGGTACTAACCTCGCTAATCAGATTATGATGAGTTATTTATGAAGGGAGTTTACAAGTGAGCGATGGAAAATGATGAAAGAAGATCTTGGAGTGTCAAACGCTCAAGCTTGGGGATGCCCATGTGCACCCCCAAGAAATATTCAATGAGACTCAAGCGTCTAAGCTTGGGGATGCCCCCGTGCATCCCCTTCTTCATTAACAATTATCAGTTCGTCTCTCGTTGCACTATATTTTTATCACTTCATGCGTTATGTGCTATTCTTGGAGCGTCTCGCTCTTAGGTTTTGTTTTTAGATTTTTTTTAGCTTTGCTTGCTGTTCATAACAAGTTAGACCCCAGCTTACTCTTTTGTGTGGGAGAGATACACGCTCCGCTTGAACTATAACTCCTCATAGGATTTGCATGCTTATTCTTTTAGCTGTGAGTTGTTCTTTTTCTTTTCTTAGCTGCTGCTCTGTTTAGTTGTAGTGCTTTAGTTTTTCTAGATCTTTTCTTTTGTTTTAGGTTGAACTTTCTATAGGTTGCATGTTTTATCTTGTTAGAGAGTTTGCCTGTTGCACTGAGTTTTGTGTCTTGACTAGAAGTAGGTAGTTGAAGTTGCTATTCTCTTTGTAGTAGTAACTTGCAATAGTTTTGAGGTATTGACTAGAGTAATGTTTGAACTTTTGGTGTCAAGAGCTCGAGCCTATTAGTGATAGATGTCGTATTTTTCGAAAACAAAAAACCCCTATTGAGAACTCTAGCTACTAGATGGATCACTAACCTCTGGAGGGTTCGAATATTACAGTACACTCACGTACCATGAGTCGAGGATGCGCAAGGATAACCAAACCCCAATACACTCCTCCTCGGTGTACTTTTCTCTTTGTGAACCTCCTGATTAGATTGAGAGTTACCGATAATAAGTGCATGAGTTCTTAGGTCTAATGTGAGTATTCGAAAGTTGGCACTTCCACCCACCTATACTTTTTTTCTAGCCTCTTCGGTACCGTGCATTGCCCTTTCTCACCTTGAGAGTTGGCGCATACTTCGCCGGTGCATCCAAACCCTTGGCACGATACGCTCTGTCATCATAAGCCTCCTTATATCTTTCCTCAAAACAGCCACCATACCTACCTACAAGTCATTTCCATAGCATTTCCGAGATATAGTTCCATGCAACATCCATCTTCTCATGACTTGATCTTCATGTCATACATGCTACTTGCTTGATCGATGAGCCGCATGCTAGTTGGGCCTTTCCCTAATCATTGCTACATGACACGCTAGTATCATTGCATATCCTTCTATCCTGGCAGAGGCATACATTTGCATCATGATAGTTATATCTTCTTTATGTGAGTACCTTTGTAAAGTGTGAAAGATCTCCTATATACTTGTAAAATATAGAGTGTTGCCCCTAAAGTGAGGAAAAGATACCAAAGAGGACAAAATCAAAAGATCCCAAAGAGGACAAATGAGAGTTAAATAGAAAGAGCCATTGAGGCCACCAAAAAAATACAAAAAAATAGAAAAAAGAGAAAAAGAAAAATAAAAAAGAGAGAATGGGGCACACTACTATTCCTTTTGAGAGATCCACACTAGTACTTCATCCTCTATCCCTTGTACTCCATAGAGATCATCATCATGCATATAGCTATGTGGGGACCTTCACACTATAGAACTTGGCTTGTATATTTCAATGATGAGCCTCTTCAAACGAGCTCTAGGTCTTCTTGAGCAAGCAAGTTAGATGCACCCCCACTAGTTCCCTTGGAGAGCTTTCAGCTCACATGTGCATCCGTTGCATGGCAATCCCTACTCCTCACATCATATCTATCATATGGCCTTTACTCGCCTATGATTGTCCTCATAGATGTGAGCCTTTCACACCTTTTTGTCTTCCTCCTCCACCTTCTTTCTGTTTCGCCTTTTAGGTGTCAACTTTCTTGCTCACGCCCATCCATTGCATGAGTGCTCAAAATATCGAAAGGGAGTGGATCAGTTTGAATTGTAACTGGCTAGTGGTCTGGGGACGAGTCAAGATAAGAATCCAAAGGAGACTAAATGTGAAACTTTAGTAGATAATTGTTCTCAACAACCTTTTCTCTCTCTTTTTCCCAGTCCCCTGCTTGCACGCAAACACCATCTGGAGACATTCAAGTCACGGACAGCGAGAGCTCTTGCACCTTTGTTCTTTTGTTGCTTGTGTCAATGCTAATATAGACTCTTGCTTGTTAAGACTTGAATTGAATTGCATGCTTTGATTGCTTTACTTAAAAGTCCTTATATGGTTGTGTGGCATGTCACCACAGAAATTATGCTTGTTATCATTTACCTACTCGAGGACGAGCATGTATTAAGCTTGGGGATGTTGATACGTCCCAAACGTATCTATAATTTCTGCTTGCTCCATGCATGTTTTGTGTGACTTTGCCATGTTTTTCTTGAACTTTCATACACTTTTGAGCATATTTGGACTAATCTATTAACCCAGTGCACCCAGCTGCCAGTTGTTGTTTTCTGCTGTTTTTGTATTTCAGGTTTTCCGTCCATTAAAAGTGCTCAAAAAATCCGGAAAAATCAAATAAAAAATCAGTGACCCGGAAGCTTCCGGAATCACCAAGGCAGCGAAGGGGGGCCACCACCAGGAGACTAGGAGGGTCCCTGGCGCGTCCCCACCCTAGTCCGCGCCAGGAGGCCTCCTGGCTGCCTGGTGGGTCCCCTCGACACCCCCTCTGCCTAGATTTATCCCTCGGGGTGGAAACCCCTAATATCGATCTCTTTTTCGCGAACTCGCCTCTGTACCGCCGCCGCCGCCAACTAGATCGGGCTGGCTGGAGAAGCTGCCCCGGCACCCTGCCGGGAGGAGGAACCCCCTCCGGGAGACCATCCATAACCATGGACGCCTCCCGTATGTACCGTGAGTAGTTCCCCTTGGACCATGGGTCTGTGACCAGTAGCTATGTGATGTAATTCTCTGCCCTCTTTCTGCTTCGACTTTCGAGACCTCGTGAGCTGCCTCACATGATCGAGGCACCTTTGTAATTTCTGCTGTTGTTATGCTGAGTTTTATGGGATCTGATGGATTATGCGACTATGTTCAGATTGTGATGAGTAATATATTTGGTTCTTCTCTTTTATATTTTGTTCTTGAGTAAATTCTTGCATGTTCTCTGTTGCCGTATTTTACTTTGGCCAAGTGATTTGTTGCAACTCCAAGAGGGAGCGTTATGTTTGATTGTGGGTTCAGCCCCTTGATGTCTATCTTGAGTGACAGAAACATGAGACTAGGGCATGTGCTGTTAACACCAGGGATAAAACAACGGTGCTTGTACTTGCGGGTGCAAGGATTGTTTACTTTACGCAAAGTTCTTTTATTGCCGTTGTCTGTTGCTTTGAGTTTACACTTTGGTTGGGATTCGAAACTTAATACTAGCGAGATGTTCTGGATAGATATCTCAAGGTGGATGATTCGTAGTAGATGCAGTTGGATTTCGGTCTACTTACCTTGGCGTACTTCCCATTTATTTTGAGCCCTTCCTTTCTTTGCAACATAGTTAGCATTGCGGCGCCTTCATAATTCTCTCAATTGCCCAGCTGTGATTTGTTTACCTCGCTAGCACTTTTATCGTCTTTTGGGAGAGAGACATCACTAGTGAAAATCACGGGACCCCGGTCCATCTTCACATTACTGTTTACTTCCTGAGTTTACTTTTAGTTGCCACTATTATTATCTCTTGTGTTGATTCTTTGTAAACAACAAGGACGGAGGAATTGACAACTCCTCTGTACTCGTTGGGAGCAAAGTTATTTGTTGCTGTGTGCAGGTCCACGTCAACCGCCGTGACACCTTCTTGTATCTCTTGGAGTCCTACTGGTTTGATAACCTTGGTATCTTTACCGAGGGAAATTTGCTGCTACGCTACATCTCACCTTCCACTTGGGGTAACCAACGAGGAGTGAGAGATCCTCACCGTATCAAGCCAATTTCTGGCGCCTTGCCGGGGACTCCAGTCTACAAGATAGGGGAGTTGCACACTATCTTTTATCTTTTCTTTTTAGTCTTGTTAGTTTACCTTTATGTTTTTACTTTTGTGTCCCTTATAAAAAATACCAAAAATACCTGCTTCTACTATGGGTTCCAATGAAAACACCAAGTTGTGTGACTTCACCAGTCACAACAACAGTGACTTTATCTGCACTCCTATTGCCACACCTTCCACTTCAGCTACCTCTTATGAAATTAAACCTGCTTTGCTAAACCTTGTTATGAGAGATCAATTCTCTGGTGCTGGAGATGATGCTGCTTTACACTTGAATAATTTTGTTGAATTATGTGATATGCAAAAGTATAAAGAAGTAGAAGGTGATGTTGTTAAGCTCAAGAAATTTACTTTATCTTTGAGGGACGGAGCTAAAATCTGGTTTCAATCTTTTCCTAGGAATAGCATAGATTCTTGGGATAAGTGCAAAGATGCTTTTATTGGGAAGTACTACCCACCTGCTAAGATTATCCAATTGAGGAGTAACATTATGAATTTCAGGCAATTGGATAATGAACATTTTGCCCAAGCTTGGGAACGTATGAAGACACTTGTCAAGAACTGCCCAACACATGGAGTGACTACCTGGCTGGTTATCCATACTTTTTATGCAGGCTTGAACTTTACCTCGCGGAACCAGTTAGATTCGGCCGCGGGAGGAACTTTTATGTCAACCACACTTGGTGCTTCCACAAAGCTACTTGATGAGATGATGCTGAACTACTCTCAGTGGCACACCGAAAGATCTCCCAGTGGTAAGAAGGTAAATTCTGTCGAGGAGATCTCTTCTCTAAATGAAAAGGTTGACCTTATCATGTCTCTACTTACCAAGCAATCTCCTACTGATCCTCAGAATGTTCCTTTAAATTCTTTGATTGCTCAGGATCAAGTAGATGTAAACTTCATTGCTAGAAACAACTTTATTAATAATGCTTATAGGGGCAACTTTGCTAGTAATCCTAGGGCGTTTCCATCCACTTGTGCGAACAACAACACCTACCCTAGCAACAATAACCCCACCTCTAAACTAGAGAGTATGATTAGAGACTTTATCACTACCCAAAAAGCCTTAAACAAGAATGTAGAAGAAAAACTAGCTAAATTAGATAATCTTTGTTTGAAGGTAGACAACTTAGCCCTTGATGTTGAGATGTTAAAAATTAGAACCTCTCCCCTTGAGGAGAGTAAGGTCACTCCTCTTAATGCTCTCCAGTTACAAATCAATGAAAATATTAGGATGATGGCTAAACTCAAAGAAATATGGGCTAGAGAAAAAGAGGAAGAGGAAAGAATTAAGAGCCTTCCTACTTACCACACAGTAGCCACTATCCAAGTAGTTGAGGATGTCCAAACAGTTAGCACCCATCACACCCCTAGTCCCATTGGACCTATCAATGGTGATGCTACCACCTCAACCATAGATGAAGAAACCTCTATGAACATAGAGGCTTTTAAACAAGTGAGCCTAAATGTTTTTTCTACCTCCTTAATAGATAGTACTGATAGACTTTGACAACTGCACTTTACCTGAAGTTATTGGTTTCCTACACAAGATGTCTAGAGGCCCCCACACTAGCACACTTAATCTTGCCTTCACAGAGCATATCACTAATGCTCTAATCAAAGTTAGGGAGGAGAAACATGGACTAGAAGCCTCCATACCTAGGAAGCTAGAAGTTGGTTGGGACCCTATGATAAAAATCAAATTGAATAACTTCTCTTGTTATGCTCTTTGTGATGTTGGAGCAAGTACCTCAGTTATGCCCATAAGAATGTATGATATGCTTGAATTGAAACCTTTTGATCCCTGTTCTTTTGGTGTTCGTCTTGTTGATTCTTTCATAAAGAAACATTTGGGGAAGATAGACTATGTTCTTATCATTGTCAATGACATTATATTCCCGTTGATTTCACTATTATGGACATTGAGTGTGAGCCCTCTTGTCCAATTATTTGGGACGTCCTTTTCTTCGCACAGTTGGTGCTGTTATTGATATGAAAGAAGGGAATATCGAATTAAAATTCCCTCTCAAGAAAAGGATGGAACATTTCCCTATCAAAAAGATTAAGTTACCTTTTGAGTCCGTCACACGGGCTAGTTATTCTCTTGAAAAGACTTGATCTTTTTCTTTAAGCCTAGCTAATGGCTCTAAAGAAGCGCTTTCTGGAGGCATCCATCAACGAATTTTGGTTTTTCTTTTTTGATTTGCTTCTATTTTTAGTGGTCTTTATGATTGTTACTACTGTAGAAACATCATTGTATCTTTATTTTTCAAGCTTTGTGCCTTTTATAGCCTCATACGACAAGGGAAGTGAAAGTTGTGACATGTTGTCCAGAAAACAGATTTTGTCCTCGTGACTAGTAAAACCATAGAAAAATCCAAGTTCATCTTTTTGAGCTGAATTGTTTACACAGCGTGCTCTATACAATTACGAAACTTGCGTATGTTCTGAGTTTTTTTATTTGAGTTGCAGAAGTACCCCTAAAAAATTCGTTTCTACCTGTTGGTCTGTTTTTCACACATTCTGTCCTATTTTTCCTTTTCTTCATTTTGCAAACCTTAAGCTTCCTTTTTCTTTGAAAAAACCTTTTGGCAATCTTTAGAAACAGTAGCTCTTCAAGTTTATCTTTATTTCCAGTAGATGAAAAATTATTTTATTATGGGTACTAACCTCGCTAATCAGATTATGATGAGTTATGTATGAAGGGAGTTTTCAAGTGCGCGATGGAAAATGATGAAAGAAGATCTTGGAGTGTCAAACGCTCAAGCTTGGGGATGCCCATGTGCACCCCCAAGAAATATTCAAGGAGACTCAAGCGTCTAAGATTGGGGATGCCCCCGTGCATCCCTGTAAGGCCCGATAAGCGGTACTGTTCCAGATCTAGGTGTTTCCACCCAGATCCGAGGATGAAGCACATATCGGTCCCACCGCGACATATGACAAAGCCATATGCCCCGGATTTCCAACATGATATCACAACATTACAGATACAAGGATACAACATCTCATACAATCGGCATCCAACTGACTTAATAAAATACAACAGCGGAAGATATATGTCTGAGTACAGACTACAATCAAATGGCTACTGGCAAAGAGAAAAACATCGATCCCCATAACCACACGGGTCCAGGCCCTCCGCCGGAATCCGCCTAACTAGTCGTCGTCGAGTCTCCACGTGAAACGTCGATCATCGTACCTGTTGTCAATCAAGAACCCTGAAAAGAGTTTGGGGGTAGTATCATGAGCATCCAACTGTAGTGGTCATCTGACCCAGCATGGACTTCATCACTTGTCATTCTAGGACAACTAGTAGTTTACGGTAAGTAAGGGGTAAGTGGTGAGGTTGCTGCCGCACTAGCATTTATGAAGTGGCTAACGATCTAGAGAGTAAGATAAGAAGCCAAGCATTCAATGAGGAATCGCCTCCAACAAGTCTTGCTATCAACTACTTACGCCAACATAACACCTATCCTATCCTTGTCCTCCTCTTAGCATCCCGACGAAGAAGAAGCAGTCAAGGCACACACACACATTGATCAAGTTATATTAAGATTATCTTAGTTGTTGTTGTCTATGAACAAGGAGTAGGTCTCAAGTCGCCAAAACCGTGGACACGGCTTCTCGAAAAGATTTAACCCTCCAGGGGTGTACCAACTGCCCATTACAAGGCTCCGCACGCACGCCCATCTCTCTTAGTTGCTACCCATGATAGGCAACCATTTTATGATTTAGTTCCGAGAGATCCGAAACGACAGGTCCCTCTAACTAACAATGAACAAATCCGGGTGGCCCCCGGTGAGTCGACATCCAACTCAAAAGCTGGCCGCGCTCTCGAATCGGTCTCTACCGTATGACTCCAGGTTTGGATTGCCGGTTAATCACACATGGAAAACCGGGTCCTCAGTCGGTCATGATGGGCCAACAAGGAACCATGCCCTCACTGGTCCAGGTAGGTTTGAAAACTACTAGCGGCCGACCAGCACACACACGGTTTCAAATCGTAAATCAGCTTGGGCCACCACTAGAAATGTTTGAAGCTAGGTAGGTAAGAAAAGGGGACCCCATAAAATCCCACACGTGGTTAGGCACGCCCAGTCTTAAAACCAATACCCAAAACTCGGATCCTAGGTGACTCGAATGGAACAAAGCGTCGGGGCGGGATAGCCTAGACCTTCCATCCTTCGTCGAATATAGTCAACATTATAATAATCATATCATCAACAACAATATAATAATGTGATATCCCAAACCAAAAGTAACAGGGTAACATCCTAGCATCCTAAGCATGCATACTAAGCAGGGGCTGAGCAATGAGCAATAGTAACATAGCAGTACAAGGATTTCTGGGAAGGGACATGGCTGTATCGGTTTGAAAGAGGTTGTAAACATGTGGTAGGATCAAACATCGAACCTATCCTAGTCTAGCATGCAAACCGCTGGTTGAAATAGAATGGATCATAAGTAATGTATAGTCCTTGCCTGTTGATAAGTCCGGTTCCGAAGGTGTAGTGGATCGCAAGCTCGCATCGTCTCCGAAGGTACCCGCGGAAGCACCCAAGACGATAAACACTGGAAAGCAATCAACGAGCATGCACTTTATTACTACGGAGCAACACAAGCAAGCATCGTAGCATCGTAACAGGGTAACATCGTAGCATCCTGTAACATCCCAAAATTCTCCGAATTTTGGAATGTTAATAAATTAAATAGATAATGATTTTTTGCTTGATGTGTTTGATTTTCTCTGGGATTTAAAACTTTTTGGAGTTTATTGAATATTAAAAAAGAGAGGGAATAAAGGGACTTTCCCTAATATTCCTAATTGGTGTTTTTGGAATTTATTAATTAAAATAGAACCAAAAAAACAAAATGAGAGACGGTAATATGACTCATTCAACGTATTAAAAGGTGGGGAAATGTTTTAAATCATTATTGGAATTCTTCTGAATATTCAAAACATTTTTCAACTCAAGGATATTCAATTGAGAGGATATAAAATGACTTATCCCTTATAATAAAGTTGGAAAATATTTAGAATATTACTTTAAAGCTTTTAAAATTTATTATGAGTATTATAAATAACTCTAAAATTATTTTAGGGATTTTATAATGCTAAGAGAGTTTTTATTTCGTTAAAATGATTTATTAAATATTTTAAAAGAGTTAAAAAAGTATTCAAATGGGATATTTTTATTTTACCAAATTATTTATTGGTGTGATAACTTTAAAATTTATATTTTATTATTTAGAAATGTTTTGTTAATGTTTTTGATCAAATAAAAATAATTTTAATAATTTATTGGATTTTACTTGATTTATGAAAACTATTTTATATTTAAATGTTTTTCTTTTTTGGAAAATGTTTTTATTTTTATTTTCTTTTTTGGAAAATGTATTCATTAAATAATTTTCTTTGTATTATTTGATGAATTTAGAATTTTGTTTCATATTTTTCTGATGTGCATTTATTTTTGTATTATTTTTGAAGTTCTGGTTTTAAATAAAAAGAAAAAAAAACTGTAGCCCGGCCCATTAGTGTTTTCCGCCCGCGAGAGCAATTGAATACGAGAAGGACTCAGTTTGTTTTTTTTCCTTTGCCTATAAATAGAATTTCGTTGTTCATTTTAGTTTTTTTAAAACCCTAGAAAAAATCTGACACGCGGGTCCCGCCGCCGCCGCCACGTCGCCGCCGTCGCGCGCCTCGGCCGCGCCCGCCGGAGCCGCAACCGCCGCCGGGCCGCCGGCCAGGCCGACGCGGCCACGCCGCCGCCCACAGCCGTGCCAGCGCCACTCCGCCACCGGCCGCGCCGCCACCCCTCAACCGCCCGCAGCCGCAGGTGCCGCCCCACGTCGCCGGCCGGCCACGAGCTCGCCGGAAACCTCCTCGCCGGAGTTGCTCCGGCCAGATCTGGTCCCAGGGACCCGATCGCTTTTTCTGGAGAAAGTTTAATTGCGGATGGGTCCTTTTTGTAGAAAAAAAACCCCGTTCTTGCGTCCGCAATATCTCCCACACCGTGCGTCCGATTGAGGTGAAACTTTTTGCTACAGGCTCGTGTTGTTCTGTACTATAGCATGGAATAAATTTTTGCACACTTTGCACACTTTTGAATTTGAGTTTATTTCAAATTCAAATTAAAATTCCAGAGGTCGTATCTTGTAAACCGTGGATCCAAATCAAGTGATTCTTTTTGCGTTGGATCACTCGTTCCATGTACTTTCTGTCGATATCATGTGTACCCAAAAATTCAAATGTTTCTTGATATGTGTAAATTCAAATTCAATTGAATTTTGCAGTTCCTATGACCTGCGTTGTAGTATTCCGTTTCATGTGATTCTTTTTGCATATCGGATCATTGAAGACATGTTATCGGTAAGATTCATACAGTTTTCATCTGGGCATAATATTCACCTTGAAATCATAATGTCCATGATCATGATTCCTTACCGATGAATCTCTATCTGTTGACTCTCTCGAGGTCACTTCCACCGATCATTTCGAGCACATCGACACCATTTCACTTCAAAGCTTTTGTTTTGTTGCTAAAACCTTTGTGATTGTTTTGTTGATCTTTGGTCCTTGTGGTGTGATTGCTTATTCAAGTTCTTCCGTTGCGATAGATTTGCTTGGAGTGTGACGAGTAGAGTTGACTGGACCGCAAGAGCGAAGAACTTCACCGAATGGAAAAGGCAAGTTGCACTTTGAACATACCTCATCCTATATTTTTCCTTATGCATGTAGTACTTTATCACCCTATGCATGTGTAGGAAATTTTATATTATTATTGCTGCAAACCTGGTAGGATAGCCATATGATCTGATCCTGTATTCTTTGTCGCCCTAGTTCGTGTTGGTTATATATTGTTATGCTTGTAGATAGGGATTGGTTTGAGATTTCATTGAGCTATGTGAGGATTTAATGATTTGACTAGCAATCTTAAATAAAATTCACCTCTGGATGGGCAGGGAGTGCATCCCGGGGGCTCGTGCCTTATCTAAGGAAAGACCAGGTTGTACCCCTAATGGTTGGTTTTGGTGGTCGACAATACGTCATGGTGCTACCCTCTGAACGTACGTGGGCGCCGTCCAGGCTCAAAAAGATCAGACATACTTCCTGACTAGGTGCTTCCATGTACAACCGCTGGCCATATGGGCTCATGCTTAGTTTAGTACGATGTAGGAAGCCTCTCCCATGCAAAGCTAGAAGATGTAGATGTGATAGGTGGTACCGGCTTGCCGTTGGGTGTAGGTGACCTCTTCTGAAAGACTTCGTCTCAATCTTCGGGTTGAGTCCAGCGGGGAAAGTGTACTAACCTCTGCAGAGTAAAAACTAATCATGATTAGCCGTGTCCCCAGTTATGGACATCCTTGAGCTACTAGACATTACTGTTACTGGAGGATCTTGACAGATGACTCACCATAATAAAACTTGAGTAGGCAAGATTTAATAAAGGGTGTGGATTGGAATTGGTGTGCCCAGTTCAATCTTAAGTAGTAAGTTAAACTAAATTTTGATTTAGGTAGACTAAGGAAAAATCAGCTTTCTGCAAAATAAAACCATAAGCCTTCCTTTGATTTACCTTGCATGTAGTGATAGGTCTGTTATAACCTTTTTCGTGTGACTTGCCGTACAAATCAGATGTACTGACCCTTGTTCAGGCTGTAACCTTCGGTGTTGCAGGATTGTATACGATGAGTAACTGGTACGATGTAGGGTTACGATATCTATACTCAACTTGCCGGTGGAGTTGATGGACGCCACGAAGCTTTTATTGTTTTTCCACTGTATTATATTTGTAAGCTAGCCTTGAGCTATGCAGTTATGTTGTGTTGTAATCCTAGATCTTCGATGTAATATATATGACATGTGGTTTATTCTTGATATTTCATCATGTACTGTGTGTGCTAGCTATTGATCTAGGGACTAGCACAGAATGCACAGAGACTTGGATTCTTTGCGAATCGGGTCGTTACAGATGGTATCAGAGCCCATGTTGTCTGTAGGTCGTGACCCTAGAAAATGGATAAGAAAATCCATAGGAACAAAAGTATTTGATCACTCTTTGATTACTTACTCTCTCCACTAGTATTTCTCATATATTATTCATCTTCTAAAACTTCTCATCTTGTTTTACTGTAAATACCCCTCCGAGTTTCCTAACTCTGAAGACGAGACATTTGAGGAGTACATCATCAACCTTGTAGATCAATTGAAGTTATGACCACAAGAACGAGAAGAATACCCTATGAGGATAAACAAGTTTTGACACTACGGGGAATTTTTAAGATCAGATTAGCTGAGAAGGATGAAGCTTAGAATCAGACCACCACATTTTAGGTGAAGTTAGATGAACGAATTTCGCGTAGTATGATGTGATCGTATGTCTTGCACATATGACCTTACTCTAGGAGTTGTTTTTCTGGTGTGACTTTCTGTGTATCATTGATTGTTGTTTTGTGTTACTGTTGAACGTAGGTGTTGTTGCCTCTTCGTTGTTTGAGTGCATATGTTTGGTGTATCTTTGGTTATTGTTTTGTCTGTGTTATAGTTTTCCCCTAACCCTTGTCGTATTGGTTTAATAGATGGAGTATGAAGTAGGACTCGCCTTTTCTGGGGCGATGACTAGACTGAAGGTGGAGTAATGGATTCGTAGTATGGAGGAGCACATGAAGATAAACCAGGTTGGAAGTGAGGACATGGTCCCCTATGCTGTCAAGTACTTGGTAGAAGAGGCTGCTACTTGGTGGAGAATGCACCAAGCAATTGACGAATCACGAAGGAAGATTACTTGGAAGGAATTTACAAGGATTTTGTTGGGATCCCGCCTCGTCACCCCAACGAAAAGGACGGTAAACCTCAAGAGGCCCCGTGCCTGCACAATTTGCGGGGAAGTAGGACACTCCTATGAAGGACACCAAGATGGATGTCTCTGTTGTGAAGAACTTCACTGGGGAGAAGAATGTCCCACTACTCAAGTCACATGTTTTATGTGTGAAGGAACTGATCATTACCCCGCTAAGCGTCAATTTTTCATCGTGACACAACGAGTGCTTCAACATCAAAAAGAAGGAATGAAGAAAGTTATCCAGGAGTTGAAGGAAGCACCCATGAGGAAGAAGATGAAGGACATCAGCGAAATTCAGTGTTTCCGGTGCAGGAACATGGGACACTACAGCAACATGTGTCCAGAATTGAAGGGAAAGAAGAGGTTGTGAACGCGGAAGCAAGGATGCTGACTTGAAGAAGCTTATGTTTGGGAAATTGGAGGATAGACGTTTGTAGGAGTGCACTAAGTGTACGTTGTTACCTCTTCATTGTTAGCTGGAGTTGTGGTTCGCAGCTTGTTCTGCTGGTTGAATTAGATGTTTTATGTCATGATTGTCTTGTTAAGTTTTGTCTTGTACCCTGTGGCCCTGATATGTATTTGATTGATGTCGTGTGTTGTCCTTTGTGTTTCTTCTATGCGAGTAGAATAAGTTTACGTTTCATTAGACCCCTCATCTATTTAGTATTCTTCAAGACTGAAGGAGACACAACAACAACAAGAATAAGTTGGCAAGTGACTCAATGATATGAAGATAGCTTCGACAATGCGAAACTAAAACTACCTTCATTGAAGACCTGAATACTTGAAGACCTGGAAGATTCAAGTTTCTACCGTTAGATCGTTCTGTGAGCTGTCATTTCTTGTTTTTACTGACAGCTACACATCAAAACTTATATTTTCAAAACTAGTGTGATGTTTGTATGGGTATCTCTCCTTATCTCTCTCTCTACCTCGCTATCTACATTCTATTCCCTCTCAACCTAATTCCTACACTGAAGAAGCTACTACAATGGCTGCCAATATCAAGACTGGAATAAAGATGATGAAACCAATGCCAAGTTCAAAGTTAACCCTGTGTGCCAGGATCTTACAACGAGCAAGCACAATCTTGTTGAAGGAAGAACCCTGGAGGAATTTGTGGTTCACTAGTACACGTTTTATACAAGGCTACGTAAACCTAAGTGTAGTGAAGAAACGATAGTTATTTGTTTGGCTTGCAGAACCATGGATTTATCTGAACCCAGTTCATGAATAAGAAGGACTTCTACAATGCTTGTGAGGATGACCGAATGTTAGATTACGAGATTCACTAAACCATATACGAGGTAATGATTTGGGTGCGGAATGGATTGATCACCATGACAACTACTCTTATTATTCTCTCTAGCTATGCGGGTTAGCAAATCTTGAGTGACTTACCTATAGTAGAGAGGCGGCGATGTTAAGCCTGAACCATAGAATGGTACAATGTTTGACCCCTGTAGAAGAGTACCGTTTATAATAGTATGTTATACGTTGAGTATAGACCAGGAACTTTTGCTGCAGATATCCCGTAAAATCATTCTTGGTGACCACCAAGAGAGAATCAATAGTTGCTTAGTATTGGCGCCTGACCTGTCATCCATGAAGGTTCAGTATACGGAAGACTCCTCTTTTGCTAACGATTCAAGATCTCCAAGAAGTACGAGGAATGTATAAAGAATGTCATCGATGGATTAAGATACTGGAAGCCCACACTAGTGATGAAGAATTCAATGCCCCATGGAATATAGGAAGTCTGGGTGAAGGACTCAATGCCCCAATGGAGTATGAAGTTTTTGAAGACCATGTCGCTTTCCTTTTAAGGGTGGTAGCACCCTAGCTCATCGGAGGATCGATGGACTGTCATGAAGACCCAAACCCTAACCTTTTCTTTCTAGCCTTCTCGAATCTCGAGGACGAGATTCCTTTTAAGGGTGGTAGTGTGTAACATCCCAAAATTCTCCGAATTTTGGAATGTTAATAAATTAAATAGATAATGATTGTTTGCTTCATGTGTTTGATTTTCTCTGCGATTTAAATTTTTTTGGAGTTTATTGAATATTAAAAAAGAGAGGGAATAAAAGGACTTTCCCTAATATTCATTGGTGTTTTTGGAATTTATTAATTAAAACATAACCAACAAAACAAAATGAGAGAAGGTAATATGACTCCTTCAACATATTAAAAGGTTGGCAAATGTTTTAAATCATTAGTGGAATTCTTCTGAATATTCAAAACATGTTTCAAATCAAAGAAATTCAATTGAGAGGATATAAAATGACTTATCCGCTTTTTAATAAAGTTGGAAAATATTTAGACTATTACTTTAAAGTTTTTAAAATTTATTATGAGTATTATAAATAACTCTAAAATTATTTTAGGGATTTTATAATGCTAAGAGAGTTTTTATTTCGTTAAAATGATTTATTAAATATTTTAAAAGATTTAAAAAAGTATTCCAATGGGATATTTTTATTTTACCAAATTATTTATTGGTGTGAAAAATTTAAAATTTATATTTTATTATTTAGAAATGTTTTGTCAATGCTTTTGATCAAATAAAAATACTTTTAATAATTTATTGGATTTTATTTTATTTATTAAAAGTATTTTATATTTAAATAAAGTATTTAGAAAATGTTTTTATTTTTATTTTCCTTTTTGGAAAATGTATTCATTAAATATTTTTCTTTGTATTATTTCATGAATTTAGAATTTTGTTTCATATGTTTCTGATGTGTATTTATTTTTGTATTATAGTTTGAAGTTCTGGTTTTAAATAAAAAGAAAAAAAAACTGTAGCCCGGCACATTAGTGTTTTCCGCCCGCGAGCGCAATTGAGTCCAAGAAAGTCTCAATTTTTTTTTCTTTGCCTATAAAAAGAATTTCGTTGTTCGTTTTAGTTTTTTTAAACCCTAGAAAAAATCTGCCACGCGGGACCCGCCGTCGCCGCCACGTCGCCGTCGCCGCCGCGGAACCGTCGCCGCCGAGCAGGCCGCCTGTCGGCACGCACGCCGGTGTCGCCGCCCCACCGGCCGTGCGCCGCCACACCCCGAGCGGCCCCGCCGCCGCTTCGTCCTTGGCCGCCGCCGCGAGCCTCGGCCGCGCCCGCCGGAGCCACCGACGCGGCCACGCTGCCGCCCACGGCCGTGCCGGCCGCCACTCCGCCACCGGCCGCGCCGCCTCCCCTCAACCGCCCGCCGCCGCAGGTGCCGCCCCACGTCGCCCGCCGGCCACGAGCTCGCCGGAGCCGAGCCGGGCTCGCCGGAAACCGCGTCGCCGGAGTTGCTCCGGCCAGATCTTGTCCTAGGGACCCGATCGCTTTTTCTGGAGAAAGTTTAATTGCGGATAGGTCCTGTTTGCAGAAAAAACCCCGTTCTCGCGTCCGCAATATCTCCCACACCATGCGTCGGATTGAGGTGAAACTTTTTGCTACACGCTCGTGTTGTTCTATACTTTAGCATGGAATAAATTTTTGCACACTTTGCACACTTTTGAATTTGAAATTCCGGAGGTCGTATCTTTTAAACCGTGGATCCAAATCAAGTGATTCTTTTTGCGTTGGATCACTCGTTACATGTACTTTCTGTCTATATCATGTGTACCCAAAAATTCAAATGTTTCTTGATCTGTTTAAATTCAAATTCAATTCAATTTTGCACTTGCTATGACCTGGTTGTAGTATTCCGTTTCACGTTCTTTTTGCATATCGGATCATTTGAGACATGTTATCGGTAAGATTCATACACTTTTCATGTGGGCATGATATTCACCTTGAAATCATAATGTCCATGATCACAATTCCTTACCGATGAATCTCTATCTGTTGACTCTCTCGAGGTCACTTCCACCGATCACTTCGAGCACATCGACACCCTTGCACTTCAAAGCTTTTGTTTTGTTGCTAAAACCTTTGTGATTGTTTTGTTGATATTTGGTTTTGTCCTTGTGGTTTGATTTCTTATTTGAGTTCTTCCGTTGCGATAGATTTTCTCAGAGTATGACGAGTAGAGTTGACTGGACCGCGAGAGCGAAGAACTTCACCGAATGGAAAAGGCAAGTTGCACTTTGACCATACCTCATCCTATATTTTTCCTTATGCATGTAGTACTTTATCACCCTATGCATGTGTAGGAAGTTTTATATTATTATTGCTGCAAACCTGGTAGGATAGCCATATGATCTGATCCTGTATTCTTTGTTTCCCTAGTTCGGGTTGGTTATATATTGCTATGCTTGTATACGGGGATTGGTTTGAGATTTCATTGAGCTATGTGAGGATTTAATGATTTGACTAGCAACAAATAAAATTCACCTCTGGACGGGCAGGGAGTGCTTCCTGGGGGCTCGTGCCTTATCTAAGGCGAGACTAGGTTGTACCCCTAATGGTTGGTTTTGGTGGTGGACAGTACGTCATAGTGCTACCCTCTGAAAGTAAGTGGGCGTCGTCCAGGCTCAAAAAGATCAGACATACTTGGTGACTAGGAGCTTCCATGTACAGCCGCTGGCCATATGGGCTCTGGCTTAGTTGAGTACGATGTAGGAAGCCTCCCCCGTGCAAAGCTAACAAATGTAGATGTGATAGGTGGTACCGGCTTGCCGTTGGGTGTAGGTGACCTTTTCTGAAAGACTTCGTCTCAATCTTCGGGTTGAGTCCAGCGGGGAAGTGTACTAACCTCTGCAGAGTAAAAAATAATCATGATTAGCCGTGTCCCCGGTTATGGACATCCTTGAGCTACTAGACATTACTATTACTGGAAGATCTTGACAGATGACTCACCTTAATAAAACATGAGTGGGCAAGATTCAATAAAGGGTGTGGATTGGAACTGGTGAGCCCAGTTCAATCTTAAGTAGTAAGTTAAACTAAAATTTGATTTAGGTAGACTAAGGAAAAATCATCTTTCTTCAAAATAAAACCATAAGCCTTCCTTTGATTTACCTTGCATGTAGTGATAGGTCTGTTATAAGCTTTTTCGTGTGAAGTGCCGTACAAATCAGATGTACTGACCCGTGTTCGGGTTGTAACCTTCGGTGTTGCAGGATTGTATACGACGAGTAAGAGGGACGATGTAGGGTTACGATGTCTATACTCAACTTGCTGGTGGAGTTGATGGATGCCCCGAAGCTTTTATTGTTTTTCCGCTGTATTCTATTTGTAAGCTAGCCTTGAGCTATGCAGGTATGTTTTGTTGTAATACTGGATCTTCGATGTAATATATATGACATTTGGTTTATTCTTGATATTACATCATGTACTGTGCGTGCTAGCTATTGATCCAGGGACTAGCACAGAATGCACAGAGACTTGGATTCTTTGCGAATCGGGTCGTTACACATCCTAAGCATGCATACTAAGTAGGGGCTGAGCAACGAGCAATAGTAACATAGCAGTACATGGTTTGCTGGGAGGGGACATGGCTGTATCGGTTTGAAAGAAGCTGTAAACAAGTGGTAGGATCAAACATCGAACCTAACATAGACTAGCATGCAAACCACTGGTTGAAATAGAATGGATCATAAATAATGCATAGTCCTTGCCTGTTGATAAGTCGGGTTCCGAAGGTGTAGTTGATCGCAAGCTCGCATCGTCTCCGAGAGGTACCCGCGGAAGCACACAAAACGGTAAACACTGGAAAGCAATCAACGAGCAAGCATCTATTACTACGAGGCAACCACGATCAAGCGTCAACAAGAAGGCAACACGAGACATCGCACCTACCGTCGAGAGCGGTTACTAACAGGTTATGTGAAGTACTCGTCACACATGACAATACCGTACGTTTACGGTGGTTCAAGTTGTTTAGCTACAGGTGATCAACAAAATTGTTAACATGGAAAAGCACAGAAGCATGGCATAGCACACAAACATGACAAGAGGTGAATCATAAGGGAAATTATCTATGCTAGTTAATTTAAGTGAGGCACAACATAAACATGGCATCCACTAAGTGCCGCACGACAATTAAAGGATTTGGTACTGTTCTGTCCTAAACCATATTTTAGGTTGGTTAACAACAGAAAAAAATAGCATAAACACAAAGTACACGAAAAACTAATCAAGTTACATATAAAGAACACCCCAAACGGAGTTACGGTTAAAAAGATACAAGAAAAACAATTACGGGCACAATCTGCCAACATCAGGAAGCACACTTTAGAGCATTGCATAAACAGGATAATGAATGCATAAACAATTTTTTCCAGACATAGAAAAAAAATAGAAGAAATATGACAGGGGGAAAAATAAATACAAAGGAAAAAAAGGGAACCTCACTCAGTTGGGCTCGGCCCACTGGCCTGGAGGAGGCCGGCCTGGGCCGCTGGAGCCAGGCCGTGGCCCACGTGGGCGAGGCCGGCCCAGCTGGCAGTGACCACGGGCGAGCGGGCACGTGATCCTCCTGATCTCGACCCTGCTGCCGTTGGCGGCGGCCGTTCCGGTGGCCGGTGAAGGCGCGCGCCGGGGAGAGCATGGGAGCAGGCGCGGAGGGCCATGATGGGGTGCGGCGGCGCGGCTCCAGCCGGATCTGGCGGCACGGCTTGCGGATCCGAAGGCCCGGAGGAGATGGCGGCCGACGATGAGCTCCGTCGCGGTCGTCCATGGCGGCGGAGACTCCATGCAGCGGCCACGGTTCCTGGAGGGAAGAAGAAGGAGGCGGAGGTGAGGAAGAAAAAGGAGGAGGGCAGAGGGGCGAGGAGCGACCTGCAGGGCGGCTCCCGGAGTGGCAAGCCGCGGCGGCCGGCCGTGGAGGCGGCGGGGTGGCTCCGCGGCGGTGCGGCCCAGATCGGTCCCGCAGCGGCGAGGACTGGGCCCTGCGGGGCCCGGACGCGGTGGTTGGCTGGCTGGCTCCGGTGGGGTGACGTGCCCTCCTCTGGAGCCATTGATCTGCAGATCCGAGGGCTGAAAATACTCTGGATCTAGGGTTTCGGGTTTGGAGGGACTTGGGTGCAGATTTTGGGAGAAACCAGGGGGATGGCTGAAATTTTTGGACTAAGGAAACCCTAGAAAGAGGTGGGAGTGTGGTGGTCTTTATATAGCCCAGGTGGCTGGCAGTTTGCAAAAATATCCCCGGTTTTTCTCTCGCGCGCGCGGTGTTTACGTTTCTGACCGGCGGGGGTCCGCAGGACCTCCGATTCGGGAAAAACTTTGAACTGCGCGATCAGCGCGTCGAGCCGGTGGCGTTCACCTAGCGCTGGAACCGTTCCGAGAACACTTTCCGGCGAGCTATAAAAATATCCCGCTTACTTATTAAACGGGGTTTTTCGTTCCGTTGGCTGCGGCTGGTCTCGTGCGGTTTTCGCGACAGTGATCGGCCGAAACCCGGTGTCGTAAATGTCGAGTGTCAGGGTGGCAAGGGTCGTTCTCCGTCCGGTACGAGATAAGAGGGGGGGGGAAATAATCACCGATCGATAAATCGGGGATGCAAACACCGCAAACAAATCAGACAATCAAACCTTTGAGTTAGGATATCGGAACATCGCGGCTGAACGGGGAGAGGGTAATATTCCGCTGCGTTGGAGTTCAGTCCGTGATTTTCAAAGAGTCGGGCCGGCTTCATGTTTGTATCGCATCCGTTACCCGAGGGTGACCTAACCTTTATTTGTGTCGGGTCGTTATTTTCTTTGGGGTTGTCTTTGTAAGAGTTCTCGACGAGATTGTTCGATTCTTCAGTAGACCCGACGATGAATCCAGTGAAAACGTTGCTGGTGTGATCTTGAGACCGGCTCGAGTTGTCACTGGCTGACTCTAGTTTAGCTCCGCTGGATCGACCAGCGAAGAGATGAGTAAGTCTGGTGGGGACAAGGTACCCTGGCTTGATGGAGTCAGCCTTGGGGCTCCAAGCTGTGGTGTCGATGTTGAGTTCGTCGCGCCGTATCTGAACTGTCTGGCCGGCGATGACTCCTCCCATGCCGTTTCGGGCTTCTTCCCAGGTGTAATCCAGATCCTCCCATCCAATGGTTCTTTGGGCGAAGTCGATCAGGGCGTAGGTGATGTCGTTCGAAGGTCGATTCTCATGATTGGCCGTGCGAACCCGAGACGGTGTTGACACCAGTCCATCATTTTGGCTGACGGAGAGTAGGATCGAACCAATGGGGACCTCGCGAATGAGATCTTTCTCCGAGTTTTCGCCAGCGATGTTGGTGTAGAGCTGGTTGCGATGGCTTTCGGCCGTCCAATCGGTGGTGATATCTATGTCGTGTCGAGTTCCTTCCTGGATCTCAACACCCTTGCACATAGGCCCCACGGTGGGTGCCAACTTTCGTGGGAAAAACACGCCAGATGTCCTCATAGAGAAATTGATTGCTGGTACTTTTCTACGAGTATTTACGAGGAGGGAGATTCGATCGGTAGGGAGTCGGAACGATGATCGGGACAAGATAGACACAGGGATTTACCCAGGTTCGACCTGTCGATGAGGTAAAGACCTACTTCCAGCCTTTCTTGTATTATGTGTGGGAGATCCATATTACAAGGCCGCTAGAAGTCGCTGGTCTCTCAAGAACTATACTAGATTAATTCGCCCCTAGGACGTCCAAAGGCCTGGGCTTATATACATGTCGAGCCCTAGGGTTTAACAATGAGACCGACTAACAAACGCGGTGGATTCCTATTCTATCTCTTTGATGGCTTGTCTTGTCCTTCAAGGCAGTCTTGGAATCCTTCCTTCTCGCGTCGGTCTTCATCTTGTAAGTCAGTCGGCTCATAGGCCAAACCTTCTTCTGGTCCTTCTCCTTAATGAGTCGGCCCATAGGCTGACTCTCTCTTCATCTTGATCATGGAGGCCTTCTTGCAAATACTTCTGGTTCTGTGAATCATCCCCCCGACAAGATGCCCTAGTTTGGAAGACTTGATGACGTCAAAACTTTCTGAAAAATTCATAAAGTTCTACTTGCATCTATCATGTGACACACGAGTAATTTTCAAAATCATTTTTCCCAAATACACTACTAGGGAATGCCCTTTTAGTGGCGCCCTTTTTTGTGTTTAGTGCCGCGTTAGGGATGCGCCACTTACTACAAGCCACTAATAAGGGCTTAGAGGTGGCGCATTCTGGATGCGCCACCCCGAAGGCCCTTAGGCGTGGCGCATATCAGAATGTGCCACCTCTAAGCTCTTAGGGGTGGCGCATTCTGGTATGCGCCACGCCTAAGGGCCTTAGGGGTGGCGCGTTCCCAGTGCGCCACTAAAGCAAGACAATATGCGCCACTAAATGGGTTACAGAAAACAAAAAAAAGAATTACAGAAAAGAATTAAAACATTACAAATATTTTTATTATATTACGGAAATGCAAAATACAATATTACAATGAGCCCAACAATTATTGATACAAAAGAATTGCATTATAATTCTTATTACAAAGATTTACAAAGGTTTAGAGGCCAACAATATTCACAAGATTACATCCATCACAATATTACAATGAGTCCAACAATTATTGAAAACCGAAAGCTACTTTCGTCATCATCTCTTCTTTGCTCTTCAACCTGCACAAAACAAATCTTTAGAGGTAACATCCATATGAATTCATACAAAAGGAGAACAAAGCAATGTAGCATCTATTCTTATCAACAACTTAAATCAAGTCGATCAATCGAGGAGCATGCACATATGCATAAAAAAGCATATGCAGTGACCTTTATACACAAAGAGCACCAAGAGTATTTGACACTACCATCTACTACGCAAAGAGTACATCCAAATTACATGTAGGGCACACATTCATCAAACGACTTCCATATATAACATAAATTGTTCAATTGTTCTGACTCGGCTCGGGGAATGGGCGGCATCCTTCTTTCGTCATGAAAGGCCTTTTGTCACGCAAGGCCTTTAGGCGGACTTCTATCTCCCCATTGGATGGTGCAATGTTCGAGTGGAAGATCGACCCCCTTATTTGTACTTCATGATGGATGATAGTCGCCATCTGCGCTTGGATGTGAAAGAACTCCTCCTTCAGATTTGCATCGGCGATTTCCGCCTTCCTTTCGGCCCACGCTCTGAGATGACTTGGCAGCGTAAGGTGGCGTTGTTCTTGTACAATCGCCCTCATGTGATGAAGGGCGTAGTACGCATCCCTCACACTGCCAGCCGGCTGATTGACGCACAGGAACTGCGTTACGTGGCTGAACAAGTTCACGTCAGGCTGATTCTTCCTGAACTTGTGCTTCACCATCTTGCCTCCGGCTTTTATGTAGCCGGCGAGAGCATCATCCAAAACTCTCATGATATACTTGTAATCTTTCTTGTTCACACTCCCCGAGTCTAAATACACGGCATGCGAGTGTTGTGGTGAAAAGCAGATGAGCACGCAGTGTTGATCCTCACTTCATACTTAAAACAATCCAAAAGGAATGTTGGAAGAGGACAATGGAAAGCTAAGAAAGCATATATGCTACGGCGGCGAGCGAATGAATTACTTGGGAGAGTAGGTCATAAGAAATGAATCCTTGTCGGCGTTCTGTAGCATGAATTATGTGATGTACCCCGCCGCGATAGCCGCGTCCCCGTCGTCCATCAAGATGCTTTCACGCATGTAGAAGGTGTCCAATATCGCGACGCTCGGGGTCTTATCTCTCCTGATACTCATAGAAAGGCTGAGAGAGAACAGACGGATAAGGCTATGGTCCAGCCGCTTGAGATGGTACAAATTGAAGATCTCCGAAAACCGGAGGATTATCATATCCGCGGGGATAGTGTTGATGAAGCCCATGTTGAGTGGCACCTTGGCCATGAAAACCGGGTACGAGGGATTCTCTTCTCGAAGAAGAATCTTCTCTAATTCCATAATACTATGATGCACACTCTGCATATCCGAAGTTGCAAGGTCGAGCATGTCCTTAGGTAGCATCGCCCTACCAGCCACATGGATTTCAACCGAGAGATCCTTGGGTCTTGGTGGCCCGTCCTGAGCACGGATCGGCGTCGAAGGTTGGCTACTCGAAGTGATGCTCTTCTTTCTTTTCCGTCCCTTCTTCTTTTCTGATTTTGAGCAGTCACCGGCCTTTATCTGCTTAGTGGCCGCATTATGTAGTGTGGACGGGCTGAGAATAGATCTCCTTGTGGCATATGTTGAGGATCGGTGAAGGCGGAAGCCGCTGGAGACATGTCCTGAGAAGCAGCGAAGAGACGCGTGGAGCAAGCAGGCTTCGCCGCAGGATCAGCTGGACCGGGAGCTTGCTCGTCATGATGATAGGCTCCTTCAGCAGGAGGCTTGAATAAGTCATCAGCATCATACAAAGTATTGATGAACTGGTCGGCGCTGATATCATCATCAAGATCATCGTCTTCTTGTTGTGCGCCGATGGGATCATGTGGCGCCGACACGATGACTAGCGGTGTTGTCCTAGGTGTGGTGCCCCTTTCCCCCGTCATTAAACGCATTTGGCTCTTCGGCCATAGGCATATTTGGCCGAAACAGTCACTGAGGGATGCCGTCTCATCCTCATCGTATCCGGGGGGTTGAATGGGAGGTTCAACTCTCTCGTAGCCCGAAATCACGAGAGAGATTTGAACCCTATGCATCTCCGGTGCCATCGACATATTGTGCATGATTCGATTTTGTGGTTGAATGATTTTACCTTTGGAAACATCCTTCAACTCGTCGTCCACGACTTGTAATAGAATGCATGGAGTGTCCTCATGTGAAAGAGATATATGCATGTAGGGCATCAGAGAGATTCCACTAAAAAAGGCAAGGAGATGAAGTCCTCGTTTGAGTTGCAGACGCTTATAGTTAACTTGAGGGCGTCGAGGTCGGCTAGTGAAGAGACCCCGCCGATGACGGCGGGCATGCAAGAGATGGAGGGCACGCTGCCTCCCGGGGCATCGGTCGCCCTATTTGCGCTGCCGTCGGGTGCATTATTGTTATGCCCCGTTTTCTCGATCGTGGCTGGAGGAGTTACCATCACATCCGGCGGCGCCGCCGCGGTGTTGGCGGCCGGAGTCACCAATTCGCCGGGAGTCGGTGCGGGAGCCACCACTACGGCGGGAGTCGGGACTGCAGGCGCCGCGGTGCCCGAGTTGCTGCCGACCATGCTGGGGACTTGTATGGGCCCTTTTCCACCACGCGCTTGCCAATTCACGAGTGACTGCATCATATCTGGAAGGAGAGCGTTCATCATCTTCGCCACTTCATCCTGGACAAGCTGCGGAAGCATGTTCACCTTCTCCTCCAGTCCACGAACATAAGCGGCATCTTCTTCGGTCCTTCTTGCCTTGCGCCCCCTCGAACCGGACTGCTCCGCCGGTTTTCCATAATATTCGGACCAATTTAGGTCCGCACCAAAGCCGACCACACGATCGACTGACGATGGCTTCGCCGTCACGTCGTCAACCTTCTTGACCTTGTTCAACGCCCTGTTAAAGGCGTTGTCCCACGGGCCGTCCGGCTTAACCGACGACTCCTGCGATGAGGCGATTTTCATTTCCGCTTGCTGCAAAAAGAATGTGAAACGTTAAGAAATTGTGAACTTCACTCGAGAATTCAATCGACAAGGTCGCGTGGTAAACTACTTACCACGGCAGTCGTAAACTCTTGAATCTTAGGATCGATAATTATTTTTGAGGTTGCTTTGTCCTTATAGCTCTGGGCCCTCACAAAGAATTCGGTCTATGGATCATCTTTGTATTGCTGGAAGGGGTTAGGTATGCCCGCAGCTGCGTACTCGGCATCCTCCTTGTGCCATTTAGGATTGGAACTTTTGTAAGCACCGGCTCCGAGACGGTGGTTACCTATGACCTGCGACCGCATGGCCTTGCCCTTTGCACTCGCGGCCTTGGCTTGCTCGGACTCACACCTAGCCTTGAAAAGGTTGTAGGTAGCTTCGTCGATCAACAACTCTTTCTCCTTGAGCTCCTCCCAGTTTTTGTTCTTTTCAAAAATTGCACTCTTCACCCGGGTTTTCCAACTGGACAAGGCCTTGCTCATCTTCCTGAGGGCCCATGTGTTTACTTTGTTCCCTCTGAGTTTGGTGTTATCGTACGGCTCCGGAAACTTGTATCGTCCGTGCAGCTTGTTGATAAGAAGATGACAATAATAAATATTCTCACGACTCCTGAGGTTAATCGTGGTGATCGGCACGGTGTTGCGGAGGATCGCCGCGACTTGACGGACGTACCCTTCCGAAAAACGTTCGGGCTGTTTAGGAATCCCGACGGCGGTCACAACAGTAAACTCTTGCTTGATGGCGCCGACCTTGGTCAGTTTCCGATTCCTCTTCTTCGACTGGGTACCATCTGTGTTGGAGCCACCGGTCCCATCATCCTCGCCGATGTTCCTCTCGCCGTCTGTCGTACCGGCCTCCTCCTCCAAGTCATCATCCGATGAGTCGGACTCCGACTCTATCTCCTCCTCATACTCCTCCTCGGCCGGAGGTACTTCCTCTTCTCTCTGCTCCTCGACCTCCTCCTGGGAGTAGTCCCAAAATTGCTTCCTTTTTTTTCCCGGCTGAGAAGAAGGACCGGCATCGGCTCCGGTCGACATGTTTGCACTAGTACAATATTAAGAAATGCAACTACTTAATTAATTAGCACAATAAATAAATGCAACTACTCTCATGTTAAGAAAAATAGCAAAGGTCATGCACGAATTCACGGAAAAATTCGGCATGACCTTTGCTATTTTTCTTAACATGAGAGTGGCCCATTCTCAACCGAAACGGAAGTTAATCGACATTTCGGGAGAAAGGGGATAATGAGAGTCCCTGCACACAAAAATGCCTAGTATGTAGGCACAACCAGCATATATGAAGAACATAAGAACCACACACATTTTATTCTACACTATTTTATGATGCCATCACACACAAACACACACAGGACACACACACATCACACACACAGATTCTACACATCACACACACACAAGACACACACACACATGACACACAGAGGACACAAAAAACAGCAAGAAACAAAAATATTTAATAAGCATGATATTCACATGGTCATGCATGGTCAGTAGCACACACACATATCACACACACACATAGCCTACATTATGTTTTTCTTTTTAATATAATTAATGTTCAGTTTGCTAGTACTCCCTTGGTTCCTAAGTATAATTTTCTTTTAGAGATTTTGCATGGAGTAAACTTGCTCTGAAAGCAACATAGCAAAATAGTTTAACACTAGCTACCTGATTCCCTAGCTACTTTAGCATTTCAAAACTACTTTGTATCGATAATAAAATAAACAATATAACTCAAACAAACCATTATCAAGAATAAATACAGACAAGAAATACACTTCATGAATTGCTTACTACTTAATTTTAGAAAGTATGGGACAATTTAACAAAGTTCATTGGATTCTTGTTAAAAAATATTATGGTGTTATTAATTAATCTAAGATAACAGAAATCTAACATCAACTCTATGCACTGATTCAAGGATTGTTGCTTAGTCATGGAAGAAAACATATGCATCATCATATATGGAGTAAGTTTCTAGCAATTTCTTAACAATTTCTAGTAAGAAAACAAACACATGTGCAGGATTCCTTAACAATTTCTAACAAACACATGGAATAAAACATATGCATCATCATATATGGACCAAGAATCTCAAATCCCCTCTCTGTTTTCTTTGAATAAAAGGGGAAGTAAGCAGGGGGCAGGGATGGAGATGGAGGCGTCGAGGGGGATCACCTCGGGGGCGTCGAGGTGGCGGCTCCGGTGGTGTAGAGGGGCTCCGGTGGCGGCGAGCGGCTCTAGTGGCGGCGAGAAGCTCCGGTGGCGTCGAGCGGACCCTCCGCGGTGGCCTAGAGGAGAGGCTCCTCCGCTGTGGCATCGAGGGGCGGCTCCGGTGGCGTCGAGGGGCGGCTCCGGCGTCGACGGCGAGGACGGTGGCGGCTATGGCTCGAGAGGGGATCGTGCTCGAATGGGTACTGTGACGAGCAAGGGGGAGGGGGACGTGGGGGTTAAGGCTTAGGGGTGGCGCATTTTGCTAGAATGCGCCACCAAGAGGTTCCTTATGTGTGGCGCATTCCGCCGAAATGCGCCACGCATAAGGAACCTCTTGGTGGCGCATTCTGGCAAAATGCGCCACCCCTAAGCACATTTAGTGGCGCATTTATGAAAGATGCGCCACCCCTAAGAGTTTTTTTAATTTTTTTTATTAATTGGACTAGCTATCTATCTGGTTTTTTATCGCTACTAGTTTTTTTATCGCTACTAAATATCTGGGTTTGGTAGCGAGGCCATGCCTTCCTTCCCATCGGTGTGTGTTACTCATCCTATCGATCCACGTACCATGCCTTAACCGTGTCGTCGCTAAACCAAGATCCACAAACACAAGGTGCAGCGGCATTAAGAAACATAAGAATGTGATCATCAATTACAAGGTGTAGCTGACCATTTCATCTTTTTAAGGAGTTAGGCATGATGCTTCAATTGTGTATAAAAGTGGTCAAACTTTATTAAGATTGACTTTGAACAAATTTTATATGCGGAGTAAAAAGAAACGGAGGGAGTAATTTCTCTAACCGACCTTGAGAATGGTTCTTCGATTGTGTATCGTCGATGTTCATACACTTCAAACTATGATCCAAACATAAGAATGTGATCATATCGATCCACAAACAATGCCTTAATCGTGTCGTCACCAAGCCAAGATCCACAAACACAAGGTGTAGCGGCATTTGGAAACATATGATTGTGATCATCAATTAAAAAGTGCATATTAAATCCATGCATACACAAAGTGATCATGAATTACAAAATATGTTTCTTAAATTCGGAGCTAGCTATCTAGCAATCGTTTCCTCACGATCTTCTTCTTTCCCTTCTTTGTCGTGGTTGAATAATTTAGGCCCGGGGCGCCTTCACTTTTCCTCTTGAACGGGGGGAGACCTTTATTCGGTAGGGTTGTGGTGTATGTATCCTGAGCGGCGTAGTCATCCTCCATCTTCGGGTCGCCGTACTTGTCAAAGTCTTGCTCGTTGGCGACTCCATCCATTCCGATGATGTTTCTTTTGCCTCTCCTCACTACAACGCGGCTCGGCTTTGATGGGTCGGTAATGAAGAAGAATTGGTCCACTTGGCTAGCCAGTACCCATGGCTCATTTTTTGCAGTGACGTTTGCGCCCGCAGACTTGGATTTGGCTTCGGGATAACCATGGTGGTGAAGTACCGGTCTTCTCTTACGACGCTCTTGGCCCATCTCACACGGAACATCGGCACCTTCTCTCCACAGTAGTCGAGCTCCCATATGTCCTCGATCCTTCCATAGAATCTTTCCTTGACGTCATTGGTGTAGAATATCCCCGTTACCCCTGAGTTCTGGTAATCGCAGTTATTGTCCTTTTCCTCCGTGTAGAATGTGTAGCCGTTGATATCATACGCTTGATAGGTCATCAGGTTGCGTGCGGCACCCTGTGACAAGGTGAATATCATCTTTTCGTCCTCGGAAGCATTCCTTCGCGAGGGATTAGCACGAAGCTCGTCCCTGAACCAAGTCATGAAACCGGAGTTGTGCTCTTTGATTATCCGTGGATCTCAGTCCGTTATCTGCAGGCACTGGTCACTGTACTTCTTCCTGATTAAATCCTTGTGCTTTACTATCCAAGGATCGACCAGCTGGATGTGTTGTAGCGCGACTAGGCTTGCTCTTTCAAAGTCGATGTCTCGACCGTCAAAGTTGACATGCATTGCGCGGCTTCCCTCGTGGTGACCACACCCATCGGTCCTGCCAAAGTGCTTGTTGATGGCCAGACCAACAGGGTTCTCGGTGTTGAGATAATTCGTGCAAAAGGAGATGCACCCTTCGGTTAGAAAGCCCTTCGCTATGATTGCATCTGGACGGGACCGGTTACGAACGTATTTTTGGATGTGTCCATTCATCCTTTCGAACGGCATCATGCTGCGCAGAAACGTAGGCCCGAGTTGGACGATATCCTCCACGACGTGGATCAGTAGATGCATCATAATGTCGAAGAACGCGGGCGGGAAATAGATCTCAAGCTCGCATAGTATGAGCACGATCTCCTCCTGTAGCCTTTTGAGTTGCGTAGCGCAAATTGACTTCCGGGAGATGACGTCAAAAAAGTTGCAAAGGCCAAACAACGTTTTACGGACGTGCTCGTCCATTATCCCTCGCATCGCAACAGGGAGAGTCTGCATCATCAGCACGGCACAGTCGTGAGATTTCATCCCGCTGAAACGCTGCTTCACCTCGTCTAGGTATGTGCTTATCTTCCCCGCGTAACCGTTCAGAAATTTTACTCCTATGAGGCAGTGGATAAACCGCTTGATCTCCTCCTGGCACAGAGTGAAGCATTCCGAGGGGCCGTGATCAATACCGGTCTTCTTCTTGGTCGTCCTTTTTCGTTTGTGAGAGTTTTGCGTTTCCGTATCCTCTTCCTCCTCCGGCTCATCATCGTCGTCACTAGGGAGGTGAAGTTCCCTCCTGATGCGCATAAATTTCAAGTCATTCCTTGCTTTTGGCCCGTCCTTGGTCTTCTGCGGCATGTTGAGCAGCGTGCCAAACAAGCTCTCGCACACGTTCTTTGTGATATGCATGAGATCAAGGCTATGAGGACTGCGGAGGAGACTCCAGTATTCCAAATCCCAGAAAACAGACCTCGCTTTCCATACTCTCATCAACGGTCGAGTCTTCTTTTTTCTTTCCTGGCGTGGGGCACTCTTTCCAATTTTTCATCAAGTTGTCTTTCGGGACCCGGGGTTAGCGTATGTAATTCCAGTCATGATGCAATCACATGGAGAGCTGAGAACCGTACCCACTTGTCTAAGCACACAAGGCCAAGCACAGAACGTTCTCGGTAAGCATCAAACGTGAGGGGCATCCCATCCAGGCCGGATGATCATCTCAGATGGGTCCTCATTGTCCGCTCACAAGTCTAGATGCTTATGGGTGGTGAATCCCATACTCATAGACAAGTCGCCTCAACCATGTTATCGATTGAATCCTAACTCTTACATAGACTTACTCCATCCCGATCACTTAGTCGGGGTCTAGCTCGGGGTCGATCATACATCAAAGTGTGCACGTGACAGAGTCACGAGCAATCGCATCGCGATGCCCCAAGCTGCGCACATCTAAGGGCCACTTGGTGTATAAAAGACCGCCAGCCAGATCACAACTAAGGTCTCGAAAACCCATACTAAGACATGCATGTTATAAACATACACGCAGCACACATGCCTAGTATGAATAGCAGGTATCATCACATAACTCTACAAAGGGTATCTTTATTGACTTACACATAGAGCATACAAAGATCACATGTATGTGATCAACATTACATCATACAACAGAGGCAAATTAGGTCTGAGTACAGACAAGTTTAACAAATGGCTTAGAGAAGCCTTGTAAACATACATGCCCTTCCACGAGGGACCAGACTGCTGTCTGGAACTATACTAGCAAGGGCAATATCGAGCTTCACGAAGGCGACTCAATCGGGGTCCGGTTCTCATCTAAAACATAGACTTAGCAAATGTGAGTACAAAGTCGTACTCAGAAAGACTTACATCAGATCTATACTACTCATGCTCAAGTTTCAAGGTAAAGGAAGTGGGGTTCAATATGCAGAAGTGCCGGCTTTGACTTGGCTAATCCTGTACTACGAGTACCAGACTTGAGGTAAGAAGGGTACACGAGTCCACTACCAAGTCTCACAGGTCCACCCACATATCTATAGTTAGGTCAAATGGAAAGCCCGAATCTAGTGTGACTCCTGCACCGGATCGGTACGTAAAGAGGCCAAACGGGGCTGCCATAAAACCCTACATGTGGTCATACTCTTTGTCTTGGATCACAAAACAGGAACTCAGGGCCTAGGGCAGTGTTCAACGAGACAACCCACTATGTACTCCTACACAGCCTCTCATCGTTCACTTTTGTTTAGGGTGGATTCACCAACACGTTATCATCAACACCACTGTGTTCATTCCAACCCGACTCACCATCATAACATCCTCATTGTATCACTAAGCAGCAATAAGCAGTAACAGTTGCAAGGGCCACATGATCATCAATCAACTCCTAAATCTGCTAGGATTGTGGTTTGCTTAATACGGTGACAAAATGATAGGTCATGCATCGGAATGGGTTCAACTATGCGAAAGAACGTGTCTCGGTGATCTCCTAAACATGCATAAAGCGAGACTGAGAGGGAATTAGGATTTTATAGACATGATAAATGGGGTTTGCTTGCCTTCCCGACGAGGTTCAGTATCGGGGTCTTCAACGAAGGAGGTGGCCTCCGGTTCCGGTTCCACTTCTATTAGCAACATGACAATCATAGGATCAAAATAAATTACAATACACAATCACATGAATAAGATTGCAATGGTGATGTTCATGGTTGCAATGTGGGTACAATTCCATTTAAAAGAAGTGGAATGCAAAATCATTTGCAAATTCACTCCAAATTTGAATTCAAAAGAACTCCATATGCATGTTTGCTACTGTTCACCCATTTTAAAATGGTCAAACATGAAAACAAATTGCATATTCTTAATCCTTGCATTTTTCTGATCATTTTTCATATATTATATGTTTAATTTGGAGTTAATATGAATTTTCTATGATTTATTGAAGTTTAAGCCTTTTTCTGGATTATTTTAAAACTCTGGAAAATGGTTTATTGCGTCATCATGACGTGGGAGTGATGTCACAGGGGGCTGACCAGTGGGGTCGGCTTGTCAGCCTCATAGGGTTTAACCCCTCGGTTAATTAAGATTTCAGTTAATTTAGGGGGGTCCAGGGCCCACCTGTCAGTGACCCTAGGTCAACTGATAGGGGGATTAGCCCCCTAATGAGGTGGCCACGTCGGCCTCACCGGCGGCTCAACGCCGGTGTCCACTGGACACGGCGGAGCTCGCTCGGGACGGAGGCGCAGGCTACCAAACGGGTCGCCGAGGCCACCGGGAGGCAGCCCGTCGACTCGCGCGTCTCAGGGGCCAAACGGGCGACCACGGGAGGGCTCAGGGCCACGCCGGCGAGCTGCTCGGCGACGGCGGAGGCTCGGCCCACGGTGGGCATGGTGATTCAAGGTGCGGGGAGGAGCGCGGACACGGGATAAAGGAGCGCCGGCTCACCCTGAGCTCATTGGTGAAGACGGCGTGGCTGCAGAGGGGTTGTAGGTGCCGGAATCTTCAACGCCGAACGGCGGCCTTGCCGGAGTCGGGGAAGACGCGGGCGTCGTCTCCAGAGGGCTTCGGCCCAATTCCTTCTGCAGGGAGGTGCGGGACGACATTGCGGAGCTCCTGGACAACATGGGGCACGGAGGGGAGGTCGTTGGCCGCGGTGGCGCTTGACGGCGGCGAGGTCGAGCTCTCGGGCGGCTGAGAGATTCCAGCGAGGGAGACCGTGAGGGAGAGCGGGGAGAGGGGGAACTGGTGCGGAGCTTCGAGTGGGTTCCCCTGGCGAGGAGATGAGGAAGGGGAGGGCCTAGATGGCTCGGCAGCCGCGGGCATGCTCGCCACGGCGGCGAGCTACCTGCTCTGGCGTCGGCGGGGAAGACGATAAGGGGGAGGCCAGTGGGCTGGGCCGGTCCGGTTAGTTGGGCCAGGTGGCCAGGGGGTGGGCTGGGTTTTCTATCTTTCTATTTTCTGCTATTTCTCTTTTCTGTTTTCTTTTTCTTATTTTGGGCATTTTCCTAGGTGACCAGTAGCTAGTCACTTGTAGTATTTGGGCATTTTTTAAATTCAATTAATTTGAATTCCAATTCAAATAGGGGTCAAATTAATTTTCCAGGGCACCTTTTGAATTTTTGAATATTCATGGGCATGGGAATGAACCCAAACCACTTTTAAAATGATCAGCATCATTTATAGGAATTTTCCAAATACTCAAATGATTTTTGGAAAAAGATTTTTATTTGGCCATTTGAATTAATTTATCAGGGCTTTTTGCTTCCCCAATTTTGAATTTCATTTGAATTTTTGCATGATGCAAAGGCACAAACAAACCCTAGCACTTACCCTAGTTGGGGTTCTGACAACTCGCCCCCACTCAAAAGAATCTCGTCCCGAGATTCAAAAGCCGTCGGAAGGAAGGTGGGGTACTCGGCACGGAGGCGGTCTTCTCTTTCCCAGGTTGCTTCTTTCCCGGAGTGATGTGACCATTGCACTTTGAGGAACTTGATCTTCTGACGACGAGTGACACGCTCTGCTGAATCAAGAATACGAACAGGGTACTCTCGATAAGAAAGGTCATCTTGGAGATCAAGAGTTTCATGGTCGACTTCGCGGATGGGGTCCTTGAAGCAACGCCTGAGTTGTGACACATGGAATACATCGTGTACTCGGGAAAGATGAGGGGGTAGTTCAAGTTGGTAGGCAACTTCTCCACGTTTAGCAATAATGCGAAAAGGTCCGATGTAACGTGGGGCCAACTTGCCTTTGATACCGAATCTTTGGGTTCCCTTCAGAGGAGTAACCCGAAGGTAAGCCTTCTCATCAAGATTGTAGCTCTCTTCCCTATGATGACGATCATAGTAGCTTTTCTGACGAGATTGAGCGGCTTTCAATCGATCACGAACAATGCGAACTTGCTCTTCTGCTTCCTTGATCATATCCGTTCCAAAGAGTTGTCTTTCACTGGTTTCTGACCAGTTTAGGGGTGTTCGACATCGTCGGCCATAGAGGAATTCAAAGGCGAATGGAAGAGATTTCTCCCAATTCTTTCCGAAAGAGATAACACAAGATCTGAGCATGTCTTCCAAGATTTGATTAACCCTTTCAACTTGACCGCTAGATTGAGGGTGGAAAGCTGTACTAAAGGAGAGATGAGTTCCCATAGCATTTTGAAAACTTTCCCAGAATCTAGAGGTGAAAAGGCTACCACGATCAGAATTGATTTCCAAAGGAACACCGTGGAGAGACACAATCCTAGAGACATACAAGTCTGCTGACTGGCTAGCAGTTATAGACTCGCGAACGGGAAGGAAGTGAGCAACTTTTGAAAGTCGATCAATGACAACGAAGATGGCATCATTTCCTTTCTGGGTTTTTGGAAAGCCGGTGATGAAGTCCATACCGACCTTGTCCCATTTCCACTCGGGAATAGATAATGGTTCAAGAGTACCAGCAGGTCTTTGGTGTTCTTCCTTAATGCGACGACAAACATCACATTCGGCAACAAATTGTGCAATGTCTCTCTTCATCCGGGTCCACCAAAATCTCTGGCGTAGATCTCGGTACATTTTTGTGCTACCAGGATGAATGGAGAGGGGAGTGTCATGAGCTTCCCTAAGGATCAGCTGCTTTAGGTCTTCATTCTCAGGAACTACGAAACGATTTTCAAAGAATATCGTTCCTTGATCATTTGCAGAGAAACATTTAGCAACTCCGCTAACAATGTTCTGCTTGATCTCTTGAATACTACTATCTTATTTCCGGCCGCTATGATTTGATCCTCAAGGGTTGGTTTCGCCACCAAGTTGAAAAGAGATCCACGAGGAACTATCTCAAGATTGAGCTTGCGAAATTCCTCATGAAGAAGTGGTTGATACTGTTGTAACATGAGGTTGTTATAATACGACTTACGACTTAGTGCATCAGCCATGACATTGGCCTTGCCTGGGGTGTAAGAAATTCCTAAGTCATAATCTTTTATCAACTCAATCCAGCGTCTTTGCCTGAGATTAAGATCTGGCTGGGTGAATATGTATTTGAGGCTTTGGTGATCAGAATAGATCTCACAACGATTACCAAGGAGGTAATGTCGCCAAGTCTTCAGGGCATGAACTACGGCAGCGAGTTCAAGATCATGGGTAGGATAGTTTTCTTCATGTGGACGCAACTGGCGTGAAGCATAAGCTACCACATGTCTATCTTGCATAAGTATGCATCCTAACCCTTGCCGTGAAGCATCACAATAGATCTCGAAATCCCTTTTGGTGTCTGGAGGCGCAAGTACGGGTGCAGAAGTCAATCTTCTTTTTAGCTCTTGAAAGCTTTCCTAGCACTTGGGGGTCCATTGGAATTTCTTATCTTTCTTGAGGAGTTCAGTAAGAGGCTTTGCAACTTTGGAGAATTTCTCTACGAAGAGACGGCAATAGCTTGCTAGGCCGAGAAAACTCCTAACTTGCTTAACCGATTCAGGTGGAGTCCAGTCAAGGACGGCCTGAACTCTCTCGGGATTGACTGCAACACCTTTTGCAGAAATCACGTGGCCTAAGTAGGTCAATTCTGGTAGCCAAAATTCACACTTGGAGAACTTGGCATAAAGGCGATGCTCTCTAAGTTTCATCAATACCAACCTTAGATGTTCTGCGTGCTCTTCTTCGTTCTTCGAGTAGATGAGAATGTCATCAAGATAAACCACAACAAATTTATCTAGGTACTCCATGAAGATCGAATTCATCAAGCGCGAGAATGTGGCAGGGGCATTGGTTAAACCGAAGGACATGACGGTGTACTCGTAAATACTATATCGAGTAGTGAAAGCCGTTTTTGGAATGTCCTCGGTTTGGATTTTGATTTGATGATAGCCTAATCTCAAATCCATCTTGGAGAAGACAGAGGATCCTGCAAGTTGATCAGAAAGATCATTGATCCTGGGCAGTGGGTACTTGTTCTTTATCGTCGCTAGATTTAGCGGGCGATAGTCTACGCACATCCTTTCTGTTCCATCTTTCTTCGTTACGAACAGAACGGGGCAACCCCATGGCGATGAGCTAGGGCGGATGAAGCCTTTTGCCAACGAAGAATCAAGTTGGGTTTTTAGCTCAGCTAACTCATGTGGGGCCATTCTATATGGGCGTCTGGAAGAATCAAGATCCACTATGAATTCTACACATCTGTCGGGTGGCATGCCCGGCAGTTCTTGAGGAAAGACATCCGGGAAGTCACGAACCACCGGAATATCTTCAAGGTCAGGAAGGGGAAGAACATTCAAAGTATGCACCTCGATTCTAGAGCTGGGTGATGTGTAGTCGATGATCTGGCCTGAAGGATGGGTGAGTTTAACTGATTTTGCTTTACAATCAAGGAAAGCATTCTGCCTTGATAACCAATCCATTCCTAGGATGACATCAATGTACGAAGACTTGAGGGCTATAAGAGAGGCAAGGAATACTAAACCCTCAATTGCAATTTGATTGCCATGGCTTACTCTATTAGTTTGCCACTTTGAACCAGGAGTTTGAATGATCATTGGAGAAAACATTTCTTCAAAGGGGAACTCATGACGAAGTGCATAACTCTCCGACATGAATGAATGAGAAGCTCCTGGATCGAAAAGAACGGAGGCGGGAACATGATTGACTGGGAGTGTGCCAAGGATGACGTCAGAAGCAGCAGTGGTGTCCTCAACGGAGATTTGGTTCACATATCCACTACTTGTGGCTGAAGGCTTTGCTGGAAAGGTTTTGGTGGTGGATTTCTTTGGAGGCTTATGACTAGGTCGACGTGGTGCCACCAACACTGTAGGGCATTGTCGGAAGTAATGGCCTGTCAGACCACACGTGAAACACATCCTGCCTGAATTGCTGGGAGCAGGATTTCTTGATTGCACACCATCATTCCTGGGAGGAACAATGTGTTGAGGTGGATGGCATATATTGGATGGTGGTGTCTGAAGAAAGTTTTAAGGTATGGCACGAGTTGGAATCCAAATTCGGCGTTTCTGAGGGGCTGAACTTGAAGAAGGGGCATGCTCAAGAGCATGCTTGCGAGACTCCTCAAAAATTTCATTGCCATGCTCAGCTCTGAAGGATGTGTTGACTAAATCCTCCAAGGTGGAAAATTCGATGAGGTTGAGATCATGGCGAAGGATGGGGCTAAGTCCCTTACGGAACCTTGCCTGCTTTCTGGCATCGGTGGTGATCTCATCTTTGGCATACCGAGCAAGACGGTTGAACTCTCTCACATACTCATGAATGGACATCTCTCCTTGAGTCAGATTGTAGAACTCTTCGTTCTTGCGGTCCATTAAGTCATCTAGAAGGTGGTACCCTCGAAAGGCATCACCGAACTCCTGCCAAGTCACTAGGTGACCATCTGGCTGCATCGCAACATAGTTCTCCCACCATTCAGCAGCAGCACCTTCCAGAAAGTATGCCGCGAATATAACTCGATCATCGGGAGCAACATGTGTAGTATCAAGCTTACGCTCGATGGAACGGAGCCAATCATCAGCTTCAAGGGGCTCAGAAGAACATCGAAATACCGGTGGCTTGAGGAGGATGAAGTCCTAAATGCTCACAACCACATTGCAATGACGTGAAGTATTCTGCTCGATGAGCTCCAGAAGGCGTGTTTGGTCACGTTGATTCTTCTCAGCTTCCATCATGATTTCCGCCGCAGAAGGCGGTGGTAGAGGTTCATCATCATTTCGATTCCGAACACAGTCTCGATCCCGACGAACAGCACTACGAGTTCCACCTGACATCCTGTGTGATAAAAATGAACAATCAGAACAGGTTGTACGATGGAATCAAAGAAAAGAAGGACATGATGAAGACGGAAAAGAGTATAATGCGAAGGCAATGATTCATAGAAACACGGGATAAATCCGGCAGCATAACGGCTACACCGAGATGGAAAACAAGACAACCTCGAGGCGATTGGACATAACTTCCTCAAGGAACTCAAAACACGGAGACTCTGGACGACCACAACAATCCTACGGCAACAAGAAAGCACTCAACGAGATGTTCTAGTGAGACATAGATGAGCCTAGTCCTATCATCCCGTAGAAAAGATAAGGGTGACTTAGAACTAAGATTGATGAGGGTAAGGAGAAAAATAAGCCTTACGTTGTTCCTTTATACCCAGAGTAACTATATAACTATAGAATGCTAGACTCGACTTCGACAAAGGGTTGAATAATCCTACAGACAGTCCTGCTCTGATACCAAGTCTGTCGGGACCCGAGGTTAGCGTATGTAATTCCAGTCACGATGCAATCACATGGAGAGCCGAGAACCGTACCCACTTGTCTAAGCAGACAAGGCCAAGCACAGAACGTTCTCGGTTAGCATCGAACGTGAGGGGCATCCCATCCAGGCCGGATGATCATCTTAGATGGGTCCTCATTGTCCGCTCACAAGTATAGATGCTTATGGGTGGTGAATCCCATACTCATAGACAAGTCGCCTCAACCATGTTATCGATTAAATCCTAACTCTTACATAGACTTACTCCATCCCGATCACTTAGTCGGGGTCTAGCTCGGGGTCGATCATACATCAAAGTGTGCACGTGACAGAGTCACGAGCAATCGCATCGCGATGCCCCAAGAAGCGCACATCTAAGGGCCACTTGGTGTATAAAAGACCGCCAGCCAGATCACAACTAAGGTCTCGAAAACCCATACTAAGACATGCATGTTATAAACATACACGCAGCACACATGCCTAGTATGAATAGCAGGTATCATCACATAACTCTACAAAGGGTATCTTTATTGACTTACACATAGAGCATACAAAGATCACATGTATGTGATCAACATTACATCATACAACAAAGGCAAATTAGGTCTGAGTACAGACAAGTTTAACAAATGGCTTAGAGAAGCCTTGTAAACATACATGCCCTTCCACGAGGGACCAGACTGCTGTCTGGAACTATACTAGCAAGGGCAATATCGAGCTTCACAAAGGCGACTCAATCGGGGTCCGGTTCTCATCTAAAACATAGACTAAGCAAATGTGAGTACAAAGTCGTACTCAGAAAGACTTACATCAGATCTATACTACTCATGCTGAAGTTTCAAGGTAAAGGAAGTGGGGTTCAATATGCAGAAGTGCCGGCTTTGACTTGGCTAATCCTGTACTACGAGTACCAGATTTGAGGTAAGAAGCGTACACGAGTCCACTACCAAGTCTCCAACCAAATACACCACTATGGATACTTCCTCGACTTCCCCACGAGGAAGCCCACCATAGCACTCACGCTTATCTTGCGAGTTTTATAAGTATCCATTCAAGTTGTCTATGATCAAGTAAAGGTCTCCAAGTAGTCCATAACCACGGACACGGCTATTCAAATAGTTCATTAACCCTGCAGGGGTGTACATCTTCACACGCGTGTCATCACTTATCGCCTCGTTCTTGTCACCCTTCAAGAGGGTGTCGGACGTGGATGAAACCAAGGCACTACCCTCACATCACCTTCTCTAATCCAGGAGTCGACTACCTGAGTTTGTCACCGCTCGAGAGTCCGGCCGGTTCGACGAAACGGACTCAGATAATGCAAGGGACCGAGACGCCACCTTTGACAGATGGTTTCACTGTCTCACAGGTCCACCCACATATCTATAGTTAGGTCAAATGGAAAGCCCGAATCTAGTGTGACTCCTGGACCGGATCGGGTACGTAAAGAGGCCAAACGGGGCTCCCATAAAACCCTACATGTGGTCATTCTCTTTGTCTTGGATCACAAAACAGGAACTCAGGGACTAGGGCAGTGTTCAACGAGACAACCCACTGTGTACTCCTACACAGCCTCTCATCGTTCACCTTTGTTTAGGGTGGATTCACCAACACGTTATCATCAACACCACTGTGTTCATTCCAACCCGACTCACCATCATCACATCCTCATTGTATCACTAAGCAGCAATAAGCAGTAACAGTTGCAGGGGCCACATGCTCATCAATCAACTCCTAAATCTGCTAGGATTGTGGTTTGCTTAATACGGTGACAAAATGATAGGTCATGCATCGGAATGGGTTCAACTATGCGAAAGAACGTGTCTTGGTGATCTCCTAAACATGCATAAAGCGAGACTGAGAGGGAATTAGGATTTTATAGACATGATAAATGGGGTTTGCTTGCCTTGCTGACGAGGTTCAGTATCGGGGTCTTCAACGAAGGGGGTGGCCTCCGGTTCCGGTTCCACTTCTATTAGCAACATGACAATCATAGGATCAAAATAAATTACAATACACAATCACATGAATAAGATTGCAATGGTGATGTTCATGGTTGCAATGTGGGTACAATTCCATTTAAAAGAAGTGGAATGCAAAATCATTTGCAAATTCACTCCAAATTTGAATTCAAAAGAACTCCATATGCATGTTTGCTAATTTTCACCCATTTTAAAATGGTCAAACATGAAAACATATTGCATATTCTTAATCCTTGCGTTTTTTTGATAATTTTTCATATATTATATGTTTAATTTGGAGTTAATATGAATTTTCTATGATTTATTGAAGTTTAAGCCTTTTTCTGGATTATTTTACATCTCTGGAAAATGGTTTATTGCGTCATCATGACGTGGGAGTGATGTCACAGGGGGCTGACCAGTGGGGTCGGCTTGTCAGCCTCAGAGGGTTTAACCCCTCGGTTAATTAAGATTTAAGTTAATTTAGGGGGGGCCAGGGCCCACCTGTCAGTGACCCTAGGTCAACTGATAGGGTGATTAGCCCCCTAATGAGGTGGCCACGTCGGCCTCACCGGCGGCTCAACGCCGGTGTCCACTGGACACGGCGGAGCTCGCTCGGGACGGCGGCGCAGGCTACCAAATGGGGCGCCGAGGCCACCGGGAGGCAGCCCGTCAACTCGCTCGTCTCAGGGGCCAAACGGGCGACCACGGGAGGGCTCAGGGCCACGCCAGCGAGCTGCTCGGCAACGACGGAGGCTCGGCCCACGGTGGGCATGGTGATTCGAGGCGCGGGGAGGAGCGCGGACACGGGATAAAGGAGCGTGGGCTCACCCTGAGCTCGTTGTTGAAGACGGCGTGGCTGCAGAGGGGTTGTAGGTGCCGGAATCTTCAACGGCGAACGCAAGTACCCGGTGGGCATACCAGACCTGGCGCCACAAGTGGTTGTATGGGAAGCAGCTCAGGCCGAAAAAGGGAACAAGCTCATCGTCATTTCGTCTTCTGACGACGAGGAGTGAAGCGTCTTTAGTGTAATCTATAATATGTTGGTTAGGAATGTGTGAACTGTCTCATGCTATACTTGTTGATTTGCCCTCCTGTTAATAAATGGTGTTGGTTAAGATTTCTGATGTGGCTGTTCATATGATGATGATGTCATGTTATAACTGTCATGTTGATGCTGCTGTTTAATTATATGGGTGATGTATTTTATAACCCCTTTGGAAATACGGAAGAAGCAATTTTTTACAAATATTCATAATAGTAATAGCGCACCACTGCCGTCAGTAATGGCGCACTCCCGGTGCGCCATTAGTGTCAGAGGTAGTAATGGCGCACCGAATGTGTGCCATTACTATCACTAACTAATGGCGTGCTAGTAATGGCGCACCATATGTGCGCCATTAGTACCCAAAATAGGTGCGCCACTAATGACCTTTTTTCCAGTAGTGATAAGAGGACATGATTTAGGCAGAAAAGATTATAATGCAAAGGCATAGATTCCTAGAAACACGGAATAACTCGGGCAGCATAACGGCTACACCGGATAGAAAATGAAAAAACCTTGAATATATTCGATCAAACTTCTTCAGGGAACTCAACAAAATGATGACTCTAGACGACCACAACAGTCCTACGGCTACAAATAAGCAATCAACGAGATGTTCTATTAAGACATAGATGAGCCTAGTCCTATCTTCCCCTAGAAAAGATGAGGGTGACTCAGAACGCAGATCGATAAGGGTAAGGAGTAAAAGAAGCCTTACGTTGTTCCCTTTATACCCAAGTAACTATATAACTATAGAATGCTAGACTCGACTTCGACCAAGGGTTAAATAATCCTACAGACAGTCCTGCTCTGATACCAAGTTTGTCGGGACCCGGAATATGCGTATGTAATTCCTGTTAGAACACAATCAGATGGAGAGTGGAGAGCCGTACCCACTTGTCTAAGCAGACAAGGGAAATCACATAACACTCTTGGAAAGCATCGAACATGAGGGGCATCCCATCCAGGCCGGATGATCAACTAAGATGGGTCCTCATCGTCCGATCACAAGTCTAAATGACTATGGGTGGTGAAATCCCATACTCATAGACAAGTCGCCTCAACCACAATATCGATTGAATTATAGCACTTACATAAACAGTCTACAGCCTGATCACCTAGTCGGGATCTCGGGCGGGCTCAATCATACAACAAAGTGTGCCACGTGACAGAGTCACGAGCAATTGCATCGCGATGCCCCCTGCGCACATATAAGGGACATTTGGTGTATAAAAGACCGCCGGAAAGAACACAACTAAGCTATCGAACCCCACACTAAGACATGCACGTTATAAACATACACGCAGAATACATGTCTAGTGTGAACAACAAGTACTCATCACATTACTCTACAAAGTATATCTTTGTTTAACTTACATAGAGTACACAAAGAGATCACGGGTCTGTGATCCAATATTACATCAAAAAACGGAAGCAAATTAGGTATGGGTACAGACAAGATTAACAAATGGCTTAGAGAAGCCTTGTTCAACATACATGCCCTTCCACGAGGGACCAGACTGCTGTCTGGAACTATACTAGCTTAGTCAACGTCGAGCTTCAGGAAGGTGACTCCATCGGGGTCTGGGTTTCCATTTAAAACATAGAATAAGCAAACTTGAGTACAAAGTCATACTCAGCAAGACTTACACCAGAACTATACTACTCATGCTCAAGTTTCAAGGTAAAGGGAGGTGGGGTTTCAACATGCAGAAGTGCCAGCTTTGACTTGGCTAGTCCTGTACTATGAGTACCAGACTTGAGGTAAGAAGCGTACACGAGTCCACTACCAAGTCTCCAACCAATACACCACTATGGATACTTCCTCGACTTCCCCACGAGGAAGCACACCATAGCACTCACACTTATATTGCGAGTTTTAGAGTATCCATTCAAGTTGTATAATAATCAAGCACAACTTTCCAAGTAGTCCCTTACCGCGAACGCGGATATTCGAATAGTTTATTAACCCTGCAGGGGTTTACTGCTACACACATGAAACTATCAGTTACCGCCTTGGCCTCAACACCATTCAAGAGGGTGTCAGCGAGGATAATTTCCACAACTTTTACCTCAGAGCCAACTCTAATCCAGGAATCAACCATCTGAGTTGCTCACCGGTCAAGAGTCCGGCCGGGTCAACGATACGGACTCAGGCGATGCAGGCGACCGAGACGCCACCTTAGCAGGTGGTATTACTATCTCAGAGGTCCACCCACATATCTAAATGATGCAAACATTCATTCATTCTTTTTTTATGGATATGCCAAATGGAAAGCCGGAACTAATGACTCCTGGACTTGAACTAGGGTGAGTTAGTAGGTTGAGCAGGGGTCTGTTTGCCCAACATGTGGTAGTAATCTTTGTCTTGGATCAGAACACAAGAACTCGGAGCCTAGGGAAGTGTTCAATGAGACAACCCACTGTGTACTCCTACTCAACCTCTCATCATTCACCTTGTTTAGTCAAGTTCACCACAACCTTTTCATCACAAGTAACATGAACATGACTGCCACCAACATCAATTCATCACCCAAGATGGACCAATGCTTCCACAACTCTAAGCATAGCATAAGCATAACATGGATGAATGGACACATGATGATCACAAGTAATTCCTAGATCTGCTAGGTTGAGGTTAGCTTAATACTGTGGCAGAAATGATAGGTCATGCAAAGGAATGGGTTCAACTAGCGGTAGAACGTACCATGGTGAACTCCTAAACATGCATAAGCGAGAAATAGAGGGAACTGGGTTTTCATAGACATGATCAATGGGGTTTGCTTGCCTTGATGACGAGGTTCACAGACGGTGTCTTCAACGAAGGGGGTGGCCTCCGGTTCCGGTTCCAATTCTATTACCAACATGACAACCATAGGATCAAAATAAAGTACAATGCACAATCGCATGAATAAGATTGCAATGGTGATGTTCATGGTTGAAATGTGGATACAATTCCATTTAAAAGAAGTGGAATGCAAAGTCATTTGCAAATTCACTCCAAATTTGAATTCAAATTAAACCCATATGGACAAATGCCACTGTTCACCCAATTTAAATTGGTCAAACATGAAAACAAAGTCCATATTCACATTCCTTGCATTTTTCTGACAATTTTGGACATATTATATGCCCAATTTGTAGTTAGTATGAATTAGTTATTAATTTTCAAAGTTTAATTGAATTTCTGCCTTTTCTGGAATTTCTTTAAAAAAAAAAGGATTACTGCGTCAGCATGACCTCATCCTGGGGTCAGGGGGCCTCTGACCAGGGGGACCCACTGGTCAGCCTCTGTGGGGTTAATCCCCTATTTAAATTAAACAAGGGGGGTTTATTAGGGGGTTGGGCCCACCTGTCGTTGGCTGTGGGGGAGATTAGCTGGGTGGTTAAGGGTTAATTAACCCGGGCCACGTCATCCTCGTTGCCGGTGACCACGGCACACGGCGGAGGGCTCGCCGGAGTGCGATTTTGGCCACGGGGTGGCACGGGGTTAGCACTAGATGGTGCCCCGTGCTCTCCGGCGTGTGCTGGAGCTATTAGGGGGACACCAGGGGCTACAGGGCGGCGACACGGGAAGAAGAACGGGGTGGGGGAAAAGAACCGCAAGGCTCACCAGAGCCCGAAGGTGAACGCTGCGAGTCCGGGGAGGGGTTGGTCGTTGGGGAATTCCTCGCCGGAGTCCTCTGTCCCGGCGGTGAGACCTTGAAGCTTGCGTCGTCTTCGGTGGGGATTGAGCTCGATTCGGCGGCCTGCTAGACGAAGTCGACGGCGAGGGACTTCCTAGACACGACGACCTGTCGGGAGGGGGCCGTTGGCCACGCGGGCCACGGCGGCGTGCTCCGTCTTGGGCTCGGTGTGCGCGAGATTCGGCGAGGGAGAGCATGGAGAGAGAGCCAAAGGAGGGGGAATGGACACGGGTCTTCGAGGGGCTTCTCCAGGCGCGAGGAGATGGCCAGGGGAGCAGCTGTGTGGCCTCGGCGCCACGGCGACGCCCGCATGCCGGCCACCGAGCTGCTTGTCGTGGTGGAGGAAGATGACAAGGCTTGGTGGGCGTGCTGGGCCGGGGGAATTAGTTGGGACCGAGGCCTGTAGGGTTGGGCTGGGATTCCTTTTGTTTTTTTTCTCTCTGTTTTCTGTTTTCTTCTTTGTGTTTTGCTCTAAATAAAATATCAGAGCAATTTATAAAATCCTCAAAACTTTTATGTGGGCTTAGAATACATATAGCTAGCCACTCACAAGTTTTGGAGATTTTTGAAATTCAAATAATTTGAATTTCAAATCAAATAGGGGTATTATTTAATTTCCAAGGCACTTATGGTATTTTTGAGAAATCTTGGAGCATGCAGTGGGACCCACCTCACTTTCTATGTGATCATGCATATTTATAAGTCTTTTCAAAAATACCGGAGGAATTTTTGGAAGAAATTTTTGTCTGGCCATTTGAATTAACTTCTTTATGGCTCTCTGCTTTCCCCATTTGAATTTCATTTGAAAATTTTACATGATGCAAAGGATCAAACAAACCCTAGCACATACCTAAGTTGGGGTTGTGACATATGAATAGCAAGAAAAACTAAAACAAACGAAAAAGTAAAGAGCGAGATGCTCAATGTTTAGCACACAATACATGAAGATATAAAAATATAGCATGGAGAAGGACGAACTGATGATTGTTGATGCAGAAGGAGATGCACAGGGGCATCCCCAAGCTTAGACGCTTCAGTCTCCTTGGATATTTCTTGGGGTGCATGGGGGCATCGCCAAGCTTGAGGGTTTGACATTCCCGAATCTTCTTTCATCATCTTCCGTCTCATACTTGAAAAATCCCTTCATACAAAACTGGTCATAAGCTGATTACAGTGGTTAGTACCCATAATAGAATAATTTTTCTCCATTGGAAATAAAGATTTTCATGAATATCTACTGTTTTTCATGATTGAATTTTTTTTGCAAATAAAAAGCAAGCTTAAGATTTGCAAAACGATGAAAATGCAAAATGTGGCAAAATCTGTGAAAAACAGACTAGCAGGTAGTAAATAATTTTTACGGGGTACTTCTGCAACTCAAATCAAAAAAATCAGAACAAACGCATGAAAGCTAATTGTATAGAGCGTAGTGTCAAAATAATTCATATCAAAAAGATGATCTGGTGATTTATCGTGAATTTTCCGTCAAGCAGACAAAATTTGTTTCTGGACAACATGTCACAACTTTTGAACTTTCTTGCAATCGGAGGCTAAAACTTGGCACAAAGCTTGAAAATAAAGATACAATGATGTTGCTACAATAGTAACAAGCATCAAGACCACTAAAACTGAAAGTGAAAACATCTTGGGTTGCCTCCCATTAAGCGCTTTCTTTTATGCCTTTCAGCTAGGCATGATGCAAAAAGATCAAGTTTTATCAACTCCGAAAGAATACTTGCCCGTGTAACGGACTCATAAGGTAACTTAATATTATTTCGAGGGAAGTGTTCCATTCCCTTTCTAAGGGGGAATTGGAATATAATGGTACTTTCTTTCATGTCAATGATAGCACAAACGGTGCGAAGAAAAGTACGTCCAAAAATAATTGGACATCAGGGATCACACTCAATGTCCATGACAAGAAAATCAATGGGAACATAGTTATCATTGACAAAAATAAGAACATTATCAACCCTCTCTAAATCTTTATTTACGGAAGAATCAACAAGATGAACAGCAAGAGAACATGGATCAAAAGGTTTCAAATCAAGCATATCATACATTCTTTTGGGTAAAACGGAGGCACTAGCTCCAACATCACATCAGGCAAAGAAAGAGAAATTATTCAATTTAAATTTGACCATAGGACCCCAACCATCTTCTAGCTTTCTAGGGATATAATTCTCTAACTTGAGCTTCTCATCCATAGCTTAGATAAGAGCATTGCTAATATTCTCGGTGAAGGCAATGTTAAGTGTGCAAGTGTGGTGGTCCTTAGCCATTCTTTGCAAAAAAGTGATAACTTCAGAAAGACTACAATTATAAAAACCAAGATCAATACCATTAATTACAGTGGTGGTGATGTTATCTACGCTCATTCTTTTGGTAGTCTCTAAGTTCATGGGACCTTCTTCTCCTAAAGTTGAGGTATTAGCATCATCATTAAAAGGTCCATTGGGACTAGGGATGTGTTGGGTGCTAAAAGTTTTGAGATCATCAACGTGTATAGTAGCAATAGTAGTGTGTTTAGGAAGGCTTTTAATCCTATCTTCCTCTTGTTTTTCTCTAGCCCATATATGCTTAAGTTTGGCTAGCATTGTAATGTTCTCATTAATTTGCACTTGAATAGCATTCATGGGTGTAGTTTCCCTTTCCTCAAGGGGAGAGGTTCTAATTTGAAGCATCTCTACATAATGAGCTATATTGTCTACCTTCAAAAAGGGACTATCAAGTTTTTCTAATTTCTCTTCTCCACTCTTATTGAAGGCTTTTTGAGAAGTGATAAATTCCCTAAGCATGCTCTCTAATTAAGAAGTGGAGTTTTTGGTGCTAGGATAAGTGTTGTTGTTCCCATAGTTGTTGGATGGGAACGGTCTAGGATTGTTGCTACCAAAATTAGTACTATAAGAATTATTATTATAGTTTTTCCTAGAAATAAAATTAACATCAACCTGCTCTATTTCTTGAGAAACCAAAGAAATCAAAGGAAGATTATGAGGATCAATAGGAGATTGCTTGGTAAGTAAAGACATGATCATGTCAACCTTTTCTTTTAAAGAGGAGATATCCTCAACAGAGTTTACCTTCCTACCCATTGGAGTTCTCTCGGTGTGCCATTGAGCATAGTTTGTCATCATCTCGTCCAAAGGTTCGTGGCAACACCAAGTGTAGTTGACATGAAGTTTCCTCCCGCGGCCGAGTCTAACAGATTCCGCGAGGTAAAGTTTAATCTTGCATTGAAAGTCTTGATAACCATACTAGTAGTCAAACCATGTGTAGGGAAATTCTTAACAAGTGATTTCGTGTGTTCCCGTGCTTGGGCATTGTGTTCATTATCCAGTTGTTTAAAATTCATAATTTTACTTCTCGACTGAATAATCTTAGCAGGTGGGTACTACTTCCCAATAAAGGCATCCTTGCATTTATCCCAAGAATCTATGCTATTTCTAGACAAGGATTGAAGCCACACTTTAGCTCCTCCTATCAAGGAGAAAGGAAAAAGCTTAAATTTAACAATTTCACCATCTACTTCTTTGTACTTTTGCATATCACAAAGCTCAACAAAATTATTTAAGTACAAAGCAGCATCATCTCCAGCACGGGAGAATTGTTCTTTCATAACAAGATTCAACAAAGAAGGTTTAATTTCATATAAAGGTACTAAAGTCGAAGGTGGAGCAACAGGAGTGCTGATAAAGTCATTGTTGTTGTGACTAGTGAAGTCACACAGCTTGGTGTTTTCAGTGGAACCCATAGTAACAGCAGCAAGAAACAACTAAGCAACTAAATTTTTTGTGGTTTTTTAAATAAGACTCTAAGGAAAAAACTAGAAAATAAACTAACAAGACTAAAAGGAAAAGGTAAAAGATAGTGTAGAACTCCCCTATCTTGAAGATTCTAGTCCCCGGCAACGGCACCAGAAATTTGCTTCATGGTACAAGAGAGTATAATGGATCCTCGCACCTCGTTGGTTACCCCAAGTGGAAGGTTGAGATGTAGATAGTAGCAAATTTCCCTCGGTGAAGATACCAAGGTACTCAATCTAGTAGGACTCCAAGGATGACAAGTAGGTGGTCAAACGAGCAAGGTCTCGTTTGAAGATAATTACTCACTTGATCTGGACCTGCATACGACACAAATAACTTTGCTCCCAACGTGTTTAGAGAGGTTGTCAATCTCTCCGGCCTTGTTCTTTACAAAGGGTAAAACACAAGGGTGTAAAATAGTGGTGATGATTACTCGTCACAAACTGAATATAATCTCATAATCCATCGGATCTCAACAAACACAAATAGCAAAACAGGGACTAATACATAGGTGCCTTGATCATGATAGGTAGATCAGAAGGGCTAAACATTGAAGCACAAGATTGGACAGAAGACATCACATAGCTACTGGTCATGGACCCATTGTCCAAGGGGGACTATTCATGGGACATCCCAGAGGCGATCATGGTGATGAAGAGGCCTTCGGAGGACAATCCTCCCTCCGGCAGGGTGCCGGGACATCTTCTCATGGCAACCCCGAGATCAGAATCGCGATGGCCACGGAACAGTGGCCGAAATCGCGTAATGGGGTTGCTCTCGAGGGTTTTCGCAGAGAGAGCTAAATATAGGCCAAAGGGGAGCCTGAGGGATGGCCCCCTGGCCTAGGAAGCCAGGTGGCACGACCAACCCCCTGGTAGCGCCAGCAGGGCGCCTGGCTTGGGGTTGCCCCCCTCGGGGACCCCTTCGAGCTTCTTGAGTATTTTGTCTTGCATATATTTTATATGATTTTTCTGGAATTTTTCGAGAACTTTTATTTTTGACATTTTCCTGCAATGCACGGACAATAGCAGACAAAAACTAACACTGGGCACTAAATTAGTAGGTTAGTCAAAATATGTTGGAAATGATATGAAAGTGCATCAAAACATATAGGAACTTAACCAAAATAAGCATGTTGCAAGCAGAAATTATAGATACGTTTGGGAAGTATCAGTTTCTAGGTTTACGCCGGGTAGACGGTGTGTGTGTTCCACACCGCCGGGGGTTGGATAGGGTATGGTGAGGAGGGATGGGGGGATGGTAGTGGCAATTATGTTTGGACGAACAAAAATTCCCAATTGCAAGTGGAGATCGAAACCTTGGTACTGCAGCGGCGGAAAATAACGATGGTGTAGCGGAGGACGCGCGGAAACATTGTTATACAAACGGTTAATTCTAAAAAACCGTGTGTGTTCATCGAATTATTTTGTTCAAACAGGTTGGCCGCTCATTTGTTCGAAGACTTTACCGCCAAGATTTTCGGTACGCGACATTATCCCACCGCCAAAATGTGTCGATAACACGGCATGTCTTGAACTTGAATTGTTTCGTGGTTACTTCGCTTTGTATATATTTAATGAAATACTCAATATTATACATATTAACTTATTTGAAATCATATATACACACGAAGATAATGAAAAAATTTCACATGTTTGTAACATGGTCTTGGAAGATCGTACAAAAAATTAAAATGATGTATGAAATGTTATGATCACCACCCCTATGTGACCTAAGCATGTATCTCACGTGAGAGGAATCTTAGTTTTTGTAAGGTTGGTTTCATTTTCAAGCAAAGCATAATGTTATTACATTTTTTGGCATTGTATTTTGTTTACACATGAAACCGGAACGACCATGCTATGACTTGAAAATCAGAGTCATTCCCGGTTAGTTCTATACATGTAATTCATTATTTCATATCTAGTCGTTCAGTGGATTTAAATCGAATAACCATTAGAACTTTGGGCTTTTTTAGGTAGAATGGTTCTGAAAATCAGCCGTGTTTTTGATACGTCTCAAACGTATCGAGTTTTCCAAACACTTTTACTATTGGTTTGGCCTCATTCTTGCATGATTTGAATGGAACTAACCCGGACACACACTCTTTTCAGCAGAGCTAACTGGAATTCTGATTTTCGTGCAGGGAATCTGAAAATTGAAGTATCCCGGAAAATTCCTAGAATTCTTTCGCTCTAGAAGACACCAGCAGCCAGACGGTGGACTAGAGGGGGGCACCCCCCTGGCCGCGCCACCAGGGCCCATGGTCCAATGGTATGATGACCCTCAACGTAAAGGGATCTGTTGCAGCGTTTCCGATAAGTAAGAGTGTCGAACCCAACGAGGAGCGAAAGGTATTGATAGGTGATATTGGACAAGGAATAGCTGCAAGCACTGAAAGATAACTTTTTAAGGGTTTTCGATATAAGAGACAATAAGATAAAAGTAATCAAAGTAAATAGCGCTGAGGAGCAGCAAGTATCCCAATCCTTTTGAGCAAAGGATAAGCCTGGCAACTGGACTTATAAAGACTAAAGCGTTCTTGAGGACACATGGAGAGGTAGTCACGTGTTTTCTCCATACTCCGTATCGATAACAAGTATTGTGCTGATATGTGTTGAGTGGGTGGATTTATGCTAGCATACCTTCTACACTAAGATAAGTGCACTCTTATGATTAAACATCTTGCAAGCATCCGCAAATAAAATATAGAAATTAAGGCAAAGCCTAACCACAACAATAAGATCAAGGATCCATTATTCCCTTGTGCAAAAGTGTGCAAAATGGGGTTCAGGTCATTCTCACTCCGGCAATCCACCATAAGCATTCTTTATACACAATTTATCCCCCTAGGTCCTTAATAGGGCGAAGTGTGGAGTGTTTGACTCACACAACACCACTAGGAAAATAAAAACACAACTTAAATATAAAAAAACACAAATTACTTCAACCTCATATGACTACTAACAACTAGACTTCTCCTATGTCCTCAAGAACTAAAGTAACTACTCACAAGACATAAAAGAGATCATGATCAGAGGTGATAAATATATGATAAACAATCTGGACATAATGATATTTCTCCAACAAAACTCAATAGCATTCACCACAAAGTAGTAATCAACACCGATAGAGTAGAGAGGATAGATAGTACGGATTACAACAGAAGATAAACTTGTGAGGTGAGATTGGATGGTGGTGGATATGGTGATGATGTTGGGGATGATGTTGATGATGATCTCGATGATGCCCGTGACGATGGTGATGACGATGGCGACGATCTCCCCTTTAGGGAGGTGATCACCTCGGCGGAATCTGCCGCCGGAGAGCCCTTTTTTTCTCTGTAGGTTTCCACCACGGAGCGGCGGCGGAACTCCGTGAAAGCTTCTTTTTTAGGGTTTTCGCGTAACAAGGAGTATATAGTCCAGAGGGGGGATCCGGGAGTGGCCCCAGGGCTCTAGGCGCCCTCCCGGCGCGGCCAATGGTGGGGCTGCGCCAGGTGGCCGCCTAACTTCCCTGTGGCCCCCCTCTGGCCCCTCTTCGGCGAGTCTTCGTTAATCCTTCGGAAAATACCCTCCGTCGATTTTTAGGTAATTTGGAGGTATTCTTCTTCAGCAACTCAGCGTCCACTTTTTACTGTTGAATCCCGCGTCTACTGCTTCGGCACCGGAAAGTTGCAAACTATGTAAAATAAGCCAAAACAACATAAGAACATCATTGTAATGTGAAATATATCAATGAATAAGGATGAAATACGATATAAAATAGTGATGCATTTTGGACATATCAACTCCCCAAGCTTAGACCTCGCTTGTCGACAAGAGAAAACTGAGCTTGGTAAACCTGTCCACAAGTTTAGAGAGTGAAGTGTCGATAAATAGAATACGGACAATAAGCATCATGATTTCTTCACCAAACTCAAACATCCTCAAAAAAAATATTCAACTCATAAGGCCCTTATGAAAGAGTAATAACAATTATAAACAAGAGTAGGGCTAAGGAAACTCATCAAATCATGGCAAAGATGTCCTTTGGTCAAGACCAACTAATAGCTTTTACTTTTTCTCTTTCTTTTTATATTTTGAAGAGACAATTTGGAACTTTTGAAAGAACAAGGTATTAGTCATGAAGTGAAAATGGAAACACAAAGGAAGATGTTTGCTTGGCAAATGCTTTTGCAAACAACTTACTTATCAACAGATAATGTCAACAATGATAAGGCATGGCAAAACTTTAATGCAGAATTATATGAATGAATCCTTATCAGCACCAAGTGTCTGTTCTCTTTGGGAAAGGACGAAGTAGGGAAAACTTACTCAACATAAAAGTAAAGGAAAGGCCTTGTTAAAGGCAAGCAAGGAAAACTCAAGTGCTATCCTTAAATCAAACAGAATAAAAAACAAGTTTTGAGAGGTGCATGATTTTTCAACGAATGCTAATAGAAAACTCAATTACTTCTCAGATTGGACAAGTTTCGAGGAACGGCTCCCAAACGGGGACGATCACATCCCCGCAATCTCCTTTGTTTATCACTCCCAAAGTTTTCTGATTTCTCATGAAAAAAGCGTGAAGGAGGGTTTGTTTGTTGTATTATCTTTTGTGAGCTGGCCGCACTCATGCCAGTTCCTCCTCGTATTAGGGGTTTGTAGATTAGACATGCAATCCCGGGATAAAACTTGTCCAACTTATGAAGATCATGAATTAACTACTACTTCCTCATGAGCTAAAACAGGGGCACAAAATAGTAGATTTTGAACATTTAAGGATAACACAAAAATTCTATACTTTAGGAGTGGTAGTTGAATACCACGAATAGGAAGGTATGGTGGACTCATATGGAAGATACTGGTTTCAGGGTATGGATGCACAAGCAGAATTCCGCTTAGTACAGAAGTTTGGCTAGCAAAGGCTTTGAGAGAACAGACAATTGATGATGACTTGGATGCAAAGCCATATAAAGCATAAACATTAAAATAAGTATAGCACATCAAGTTGTCTTCCTTGACAGCATAACACTACAAGAATAATAACGAAGAGGGTTTGGCTATGTCGCTACTTTGAGAAAAGCATGCTTGTTGTTATGACCAAAACTATGTTTGCCAAGATTAAATAAAGTTTTCAAAGCCATACCTGATATAAGGTCAATACTCCCCATAAGAATCATCATAAGGTCGATTGCGTGAAGAGAATACCGAGTGCAGCGAAGGGATCAATAGACTTCTCATTAATATTCCATCATAAACGACTCCATAATCACGGATACATAACTCTCCAAAAAGGAGTGATAGACCTCAATGCAAACACCTATTCTATAAGATAACTTCCCTAGACATGATACAACTCTACTTGACTCTAAAAGACAAAGATAAAGATAAAGATACCGGGCCCTCCCCCGAGCTTGGAACAAGCTAAGGGGATGCCATTACCCAAGGAGATTTACTCCTCAGTCTTCTGGTTCTTCAGATCTCTGATTATACGTCGAAGGGTTTGGTTTTCAGCTTCTAGGATTTCAACTTGCACTTTCAGTACACGAAAATCTTCACAAAGTTGGTTGGTGATGCGGTAGGCCTCGGAGATGGTGGAAAGTGTGCGTTGATCTTCAAGTGAAGTGGAAGGTCCTGAAAGGTTAAGAGAGAGATCATATTTAGGTTGGACAGATCCCACCATGATGGGATTGCTTGGACCTCCTAGTTTTTGGGAAGTGATATTCTTGACTTCCTCTCTCACGGAGCGCTCCATCTCCGCTTGTCTTGCGACAGTTTCTTCTTCTGTAGCCCAATCAACGTGCTTCCCTTGATTAAGATCCTTCTGGACTTGACGTAGACGCCATCCCAAGAAGTCCTCTCCACTCGAGCCACAAGAAGACATCTATAGTACTCAACTTTTAGTCCTGGCAGAAACAGCTCAAATAGAAAACACACGAAATCCCAAGATACGTTGCTGGAACAATCCGGGCAAATATATAGCAAAAATTTCTGCACAGAAAGGAAGGTAACGGGTCAAAGTGGAATCGGAGACGGGTTCCTGGGTGCCCAGGCGGCCTCCCGGAACGACCATGAGTGGGGCCGCGCCAGAGGGGCGCCTGGGCCCCCTGGAGCTGGTCTCCGGCTCCACTTTGTCCTCAAATTTTCTATATTTTGCAAAAACTCGTAATCTGGAGCTTTATGGCGGTTTCACGATGTTTCCTTATCGTAATACATACCTTTCCTTATTCTCCTTCTGTTGCTGTCTGAAATAGGGCTGCAACATGTTCTTCATGACTTGTTGTGTATACCAAATCCACATCAACATTGACAGGGTCTCCTGCTATGTGATGCTTAAGTCTTTGCCAATTCACCACTTGAGGTTTGGTGCCTTCGAAATTGTTAATCTTGATAGCACCCGAGTGGTAGACTTCCTCAATATGAAATGGCCCTTCCCACCTGGAAAGTAGTTTACCTGGAGAAAACCTGAAACGGGATCTAAACAACAAAATTTTATCACCAACATTAAATTCACGTTTCAGAATCCTCCTATTGTGCCACTTCTTTACCTTTTCCTTGAACATTTTAGCGCTCTCGTAAGTTTCACTTCTCCACTCATCTAGAGAAGTCAAGTTCATGAGACTCTTTTCACCAGCTAATTTCGGATCAGCATTAAGCTCTCTAATAACCCAGAAAGCTTTGTGTTATAATTCTAATGGCAAATGGCAAGCCTTGCCATAGACCATTTTATAGGGAGACATGCCCATGGGGTTTTTGTAAGAAGTTCTATACATCCACAAAGTATCTCCTAACTTATTCGACCAATCTTTTCTATTTCTATTGACTGTCTTCTATAAGATCAAGTTGATCTCTCTATTGGTGAGCTCAACTTGCCCACTAGTTTGAGGGTGGTACAGTGAAGCAATTCTATGATTGACATCGTACTTGGCTAAAGCTTTTCTAAAAGCTCCATGCGTAAAGTGCGAACCCCCATCCGTCATGAGATACCTGGGTACCCCAATCCTTGGAAAAATTACATCCTTGAGCATTTTCAAAGATGTCTTGTGATCAGCACTTTCAGTGAGGATTGCCTCTACCCACTTGGTTACATAATCAATAGCAACTAAGATGTGAGTGTACTTGTGTGAGGAAGGAAAAGGACCCATAAAATCAAAAGCCCAGCAATCAAAAGGCTCAATCACTAGAGAGTAATTCATAGGCATCTCATTCCTTCTACTAATATTACCAACTCTCTGACACTTATCACAGGATAAAACATAACTTCTAGCATCCTTAAAGAGAGTAGGCCAATAAAAACCTGATTGAAGGACCTTATGTGTGGTCCTCTCACCAGCATGATGTCCTCCATATGGACTGTTGTGACATTGTTTGAGAATGTCCTTCTGCTCGTGTTCCGGTATGCATCTTCTAACGATCCCATCTGGACCTTCTTTGAAAATATGTGGGTCATCCCAAAACTAATGCCTCAAATCATGAAAGAACTTCTTCCTTTGCTAAAATGTTAGACCTGGAGGCAAAAACTTTGCAACGATAAAGTTAGCATAATCTGCAAACCAAGGATCGGAGAGAGATTGTACTTTTACAACAGCTAGTTGTTCGTCCGGAAAACTGTCGTTGACTGGAATGGGATCATGCGGTATATCTTCCATCCTTGAAAGATTATCCGCAACCGGATTGTTTGCTCATTTCCTATCGACAATCTGCAAATCAAATTCTTGAAGAAGGAGTACCCATCGGATGAGCCTTGGTTTGTCATCCTTCTTCCCCAAAAGATACTTAATGGCAGCATGGTCAGTATGAATAATAATCTTAGAATCAACAATATACTACCTAAACTTATCACAAGCAAACACTACTGCTAAGAATTCCTTCTCAGTAGTAGCATAATTCTTTTTGAGCACTATCAAGTGTTTTGCTAGCATAATATATAACATTCAACTTCTTATCAACCCTCTGCCCTAAAACAGCCACAACAGCAAAATCACTAGCTCAAACAAAAGGAATGTCCTTCTGGAGAAGATTAGTGGCGGGTCTCAAAGTCTTAGAAAAATCTTTAATAAATCTTCTATAGAAACCGGCATGACCGAGAAAACTATGAATACCTTTGATGTCCCTTGGGTAGGGCATCCTTTCAATTGCTTCGATCTTGGCCCTATCCACCTCAATTCCCCTCTCGAAAATATTGTGGCCAAGAACAATTCCCTCGTTGACCATAAAGTGGCACTTCTCCCAGTTAAGCTCCAAATTTGTCTCCTCACATCTCTGTGAAACTTTATTAGAGACAATAGTCAAAATAACTTCAATAGACGGAGAAATCGTCCATGAATACCTCCACAATTTCTTCACAAAACCATGAAAGATAGCCGACATACACCTTTGAAAAGTAGCAGGGGCATTACATAAACCAAAAGGCATACGCCTATAAGCATAAGTACCATAGGGACAAGTAAAAGTGGTCTTCTCTTGATCAGCAGTGTTAACATGAATTTGAGAGAAGCCAGAATAACCATCAAGATAACACAAGTGAGTATTTTTGGATATCCTTTCAAGAATTTTGTCGATGAACGACAATGGGTAGTGGTCCTTCCTGGTTTCCTTGTTCAGCTTCCTGTAATCAATACACATTCTATATCCAATAATAATTCTCTGAGGTATTAGTTCATTCTTATCATTAGGAACCACAGTTGTTCCTCCTTTCTTTGGAACATAATGAACCGGGCTTACCCACTTACTATCAGCTATAGGGTAGATAATACCTAAGCTAGAAGCTTGAGAATCTCAGTCCTTACAACATCCATCATCTTCGGATTCAACCGTCGTTGATGATGAACAACTGGTTTAGCATCAGGCTCAAGGTTGATGATATGTTGACAAATAGATGGACTAATCCCTTTAAGGTCATCAAGGGTATAGCCAATTGCGCCTCGATGTTTGCGAATTATTTCCAATAGTCGCTCTTCTTCATACCCTGAAAGGTTAGAATTGACAATAACAGGATATACTTTATTTTCATCTAAATAAGCATATTTGAGCGTATCAGGAAGAGGTTTAAGATCAAACACTGGATCTTATTTTGGTTTCGATAAAATTCCAAAGGCTCAACTGGAAGGTTGTGCTTTAGGATAACAGGTTGTCTCAAGAATATGTCGTCCAGCTCATTTCTCTCCTGCATATGCAAATCATTCTCGTGGTCCTCCATATATTGCTGCAAAGGATCATTAGGAGGAATACCAATGGAAGCAATATCTTCAATAATCTTATCATTACTGGGCAAATCAGTACCACGAGGCCTCTTAGAGAACTTAGAAAATTTAAATTCATAGGGCTCACCATTGAATTCAACAGAAACTTTACCTTTCTTGCAATCTATTATAGCTCCACAAGTTCTGAGAAATGGTCTACCAAAAATAATAGGACAAAAATTATCCCGTACTGAACCAAGTACTAAAAAGTCGGTAGGATATTTTACCTTTCCGCATAAGACTTCAACGTCTCTCAACATTCCGATAGGAGAGATAGTTGCTCTGTTTGCAAGATAAATAGTAACATCAAGTTCTTCAAGTTCACAAGGTGAATTCTCACTCATGATGTCTTGATAAAGTGAATACGGGATAGCACTCAATCCCAAATCACATAACCCATAATAATTGTGATCTCCTCTTTTAACAGATACTACTGGGATACCTGAAATTGGGACTTTATTCTTAGCTGTGACAAGGTTAGTGGAAACAACACAAAAATTTATATTGGAATCTAAGGCATCATTAGTAACAAGATCCTTAACCAACGCAACTCGAGGATCGACCTTGATCTGTTCCTCAGGTTCATCAATTATTCTCTCACTCTTATTCATTATGCCTATCACAAAAGAGTTCTCCCTTATTCTTACGGGAAAAAGGGGGATTTTCATATATAGATGCACGCAAAATAGGGTCAGCAACATGAATATAAATAGGTAATTCTTTGAAGGGTTTATGATGCTGATCCTTCTTCCTCTTAGAATAGTCAATATGAGAGGCAAAGTTCTTACAAAAATCAATCATCAGATGGGAATCAAGACCAATATTAGAGCAAAAGGTATTAAAATAATCAGTTTTCACATAGATCTCTATATAATCATGCTCATAATTTATAGTGGGTTCAATACCTTTATATATTTCCCAATCTTCGGTATTCTTCTGGATCCTTTCAAGGAGATCCCATCTTTCTTCAACGCTTTTCGTCTGAAATACCCCACTAGAGGAGGCATCCAGCATCTCCTTATCCTAACGAGAAAGTCTAGCATAAAAATTTGTAGGTATAGTTTTCTTGGGGAGCTCATGAATAGGACATTTGAGCATTAGGGATTTCAATCTCCCCCAAGCTTGAGCGATTCTTTCTCCGTCACGAGACCTAAAGTTATAGATATAGTTCCTGTCTCGATAAATTTCATGAAGAGGATAAAAGTTGGTATAAAAGAGAGACATAAGGTCTTTCCAATCAAGCAAATGAGAGTTATCGAGAAGCTTATACCAATCTGAAGCTTTATCTATAAGCGATACGGAGAAAAATTTCTTCATGATAAACTCCATTGATACACCTGCAAGCTTAAATAGTGAACATAGTTGTGATAAATATAGCAAGTGTTCACTGGGATGTCTGTCTCCTGCATAATGATTAGCCAAAACACAATCGATAATACCAGCTGGTATTTTATAAGGAACAATTTCAGTAGGGGGAGGAACAACCACCACAAATGGGGGGTGTTTTCCCGTAAGCAACGATCCAATAGCTAGGTTGTCCATATGGAAAAAGAGCAGCAACAACAAAAAAATAAAAACAACAATATAAAGAATTTCCTTACCATCTTCACTTACCAATAGCGCTATGATCCCCGGCAACGGCGCCAGAAAACGTTACTTGATGACCCTCAACGTAAAGGGATCTGTTGCAGCGTTTTCGATAAGTAAGAGTGTCGAACCCAACGAGGAGCGAAAGGAATACCTGCAAGCACTAAAAGATAACTTTTTAGGAGTTTTCGATATAAGCGACAATAAGATAAAAGTAAGCAAAGTAAATAGCGCTGAGAAGCAGCAAGTGGCCCAATCCTTTTGAACAAAGGATAAGCCTGGAAACTGGACTTATAAAGACTAAAGCGTTCTTGAGGACACATGGAGAGGTAGTCACGTGTTTTCGCCATACTCCGTATCGATAACAAGTGTTGTGCTAATAAGTGTTGAGTGGGTGGATCTATGCTAGCACACCTTCTAGACTAAGATAAGTGCACTCTTATGATTAAACATCTTGCAAGCATCCGGAAATACAAGATAGAAATTAATGCAAAGCCTAACCACAACAATAAGATCAAGGATCCATTATTCCCTTGTGCAAAAGTGTGCAAACTGGGGTTCAGGTTTCTGTCACTCCGGCAACCCACCATAAGCATTATTTGTACACAATGTATCCCCCTAGGTACTTAATAAGGCGAAGTGTTGAGTGTTCGACTCACACAACACCACTAGGAAAATAACAACACAACTTAAATATCAAATAACACAAATTACTTCAACCACATATGACTACTAACAACTAGATTTCTCCCATGTCCTCAAGAACTAAAGTAACTAATCACAAGACATAAAAGAGATTATGATCAGAGGTGATAAATACTCCCTCCGATCCATAATAAGTGTCGCCCATCTAATACAAAGTTTATACTAGCTTAGTACAAAATGAGAGACAATTATTATGGATCGGAGGGAGTATATGATAAACAATCTGGACATAATGATATTTCTCCAACAAAACTCAATAGCATTGACCACAAAGTAGTAATCAACACCGATAGAGTAGAGAAGATATACACTAATGATTACAACACAAGATAAACTTGTGAGGTGAGATTGGTTGGTGGTGGAGATGGTGCTGATGTTGGGGATGATGTTGATGATGATCTCGATGATGCCCGTTACGATGGTGATGACGATGGCGATGATCTCCCCTTCCGGGAGGTGATCTCCTCGGCGGAATCTGCCCACCGGAGAGCCATTTTCTTCTCTGTAGGTTTCCGCCAAGGAGCGGCGGCGAAACTCCGTGAAAGCTTCTTTTTTAGGGTTTTCGCATAACGATGAGTATATAGGCCAGAGGGGGGATCCGGGAGAAGCACCAGGGCTCCAGGCGCCCTCCCGGCGTGGCCAGGAGTGGGGCCGCACCAGGTGGCTGTCTGGGGTCCTTGTGGCCCCCCTCTAGCCCCTCTTCGGCGAGTCTTCGTTAATCCTTCGGAAAATACCCTCCGTCGATTTTTAGGTAATTTGGAGGTATTCTTCTTCAGCAACTCAGCGTCCACTTTTTACCGCTGAATCCTGCGGCTGCTGCTTCGGCACCGGAATGTTGCAAACTGTGTAAAATAAGCCAAAACAACATAAGAACATCATCGTAATGTGAAATATATCAACGAATAAGGATGAATTACGATATAAAATAGTGATGCATTTTGGACGTATCATGGTACCACCCCGAGGCCCCCCTTTGGATTAATTTTTACTCGCATCGAGGAAACCCTAGAATAGAAGTCGATTTCCCAGTTCTCGTCGCGCAGCCTCCGCCACCTTTGTTCTTCCTCCGGGAGAGCTAATGTGTGGGGAATCCGTCGCCATCATCATCACCATCTCCACTCCGTCACCGATCCATGTCTCCCCCATCCATGTGTGAGTAACTCCCTGTTGTAGTCAAAGGGTATGGTATGGATTGAATGAGATTTATCATGTAATAGTTTGTCAGATTTTTGGGGGCATGTGTTCTATCATCGACTATTGTGTTTATCATCTTTGCTACATCTTGTTTCTCTTCATGCTTGATACTTTGGGCCCGAGAGCCATGATTTCATATCTGAATCCTATATGTTTTATGAGTATATTTGTCATCTTGATCCTATCTACAAATTTTCTGCACCAGTTATAGTATGGAACCGGAGATCTCAATTGTGATAGCTTGGGACACCAAAGGGATGGACTATAATTTGAGGATTCCATGTATCCATAGATTGTTAATGCTTTGTTCTGGTGCTCTTTGACAGGATCACCTTAAACTCCATAAGTTCCTTTTGGCCCCGTTGGTAGCGGGATGGTAGGACAAAAGATGTTGTGCAAGTTTTTATCGCAAGCATGCACAACTACCCTTGGGATATATGCCTAATGTTTGATATATTCCTAGATGATCATTACTTTTCTGTGTGCATTTCCATTGCCACCCCTACTATCATCACACTGTTGCTACTAATAAATTGTTGCCAAGAAAGTATCTTTCAGGTGCGGTTGAATTGACAAATCAATTATCAAATCTTATAAATATCCTTTGGATTCTCTTGTGTCTAATCTATAAATTGGTATATTCTTACCCGCGAAGACTGTTTCGAACCCCTACACTCGTGGGTCCTTAGACTATTTTCTAGCGGCGTTGCCGCGGAGATAGATTTATTTACAAGCCTACGTTGGATTTATTCTTCTTTCTTCAATTTATCCACTATGGGTAAGATAGGGGACCCTAGAGTTCCGATCTTGCCATCCACTACAAGAAAAGGTATTATTCTTAGCACTAGTGCTACACTTGATTCACCGTCTGATATTAGTAAGCTTAATTCACCACCACCACATGTTGCTTCAACTGAATCTGTTACAATGTCTGAAACTTTTGATGATGCTTCTACTGGTTTTGATGAGAGACTTGTTCAGTTGCTCATCTTATTGAGTCTCAAATTACTAATGGTGAAAACAGTTTGGTATTGAAATTCCTGTTACACTTTATCCTATTACTAAATCCTTTGATTACCCTGATTTGAGTAAATTCAAGGGTAAATGTTTTAATGATGATTATATTGAGCTTGATGATGAGTTTGAGAGAGAATTTCCAGAGTGTAATAATTCTGCAGATCCCGGCGCTATTAAGAAGCTTCTTGCAAAGCAGGCTATGAAGAACAAGTTTGCTCCTAATCCTGAATTTTCTACATCTCCTATTTTCATTATAGATATTAATTATGATTTCTCTTTTTACCTTTCACTTATATCTATGGTTGAGGCTGACCCTTTTTATTTCAGAGAAAATGGAGAGGCTATTTTACACCTTACTAAACTCACTGAATTGGGTGGCTTATTATCCAATGTGGAAAAGATACGAAACTACTATGTTATGAAGATACTTCCTTCTTCCCTAAAGGAGGGTGCTAAAGCATGGTATGATGCACTACCATGTGGTTCTATTAAGAGTTCACATGTTTTATCTCAATCTTTTGTTGATAAGTATTTTCCTGCTCATACGCAACATGCTCCTTTACAAAGAATTTATAACTTTAAACAGTTGCAGAATGAGGACCTCCCTAAAGATTGGGGGAGGTATTGCACTGTACTCAAGGATAGACCAGGACACGGAGTCCCCAAGAATGAACTCCTTGATATATTTTATAGTGGACTAACCGATGAATCTAGATCCTATCTGGATAGTTGGGATGGATGTGTTTTCAGGGAAAGAACACCCGACGAGGCCGAAGAATTAATGGGCAAGATATCCAAGAATCACGATGATTGGTCCATCCCTAAACCACCTCCATCACAGAATAAGAGGAGTATTCTTGTCTGAAATCCCGAATATATGCAAGAAGCTAATAAGTCTATGAAAGAGAGTGGTATTAAAGTTGAAGATGTGAATAATCTACGTCCTATTGAGAAGTTGTGTGAGCCTACCACTCACCCCCCTATGATAGAGGTACACTCTCTTTTATATTTCAATAGAAGTGATGTCCCTTATGGTAAGCCTCCTGATCAATGTTTACATGAGCTTGATAATTTTATTATGAAGAAAAGTCACTTTAATTAGAGGATTCAAGATCAGTTGCATGATAAATCTTTTGCTATGAAAAGTATGCTAGATTTTTTAGGAAGAACTGTCAATGATGTTAAGGTTCTTGTTTAGCATTTTTCATATGGTTCAAACTCACCTTGAACAAATTTATAATGTGCAAAAATATTTGTTTGCTAAAAATTCCAAACAAGTTGACACACATGCTTATTGTATTAAGACCCGGAGTGGAACACTAACCTAGGACCCTCTCTATCCAGAGGGGCCTCCAAAGTGGATCGAGCAAGATTCTCAAATGCAGGAAGAAGACATTGTAAGATTTCCAAAGAAGAAGAACAAGAATAAGAAGAAGAAGAAACATAAGTAAGTTGAAAATTCCAATGATCCCACTACTAATGAAGAACCTATTGCTGATCCTAATAGCATATCTATTTCTGATGGTGAGACGAAAGATGGTGCTGAACCTGATAATAATATTGAGAAGAATGATCCAGATGAAGTACAAGACGAAGAAGCACCTAACAAGCGCAAAAGTTATAACAAAGAAGACTTTGTTGCAAAGAAACATGGGAAGGAAAAAGATCCATGGGTACAGAAATTAATGCCCTTCTGAGGTAAGTCTCTCAGAACTAAAGAAGAAGAGAACTACAACAAATTTTTTGAATGGATGAAACCTCTTTTTCTCCAAATCCCTTTGAACGATTCTATTAAATTTCCTCTGTATTTGAGATATATGAAAGATATGTTACTAATAAAAGAAAGGTGCCTAATGAGGCAATATGTACTATGCTTGCTAATTACTCTTTTCAGTGGCAAGATCCCTATGAAACTCGGAGACCTAGGTATACCCACCATTCCTTGCTCCACAAGAATAATTATGTTAGAACTGCTTTATGTGATCTTGGTGCAGGGTGAGTGTTCTGCCTTTCTCTCTATAAAAAAGTGTAAGAGAAAAGTTATGCCCCCCATGTGTTTTGGACATTGTTGGACAAAACAGTAGAGGAACTAATAATGTTTTCGAGTATAAACGGTTTCTTAGGTTCCTGGAGAATGAGATGGTTGTAGATCTGTTGTGGGAAAATCATCCCAGATGTCCTCACGGAGAACTTGATTGTGGGACTTAGCTACGAGTGTGTGAGGAGGGAGAGTCGCTCGGTGGAGAGTCGAACCGTAGATCGGGACACGAGAAAAAACAGGGATTTACCCAGGTTCGGCCCCTCGATAAGGTAAATACCTACTCATTCTTTTCTTATATTATATGTGGAGAATCTCGATTACGAGGGTGCTAGGTTTCGACCGTGTCTCAAGATCTATGCTAGATTGATTCGCCCTTAGGACGTCCCAAGGCCTCGGCGTATATACAAGACGAGTCCAAGGGTTTTCCACAAGGAAAATGACTATCTCGTAAGGTGGAGTCCTATTCTATCTCGTGTTGGGAAACGTAGTAGAAAACAAAAAATTTCTTCATACGAATCAAGAACCCAAGATCATCCAAGAAGATTGCATACAAGGTTTTAGGTCATGGCTCACCAAACGATGTAGAGGAAGTAGAGTTGGTGTAGCTCGTTGAAGTAGATCTCGCGGATCGTCCCACAAACAGTCCCTCGATCAAGATCACCGAGGAAAAAGAAGCACCTCGATCCGTCCCGCGCACAAGTCCCTCGAGCAAGTCCCTCAAACAAGATCTCTGAGGAAGAAGAAGCTCCTCGGAGAAGGACCAAAGATATGATCCCTCTATTAGTATCCACACGTTCCTTAGCAGCAATCCATCAGCGCTCCGCCGTCCAGAGATGAACGCCACCGAGAAAACTAGAGGGAGAAAACCCTAACGGATTCCGATCTAGAACAACGTCTAAACCGGGGTCTAATTGTGGCGCAACGGGGTTTAGAGGAGGGAGGGTGGTGCATAGGCCTTGGGGTTTGATGTGTGCTGCGAACCCACCCCCTCCCCTCATTACATAGGTGGCTAGGAGGCCCTTGGGGCGCAATAAGGGGGGGGTGGGGAGTCCAACTTGGACTCCCAAACCTGCCAAACCTTCCCACCGGAAACCTGCCATATTGGAGAGTTGGACTTCCCACATGGAGGACGATTCCTTCCCCTTGGTGCGCCCCCCACCCCTTGGCCGGCCAGGGCAGCCTAGGTGGCTTGCCCCCCAAGGCTAGGGGCATGGGGTAGTGGGTGGTACTGCCCGGAAACTTCCGGAACCTTCCAGAAGTTTCCAGGAACTTCCGGGGACCTTCCGGGATCGTTTCGGGAAATCCCGGAACCTTCTCGGACGTTCCGAACCATCCGGATATTTTCCAAGACCATCCGAGTTACAGTTTAAGCCACCCGATGACCGCGAAGATTGTCGGGACGCCCATCGATTATCCAGAAACTATTCCGGTTGATCCAGGACTTCCCCAGTACCATTCCCATATGTTTCGGAACCCCCTGGGACTACTCCAGAGTGATCCGGAAATATCCTTAAATACCCAGAACTACTTCTGGTGCCCTTATGAACAATTCCATAAATCTCCGAAACTACTTCCGGTACCCGTATGAATTATTGTGCTTTGCTTCCACTAAACCTTCTACCATACTAGTATGCTAACAAACTACTGCTCGTTAAGTGTGTGACCCAGTAGGTTCAGTATAATGCGTACATGACTCAGAACATCTTCCGGACATAGGTCAACAGCCTTTTTTCAATAGCTAATAATCAACAGCGGAGCCATGGACACCCATGTTGACTCCCGCACATACACGAAGAAACTTCGAGTGAACCATTATGTTTATTCATGTACCATTCCCTTTGCTTCGTGATATATGACAAAGTTAGAGGAGAGATGTTTGGCACCCATGTGTAACAACTTCTTCAACACAAGCCACTCGTTATCCTCTTTGCTCGTTTGTCTCTATTTCTCGTTATTGTATTCCGGTATCCCCGTGATTAAATCACAATGCGTCTGGCCAGACTAGAATGGATACCGTCATACCGAGTGGGACGAGAGTCAATATCTCTTCATCGTGAAGGAGCAAATCCCATTCTTGAACTATCACAGTCACAAGCCACACCATCTGACATATCCAGAACTTATTTTACTACTTCCCATTTACGGGAGGATTCATCTAAGAACCAAAGCATGTCTTCCTGTGTGAAGCAACTCGATACTCTCATGGTCTAAGGACTTACGTATATGATCACATTTCATGATATGACTTATAACGTAGTTACGATGTGATCTCTAAGTATATCATTCAATACTGGGGTCGGTTCAACATCATTGTTCTGCTAACAATATGTTCCCATTTCTACTGACATCCTTGTTACAAGAACAATTTCCATGATTAAGAAAACGTAATCATCAATTAGCACATGAGCCAGTCTTAGAGGCTAAACCAGGAAATCTTGGTGTTTACATTTCCACACATGCAAGTGAGTTTTCTTCTGAATCTCATAGTCAGGTTCATTGCAATTATAGCACAGAAAAATAAACATTAATTATGAACGTGGAAATATATATAATAACATTTTATTATTGCCTCTAGCTCATATTTCCAACACTCTACCACTTGCACTAGAGTCAATAATATTATCAGTGCTTGAGCACTTTACACCTATGGCATACCGGTGTAATACATGCTTCATTTGTGGTATAGACTTCATCTTTGGATTTGACGTCTCAGGCCCATTTGTATCTTGCATATCTTCGCGTTTTCACGCTATCATAAAATTCACTAATTCTATTAGTTTAGCTTTGTATATATTTGAATCATTTGGTAGGACCTTGGTTCCTCAGAATAAGTCATGACATCATTCATCAAATGTTCCATGAGCTTCAAGTATCTAAGAAAACCATACCACGTTCATGAATGAACTTATGATTCAAATTACCCTCCTTGTTACTTCTTTATGTAACTATATACTTAGCCTCTTTTATAGAATTCGCCACAGTATCTAACTTGACAAAGTTCCTCCATACTGTACCACCCTTACGTGTGAAACACATAATCCCAATTAAAATCGAAAATTGGTCGGAGTAAGTATGAAGACTGTATTGGTGTAACTATTTACATCAAAAATTCAGCTGGTGTATCTCATTACAACGAGTTGTTCATTCTCTCAATTTTCCGAGAAATATATCTTATCTATCATAAGTTTAACTTTTCACTGTTTGTCCAATGATCAACATATTGATCACTTTGGTATCTTGCTTGCAACCTTTTAGAGCTTTGGACATATCTGGTCGTTTTACATATTATGGTGCACATGATTAATCCAAACACATAGGTGAGTGAATTCAATTAATGTGTTTTGCTTTATCTATGTTCATGAACACTGATTTTTGCAAACAACTTTTCACCATGACCTCGGCAAGAACATCTTTCTTGGCGTATTCATACTAAACTACTTTAGTATCATGTCAACATGTAATGTTGGCTTTAGCATGATGAGGCACTTACTATCTACATAGATCATTATGCTCAATAATAATGCTATATTAGCCCAAGTACTTCAGCTGAAAACTATTTCCAATGAGGTCCTTATTCGTGTCAAGAAATTTATATCATTTCTAGTCAACAATATGTCATCTACATAAGTTTTTAGAAATATCATTCAGCTCCCACTTACTTTCCTGAATATTCAAGAATCTTCGTTATTACTGACGAAAACAAACTCTTTTGGCAATTTCATCACAACGAAAATTCCAACTCCATTATGCTTAGCTTCAGTCCATTACTAGATATTCGAGGCTTGCATCTATTCCAGCATCCTTTGAATCGACAAAACATTCCGGTCGTATCAGATATACGTCCTTTGTTATATTTCCGTATAGGAACTTTGTTTTGACGTTCATTCTGCCATATCCTATAAATGAGATATGTAGTAATTGCTAGTATAACCTGAACTGACTAAAGCATCTTTATGGTCGACATTACTTCGCCGTATTCAACCTTTGAACTTTGCTAGAAAACATATTTCCAACGAGTTGAGCTTTATGGATAAAACAATTTCATCGGAATCAGTTATAGATCCATTTATACATTCTTCAGACTCTTAGTCTTTCAGAGGGTATACCAAGTGCAAAACTTGACTTACTTCCATGGATACTATCTCAGATTATTTGGCATTTAGCCAAATCCCGGAGTCAGGGACCATCAACGCATCTTTGTATATCACAGGTTTATCGTTGTCGAACAACAATATCTCGTTTACATAAAAATGTTTATACGAGTTTTGTCTAACCTGTGTTGTTCAACTGCGCACTTCTCTCAAGATTCAACAATCATTGACAAGTTTCACTGTCCTCCCACTCACTCTTTTGTAAGAAACTATTTTTCTTCAAAACACAACGTTCTTAACAACAAACAGTTTTTCTTTTGTGTAGTGATAGAGGAATACCAAAACTTTTGGCATAACCTTAACAAAGTAGCACTTATCTGATTTGGGGTTTTGAGTATGTCAAACATATGCCTCATATACCCAAAATTTAAGAAAATACAACATGGTTTTAACAGTTCATACCACATCTAATATGGTGTCATTTCAACAGATTTGATGGTGCTCTTTTCAGTGTAAAAGTCGTAGTCACTAACGCATAATTTTAATAAGTATAATGGCAAATTGATAAACGTCATATTTGATCTTACCATGTCATACATGGCTTGATTACATCTCTCGAACACTTTACTCATAGTGGTGTTCCGGGAGACGCAAATTATGACATTTCTTCACAACTCATCAGACGTTCGCTAAACTTGTAACTCAAATATTACTTTCTGCAATCTAATTTGCAGAAGCTTTATTTTCTCGTTACAATGAATTTCTATTTCACTCTAAAATTCCTTGAACATTTCAAAGATTGCAGACGTATGTCTCTATTGAACAGATATCCACATATCTACTTCAACTTATGAGTGAAGATAGGGAATCCAGTACACACAACTACACTTATTGGACTACACACATCATCATGTATGATTACCAATGGTTTAGTTTCCCGTTCATGTATGGCCTATCAACGGTGTTTTAGTCACATTACTTCGAGACAAAGATCTCAAGCGTCAATTGATTCACAATCATATGCCTCGAAAGTCCATCACTTATGGAAATTCATCATGCATGTTATGTCACTTGTGATAAACGGTAGTGCCACATGTTATGTCAGCGAGGATGCTCACCACAACTGTTACCTCATAGCCGATCTAGTCCGAGAAAGCCGCCTACTTGGGTTGGTTACCACAATCGTGAACCCGGCCGGTTTACCGAAGTGGACCCAAGTGATGTGTGTGTGGTGCATAAGCCGGTCTCGGATGAGCCGTTCTCTCACTTCGCAACCAGGCCACAGACCTACCAGAACTCCGAACTATTGCGACATCTAGACATCGAAAGGGATGAGTTAGTAAGTTGAGAGGGGTCAGTGAGCCCAATGTGTGGTTGTACTCTTCATCTTGGATCACCACACAAGAACTCGTACTAGGGCGGTGTTCAACGAGACAACCCACCGTGTACTCCTACACAACCTCTCATCGTTCACCTTGTATTAGGGTCGATTCACCAACACTTTTCTACCAACATCAACATGATCATTCCCATCCCGACTCACATCACAGTAACAACATGGTATCATACTAAACATGCAATAAGCGATAACATTTGCAGGGGCCACATGATATCAAACACTCCTACATTTGCTAGGATTGTGGTTTGCTTACTACTGTGACAAAATGATAGGTCATGCAAAGGAATGGGTTCATCTATGCGGTAGAAACGAATCATGGTGATCATCCTAAACAATGCATAAGCGAGACATGAGAGGGAAGTGGGATTTTATCGACATGATCAATGGGGGTTTGCTTGCCTTGCTGACGAGGTTCGGGTTCTGGGTCTTCAACGTAGGGGGCAGCCTCCTGCTCCGGTTCCACCTCTACTCGACAAACAACAAGCAAAGTAGCAAAGTAAATACAATGCACAAACACATGATGGAAGTTTGAATCTTGAGGTACATGCTTTGATGTGTGAAGCAATTCCATTTAAATGGAGTATATTGCAAATTGAATTGAAAATTCAAACTCCACATTTGAATTCAACTTAACCAAGTTGCATGTGACATTGTTTGATCATTTTGAACCTTTTGGAAATGTGTATGATATGCCTCTGAAGTGTGGTTGAATTGTATCATAATTCCATGGTTCAAGTTGCAAAATCATTTGAATTGAATTTGAATTAATTCCAAATAATTCAAATGACATATGCTACTGGTACCATTTTAAAATCAACTCCAACATAGTTGAAATTTGCATATTTGGAAAGATAATTTTCTCCTGATCATTTTTCATATATTATTTGTCCAATTTGGAGTTAATATGAATTTTCTATGAATTTCCAAAGTTTGGGGTATTTTCTGGAATTTCTGGAATTCTATAATTCAAATAATCTCTGGAAATTCATTAAAATGATTTATTGCGTCAGTGCTGGCGTCAGGGGGGCTGACAAGGGGGTCCCACCTGTCAGTGACTGGTTCCGCGGTGGCGCTGCTCGGGATCACGTTCCCGTGCATCATTCGATGCACTGAGACCACGAGAGCGTAGCCCGTGCTCTCGCGCGTCGTCTGGTGCACGTGGGCGACCTTGGGGGCGACCAGGGCGATGGCGTCTTCAAAGGTGGCGGTGGCCGGAGGCACGGGCTCGACGGAGACGACGTTGCGGTGCACGAAAACGAGCGTGGCCTAGCGCGTTGTGAAGCTGTGGCGAAGGGAAACATGATGCGCGCTTGAACCAGGGTGTAGAGGCACGGGGGCGATCTCGGGGTCAGCCATGGCGGCGACGGAGCTCGGCTCCCATGGTGGAATGGTACAGAGGGTGCGAGGGGCCGCGATAACTTTTGGAAAACGGGGTGAAGCTCACCCTAAGCTCAACGGTGCAGACGGCGGGGCGATTGGTGGCGCGACGGTGACGAATTCGTCGTCGGGGGCTTGCGGTTCCGGCGACGTCTCGGTGAAGCGTGCGTCGTCCACGGGCTCGATTAAGGGGCCATCTTCTCCAGATCGGGGTAGTCGACGGTGCTGCGCAGGATGGACAAGGTCTCCGGGCTCCTCTTTGTCGTTGGCCGCGAGATCTTGCGATGGCGAGCGGCGGCGCTCTCGGGTGGAGGAAGAAATCGGCGAAGGACGAGGAAGGAGTCGCGCTGGAGGGGAGGAATGAACTGGGGCGGCTGCGAGACGTCTCCAGGACGCGAGAAGAGGCCACGGGGAGGCCTGGAAGCTCTCGACGGCGACGTGGCGCCCACGGCTGGCTCGGTGGCATTCCACCGAGCATCTTGGAGGCGCGGGACGGGGAAGAAGACCCCGCTGCCCCTCTGGGCCGGGTGGGCCGGATGGGCTGCTCTCGCCTGGGCGCCAGGTAAGCTTTTCTGTTCCCTTTTCTATTTTTCTTTTCTGACATTTGTTCTGTTTACCTAAATAAAATAGCTAAACATTTTATTAAATGCTGAAAATTTTTATATGGCTTCATAATAATATAGACTAGCCACTTATAAAGTTTCAACATTTTTAAAATTCAAATAATTTGAATCTTAAATCAAATAGGGGTATTTCTTTAATTCCAAGGCACTGTTTGAATATTTGAAAAATCTATGAGCATGGGGTGGGTCCCACATCACTTGATATGTGATCACACTCATTTATAAGACTTTTCAAAAATCTAACATGAATTTTTGGAAAAGATTTTTATCTGGCCTTTTGAAATAATTCCTCTGGGGGGTTTTCCTTCTCCCATTTTGATTTTGAAGTTGATTTCAAAGATTCCTTTTGAAAATTTTGACATGATGCAAGGTTACTTGATCCTAGCACATTACCTAACAGAGGGTTCTGACAACTCGCCCCCACTCAACAGAATCTCGTCCCGAGATTCAGAAGTCTGCGGGAGGAAGGTGGGGTACTCAGCATTGAGACGGTCTTCTCTTTTCCACGTAGCTTCTCTTTCAGAGTGGTGTGACCATTGCACTTTCAGAAACCTAATCTTCTGACGACGAGTGACACGCTCTGCGGAATCAAGAATACGAACAGGTTATTCTCGATAGGAAAGGTCATCTTGGAGATCAAGCGTTTCATGGTCGACTTCGCGGATGGGGTCCTTGAAGCAACGCCTGAGTTGGGACACATGGAATACATCATGTACTCGGGAAAGGTGCGGGGGTAGTTCAAGTTGGTAGGCAACTTCTCCACGTTTAGCAATAATGCGGAAAGGTCCGATGTAACGTGGGGCCAACTTGCCTTTGATACCGAAACGTTGGGTTCCCTTCAGAGGAGTAACCCGAAGGTAAGCCTTCTCATCCAGATTGTAGCTCTCTTGCCTATGATGACGATCATAGTAGCTCTTCTGACGAGACTGGGCTGCTTTCAATTGATCACGAACAATGCGAACTTGCTCTTCTTCTTCCTTGATCATGTCCGGTCCAAAGAATTGTCTTTCACCGGTTTCTGACCAGTTTAAAGGTGTTCAACATCGTCGTCCATATAGGAGTTCAAAAGGAGCCATGTTCAGACTAGATTGACAACTATTGTTATAAGCAAATTCGGCAAATGGAAGAGACTTCTCCCAATTCTTTCCGAATGAGATAACACAAGCTCTGAGCATGTCTTCAAGAATTTGGTTAACCCTTTCGACTTGACCGCTAGACTGAGGGTGGAAAGCCGTACTAAAGGAGAGATGAGTTCCCATAGCATTCTGAAAGCTTCCCCAAAATCTAGAGGTAAAAAGGCTACCGCGATCAGAATTGATTTCCAAAGGAATACCATGAAGTGATACAATTATAGAGATGTACAAGTCCGCTAACTGGCTAGGAGTTATAGACTCGCGAACCGGAAGGAAGTGAGCAACTTTGGAAAGCCTATCTATGACAACGAAGATGGCATTGTTTCCTTTGTGGGTTCTTGGAAAGCCGGTGATGAGATCCATACCGACTTTGTCCCATTTCCACTCGGGAATAGACAAAGGTTGAAGTGTACCAGCAGGTCTTTGATGATCTGCCTTAATGCGGAGACAAACATCACATTCGGCAACAAATTGAGCAATGTCTCTCTTCATCCTAGTCCACCAAAATCTCTGGCGTAGATCTCGGTACATTTTTGTGCTACCGGGATGAATCGAGAGGGGTGTGTCATGGGCTTCCTTGAGGATGAGTTGCCTTAGTTCCCTATTCTTAGGTACTACCAAACGATTTCAAAAGAATACCGTTCCCTTGCTATCTGTGGAGAAACATTTAGCAACTCCGCTAGCAATGTTCTCCTTGATCCGGTGAACACCTCGTGCACGCCTTTGGGCAACTATGATTTGATCCTCAAGAGTTGGTTTCGCCACCAAGGTAGAAAGATAGCCATGAGGAACAATTTCAAGGTTGAGCTTGCGAAAGTCCTCATGAAGAAGTGGTTGATACTGTTGTAACATGAGGTTGTTACAATACGACTTACGACTTAGTGCATCAGCCATGACATTGGCTTTGCCTGGGGTGTAAGAAATTACTACGTCGTAATCTTTTATCAACTCTATCCAGCGTCTTTGCCTGAGATTAAGATCTGGCTGGGTGAAAATGTATTTGAGGCTTTGGTGGTCGGAATAGATCTCACAACGATTACCAAGGAGGTAATGTCGCCAAGTTGTTAGGGCATGAACTACGGCAGCGAGTTCAAGGTCATGGGTAGGATAGTTCTCTTCATGTGGCCGCAACTGGCGTGAAGCATAAGCTACCACATGTCGATCTTGCAGAAGTATGCATCCTAACCCTTGCCGTGATGCATCACAATAGATCTCGAAATCCTTTTTGGTGTCTGGAGGTGCAAGTACGGGTGCAGAAGTCAATCTTCTTTTTAGCTCTTGAAAGCTTTCCTCGCACTTGGGAGTCCATAGGAATTTCTTATCTTTCTTGAGGAGTTCAGTAAGAGGCTTTGCAACTTTAGAAAAGTTCTCGACGAAGCGGCGGCAATAGCTGGCTAGGCCAAGAAAACTCCTAACTTTCTTAACCGATTCAGGTGGAGTCCAGTCAAGGACGGCCTGAACTCTCTCGGGATTCACAGCAATGCCTTTTGCAGAAATTACGTGGCCTAAGTAGGTCACTTCTGGTAGCCAAAATTCACACTTGGAGAATTTAGCATACAGGCGATGCTCTCTAAGTTTCATCAATACCAGCCTTAGGTGTTCGGCATGTTCTTCTTCGTTCTTCGAGTATATAAGGATGTCATCGAGGTAAACCACGACGAAGTGGTCCAAATACTCCATGAAGATCGAATTCATCATGCGTGAGAAAGTGGCGGGGGCATTGGTTAAACCAAAGGACATGACGGTGTACTCGTAAAGACCATAACGAGTAGTAAAAGCCGTTTTGGGAATGTCCTCGTTTCGGATCTTGACTTGATGATAACCTAATCTCAAATCCATCTTTGAGAAGACAGAGGATCCTGCAAGTTGATCATAAAGATCATTGATCCTGGGCAATGGGTACTTGTTCTTTATCGTCGCTAAATTTAGCGGGCGATAGTCTACGCACATCCTTTCTGTTCCATCTTTCTTTGTTACGAACCGAACGGGGCAACCCCATGGCGATGAGCTAGGGTGGATGAAGCCTTTCTCCAACAAAGCTTCCAGTTGGGTTTTAAGCTCAACTAACTCACGTGGGGCCATTTTGTATGGGCGTCTAGAAATTGGTGCGGTTCCTGGGGCAAGATCTACAATAAACTCTACACATCTGTCGGGTGGCATTCCCGGCAGCTCTTCAGGAAAGACATCCGGGAAGTCACGAACCACCGGAATATCTTCAAGTTCGGGAAGGGGAAGTACATTCAAGGAATGCACTTGGGTTCTTGTTCTGGGCGAGGTGTAGTTGACGGTTTTGCCTGAAGGGTGGGTGAGTTTCACGGATTTGCCTTTGCAATCCAGGTAGGCATTCTGTCTTGATAGCCAATCCATGCCAAGGATGACATCAATGTCTGAAGACTTGAGGGCTATGAGTGAAGCAAGGAACACTAAACCCTCAATTGCAATTTGATTACCATGGCTTACTCTATTAGTTTGCCATCTTGACCCTGGAGTTTGAATAATCATTGGGGTGGACAATTCAACAAAAGATAACTCATGACGAAGTGCATAACTTTCCGACATGAATGAATGAGATGCTCCTGGGTCGAAAAGAACGGAAGTAGGAACATAATTGACTGGGAGCGTACCAAGAATGACGTCAGTGGTGTCGTCAGTCTCTTCGGCGGCGATCTGGTTCACACGTCCACGAGTGGCGGGAGGAGCGGGTTTGGCGGTGTAGACCTTCTGGGGTGGCTTGCCACGACCATTGTTGTTGTTGCCTCCGGCACGGGGTGGAGCATTCTGATGCTGGATCTGGTTCTGGGGACACTCACGAGAATAGTGGCCTGCCTGACCACACTTGTAGCAGGCTCCGAAAACAGTGCATGGAGCTGGGTGGAACTGGGTTGGTGGACGAGGCGCCACATAGGATGGCCTCGGTGGGTTGTTCTGGCGGAACATACTGTTTGGGATCCAGATCTTGCGCTTCTGGGAGCCAGAACTGGATGAACTGTCGTCTCTAGGGTGTTTGCGAAAGTCATTGGGAGTGTTCATATCCTCGGCCTTGATGGCCTTGTTGACAAGGACCTGGAAGGTGGCAAAGTCATGAAGATTGAGCTCACGACGGAGTCCAGTGTTGAGGCCACGACGGAACCTCTCTTGTTTCTTGGAGTCGGTGGAGACTTCTTCGGTAGCATAACGAGCAAGTCGGTTGAACTCACGACTAAACCATCAACGGTCCTTCTGCCTTGAGTGAGGTTGCAGAACTCCTCACGCTTGCGGTCCATAAGACCCTTGGGAATGTGGTGCTCGCGGAAAGAAGTGCAGAATTCCTCCCAAGATGCGGGCGGTCCAACGGGACGCATATTTAGAAAGTTCTCCCACCAAGAGCTAGCTGCACCTTCGAGGTGATAGGTGGCATAGCTGACCTTGTCACCAGTTGCAACACGGCCTGCTTGGAGCTTCCTCTCGATGCTGCGAAGCCAGTCATCGGCGTCAAGGGGCTCGGTGGAGTAACTAAAAACCGGGGGATGAAGTCGGATGAAGTCGTTCAGGGACACCAACTCATTGCGCTGCTAAGTGGTGTTGCGAGCAATGACTTCCAACAGATGGTGAGAGTCTCGGCGGTTCCTCTCGACTTCCATCAGAACCTGAGCCATCGTGGGTGGGGGTGGAAGGTTGCCTTCCTCCTGGTCATTTCCACGACCTTGGTTACGACCAACCTGGCCACGGGTTCCTTGAGACATCCTGAAGGGAAAACCAAAGTCAAACAGAGTTGATTGGGAGAGTCTAAACAAGGTATTGAGGTACTGGAAGGATTACAGAGCAAAGGAAGTAATCATCTTGACAACATGGTGATAAAAGCATACAAGCCATATATTCACAAGCTGTCATACAAACCATACATCGTTTTAGTACAAGCACTAAGCTAATACAAACGTGATGAAGATGATACATCCTTCAGAGGCACTCTGACTTCCTATACATTATTTATCTAATCCTCTGGAACTTAGACACCTTGCGTACAATACACTAAGATACTACTACATCATCACTAAGTAAGACCACAGGCGGTCTCACTCATCTCCATCTCCATAGTAGTCCTCATAAAAGTTACCCGCGTATCCTGGTAGCTGGAGGTGACCATCGGAAAACACGGAGGCTTGTGGACCTTGAGATCCATTTGGGCAATGATGGGGACTAGGTCCAGCGTAGGGTGGAAGCAAAGGACCACGGGGTGGAAAAATGCCTCCAATCTCGGGCCAAGCAACTCGAGAAGGCATCTGAGTCCTCACTGGGTAGATAGCATCATGCTCAACTGATCCCACGCTCACAAAGGGTGCCAAGAGTGTCAGTGCTCGATACAGACGAACACGGGTGGCGTGGAGCTCGAAACGGAGAGCGCGTGCATCACGATGTCTATCACTAGCAAACCTAGCAGTCATCTGAAGTGCGGGATCCTCTGCAGAGTGATCTGAGTAGAGTCCGGTGTAATATCCCTCTTCTCCTGGAAGTGCAGCAGGGATATAGCGGAAAGAAGTCTCTCTCAGCAAAGTGTGCTCCTCTCTCAGCAGCGTCATACATGAGTATGCAGCATCCTGCACAACCATGTTCTCGGTAACGCCAATGCCATGTCCAAAGTGGATAGGCTGGGTGACTCCAACGTGGTGCGGGTAGATCCTGACAATGCAGTGGAACTGCGTCTGGTTGAAGTCGTGGAACTGCTCCTCGACGGTGTACTCAGGGTACCATCGATATCCCACATAGGACATCATCTCGATCAACGTGGCGGGATGGCCACGCACACCGAGGCACCTGGTCAAACGAACAATCTGCCGAGGGGGAAGATCTGCCATCTGAAACAGAAAGGAGTTTGAAAATGCATCAGATTATGAGATAAACCTGGAATGACTCGGACAACATAACGGCTGTAATTGTAAGAAATGACAATTTCTTCCAATCATGAAAAACAACACTTACATACGGTGTAATAAAACAGGGAGCATAACCACTCTAACAAACCGATCACAACTTTCCTACGGCTATGAGGAAGCAAACAACGAGATGTTCTAATCAAACAGAGGAGAGCCTAGTCCTATCTTCCCGTAGAATAAGATGAGGGTGACTCAGAACTCAGAACGAAGGGGGTAAGGAGAAAAAAGAAGCCTTACGTTGTTCCCTTATATACCCAGAGTAACTATATAACTATAGCAAGCTAGACTCAACTTCGGCCAAGGCTACTAGTCCTACAGTCAGTCCTGCTCTGATACCAAGTCTGTCGGGACCCGGGGTTAGCGTATGCAAGTACAACTAAGACATAGTCATATGGAGAGCCGAGAACCGTACCCACTTGTCTAAGCAGACAAGGCCAAGCACAGAACGTTCTCGGGAAGCATCGTACGTGAGGGGCATCCCATCCAGGCCGGATGATCAACTGAGATGGGTCCTCATCGTCCGCACACATGTCTAATGATATGGGTGGTGAACTCCCATATTCAAAGACAAGTCGCCTCAACCATACTATCGACTATGTCAAAACTCTTACATAGACTTACTCCAGCCCGATCACTTAGTCAGGGTCTAGGGCAGGCTCGATCATACCACAAAGTGTGCACGAGACGGAGTCTCGAACAATCGCATCGCGATGCCCCAAGCTGCGCACATCTAAGGGCCACTTGGTGTATGAAAGACCGCCAGCCAGAACACTACTAAGGTCTCGAAAACCCATACAAAGACATGCATCTTATAAACATACACGCAGCACACATGCCTTGTATGAACAGCAGGTACCATTGCAATTCTCTACAAAGTGTACATTTTTATTGATAACTCTTATAGAGTGCAAACAGAGATCACAAACATGTGATCCAACATTACAACATACACGGAAGCAAATTATGTCTGAGTACAGACAAGTTTAACAAATGGCTTAAGAAGCCTTATTTAATCACAAGCCCTCCACGAGGGAAACCAGTCGTCTGACTGGGACTAGACTAGTTGGTCTTCAGTCGTCCAGCTCGATGAAGAAGCCACCTTCGGGGTCAGTGGCATCATCTAAAACATAGATTAAGCAAACGTGAGTACAAATTCGTACTCAGCAAGACTTACATAGGAGCTATACTACTCATGCACATGTATCAAGGTAAAGGGAGGTGGGGTTCACTTGCAGAAATGCCAGCTTTGACTTGGCTAATCCTGAACTACGAGTACCAGACTTTGAGGTAAGAAGCGTACACGAGTCCACTACTTTCTCCAACCAATTACACCACTATGGTGCCTTCCTCAACTTCCCCACGAGAAAGCACGCCATAGCACTCAGACTTATCATGGTGTGTTTTAGAAGTATCCATTTAAAGTTGTCTAATAATCAAGCTAAGCTTTCCAAGCAGTCCATAACCGCGGACGCGGCTATTCGAATAGTTTTGTTAACCCTGCAGGGGTGTACCGCTACACACACATGATCATCATTTACCGCCTTTGATCTCGACACCATTCAAGGGGTGCCAGCGAGGATGCTCACCACAACTGTTACCTCATAGCCGATCTAGTCCGAGAAAGCCGCCTACTTGGGTTGGTTACCACAATCGTGAACCTGTCCGGTTTACCGAAGTGGACCCAAGTGATGTGTGCGTGGTGCATAAGCCGGTCTCGGATGAGCCGTTCTCTCACTTAGCAACCAGGCCACAGACCTACCAGAACTCCGAACTATTGCGACATCTGGACATCGAAAGGGATGAGTTAGTAAGTTGAGAGGGGTCAGTGAGCCCAATATGTGGTTGTACTCTTCATCTTGGATCACCACACAAGAACTCGTACTAGGGCGGTGTTCAACGAGACAACCCACCGTGTACTCCTACACAGCCTCTCATCGTTCACCTTGTATTAGGGTCGATTCACCAACACTTTTCTACCAACATTAACATGATCATTCCCATCCCGACTCACATCACAGTAACAACATGGTATCATACTAAACATGCAATAAGCGATAATATTTGCAGGGGCCACATGATATCAAACAACTCCTACATTTGCTAGGATTGTGGTTTGCTTACTACTGTGACAAAATGATAGGTCATGCAAAGGAATGGGTTCATCTATGCGGTAGAAACGAATCATGGTGATCATCCTAAACAATGCATAAGCGAGACATGAGAGTTAAGTGGGATTTTATCGACATGATCAATGGGGGTTTGCTTGCCTTGCTGACGAGGTTCGGGTTCTGGGTCTTCAACGAAAGGGGCTGCCTCCTGCTCTGGTTCCACCTCTACTCGACAAACAACAAGCAAAGTAGCAAAGTAAATACAATGAACAAACACATGATGGAAGTTTGAATCTTGAGGTACATGCTTTGATGTGTGAAGCAATTCCATTAAAATGGAGTATATTGCAAATTGAATTGCAAATTCAAACTCCACATTTGAATTCAACTTAACCAAGTTGCATGTGACATTGTTTGATCATTTTGAACCTTTTGGAAATGTGTATGATATGCCTCTGAAGTGTGGTTGAATTGTATCATAATTCCATGGTTCAAGTTGCAAAATCATTTGTATTGAATTTGAATTAATTCCAAATAATTCAAATGACATATGCTACTGGTCCCATTTTAAAATCAACTCCAACATATTTGAAAGTCGCATATTTGGAAAGATAATTTTCTCCTGATCATTTTTCATATATTATTTGTCCAATTTGGAGTTAATATGAATTTTCTATGAATTTCCAAAGTTTGGGGTATTTTCTCGAATTTCTGGAATTCTTTAATTCAAATAATCTCTGGAAATTCATTAAAATGATTTATTGTGTCAGTGCTGGCGTCAGGGGGGGCTGACAAGGGGGTCCCACCTATCAGTGGCTGGGTTTAATTAACCGTGGGGTTAAATTAATCCAGTGGCTTAATTAAGCCACTGGGCCCACTGGTCAGTGACCCAGGGGGTCATTAGCCGGGTGATTAGGGGGGGGGGTTTGGTTGACACGCCGGCGGCTAAACGCCGGCGACTGGAGCCGCGGCGGCGCTGCTCGGGATCACGTTCCCGTGCATCATTCGATGCGCTGAGACCACGGGAGCGTAGCCCGTGCTCTCGCGCGTCGTCTGGTGCACGCGGGCGACCTCGGGGGCGACCAGGGCGATGGCGTCTTCAAAGGTGGTGGTGGCCGGAGGCACGAGCTCGACGGAGACGACGTTGCGGTGCACGAAAACGAGCGTGGCCTAGCGCGTTGTGAATCTGTGGCGAAGGGAAACATGATGCGCGCTTGAACCAGGGTGTAGAGGCATGGGGGCAATCTCAGGGTCAGCCATGGCGGCGACGGAGCTTGGCTCCCATGGTGGAATGGTACAGAGGGTGCGAGGGGCCGCGATAACTTGGGGAAAACGGGGAGAAGCTCACCCTGAGCTCAACGGTGCAGACGGCGGGGCGATTGGTGGCGCGACGGTGACGAATTCGTCGTCGGGGGCTTGCGGTTCCGGCGACGTCTCGGTGAAGCGTGCGTCGTCCATGGGCTCGATTAAGGGGCCATCTTCTCCAGATCGGGGTAGTCGAGGGTGCTGCGCAGGATGGACAAGGTCTCCGGGCTCCTCTTTCTCGTTGGCCGCGAGATCTTGCGACGGCGAGCGGCGGCGCTCTCGGGTGGAGGAAGAAATCGGCGAAGGAGGAGGAAGGAGTCGCGTTGGAGGGGAGGAATGAACTGGGGCGGCTGCGAGACGTCTCCAGGACGCGAGAAGAGGCCACGGGGAGGCCTGGAAGCTCTCGGCGGCGACGTGGCGCCCACGGCTGGCTCGGTGGCATTCCACCGAGCAGCTTGGAGGCGCGGGACAGGGAAGAAGACCCCGCTGCCCCTCTGGGCCGGGTGGGCCGGATGGGCTGCTCTCGCTTGGGCGCCAGGTAAGCATTTCTGTTCCCTTTTCTATTTTTCTTTTCTGACATTTGTTCTGTTTAGCTAAATAAAATAGCTAAACATTTTATTAAATGCTGAAAATTTTTATATGGCTTCATAATAATATAGACTAGCCACTTATAAAGTTTCAACATTTTTAAAATTCAAATAATTTGAATCTTAAATCAAATAGGGGTATTTCTTTAATTCCAAGGCACTGTTTGAATATTTGAAAAATCTATGAGCATGGGGTGGGTCCCACATCACTTGATATGTGATCACACTCATTTATAAGACTTTTCAAAAATCTAACATGAATTTTTGGAAAAGATTTTTATCTGGCCTTTTGAAATAATTCCTCTGGGGGGTTTTCCTTCTCCCATTTTGATTTTGAAGTTGATTTCAAAGATTCCTTTTGAAAATTTTGACATGATGCAAGGTTACTTGATCCTAGCACATTACCTAACAGAGGGTTCTGACATCATCATGCTGTACCACGACACAGAGGTCGCGAATAAATATTACATCATATAGCATCTCATACAAACACATTGCAAATCTTGAAGGCTATACCACATCACATGCATACTCTGCAAAAACAAGTTAGATCGCTATCTACACGGGTTGTTGCAAATTTTATCGTGGTTGATTAGCAGGTTACATGCAAACGTTGTTCCCTAAACAAACCAAACACGATACTTCAATGTTGCTAGTTTAACGTTCGGGGTGCGTGTAGCAACTAATGCCACAAGCCAAACTTCGTTCAACGCGTGACCCCCGTGTGGATTTGAGTTCATAAAATCCACAAGCCTCTCCATGTTAAATCTTCTATTGCGAGATTAAGATGAGATCCAAGGAGTTTGATGTAGACCATGATCAAGGCAACCAGCATACTAAAAGCAGCATAGAGGGATCGATGGAAAACTCAATCCTTGTAGCAAAACCTCAACTTGCCATCAAGCATAGAAAAAAATCACATAATAGGGAAGAAACAAGAAAATCAATGCCTCATATCACACATATGATCTAGACCTAAACATGCATCTAATCAAACATGCATCTAATCAAACATGCATCTAATCAAGGATCGCTCATGATACCACTGTTGGGAAACGTAGTAGAAAACAAAAAATTTCGGCCTACGAATTAAGAACCCAAGATCATCCAAGAAGATTGCATACAAGGTTTTAGGTCATGGCTCACCAACCGATGTAGCGGAAGTAGAGTTGTTGTAGCTCGTTGAAGTAGATCTCGCAGATCATCCCAGAAAAGTCCCTCGATCAAGATCACCGAGGAAGAAGAAGCACCTCGATCCGTCCCACGCACAAGTCCCTCGAGCAAGTCCCTCGAACAAGATCTCCGAGGAAGAAGAAGCTCCTCGGAGAAGGACCAAAGATATGATCCCTCTATTAGTATCCACACATTCCGTAGCAGCAATCCAGCGGCGCTCCGCCGTCCAAAGATGAACGCCAGCGAGAAAACTAGAGGGAGAAAACCCTAAAGGATTTCGATCTAGAACAGCGTCTAAACCGGGGTCTAATTATGGAGCAACGGCGTTTAGAGGAGGGAGGGTGGTGCATCGGCCTTGGGGTTTGATGTGTGCTGCGCCACCACCCCCTCCCCTCATTATATAGGTGGCTAGGAGGCCCTTGGGGCGCAATAAGGGGGGTGGGGAGTCCAACTTGGACTCCCAAATCTCCCAAACCTTCCCACCGGAAACCTGCCATATTGGAGAATTGGACTTCCCACCTGGAGGATGATTCCTCCCCCTTGGTGCGCCCTCCACCCCTTGGCCGGCCAGGTCAGCCTAGGTGGCTTTCCCTCAAGGCTAGGGGCGTGGGTTAGTGGGTGGTACTTCCAGGAAACTTGTGGAACCTTCCAGAAGCTTCCAGGACCTTCCGGGGACCTTCCGGGATCGTTTTGGGACATTCTGGAACCTTCTAGAGGACTTCCAGGACCTTCCGGGACCGTTCTCGGACGTTCCGGAGCCATCCGGATAGTTTCCAAGACCATACGAGTTACATTTTAAGCCACCCGATGACCGAGAAGGTTGTCGGGACGCCTAGCGATTATCCAGAAACTATTCCGGTTGATCCATACCATTCTCATATATTTCGGAACCACCTGGGACTACTCCAGAATGATCCGGACATATCCTTAAATACCCAGAACTATTTCTGGTGCCCTTATGAACAATTCCATAAATCTCCGAAACTACTTCCGGTACCCGTATGAACTATTCTGCTTTGCTTCCACTAAACCTTCTACCATACTAGTATTTTAACAGACTACTCCTCGTTAAGTGGGTTACTCAGTAGGTTTGGTATAATGCGGACATGACTCAGAACATCTTCCGGACATAGGTCAACAGCCTTTTGTCAATAGCCAATAATCAACAAAGGAGCCATGGACACCCATGTTGACTCCCGCACATACACGAATAAACTTCGATTGAACCATTATGTTTATTCATGTACCATTCCATTTGCTTCGTGATATATGATAAAGTTAGAGGAGAGATGTTTGGCACCCATGTGTAACAACTTCTTCAACACAAGCCACTCGTTATCCTCTTTGCTCGTTTGTCTCTATTTCTCGTTATTGTATTCCGGTATCCCCGTGATTAAATCACAATGCGTCTGGCCAGACTAGAATGGATACCGTCATACCGAGTGGGACGAGAGTCAATATCTCTTCATCGTGAAGGAGAAAATCCCATTCTTGAACTATCACAGTCACTAGCCACACCATCTGACATACCCAGAACTTATTTTACTACTTCGCATTTACGGGAGGATTCATCTAAGAACCAAAGCATGTCTTCCTCTGTGAAGCAACTCAATACTCTCAAGGTCTAAGGAATTACGTATATGATAACATTTCATGATATGAATTATAACGTAGTTACGACGTGATCTCTAAGTATATCATTCAATACTGGGGTCGGTTCAACATCATTGTTCTTCTAACAATATGTTCTCATTGCTACTGACATCCTTGTTACAAGAACAATGTCCATGATTAAGAAAACGTAATCATCAGTTAGCACATGAGCCAGTCTTAGAGGCTAAACCAGGAACTCTTGGTGTTTACATTTCCACACATGCAAGTGAGTTTTCTTCTGAATCTCATAGTCAGGGTCATTGCAATTATAGCATAGGAAAATAAACATTAATTACGAACGTGGAAATATATATAATAACATTTTATTATTGCCTCTAGGGCATATTTCCAACATCTCGTAGGTAACTTGTCTTGTTATTCAAGGTAGCTTTGACTCCTTACTTTTGTCGTCGATCTTTTCCTTGTAGGTCGTTTGGCTTGCAGGCCGATCCTTTCTTCTGGGCCTTCTTTTCGGTGAGCTGGCCCATAGGCCAACTCTTTCTCCGTCTTGGTCACAGAGGCCTTCTTGCAAAATCTTTCGGTTCTGTGAGTTATCCCCCTGACAGTAGACCCCAAGATTGGCGTAAAGCCGGCTTTTGGGCAATCTTCTTTTATCAAAATGAATGTTCAAGGGATAAATTGTTGAAGGCGAGCCATCAATTCCTCCACGCATCATCGCGGTTCTTAATGAATATATACGTTGGACACGAAATCCACCGGTAGTCGAAATTTTCCTAAAATTGAGGCGCCGCCCACTCGTTTAGTCATGTTATGCGGGGAGATCAATAAAATCCCATTTATCACGCCATGAGTTTTGCACTGTTGGTTGGTGATACGTCCCAAACGTATCTATAATTTCTGCTTGTTCCATGCTATTTTAGGTGACATTGCTATGTGTTTTGCTTCACTTTCATACCTTTTTACACATATTTGGTCAACCTACTAACACAGTGCACCCAGTGCCAGTTTCTGTCCGCTGATGTATGTGAATTGCAGGTGTTTACCCATATTTACAGAGCTTCAAAAATTCCAACAAAAATATATAATAAATCAGCGCAACAGAAGCTTCGGGAATCACCGAAGGAGGGCCATCCCACTCCCAGGAAGCCAGGGGGTGCGGCCCCACCCTAGCCCGCGCCACAAGGGAGCTTGGGGGGAGGGGCCACCCCCTGGTTCCCCCCTTGGGCCTACATTTACTCCTCGTTCCAAAAACCCTCAGGAGGAACCCCGCATCATGATTTTCACCTCTGTTTCGCCGCCGCCTCGCTTCCAAGATCGGGAGCACCAGAAGACCTCTTCCCAGCACCCTGCCGGAGGGAGGATTAACCTCCGGGAGCTTCTCCACCACCATGAGCGCTTCCCGAATGTGCTGTGAGTAGTCACCCTTGGACCATGGGTCAATGAATAGTAGCTATGTGATGTCTTCTCTCCAATCTTGTGCTTCAATTCCAAGCCCTTCTGAGCTACCCCACATGATCAAAGCATTTATGTAATTTTCCTGTTGTTGCTATGTTGAGTTGATGGGATTTGATGGATTATGACATTATGTTCAGATTGTGATGAGTTATATATTTGGTTCTCCTTTTATATTTTGTTCTTAAGTAATTCTTGCATGTTCTCCGTTGCTTTTTATTGCTATGGCCAAGTAGTAGATAGTAAATCCAAGAGAGAGAGTTCATGCTTGATTGTGGGTTCATGCCCCTGATGTCTAGCTTGAGTGAAATAAACATGAGACTAGGGGATGTGTTGTTGCGTCCAGGGTGAAAACGACGGTGGTTGTAACCGAGGTTGCAACGATTGATTACCTTACACGAAGTTTGTCAATGCAATTGTCTGTTGCCTTGGGTTTACACTTTGGGTGGGGCTCGCAACTTAATACAAGAGAGATATTATGGATAGATATCTCAAGGTAGATGATTAGTCAGTAGATGTAGTTGGATTTGGGTCTACTTGTCTTGGCGTACTGCCCATACTTTGGAGCCTCTAACTTTCTTTGCAACATAATTAGGACTATGGTGTGTTTATAGTTCTGTCAATTGCCCAGTTGTAATTTGTAAACCCAGCTTAGCTATTTTATCATTTTTTGGATAGAGACATCACTACTAAACATCATGGGACTCCGGTCCATATTTCCACCATTGTTTGCACCTCAACACTTTACTACTTTTATTTCCTTTCAGTTGCATTCACCACTACTATTTCCACCCTTGCTTTTGATCCTTTGTAAACAACAAGGCCGGAGAGATTGAAAACCTCATTGAACTCGTTGGGAGCAATGTTACTTGTGTCGTCTGCAGGTACAACTTAAGAAAGTGATTTCTATTCAGACAGCGCGTCACTTACTTCAACACCTACTTTTCGTCCATCGAGTCCTACGGAAGACATAAACCATATCCTCTACGTTACGGGAAATTTGCTGCTATGCTACATCTCAACCTTCCACTTGGGGTCACCAACAAGGGGAGAGAAGCCATCGGTTGGGCATATATGTATATATAGAATCCATCTTTCACTTCCCCAATTCTTGTGTCCACACCCTTTGCTTTCCTCATTCTTCCTCTCGCCCAGTCTTCTCCGCAAAAGCTCGGAGACGTCCAGAAGCGAGGCTTCATACTGTGCGCGTCGAGCCCGGCCTTCGCTACATCGCTCTCCGCCTTTAAGCTCGGGACCATGATACTCATTTTCTCCCGATCTGTAAGTGTTTTTCCTCAGATCTAGCAATTTACCCGTCCCAAAGTTTTGAAACTTTTCGATTCGCTTCCTTTGGGGTTACCAGGGATTATAGGCACAGTTCCCTCTATCTAAATCTCGATAGATTCGTGTGCCATGATCGTATTCAGCAGGATTTTTCCGCAGTGTTTCCATTTGGTGACATTTTTACAGCAACCAACCATCTTTTATGATATTTGATCCTTGATTTCTTCGCCCACAACTCCTTTTGGTCGATTCCCAAATGTCGAAGGTTGTGGCGACCAAAAAGGACGAGAGAAAAAACAAAATCGCGGAAATCAAGCCCAAATCCATCCTTGCGTGCGGGGTAAGTCCAATATAAAATAGGCTCTCCTCATTGAGTTAGAGGGCGAAGGATTGCTCCTCTCTCGAGAATCCATTAACTGGCGAATTCCCGGGTCCGAGAACCGACCTCAACCCCAAAAGGGTGAAGTTGTGGTTTTTGTTGAGCATGTGACCCGGGGTTTTCGTCCTCCAGGATCTCTATTTTTCCGCGAACTGCTCCATTTTTATGGTCTGCATCCTCATGATTGGGCTCCCAACTCCATTGTTAATAGTGGAAACTTCACAACACTCTATGAGGTGTATCTACAAAAGGAAACCATCAGTTTCGTTGTTCCAGGAGTTCTTCTACTGTAACAAACAGACAAAGAGCAGCGGAGGTCAACCCATTGAGTGTCGGACTATCACCTTCCAACGACAGGCCTGATGCATTTACCCAAATATGAAGCTCTACAACCATGTGAAGGAATGGAAAAAATCATTCTGTCATTGTAAATACACCACCCCTGTAGGCCAGCCTTCGCTACCAGGGTTTCGAGAGAAATGAACCGTGTGTTCTCCGATTCTAATTTCCTTGCCTAGTGCGGAGGAGAAGGAGACACTTGCCACGGTGAAGAGGAAGATTAAAGATCCGTTATCTCACGGTCTCCGTGTGTAAGGCCCGATATGCGGTGCTGTTCCAGATCTAGATGTTTCCATCCAGATCCGGGGATGAAGCACATACCGGTTCCACCGCGACATATGACATAGCCATATGCTCCGGATTTCCAACATGATATCACAACATTACAGACACAAGGATACAACATCTCATATAATCGGCATACAACTGCCTTAATACAATACAACAGCGGAAGATACATGTCTGAGTACAGACTACAACCAAATTCCTAGTGGCAAGGAGAAAAACATTGATCCCCATAACCACATGGGTCCAGGCCCTCCGCCGAGATCCGCCTAACTAGTCGTCGTCCAGTCTCCACGTGAAACGTCGATCACCATACCTGTTGTCGATCAAGAACCCTGAAAAGAGTTTGGGGGTAGTATCATGAGTACAGAAGTACTCAACATCCAACTGTAGTGGTCATCTGACCCAACAAGGACTTCATCACTCGTCATTCTAGGACAACTAGTAGTTTATGGTAAGGATGGGGTAAGTGGTGAGGTTTCTGCCGCACTAGCATTTATGAAGTGGTTAACGATCTAGAGAGGAAGATAAGAAGCCAAGAATTCGGTGAGGAATCGCCTATAACAAGTCTGCTATCAACTACTTACGCAAACATAACACCTATCCTATCCTTGTCCTCCTCTTCGCATCCCGACGAAGAAGAAGCAGTCAAGGCACACACACATAGATACGGTTATATTAAGATTATGTCAGTTGTTGTTGTCTATGAACAAGGAGTAGGTCTCAAGTTGTCCATAACCGTGGACACGGCTTCTTGAAAATAATTAACCCTGTAGGGGTGTACTGTAACAGCCCAGATTTTGCAAAAATTAAATTTTTTTGTTTTCGTTGAGAATTGCTTGATTTGTTTGTGGTGTTTGCATGCCCGATTTATCGATCGGCGATTATTTTTTCCCCCTCTTATCTCGTACCGGACGGAGACCGACCCTTGCCACCCTGACACTCGACCTTTGCGACACCGGGTTTCACCTGATCACCGTCGTGAAAACCGCACGAGACCAGTCGAAGCCAACGGAACGAAAAAACTCCGTTAAATAACTAAACGGGTTATTTTGTAGCGCGCCGGAAAGTGTTCTTGGAATGGTTCCAGCGCGAGGTGAACGCCTCCGGCTCGACGCGCTAATCGCGCAGTTCGAAGTTTTACCCGAATCGGAGGTCGTGCGGACCCCCGGCGGTCAGAAACGTAAACACCTCGCGCGCGAGACAAAAACCGTGGATGTTTTTGCAAACTGCCAGCCACGTGAGCTATATAAAGACCACCACACTCCCACCTCTTTCTAGGGTTTCCCTAGCCACAAAATTGCAGCGACACCCCTAGATCTGCCCCAATTTTCGCATTTAGTCTTTTTTTGCCCAAACTCCAGCCAGATCCATCCTGGACCGCCAGATCTCACGATCCGACGGCCTAGGGAGCTCCCCACCAACCCGTGTTCCTCTCTCCTCTCTCTCCCTCCTCCAACCTCTCGCTTGGACACGCCCGTGGAACCACCACCGCCTGCGCCTCCGACCCCGCCGCCGGCAAGCCGCCGTGAGCCGCCCCTCGATGTGCCTCCTCTTCTCTCCCTTCTCCTCTGCCTCACCGCTCGCCCCCTCTCACAGGAGCCCGCTTCGCTGCGCCGGAGGAACGACCGCCGTCGCGCCATGAACGTAGGCTGCTGCCGCCTCGAGCTCGCAGCCTCCACACGGGATGGCCCGCCGTCGCTGGACCAGGCGGATCCGCACGGACCTGCGCCGCCGCTCCCTCCAGCCTCGCGCCGCCCTAGGCCTCCTCCCTGCCTCGTTGTGCTGCTCGCCGGAGCAGCGAGCCGTCGTGGCCAGCCGACCGCCAAGCGCCGCCGTGGCTGGGCCTCCCAGCGCCATGGGCCGGCGAGCCCATGCCTTCAGCCGCCACGCGGGACGGCCCAGATCGGCGGCCCAGGCGCCCCAGTCCACCCCCTCCAGGCCACCGCGATGGGCCTCGGCACAACTGGGTGAGGCCCGAGCCACTTATTTTTTTTCTCTGCGAGTATTTATCTTTTCCAAATTTCTGCTAAGTCTTTTTATTATTGCTCCTGATGCTATTTTGCGCGTAGCTTAACGATCAAACCGCAACTCAGATCGCGTTGTGCCCAAAAGACGAAATGTTTAGAATTACGTTCTCTTTAGTTTTTATGTAGAAAGTTTTTCCTTTTGAGGCCGTCTCGATAATTTATTTCTGCGTCGACGTGGGTACCAGATCGTTAGATGTGCTGTTGTTGCTGAACTGTTATTTTATTGCAACTTCAGGCGACGGTTGCGTCGCAACCGTTCATCGGAATTGATTGATTCCTTTTGCATCCAGTTAAGCATTGTTTCTACTTCAGTTTCATGCATTCACATGCTATATTTTCTATGCTCCTGTTGTTGACAGCCACCTCTGATTTTCACTAAGTCTGTTACTTTGCGATGCCATGTTGTTTGCTTAATATATTTTAACCTATGATGCCTATTTGCATGATTCTTTTTGCCATGCCTTCCCTGTCATGTCTACTTTAATTGAATATTATTTGTGAGCATGTTTGCATTCATTATCCTGTTTATGCGTTGCTCTAAAGTGTGTTTCCTGATGTTGGCACATTGCGTTCCAAACTTCTTTTGCTTGTATATTTTTAACCGTAACTCCGTTTGGGGTGTTCTTTATATGTAACTTGATTAGTTTTTCGTGTACTTTGTATTTATGCTATTGTTTTCTGTTATTAACCAACCTAAAATAGGGTTTACGGAAGAACTGTACAAAATGCTTTAATTATCATGGAGCACTTAGTTGTATGCCATGTTTAGGTTGTGCCTCACTTAAATTGACATGCATAGATAGTTTTTCTTATGCTTCACCTCTTAACAAGTTTTTGTGCAATGCCATGCTTGAGTGAGATGCCATGTTCACAACCTTTGTTGATCACCTGTAGCTAAACAACTCGAACCTTTCTAAACGTGCGGTATCGTCGTGTGTGATGAGTACTCCACTTAACCTGTTAGTAACCCCTCTCGACGGTAGGTGCGATGTCTCGTGTTGCCTTCTTGTTAATGCTTGCTCGTGTTTGCTTTGTAGTAATAGATGATTGCTCGTCGTTTGCCTCCAAGTGTTTATCGTCTTGTGGGCTTCCGCGGTTACCCTTCGGAGACGATGCGAGCTTGCGATCAACTACACCTTCGGAACCCGACTTATCAACAGGCAAGGACTATACATTACTTATGATCTATTATATTTCAACCAGCGGTTTGCATGCTAGTCTAGGTTAGGTTTGATGTTTGATCCTACCACATGTTTACAACCTCTTTCAAACCGATACAACCATGTACCTTCCCAGCAAACCTTGTACTGCTATGTTACTATTGCTCGTTGCTCAGCCCCTGCTTAGCATGCATGCTTAGGATGCTACGATGTTACCTTGTTACCCCTTGGTTTGGGATATCACATTATTATCTTGTTGTTGATGATATGATTATTATTAATGTTGACTATATTCGACGAAGGATGGAAGGTCTAGGCTATCCCGCCCCGACGCTTTGTTCCATTCGAGTCACCTAGGACCCGTGTTCCGGTTATTGTGTCTCTTGACGAGCGTTCCTAACCTCGTGTGGGATTTTATGGGGTCCCGTTTTCTTACCTACTTAGCTTCAAACATTTCTAGTGGTGGCCCGAACTGATTTACCATTTGAAAACCGTGTGTGTGCTTGGTTGGACCCCCAGCTGTTTTAAAACAACTTGGGCCAGTGGAGACATGGTTTCTCTGTTGGTCCACCCGATCAGCTAGGACCCGGTTTCCCATGTGTGATTAACCGGTTATCCGACCTGCGTCATACGGAAGAGTCCGATCCGAGAGCGTGGCCGGCTTTTGGATTGGGTGTCGACTCCCCGGGGGCCACCCGGATTTGTTCGTTGTTAGTTAGAGGGACCTGTCGTTTCGGATCTCTCAAAACTAAATCATAAAATGGTTGCCTATAATGGGTAGCAACTAAGAGAGATGGGTGTGCGTGCAGAGCCTTGTAATGGGCAGTTCGTATACCCCTGCAGGGTTAAATCTTTTCGAGAAGCCGTGTCCACGGTTATGGACGACTTGAGACCTACTCCTTGTTCATAGACAACAACACTGAGATAATCTTAATATAACTTGATCAACGTGTGTGTGCCTTGACTGCTTCTTCTTCGTCGGGATGCGAAGAGGAGGACAAGGATAGGATAGGTGTTATGTTTGCGTAAGTAGTTGATAGCAAGACTTGTTGGAGGCGATTCGTAATCGAATTCTTGGCTTCTTATCTTACTCTCTAGATCGTTAGCCACTTCATAAATGCTAGTGCGGCAGCAACCTCACCACTTACCCCTTCCTTACCGTAAACTACTAGTTGTCCTAGAATGTGAGTGATGAAGTCCTTGCTTGGTTAGAGGACCACTACAGTTGGATGCTGAGTACTTCTGCACTCATGATACTACCCCCAAACTCTTTTCAGGGTTCTTGATCGACAACAGGTACGGTGATCGACGTTTCACGTGGAGACTCGAAGACAACTAGTTAGGCGGATCCCGGCGGAGGGCCTGGACCCGTGTGGTTATGGGGATCGATGTTTTTCTCTTTGCCCCTAGGAATTTGCTTGTAGTCTGTACCCAGACATGTACCTTCCGCTGATGTATTGTATTTAAGGCAGTTGTACGCCGATTGTATGAGATGTTGTATTCTTGTATCTGTAATGTTGTGATATCATGTTGAAAATCTGGGGCATGTGGTTGTGTCATATGTCGCGGTGGGACCGATATGTGCTTCGTCCCCGGATCGGGATGGAAACATCTAGATCTGTAATAGTACCGCATATCGGGCCTTAGATGTACCAACTTCCCATTACAAGGATCCGCATGCACGCCCATCTCTCTCAGTTGCTATCCATGATAGGCAACCATTTTATGATTTAGTCCCAAGAGATCCGGAACGACAGGTCCCTCTAACTAACAACGCACAAATCCGGGTGGCCCCCGGTGAGTCGACATCCAACTCAAAAGCCGGCCGCGCTCTCGAATCGGCCTCTACCATCTGGACGAGGTCGGGTTAGCTACCCAAACAGATGTGGGCAGCCCCCTAGCTTCCAGGCGTGGACCAACAAACAAACCATGTCTCCGCTGGCCCAAGTTGTTTTAAATAATATCTGCCAGCAGCTACCTGACAGACACACACACGGTTTTCAAATGGTAAAATCAGCTTGGGCCACCACTAGAAATGTTTGAAGCTAGGTAGGTAAGAAGAGGGGACCCCATAAAATCCCACACGCGGTTAGGCACGCCCAGTCTTAAAACCAATACCCGGAACTCGGATCCTTGTGACTCGAATGGAACAAAGCGTCGGGGCGGGATAGCCTAGACCTTCCATCCTTCGTCGAATATAATCAACATTATAATAATAATATCATCAAAAGCATTATAATAACATGATAGCCCAAACGAAGGAGTAACAGGGTAACATCGTAGCATCCTAAGCATGCATACAAAGCAGGGTCTGTGCAACGATCAATAGTAACATAGCATTACATGGTTTGCTGGGAGGGGACATGGCTGTATCGGTTTGAAGGAGGCTGTAAACATGTGGTAGGATCAAACATCGAACCTATCCTAGACTAGCATGCAAACCGCTTGTTGAAATAGAATGGATCATAAGTAATGTATAGTCCTTGCCTGTTGATAAGTCGAGAAGTCGGGTTCCGAAGGTGTAGTTGATCGCAAGCTCGCATCGTCTCCGAGAGGTACCCGCGGAAGCACACAAGAGGATAAAGACTAGAAAGTAATCAACGAGCAAGCATATATTACTACGAAGCAAACACGAGCAAGCATCAACAAGAAGGCAACACGAGACATCGCACCTACCGTTGAGAGCGATTACTAACAGGTTAAGTGGAGTACTCGTCAGACACGAGGATACAACACATTTAGAATGGTTCAAGTTGTCTAGCTACAGGTGTTCAACAAAGACTGTTAACATGGCATCTCACTCAAGCATGGCATATCACTCAAACATGGAAAGAGGTGAAGCATAAAGGAAACTATCTATGCTAGTCAATTTAAGTGAGGCACAACCTAAACATGGCATCCACTAAGTTCCCCACGACAATTAAAACATTTGGTACTGTTCAGTCCTAAACCATATTTTAGGTTTGTTAACAACAGCAAACAATATAATAAACACAAAGTACACGAAAAAGTAATCAAGTTACATATAAAGAACACTCCAAACGGAGTTATGGTTAAAAAGATACAAGCAAAACAAGTTTGGAACACCATCTGCCAAACATCAGGTAGCACACTTTACAGCAATGCATAAACAGGATAATGAATCCAAACATGATCACAAATGATACGTAACTAAAGTATACATGCCAGGGAAGGCATGGCAAAAGGAATCATGCAAAAAGGCATCATGAACAACTAGTTATAGCCCATGCAAAATGCAATAAAACATTACTGGTCTAGGACTTAGCGAAAAACAGGAAAACAGGGCAGAAACTGTTATTTTTATGCTGTACAAACATGTTCAAAATTTTATGTAGATGTGCAGCAACATGACATAGCAATATATGAGCATGAACTAGACATGATGATGATCAGGTACAAACAAGAATCAAGGTCATAGGCATCATAGATCAAAAGATATTAAGCATGCAACATGGCATCAGAACGTTACAGACTTAGAGAAAAATAGAGGTGGCTGTCAAAAACAGCGGGATTGCAACTTTGGATCTCAATAACTATATGACCAGCAAGCATATCATGACAATGCAATACATATAATGGAAGTAGACATTATGCTTAACAATATGCAATTCGAATCATTCAATTCCGATAAACAGTTGCATGCAACCGTCACCCGAAGTTGCAACAAATTAACAGTTTTCAGCACAGCAGCACATTAACAGCAAGGTCACCACTTTGGAGCAAGATTTAATATATCTAAAGCACCCAAACATGGCAAGTTAAAGCATGGGAATGAATTACACATGATTCTTAACACATAGGAAAAAGAATCAATGCAATAGGCCTCATGGATTTGACACAAGCATCACCCAAAGTTTGAACAAATTAACAGCAGCAGTAGTTAACAACATATTAACAACTTAACGATCTGGTGCCCTGTTCAACACACAATTACATATTCAAGATGACCTCAAAATAAACAACTTCTTAAAGATGAACTCTAGAGCACACAGAGCACAACCAAACAAAAGAAGAAACACTTCATTTGGACCTACGAGTCAACGGGAATTAACGTTGCAAAACAGGACAGCAGACAAAATTTTACCAGACTTAAAAAAAAAGAAAAATAGGAAAACATAAAACAAAAAAAAGGGGATGGGCTCAGGCTCACCATGGGCCGAGCCCATTTGGCCGGGAGGCTGGACTGGGCCACTAGGGCCGCTGGGGTTGCTGGGCCGGCCCACGTGGGCGCGGCTGGTGGTGGCTGGCGGTCGTCCTATCCCGGTTGGATCGGGCGGCGGCGACAACGGACGCCGGCGGTCGTCGGCGAGCGGTGGGGCTCCCGCTGGCCTGTGGCGGCGAGGTGGGGACGCGGCGGCTCAGACCCTCAGTCGCCGGCGGTTCTGGTCGGGGAGGCGAGCTGCGATCGCCGGGGTGAAGCTCCAATCCGGCCGGCCTTGGCCATGGCGGCGACTCCGGCGAGGCCCTGCAGCAGAGAGAGAGGCGCGGCGTGAGGAGTGGATGGAGAAGGGAGAAGAGAGGAGCGCCACAGAGGAGAGTGGAGAGGCGCGGTGGCCCGGCTGCTGTTGGCGCGACGGCGGCGCACTCGCCGGCGGCTCCTGCACGGAGCAGCGGCGGCGGCACTCAGCCCGGCGGGGGCCGCGGCGGATGGGAGGCTACTGGGTGCGACGTGGCGCCTCCGGATCCGTGGATCTCGCGATCCGACGGCCGGGAACGCTTGGGAATTAGGGTTTTGGATCTGGGTGTGTTTTGTGCGAAAATTGGATCAGATCTTGGGGGGTGGCTGCAATTTTTCGCTAGGGAAACCCTAGAAAGGGTGGGAGAGTGGTGGTATTTATATAGCCCAGGTGGCTGGCAGTTTGCAAAAACATCCCATGTTTTTCTGTCGCGCGCGTGGTGTTTACGTTTCTGACCGTCGGAGGTCCGCAGGACCTCCGATTCGGGTAAAACTTTGAACTGCGCGATCAGCACGTCGAGCCGGCGGCGTTCACCTCGCGCTGGAACCGTTCCGAGAACATTTTCTGGCGCGCTATAAAATATCCCGTTTACTTATTAAACAGGGTTTTCGTTCCGTTGGCTACGGCTGGTCTGGTGCGGGTTTTCGCGACGGTGATCGGGTGAAATCCGGTGTCGCAAAGGTCGAGTGTCAGGGTGGAAAGGGTCGGTCTCCGTCCGGTACAAGATAAGAGGGGGGAAATATTCGCAGATCGATAATTCGGGGATGCAAACATCGCAAACAAATCAGCCAATCAAACAATTCACACCGTAAACAAACTTTTCATTTTTTGTGAAATCTGGGCTGTTACAATACAACACCACCAACAAGGGATCTCGTCCTGAGATCCTGGATGACCCGGGGGAGAGGCGGGGAGAGAAAAGAGAGATGACGATCTTCAGCACCACCAACAAGGGACTCTGCTCCATGTCGACGATGAACTTCTGTGGAGAAACTTTCCGCGGGGAGACGACATCGTGAAAAATACGAAACCGTCGGTGTCAAGAGGAGGAACGACAACAATAACCGGATCAAAAGATAGTGTTTTCGACGCAAGTCGTGACAACACCGGCAAAAGGATGGATGGCAATGGATGACCCAGATGATAACCGAAATCGGAGAAGAAAAAGGTACTACAGGAATTCCCACCTGAGCTCGGAATCGTGAGAATACTTCCCAAGCAAAGCATTCTAACGATTTCGATACTCCACACAATCGAGATACGAAAGTTTGAAATGGGATAAGTCCAGAATTAAAACACTTACGACACTTGTCCTGACCAGAGCATGGGTAAGGGGTAAAAAGAATCCTACTCTCCGATAACTATCTTAGTAACTACAAAATAGATTTTGTCTAGACTCGACTTCGGCCAGAAAAGGGATCCTACGGTCGGTAAGGCTTTGATACTAAGTTGTAAGGCCCGATATGCGGTACTGTTCCAGATTTAGATGTTTCCATCTAGATTCGGGGACAAAGCACATATCGGTCCCACCGTGACATATGACATAGCCATATGCCCCCGATTTCGAACATGATATCACAACATTACAGATACAAGGATACAACATCTCAAACAATCGGCATACAACTGCCTTAATACAATACAACAGCGGAAGATACATGTCTGAGTATAGACTACAACCAAATGCCTAGTGGCAAGGAGAAAAACATCGATCCCCATAACCACACAGGTCCAGGCCCTCCGCCGGGATCCGCCTAACTAGTCGTCGTCGAGTCTCCACGTGAAACTTTGATCACCATACCTGTTGTCGATAAAGACCCCTGAAAAGAGTTTGGGGTAGTATCATGAGTACAGATGTACTCAGCATCCAACTGTAGTGGTCATATGACCCAGCAAGGAATTTATCACTCGTCATTCTAGGACAACTAGTAGTTTATGGTAAGGATGGGGTAAGTGGTGAGGTTGCTTCCGCACTAGCATATATGAAGTGGCTAACGATCTAGAGAGTAAGATAAGAAGCCAAGCATTCGGTGAGGAATCGCCTCCAACAAGTCTGCTATCAACTACTTACGCAAACATAACACCTATCCTATCCTTGTCCTCCTCTTTGCATCCCGACGAAGAAGAAGCAGTCAAGGTACACACACATAAATCAAGTTATATTAGGATTATCTCAGTTGTTGTTGTCTATGAACAAGGAGTAGGTCGCAAGTCGTCTATAACCGTGGACACGGCTTCTCGAAAAGATTTAACTCTGCAGGGGTGTACCAACTGCCCATTACAAGGCTCCGCATGCACGCCCATCTCTCTCAGTTGCTACCCATGATAGGAAACCATTTTATGATTTAGTCCTAAGAGCTCCGGAACGACAGGTCCCTCTAACTAACAACGCACAAATCAGGGTGGCCCCCGGTCAGTCGACATCCAACTCAAAAGTCGACCGCGCTCTCGAATCGGCCTCTACCGTCTGGACGAGGACGGGTTAGCTACCCAAACATATGTGGGCAGCCCCCTAGCTTCCAGGTGTGGACCAACAAAGAAACCATGTCTCCGCTGGCCACAGTTGTTTTAAAGAATATCTGCCAGGAGCTACCCGACAGACACACACACTGTTTTCAAATGGTAAAATCAGCTTGGGCCACCACTAGAAATGTTTGAAGGTAGGTAGGTAAGAAGAGGGGACCCAATAAAATCCCACACGCAGTTAGGCACGCCCAGTCTTAAATCCAATACCCGAAACTTGGATCCTAGGTGACTCGAATGGAACAAAGCGTCGGGGCGGGATAGCCTAGACCTTCCATCCTTCATCGAATATAGTCAACATTATAATAATCATATCATCAACAGAAATATAATAACATGATAGCCCAAACCAAGGATTAACAGGGTAATATCGTAGCATCCTAAGCATGCATACTAAGCAGGGGCTAAGCAACGAGCAATAGTAACATAGCAGTACATGGTTTGCTGGGAGGGGACATGGCTGTATCAGTTTGAAAGAGGTTGTAAACATGTGGTAGGATCAAATATCGAACCTATCCTAGACTAGCATGCAAACCATTGGTTGAAATAGAATGGATCATAAGTAATGTATAGTCCTTTCCTGTTGATAAGTCAGGTTCCGAAGGTGTAGTTGATCGCAAGCTCGCATCGTCTCCGAGAGGTACCCGCGGAAGCACACAAGAGGATAAACACTGGAAAGCAATCAACGAGAAAGCATCTATTACTACGAAGCAATCACGAGCAAGAATCAACAAGAAGGCAACACGAGACATCGCATCTACCGTCGAGAGCGGTTACTAACAGGTTAAGTGGAGTACTCGTCACACACGACGATACAAAAAATTTAGAATGGTTCAAGTTGTCTAGCTACAGGTGGTCAACCAAGATTGTTAACATGGCATCTCACTCAAGCATGGCATAGCACTCAAACAAGTAAAGAGGTGAAGCATAAAGGAAACTATCTATGCTAGTCAATTTAAGTGAGGCACAACCTAAACATGGCATCCACTAAGTTCCCCACGACAATTAAAACATTTGGTACTGTTCTGTCCTAAACCATATTTTAGGTTGGTGAACAATAGAAAACAATAGCATAAACACAAAGTACAAGAAAAACTAATCAAGTTACATATAAAGAACACTCCAATCGGAGTTATGGTTAAAAAGATACAAGCAAAACAAGATTGGAACACCATCTGCCAAACATCAGGTAGCACAATTTAGAGCAATGCATAAACAGGATAATGAATGCAAACATGATCAAAAATTATATGTAACTAAAGTAGACATGGAAGGGAAGGAATGGAAAAAGGAATCATGCAAAAAGGCATCATGAACAACTAGTTATAGCCCATGAAAAATGCAATAAAACATTACTGGTCTAGGACTTAGCGAAAATCAGGAAAACAGGGCAGAAACTGTTATTTTTATGCTGTACAAACAGGTGCAAAACTATATGTAGATATGCAGCAACATGACATAGCAATATATGAGCATGAACTAGACATGATGATGATCAGGTACAAACAAGAATCAAGGTCATAGGCATCATAGATCAAAAGATATATATTAAGCATGCAACATGGCATCGAAACGTTACAGACTTAGAGAAAAACAGATGTGGCTGTCAAAAACAGCGGGATAGCAACTTTGGAGCTCAATAACTATATGACCAGAAAGAATATCATGACAATTCAATAAATATAATGGAAGTAGACATGATGCTTAACAATATGCAATTGGAATCACTCAATTCCGATAGACGGTTGCGACGCAACCGTCACCCGAAGTTGCAACAAATTAACAGTTTTCAGCATAGCAACACGTTGGAGAAAGATTTAATATAGCTAAAGCACGCAAACATGACAAGTTAAAGCATGGGAATTAAGTACACATGATGCTTAACACATAGGAAAAAGAATAAATGCAATAGGCCTCATGGATTTGACACAAGCATCACCCAAAGTTTGAACAAAATAACAGTAGCAGTAGTTAATAGCAGATTAACAACTTAACAATCTGGTGCCCTGTTCAACACACAATTACATATTCAAGATGACCTCAAAATAAAAAACTTCCTAAAGATGAACTCTAGAGCACACAGAGCACAACCAAACAAAAAAAGAAACAATTCCTTTGGACCTACGAGTCAACGGGAATTAACGTTGCAAAACAGGACAGTAGACAAAATTTTACCAGACTTAGAAAAAAAAAGATAAATAGAAAAACATAAAACAAAAAAGGGGCTGGGCTCAGGCTCACCATGGGCCGAGCCCATCTGGCCGGGAGGCTGGACTGGGCCGCTGGGGTTGCTGGGCCGGCCGACGTGGGCGCGGCTGGTGTTGGATGGCGGCCGTCCCGTCCGGATTGGATCGGGCGGCGGCGGGAACGGACGCCGGCTGTCATCGGCGAGCGGTGGGGTTCCCGCTGACCCGTGGCGGCGAGGTGGGGATGCGGCGGCTCGGACCCGCAGTCGCCGGTGGTTCTGGTCGGGGAGGCGAGCTACGGTCGCCGGGGTGAAGCTCCAAGCCATCCTGCCATGGCCATGGCGGCGACTCCGGAGAGGCCCTGGAGCAGAGTGAGAGAGGGGCGGTGTGAGGAGAGGATGGAGAAGGGAGAAGAGAGGAGGGGCGCAAAGGAGAGAGGAGAGGCGCGGCGGCCCGGCTGTTGTTGGAGCGACGGCAACGCGCTCGCCGGAGTCGAGGCGGCGGCTCCTCCACGGGAGCGGTGGTCGCCAGATATGCTTCGCGGGCCCGCGGCGGCGGCGCTCGGCCCGGCCGGGCCCGCGGAGGATGGGAGGTTGCTGGGGGCGATGTGGCGCCTCCCGAGCCATGGATCTCGCGATCCGACGGCAGGGAACGCTTGGGAATTAGGGTTTCGGATCTGGGGGTGTTTTGTGCGAAAATTGGAGCAGATCTGGGGGGTGTGGCTGCAATTTTTGGCTAGGGAAACCCTAGAAAGGGGTGGGAGAGTGGTGGTCTTTATATAGCCCAGGTGGCTGGAAGTTTGCAGAAACATCCCCGGTTTTTCTCTCGCGTGCGCGGTGTTTATTTTTCTGACCGTCAGGGGTCCGCAGGACCCCCGATTCGGTAAAACTTCGAACTGCGCTATCAGCTCGTCGATCCGGCGGCGTTCACCCCGCGCTGGAACCATTCTGAGTACATTTTCCGGCGCGCTATAAAAATATCCCGTTTACTTATTAAACGGGGTTTTCGTTCCGTTGGCTACGACTGGTCTGGTGTGGGTTTTCGCGACGGTGATTGGGTGAAACGCGTTGTCGCAAAGGTCGAGTGTCAAGGTGGCAAGGGTCGGTCTCCGTTCGGTACAAGATAAGAGGGGGGAAATAATCGCGGATCGATAAATCCGGGATGCAAACATCGCACACAAATCAGGCAATCAAACAATTCACACCGAAAACAAAAATTTTAATTTTTGTGAAACCTGGGTTGTTACACCATGCTACTGATCTAATCCGGTGCTGGGTCGGATGGCTGGTGCAGCCCTTAAGCCTCCGTACCCAGCTCATGTGGGAATATAGGTCAGGTGACAATATGAGATTTACTCAGATCGCCTATACTACTGGCGAGATAAGCCGAGCCGCCAAGAACCTCCTATGTGAGCCTGTGGATCGCAGACTGGGCTTGGATCCTTGCTGGGACAAAAATCAGGCTCCTAATGTAAAACTTAATGTTTTACTGATCTTCTTATCTTCATGAGTTTCGAAACTGATTGTCACCTTTTGGTATTTTTTATCGATAGTCTGATGACCAGTGGCGGCCAGTGGATCAAACTTTGATTTCTTTCGAAGGATATGATGGTGACACTAACGATGATGAGGTTGAAGGACAGGAGGAATAGGAAAAGGTATTATTTACTCCCTTTTGTCCCTTCTAATTCACTTTTGTGATGCTTTATCTGTTTGTTTATAGGAATAGGGGGACAAAAGCATCGGAGGGGTCTCCGCTGAAAGCGGAGGTGTCGAAGAGGTGAAAAAAGTCTCCTCGACCAATGAGTTACTGAGTCATCGGGTGACTCGCCTTGCTTTAAGAAAGGTCCAATTTAGATTTAGCCTTTCGTTGTCCATACTTATTCTTTTAACTTTATTTTACCATCATATTGGAAGGAGACGGAAGGAAAGAAAAGGAGGATTCAGAGTTTTCCTTCCGAAGCTCCCTTGGAGAAAGGGGTCGATATTGGCGGACGTCGGGTCCATCCCAATTCGTCCCGTCAGGATGAGCGGGTGTCTGGGAAGCGAGAAATCAAGGCCGACTCTTCGTCTTCAAAAGAGTCAAAAGATGATGATGGGGAAAGCAGTTTTAAAGTTTCAGTAGTGTGAGTCCCTTATCATGATGTTGTTCCTCTCTTTTTTGTGTATTGGACTTATGTGTTTTTTTCTTTTAGCGCACAAGTCGCGTTGGAGAGGACTCCTCCTTTGGATGGGGCGATGTCGATTCACCCTTTTTGCGAGGCGACCTCACCCATGAAAATTGTGGCGGGAGAGGTTGTTGCCATTGCTGATGATGTTGTTCGGTCAGTTCTCCGAGAGGAAGTGATACCAACTGGAGTCATGCTAGGAGGTTCTGGTGTTGACTAGTCTTTGAAATTTTCTGACTCAAGGTGCTACTGCTTTCCCAATCCTGGAGGGTTGGGAAAATGTGTCCTTTCTGGAGTTCTATACAAGTGTGATGACTCAGCTTGAGCAGCAGCAATGCGTGCTTGAGAACATGAAGAAACATCATGAGGTATTTTCTATTACTTAGCGTGAGTATCCAGAGCATAACTATCTAGCCACCATGATTCGGTATAGGTTTTGTAAATATCATATCGAATTATCGAAATTCTGTAAGGATAATCATTTTATGATCCTTTTCAGGCCCTAGCTCTGAAAGCCGGGGAGAAAATAAACAACCTTGATGGATCGGTTGGCGACGGAAGGTGGAAAGCGCGATTCCATGGACAAGGAGGTGGTGCAGCTCTAGGAGGAGCTGAAAAAGAAAACTGCTGAGATGCAATCTTTGGAGGACGGTTCTCTTAACCAGGAAAGGCTATGGAGTCAACTTTGGCGAGTGCAAGATCAGACCGGGAGTAACAAGATGCACTCAAGGCCCATGTTCTTACGCTCGCCAGAGATGTGCTTTGTAAGTTAAATATGTTGAGTTTAAAAGGTCCCGTTTTCTTCATATAGGTCTAAATATGTCAATCTTTGTAGGTGAGGAAAATCCAGCCTTGAGGGACACAAATGTGACGATTCTGGAGGCTGTGATGGATGTCATCCATGATATGTACTCTGGCAGCTGCCAGGTCATTAAACGCTTGACCGGCTGCTCGGAGTATCCGTCTTTCCAGGAGGATTTCTTCAGTGAGCTGGCCAAGGCTCAAGAGTGGGTTGACTTGGTGAAGTCCTCGTCATGCCGCAAAGGCGTACTATCCTTACATCTACCTTGACAAGCTGGTGAGGGGGTTCCCAGAGCTAAAGGCCGATGGATCGGCTCTCCAGAAGGCACACTATGATCAGATTGTGAAGAATGTGCGTCATAATGCTACCAAGATGGAAGATGATGTTAGTCTCCGGAAATATGATCCTGGTTATGATGCAAACAACAAGAGGCATCCAATTCCTGAGCCAAAGGTCAAGGAGCCGATGTTTGGTACAAGCCGGAAGCATCCGACTGTCCGAGCCTATGCAAACCACACCTGGTGATGCCGTAAGGGGACAAGAGGTCGAGTCTGCCGTCCAAGATGCACCTCAGGGCTGAGAGTTGTGATATTTGACTGGCTCCTTGTGCCACTGTAATTGAACTTAAGTATCGTGTCTTGTAATACACTGCCGGTGTCTGGCCGTGTGTTTGTTAGTTTCGTTGCTTTTTTTTGGAAATTAGTTTCTACCTTTTAGCGCCCAAAGGAATCAACCATGCGCGTGATAACAACATCCTTTGACCGAGTAAGTTCAGGGTCGGTCGGCTTCACAATCGAATGCCACCAAGTACCTTATGAAAAGGAATTGTTGACCAAGGGGGTGCGCGTAGGTATGACTCCTCTGTAAGTCAGCTCCGCATGAATTATGCTAGTGCTAGGAGGACTTAAATTCAGGGGGAAGGGGGAGGGGGCGTTCGTTTTTGACAGAACGGTATGCCCTCGCTTGGAAGGAAACTAGTGTCGTCCTGCAGGAAGCGGTGGCTCTAAGTTCCTTCCGGGTGTGAGATCTGGTTAACTCATATGCTGGTCCTCCTTTTTCAACGGTGCTTTCGGCGTCGTTGGATCTTCGAGGGATCGTGCCTTGTTTTCTTCCATGATGCAATCGGCTTGGGCGTAGGTGCCGTCATCTTGTTCGCATGCCATGGCAGTCTGGCGGTTGCGGCATACTGTGATTATACCGTGTGGACCTGACATTTTTAACTTGAGCTAAACGTAGCATGGCCTTGCCATGAACCTGGCATAAGTCGGTCTTCCCAGGGTGGTGTGCTAGGGACTTCGTAGTTTGATGACTTTGAAGGTTAAGACCTCAGAGCGGAAATTGAGACTATCTCCGAAGGCTACCTCTAGGGCAAGCCGACCGATAGGTTGGACTGATTTTCCTGGGACAACACCGTGGAATGTAGTCGTACAGGGATGTAATTGTTCATTGGATAAGCCCATGCGGTGAAATGCGTCGTGGTAGAGGATGTTGATACTGCTTCCATCGTCCATGAGGACTTTGTACAGGGTGTGTCCATATACATGGGGTGCGATCACTAACGCCAAGGCTCCGGGCTGGTCTACTCTGGTGGGTGGTCCGCTAGGTTCCAGGTGACGGTCTGTTCTGACCAATTGAGCTAGCGTGTCCATGCAGGTTTCGTGGCGAGTGAGAGGGAAGCTTCCCATTGCCTGCTTTTTCCTTAGGTGTGGTGAAGATGTGGTAAAGCCCGTTGTTATTGAGATGTTTCGGCTAGTCCTAGAAGCCGACGAGGCCCGATTGTAACTGGTGGCCTTCATTTGATGCCTGGTGCTGGACTCCGCCGGATGCTCCATGATGGACGGATGATTTTGGAATCCTCCACTTTGTAAGCCGGTGCTCGGGTTAGATACTGACGGGCTGCCGCTGCTGAATCTGGGAGGGCCGCCACCTGGCGGGCCCTTGTGACCACCGCCGTTCCTCCGGAGATGTTCTTGTTTGAAGCCTTCCATGTAGAAAAAGTGTTCTGGCAGTTCTTTTCGAGGACTAGGATAGATGTTTGAGCTGTGATTCTATCCGACGAATGTATGATCTCCACGTCTCGCCGTGCCCAATGGTGGGCTGATTCCCCTTCCCTTTGTATGCAATGCTCAAAATCCACAATGGTAGAGGGACGTTTGCATGTTCCTAGGAATTTTTTTATAAATTTTCTTTCAGCTCAACCGAAGGATGGACTGAGTTGTCTGGGAGGTTTTGGAGCCAGGTACGAGTCGTTCCGTCAAGGATCATTGTTAGGTATCGGGCGAAGATTTTGTTGGGGGGATGGATCAAGACCATAACCCGACATACAGGTGGCCCAGGCCGAATTACCTCAAGAAGGCCTAGAAGTAGACTCGGCTATGGGTCGGGTCATGCCAAGCGTGAAGATCGAAGGCCTTAGAAGGAAATAAACTTACCTTCATATACAAGGAAACCTCTTGTAATTACATTAGGACCCTATCTCGTGTAGGAGTCGGATCGATGTAAAGCCTAGAACCCGACATCTATATAAGCCGGGACTTCTGGACCCCAAAGGGACAACTCAACTTAGATCCTCTCGAGGCATCGGTAGTGATTCCACACCCTTGTAATCCAGAAGTCGACACCCAATAATAGAAAAGCAGGAGTAGGTCTTTACCTTATGAGGTGACGAAACCTGGGTAAACTCGTGTGTTATGTGCTTCCGCCGACTCTCTCCTCGTATCCACCTCGTAGCAAAGGCCCCGCGCTAAATTCTCCACTGAGGACATCTGCGATACTTTCCCACAACAGTTGGTGCCCACCGTGAGGCCTGCACATGCAGGCGTCGTTGTCTTGGAGGGAGCTCAGCGAGGCATGGAAGAGTTCGTTACTGGCCGTATCACCAGAATCCGGCGTGGAAAATTCTACATCAACAATATCACATGCGGTCTCGAAGCTGACTCTATCGATTCGGGCCATCGGACCCCCGCCAGCTCCATCCACCTATTCATCAGCAAATTGAACGGATCTGATCCAAAGCCGGATCGTGATTTCCCTGCTGAGCCAGCAGGCCGGCTAAAAGCTGGCTCCAAGCACGTCTTCGTCGGGGTTGTCAATGGATATCCAGAGCCAGCGCACCCTATCGAGACCTTAGCACATGACGCCACAGTGGAACTCTCACACGTCACCTCATATACCATCTATGGAGAGCATTCAGATACCGAGTCGCCCGGATTTTCCAGACGAAGAAGACAACAATGAGATGAGAGTAGCTAGCCCTTTTGAAGAAACCCAACATGAAGGAGATTGAGAAGACCCTACGCGCAGGACCTTGCACCCTTTGGCCGCCAACATGATTGAATTCAGAATCCCAATTGGCAATCGTCCGGACCCAGTCATTAATGAAAACCTAGAACCTTTGGAAATCCTAAGGGGAATCAAAACCGGCTCAACAACGGCCGCGGACACACGGTTTGTGTTCCCAGCAAAACTCACGGCTAGAGAAAGCCGGTCCGAGTACCACGAGCAACTGAGGGAACACCAAGAGAAGGCCGCCTGGCCACAAAGTGAAAAATCATGCGAGCACCAGAACCTCATGAAAGCGCATAGTCGATTTACAAAGAATGCACAACCTAATGAGGATTACATAAGTATGGATGACCGGCTTGGACCTATGATCCATGCGCTAAACCGTATGAAGGAAGTAGTCGGATATTTGAAAGGGCTCGTGGACGCAATCATCAGATACGACAACTCTGATGAAGCCAAGAATGGACGAATACAAGGTCAGAACGTCAACAAAAACCGTAAGCTTGACAAGAACCCGATTGAAGATACTAGAACCGGCTCCCCGAAACAAGGAAGTTTTGTAAGACCTGAAAAAAGAACTCGTGTACAGAATTGCGAGCAAGCTCTGCAGGAACCCTGCCCAAAGCATTCTAATCCAGGCTTCCCTGCAAACCACTCTTGGTACAACATGCTATTTCATTCCCGCGTTGAAACGACAATTGGGAAAAAACAATGAGCAGATGAACCCGCCTGAGGAAAATTCGGTCGGCTTCTACAGCCAAAGGGCATCAGATCCAAGAAACCCCGAACATGCCTACTACAGAGCTGGCCCAGGTCGCCAAACACCAAGGGATTGATAAAAGAAGGAGAAACAAGAGAAGTTGAAACAATATCACAACCCCCTACCGTAAGTACAAGTTTCCCAGTGAAGCCTGGCATTTAGTCAAATATACGAAGAGTTGGCAACCATGAGCTCATAAAAAAACTCAAAAGCCATGGTATATCGCCCGGCTCCGTCCTTATTTCTCCTAAATGGACTAGGAATATCCATGGCACCCAATGAATCCATAAGGAAACACTATAAGAGTCGACTATTACAAGCCGACTCCCTATTTTTTTCTATTGTCTTGCATTACATTCTTTCATTTCATTGTTAATAATCTGCGCACCTGGAGGGCTTGATCACCCCTCTTATTGGTGCCAGGAATGTATATGGATTTATTAAGGGAACCTGGGGGCTTGCTATTCTTTGAAATCAACTTTTTATACTGGGGACTCAGCCTATATGTGTAATTGGCCTACTATGGCATCATTTTTGCCTGTATAGCTGATACGAAATCACACTCATGTGACCCTATTGACCTATTTTTTATTCAGCCATTCACCGTCTCTATAAGATTTTTGTTGAGACTGATTCTCCAATAGGAAAACTGGAACAAGTCATGCGGCACCGGATTACAAAGAAGTTTCGACTTAAACGCCATGACCAACAATCTTTTCTTTCTATAAGACAACCGTCATTCTCTTATTAAGGATCCGGCTGACTTGTGAACTTGTATGATTTAAGGATGTTGAATATGTCGCGCGTATGTCCGACTTCTATATGATCCTTTACATTTCTTTCATACATAATCATACTTTTCATTTCACATACATAACCACTAGCCAAGTCAAAAGATACAGTTCCTACAAAGATAATTCGAAAAGCCAACAAATATTACCTATTGCTTGGGAGCTTGGCATTTCTCCATCCCGAGGGAGTCAGTATTGACAGGAGGATTCTCCTTCTCTCTGTCATCATCATCATCTTCTACCGAGTCCTCCTACATGATCAAAGTAAGTAAGAAAGAACAAGAAGTAGAAACGACAGAAACATAATGGGAGAGATGCAAATCCGGAAGGCCCATTTATAAGGACTAATGGCCAAAAATCGAGGCGCCGCGAGCAATTGCATAGCGGAAAGTTCACTTGATCCTCATAGCATTAAAAGGAGACATTTGTTGATGTCTCGAAGTAATCGGGAGATTTTATACCATAAATGCATCAGTGCTAAGTCACAAGAGTCGGCTCTGACTTTCATAAGAATCGTCATCGATAAATACAAAATAAGCCGGGAAGATCGTCGTGAGGCTAATGTCGGGGGGATGGATGAAGACCATAAACCGACATACAGGTGGCCCAAGCTGACTTACCTAATTAAGGCCCAGAAGAAGACTCGGCTATTGGCCGGGTCGTGCCAAGCGTGAAGATCGAATGCCTTAGAAGGAAATAAACTTACCTTGACATACAAGGAAACCTCTTATAATTAGACTAGGACCCTATCTCGTGTAGGAGTTGGATTGATTTAAAGCCTAGGACCCGGCATCTATGAAATCCGGTACCTTTCGACCCCAAAGGGAAAACTTAACCTAGGACCTCTCGAGGCATAGGCAGTGATTCCACACCCTTGTAATCGAGAAGTCAACACCCAATAATAGAAAGGCAAGAGTAGGTCTTTACCTTACGAGGGGCCAAAACCTAGGTAAACTCGTGTTCTCTGTGCTTCCGCCGACTCTCTCCTCGTATCCACATCATAGCAAAGGCCCCATGCTAAGTTCTCCAATGAGGACATCTGCTGTGACTTTCCCACGACAGACTTCATCAGCCACCTCCAGCATATCCATGGCTAATTCATAGCTCTCGATCCAGGCGATCGGGTACTTGTCGGCCGTGTAGTTTAGCACCTTCCTAGGCCCTTTGAAATCTTTGGGGAGTCGCACGTCGCGTAGATCGGGAGCTAGGCATCATGTCCCAATTGTTCGCCTGATGAATTCCGGTCGCGTATTTGTTACCACGGCTTGGGAATTAGCCCTTTCAGTGCCGGTTTGGAGCTCGGCCCCTATTGCTTGATTGTGTTGCCCCGTAGTAATAGTATGCATATCCGTTGCTTGCGTTCTAGTGTTTACATCTTGTGTGCTTGCGCGGATACTCTCGTTGAAGATGCGAGCTCGCGATCGCCTACCTTCGGATTGTCTTCATATCAGGTAAGGGGGAGCATATATCATGCTTATAACTTTCAGCTCACTTGTTCCTAGGTATAGCATAGAACGACTGCTTGATCCTAGCAAACCATTGTTTGGCCATGTACCTTGGTTGCTTAACCACTGCTAGTATGCATGCTTAGGTTGCTATCATCTGTTATCATGTTACTCCTAGTATTGGCCTATCACATTATTATATTGTTGTGGATTATATGATTATTATAATTTTGACTATATTCGAAAAAGGATGGAAGGTCTATGCTATCCCGGCTCAATGCTTTGTTCCATTCGAGTCACCTAGGATCCGAGTTCCGGGTATTGGTTCTAAGACTAAGCGTGCCTAACCGCGTGTGGGATTTTATGGGGTCCCCTTTTCTTACCTACCTAGATTCAAGCATTTCTAGTGGTGGCCCAAGCTGATTTACTATTTGAAAACCATGCATATATGTCTGTTGGGTAGCTCCTAGCAGATATTCTTTAAAAACAACTTGGGCCAGCGGAGACATGGTTTCTTGTGTTGATCCACCCCAGGGAGCTAGGGGGCTGCCCGCATGGTTTGGGTAGCTAACCTGACCTCATCCAGACGGTAGAGTCCAGTTCAAGAGCGCGGCCGGCTTTTGAGTTGGATGTCGACTCACCGGGGGCCACACAGATATGTCCGTTGTTAGTTAGAGGGATTATGACATCCTGTTCTATCGGAACAACTCTTCAATGAGTGTCTTTAACAGGAACAACTGAGAGAGCTTGGCGTGCGTTTGAAGCCTTGTAATGGAAAGTTGGTACACCCCTGCAAGGTTAAATCTTTTCCAGAAGTCGTGTCCATGGTTATGGATGAGTTTCAACTTACGTCTTGTTCATAGATAACATCAATTGAATCATGATTAATACATGATCAATGTGTGTGTGCCTTGACTGCTTCTTCTTCGTCGAGATGCGAATCGGAGGACAAGGATAGGATAGGTGTTATGTTTGCGTTAGTTGCTGATAGAAAGACTTGTTGGAGGCGATTCCTCATCGACTGCTTGGTTCTCATCTTACTCTGAATAGAAGTTAGCAACTCATATATTGCTAGTGCGGCTGCAACCTCACCACTACCCCCTTCTTACCGTGAGAAGTTAGTTACAAGACTTATTGATGTAGCCCACCCCATTCTTCTCTCTTTTACACATGTTATGTAAACGATCTTGGACATCAGAGGAGCCCGACGACCATTCTTCAGGACGACTTCGCGGAGACTCGACGACGACTAGTTAGGCGGATCCCGGCGGAGAGCCTCGACCCGTGTGGTTACGGGAATAGTGTGTTTTTCCTTTGCCATTAGGAATTTGATTGTAGTATGTACTCAGACATATGTCTTCTGCTGATGTAATGTATTTAAGGCAGTTGTATGCCGATTGTATGAGATGTTGTATTCTTGTAGCTCTTATGTTTTGATATCATGTTGGAAATCCGGGGCATATGGCTTCGCCATATTTCACGGTGGGACCGATATGTGCTTTGTCCCTGGATCCAGATGGAAACATCTAGATCTGGAACAGTACCGCATATCGGGCCTTGCACTCCTCCATGGCAGTGCCGACGAACCCAACGAAAACGCGGGTGGATCAGTTGGCGTGATCAGTCGGGACGTATGGATCTATTTTTGGCTTTGTAATACCCTCAGTGTCAAGCTACATTGATCACTCTTGTTAACGACTAATCCCAATGATTAACCATGCTCTAATCATCTTTGAATCAAATCATTTAAAAAGGTTCCCTTGGTTGGAATTAAAAAAAGTGAAAATAAAATTGTAGCTATAAATGGTGCAACCAATTTTATTAAATGCATAAAAGTCAGTATACCAAGATACTATGGTAATGGATATTTAATATAACATTTAAATATCTTAAATAATTCAAACAGTAGCTAAAATAGACCATGTTAATCGTTTATTATTTAGATAAGAAATGATTTTAGAAAAGGCCCAAACCTTTTTGTATCGGCATATTAAAGAGTAATATAAATATTGGAGCTAGTTTCACTATTGAATAAATTCAAATACTATCTAAACAAATTTTAAATAGAAAAGAAAAAGGAATAGTAAAACAGAAAAAGGGATTATCCCACGCACTGGGAAAGGCCCAGTTCACCCCCTCTCCCGCCTAGCCAGGCCCAGCCCAACCCCACCCCATCCCCTAACTCCTGTTCACGGGGGAGCCGTGGCAAGTATCCCCCGGCCAGACCACAACCATGTCGCCGTGGCGGCCATCCGACAGCCGCCGGCGAGGTTAAGACCTTCCTCGAGCCCCCCTTCCCCTCTGGAACCCTAGATCTCCCCGGGCCCTTTCCCCCATCGCCTCCCTCTCTCTCTATCTCTCTCCCGCAGCTCGGTCGAGCTCGCCATCGCCGCGCCGCTTAGCCGACGTGGCCAACGGGAATGTCGGGCTGCGCAACCGTGCCCAAGCTCGTTGTGACGCCCCCAAAATCAATCCGTGTACGTTAATCATACACACAGGGTACACGGCTGAGATTAGGGTGCCACGGTGAGAATATCACAGCACAACACTAAACACAAAAGGATAAACCAAAAAGCTACAAGATAAGGGGGTCACACAGACCCGAATACATAAGTCATACAAACCATAATATCTGAGTATAGACATAGTTAGTCAACTTTTGCCTTAAGAAGGCTAGCACAAATATCATCAGAGATACAGATCGAAAAGGCAAGGCCTCCTGCATGGGAGCCTCCGAAACTACTCCTGGTCCTGGTCAAAGGGGGGCTCCACATAGTAGTAGGCGCCTCCGGGGTACTCCTGCTCCTGGGCTCCAACGCCGACTGCAGCGGCCGATCAGGCAAAACATAAAGGGCGAAATAAAGCAAGGGTGAGTATCTAGTATACCCGCGAATCTTACGTCCGCTACTAACCATTTATGCATTTGTGTCAAATTGAAAGGGGAGGATGTATATAGTGGACTGCAAGATAGAAGTCAGAATAAGGGTAAGAAGCTAGGCCTATCGAAGACTAGCATCTTCTGATGAGTCTTGCAGCACAAGATGAGAACATCCAACAGTTCATATAAAGCATAAAGTAACAACGAAGTAGAAGTTGCTGCAACATTGTATAATAGTAAGTTGTAATGATTAATAATAATAAATGCCTCCGAGTTCCCCTCCTCGACTTCCTTGATAGGAAGAAAACCCGAAACCATACAGTTTAATAGTAGTAGTTTGTAGTGGTAAGGTCCAGCTTTAGCATAGAGCATCCTGTTACCATGGACACGGCTATTCGAATAGATTAAACTCCCTGCAAGGGTGCACTACTGTTTATCCTGCATGCTCGGATCTCCAGGGTGGCATACACCTTGTTAGGGAATTCCCCACCGAGGCTATCCGACACATCGCAGCCCATCCTAGGCTCAGCAGAGATGCCATCCGCCGGACTGTATCCTATGCACCAAGGGGTCTAGGTCCCTCACCCTTGCACGCTCCTGCATGGTGCGAGTCTGGCCGGTGAAGCAAAAGAAAATCCAAATACATCTGCTGCAGCAAAGAAGAGAAGACCGCTTCCCGGCAATCAGGCCGCGGTACTACTTACGTCTGGAGAGCTTTCGGACGAAACTACGACGCAGAGGGCCCACACCGTAATCCCACGTGTAGGTAGTGCGTACAGACCAACGGGCCTCTCAAGTCATCCACTGGACCATTTAGCATTTTAGTTAACCTGCGTGACAACCTTTATCGTTGCCTCGACTTAACCGACCCACGGACAACGATAGTAGTCAGGACCACGAGTACATCGGTGCCTGCCCTGTCGTCACGCCAAGTCTCTGCGGTTACCAACAAGGTGAACTGACTCCTTACCTTATCTCGCGTGTGCTCTTGGTAGAGCACGACTTTCGTGGTTTTGTAACTCTCGCGAGATACGAGAAGGAGAAACCACGCCAGTAACGTCGGTCGTACCGTCCCTGTCGTTCCCGACGCAATACTTCTCGCGGGCACCGTTGGGTCGCCCGAATACTTACCTTAAGGACAACCGTTGCTCAGGTACCTAGAGCGGCTATAGAGAGTCAGCAATGAGTGGAGTACAAGAATTACTCCTTGATAGCTCACATTTGGTGGTGGCTCGGCAGAGCCGAGCTAGGGGGCCTTAGGCGGTGTCTACATTGTACCGTACCTGTTGCAGTTATAATATTGTATCTATGTTCACCAACCAGAGGGATCACGACCCGCTATCTAATCCTAGCTAACAATGCGCAGGTCTCACTACTGAATAAGATATATATATTTATAGGCGGCATAGGATAAAGGAAGGTACATAAAGGGACGACAAAAACACGCTATGCAATTGAATAGGATTGTAATCGTAGCAGTAGAAGTAACAATTCCTAGTGCAAGAAAAGTACGGAAAAGATAGGCGATATCTGGGGAAGAGAATGGCTCTGCTTGCCTACAAGCTCGACGGTAGGGGTAGAGTCGTCGACGAAGTAGTCGTACCTAACAGCGGTGTAGTCAGCGGCAGCAGCGGGGTCTACCGGAGAATAAAGGGGAAGAAACAGTAAATATAAAGCAATCTTAACAAAAAGATGAAAGGCATGAAGAATGCAATGTTAACGGTGTTCTAACGCAGTGCAATGCACGTTGCACGGAGCGGGAATCCATCCGGGGATGAACTGCCAGCTCCGGGTGTCACAACCCCAAGTTAGGTATGTATTAGGGTTAGTTGGTAACTTTGCATCATGTTAAAAATTTCCAAAGGAAATTGAAATGGGAAGAGAACACGCCCAGATGAAGTCAATTTAAATGGCCAAACAAAAATTTCTTCCAAAAATTCCTCTAGTATTTTTTTAAAGTCTTATAAATATGCATGATCACATATAAAGTGAAGTGGGTCCCACTGCATGCACCAAGATTTGTCAAAAATTCCAAATAGGGCTTGGAAATTAATTAAATACCCCATTTGATTTGAAATTCAAATTATTAGAATTTCAAAAATCACCAAAACTTGTGAGTGGTTAACTATGTATACTCTAAGTCCACATAAAAGTTTTGAAGATTTATGAAAATGCTTGGCTATTTATTTCAAAGAAAAACAGAAAGCAGAAAATAGAAAACAGAAAGAAAAAAGAAGAAAAAAGAAAAAGGAATCCCAGCCCACCCTACCAGGCCTTGGGCCCAACCAGTTTTCCCCCGGCCCATGCCCACCTGGGCGCTTGTCGTCTTCCCCGCCGCGTCGACAAGCTGCTCGGTGGCGAGCATGCAGCAAAGAAGACAAGATCGCTTCCCGGCAATCAGGCCGCGGTACTACTTACGTCTGAAGAGCTTTCGGACGAAACTACGACGCGGAGGGCCCACACCATAATCCCACGTGTAGGTAGTGCGTAGAGACCAACGGGCCTCGCAAGTCATCCACTGAACCATTTAGCATTTTAGTTAACCTGCGTGACAACCGTTATCGTTGCCTCGGCTTAACCGACCCACGGACAACGATAGTAGTCAGTACCACCAGTACGTCGGTGCCTGCCCTGTCGTCACGCCAAGTCTCTGCGGTTACCAACAAGGTGAACCGACTCCTTACCTTATCTCGCGTGTGCTCTTGGTAGAGCTCGACTTTCGTGGTTTGGTAACTCTCGCGAGATACGAGAAGGGGCAAGCACGCCAGTAACGTCGGTCGTACCATCCCTGTCGTTCCCGACGCAATACTTCTCGCGGGCACCGTTGGGTCGCCCGAATACTTACCTTAAGGACAACCGTTGCTCAGGTACCTACAGCGGCTATAGAGAGTCAGCAATGAGTGGAGTACAAGGATTACTCCTTGATAGCTCACATTTGGTGGTGGCTCGGAAGAGCCGAGCTAGGGGGCCTTAGGCGGTGTCTACATTGTACCGTACCTGTTGCAGTTATAATATTGTATCTGTGTTCACCAACCAGAGGGATCACGACCCGCTATCTAATCCTAGCTAACAATGCGCAGGTCTCACTACTGAATAAGATATATATATTTATAGGCGGCATAGGATAAAGGAAGGTAAATCAAGGGACGACAAAAACACGCTATGCAATTGAATAGGATTGTAATCGTAGCAGTAGAAGTAACAATTCCTAGTGCAAGAAAAGTACGGAAAAGATAGGCGATATCTGGGGAAGAGAATGGCTCTGCTTGCCTACAAGCTCGACGGTAGGGGTAGAGTCGTCGACGAAGTAGTCGTACCTAACAGCGGTGTAGTCAGCGGCAGCAGCGGGGTCTACCGGAGAATAAAGGGGGAAGAAACAGTAAATATAAAGCAATCTTAACAAAAAGATGAAAGGCATGAAGAATGCAATGTTAACGGTGTTCTAACGCAGTGCAATGCACGTTACACGGAGCGGGAATCCATCCGGGGATGAACTTCCAGCTCCGGGTGTCACAACCCCAAGTTAGGTATGTGCTAGGGTTAGTAGGTAACTTTGCATCATGTTAAAAATTTCCAAAAGAAATTGAAATGGGAAGAGAACACGCCCAGATGAATTCAATTTAAATGGCCAGACAAAAATTTCTTCCAAAAATTCCTCTAGTATTTTTGAAAAGTCTTATAAATATGCATGATCACGTATAAAGTGAAATGGGTCCCACTGCATGCACCAAGATTTGTCAAAAATTCCAAATAGGGCTTGGAAATTAATTGAATACCCTATTTGATTTCAAATTCCAATTATTTGAATTTGAAAAATCACCAAAACTTGTGCGTGGTTAACTATGTATACTCTAAGTCCACATAAAAGTTTTGAAGATTTATAAAAATACTTTGCTATTTATTTCAAAGAAAAACAGAAAGAAGAAAATAGAAAACAGAAAGCAAAAAGAAGAAAAAAGAAAAAGGAATCCCAGCCCACCCTACCAGGCCTTGGGCCCAACTAGTTTTCCCCCGGCCCAAGCCCACCTGGGCGCTTGTCGTCTTCGCCGCCGCGTCGACAAGCTGCTCGGTGGCGAGCATGCCGACGCCGACGAGGTCCACGTTTCCCCGAGGCCCCCTGGTCTCTTCTAGACGCCACGGAGACGCCCCGAGTCTCTTGCCTCCTTCCCTTCACTCGCCGCTCGCTCTGTCCCTCTCTCTCGCGCGATTCGTCGCCGCCCGAACGCTGCCGCGGAGCACGCCACCGTTCCCACGCGGCCAACGACGGCCAAACGCCGCACCATCTTGTCCCTCAAGCTCTCCGTCGTCGTCTTCGTCTCCTACTTGAAGGAATCGATCCAAGAAGCTCCCTGGACGTCGCCCCCTTCCAAAGGTTCGCCGCCGGCCGACCGCGCCATTCCCTGATTCGTCGTCGTGGTGGCTCCTCTGTCGCCCTCGACCTCTCCGTTGCGCCCAGGGTGAGCAGCCGCATCGTCTCCCCCTCCTCTTTCTCCTCCTCGTGCCCCGTCGCCGTTCCTCACCACGTCCGAGCTCCGGCCGCCGCGCAAGTTGACGCCGGCGTGGCCGTGGAGCTCCCTTGTGACCCCCTCGTGCTCGACGCGATGCGGGTGTGCATGGGGCACCTCCTAGTGGCCTCCCCATGCCAAGAAGTGGCCGGAAACGACTCCGGCGAGCCCCTCCTCCGTGCCCAGTGGCACCGGTGGCTAACCCCCCGCCGGCTTGGCCATTAGGGCCCCTATTTAACCGCTAATCCCACCCCTTGAGCCTATGACAGTGGGCCCTTGGCCACTAACTAACCCCAGTTAGTTTAACAGAACGGGTTAATTAACCCCCCCCCCCCCACTGACAGCCCGGACCCACATGTCAGCAGCCCCCTGACGTCATCTTGACGTCATGATGACGCAATAAAGCAATTAAATGATTTAATCTAATTACAGAAAATCCAGAAAAATAGCCAAACTTCAAATTCATATTAACTCCAATTTGGACAAATAATATATGAAAAATGATCAGGAGAAAATAATCTATCCAAATATAGAACATTCAACTATGTTTGGGGTTGAATTTAAAATGGGACCAGTAGCATTTGCTATTTGGTTTAATTGGAATTTAATCAAATTAAATTCAAATGCTTTTGCAATTTGAACCTTAGCAACATGCCACATTTCACTTGAACATCAGAGGCATATCGTACACATATCAAGATGAGTTACTTTGATCAAACAATAGCATTTGCAACTTGGCTAAATTGAATTCAAATTGGAGTTTGAAATTGCATTTCAAATGCAATATACTCCTTTTAAATGGAATACTCAACACATCAGTACCATGAACATCACCTTATACAATTGATGATGTGCTTGTGAATTGTACCTTATATTGATCATTTTGTTTGTATTGTTTGCTCGGATAGAAGTGGAACCGGAACCCGACATCACCCCCTTCGTTGAAGACCCCGTGACTGAACCTCGTCAGCAAGGCAAGCAACCCCCCATTTATCATGTCGATAAAATCCCACTTCCCTCTCATGTCTCGCTTATGCATTGTATAGGATGATTACCATGATAACGTTTCTACCGCATAATTGAACCCAATCCTTTGCATGACCTATCATTTTGACACAGTAGTAAGCAAACCACAATCCTAGAAAATGTAGGAGTTGGTTGATATCATGTAACCCCTGCAACTGTTACTGCTTATTGCATGCTTAGAGTTATAATGAGGTTACTCTTTTGTGAGTCGGATGGTAGTGATCATGTTGAATGTAACAGCCCAGATTTCACAAAAATTAAAATTTTTGTTTTCGGTGTGAATTGTTCGATTGCCTGTATTGTTTGCGGTGTTTGCTTCACCGAAATAATAATCGGTGAAATTCCCCCCTTTTATTCTCGTATCGGATGCGTGACCGAACCCTTTTGCCAATGGCACACGACCTCGTTGTGGCACCGGGTTTCACCCGAGCACTGTCGCAACTTCCGGCACAGGACCAGCCATAACCAACGGTGCGGGAAAACCCCATTTATATTTAAATGGGTTATTTTATCGGGAGGTGCTTGAAGTTCTATTTTGGCTTTAAACGATGCCGACGACGTCAGTTCGGTACTCTGAGGCAGTGTTTTAAATTTCGTGCGTGTCCGACTTCGTCGGGTAGGTGAACGTTCGGATGTGCCAGGCATAGTAGTCGATGCAACCCGAGGGGCGTATTTACAAAATGCCACGCGTGCCTTTAGCTGGACCCCCAAATACCCCTTTTATCTTCGGATTCTAGCCACCCAAAAAAATCGGACCCGAAACGGGCCATTTTGTGGCCCGAAAGCCTCCCAAACACCCACTTGCTATTTATAGCAGTGCTATCCCTACCAAAATAGTCAAACCCTAGACCTAGCTCCTCTCCTTCTGTGCAACTCCTCTCCCTCGCCGCCTCCTCCACCTAGAAGTTAGCAGCCATCCAACCATATCCCAAATCCAGATCGGATCGATCTGGTCTGTTCGTTTCGGATTGGACTACCCAGAACGCACCACGTCACCGGTTCGAGCAGCCCCTGCCCGAGCTCCTCCCTTGGCCGAGGCCCTCCACGCCGAGCCGTCCCCGCCGCCCCTTGCCTCCGCTCCGGCCGGCGTCCAGCAGCCGCACGCCCCCAAGCCGGTGAGACCCCTGCGCCTCGCTCCCGTCCCCTCTTCCTTCTATCTTCCTTTCCTTCTCCTTCTCCCTCTAATTTTCTTCTTCTCTCTGGTTGGAACCGCCATGGACGAGATAGACGAAGCTCGTGCCCGCCCCGCCTCGGATCTCCTCGCCGCCGCCAAGATCCGGCGGGGACCGGTCGGTTCCGCCGCCCTCCGCGCCTGCCCTGCCCTTCCCGGCCACTTCGCCTCCTCGCCGGCGTAGGACGCCCGCCGGCGCCGCCCTGGCTATCGGCCTCGTCCTAGACGGGACGAACCGCTGCCCGAGCCGGTTGGCCCCGACAGGTCAGGTGGGCCGGCCCAGCAGCCAGCCGGCCTGCCCAGCCAAGGCCCAGCGCGCCCCGTGGCCCAGATCCAGGCCAGAACTGCCAGGCCGCCAGCCACCACCTCAAGTGGGCCGAGCCCACTAAGGTGTGAGGCCCTTTTTTTTTCTTTTATGTTTTTTTTATTTATTTATCTGTTAATTTCTGCAAAGTCTGGTTATGCTATGCTGCTGATTCAATTTTGCGAGTCAATTTGCGATCAAACCGTAGCTCGGATCGTGTTGCGCCCAAAAGATGAATTGCTCAGTTTTGCGTGCTCTAGCGTTCTTATGTAGAAAGTTTTTCCGCTTGAGGCCGTCTAGATAATTTAATTCTGCGTCGAAGTGGGTACCAGATCGTTAGTTGTGTTGTTGTTACTGAACTGTTATTTTTATTGCAACTTCGGGCGACGGTTGCTTCGCAACCGTTTATCGGAATCGATTGATTCCTTTTGCATCCATAAGCATTGTTTCTACTTCAGTTCCATGCCTTCATATGCCATAATTTCTTGCTGCATCATGATTGTATCTTGCTCCAAAGTAGCTACCCTGCTGTTAGTGTGCCGCTGTTTATATTTTGTTGCAACTTTGGTCGACGAGTGTGTCGCGACCGTTTATCGGAATTGAGTGATTCCAATTGCATATTGTTTAGCATCATGTCTACTTCATGCCCATGTATTGGTATGTCATATTTCTGCACTTTTGCATATAGTTATACCCCTGTTTATACAACATAAAAATAATACTTCTGCCATGTTGTTTGCTTAATATCTTTTGATCCGTGATGTCTTTTTACATGATTCTTTTTGCCATGCGTTCCCTGCCATGTCTACTTTAATTGCATGTCGTTTGTGAGCATGTTTGCATTGATTATCCTGTTTATGCAATGCTCGAAAGTGTGCTTCCGGATGTTGGTAGATTGTGCCCGTAACTTGTTTTGCTTGTATCTTTTTAACCGTAGCTCCGTTTGGAGTGTTCTTTATATGTAACTTGATTAGTTTTTCGTGTAATTTGTGTTTATGCTATTGTTTGATGTTGTTAACCAACCTAAAATATGGTTTAGGGCAGAACAGTACCAAATCCTTTAATCATCGTGAGGCACTTAGTGTTATGCCATGTTTAGGGTGTTGCCTCGCTTAACTTGACTAGTATAGGTAGAGTACTTTGTGCTTAACCTTTTTCCATGATTGTGTCACATGCCATTCTTGGGTTCCTTGCCATGTTAACAACCGTTGGTTGATCACCTGTAGCTAAACAACTTGAACCACCGTAAACGTGCGGTATCGTCGTGTGTGACGAGTACTTCACTTCACCTGTTAGTAGCCGCTCTGGACGGTAGGTGCGATGTCTTGTGTTGCCTTCTTGTTCATGCTTGCTCGTGTTTGCCTCGTAGTAATAGATGCTTGCTAGTTGATTGCATTCCAGTGTTTACCGCCTTGTGTGCTTCCGCGGGTACCTCTCGGAGACGATGCGAGTGTGCGATCGACTACACCTTCGGAACCCGACTTATCAACAGGCAAGGACTATACATTACTTATGATCCATTCTATTTCAACCAGTGGTTTGCATGCTAGTCTAAGTTAGGTTCGATGTTTGATCCTACCACATGTTTACAGCCTCTTTTAAACCGATACAGACATGTCCCCTCCCAGCAAATCATGTACTGCTATGTTACTATTGCTCGTTGCTCAGCCCCTTCTTAGTATGCATGCTTAGGATGCTACGATGTTACCCTGTTACTCTTTGGTTTGGGATATCACATTATTATTATTGTTGTTGATGATATGATTATTATAATGTTGACTATATTCGACGAAGGATGGAAGGTCTAGGCTATCCCGCCCCGACGCTTTGTTCCATTCGAGTCACCTAGGACCCGAGTTCCGGGTATTGGTTTTAAGACTGAGCGTGCCTAACCGCATGTGGGATATTATGGGGTCCCCTTTTCTTACCTACCTAGCTTCAAACATTTCTAGAGGTGGCCCAAGCTGATTTACCATTTGAAACCGCATGCATAACTGGTCTGCAGCCAGTGGTTTTAAAACAACTCGGGCTAGCAGAGACATAGTTCCTTTGTTGGTCCACACTGATGAGCTAGGGAAGTCCCATGTTATATAGGTGAGGCTAAGACCTTAGCCATACGGAAGAGTCTGATCCAAGAGCGTGGCCGGCTTTTGGATTGGGTGTCGACTCCCCGGGGGCCACCCGGATTTGTTCGTTGTTAGTTAGAGGGACCTCTCGTTTCGGATCTCTTGGAACTAAGTCATAAAATGGTTGCCTGTCATGGGTAGCAACTGAGAGAGATGGGCGTGCGTGCGGAGCCTTGTAATGGGCAGTTGGTACACCCCTGCAGGGTTAAATCCTTTCGAGAAGCCGTGTACACGGTTATGGACGACTTGAGACCTACTCCTTGTTCATAGACAACAACAACTGAGATAATATTAATATAACTTGATCAATGTGTGTGTGCCTTGACTGCTTCTTCTTCGTCGGGATGCGAAGAGGAGGACAAGGATTGGATAAGTGTTATGTTTGCGTAGTAGTTGATAGCAAGACTTGTTGGAGGCAATTCCTCATCGAATGTTTGGCTTCTTATCTAACTCTCTAGATCATTAGCCACTTCATAAATGCTAGTGCGGCAACAACCTCACCACTTACCCCATCCTTACTGTAAACTACTATTTGTCCTAGAATGACGAGTGATGAAGTCATTGCTGGGTCAGATGACCACTACAGTTGGATGCTAAGTACCTCTGTACTCATGATAGTACCCCCAAACTCTTTTCAGGGTTCTTGATCGACAAAAGGTATGGTGATCGACATTTCATGTGGAGACTCGACGACGACTAGTTAGGCGGATCCCGGCGGAGGGCCTGGACCCGTGTGGTTATGGGACCGATGATTTTCTTTTGCCACTAGGCATTTGATTGTAGTCTGTACTCAGACATGTATCTTCCGCTATTGTATTGTATTAAGGCAGTTGTATGTCGATTGTATGAGATGTTGTATCCTTGTATCTGTAATGTTGTGATATCATGTTGGAAATCCGGGGCATATGACTTCGTCATATGTCACGGTGGGACCGATATGTGCTTCGTCCCCGGATCTGGGTGGAAACATCTAGATCTAGAACAATACCGCATATCGGGCCTTACATTGAAGAAGGTGGAAATGTGTTGGTGAATCTACCCTAATTCAAGGTGAACGATGAGAGGCTGTGTAGGAGTACACAGTGGGTTGTCTCGTTGAACACCGCCCTAAGTCAGAGTTCTTGTGTGGTGATCCAAGAAGAAGAGTGCAACCACACATTGGGCTCACTGACCCCTCTCATCCTAGTACCTCACCCCATTCGAACCGCATAAGTCGCAGTAGTTCGGAGTTCTGGTAGGGCTGGGGCATGGTCTACGAAGTGGATGAACGGCTTTTCAAGACCGTCTTGGGACCCTGCACACATCGTTTGAGGCTGTACTGGAACCTCGGCCGGACTTCCATACGGATCCCCCTCAGATAGGCGACTCTTTGGACTAGAACGGAGCTATGGGCGAAGTGTTGTGGTGGCATCCTCGCTGTCACCTCTTGAATGATGACACGCAAAAGGCGTTAAGTGATGACACGTGTGTGTAGTAGTACACCCCTGCAGGGTTAACAAAACTATTCGAATAGCCGCGTCCGCGGTTAAGGACTGCTTGGAAAGCTGTGCTCGATTGTTTGACAACTTGAACTGGATACTTATAAAACTTGCCAAGATAAGCGTGAGTGCTATGGCGTGCTTTCCCGTGGGGAAGTCGAGGAAGGCAACATAGTGGTGTAATTGGTTGGAGAAAGTTAGTGGACTCGTGTACGCTTCTTACCTGAAGTCTGGTACTCGTAGTTCAGGACTAGCCAAGTCCAAGCTGGCACTTCTGCATTTGAATCCCAGCTCCCTTTACCTTGATACATGTGCATGAGTAGTATAGTTCCTACGTAAGTCTTGCTGAGTACGACTTTGTGCTCTCGTTTTCTTATTCTATGTTTTAGATGAACCCCCTGACCCCGAAGGTGGAATCTTCCTGGAGCTCGACGACTGATCAAGCTAGTGTAGTCCCAGTCAGACGAGTGTTCCCTCGTGGAAGGGCTTGTTTATAGATAAGGCTTCTCTAAGACATTTGTTAAACTTGTCTGTACTCAGACCTACTTTGCTTTCGCATGTTTGATGTAATGTTGGATCACAGACTTGTGATATCTGTGTGCACTCTGTAAGAGTTATCAATAAAGTTGTATACTTTGTAGAGAATTGCAATGATACTTGCTGTTCATACTAGACATGTGTGCTGCGTGTATTATTTTAACATGCATGTCTTAGTATGGGTTTTCGAGACCTTAGTTGTGATCTGGCTGGCGGTCTTTTATACACCAAGTGGCCCTTAGATGTGCGCAGCTTGGGGCATCGCGATGCGATTGCTCGTGACTCTGTCACGTGCACACTTTGATGTATGATCGAGCCCGCCCTAGACCCCGACTAAGTGATCGGGCTGGAGTAAGTCTATGTAAGGGTTATAATACAATCGATAGTATGGTTGAGGCGACTTGTCTATGAGTATGGGAGTTCACCACCCATATCATTTAGACTTGTGTGCGGACGATGAGGACCCATTTCAGTTGATCATCCGGCCTGGATGGGATGCCCCTCACGTTCGATGCTTTACGAGAACGTTCTGTTCTTGGACTTGTCTGCTTAGACAAGTGGGTACGGTTCTCGGCTCTCCATATGATTGTGTTATAGCGAGGCTTGCATACGCTAACCCCGGGTCCCGACAGACTTGGTATCAGAGCTAGACTGACTGTAGGATTATCAGCCTTGGCCGAAGTTGAGTCTAGCCTTCTATAGTTATATAGTTACTGTGGGTATATAAGGGAACAACATAAGGCTTCTTTTTTCTCCTTACCTTCATCATTCTGAGTTCTAGTCACCCTCATCTTGTTCTACGGGAAGATAGGACTAGGCTCATCTATGTCTTACTAGAACATCTCGTTGTTTTCTTCCTTGTAGCCGTAGGAAAGTTCTGTCCGGTTTCCTAGCATTGTTGTAATGCTGATTTCTTACATCGTATTATGTAAGTGATGTATCTACATTGAAAGAAAATTGTTTTCTTGCAATTACAGTCGTTATGCTCTCCGAGTCATTCCAGTTATCTTCATAATCTGATGTATTTGCAAAATCATTCAACATCTTTTGACATTGAACTTATCCTTCAGGATGTCTCAAGGAACCTGTGGCCACCTTGGTCGTGCCCAAGCTCGTGGGGATGATCCGGAGGAAGGCAATCTTCCACCGTCACCCATGATAGCTCAAGTTCTCATGGAGGTTGAAAGAAACCGAAGGGACTCTCATGAGTTGTTGGGGGTCATTGCTCGGAACACTGCCCAGCAGCGGAATGAGCTTGTGTCGTTGAATGACTTCATCCAGCTTTATCCCCCAATTTTCAGCTATTCCACTGAGCCCCTTGACGCCGATGACTGGCTTCGCAACATCGAGAGAAAGCTCCATTCTGGACATGTTGCAGATGGTGAAAGAGTCGACTATGCCACCTACCACCTCGAGGGTGCAGCTAGCTCTTGGTGGGAGAACTTTCTGAACATGCGTCCAACTGGAAAGTTGACTTTGTGGAATGAGTTCTGTGTCGCTTTTCGCGAGCATCACATTCCTAAGGGACTCATGGACCGCAAGAGAGAGGAGTTTAGCAATCTCATCCAAGGAAGAAGGTCCGTTGACGAGTTTAGTCGGGAGTTCAATCGTCTTGCCTGCTATGCTCCCGAGGAGGTCTCCACTGACTCCAAGAAGCAAGAGAGGTTCCGCAAGGGACTGAATTCTGGACTTCGTCGCGAGTTGAATCTCCATGACTTTCCCACATTCCAGATCCTTGTCAACAAGGCCATCAAGGCGGAGGATATGATCACTCCAGAGGATTCCCGCAAGCACCATAGAGATGATGGTTCATCCAGTTCAGGCCCTCAGAAGCGCAAGATCTGGATCCCCAATAGAATGTTCCGCCAGAACAACCTCCCGAGGCCATCATTTTTGGTGCCTCGTCCACCAGCTCTGTTCCATCTAGCTCCACCAAACAACCCAGCTCCCCGCACTATCTTTGGAGCCTGTTTCAGATGTGGCCAGCCTGGTCACTACTCTCGTGAGTGCCCCGTCAAACAGAATGCTCCACCCCATGCCAAAGGGAACTCCAATGTTCGTGCCAAGCCACCCCCGTAGGTCTCCACCACCAAGCCATCTTCTTCTGCAAGTCTTGGACGTGTGAACCAAATCTCAGCTGAGGATACTGATGGTACTTCTGACGTCATTCTTGGTACGCTCCCAGTAAATTATGTTCCCACTTCTGTCCTTTTCGATCCAGGAGAATATCACTCATTCATGTCGGAGAGTTACGCACTTCGACATGAGATATCCTTTGATGAAATGTTCACCCCAATTCTTATTCAAACTCCTGGTTCCAAATGGCAAACTAATAGAGTAATCCATGGCAATCAAATTGCAATTGAGGGTTTAGTATTCCTTGCTTCACTCATAGCCCTCAAGTCTTCAGACATTGATGTCATCCTTGGTATGGATTGGTTATCAAGACAACATGCTTTTCTTGATTGTAAAGCCAAGTCAGTTAGACTTACACATCCTTCAGGCCAGACAATAGATTACTCCTCACCAAGAACAAGAACCCAGGTGCATTGTTTGAATGTGCTTCCCCTTCCTGACCTTGAAGATGTTCCGGTGGTTCGTGACTTCCCGGATATCTTTCCTGAAGAGCTGCCGGGAATGCCACCCGACAGATGTGTAGAGTTCATAGTGGATCTTATGCCAGGAACTGCACCAATTTCCAGACGCCCATACAAAATGGCCCCACGTGAGCTAGCTGAGCTTAAAATCCAACTTGAAGCGTTGTTGGCAAAAGGCTTCATCCGCCCTAGCTCATCGCCATGGGGTTGCCCCGTTCTGTTCGTAACGAAGAAAGATGGAACAGAAAGGATGTGCGTAGACTATCGCTCGCTAAATCTAGCGACGATAAAGAACAAGTACCCACTGCCCAGGATCAATGATCTTTATGATCAACTTGCAGGATCCTCTGTCTTCTCCGAGATGGATTTGAGATTAGGCTATCATCAAATCAAAATCCGAAACGAGGACATTCCAAAAATGGCTTTCACTACTCGTTATGGTCTTTACGAGTACACCATCATGTCCTTCGGTTTAACCAATGCCCCCGCCACTTTCTCGCGCATGATGAATTCGATCTTCATGGAATACCTAGATAAATTTGTTGTAGTTTATCTCGATGACATTCTCATCTACTCAACGAACGAAGAAGAACATGCCGAACATCTAAGGCTCGTATTGATGAAGCTTAGAGAGCATCGCCTGTATGCTAAATTCTCCAAGTGTGAATTTTGGCTACATGAAGTGACCTACTTAGGCCACGTGATTTCTGCAAAAGGCATTGCTGTGAATCCCGAGAGAGTTCAGGCCGTCCTTGACTGGACTCCACCTGAATCAGTTAAGCAAGTTAGAAGTTTTCTTGGCCTAGCCAGCTATTCCGCCGCTTCGTCGAGAACTTTTCTAAAGTTGCAAAGCCTCTAACTGAACTCCTCAAGAAAGATAAGAAATTCCAATGGACTCCCAAGTGCGAGGAAAGTATTCAAGAGCTAAAAAGAAGATTGACTTCTGCACCCGTACTTGCGCCTCCAGACACCAAAAAGGATTTCGAGATCTTTTGTGACGCCTCACGGCAAGGGTTAGGATGCATACTGATGCAAGATAGACATGTGGTAGATTATGCTTCACGCCAGTTGCGTCCACATGAACAGAACTATCCTACCCATGATCTTGAACTCGCTGCCGTAGTTCATGCCCTGACCACTTGGCGACATTACCTCCTTGGTAATCGTTGCGAGATCTATTCCGACCACCAAAGACTCAAATACATATTCACCCAGCCCGATCTTAATCTCAGGAAAAGACGCTGGATTGAGTTGATAAAATATTATGACGTAGGAATTTCTTACACCCCAGGCAAAGCCAATGTCATGGCTGATGCACTAAGTCGTAAGTCGTATTGTAACAACCTCATGTTACAATAGTATCAACCACTTCTTGATGAGGAATTTTGAAAGCTCAATCTCGAGATTGTTCCTCGTGGATCTCTTTTCAACTTGGTGGCGAAACCAACCCTTGAGGATCGAATCATAGTTGCCCAAAGGCGTGCACGAGGTGTTCGCCGGATCAAGGAGAACATTGCTAGCGGATTTGCTAAATGTTTCTCCACAGATAGTAAAGGAACGGTATTCTTTGGAAATCGTTTGGTAGTACCTAAGAATAGGGAACTAAGGCAACTCATCCTCAAAGAAGCCCATGACACACCCCTCACGATTCATCCCGGTAGCACAAAAATGTATCGAGATCTACGCCAGAGATTTTGGTGGACTAGGATGAAGAGACACATTGCTCGATTTGTTGCCGAATGTGATGTTTTTCGTTGCATTAAGGCAGAACATCAAAGACCTGCTGGTACACTTCAACCTTTGCCTATTCCCGAGTGGAAATTGGACAAAGTCGGTATGGACTTCATCACCGTCTTTCCAAAATCCAAGAAAGGAAATGATGCCATCTTCGTTGTCATAGATAGACTTTCCAAAGTTTCTCACTTCCTTCCAGTTCGCGAGTCTATAACTGCTAGCCAGTTAGCAGACTTGTATGTCTCTAGAATTGTGTCTCTTCATGGTGTTCCTTTGGAAATCAATTCTGATCGTGGTAGCCTTTTCACCTCTATATTTTGGGGAAGCTTTCAGAATGCTATGGGAACTCATCTCTCCTTAAGTACAGCTTTCCATCCTTAGTCTAGTGGTCAAGTCGAAAGGGTTAACAAAATTCTTGAAGACATGCTCAGAGCTTGTGTTATCTCATTCGGAAAGAATTGGGAGAAGTCTCTTCCATTCGCCGAATTTGCTTACAACAATAGTTTCCAATCTAGTCTAAACATGGCTCCTTTTGAACTCCTCTATGGACAACGATGTCGAACACCCCTTAACTGGTCATAAACCGGTGAAAGACAATTCTTTGGACCGGATATGATCATGGAAGCAGAAGAACAAGTTCGCATTGTTCGTGATCAATTGAAAGCAGCCCAGTCTCGTCAGGAAAGCTACTATGATCGTCATCATAGACAAGAAAGCTACAATATGGATGAGAAGGCTTACCTTCGGGTTACTCCTCTGAAGGGAACACAACGATTCGGTATCAAAGGCAAGTTGGCCCCAAGTTACATCAGACCTTTCCGCATTCTTGCTAAACGTGGAGAAGTTGCCTACCAACCCTAACTACCCCCCGCACATTTCCCGAGTACATGATGTATTCCATGTTTCACAACTCAGGGGTTACTTCAAGGACCCCATCCGCGAAGTAGACCATGAAACGCTTGATCTCCAAGATGACCTTTCTTATCGAGAGTACCACGTTCGTATTCTTGATTCATCAGAGCGTGTCACTCACCGTCAGAAGATCAAGTTTCTAAAAGTGCAATGGTCACACCACTCTGAGAGAGAAGCCACGTCGGAAAGAGAAGACCGTCTCCGTGCCGAGTACCCCACCTTCCTCCCGCAGACTTCTGAATCGCGGGACGAGATTCTTTTGAGTGGGGGCGAGTTGTCACAACCCCAAGTTGGTAACTTTGCATCATGTTAAAAATTTCCAAAAGAAATAGAAATGGGAAAAGAACACCCCCAGATGAATTTAATTTAAATGGGCATACAAAAATTTCTTCCAAAAATTCCTCTGGTATTTTTGAAAAGTCTTATAAATATGCATGATCACATATGAAGTGAAGTGGGTCCCACTGGATGCACCAAGATTTGTCAAAAATTCCAAACAGGGATTGGAAATTAATTAAATACCCTATTTGATTTGAAATTCAAATTATTTGAATTTCAAAAATCTCCAAAACTTGTGAGTGTTTAACTATGTATACTCTAAGTCCACATAAAAGTTTTGAAGATTTATAAAAATGCTTTGCTATTTATTTCAAAGCAAAACAGAAAGGAGAAAATAGAAAACAGAAAGCAAAAAGAAGAAAAAAGAAAAAGGAATCCCAGCCCACCCTACCAGGCCTTGGGCCCAACTAGTTTTCCCCCGCCCCAAGCCCACCTGGGTGCTTGTCGTCTTCCCCGCTGCATCGACAAGCTGCTCAGCGGCGAGCATGCCGACGCCGGCGAGGGCCACGTCGCCCCGAGGCCCCCTGGTCTCTTCTAGACGCTACGGAGACGCCCCGAGTCTCCTGTCTCCTTCCCTTCACTCGCCGCTCGCTCTGTCCCTCTCTCTCGCGCGATTCGTCGCCGCCCGAGCGCTGCCGCGGAGCACGCCGCCGTTCCCACGCGGCCACCGACGGCCAGACGCCACACCGTCTTGTCCCTCAACCTCTCCGTCGTCGTCTTCGTCTCCTACTTGAAGGAATCGAGCCAAGAAGCTCCCTGGACATCGCCCCCTTCCTCAGGTTCACCGCCGGCCGCTGCGCGCCATTGCCTGATTCGTCGCCGTGGTGGCTCCTCTGTTGCCCTCGACCTCTCCGTTGCGCCCAGGGTGAGCAGCCGCGTCGTCTCCCCCTCCTCTTTCTCCTCCTCGTGCCCCGTCGCCGTTCCTCACCACGTCCGAGCTTCGTCCGCCGCGCAAGTTGACGCCGGCGTGGCCGTGGAGCTCCCCTGTGACCCCCTCGTGCTCGACGCGATGCGGGTGTGCAGGGGGCACCTCCCAGTGGCCTCCCCGTGCCAAGAAGTGGCCGGAAACGACTCCGGCGAGCCCCTCCTCCGTGCCCAGTGGCACCGGTGGCTAACCGCCGGCAGGCTTGGCCATTAGGTCCCCTATTTAACCGCTAATCCCACCCCTTGAGCGTATGACAGTGGGCCCCCAGGCCACTAACTACCCCCAGTTAGTTTAACAGAATGGGTTAATTCACCCCCCCACTAACAGCCCGGACCCACATGTCAGCAGCCCCCTGACGTCATCTTGACGTCATGATGACGCAATAAAGCAATTAAATGATTTAATCTAATTAGAGAAAATCCAGAAAAATAGCCAAACTTCAATAAATCATAGAAAATTCATATTAACTCCAATTTGGACAAATAATATATGAAAAATGATCAGGAGAAAATAATATATCCAAATATAGAACTTTCAACTATGTTTGGGGTTCAATTTAAAATGGGACCAGTAGCATTTTCTATTTCGTTTAATTGGAATTTAATCAAATTAAATTCAAATGCTTTTGCAATTTGAACCTTAGCAACATGCCACATTTCACTTGAACATCAGAGCCATATCATACACATATAAGATGAGTTACTTTGATCAAACAATAGCATTTGCAACTTGGCTAAATTGAATTCAAATTGGAGTTTGAAATTGCATCTCAAATGCAATATACTCCTTTTAAATGGAATACTCAACACATCAGTACCATGAACATCACCTTATACAATTGATGATGTGCTTGTGCATTGTACCTTATGTTGATCACTTTGTTTGTATTGTTTGCTCGGATAGAAGTGGAACCGGAACCCGAGATCACCCCCTTCGTTGAAGAACCCGTGACTGAACCTTTTCAGCAAGGCAAGCAACCCCCCATTGATCATGTCGATAAAATCCCACTTCCCTCTCATGTCTCTCTTATGCATTGTATTGGATGATTACCATGATAACATTTCTGACGCATAGTTGAACCCAATCCTTTGCATGACCTATCATTTTGTCATAGTAGTAAGAAAACCACAATCCTAGCAAATGTAGGAGTTGGTTGATATCATGTAACCCCTGCAACTGTTACTGCTTATTGCATGCTTAGAGTTATAATGAGGTTACTCTTTTGTGAGTCGGGATGGTAGTGATCATGTTGAAGAAGGTGGAAATGTGTTGGTGAATCTACCCTAATACAAGGTGAACGATGAGAGGCTGTGTAGGAGTACACAGTGGGTTGTCTCGTTGAACACCTCCCTAAATCCGAGTTCTTGTGTGGTGATCCAAGAAGAAGAGTGCAACCACACATTGGGCTCACTGACCCCTCTCATCCTAGTACCTCACCCCGTTCGAACCCCAGAAGTCGCAGTAGTTCGGAGTTCTGGTAGGGCTGGGGCACGGTCTGCGAAGTGGATGAACGGCTTTTCAAGACCGGCTTGGGACCCTGCACACATCGTTTGAGGCTGTACTAGAACCTCGGCCGGACTTCCATACGGATCCCCCTCAGATAGGCGACTCTCTGGACTAGAACGGAGATGTGGACGAAATGTTGTGCTGGCATCCTCGCTGTCACCTCTTGAACGGTGACACGCAAAAGGCGGTAAGTGATGACACATGTGTGTAGTAGTACACCCCTGCAGGGTTAACAAAACTATTCGAATAGCCGCGTCCGCGGTTAAGGACTACTTGGAAAGCTGTGATCGATTATTAGACAACTTGAACTGGATACTTATAAAACTTGCCAAGATAAGCGTGAGTGCTATGGCGTGATTTCTCGTGGTGAAGTCGAGGAAGGCAACATAGTGGTGTAATTTGTTGGAGACAGGTAGTGGACTCGTGTACGCTTCTTACCTCAAGTCTGGTACTCATAGTTCAGGACTTGCCAAGTCAAAGCTGGCACTTCTGCATTTGAACCCCACCTCCCTTTACCTTGATACATGTGCATGAGTAGTATAGTTCCTACGTAAGTCTTGCTGAGTACGACTTTGTACTCACGTTTGCTTATTCTATGTTTTAGATGAACCTCCTGACCCCGAAGGTGGAATCTTCCTAGAGCTCGACGACTGATCAAGCTAGTGTACTCCCAGTCAGACGACTGTTCCCTCGTGGAAGGGCTTGTTTATAGATAAGGCTTCTCTAAGCCATTTGTTAAACTTGTCTGTACTCAGACCTACTTTGCTTCCGCATGTTTGATGTAATGTTGGATCACACACTTGTGATCTCTGTGTGCACTCTGTAAGAGTTGTCAATAAAGTTGTATACTTCGTAGAGAATTGCAATGATACTTGTTGTTCATACTAGACGTGTGTGCTGCGTGTATGATTATAACATGCATGTCTTAGTATGGGTTTTCAAGACCTTAGTTGTGATCTGGCTGGCGGTCTTTTATACACATTTTGGCCCTTAGATGTGCGCAACTTGGGGCATCGCGATGCGATTGCTCGTGACTCTGTCACGTGCACACTTTGATGTATGATCGAGCCCGCCCTAGACCCCGACTAAGTGATCGGGCTGGAGTAAGTCTATGTAAGGGTTATAATACAATCGATAGTATGGTTGAGGCGACATGTCTATGAGTATGGGAGTTCACCACCTATATCATTTAGACTTGTGTGCGGACGATGAGGACCCATTTCAGTTGATCATCCGTCCTGGATGGGATGCCCCTCATGTTCGATGCTTTCCGAGAACGTTATGTGCTTGGCCTTGTCTGCTTAGACAAGTGGGTACGGTTCTCGGCTCTCCATAAGATTGTGTTATAGTGAGGCTTGCATACGCTAACCCCGGGTCACGACACCGGGTGATTACCGGACAGGCTGTTCGGAGGGGGAAGGAATCATGCCGGAGGTGTCGTGGACAGCCGACAAACGTGTGGATGGTGTAACCGTGCTAGTTGAAACATTCCGAACACCTTTCTTGTTCAGAATAAATTCATCTGGATAATTTAACAGTACGAGACAAATCATCGGACAGACGGCCTTGAGGGGACCAGTTCGATGTTCGGTATGTTAGAGGGGGGTGGTAGATCAACGGATAGCATATTCGTATTCTACGAATTTTTCTGATCAACTTTGATGTATAAAGTTTTTGAATCTGACTTCGGTTTAAAAGATATTGAAATTCCAAGTTTAAATCATTTTAAATCAATTTGTGGATTTTCTTTTATTATTTAAAATGAAACATTATCCACAGAGGGGTTGACTGGTCAAACTTGACCAGTTGGTCTCACTGCTCAGCCTCACAATACTAATAATTCATTTTATTAAATTAAAACAGAGCCAGGGCCCACATGTCATACTCTCATATTTAAACTAAACTCATTTAAATATTAAACCTGACAGGTGGGGCCTAGCTGTAATAGACTCAAGTGTTAATTATCATTTTAGTTAAATCGAGAGAGATAATTAAGGGTTTGGGCCCATATGTCAGGTGGTCAGGGGGTTATTTTCAATTGTTTTAAATTAACACGTTATTTAGGGGCCCTGGCCCACATGTAAGTGGCACATGGGGTGAGGGTTAGGGGCTAATCCAGTGGGCCCACCTGGCAGCCATCGTGGGAGCTCGCTGGTGGCGAGGGCAACCACGACCGACGACCTAGTGCTGGATTCCGGCGGCCGTTCGCGACGAGGTTTGCTGCAGCGTGTTCCTGGGGACGAGCCGCATCGTTTGGTGGGCTCGGGGTGGTCGGGGCTCGTCGAAATCCTTGCCGGCGACGAGCGCGGCGGTTGAAGTTTTCGGACGTCGACGAGGACTCGATTCCAACAGGATTTGCCGTGCGTGAAGTGGTCAAGCGGGCTTAGTAGCTCACTGGAAGCCCTTGGGTGTCAACGGCCCGCGCTGGGACACACAGGAGCGCGATGTCCGCGGCCATGGTGGCGGCCGGAGCACGGGAAAGATAGGAACACAACTGGGGGGTTAACGGGCGACAGCAAGCACTTGGTGACGAGCTATGGCGGCCGGAATCGTCGACGGCGAGGTGGCAGCCGCGGCGGGGTTCGGTGACGATGGCGGGGGTTGTGGAGCTCAGTGGACGCGCGAGCTCGTGTCAATGGCGATGGCGGGCTCGGGCTACTGCACGACGATGATGGTGGCACAAGGAGGGGGAGGAAAGGGGCTAGGGTTTGCCAGGGGGCTCGGGGCCGAGTAGTTATCCAGGGGCTCGAACCCTAGGAGCTGCGGATGCTTGACACGACGACAATCGCCGTCGAGCAGCTCCTGCCATGGCGACACGAGGGGGAGGGGGAACAGTAGGAAGGGGATGACCCTAGGTGGGCCAAGTGGGCTGGTTTGGGCCGGTTGGACTGCACTATGCACTTAGTGCACTGGCCAGTATGCCTTTTTCTTTTATTTCTTTTCTGCTTCTGTTCTTTCCTTTTTGTATTTGTTTTTAGTTGCTTTTTCCAATTTTTTAAAATATGGAATTTGATCCATAATTTATATTGCACATGACCAGAGTGCCACAAAAAGTTTTGTGCCCAATTAAAACCATTTAATATTTTAATTAAATATTAAATGATTAAAATGGACTACATAAGCTACTATTTTAATTGTTGGATTTTTTTATAGCACAATAAATCCCCATGACCACATGGTAGTGATCCACTGATTATTTGGCAATTTACAAAAGTGGTTGCACCATTTTTGGTTAAACTTTTATTTGCCACTTTATTTTTATTATCAATTCAAAAGGGGTTTTCAATTTGAATTGGCCCATGCTGATCAAGGCATAGGGTGGGACATTGTTTTTAATACCAACCCTCATGATTATGGATATGATCAAATGAAAAGTTGATCTGAGCATGATGAGCAACAGTGATTAACAACAGTGTTATCATTAGCAAGGGAATTACTGTTCCTTGACACTGAGGGTGCTACAAATCTCCCCCACTACAGGAATTCTCGTCCCGAAAATCTAAGCGTTAGAGGGGAAAAGATCGGGTTATTCTTCACGAAGATGATCTTCGCGTTCCCAAGTGGCTTCATCTTCAGAATGATTTGACCACTGAACTTTGAGGAACTTGGTTGTCTTGTAGCGGGTTTTGCGTTCAGACTGATCGAGAATGTGGCTCGGATGTTCTTGATAAGTCAAGTCATGTTTCAATTCAATCATATCATGTTCCACTTCACGAATAGGGTCCTTGAAGCAGCGACGGAGTTGCGACACGTGGAAAACATCATGGACTTGGGAGAGGTTCGACGACAACTCACAACGGTATGCCACCGGTCCACTTCTGGAAAGGATACGGAACGGGCCAATGTAGAGAGGAGCCAACTTTCCTTTGATCCCGAAACGATGAGTGCCTCTCATGGGAGTGACACGGAGGTAAGCTTGTTCGCCGGGTTGATAGATCATTTCCTTGTGCTTACGGTCATAGTTGCTCTTCTGGCGGGACCGAGCAGCCTTCAAGTGTTCGCGAATAACGCGGACCTGATCTTCGGCATGCTGTATAATGTCCAGACCAATGAGGGTTCGTTCCCTAGTTTCCGACCAATTCAGAGGGGTTCAACAATTACGTCCATAAAGATTCCTCCCATTTCTTACCGAATGAGATGACATAGGCCCGAAGCATATCTTCAAGCACTTGATTGACTCGTTCAACTTGTCCTTGTGACTATGGGTGATAAGCAGTACTGAAGCTTAGGTGAGTGCCCATAGCTTCTTGGAAACTATCCCAGAACTTAGAGGTGAAAATGCTGCCTTGGTCGGAACTAATCTCCAACAGAATACCGTGGAGGGAAACAATTCTGGAAACATATAAGTCTGCTAACTGACTAGCAGAGATCGTCTCCTTGACTAGCAGAAAGTGGGCAACCTTGCAGAATCGGTCGATGACGACAAAGATAGCATCATGACCTTTCTGTGATCGGGCAAATCCGGTGACGAAGTCCATTTTATTCTTGTCCCATTTCCATTCAGGAATAGAGAGTGGTTGCAGAGTTCTAGCAGGTCTTTGATGTCCGGCTTTCATGCGACGGCAAACGTCACACTCATCAACATAACGAGAAATTTCTTGTTTCATGTTAGACGACTAGTACCGCTGACGAATGTCTTGGTACATCTTGCTACTACCAGGGTGGATCGACAAAGGTGTATCATGAGCTTCTCTCATGACATCAGAGGCGTAATTCAGGTTGGACTTGGCTACCGGAACCACTAAGCGACCCTTGAAGTACACCGCATTATCATCATTTGCATCAATAGTGAAGAATGAGGGCTTTCCGCTGGCGACACGACGCTTAATCTTCCAAATGTCAGAGTCATCATGTTGTACCGTCTTGATGGGGATGTCGAGGTCTGGTTTGACCACCAAGGAGTTCACATATCGCTTCATAGAGGAGTGGCTGTTGTACTTGAACTTCAAGTCAACTACAGTAGGCTTTGCGGCTCAGGGCATCAGCCACCACATTAGCTTTGCCAGGGGTGTAAGAAATTCCCATGTTGTAGTCGGCTATTGTCTCGAACCATCTCTGTTGGCGGAGATTCATGTCGGGGTGACTAAACAGATACTTCAGGCTTTGGTGGTCGGTGTAGATCTCGCAATGGTTACCGACGAGGTAATGTCACCATAGCTACAATGCATAAATTACCGCTGCCAATTTAAGATCATGTGATGGATAGCTTTCCTCGTGATCACGCAACTGACGAGAGACATAAGCAATCACTTTGCGCTTTTGCATTAGGACACAACCTAATCCTTGACGAGACGCGTCGCAATATATCACGAAGTCCTTCTGAGTATCAAAGGGAGCAAGCACTGGGAGTGAAGTGAGCTTGTCCTTGAGGGCTTGAAAACTACCTTGACATTTATCAGTCCACTCAAACTTGACGCCTTTGTGAAGAAGATTAGTCAGAGGCTTGGCAATCTTGGAAAAATTCTCAACAAAACAGCGGCAATAACTGGCAAGGCCGAGGAAACTTCTGACTTGCTTGACAGTACTGGGCGGAGTCCAGTCAAGAATATCCTGAATACGTTCGAGGTTGACGGCAACGCCATCCTTGGAAATCACATGACCAAGGTAAGTTACTTCGGGAAGCCAGAACTCACACTTAGAGTACTTAGCATAGAGTTTGTGTTCTCGAAGCTTTTATAGTATAAGACGAAGATGTTCAGCATGTTCCGCATCGGTCTTGGATTAAATCAATATATCATCCAGATAAACCACGACAAACTTGTCGAGGTATTCCATGAATATATAGTTCATAAATCGGCAGAAGGTGGCTGGTGCATTGGTCAAGAAAAAGGACATGATAGTGTACTCGTATGAACCATAGCGAGTAATGAATGTGGTCTTCGGGATGTCCTCATCACGGACCCGGATCTGATAGTGACCCAACCTTAAGTCGAGTTTTGAAAACACCGTGGATCCAGCAAGTTGATCATAAAGATCGTTGATCCGAGGGAGGGGGTACTTGTTCTGTATCGTGGCCTGGTTGATAGGTTGGTAATCTTGGACCAAACGGTTCGTTCCATCACTCTTCTTGACAAAGAGCGAATGTGCTCCCCAAGTAGAGTACCTTGGACGGATGAAGCCTTTCTCGAGGTCCGTGTCAATCTCCTTCTTCAATTGAATGAGGTGGTGGCTGGCATCTTATAAGGGCGCTTGGCAATAGGGACGGTGCCAAGCTTCAAGTCGATGATGAATTCAACTTCCCTAATCGGAGGTATCCCCGACAGTTCTTCTAGGAATACGTCGGTAAAATCAAAAAACGATTGGGACTTTCTCAATCCCTTCGAGAGGTGCGACATTCAAGGCATTCAGAGCATATATACGAGCTTCGGCATTCATCGACACAATGGCAGTATGACTCAAAATCGCGCCAGTAGGATGAAAAAGTTGGATGAACTTGGTACCACAATAAAGTGTGGCATCATGAGTTTTAAGCCAATCCATACCAAAGATAAGATCGATGGTGGAGGTTTTCAGAATGTGTGGAGAAACCATGAATTCGAATCCTTCGATCTCGACGATGAGGTTAGGTGCAACCATGCAACACGACACTGGGTACCGAGAGTCCGAACTATTAAGGGGGTATGCATCTTTTCGTGGTATATGCCATGCTAAGATGAAAATGCTCCAAACATAAATGAATGTGATGCTCCTGTATCAAATAAAACAGTAGAAGGTATTGAGTTAACGAGGAGGGTAACCATCACAGTAGCGGGTTGTTCCTGAGCTGCTTCAACATCAATGTTGTAAGCATGACCACGAGCATGAGTATTGGACCCAGTATTATAGTTGAGGGTCCCATTGTTGCCACGGCCATTTCCGCGGCTAGCAGGGTGAACTACCAGTTGATTATGTCGCTGGGGACAGTCTCTGGAAATATGGCCTGGCTGACGGCACTTGAAACACAAGCCATCTTAAGGACGGAGGGGTGCAGTCTCAGTCTTCAGCTATCTCGGCGGGGGCGGAGGCATACGGGGTGCAACATACGACGGCCTTGGTGCAGGGGCGGTTGGACGCAAAACACCGTGCGGAATCCAGACGCGTTGCTTTTATGTTGTTCCCGAAGATGAGCCAGCATCACAGGGGCGCTTCGGTGAACCACCAAACTTAAGCTGAGCGGTTCAAAAGTGATAGTCTGGTTCACCATGGTGGCGAAGTCGGGGAAGACATGCAAAGCCATTGCAAGCTGGAGATCTGGGTTGAGTCCATCACAGAACTTCTCTTGCTTTCCGCTGATGTAATGTATCTAAGGTAGTTGTATGCCGATTGTATGAGTTGTTGTATTCTTGTAGCTGTTATGTTGTGATATCATGCTGGAAATCCGGGGTATATGGCTTCGCCATATGTCGCGGTTGGACCGATATGTGCTTTGTCCCCGGATCTGGATGGAACCATCTAGATCCTCATATCGGGCCTTGCACTCCTCCATGGCGATGCCGACGAACCCAACGAAAACACGGGTGGATCAGTTGGCGTGCTCAGTCGGGACGTACGGATCTATTTTCGGCTTTGTAATACCCTCAGTGTCAAGCTACAGTGATCACTCTTTTTAATGACTAATCGCAATGATTAACCATGCTCTAATAATCTTTGAATCAAAACATTTAAAAAGGTTCCCTTGGTTCGAATTAAAAAAAGTGAAAATAAAATTGTAGCTATAAATGGTGCAACCAATTTTATTAAATGCATAAAAGTCAGTATACCAAGATACTATGGTAATGGATATTCAATATAACATTTAAATATCTTAAACAATTCAAACAGTAGCTAAAATAAACCATGTTAATAATTTATTATTTAGATAAAAAACTGATTTTAGAAAAGGCCCAAACCTTTTTGTATCGGCATATTAAAGAGTAATATAAATATTGGAGCTAGTTTCATTGTTGAATAAATTCAAATATTATCTAAACAAATTTTAAAAAGAAAAGAAAAAGGAATAGTAAAACGGAAAAAGGGTTTATCCCACGCACTGGGCAAGGCCCGGCTCACCCCCTCTCCCCCGTAGCCAGGCCTATCCAAACCACACCCCATCCCCTACCTCCTGTTCACGGGGGGAGCCGTGGCAAGTATCCCCCGGTCAGACGCCAACCATGTCGCCGTGGCGGCCATCCGACAGCCGCCGGCGAGGTTAAGACCTTCCTCGAGCCCCCCTTCCCCTCTAGAACCCTAGATCTCCCCAGGCCCTTTCCCCCATCGCCTCCCTCTCTCTCTCTCCCGTAGCTCGGTCGAGCTCGCCATCGCTGAGCCGCTGTGCCGCCGTGGCAAACGGGAACGCCGGGCTGCACAACCGTGCCCAAGCTCGTCCTCGGCCTCTTCCTCGTATTCCCCGAGCAGAGATTCGAGGCGGGACGCCCCGCTGCTCGAAAATCGAGCCCGTCCTCGACCACGGCCGCGGTGCACCTTTCCATCATTGGCCATGCCTTCACGCCGCCCCACGCCTCCAAATCCCGTCCACGAGCTCCCCGGTGAGCTGATGCTCCGGTTCCCCCTCACCGCGCTCGATTTAGTCCCGTAGAAGCCGTTCCCCCGCACTGCTGCGCTCCGACTGCCGCCGGGAGGTCATCGCCGTATTTTTTTTTACCGTTCTGTTCCATGTTTGTGCCCCCTACCCTGCGTGCTGCACTTTCTCTGTTCTCGCATAGGTCGCAACCGCCCAATTGGTCACCAAGGCTGGCCGCTACGGCCTCGCCACTGTGCTTGGGCTCGCCGGCGGGCACCCACTGGTTTAAACTAGTGAGGTGTGCCACTGACCAGTGGGGCTGGCCCAGTGCATTAGGGGTTAATCCCCTATTATGTTAACTCCCCCGTATGTCACTTACTTGTGGGCTCGAGGCCAGTGAATTAGTTAAATAACTATTAGATTAAATACTCCTGTGCCTGACATGTGGGCCCAGTAACTTAACTTACCCCCCAGATTAATTAAATTGTTTAATTACGCCTCTGTCTCAATGACAGTTGGGCCCCACTAGCTATTTAGATTAATTAACATGTTAATTACACAATGTCTCAATGACACCTGGTCCCACCCCCACTATTTAAATAAAATAAATAGAATTAGTTTAATATAGAGTATGACATGTGGGCGCTTTGTGTTATTTATTTAAATAAAACTAAATTTAAATGTCTCTGTGTATGACATGTGGCCCCCCTTGTCATATCACCGTTCTGTATAACTTTGTGCATAATGTTGCTATTTAATAATAAAAGGAATTCCAGAAATTCTTTTAGTTTCTTTAAAACTTTGAAAATATATTTATTTTAAATTGTAACTCCGATGAAAATAATTTACACATGAAAGTTGATCAGAAAAATACAATGGATAGGGATATGGTACCGTCATGCCCACCACCCCCTCTAACATGTCGAACATGGAACCTTCCCCCTCTAGTTGGTCTGCTGATAATCACCCGGAGCCGGTAAATCATCCCCAGATGAATTCCACGTCCGAGCATAGAACAATGTATTGCGTTAGAACACCGTTAGCATTTCATCGGTCATGCCATACATCTATTTTCATATGATTGCCTTATATTTACTGTTTCTTCCCCCTTTATTCTTCGGTAGACCCCGAGACTATCGCAGACTACACCGCTATTGAGTACGACTATTGGGTCGACGACCGTACCCCTACTGCCGAGCTTCCAGGCAAGAAGTGCCCCATCACCTCTCCCATATATCGCTTATCTGTATATATTTGTCTATTGCACTAGGAATTGATGAAGGTACGTTACAATCCAATTCAATTGCATAGCCTGTCATTATCGCCCATTTTTGTAGCTTCCTTTATCCTATGCTGCATATTAAATATCTATATATATATATATATTATTCAGCAGTTAGCCTTGCGCATTGTTAGTCAACTAGGATTAGATAGCGGGTCGTGATCACACTGGTGAGTGAACACGAAACACAAACGATTTAAATTACTGCAACAGGTACGACACAGAGCGGACGCCCAAGGGAACCTACAACGGCGAGACTCTACCGACACCCTTCAAGTTTGACTTACGAGTGAATGGGCTCGTATTTCACTCTCTTCGCCGGCTCGGTAGCGAAGAACCAACGGGTTGAATCCTCTTTAGTTCATTCCCGCTGATGTCTCTGTCTAACCACTTCAAGTGTACCATCGAGGATGATTCCTCCTGGTTTCACTTGATGGTAGGCACCTGAATCAAATGGTGTCCTTAAATGTAAGTAGTCGGGTGACCCAATGGTGCCCGCGAGAGGTATTCTGACGGGACAACAGGGAGGGAATACCAATGTACATGTGGGCTCGGACCGTGATCATTGTCCACGACAGTTACCAATCCACGAAAGTCGAGATCCTCCAAGAGCACCCGTGAGACAAGGTAAGGAGACGGTTCACCTTGTTGTTAACTGCGTGCTTTGACGGGACGACAGGGCAGACACCGATGTACTAGTGGTCCTGGCTGTTGTTCGTTGTCCATTGTGTGAATTAGTCGCTCAACGATAACGGTTGTCCGTGAGATAATAAAATGACTAATGGTTCGGTGGATGACTTGAGCAGCCTTTTGGCTTATACGCACTAGCATCATGTGGGATAAGGAGTTATGGGCTCCCCTGTATCGTAGTCTCGTTCGAGATCTCTTCAGACTTCAGCAGTACCGCGGGCTGATTCCCGAGAAGTGAGGTGTCCTCTTTGACCGAGCTGTGTTATTTGCTACTGCTTCCCGACCACCCACGCACCGTGCAGAAGTATGTCAGGGTTAGGGTCCAAAGCCCTACGTACTTAGGATTTAGACCGGCGGATGGCCTCTCTATTGAGTTTGAATGATGGGCTACGGTGTGTCGGATAGCCTCAGTGGGGCATTCCCTAACAAGTTGTACACTACCTTGGAGATCTATGCGTTGTAGTGTAACAGAAGTGCACCCATACAGGGAAGAATAATCTATTCGAATAGCTGTGTCCACGGTAACATGACGCTTTGTGCTGAAGCCAGATCCTACTACTACAAACTACTACATTACTAAATTGTTGGTTCCGAGTTTTCTTCCTCGTAGGGAAGTTCAGGAAGTGATCTCGGAGGCATTGATAATTATTACAACTTACTATTATACAATGTTGCAGCAACTTCTTCTGCATTGTTACTTATGCTTTATGTATAACTGTTGGCTATCCTCTTCTTGTGCTGCAAGAATTGTTGGAAGATGCTAGTCTTCAATAGGCCTATCATATTCCCACTTACCCTTGTATTTCTTTCTTGTAGTACACTACACAACATCCCGTTCCATTTTGATACAAATGCATAAATGCTTAGTAGCCTGGGTTTAAGTCGTGCTCAGTATGCTCGATACTCACCCTTTATTTATTTCCCCCCTTTGTTTTATATAACTAGATTGCTGCAACCAGACCCTGGTGGCCAGGAGAAAGAGTACACCGGAGGATCTTACTACGACGTCGAGTTCCCCGTTGACCAGGAGTAGTTCGGAGGTTCCTAGGCAGGAGGCCTCGCCTTTTCGATCTTGTGGTTGATTATTTTTGCTAGCCTTCTTAGGGCAACCATGTTATTCGTGTTTGTACTCAGATACTATACCTTCCGCTAACTTTGTGCTCTCGAGCTGTTGTATTCAAGCCCTCGTGGCCCCTGTCTTGTATTATACAGCTTGTATTATTTTTATTTTTTAGAGTTGTGTTGTGATATCTTATCGTGTGTCCCTGATCTCGATCGTGTACCTTTTGTGTATGATTATTGTACATAATTGTAAATCGAGGTTGTCACAGGCTTCGACCCATCCGTCCGGTCGATGAAAAGGTGCATAGATCCGATGGGGACCCGATAGCCCGAGTCGAGCGGGTCTGCTTCGGGGCCCCAGGCTGCAGTGTCGATGTAGAGCTCGCCATGCTGACTTTGGGTCATCCGACCGACATCGATTCCGTCCATGTCGCGTCGATCTCCCTCCCGGAGCTCAACACCCTTGCGCGTAGGCCCCATGGTGCGCGCGGACTTTCGGGGGAATATCACGCCAAATTTTCTCATGGAGTACTTGATTGTGGGACTTAGCTACGACTACGTGAGGATGGAGAGTCGATTCGTGGAGTGTCGAACCGTAGATCGAGACACGAGAAAACACAGGGGTTTACCCAGGTTCGGCATCTACTCGTTATTTTCTTATATTGTATGTGGATAATCTCGATTACAAGGGCACTAGGTTTCGTCGGTGTCTGAAGAACTATGCTAGATTGATTCGCCCTTAGGACGTCCCAAGGCCTCGGCTTATATACAAGCCGAATCCTAGGGTTTTCTACAAGAAAACCGACTATATCATAAGGTGGAGTCCTATTCTAACTCGTGGATGACTTTTCTTATTCTTCAAGGTAGCTTGGAATCCTTCCTTCTAGCGTCGATCTTCATCTTGTAGGTCGGTCGGCTTGCAGGCCGATCCTTTCTTCTGGGTCATCTTTTCGGTGAGCCGGACCATAGGCCGACTGATTCTTCGTATTGGTCATGGATGCCTTCTTGCTAAATCTTCTGGGTTTGTGAGTTATCCCCCCCCCCCCCCCCAACAAGATCTTCAAGGCAAATCTTTGAAGATGGCGAAATATTCCTTGGAGTGAAGCTTAATCATGATGGGTGACCCCTAAATAGTTACGATGCTCTGAAGAAGAACTCATTGAAGGGAATGGAGAAGACGGTGCAAGATGTAGTAATTTTTTTAGTTCTTTTTCTATTGTTTGAGTCATAGGAAAAAACCGTACTATCAAGAGGGGCTGGTAAGTCAAAGTCCAAGTTATTATGAAAATGCTCAGTTCGAAACCAAACCAAGTGAGAGCTTCAGAGGAGAAATCTCATTTGTGCCGGTTTAAGTTTCGATGGCAAAGGATTTGTACTTTCTTCCTTCGAAGCAAAACTCAGAGTGTGAGTCAGCTTTACTTGGTACGCAAGTAAAGGTGTGCATAAATGACTAATATGTACCAAACATATCTATAATTTTTGTATGTTCCATGCTTATATGGGTGACTTTGCTACATTTTTTACTACGCTTTCATACCTTTTTTACACGTATTTGCACTAACCTACAAACTCAGTGCCCAGTGCCAGTTTATGTCTACTGTTGTCCGTGCATTGCAGGTATTTACCAATATTTAAAGTACTTCTAAAATCCCATAAAAATATATATATAAAAAATCAGCGTAGAAGAAGACTCTGGAAGCCCGAAGGGGGGCAAGAGGGGGGCCACCCCCCTCTCAGGAAGCCAGGTGGCGTGGCCAGGAGGGACGCCGCGGCAGGGGACCGCCTGGAGAGGTGGGAACTCCCCTGGTGCCCTCCTTCGGCCTATATTTAGCCCCCGTTCCATAAAGCTTCGGGAGGTTCCCCTTCACGCGATTTTCACCACTGTTCCACGGCCGCTACGATCCCGACATCGGGATCGGGAGTGCCAGAAGACCCTGACCCAGAACCATGTCGGAGGGAGGATTGATCTCCGGGAGCTTCTCCACCACCATGAGCGCCTCCCAGATGTGCTGTGAGTAGTCCACCTTGGACCATGGGTCCATGACCTGTAGCTATGTGGTATTTTCTCACCAATCTTGTGCCTCAATTCTTAGTCCTTGTGAGCTACCCGACATGATCAAGGCATCTTTGCTTTAGTTCTGTTGTTCCTATATTGTGTTTGCTGGGATCCGATGGATTATGAGATTATGTTCAGATTGTGATGAGTAATATATTTGCATTACCTTTTACATTTTAGTTCTTGAATATTCTTGCATGTTCTCTGTTGGTTTTTATTGCTTTGGCCAAGTAGTAGATTGGAACTCCAAGAGGGAGCTTTATGCATGATTGTGGGTTCATGCGCCCCCCCCCCCCCCCCGATGTCTAGCTTGAGTGACAGAAACATGACACTAGGGGTGTGCTATTGCCACTAGGGAGAAAACGACGGTGCTTGTAACTTCGGTTGCAAGGATTTCTTAACTTACGCATAGTTTGTTAATGCAGTTGTCTATTGCTTTGAGTTTACACTTTGGGTGGGGCTCGCAACTTAATACCAGCGAGATGTTCTGGATAGATATCTAGTGAGTAGATGAAGATGAATAAACGTTCTACTTCTCTTTGCGGACTGCCCATACGATTGAGCCTCTAGCTTTCTTGTAGCATAATTAGCATTGCGGTGCATTTATAAGTCTGTCAAGTGCCCAGCTGTAATTTGTTCACCCATCATAGTTGTTTATCATATTTTGGGAGAGAGACATCACTAGTGAACATCATGGGACCTCGGTCCATATTTCCACCATTGTTTACACCTCCACTATTTACTTCTTTTGTTTCCTTTTCGTTGCAATCACCACTACTATTTCCACTTGTGTTTGATCCTTTGTAAACAACAAGACCGGAGAGATTGACAACCTCTCTGACTTGTTGGGAGCAAAGTTATTTGTTGTTGTGCGTAGGTCCACATTAGTGTCGAACCATCTGGCAACACTTCAGGCGCCATTGACACCTACTTGCAGAACTTGGAGTCCTCCTGGATTCGATAAACCTTGCAGTCCTCTTGTAAGGGAAATTTGCTGCTACTACATCCTAACCTTCCACTTGGGGTAACCAACGAACAGGTGTTATGTCAGAACCCTAATTTAGGTTTGTGCTTTTCTAAGCTAGAATTTTGCATCATGATTTTTTTGCAAAAGTAAAAGAATTGGGGAAGATAAAAGCCCCAAAATAATTTTAATAAAAAGGCCAGAAAAAAATATTTTTCCAAAATTTCTTTGAACTTTTTGAAAAGTCTCATAAATGGGCATGATTAATTTTCAAGTGAACTGGGTCCAACTCCATGATCATGGAATTTTCAAAAAGTCCAACATCCCCTTGGAAATTAAATAATTATTGTATTTTCAATTGAAATTACTTAAATATAATTTCAATAATTCTAAAACTTTGTGAGTGCACTTATATATGTCCCACTAGCTCACATTAAAGTTATTAGAATTTTATAAAATGATTTGGTTTAGAAATCAAATCAAAACAGACAAACAAAAAAGAAAATAAAAAGAAAAACAGAGAAAAACCTACCCACTTACCCCTTGGCCCAGCCCAGCCCACCTCCTCCTTGTCTTCTTCCTCAGGTAGCCACGCATAGTGGTGCGTGCCTCGCAGGCCGACGCCGCCGGCCACGTCCTGCTTGCCTCCCCCATCACCTTCTGTCTACGTGGAGACGCCTCGGAGGCCCCCGCACCTTTTCCCCCTCTCTCTGTTCACTCTATCGCGCCCCCTCGTCGAAATCCCGAAGTACCCGTGAGCTCACTGGACCACGGCCGTGCGCCGCCGCGGCCATCGATGTCTTCTTGCCGAGCAATCATGTCCAGTAGACTCCCCGACATCGTCTTCATCTAGATGCGTCGTCAATCGAGCCCGAGGCGCCCCGACAACGACGCCCACTTCACACCTTTGCCGCCGGCCGCTGCAACTCCGGCAAGGGCCATCGCGCTCAGGGTGAGCTGCCGCTGAGTTTCCCCTCCCCTTGCTCCTCCCCGCTCCGTGCTTCGCCGTTTCATTCGAGGTCAGTGCCCCGGCCGCCGCGGGTTTGGTCGCCACCGTGGCCTCCGGCCTCCCCGTGGTCGTTAGAATTCACCAGTGCACGTGCGAGGACGCGGGCCACATCCCAGTGCCGCCCCCGTGCCTCCCCGTGGCTGGAAAGCCAACTCCGGCGTGCCTCCGCCGTGTGCCGTCGCCTCCGGCGACGTAACTCCAGCTGGCCGGATTAGTTTAGCGCTTAACCACACTAAGCACTCGCTGACACGTGGGCCCAAGGCCATTAACCAGTTTAGTTAAATAAAACAAAACCCCATTGTTAACCCCTAGTCCCTGACCAGAGGGCCCCACTGGACAGTTGACATCATGCTGACGCAAGCATGACGCAATAAATCCCTTTTCTAGCGCAAAAAAAATTCCATAAATTTGAATAACTTTTAAACCGTAACTCAGATTGAAATGATTTTTATATAAAAAATGATCAGGAGAAAATTCTCTATCCAAATATCAAACTTTCATCCATGTTAGAAACGTTTACAATGATGGATCAGTAGCATTTTGCTATATGGTTCATTTGGTATACTTCAAATAAAATGCTTAAGTCATTCCATCTTCAACCATTGCAATGCAATACATATGAAGCACAACACACCCATGTTCATCTTCATATCATGCCATATTGTTTGTGCATTGTAATATATTGATTGTGCATTACTTTCAGTGCTTCGGTGTTTTCATCTTCTCGGTAGATTTGGTCTCGGAGAGGAGTTCAACCTCACGTCAGAAGAGTGTTACTTCATGATCGTCAGCAAGGCAAGCACCCCCTCTTTGATCATGTCGATAAAATCCTAGTTCCATCTCATTCTCGCTTATGCATGTTTAGGATGTCACCATGAAACGTTCTACCGCTAGTTGAACCCATTCCTTCGCATGACCTATCATTTCGTCACAGTAGTAAGCAAACCACAATCCTAGCAGATCTAGGACTTGTTTGATATCATGTGGCCCCTGCAACTGTTACAGCTTATTGCATGCTTAGAGGTTTCAATGAGGTTACTTTGATGTGAGTCAGGATGGTAGTGATCATGTGAATGATGGTGGTAACGTGTTGGTGAATTTGACCTTAAAAGGTGAACGATCAGAGGCTGTGTAGGAGTACACAGTGGGTTGTCTCGTTGAACACCGCCTTAAGCCCGAGTAATTGTGTTGTTATCCAAGACTAAGAGTACGACCACACATTGGGCTCACTGACCCCTCACGTTTGCTTATTTTATGTTTTAGAGACGAGACCACTGACCCTGATGGTGGCATCTACCTCGAGATCGACGTGGACTAAGTTGCATAGTTCCAGACAGCAGCCTGTTCCCTTTGGAGGGTCCTTGAATTTTCTTTAAGGCTTCGTAAGCCATTTGTTAAACTTGTCTTTACTAAGACATAATTTGCTTCCTTTGTTGTTTGATGTCATGTTGGATCACAGTCATGTCATCTCTGTTTAGCAGAAGTTATAAAGCCTATGAGTTTGTAGAGTTCATGTTGTGTTACCTGCTATTATACACTTGGCATGCATGTTGTGTGTATATTTATATCGTGCATGTCATGTGTGTTGTTCGATAGCTTGGTTGTGTTCTCGCCGGCGGTCTTTCTTACACCAAGTGCCCTGAGATGTGCGCAGCTTGGGGCATCATGATGCGATTGCTCATGACTCCGTCACGTCGCACACTTTGTTGTACGATCGAGCCCGCCCGAGACCCCGACTAAGTGATCGGGCTGGAGTCTGTTTATGTAAGTGTTATGATTCAATCGATAATAAGGTAGAGGCGACTTGTCTATGAGTATGGGATTTCACCACCCATAAGCATTTAGACTTGTGAGCGGTCGATGAGGACCCATCTCAGCTGATCATCCGGGCATGGATGGGATGCCCCTCATGTTCGAGCTTTCCGAGAGTGTCTTGTACTTGGCCTTGTCTGCATAGAAGAGTGGGTATGGCTCTCGACTCTTCATATGATTGCGTTGTGATAGGAATTACATCCGCAAACCCCGGGTCCCAACAGACTTGGTATCAGAGTAGGACTGTCTGTAGGATTATCAAACCTTGGTCGAATTCGAGTCTAGCATTCTATAGTTATATAGCTACTTTGGGTATAAGGGAACAACGTAAGACTTCTTTTTTCTTCTTACCACCATCGATCTGAGTTCTGAGTCACCCTCATCTTTTCTACGGGATGATAGGACTAGGCTCATCTATGTCTTTCTAGGACATCTCGTTGATTGCTTCCTTGTAGCCGTAGGAAAGTTGTGTTCGTTAGATTAGTGTCGTTGTACTTCCTGTTAAGAGACTTCATATGTAAGTGATGTTTTCATGTTGTAAGAATTTTCACTTCTCTTACAACTACAGCCATTATGCTGTCCGAGTCATTCCAGATTTCTTCATAATCTAATGCATTTCTAAAATCCTTCTATCTATTTTGGATGTCTTTCCAGAAGATTTGTTAGGTGGCATTCCCGACGGTTCCATAGAGTTTGCTGTAGGTTTTATTCTAGAAACCTATATTGATGCATTTGCAGTTCTTCCTCCCACATTAGATGTTTTCTAGCCAGAATATCCACACTAACCATCATGTTAGAATACTTTGCTACTCTGACATATCTGTTTTAACCCCTAGTAAGCGATGGTCATCCTCTAGAATACAATCTAGTAATCCAACCCTTAAATCTAGTCACCCGACAGATGTGTAGAATTCATAGTTGACCTTACGCCAGGAACCGCCCCAATTTCCAGACGCCCATATAGAATGGCCCCACATAAGTTAGCCGAGCTAAAAATCCAACTCGAAGCTTTGTTGGCAAAAGGCTTCATCCGCCCTAGCTCATCGCCATGGGGTTGCCCTGTTCTATTCGTAACAAAGAAAGATGGAACAGAAAGGATGTGTGTAGATTATCGCCCGCTAAATCTAGCGACGATAAAGAACAAGTACCCACTTCCTAGGATCAATTATCTTTATGATCAACTTGATGGATCCTGTGTCTTCTCCAAGATGGATTTGAGATTAGGCTATCATCAAATCAAAATCTGAAACGTGGACGTTCCCAAGACGCCTTTCACTACTCGTTATAGTCTTTACGAGTTCACCATCATGTCCTTCGGTTTAACCAATGCCCCCGCCAGTTTTTTGCGCTTGATGAATTCGATCTTCATGGAGTACTTAGATAAATTTGTTGTAGTTTATCTTGATGACATTGTCATCTACTCGAAGAACGAAGAAGAGCACGGAGAACATCTTAGGCTGGTATTGATGAAACTTCGAGAGCATCACCTATATGCCAAATTCTCCAAGTGCAAATTCTGGTTACCAGAAGTGACATACTTAGGCCACGTGATTTCTGCAAAAGGCATTGCTGTCAATCCCGAGAGAGTTTTGGCCGTCCTTGAGTGGACTCCACCTGAATCGGTTAAGAAAGTTGGGAGTTTTCTTGGCTTAGAAAGCTATTGTCGCCGCTTCGTTGAGAACTTCTCCAAAGTTGCAAAGCCTCTAACTGAACTCCTCAAGAAAGATAAGAAATTCACATGGACCCCCAAGTGCGAGGAATGGTTTCAAGAGCTGAAAAGAAGATTGACTTCTGCACCCGTACTTGCGCCTCCAGACACCAAAAAGAATTTCGAGATCTATTGTGATGCTTCACGGCAAGGGTTGGATGCATACTTATGCTAGATCGACATGTGGTAGCATATGCTTCACGCCAGTTGCGTCCACATGAAGAGAACTATCCTACCCATGATCTTGAACTCGCTGCCGTAGTTCATGCCCTGAATACTTGGCGACATTACCTCCTTGGTAATCATTGTGAGATCTATTCCGACCACCAAATCCTCAAATACATATTCACCCAGCATGATCTAATCTCGGGCAAAGACACTGGATTGAGTTGATAAAAGATTATGACTTAGAAATTTCTTATACCCCAGGCAAAGCCAATGTCATGGTTGATGCACTAAGTCGTAAGTCGTATTGTAACAACCTCATGTTACAACAGTATCAACCACTTCTCTATGAGGAACATCGAAAGCTTAATCTCGAGATTGTTCCTTATGGATTCCTTTCCACCTTGGTAGTGAAACCAACTCTTGAGGATGAAATCAAAGCTGCACAGAAACGTACTCGAGGTATCTGATACATCAAAGAAAACATTGCTAGTGGTAAGGCTAAATGTTTAACCCTATACAATGAAGCTATTGTATACTTTTAGAACTGCATAGTAGTACCGAAGAATAAAAACCTTAGACAGCTGATCCTTAAAGAAGCCCATGACTCACCCCTCTCGATTCATCCCGGTAGGAATAAAATGTATCAAGATCTATGCCAGAGATTTTGGTGGACTAGGATGAAGCGAGAAATTTCTCAGTTCATTGCTGAATGTGATGTTTGTCGTCGCGTTAAGGAAGAACATCAAAGACGTGTTGGTACTCTTAGGCCTTTGCCTATCCCCGAGTGGAAATGGGATAAAGTCAGTATGGACTTCATCACTGGCTTTCCAAAAACCCAGAAAGGAAATGATGCCATCTTCGTTGTCATTGATCGACTTTCAAAAGTTGCTCACTTCCTTCCTGTTCGCGAGTCCATAACTGCTAGCCAGTTAGCGGACTTGTATGTCTCCCGAATTGTGTCTATTCACGGTGTTCCTTTGGAAATCAATTCTGACCGTGGTAGTCTTTTCACCTCTCGATTTTGGTAAAGTCTCCAGAATGCTATGGGAACCCACCTCTCCTTTAGCACTGCTTATCACCCCCAGTCCAGTGGTCAAGTAGAAAGGTTCAATCAAATTCTTGAAGACATGCTCAGAGCTTGTGTTATCTCTTTCGGAAACAAATGGGAGAATTCTCTTCCTTTTTCCGAATTTGCGTATAACAATAGCTTCCAATCTAGTTTGGTCATGGCTCCTTTTGAATTTCTCTATGGACGAAAATGTCGAACACCCCTAAACTGGTCAGAAACCGGTGAAAGACGATTCTTTGGACCAGATATGATTAAGGATGTAGAAGAGCAGGTTCGCATTGTTCGTGAGAAATTGAAAACAGCCCATTCTCGTCAGAAAAGCTATTATGATCGTCATCATAGGGAAGAAAGCTATAATTTGGATGACAAGGCTTACCTTCGGGTTAGTCCTCTGAAGGGTACCCATCGCTTCGGTATCAAAGGCAAGTTGATCCCACCTTACATCGGTCCCTTTCGCATTCTCGCTAAATGTGGAGATGTTACCTACATATTGGAACTACCCCCTCACCTCTCCTAGGTTCATGATGTCTTGCACGTCTCTCAACTCAGGCGTTGCTTCAAGGACCCCATCCGCAAACTAGACCACGAAACGCTTGATCTCCAAGATAAACTTTCATATCGAGATTACCCTGTTCGTATTCTTGATGAAGTCGAGCGTATCACTAGATGTCAGAAGATCAGATTCCTCAAAGTGCAGTGGTCACATCATTCAGAGAAAGAAGCCACCTGGGAATGAGAGGATCGTCTACGAGCTGAGTACCCCACCCTCTTCCCGACGACTTCTTAATCTCGGGACGAGATCCTATTGAGTGGGGGCGAGTTGTTAGAACCCTAATTTAGGTTTGTGCTTTTCTAAGCTAGCATTTTTGCATCATGATTTTTTTTGCAAAAGTAAAAGAATTGGGGAAGATAAAATCCCCAAAATAATTTTAATAAAAAGGCCAGACAAAAATATTATTCCAAAATTGCTTTGAACTTTTTGAAAAAGTCTCATAAATGGGCATGATCACTTTTCAAGTGAAGTGGGTCCGACTCCATGCTTATGGAATTTTCAAAAAGTCCAACATGCCCTTGGAAATTAAATAATTATTGTATTTGCAATTGAAATTATTTAAATATAATTTCAATAATTCTAAAACTTTGTTAGTGGACTTATATATGTCCCACTAGCTCACATTAAAGGTTTTAGAATTTTATAAAGTGGTTTGGTTTAGAAATCAAATCAAAACAGAAAAACAGAAAAGAAAATAAAATGAAAAATAGAGAAAAACATACCCACTTACCCCTTGGCCCAGCCCAGCCCACCTCCTCCTTGTCTTGTTCCTCAGGCAGCCAGGCACAGTGGTGCGTGCCTCGCATGCCGACGCTGTCGGCCACGTCCTGCTTGCCTCCCCTGTCACCTTTTGTCGACGTGGAGACGCCTTGAAGGCCCCCGAACCTTTTCCCCCTCTCTCTGTTCACTCTCTCGCGCCCCGTCGTCGAAATCCCGCTGTAACGGTGAGCTCGCTGGAGCACGGCCGTGCGCCGCCGCGGCCATCGACGTCTTGTCACCGAGCAATCATGTCCAGTAGACTCCCCAACATCGTCTTCGTCTAGATGCATCGTCAATCGAGCCAGAGGCGCCCCGACGACGACGCTCACTTCACACCTTTGTCGCCGGCCGCCCAACTCCGGCGAGGGATTACTCCACCGCCAGCCCCTCCCCGGCCTCCTCAAGATTGACATCGCGCTCAGGGTGAGCCGCCTCTGCGTTTCCCCCTCCCCTTGCTCCTCCCCGCGCCGTGCTTAACCGTTTCCGTCGAGGTCAGTGCCCCGGCCGCCGCGGGTTTGTTCGCCGCCGTGGCCTCCGGCCTCCCCGTGGTCGTTGGAGTGCACCAGCGCACGCGCGAGGATGCGGGCCACGTCCCAGTGCCGCCCCCGTGCCTCCCCGTGGATGGAAAGCCAACTCAGGCATGCCTACGCCGTGTGTCGTGGCCGCCGGCGACGTAACTCCAGCCGGCCGGATTAGTTTAGCGCTTAACCACCCTAAGCACTCGCTGACACGTGGGCCCAAGGCCATTAACCAGTTTAATTAAATAAAACTAAACCCCACAGTTAACCCCTAGTCACTGACCAAAGGGCTCAACTGGTCAGTTGACCAGTCAATCCCCTGACGTCATGCTGACGCAAGCATGATGCAATAAATCAATTTTCCAGTGCAAAAAAAATTCCAGAAATTCCAGAAAATATTCAAAACTTTGAATTTGAATAACTTTTAAACCGCAACTCAGATTGAAATGATTTTTATATCAAAAATGATCAGGAGAAAATTATCTATTCAAATATCAAACTTTCATCCATGTTTGAAATGTTTACAATGATGGATCAGTAGCATTTTGCGAATTGGTTCGTTCGGTATACTTCAAATAAAATGCTTAAGTCATTCCAACTTCAACCATTGCAATGCAATATATTTCACATGGACATAAGAAGCACAACATACCCATGTTCATCTTCATATCATGCCATATTGTTTGTGCATTGGAATATACTGATTGTGCATTACTTTCAGTGCTTCGGTGTTTGCATCTTCTCGGTAGAGTTGATCTTGGAGACGAGTTCAACCTCACGTCAGAAGAGTGTTAATTCGTGATCGTCAGCAAGGCAAGCACCCCCTCTTTGATCATGTCGATAAAATCCTAGTTCCCTCTCATTCTCTCTTATGCATGTTTAGAATGTCACCATGAAACGTTCTACCGCTAGTTGAACCCATTCCTTTCCATGACCTATCATTTTGTCACAGTAGTAAGCAAACCACAATCCTAGCAGATCTAGGAGTTGTTTGATATCATGCGGCCCCTGCAACTATTATAGCTTATTGCATGCTTAGAGGTTACAATGAGGTTACTTTGATATGAGTCGGGATGGTAGTGATCATGTGAATGATGGTGGTAACGTGTTGGTTAATTTGACCTATACAAGGTGAACGATGAGAGGTTGTGTAGGAGTACACAGTGGGTTGTCTCGTTTAACACCGCCTTAAGCCCGAGTTCATGTGTTTTTATCCAAGACTAAGAGTACGAACACACATTAGGCTCACTGACCCCTCTCGTCCTAGTACCTCACCCCTAACCAAGTCCAGGAGTCGCAAGTAGTTCGAGCTTGAAACAATCTCAAGCAGGTACATCAAGGTAAGTGATGGACATAGGTTGTGGTCGAGTTGAATCAAATGATCATGATTGAGTTGAGCTTGATGGCTTGTCTCGCAACGTTTGAGTCCGCATCGGAAAAATCGGCCCGATTCCGATTGTGGTCCCAACTCAAATAGGAGACTCCCTAGGACCAAAGATGGTGCCGTGAGTGAAGTGTCGTGGTAACATCCTCTCTGGTACTCGCTTGAAGGGTCCACTCCTAGGCGGTAACTGATGCGTGTGTGTGTGTAGCAGTACACCCCTGGAGGGTTAATGAACTATTAGAATAGCCATGTCCGCGGTTATGGACTACTTGGAGACCTTTACTTGATCATAGACAACTTGAACGGTTACTCTAAAATTGCCAAGATAAGTGTGAGTGCTATGGTTTGCTTTCTTGTGGGGAAGTCGAGGAAGTATCCATAGTGGTGTATTGATTGGAGAATGGGACTCATGTACGCTTCTTTCCTCATTCTGGTATTCGTAGTACAGGACTAGAAAACTCAAAGCTGGCACTTCTGCATTGAAACCCCACCTCCATTTGCCTTGATACCTGAGCATGAGTAGTATAGATCTGATGTAAGTCTTGTTGAGTACGTCTTTGTACTAATGTTTGCTTATTTTATGTCTTTGTACCCAGATGGTGGCCTCTACCTCGAGCTCGACGTGGACTAAGTTGCATAGTTCCAGACAGCATCCTGTTCCCTTTGGAGGGTCCTTGTATTTTCTTTCAGGCTTCTTAAGCCATTTGTTAAACTTGTCTTTACTAAGACATATTTTGCTTCCGTTTTTGTTTGATGTAATGTTGGATCAAATTCATGTGATCTCTGCTTTTAATACAACTACTATGTCTGCTCTGTTTAGCAGAAGTTATAAAGACTATGAGTTTGTAGAGTTCATGTTGTGTTACCTGCTATTATACACTTGGCATGCATGCTGCGTGTATGTTTATATCGTGCATGTCATGTGTGGGTTTCGATAGCTTGGTTGTGTTCTCGCCGGTGGTCTTTCTTACACCAAGTGGCCCTAAGATGTGCGCAGCTTGGGGCATCGCGATGCGATTTCTCGTGACTCCTTCACGTGGCACATTTCGTTGTGCGATCGAGCCTGCCCAAGACCCCGACTAAGTGATCGGGTTGGAGTCTGTTTATGTAAGTGTGATGATTCAATCGATAATATGGTTGAGGCGACTTGTCTATGAGTATGGTATTTCACCACCCATAAGCATTTAGACTTGTGAGCGGACAATGAGGACCCATCTCAGCTGATCATCCGGGCCTGGATGGGCTGCCCCTCACGTTCGAGCTTTCTGAGATTGTCTTGTACTTGGCCTTGTCTGCTTAGACAAGTGGGTATGGCTCTCGGCTCTCCATATGATTGAGTTGTGACTGGAATTACATACGCAAACCCCGGGTCCCTCACTTTTATCTACACCCATCAAGCAAATTTCCTGCACCATTTCCAGGGACTCCAGTCTACAAGATAGGGGAGTTGCACACTAATTTTTACCATTCCTTTTTAGTCTTGTTAGTTTAATTTCCACTTTTTATCTTTGCTTGTACTATATAAAAAATCCAAAAAAAATAGTACGCCTAGTCCATTACTTGCCATCAGTGTCTAACTTCTTTGAGAATAGGTCTTATTAGCATGGAGGATTCACTTAGGATCAACGAGAATATTACAAGGAATACCGCTTGTATAAAAAAGGGATACACTTATGGAGACTAATACATCAATCATATGAGTATGCTAGAAATTTGTGCTCAATATATGATATATCATTCTACAGGGATTAATCTTGTTGATTTGTGAGGCATAAACACCTTGCTTTCTAATGTGAGTACAATGATGATGAAACCTTAGCTTCTTATGCTAAGGGAAATTATGATTTTTATGATGCAGAACAAATAGAAGAATTTGTTGATTTTAAAGGTTCCTATGAAATTACTTCTTTTCTTGAAAATATTGAAGATGCCCCTTAGAAATCCGAGAGCCTTCCTATACTTCACTATTTCTTTGACAATTACAGTGAAAATTACTATATTACTGATTATCTTGAGAGAATGTCTCCCCCAAAGGAAGAGACTAATGCTTCGCAGGACTCTATGGAAGAAGAAATTGTTGAAACTAGAAGCTCCTTGGATGAAAAAGAGAAGGGGAGTGACGAACATAAGGAGGAAGAATGGAGCCATCAATGTCTACCTTCTAATGAGAGTAAATCTTTGACTCTTAATTTATATGATTGCCCTCCATTCTTACAAGAGTAATATGAATGCTAGATTGATGAGTATTATTTTGAAATATCCCTTTTTGATGCAGTTAATGCGTTCTATACTTGCGGCCATGATGCCACTATGAATGATGCTTACGGAGATGAACTTGCTATAGTTCCTAATGTTAAGCGTGAAATTGTTGTTATTGCACCCACACTTGATTGTACTATTATCCTTTTGAAATCTCCAATTCATATTCCGTAGAATTTTGCTCTTATTAAGGCTCAGAGTGATGGGTTTTATTTATCTTATGTTCCTCAAGACCGTGTTGAAAACTATACATGTGTGCTTGTAGGTCATGAACAACATGCTTTAGGTGATAGTTATATTCTTGATGTTGTTCATGACACTACAAAAAATTATTTTGAGAGAGGAAAGTTTTGAAGTTGTTATTCTTGGACCTTCCTATTCATGTTACTATGTGCTTATTACATTTATTTGTTTACAAAATTCCTATGCATAGGAAGTATGTTAGGCTTAAAGGTCTTTTATACTTGTTCCTTTGATGCTCTCTTTTATTCTTCAATTCTTATTCTCTCGAGAGCATATCTTATAATCCTTCTGCCTAGCTCAAAGGCATAAAAGAAAGCGCTTATTGGAAGGCAAACCCAAAATGTTTTTACTTTCAGTTTTAGTGGTCTTGATGCTTGTTACTAATGAAGAAACATCATTATATCTTTATTTTCAAGCTTTGTGCCAAGTTTAGCCTCCGATTAAAAGAAAAATCAAAAGTTGTGACATGTTGTCAAGAAAACAGATTATGTCTGCTTGACGGAAATTTTCGCCTAAAATCACCAGACCATCTTTTTGATCTGAATTTTTGGACTGTACGCTCTATATAATTGAATCCTACCATATGTTCTGAGTATTTTGATTTGAGTTGCAGAAGTGCCCCTAAAAACTTATTTACTACTTGTTGGTCTGTTTTTCACAGATTCGGCCATGTTTTGCATTTTCACCATTTTTCACATATTAAGCTTGCTTTTTCTTTGCAAAAACCTTTTGGCAATCATGAGAAAGAGTAGCTCTTCATGAAAATATTTATTTCTAGTAGAGGAAAATTATTGTATTATGGGTACTAACCACTCTGATCAGCTCATGATGAGTTTCGTATGAAGGGAATTTTCAAGTGTGCGAAGGAAGATGATGAAAGAACATCTGGAAGTGTCAAAAGCTCAAGCTTGGGGATGCCCCATGTACCACCGAGAAATATCCAAGGAGACTCAAGCTTCTAAGATTGGGATGCCCCCGTGCATCCCTTCTCCATAAACAATCATTTGTTCGTTCTTCTTCACACTATATTTTTATCACTTCATATGTTATGTGCTATGCTTGGAGCGTTTTGCATTTAACTTTTTATCTTATTTAGTTTTGCTTGATGTTCATAACAAGTTGGACCCTGGCCTACATTGTTTGGGAGAGAAACACGCTCCACTCAACCCTAGAACGCAACATAGGTTTCATGCTTATCTTTGATTGTGTGTTCTTTATCATTTCGTAGTTACTATCATGCTTAGCTCTTGTTTTCATGATTATATTTTTAAGAGCTTTTATTTAGGTTGTTGCTTTTGGAACTCTCTTGAGTTTGCATGCTTATCTTTCTTAGAGAGTTGGTCTGTTGCATTGAGTTTTGTGTCTTGACTTGAGTTGGTAATTGAGGTTGCTATTTAAGTATAGTAGTAACTTGCAATAGTTTTGAGGTATTGATTTGGGTAATGTTTGAACTTCTGGTGCCAAGAGATTTAGCTTTTAGTGATACGTGTCGTATTTTGGGCAATCCGTGTTTATTTTCAAAAACTACAAAAAATTAGTTGAGAACTCTAACTACTAGATGGATCGATAACCTTTGGAGGGGTTGGAATATATAGATTACCCTCACGTACCATGAGTCGACGATGTGCAACGATAACCGAACCCCCATGCACGCCTCCTCGGGGTACTTGTCTCATTGTGAACATCCTGATTACTAGTGTTCGATTGTTGGCATTTCGACCATCCATATTTTGCTAGCCTCTTCGGTACCGTGAATTGCCCTTTCTCATATTGATAGTTGGTGCAAACTTCGCCAGTCCATCAAAACCCTTGGCATGATACGCTTTGTCATCATAAACCTCGTTATATCCTTCCTCAAAACAGCCACCATACCTACTTATCAAGTTATTTCCATAGCCTTTCCGAGATACCTTGCCATGCAACATCCATCATTTCATGACTTGATCTTCATGTCATACATGCTTTTGCTTGATCGAGGAGACGCATGCTAGTTGGGCCTTGCCCTTATCAATGCTACATGATGCGCTTATATCATTGCATATCCTGCTACACTGGCAGAGGCATAAATTTTCATACATCATGATAGTTTTATTTTTCTTTATGTTGAGTACTTCTTATAAAGTGTGTGATCTTCTATACTCTTGTAAAATATAGAGTGTTTCCCTTTTATGAGGAAAAGATCCCAAAGAGGAAAAAATAAAATATCTCAAAGAGGACAAATGAGAGATAAATAGAAAGAGCCAATGAGGCCACAAAAATACAAATAAATGGAAAAAAGAGAAAAAAATAAATAAAAAGAGAGAATGGGGCAACACTACTATTCCTTTTGACAGATCCAAACTCGTACTCCAAAGTTATATTTGTACTCCATTCATGTATAACTATGTGGGGATCCTTACACTATAGAACTTGACTTGCATATTCCAAGGATGAGCCTCCTCAAATGAGTTCTAGGTATTTGTGAGCAAGAAAATTGGATGCACCACCACTAGTTCCATTGAGATCTTTTCATAGGTCACATTTGCATCTATTGCATGGAAATCCCTACTCCTCAGATCAGATCTATCATTTGGTTTTCTCTCTCCTATGATTGTCCTCATTGATGTGAGCCTTTCACACACTTTTTGTCTTCCTTCCCCATCATTATTCTATTTCCCATCCTAAGTTCCAACATATCTTGCTTGCGCCACCTATAAATACGCCACCCCAGCCGTCATTTATTGTTTTCTGCTCCGTGATTATTCTTTGAGAGAGAGACTGCAGTGAGCATCCCAAGAATGATACCAGAGAAAAACCAAAAGCCACCCACCGAAAGCAAAGTCCTATCGATATGAGCTGATTCATAATGACTGAGGTGGAAGTTTGCTAGTGTTTTTATCATGGAGGTCTGCAAGACTCCTAGACGGTTAGAGAGTCGTCTTCACAGAGCGAAGAGTAATTTTCGCCCCAAAGAACAAGTTTGTCAAAGGTTTCGGAGATTTCCTAAATAACCTACCACGAGTTAAAACTGGCCAAGCTCAAGGAGATTGGTGCAGTGGAGAAACGGACGGAGAGAGGTTAGCTTATGTGTTGAATCATAAGTCCCTCCAACCAGACGTAGCACTTTGCAAAGTGTGAACTAGTCGAACAAACATCGGTGCTTACTGAGGCTCGTTCTCCTTTCCTGCACTTACTCTCAGTACCTTTCGTTTCTATGTTGTGCTTCAATGTCTTTTGTTTCGCTATGATTAGTTTGATTACTTAGTTCTGTTTCACTGTTATCTAGTTGTTGTTGTCTTTTGTTTCACTTCGAAGTTTTTGTCGATAATTTTGAAGTGATTATTCACCCCTCCCCCTCTGATCACATTCTCGATCTTTCAAAAGGCTTTGTTTAGAAAAAATAATCCCCACAAATTTCTCTCTCCAAATAGCTAACAAATCCACAGTCGTCCATATTGGTATTTGTGAGGATGTTCCTGTTGAAGTTGCTAATTGCTTAATTCTTACTAACTTTGTTGTGTTAGACATGCCCGAGGATGGGAGCATGTCCATAATTCTTGGAGGACATTTTCTTAACGCCACAGGTGCTATCATAGATTTCTATAAAGGAAAGGTCACTTTCAATGTTAATGACAAGGAGCACGTGGTTTTTTTTCCAAAGAATATCGATAAAAGGCATGGCATTAATTCCATTGAAAATGTTGACACCGTGAAAATCGGAGATTGGGATTGTGCTGTACATGTGAATCACAAATATAAAAATATTATGCTGGGGAAAATGTCCGTAAAAATAAAGGTAACATAGTTGCTTTTTAGAAGTGAAACTTTTTGTTCTATATATAACTTATTTGCTAGTAATACTTGATCAACCTTACTAACAACCCAGTTTTATATAAGCAACAAGGGAAGCTTATTCTGTAGCTTTCTCCACTTCAAAAATTATTCAAAAATAAATTTGTCAAAAAAATCTGGAAAATATAAAATCAAATTTTGTGCGAAAAAAGAGACCCAAGGGCGCCTGAGGCTAACAAGGGGGGCACCCCTGGTCCAGGCGTCCAGAGGGTGCGTCCTACCCCCTGGTCGCGCCCCAGGGCGGCTAATGACAATGAGGTAGTTCACGAGATGATTCGCGACAAAAACAACCCGAATCCATAGATAGAATTACTAGAGCTTCTACGTCATCCTCGAGTGTGAGGATAAGTTACAACGATAATGTTGAGCACCCGACGTTTCTTGACGAGACTGAAGCCGTGCATGCCATGTCATACCCGTTCCCTGAGTTTCTTACTGGTGCGGGTTTGCTAGATCTATTTAATGACCTTTGTGAAATGCACGTTTGACGTACCTCACAACACATCAAGTGTCACAATATCCTAAGCTTACATATTACTTTGTTAATTGGTTAAATATAATGATGAGGCTTCTCCCACTATAGAATTTAGATATTATCATGAGGTTAAAATTATGACATTGGAAATGTTTTGTGAAGTTTTAGGTCTGCAGAATGTAGGGAAGACGGAGAGGATGAAGGTGCAGCCAACCAATCTCAAGGCTCTCTTTAACTCTCTCTGCAGCGAGAACCAGAGAGAGATCCGTCAAGGCAAGATACGAGGCATAAATTTTCCCCACATCAGGTATTTTGCATATTATATTGCTCGAGGGGTTTTAGCTCGTGGGAACACGAGAAACATTAGCGCTCCAGACTTCACTATTCTGGAAGCTGCCCTTGAGGGGGGTCGCACGTACAATTTAGGTGTTTTGATTACTCTTCGTCTCAATTGTAACGATGAGAAGGGTCCTAATTTTGGTGGCATCTTTGCCACACTTGTTATTGAGCACCTTAACATATCAGTACGTGCAGATGACTCACCTTTACCCTTTTTACGTCTTGATCTTGATGCTATGAAGAGGCATGAATTTGTTACTAGAGGTTCCGATTTGGGGAACCTTGATTACATGATAAAGTTTAGTGAAAAATGTGACCATACTATCCATTTAACCGCTCCTCTTTTCTTTAGTTTTACTCTCTTGAACGTATGGTAATTCAACGAGGTTGAGCTGGACAAGTACCTACCTCAAAAGAAGCTCTACACCCCCATGGTGGAGGCAGAGGCTCCTGGGGACGAGGAGCCATCAAATATTCCGCCTCCTCGGGAGGATCCCGTTGCCCCCTGGGGTGAGGGACCTTTTCTTGGGGCGAGGAGCCTTCTTCTCGGGAGGCCAGCAGGATGTCGTTCTCCACACACAACTTCCAACAGGATCCATGGGCCTACCACTACTATCCCAGAGCTAGAGGAAACTGTTGGGGCTCATGATAGATGAGTTTAGCTTAGGCCAAAAGCCTAGGCTTGAGGGAGTACGTACGCTTCTCCCCTTTCCATTGTATCATCCATGGTTTCCACTTTAATCTTTTCTGAGTTTTTTCTTAATGTTCTTTGTTCTTTCTTAAATTTGCAAAAACAACAAAAAGATTTCTCCTCTCTTTTGTTTTTGTTAAACTTTGAAAAAGCCCAAAATATTTCCTTTCTCTCTGTAGTTCACTTTGTTTGCGGAGTTCAGCTCGCGTCCATGGTTGCACTTGCACTTGATTATATCTTTTGACGTTCGATCGTGCAAGTGACGAGGCAATAATGATGAAGATCGACAGAAGGGATGCAACAAGGAAAGCCGGTATGAACTCTTCTTATTTCTACTTTTGTACATATGCATGTACTTGTGATCTAGAGACCAGCTTGTAGCGCCATAGTGTTATGTTTACAATGCTTTCCCAGTAGTTCATGCTTTCTTTGTTACTAGTCTCAAATAGCTAGAGTGCATAATGTGGTATTAAAATGATTTGCATGCATTGCATTGTTCATGGTTTGGCATATTGAAGTGGTATTTCCCTTCGAAGATGTTTTGGATTGACTTGGCACATGCTTAGATATGTTTATGACCAGAAGTCTATCAAGCCTTGATGATCTCTTTATTTCAGAGTAGTCATATCACTTTCATGCCCGATTCAATGTTGCTTTGTCGCTCTGCATGATTATGACCGTTATTGCTCTCTAGTTGGTCGCTACCCCGTCTTTTGCTAGCCTTCGCCTATACTAAGCGGAATGACTACTTGTGCATCCAAAATCCTTGAAACCAGTTACAATAGATCAGTCAACCATACCTTTCTTTATAAGGCATTTACCGTCCATCCTAACGAAGATTTTCTTGTACCACCTCAAAAGTATTCAAATGCACTTCCCTTTTGTACCCGTACAAGCTCATGAGCGGTGGGGTGATCGGTATCTTCCATGCTAAAAATATTTTCCTCCTTGAGAAAGTTTAATCTACTCAAATTTATGAGGTAGAGGTTGGTTTGGAGAATTCCCAGTTGATGGGTGTAGATAACACCTCCTCGTTGGTTACCCCAAGTGGAAGGTTATGATGTAGATAGAAGAAAATTTCCCTCGGTGAAGATACCAAGGTTTGTCTCTAGTAGGATTCCAAGGTCAGCAAGAAGATGACAATGGTACCAGAGGTTTGGTTGAGACAACAGTTGTCGTGGACCTGCACACACACGCAAATAACTTTTCCCCCAATGAGTCTGAGAGGTTGTCAATCTCTCCAGTCTTGCTGTTTACAAAGGATCAAACACAAAGGGGAAAATAATAGTTGCAGCTGAAAGGAAATAAAAGAAGTAAAAGAGAACAATGTAAACTATGATGGAAATATGGACCAGAGTCCCATGACTTTCACTAGTGATGTCTCTCTCCCAAAAGACAAAAACAACTATGATGGGTGAACAAATTATAGTTGGGCAATTGACAGAGTTATACATGCACCGCAATGCTAATTATGCTACTAGAAAGTAAAGAGGCTCAATCATATGGATATTACACCAAAACAAGTAGACCGTTTATTCCTCAGCATCTACTCACTAATCATCCGCATTGACATATCTATCCAGAACATCTCGCTGGTATTAAGTTGCGAACCCCAACCAAATTGTAGGATTAAAGCAACAAACAACTGCCTTAACACTCTATGCGTAATGTAAGCAATCCTTGCAACCGCGGTAATAATCTCTACTATTTTCTCCCTGGTCGCAACATCACATCCCCTAGTCTCATGTTTCTATCACTCAAGCTACACATCGGGGTGGGGGTCATGAACCCACAATCAAGCATAACACTCCCTCTTGGAGTTGCAATCTACTACTTGTCCAAAGTAACAAACGCAACGGAGAACATGCAAAAACACTCAAGAAAAAAAATATGAAGGTAAACCAAATATATTACTCAACACAAACTAAACATAATCTGAAAATCCAGCGGATCCCAGCAATAACAACATAGCAAAACAGGAACTAATAAATAGATGCCTTGTTCATGATAGGCAACTCACAAGGGCTCAAAATTGAAGCACAAGATTGGAGAGAAGACATCATGTAGCTACTGATCATTGACCCATGTTCCAAGTGGGACCACTCACGGCGCATCCCGGAGGCAATCATGGTGATGGAGAGGCCTTCGGAGGTCAATCCTCCCTCCGGTAGGGTGCCGGGACAGGTTCTTTTAGCGATCCCGAGATCGGAATCACGACTGCAGAATAGTATACAAAATCGCGTAATGAAGCTCTCCTCAAGGGTCTCTGGAGCGAGGGGTAACTATGGGCCAAAGGGGAGCCTGAGGGGTGGCCCCAGGGCCAGGCGGGCAGGTGGCACGGCCACCCCTGACCGTTCCAGGGAGGCGCCTGGCCCGGGGGTGCCCCCCCTCGGGGCCTCCTTCGTGCTTCCGGAGTCTTCTATTGTGGATATATTTTTATTATTTTCTGGAATTTTCCGAGCACTTTTATATTTGTCTTTTTTCTTCAATGCACGGACAATAATGGACAAAAACTGGCACTGGGCACTAAGTTAGTGGGTTAGTCCAAAATATGTTGTAAATGATATGAAAGTGCATCAAAACATATAGCATTATCACCAACAGAATCTTGGAGCAAGAAAAAAATTTATAGATACATTTGGGAAGTATCACCAATTCTCACTTGTTTAGAAAAAATTATAAAACTTACACATTCCCCCCATACTTGAGATAGAATGAAGGGCACCCCGCAAATCATTTCTAGCCAAAGACTGTCTATGATTAGTGGAAGGGGAATATGAGTGTAGGCATATCATAAAAAGCATGGGAACCTCCATTAATATGGTTGGCATGGAAGATATTGAAAACCTTTACCGTCAATCGTTGAATGGAAAGTTACATTTGATGACCCACAAGTGTATGGGATCTATCATAGCCTTTTCGATGAGTAAGAGTGTCGAACCCAACAAGGAGTAGAAGGTATCGATAAGTGATCTTGAGATAGGAATAACTGCAAGCACTGAAAGGTAACTTTTTATGGGTTTTATGGTATAAACAACAAGGAAATAAAAGCAAGTAAAGTAAATGGTGTTGGGGTGCAGCAAGTGGCCCAATCCCTTTAAGAAAAGGATAAGCCGAAGGATTAAACTTATAAAGAGCTAAAACGTTCCTGAGGACAGAAGGGAGAGGTAGTCATGTGCTTTCGCAATATTCCATCTAGTATTATGTTTTCTGTTGATAAGCGATGTGTGGGTTGACCTTTGCTAGTGCACCTTCTTGACTAAGAGAACTACACTCTTATGATTAATCCTCTTTCAAGCATCCGCAAATACAAGAGAGAAATTAAGGCAAAGCCTAACCATAGCAATAAAATTTAGGATCCAACAATCCCTCGTGCAAAAGTGTGTGAACTGGGGTTCAGGTTTCTGTCACTCCAGCAACCCACCATAACCATCCTTTATACACAATGTATTCCCCTAGGTCTTTAAAAAGGCGAAGTGTTATGTAGTCGACGTTGACGACCCTGAACTGCAGGGGATCGAGATAGTCTTCGCGGGTAAGATAACCCAATTTATTGATTCGATACAAGGGGAGCCAAAGAATATTTATAACCTTTGGCAGTTGAGTTTTCAATTCAACCGCACCTGAAATATACTTTCTTGCAAAAAAATATTAATAGCAATTGTGATATGATATTAGTATTGGCGACAGCAAAAGTAAAACAGAAAAAGCAAGAACTAGTAACAACCAGGATTAAAACACTGTAGGCTAGGGAGATGGATGGTTTGGCGCTGCTTGGATAAGAGTGAACATATAATAGATTCTAGCACGGGGCAAGGCACAAAGAAAAGTAAGGATCATTTAGGAAAATATCAAACATTAGGCATGTATCCCGTAGGTAGTTGTGCGTGCTTGCAATAAGAACTTGCACAACATATTTTTTTCCTACCATCCCGCTACGAACGGGGCCAAAATGAACTTATGGAGATTAAGGTGCTCCTGTCGAAGAGCACCGGAACAAAGCATTAAACTCAATGGATACATGAAATCCTCAAAATATAATCCATCCCCTTTGGTGTCCCAAGCTGTCACCTTTGGGATCGCCGGTTCCGGACCATAATAGGTGCATACAACTCATAGATAGGATCAAGAACATAAATATACTCATGAAAACACAAGTGGTTTAGATCTGAAAACATGGCACTCCGGCCCAAAGTAACAAGCATTAAGAGCAACAAGTTGTAGAAAAGATGATAAACACCAAAGTAGATGATAGGCAACATGCCCCCAACAATCTGACGAACTATTACATGATCAAACTCATCCAATCCCTACCACCCCCTTTGCCTAAAGCAGGGAATTACTCACACATGTGAAGAGAAGTCTGGGAGGGAGGATGAATTGGTGATGGTGATGACGATGGCGACGATCTCCCCACTCCGGAGGCCAAATAAGCCTCCAGATTAGTGATACGCCCCAAACATATCTATAATTTCTTCTTTCTCCATGCATGTTTTGTACGATATTGCTATGATCTAGATAAATTTTCATACACTTTTGATCATATTTGGACTATCTACTAACTCAGTGCACCCCAGTGCAAGTTTCTGTTTTCTGTTGTTTTTCTATTTCAGTTTACCCTATATTAAAAGTGCTCCAAAAATTCGGGAAAAATCAGTTAAAAAATCAGCGAGAATAAACCTTCCGGAGTCACGAAGGGGGACATGGTGGGACCCACCAGGGCCCCAGGCGGCCATCTGGCGCGGACTAGGGCTTGACCGCGCCAGGGGGGCGCCTGGACCCCTGGTGCCCCCCTGGCTGCCCCCTACACCTATATATTTCCCGTGACGTGAAACTTCCCGGGAGAGAACCCTTTTCCGCGATCCCGCCTCTGTTCCGCCGCCGCCGCGCTTCCAAGATCGGGAGCGCCAGGAGACCTCTTCCCGGCTCCCTATCGGAGGGAGGATCGACCTCCGAAAGCTTCCCCTCCACCATGGACGCTTCCCGGATGTGTCATGAGTAGTTTCCTTTGGACCATGGGTCCGTGATCAGTAGCTATGTGATGTTCTCCTCCCCTCTTTGTTCCTCATGGTTTAGACCTCGCGAGCTGCCCTACATGATCGAGGCACATATGTAATCTTTCTACTGTTGCTATGCTGAGTTTGATGGGATCTGATGGATTATGAGATTATGTTCAGATTGTGATAGAGTAATATATTTGGTTCTTATCTTTTATATTTTTGTTCCTAAGTAATTCTTGCATGTTCTCTGTTGTCGTTTATTGCTTTGGCCAAGTAGAAGGTAGTAACTCCAAGAGTGAACGTTATGCTCGATTGTGGGTTCATGCCCCCCGATGACACGCTTGAGTGACAGGAACATGAGTCTAGGGGATGTACTGTTGCCACAAGGGGGAAAACAATGGTGCTTGTGACCGCGGTTGCAAGGATTGTTTACTTTACACAAAGTGCTTTTTAATGCAGTTGTCTGTTGCTTTGGGTTTACACTTTGGGTGGGGCTCGCAACTTAATAACAACGAGATGTTCTGGATAGGTATCTCAAGGTGGATGATTAGTAGTAGATGCAGTTGGATTTCGGTCTACTTATTTTGGCGTACTGCCCATGCTTTTGAGCCTCTTCCTTTATTTGTAGCATAGTTAGCATTGCGGTGCGTTTATAATCCTGTCAATTGCCTATCTGTAATTTGTTCACCTCGCATAGCAGTTTTATCGTCTTTTGGGAGAGAGACATCACTAGTGAACATCACGGGACCCAGGTCCATATTCTCATCATTGTTTACACTCTTATTTACTTTTCTTGTTTTACTTTCAGTTGCTATCATTGTCATTATCTCTTGTGTTTTGATCCTTTGTAAACAACAAGACCGGAGAGATTGACAACCTCTCTGAACTTCGGTTGGAGCAAAGTTATTTGTGTCTGTCTGCAGGTCCAGGTGAAGTAAGCAACCGAGAGTTGTGAATGGCGTCATTGTTCACTTCACCACCTACTTATCATTATCGGAGTCCTACTGGTCGATCTCAACATTGGTATCTTTACCAAGGGAAACTTGCCGCTTGGGGTAACCAACGAAGGACGAGAAGAAATTATCATCTCTCGCGTACCAAGAAAATTCTTGGAGCCGTTGACGGGGACTACGGGTGCTAAGAGAGGGGAGTTGCCCACTACCTTTTACCTTTGGTTTTTAGTCTTGTTAGTTTACTTTCTAGTTTTTTTCCTTTGAGTCTTTATGGAAAACCAAACAAATTAGTTGCTTTTTGTCTTTGCCTTTCTCTGCCTATTGATGCTATCCTCATGATACGTCCAAAACGTATCTATAATTTCTGCTTGCTCCATGCCTCTTTTGTGTGATATTGCTATGATATTGATGAACTTCCATACACTTTTGATCATATTTGGACTAACCTATTAACTCAGCGCACCCCAGTGCCAGTTCCTGTTTTCCGTTGTTTTTGTATTTCTGGTTTTCCCATTATTAAAAGTGCTCAGAAAATTTCGGGAAAATATATTAAAAATCAGCGTTCCAGAAGTTTCCTTACGCCCGAAGGGGGGCCCGATGGGCCGCACCTGGTGCCTAGGCAGCGAGTGGGGGCGACCTAGGGGGTGGCCACGCCGGGAGTCTGTCTAGACTCCTGGTGGCCCCCCTGGCTGCCCCCTTGGCCCTTATTTTTACTCGCGTCGCGAAAACCCTGATTCTTGACCCCTTTTCTCCAGAAGCAATTCCGATCTCCGCCGCCATCGCCGACAAGCTTCGGGGGACCAGAATTCCTGTGCTGGCACCCTGCCGGGATGGGGAAGTTCCCCCGGATTCATCTCCATCGACGTTGCTTCCTCCCTCCATGATGCGGGCGTAGTTCCTCCCTGGGGCCGAGGTTTCTACCAGTAGCTATGTGGTCCTCTCTCTCTCCCATGATGTGATCTTGATTGTGATCATATGCTATGTTAATCTAGGATGATCCCATGATGTTTCCCCTTCTTCTATGTATTGGATTGATGTACTCACTTGATCTTATCTAGTATAATCGCCGAGACCATGGTGATAGCGGTCTATTGGACATGGGTTAGAAGAATATTTTCATGAGTGATTTCCTCTTCTGTCTGTGGATTGAAGATTAAGAGTCTCTTGGTGCTTGTCTTCGACTATCCTTTAGATATGTTGTGCTGATTGTGGTACTCTCTTTGGATGGCCACGGTGACATTGGGAAATCCATAGATGAGAACTACGAACTCTGAGGTGTGCTTTTGTAGCCCTACACAATTCTCGTCCTCTCTTGAACACAAAGGAATGACCTCCGAGTACGTCTCCATTGCATGTTTTATGAGGAATATCATGTGATTAGACTATTTTAATGTTGTTGGGAGTTTCCACTAGTGAAAGTATGAAGCCTAGGCCTTGTTTCCACCATTGCAATAACGTTTGCGCTCACGTTTACTACTTGTCTGCTTTCTGCAATTTTTATTACAGATTTATATTTCCTTGCTTTGCTACACCTATCACCCATATTTTACCATATCTTCGCCGAACTATTGCACCTATGCAACTCCTAGTTGTATTAGGTGTGTTGGGGACACAAGAGACTTCTTGTATCTTAATTGCAGGGTTGCTTGAGAGAGACCATATTCAACCTCTACTTCCCTGAGTTCGATAAACCTTAGGTCATCCACTTGAGGGAAATTGCTGCTGTCCTACAAACCTCTACGATTGGAGGCCCAACATAGTCTACAAGAATAGAAGTGTGCGTAGAAGGTATATCTTTAGATCTTGCAATTAATTCTTTTTGTTTCTTGTTTTTATTTTCACTAGTTAGGCTTTATGGAAAACAACAAAAAAACTACGAGAGAGCTTTATGAGCTCTATCTTGAGTTAGGACATGAAGTGTTTGAGGAGGAGATCAAAAAGCCTATGGAGCTTTATTATTTGAACAACACTCATGATAGTAGTAATGTTATTAGCATGTCTTCTTTGAATACTTTTGATACTATTGATATGCAAAACCATAAGCTTGGGGATGCTACGTTTTATGAAGATGATCTTTTTAGCCCCCCAAGTTTTGATGAGGAAATTTATTTTGATGATACTTTGCCTCCTATCTATGATGATTATTGTGATGACACTTAGGCTATAAAGAATAAATTTTTACAAGTGCATCATGATAAGAATGATTCATGTGATAACTATTTTCTTGAGTTTGCTCCCACTATTACTAATGAGAAGGATTTTGCTTATGTGAATAGTAACAAATTTTCTATGCTTGTGGATCATGATAAGAATTTTTTATGTGATAATTATATTGTTGAGTTTATTGATGATCCCACTGAAAATTATTATGAGAAGGGAACATATTCTTATAGATATTTCAATAATATCAAGTTCCCTCTCTTTATGTTGAAGGTTTGAAGTTGCACATTTTTTGCCTTCCTATGCTAATATATTCATTCTTCAATGAGTTATTTCTCTACAAGATCCCTTTGCATAGGAAGCATGTTAGACTTAAATGTGTTTCGTATTTTCTTCTTTATGCTCTCTTTTGTGCTTCAACTCTTATTCCTATGAGAGCATCACTAAAATCTTAAGCCTATCTTTATGGCTATAAAGAAAGAGCTCTAGGGAGACAACCCTTGTTATCTTTACTTTGAGTTTTTACTTTCTATTCTTAGTGGTCTTGATGATTGTTACTACTGTAGCAACATCATTGTATCTTTATTTTGAAGCTTTGTGCCAAGTTATAGCCTCATATGACAAGGGAAGTGAAAGTTGTGACATGCTGTCCAGAAAACAGATTATGTCCTCGTGACGTGAAAAATCAGATCAAATCACCAGTTCATCATTTTGAGCTGAATTCTATACACAGCGTGCTCTATACAATTATGGAACTTTTGTATGTTCAGAGTTTTTTGATTTCAGTTGCAGAAGTACCCCTAAAAAATTCTTTACTACCCGATGTTCTGTTTTTCATAGATTCTGCCACGTTTTGTCTCCTAACTTTTGCAAACCTTAAGCTTGCTTTTTCTTTGAAAAAACCTTTTGGAAATCTTGAGAAACAATAGCTCTTCAAGAATTTCTTTATATCCAGTGGGGAAAAATTATTTATTAAGGGTACTAACCTCTCTAATCAGCTTATGATGAGTTATGTATGAAGGGAGTTTTCAAGTGTGCGATGGAAGATGATGAAAGAAGATTCCGGAGTGTCAAGCGCTCAAGCTTGGGGATGCACCCACGCATCCCCAATAAATATTCAAGGAGACTTAAGCGTCTACGCTTGGGGATGCCCCCGTGCATACCGTTCTCCATCAACAACCATCAGTTCGTCCTTCGTGTCACTATATTTTTATCACTTCATGGGTTATGTGCTATGCTTGGAGCGTCTCGCTCTTAGGTTTTATTTTTAGTTTCTTTAGCTTTTCTTGCTGTTAATAACAAGTTAGATCCTGACTCACTTTGTGTGGGAGAGAAACACGATCCACTTTCAAAATCTAGAACACATCATAGCATTCTTCATGCCTATCTTTTTGTTGTTATGTGTTCTTTATCTTTTCGTAGATACTGTCATGTCTAGTTTTAGTCTTAGTTTGTCTTAGAAAGAGCCTTGGCTTTTGTTTAGTTTGTCGCTGGAACTCTCTTTAGTTTTCATGTTTATCTTGTTAAGAGAGTTGGTTGTTCCACTAAGTTATGTCTTGTTTTTGAGAAGTAGGTGATTGAGGTTGCTATTTAATTTCAGTATTAACTTGCAATAGTTTTGAGGAATTGATGTGAGTAATGTTTTAAATTTTGGTGTCAAGAGCTCTAGCCTATTAGTGATAGGTGTCGTATTTTGGGAAATCCGTGTTTATTTTCAAAACCTACAAAACTAGTTGAGAACTCTAGCTACTAGATGGATCACTACTCTTTGGAGGGATCGAATATTAGAGTACACTCACGTACCATGAGTCGAGGATGCGCAAGGATAACCAAACCCCCATACACTCCTCCTCGGGGTACTTGTCTCTTTGTGAACCTCCTTATTAGATTGAGAGTTACCGATAATAAGTGCATGAGTTCTTCGGACTAATGTAAGTATTGAAAGTTGACACTTCCACCTCCTCATTTTTGCTAGCCTCTTCTGTACCGTGCATTGCCCTCTTCTCACTCCGAGAGTTGGCGTCCACCTTCGCCGGTACATCCAAACCCTTGGCATGATACGCTCTGTCATCATAAACCTCCTTATATCATTCCTCAAACTAGCCACCATACCTACCTATCAAGGCATTTCCATAGCCTTTCCGAGATACATTGCCATGCAACATCCACCTTCTAATGACTTGATCTTCATGTCATACAAGCTACTTTCTTGATCGATGAGCCGCATGCTAGTTGGGCCTTTCCCTAATCATTGCTACATGACGCGCTAGTATCATTGCATATCCTGCTACACTGGCAGAGGCATACATTTGCATACTTCATGATAGTTACATCTTCTTTATGATTTGAGTACTCTTGTAAAGTGTGAAAGATCTTCTATACTTCTTGTAATATATAGAGTGTTTCCCATAAAGTGAGGAAAATATGCCAAAGAGGACAAAATTAAAAGATCCCAAAGAGGACAAAATTGAAAGATCCCAAAGAGGACAAATGAGAGATATAGAAAGAGCCATTGAGGCCACCAAAAAAATAAAAAAAGAGAAAAAAGAGAAAACGAAATAAAAAGAGAGAAGGTGGCACACTACTATTCCTTTTGAGAGATCCACACTCGTACTCCCTCTTACATCTTGTACTCCATAGAGATTATCATTTATGCATATAGCTATGTGGGTACCTTCACACTATAGAACTCGGCTTGTATATTCCAATGATGAGCCTCCTCAAATGAGCTCTAGGTCTTCTTGAGCAAGCAAGTTGGATGCACCCCACTAGTTCCATTGGAGAGCTTAACTAAGCTCACATGTGCATCCGTTGCTTGGCAATCCCTACTCCTCACATCATATCTACCATTTAGCTTTCTCTCGCCTATGATTGTCCTCAATGATGTGAGCCTTTCACACCATTTTTGTCTTCCTCCTCCACCATATTCTCTCTTTGCCATCCTAAGTGTCAACTTTCTTTCTTACGCTCATCCATTGCATGAGTGCTCAAAATGTCGAAAAGGAGTGGATCATTTTGACTTGTACCTGGCTAGTGGTCTGGTGATGAGTCAATATAAGATTCCAAAGAAGACCAAGTGTGAAACTTTAGTAGACTGAGTTCTCAACACAAAAATACTTTTTCTCGTATATCCCTATCCCCTTTCTTGCACGCAAACACCATTTGGAGAAATTCGAGTCACGGACAGCGAGAGCTCTTGCACCTTTATGTTCTTATGTTGCTTGTTTCAATGATAAATATGGACTCTTTCCTGTTATGACTTGAATTAAAAGTTCTTATATGGTTGTTAGCACGTCACCACAGAAATTATGCTTTTATAATTTACCTACTCGAGGATGAACAGGAATTAAGCTTGGGGATGTTGATACGTCCAGAACGTATTTATAATTTCTGCTTGCTCCATGCCTCTTTTGTGTGATATTGCTATGATATTGATGAACTTCCACACATTTTTATCATATTTGGACTAACCTATTAACTCAGTGCACCCCAGTGCCAGTTCCAGTTTTCTGCTGTTTTTGTATTTCAGGTTTTCCCATTATTACAAGTGCTCAGAAAATTTTGCGAAAAATATATAAAAAATCAGCATTCCAGAAGCTTCCTTACGCCCCATGTGGGGCCAGAGGGGCCCCATATGGTGCCTAGGGGGCCAGTGGGCGCGGCCTAGGGGGTGGCCGCGCCGGGAGGCCGGCTAGGCTCCTGGTTGCCTCCTTTGGCCCTGATTCCGGACCCCTTTTCTCCAGAAGCAATTCCGATCTTCGCCGCTATCGCCGACAAGCTTCAGGGGACCATAATTCCTATGCCGGCACCCTGCCGGGACGGGGAAGTGCCCCCGGATTCATCTCCATCGACATTGCTTCCTCCCTCCATGATGCGGGAGTAGTTCCTCCCTGGGGCCGAGGTTTCTACCAGTAGCTATGTGGTCTTCTCTCTCTCCCATGATGTGATCTTGATTGTGATCATAGGCTATGTTAATCTAGGATGATACCATTATGTTTCCCCTTCTTCTATGTATTGGATTGATGTACTCACTTGATCTTATCTAGTATAGTCCCCGAGACCATGGTGACAGCGGTCTATTGGACATGGGTTAGAAGAATATTTTCATGAGTGATTTCCTCTTTTGTCTGTGGATTGAAGATTGAGAGTCTCTTGGTTCTTGTCTTTGACTATCTATTAGATATGTTGTGGTGATTGTGGTACTCTCTTTGGATGGCCGCGGTGACATTTGGAAATCCATAGATGAGAACTACGAACTCTGAGGTGTGCTTTGTTATCCCTACACAATTCTCGTCCTCTCTTGAACACAAAGGAATGACCTCCGAGTAAGTCTCCATTTCATGTTATATGAGGAATATCATGTGATTAGATTATGTTAATGTTGTTGGGAGTTGCCACTAATGAAAGTATGAAGCCTGGGCCTTGTTTCCACCATTGCAATACCGTTTGCGCTCACGTTTACTACTTGTCTGCTTGCTGCACTTTTTATTACAGATTTATATTACCTTGCTTTGCTACACCTATCACCCATATTTTACCATCTCTTCGCCGAACTAGTGCACCTATAAAACTCCTAGTTGTATTAGGTGTGTTGGGGACACAAGAGACTTCTTGTATCTTAATTGCAGGGTTGCTTGAGAGAGACCGTCTTCAACCTCTACTTCCCTGAGTTCGATAAACCTTAGGTCATCCACTTGAGGGAAATTTCTGCCGTCCTACAAACCTCTGCGCTTGGAGGCCCAACATAGTCTACAAGAAAAGAAGTGTGCATAGACATCACCTCACCATTGGTGTGGAACCACCCAAATATGGCAGGATGGATATCATTCACTTGGATAGTCTTCGATCAATTTTTGCTCGCGTTAAAAACCCAACCAACTTGGTTCAGGGGAAATCATTGGATGAGCATGCTCAATATACGTGGCACCGCCTATCTCAGAAAGGGAAACAATTATGGGACCAAATACAAACTTCTTATTGCTATGCTAAGTGTTTATGCTACATTTATGATTTGACTTGCTGCTCTAATATAGATCGTGAACACCTTCCTTTGCAATGTGAGTTTAATGAAAATGAGATCCTATCTTCTTATGCTAAAGTTTTTTATGATTACTTTGATGTTGAAAAGATTGAAGAATTTGTTGCTTTTAATGGTGCTTGTGAGATTTCTTATTTGATTGAAAAGTATTACGATACTATTTACAGGTCTGGAAACTTTGCAGTTCTTTCTTATTTCTTTGGGAATTATATTTGCAATGATTATATTGAGGATTTAAAAAAAAAAATCTGCCCAAAAAGAGGTCAACGATTGCTATGTAGAGGAATCATGTGATTCCGAGGACTCACTTGATACATCCCTTTCTGATGAACTTAATAATTGCTTTGTTGATGGCCATGATGCCAATATGGATTATGCTTGTGAAGATGAACTTGCTATAGTTCCTTATGTTAAGCATGAAATTGTTGCTATTGCACCCACACTTGATTGTCCTATTATCCTTTTGAAATCTCCAACTCAACAGAATTATGATCTTATTGAGGCTCAATGTGATGGGTTGCATTTATCTTATGTTCCTAAAGACCGTGTTGAAAACTATACACGTGTGCTTGTAGGGCATGAACAATATGATTTATGTGATAGTTATATTCTTGACGTTGTTCATGATACTACTGAAAATTATTTTGAGAGAGGAAAGTTTGGTTGTAGAAACTCTCATGTTACAAAAACACCTCTCTTTATGATGAAAGTTTTGAAGTTGTTCTTGTTCCACCTTCCTATTCATGTCACTTTGTGCTTCTTTTATTTAGTTTCTTACAAGATGCCTATGCATAGGAAGTGGGTTAGGCTTAAATGTGTTTCATATTTTCTTCTTGATGCTCTATTTTTCTTCAAACTTCTTATTCTTGTGAGAGCATCTTGTATAATCTTTTTGCCTAGCTTAAATGCATAAAAGAAAGCGCTTGTTGGGAGGCAACCCAACATGTTTTTACTTCTGTTTTTAGTGTTCTTGATGATTGTTACTACTGTAGAAACATCATTGTATCTTTATTTTCAAGTTTTGGGCCAAGTTATATGCTCTTACGATAAGGGAAGCAAAAGTTGTGATATGCTGTCCACAAAACAAAAAAATTCTTCTTGACGGAAAAAATCGGAACAAATAACCATTTCATCTTTTTGAGCTGAATTTTTTAAACACATGCTCTATACAATTGTGAAACTTTCTATGTTTTGATTTCTTTTATTTGAGTTGCAGAAGTGCCCCAAAAAAATTCTCTACTACCTGTTGTTCTGTTTTTCACAAATTCTGCCACGTTTTGTCTCTCCTTACTTTTATAGAACTTAAGCTTGCATTTTCTGTGCAAAATCATTTTTGCAATCTTGAGAAAAAGTAGCTCTTCAAGAATATATTTTTATCCGGTGGGGAAAAAATACTTTATTAAGGGTACTAACCTCTTTAATCAGCTTATAATGAGTTATGTATGAAGGGAGTTTTCAAGTGTGCAATAGAAGATAATGAAAGAAGATTCGGGAGTGTCAAGCGCTCAAGATTGGGGATGAACCCATGCATCCCAAATAATTATTCAAGGAGACTCAATAGTCTAAGCTTTGCAGAGCGTGAAAGTCCAAGTATGTGATCAGAGGGGGAGGGGGTGAATGATCACTTCAAAATTTTCGACTGAAACATTTGAAGTGAAGCATAAGTAGTGCGGAATAGCGAAATAAAACTGAAAGCAAAACTAAATGCAGTGAATCAAAACCCATTGAAGCATAACTTTGAAGAAAATGCAATACTGAAGATAAATGCTTGAAGTAAAACGAACTGGGACTCGGCGATGTCTGTTCGACCAGTTCACGCTCTGCAAAGCGCTACGTCTTGTTGGAGGGACTCGTGATTGAACACCTGGAGCAAATCTCTCTCCGTCCGTTGCTCCACTGCACCAAACTCCTTGAGCTTGGTCAGTTCTTCACTCGTGGTTGATTATTGAGGAAATCACCGAAACCTTTGACAAACTGGACTTCGAGGCGACAATTACTCTTCGCTCTCTGAAGAACAACACTCTAACCGTCTAGGAGAATTGCAGTTCTCCAAGATAAAAAGGCTAGCAAGATTTCACCTAAGTCATCTCAAATCTACTCAGATCAATGGGACTTAGGCTTCAGTATTCTGGATTTGGGTTTTCCTTCGGTGGCATTTTTGGAGTGCTCTCTTCAGTCTCTCTTGGAATGATCTCAGAGCAGCCACCCGCAAATGGAGGAGGGGGCGGCGTATTTATAGTTGGCGATCCCGAGGTGCGGAATGACCAAACTGACTCGAGGTGACAACTTGACACGTGTCCACAACGGTCGGATATGTCATCAATGCGCAACTTTACTTGAGGAACAAGTAAAGCTGACTCACGGACTTAGTTCTGCTTCAGAAGCCAAAGAACGAAGTCTTTGCTACCGAAGCTTAACTTAGTGCACATGAGATTTCTTCGCTCAAGCTTCTCACTTGGTTTGGATTTGATCTGAGCATTTTCTCAATGACTTCGATCTCCACAAACTAAATACCCCTCTTGATAGTACGGTTTGTCCTATGACTCAAGGAACAGAAAAATAACTACACAAAAGCATCTAAGTCTTGCGCCGTCCTCTTCATTTCCTTCAATGAGTAGAGCTTCAGGACACATTCATTTTTGGGGGTCAACCTTCGTGATTAAGCTTCGCTTCGTGGGTTATGCTTCGATAACTTGAAGACCTTCCCTGAAGCTTTATCACATAGCTTGTCCTTCAGGAACCTATGCAACTGTTTATACTAGAAAACATTGTTAGTTCCTCTACTGTCTTGTCCAACAATATCCAAAACACACGGGGGCAAAACTTTCCTCTTACAATCTCCCCCTTTTTGGACTATTGTTGACAAAACAGGCATCGATAAAAAATATTGAAGTTTTTGTGAAGTGATGGGACAAACTCTAAGATATGAAGTTTTTGGCTCCCCCTGAATGCAAGCATCGAAGATTTATATAATCAAAGTTAATGCTTGAGATAAATTTTCTTCGGTGGAGAGAAAAACAAAATATCTTAGCGAATACAATTGCATTGAAGATATATATCCAGGAATGTATGCAATTGCTTGCAATAACCTGTGACTTAGAAAATAATAACCACCTGCAAGATAGAGGATACGAAGCAATACTTGCAAGCAAAGGGGTTATTAAGACTTAAGTGTAGCACAGGAGTAGCATGACCGAAGTTAAACTTAAGTTACAACCCAATCGAAAGGAATGGAGTGTTTGTCGTAACTTAACCAAACGAAGCAAAAGCAAATGGTAAGAACCCTTTCCCCGATGCAAAACTAACTCATTGATGCCCTCATTCTCCCCCTTTTTGTCAATGATTGGACAAAAGGTTGAGAAAAGGTTCGAGAGGTCTATTGCGCGGCATCAGCACCCTGAGAACCCGACGAAGCTTTGCTTGACGATGACTCATCCGACGAAGACTGATCGCCGGAGGATTCTTCTTCGGAAGAAGACGTAGGAATAGCTTTGTGGCGTGTCTGAGTGATGAGGTTGATGTCGAGGTCACTGTCGTCGAGGCCGTCGTCATCCTTGGAAGTGATGGAGTCATTCTCGGAGACGGTATCAGGCCGGATGGGTTCAGGTTCGTTGATGAAGAATACTTCATCAATCTTGTGCAAGGGAGGGATCTTCTGATTCGGGCGGTCCACTGAGTCATCACGAGAAAAGTTTCGCTGGAGGTGCGGATACTCTTTGTAGATGCGATCTTTACAAAGGCCTTTGACAGAGTTGAATTTTCGGAGCCCCTTCCAGGAATGGCGTTTGAGTACATGAAAATACTGATTGTTGTTAAGTGCAATGTTGCCAACTCGGTTGATCTCATCAGCAAGAAACTGCATCTGGCGCTGATTTGCTTCAATGTAGTTTTCAAGCATTTTCTGCGATCGAAGGTTAACTTCAAAATGATGGCAGTCTTTCTGGAACTTCTTGGATAAGTTTCGCTTATTGACTTCATGGCGCACACCAACATATGTGGAAAATGGATCATTGGGTTTCCTCAGTAATTCCAAAGAGTCACGCACTGGTGGGAGGAAAAGCTTCGGATGATGGCGAGCCACAAATTCTTCGTTCCAACCAGAGTTACATACAACTTGCAGCCAGGGAGCATAAGGTTTCAGTGTGAAAGGTAGCTCTGCTGCATGAACCAAATTCCTAAGGAAGCAATCCTCAAAGTCAAATATGAGACCATGTGTGAGCTTCATAATGGCATGCCTTGTCTCTGGATAAATGTTTGATTCTTCCGAAGCAGTACACAAAGGGATCAAAGAGTTGGACAAGATGTAGAACCAAGTCCTTGAAATGAAGTTCAAATGCTTCGGGCGAATGTTTTCAGGAATGTAGCTTGCAGTGACTTCGGGGTCCAACAGAGTAGCAAACTCTTTGTCAGTCAGATCAGATTCTAAGTGAATCTTTTTGGGGACTCCAGAATGCCTTGGTATATTGAAAATTTCCATGAATTCAACAGAGGACATCCTGAAGACTTTGCCTTGAATCATCCATTCCAGCGTCCAGGAGCTGGGTTCATTTAATTCGCCAGAAACATAGAGAGTTGAATAGAATTGCTTGATAAGTTCAGAATTGAAGGGAGTGCTCAAAGCAAACAACCGAGTCAAATTCTGATTCTCAATGGTTTCGGCGACGTTCTGAAAGCAAGTGGCAGTGGAAAGACTTCGCATATCTAGAAATTTATGCCTGAACAGAACTCCTTGCTGACAGAAGACTTTGGTGTATAAGATTTGCTGTTCTGCAGTCCAAAAGCGAAGATCATCTGCAGTGCAATCTGAAGCATATGGACTGACACCAAAGAAACGTTGGCGCTTCTGATGCTGTTCCAAGTTGAAGTCCCGGCCATGTCTAGAAGAATAACCAGCACCCTTGAAAATAGGAAACGTTTCACGAGGGTAATTGGAGTCAAGCTGGGTATCTTTGCAGGGGCGCGAACGCGCGCGAATCCTTTGCAGAGGAGCAATTGGGTTGGCTCTTGAAGGGCCAGCAGATTGAGCGACTATAAGCGCTTGCTCTTGCGAGAGATTCAGAATCTGGACTTGTTCTTCTTCGTCATCATGTGCTTCGGTATGGGGCACATGTGCTTCAGAATTTTGAACATTCCTGGCAGGGGAAAAATATCGGGATATATGAGTTCTGGAGTGGGTTGGTGATGGTGCATTAGCTTCACGGGGAGGTGATGGAGGTGGTGCGGGAGCAATTGGTGGAGTGGGAATTCTTTGTGGTTCTGGGGTTGGAGAACGGATGGGTGTGGGAACACGGGGTGGTCTGGGTGTGGGGGTTCGGGCAGGCGTTGGTGTTGGGGTTGGAGCTCTTTGTGGTGGAGTTCGTTTGGGGGTGGTTCTGGTAGGAGGAGGTGTGGGAGTCTTGGTGGTTGGAGTTGAAGGCTTTGGCGTGGGCTTGGATGGCTTTGGCTTCGATGAAGGAGCGGGAGATGCTTCAGGGGTTTCCAGTGGCTGTTCATCACTGGTATCCATGTCTGCGGCTAAAGCCAAGGTAACCTTGCGCTTATTGCTGGTTCTCTTCTTGGGTGAAGGACCTGATGCCTTAGATGCAGCAGGCTTAGGAGATGGTGCCGGAGCAAAAACACGTTCAGCTTCGGGCGAAGCCTTGCCTTTCCGCGAATCTCTTTCCATAATGGATGCATTATGGGTCTTCACCATATCATCCACAGCGGCCTTGATTTTGCCTTTGAAGATTTTGATGTTGTTCTTGGTGGTGGAATTGACATCCGTCACTTGCTAAAGAAACTTCAGAGCGTGCTGTTTGAATTCTTCATCAGGTTCTGATTCAGCTCGCTTCTGATAGTTGTGAATCTTTTTGCTTTCAGCCCTGTCTCTTGAATGCAGATCCTTCAGCTGGCTGATCATTGTGGTGATCATTGCTTCGATAGATCTGGAGATGTAAACTTCTCCAAGATCAACAGCATCAGGATCTTCAGCTGCACATTTCTCCCAAAGGGCTTCAGTGATGCCCAACTGATCCCAGAGTTCACCTTCACGAGGGTCAGGGAATTGATGGTCACTCTGACGATCACCTTCAGTTTGAGCTTCAGGCAGAGATACGCCTTTTTGCTTCGATGGAATAGAGGAGGGAGTCATGTCAACAACGGGCTTCTTCTGACTTGCCCTAGCAGATTTCTCTGCTTTCTTTGTTTTGAGGCTGTCTAATGTAGCCTTTCGTTTAGCTTCAGCGGCAGCTTTTTCTTCGTTCTTTGCGGCTTCGGCGAGCTTGCGCTTCTTCTCAGCCTTCTCGGCAGCCAATCTAGTGGAGTCCAACTCCTTTTGCTTTCTGGCAGTATCCACATCTGCCTTCTTCTTCTCAGCTGAGCTTTTGACAAGAATGTTTCGCTCAAGTGCCTCTTCGAGGTCTTTCTGTCTCAATTCTTCTTCAGTGAGCTTGTGCTTCACTGAAGGGTTTGTTGCAGTAGACTTCTTGGGCTTCGTTGATGCTGAAGCCTTTGCAGGTTGTTTCTTGGAGGGGTCGTGCTTCTGCCTCGTTCGCCTCTCAGTGGTGAGTGCATCAGCCGGTGTCTTGGAGGCCAAGGGCTTCGCAACCACCAAGTTTGACAAATCAATGGTGGGGCGAGCAGAACACTTGTCTTTGGGGTCTTGAAACTTAAGCCCCTTAGCATCAGGTTTCTCTCCTGGCTTCTTCTTCAGAGGGATCTGAAGTCTTTGCTTCTTGGGGGGAGCAGGATCATCAGATTCATCATCTTCTTTGAATTCTGATTCGTTGTCAGCAGCATTTGATTCGTCCATGATTGAATCTTCCAGAGCAGCTTGCTCTAGCCTGACATGCTCTTCATCTTCTGTGGTAGCATGGGGAGGAGAAGCAGATTTCTTCTTCAGCTTCTTCTTCTTCTTCTTCTTCTTCTTCTTCGTGCTAGGCCCTTCATCATCGGCTTCACCTTCAGCCATCTTGGTTGCCTTCTTCTCTTCTTTGAGTCTCTTGATTTCAGCAGCGATTCTCAAACGTTCTTGCTCTTCTGGATAATCATCTGGTGTCTTAAGAGTGTTGGGGTGAGGGAGCTTCGGTGGAACTGGGTAGTAAAGGTGGCGATTCTCTTCGGTGTACTGACTGCACATGGCCGAAGTATACTGATATGGTGGATTGAAGGCAAACTGCATAGCCCACTTCCAGGTAGGGATGCTCTTGTACTTGTACCATCTAACTGCCCAGTACCGGCGAATGTTTTGCAGTCGATTTTTGCGCTGATCCTTGGTTTCACCAGGAGGCGTGTCATAACCCAGAGCAAGACGAATGGATTCGGGGATGCCTCTGGCGTTGTTGGTTTCCTTCGTTCTGCCTCCTTTCTTCTTCGGAGCAGACCGTTCTGCTTCGTTGATGTGGTCAAGATTGGGTGACTCATTTCCGAAGCCTAAGTCAGCAGACATCCTGTGAAGAAGCACAAAGGTAGCGAGGGAAAAGGCGAGTATGGAATGAGCACCAGCAAGAGTTTCGATCCAAAAACAAAAGTTTTGACAAGAGATTCAGTGACGAATTTTGGTAGAGATTCTGGTCTGTTCTGAGCTAGACTTGACCTTATGCAATGATAAGCTGAAACCCTAACACAGAACAGATGGATTCTAACCCTAATTTCTAACCTGAATCGGGATAGAAACCTTTGGCTAGCAGAAACAGATTTCCCAACAGTGCAACGATCCAACGGATCAAAGAAACCTAAAGAATTCATCCAAAAACAAACAGACTAAGAACACGGATCCAATCGGGAAACGGAAGAGCAGAGGGATGGAGATTGGATCGTGGCTCGGCGTACCCTAACTCGGTGGCGTCGAGCAGCTACGGCGGCGATGAGCGGAGGGGACGTGCTCGTCGACGGCGTGAAGTCCACGGCAGCGCTCTTCCGGCAGTGAAGCGGCGAGAACGGCGACGGGGACGAAGAGCTCGGCAGCGCTCGGGAGAGAGAGGGTTCCGGGGAGATGCGAATGAGGTGGGTTGGATTCGCTGGGGTGGGATGCCTTATATAGGCCGGTCTGACAGGAGCTATCAGATCAGATCAAATGGCCCCCAGCGACTGTCTCTCCGGATTCTACTGCGAGGATTTCGTGGCGAATCGCGAGAAAATCTCAACGACCCGGATTTGACGGGATCTCAACGACCGAAGAATATGTCCTCGACTTGAGTAAAACTTCGATAAAAATTGGAAGCATTTGATTCGGAACTCAATGATGTTCGAAGCAAATGTTTTCCGTTTCAATTGTGCTCAACCATTTTGGAGAGACAGAGTAAGAAAGAAAAAGAATAGAAAGGGTAGGGTCCGAAACTTATCACCTCGAAGAAAAACCGAACGAAGAAAAAGGTGATAAGCATAGAGGACTAAAACCAAGTGAAATAAAAATAAACTAAACGAAGCAAAAACAAACAACGAAACTAAATAGGTAAGCAACGAAGTAAATGAATATATACAGAAGTAAAAAGGTTCGGTCTTATAGTACATGTCGTGAGTCCAATATATTGAGCTCACACCTTAACGTACAGAACCTTTTCTCATCCAATGGTTTCGTGAATATGTCTGCTAGTTGATCTTCAGTTCTGACATGACTAATAACAATATCTTCACGCTGAACATGATTACGAAGAAAATGATGGCGAATGTCAATATGCTTCGTGCGAGAGTGCTGTACAGGATTGTGGGAAATTTTGATTGCACTCTCATTATCACATAGGAGTGTAATTTTCTTCACATGAATACCATAATCCTTCAGCGTTTTCTTTAGCCATAGAATCTGAGTACAGCATGACCCAGCAGCAATGTATTCGGCTTCAGCAGTAGATATTGAAACACAGTTTTTCTTCTTTGAAGCCCAACACACAAGTGATCTTCCAAGGAAATGACAAGTCCCTGAAGTTGATTTCCTATCCACACGATCACCAGCCCAGTCTGAATCAGAATAGCCAATAAGATCAAACTGAGCTCCCTTGGGATACCACAACCCCAAGGTAGGTGTGTGAGCAAGATACCGAAGAATTCGCTTTACAGCAGTATGATGTGATTCCTTTGGATTTGCCTGAAAACGAGCACAAATACATACTGAAAGCATAATGTCAGGTCTAGATGCACAAAGATATAAAAGGGATCCAATCATAGACCGGTATTTCTTCTGGTCGAAGGCTTTTCCCTTCTCATCTGTATCTAAGAAGCCATTGGTAGGCATAGGCGTCTTAATAGTTTTGCATTCAGTAAGACCAAACTTCTTCAGGCAATCCTTGAGATATTTTTCTTGAGAAATAAAGGTACCATTCTTCTGTTGACGGATTTGAAGTTCAAGGAAGAACTTCAATTCACCCATCATAGACATCTCATATTTCTTCGACATCATTTTGGCAAATTCTTCGCTGATTTCAGTGTTAGTGCATCAAAAAATGATATCATCTATATATATTTGACATACAAACAAATCACCATTATAAGATCGAGTGAAAAGCGTTGGGTCAGTGGTTCTTGGTTTGAAGCCTTTCTTCATAAGTAAATCCTTCAATGTGTCGTACCAAGCACGAGGTGCTTGCTTCAACCCATAGAGGGCCTTGTGTAGCTTGTACACCATGTCGGGTTTCTTTGGGTCTTCAAAACCTGGAGGCTTCATAACATACACTTCTTCCTCGATTTCTCCGTTAAGAAAAGCACTTTTCACATCCATTTGATAAAGTAGAATACCATTGAAATTTGCAAAAGCAAGCATAACACGAATGGATTCGAGATGAGCAACTGGAGCATAAGTTTCGCCGAAATCGATACCTTCGATTTGGGGTGTAACCTTGTGCTACCAGACGTGCTTTGTTCCTTACCACTATACCGTCTTCATCTTGCTTATTGCGAAAAATCCACTTTGTACCAATGATGTTGTGCTTCGTGGGATCAGGTCTATCAACTAAGGACCAGACTTTGTTTTGCTCGAACTGATTAAGTTCTTCGAGCATGGCAGATAACCAATCTGGATCCTTCATGGCTTCATCAAACTTTGAAGGTTCTAGCATGGAGACAAACGAAAAGTTTCCACAGAAGTTAGCCAAACGAGTACGAGAGCGAGTTGTGGGACGACCTGGTTGATGAATTTCTTCAAGGATCGAATCAACATCAACTCTTCTTCGAACTCGTGATAAGGTTGAATCATTAGCTTCAGGCTCAACGTCTGCTTCAGGATCTGCTTCATCTTCAGGATCTGCTTAACCTTCAGCTTCAGCATTTCCTTCAGGATTAGCATTTCCTTCGTTCCTTTGTTCTTCTTCGTCCTGTTCATCATTAGCTTCAGGATGTTGATCTCCAGCACCCCGGGCTATGTGTGGGAACATTGGACCATCATCATCCCTATTAGCTTGACGAGCATTGGCTTCAACAGGGCGAATCTCTCCAATAGCCATGGACCTGATCACTTCATCAAGAGGAGGTTCCTCTAGATCATGAGGAAAATGCTCTTTTTGAGAACCATTAGTTTCATCAAATCTCACATTCACAGTTTCCATAACTTTCCCAAAGTGAGAGTTATAGACTCTGTAAGTATGAGAGTTTGAGCCATAACCTAAAAGAAAACCTTCATGTGCCTTAGGGGCAAATTTGGAGCTATGATTCATATCTCTAATAAAGCATGGAGCACCAAATACCCTAAGGTACGAAACATTTGGTTTGTTACCAGTGATAAGCTCATGTGAAGTCTTCTTCAGAAATTTGTGAAGGTAAACCTTGTTGATGATATGGCAAGCTGTGTTAATTGCTTCGGCCCAGAACCTAATAGGAGTCTTGTATCCAGCAAGCATGGTTCTGGCCATCTCAATGAGAGTTCTATTCTTCCTTTAGACAACACCATTCTGTTGAGGTGTATAAGCAGCAGAGAACTCATGAGTAAAACCATGATCATCAAGAAAATCTTCAATATGAGTATTTTTGAATTCAGTTCCATAATCACTTCGGATATGCTTCAGAGATAATTCATATTTTGTTTGAGCTCTCTTAGCGAATGACTTGAAGATTTCAACAACTTTGCTCTTGTCATCCAAAAAGAAAACCCACGTATAACGAGAGAAGTCATCAACAATAACTAGACCATATTTATTTCCTCCCAGACTTGCATAATTTTGAGGACCAAAAAGATCCATATGAAGCAATTCAAGAGGACGAGTGGTAGTCATAATAGTCTTCGCTCAATGATGTTTCTTCGTAATTTTACCAGCTTCGCAAGCACTGCAGAGACGATCCTTATCGAATTTTACTTCGCTAAGGCCAATAACATGATTCTTCTTCACTAAGTTATGAAGATTTCTCATCCCTGCATGACCAAGTCTTCGATGCCATAACCAACCAGATGAAGCTTTTGCCATTAAGCATGAGGATACAGCAGGGCCCGAAGAAAAATCAACAATGTATAAGTCTCCTTTTCGGTAACCCTCGAAGACAAACGCATAGTCATCCTGTGAAAAGACAACACAACGCGAAGCAGAAAATAGAACAAGCATACCCATATCGCATAACTTCGAAATAGACATTAGATTATATCCAAGGGATTGGACTAGCATAACCTTGTCAATGTGCTTATCTTTCGATATGGCAACCTTACCCAAACCTAAAACTTTACCCTTGTCGTTATCACAGAAAGTAATGTACTTCTGAGAGGAGTGAGATAATTTTTCTTTGGTGAACAACTCCTTGTCTCCGGTCATATGATTTGTGCAGCCACTATCCATGACCCATTCGGATCCACCGGAGACATAGCCCTGCAGAAGAATTAGTTCTTCTTAACCACCCACAAACGAGCAGGTGACTGAGAAGATGTTGAAGCACTGGCTGAAGCAATATTAAAGAGAACAGGAGTGTATTGCTTCGATGTACCATCAAGCACACCATAAATGTAAGTCCTCTGCGAATGGTTAGCATAAGAATGAGCATATGCAATCTTAGTATGATTATTATGAGGACGATAAGTATGACGACCAGTGCGATAGTATTGCTTCTGCGGAACATTTGATTCAGTCACCAGAGAATCATTTCTCGTTTCAAGAGAATAGAAATGATTCGGTGGTACCGAAGACTTTCCCTGCATGGTATGGTTAGCAGGAAGTTTTTCCACAAGTGCTTTCTGCACCCATATCTGCCTCTTATAGAAGCCATTCTTAGGAGGAGTACCAACAGACTCAGCTGTAACTTTTCCCTGTTCATCTTTGATGAGCTTGTAGTCAGAATCAAGTGATTCGTCTACAATAGCTTTGTTCATCTTGCAATCAAAACCTGAAAGGTTAGCTATATCAATGGGGTTTCCCTTCGCAAGGACCCAAACAGTCTTAGGATACTGCTCAGGTTCCAAATAGGTGCCATCAAGGTTTATCTTTCTTTCGAAACCAACACCTTCATTCCTGGGATTCCTGTGAAGGAGAGCCTTCCTCAGGATATCACAGAGATACTTGTGGCCTTGCACACTTTTGAACATGCCTGTTTCAAATAAGTTTTTCAACCTGAGGAGTTCCTCGGTAACAGCAGGATTTTCCTCATCAGAGGCATTAGTATCATCAATAACAATAGGAGCTTTGCCTTTGGAATCAATTTTGCTTCGTTCCAAACAATCCAAACAAGGTGATTCAGTTTTATGATTTGCTTCAGAACCATGTTGAGCCATGAGAGAGAGATTGACATTTTCCAACTCTTCATGATCCTCTTTCAGTTTTTCGAGAGCCATTTTCCTCTGAAGAAATTCATAGGTGAGCTTCTCATAATCAACTGAGAGAAGATCATGCCGAGAGGATAATTCTTCAAACTTTTGTTTCAGAGCTTCATGCTCATTAGTTAAAGTTTGACCTTTCTCTATCTCATCGATCAACAGAGTTTCTGATTTCTTAATGGTTTTGCTTAGTGAATCAAGTTCATCTTGTTGGATTGAAGCAATTTTAGCAAGTTTAGCATAGCTTATCTTTGAGTCACTGTCATATGAAGAACAATCAGAAGTATCATAGTTAGATTTTGATGAATATACCTTTGCCTTGGCCATGAAGCAATATGCAGGAGATTCATCTTCACTACAGTTGTTCGTGAAGAATGAGCTCGAAGCTTTTGTCGAAGAATCTGCTGAAGCGAATGCCAAACCAGCAACACCATCTGATTCGGACCCAGACCCAGACCTTGAGCCTGATTCAGCTTCGGACCCAGAGGCTTCGTCTTCAGAGTTCATCTCCTTTCCCAGATAGGCCTTGGCACGGTGAGAGCTGCTTCGACGAGACGAGTAAGTCTTCGATGAAGAACCCTCACGCTTCTTGTGATACTTCTTCCTCTTGTCATCATCAGAATCTTTCTTCTTATCTATTCTCGAACTGGAATCATGTCTCTTGGATTCATAGCTTTTGGAAGATCTGTGTGACTTGGTTGAGGAGTCTCTGAGCGAATGCTTTGCTTTGTTCTCAGCTTCCCACAGAGGGCAATCAACAATGTAGTGACCTGGCTTCTTGCACTTGTAGCAACAGTTGTCCTTTGATGGAGAGCTTCTTGAGGATGAGCGGTGAGATGAGTGAGTTGAGCTTCTTGAAGAATAACTCTTCTTTGGTGAAGAAAAACCTTTTCTCTGGAAGCGGTTGAAGCGTCTCATGATCAGTGCTAAATCTTTTCCAATGCTTGCAGGATCATCTGATTCGACACCTGAAGCAGAACTGACTTCGGCTGAAGAATGACGCGAAGCTTTTTCTTTCAAGGCATGAGATTTTCTTCGAGAGCCATTTATGTCACGTTTCTCATCTTCTTCCATTTCAAAGGTATTGAGTCTATCAAGAATATCAGCGGCAACAAGACCTCTGAAATCAGTCCTTTCCTTGATCATCAGCACAATGTGATCAAACGAGTCATCCAATGAGCGAAGCAAAGTTCTCACAACAGAGTGAGGAGTAATGTCATCAGCACCGAGGGAAATCAACTCATTAGCAAGAGCTGTGAGTCTGCTGTAAATGGAGCTGACTTTTTCACCCTCGTTTCTCTTGAAGCGATAGAATTTGCTTCGGAGTGTGTCAATTCTGGCATCTTTCTGGGTAGAAACACCTTCACCAATCTTTTCAAGATAGTCCCAGACACCTTTGGCAGTTGGAATATTCTTCACTTCATGATACTTTTCTGGTGTCAAGTGATTGGTGATGAAAACCCAAACTTCAGAATCAAGATCAATCAGTTTTGCTTCTTCAGGAGTGATGGCCTTCTCATCGGCAACTGTGACTCCATACAAGACAACTTGCCAGGCAGTCGAGTTGATAGCCATGGTGTTTCTTTTCATCTTGTCCTTCCAGTAAGGGTAGTCCTTCCCATTGAAAACAGGAATAGGTTCGCCGGAGCGAATAGCAGCGAAAGACATACTTGAAGACACTCCAGGAGGTTAATCCAAAACACACAGAGTGTAGGGGGTGACTAGCTCTGATACCAATTGAAAGTCCAAGTATGTGATCAGAGGGGGAGGGGGTGAATGATCACTTCAAAATTTTCGACTGAAACTTTTGAAGTGAAGCATAAGTAGTGCGGAATAGCGAAATAAAACTGAAAGCGAAACTAAATGTAGTGAATCAAAACCCATTGAAGCATAACTGTGAAGCAAATGCAATACTGAAGATAAATGCTTGAAGTAAAACGAACCAATTCACGCTCTGCAAAGCGCTACGTCTGGTTGGAGGGACTGGTGATTGAACACCTGGAGCAAATCTCTCTCCGTCCGTTTCTCCACTGCACCAAACTCCTTGATCTTGGTCAGTTCTTCACTCGTGGTTGATTATTGAGGAAATCACCGAAACCTTTGACAAACTGGACTTCGAGGCGACAATTACTCTTCGCTCTCTGAAGAACAACACTTTAACCGTCTAGGAGAATTGCAGTTCTCCAAGATAAAAAGGCTAGCAAGCTTTCACCTAAGTCATCTCAAATCTACTCAGATCAATGGGACTTAGGCTTCAGTATTCTGGATTTTGGGTTTTGCTTCTGTGGCGTTTTTGGGGTGCTCTCTTCAGTCTCTCTTGGAATGACCTCAGAGCAGGCACCCGCAAATGGAGGAGGGGGCGGCGTATTTATAGTTGGCGATCCCGAGGTGCGGAATGACCAAACTGACCCGAGGTGACAGCTTGACACATGTCCACAACGGTCGGATATGTCATCAATGCGCAACTTTACTTGAGGAACAAGTAAAGCTGACTCACGGACTTAGTTCTGATTCAGAAGCCAAAGAACGAAGTCTTTGCTACCGAAGCTTAACTTAGTGCACATGAGATTTCTTCGCTCAGGCTTCTCACTTGGTTTGGATTTGACCTGAGCATTTTCTCAATGACTTCGATGTCCACAAACTAAATACCCCTCTTGATAGTACGGTTTGTCCTATGACTCAAGGAACAGAAAAATAACTACACAAAAACATCTAAGTCTTGCGCCGTCCTCTTCATTTCCTTCAATGAGTAGAGCTTCAAGACACCTTCATTTTTGGGGGTCAACCTTCGTGATTAAGCTTCGCTTCGTGGGTTATGCTTCGATAACTTGAAGACCTTCCCTGAAGCTTTATCACATAGCTTGTCCTTCAGGAACCTATGCAACTGTTTATACTAGAAAACATTGTTAGTTCCTCTACTGTCTTGTCCAACAATATCCAAAACACACGAGGGAAAAACTTTGCTCTTACACCCATGCATCCCCTTCTCCATCAATAATCATTAGTTCGTCCTTCGTCTCACTATATTTTTATCACTTCATGCGTTATGTGCTATGCTTGGAGCGTCTCGCTCTTAGGTTTAATTTTTAGTTTTCTTTAGCTTTACTTGTTGTTCATAACAAGTTACACCCGAACTTACTTTGTGTGTGAGAGAAACACGCTCCACTCCAATCTAGAACACATCATAGGATTTTTCATGCTTATCTTTTTGCTGTTGTGTGTTCTTTATCTTTTTGTTGCTACTGCCATGTTTAGTTTTAGTCTTAGTTTGTCTTTAGCAAGAGCCATGGATTTTTTTTAGTTTGTTGCTGGTACGTTCTTTAGTTTTCATGTTTATCTTGTTAAGAGAGTTGGTTGTTACACTGAGTAGTGTCTTGTCTTGAAAGTAGGTAATAGAGGTTGCTATTTAAGTTTAGTAGTAACTTGCAATAGTTTTGAGGTATTGATGTGAGTAATGTTTGAACTTTTGGTGTCCAGATCTCTAGCCTATTAGTGATAGGTGTCATATTTTGGGAAATCCGTGTTTATTTTCAAAACCTACAAAACTAATTGAGAACTCTAGCTACTGGATGGATCACTAATATTTGGAGGGATCAGATATTAGAGTACACTCACGTACCATGAGTCGAGGATGCCCAAGGATAACCAAACCCCCATACACTCCTCCTCGGGGTACTTGTATCTTTGTGAACCTCCTTATTAGATTGAGAGTTACCGATAATAAGTGCACGAGTTCTTCGGACTAATGTAAGTATTGAAAGTTGACCCTTCCACCTCCGCATATTTGCTAGCCTCTCCCGTGTCGTGCATTGCCTTCTTCTCACTCCGAGAATTGGCGTCCACCTTCGCCGGTACATCCAAACACTTGGAATGATACACTCTGTCATCATAAACCTTCTTATATCTTTCCTCAAAACAGCCACCATACCTACCTATCAAGGCATTTCCATAGCCTTGACGAGATATATTTCCATGCAACATCCACCTCTTCATGACTTGATCTTCATGTCATACATGTTCCTGCTACACTGGCACCGGCATACATTTCATACATCATGATAGCTACATCTTCTTTATGTTTTGAGTACCTTGTAAAGTGTGAAAGATCTTCTATACCCTCTTGTAAATTAGAGTGTTGCCCTTGGTGAGGAAAAGATCCCAAAGTGGACAAAATAAAAGATCCGAAAGAGGACAATTGAGAGTTATTAGAAAGAGCCATTGAGGCCACCAAAAAATACAAAAAAATAGAAAAAAGAGAAAAATGAAATAAAAAGAGAGAATGGGGCAACACTACTATCCTTTTGAAAGGTCCACACTAGTACTCCCTCTTATCCTTGTACTCAATAGAAATGATCATGCATATAGCTATGTGGGGACCTTCACACTATAGAACTTGGCTTGCATATTCCAAGGATGAGCCTCCTCAAAAGAGCTATAGGTCTTCATGAGCGTGCAAGTTAGATGCACCCCCACTAGTTCCATTGGAGAGTTTTCTTAGCTCATATGTGCATCCGTTGCATGGAAATCCCTACTCCTCACATCATATCTATCATTTGGCCTTCTCGCCTATGATTGTCCTTATTGATGTGAGCCTTTCTCACCCTTTTTGTCTTCCTCCATCATATTTCTCTCTTTGCCATCCTAAGTGTCAACTTTCGTGCTTACGCTCATCCATTGCATGAGTCCTCAAAATATCGAAAAGGAGTGGATCAAATTGACTTCTACCTGGCTAGTGGTCTCGGGACGAGTCAAGATAAGATTCCAAAGAAGACAAGGTGTGAAACTTTAGTAGATTGAGTTCTCAACAAAAATACCTTTTTCTCGTATTCCCTATCCCTCTTCTTGCACGCAAACACCATTTGGAGACATTCGAGTCACGGACAGCGAGAGCTCTTGCACCTAATGTTCTTTTGTTACTTGTTTCAATGCTAATATAGACTCTTGCATGTTATGACTTGAATTGAATCACATACCTTGATTACTTTTATTTTCAAAGTTCTTATATGGTTTCTAGCATGTCATCACAGAAATTATGCTTGTTATCATTTACCTACTCGAGGACGAGCAGGAATTAAGCTTGGGGATGTTGATACGTCCCAAACGTATCTATAATTTCTGGTTGCTCCATGCATATTTAGTGTGATATTGCTATGATCTAGATACACTTTCATATACTTTTGATCATATTTGGACTAACCTACTAACTTAGTGCACCCCAGTGCCAGTTTCTGTTTTCTACTATTTTTCTATTTCAGTTTTCCCCCATGTTAAAAGTGCTCCAAAAATTCGGGAAAAATCATATAAATAACAGCGTGAAGGAACCTTCTGGAGTCCCAAAGGGGGACCAGGTGGGACCCACTAGGGCCCCAGGGGGGCGCCAGGACCCCTAGTGGCCCCCTTGGCTTCCCCCTTCGCCTAGATATTTCCCGTGATGTGAAACTTCCTCGGAGAGAACCCTTTTCCGCGATCTCGCCTCTGTTCTGTCGCCGCCGCGCTTCCAAGATCGGGAGCGCTAGCAGACCTCTTCTCGGCACCCTGCCGAAGGGAGGATCGACCTCCGGGAGCTTCACATCCACTATGGACGCTTCCCGGATGTGTCGTGAGTAGTTTCCTTTGGACCATGGGCCCGTGATCAGTAGCTATGTGATTTTCTCCTCCCCTGTTTGTTCTTCATGGTTTAGACCTCGCGAGCTGCCCTACATGATCGAGGCACATATGTAATCTTTCTGCTGTTGCTATGATGAGTTTGATGGGATCTGATGGATTATGAGATTATGTTCAGATTGTGATAGACTAATATATTGGGTTCTTATCTTTTATATATTTTTTCCTAAGTAGTTCTTGCATGTTCTCCGTTATTTAATATTTATTTGGCCAAGTAGTAGGTAGTAACTACAAGAGGGAACATTATGCTCGATTGTGGGTTAATGCCCCCCGATGACGCGCTTGAGTCACAGAAACATGAGTCTAGGGGATGTGTTGTTGCCACAAGGGGGAAAACAATGGTGCTTGTAACCGCGGTTGCAAGGATTGTTTACTTTACGCAAATTGCTTTTTAATGCAGTTGTCTGTTGCTTTGGGTTTACACTTTAGGTGGGGCTTGCAACTTAGTAACAGTGAGATGTTCTGAATAGATATCTCAAGGTGGATGATTAGTAGTAGATGCAGTGGGATTTTGGTCTACTTATTTTGGCGTACTGCCCATGCTTTTGAGCCTCTTCCTTTCTTTGTAGCATTGTTAGCATTGCGGTGCGTTTATAATCCTGTCAATTGCCATCTATAATTTGTTCACCTCGCATAGTAGTTTTATCGTATTTTGGGAGAGAGACATCACTAGTGAATATCACGGGTCCCCGGTCCATATTCTCATCATTGTTTACACGTTTATTTACTTTTCTGCTTTTACTTTGAGTTGCTATCATTATCATTATCCCTTGTGTTTTGATCCTTTGTAAACAACAAGACCAGAGAGATTTACAACCTCTCTGAACTTCGTTAGGAGAAAAGTTATTTTTGTCTGTGTGCAGGTCCAGGTGAAGTAAGCAACCGAGAGTTGTGAACGGCGCCATTGTTCACTTCGCCACCTACTTATCATTATCGGAGTCCTACTGGTCGATCTCAACCTTGGTATCTTTATCAAGGGAAACTTTCCGCTACGATGCATCTCACCTTCCACTTCAGGTAACCAACGAAGGGCGAGAAGAAATTATTATCTCTCGGTTATCAATTAGCCCTCCCGAAGAAGAACAGAGGGTGGCGGTGGCTTCGCGACAGAAATTGGAAAATCGACTTCTACTCTGGGGTTTTCCTGTCACGGGAATAATAGGATTCGAGGTAGGGCACCAGAGGAGAGGGAGTCCCCCAGGCATCCCCCCGGCGCGGCCAGGGTTGGGGCCGCGCCAGCAGGGCGCCTGGGGCCCCCTGGCTGGCCTCTGGCCCCACTTCTGGCTCCAGGATCCTTCGGGTGCATGGATTTTCTATGATTTTTCCTGGAATTTTCTGAGACAACTAAAATTCCATTTTCCTGCACACAATAAAACCATACAGGAAGCTCTGCTGAAAACAGCATCAGTCCGGGTTAGTTTAGTTCAAATCATGCAAGAATGAGGGAAAAACAATAGCAAAAGTGTTTGGAAAAGTAGATATGTTTGAGAAGTATCAACTCCCCCAAGCTTAGCATATTGTTTATCCACAAGCAATTAAGTTCAACGAACTGGACGCGACAAAGAAAACTTTGACAAACTCTTTTGCTTCATTAGATGTATATAAGCATGTACTACAAAAAGAGTTTAGCAAGTATCGAAACAATGCTATGAGGAAAATGCATGAAGCAATCCTTATTTCAATTGATCAATCACAAACAACCAAAAGTAAACAATATGCTGCCAAAAATCAAGAGAAGATCACAATGCTCATAGCTTGAACATACTAGAGTGGTATCTCGCTAGCCTCCATGAGTGAAGGAAAACATAAATGCAGAAACTCCTCCGGAGTTTTAAAGTAGACTAGAACTAAGAATTTAAGAACAAGCTATATCACAATCATGCAAAAGACAATGTGGTACTTTGGGACAATGCATGTTACACTAAAAATGACAATTATGCTCTCAATAGTTGGTGCTTTGAAGAAAGAAGGGGAGACTCTCGAACCGTGGCTTTTTGATTGTAAGGTTCAAAACCAGTGGTTGGAAGCAAAGACTAAACATGTACCAGAGCTCTTGGTTTTGAAAACAGAGATAAAATCTTTTTGGGAAGTGCAACTTTCCAGTCAACGGTGAACGGTAAAGGTCTCTCAATATCTCCCATGCCAAACATATTAATGCTTTTTGCTTACACTTTTGTTCCCTTTTTCATACATCATTTGACGGTCTATGGTGCCTTTTATTTTGCCTCAAGTATGGAAGGAAGTTCTCTCGTTCCATCTATCATTAGCAGCATTTGGTCCATTTCATTCCATCATCAAGTATGGGGGAGGTGTAACTCTTTTTTTTAATTGACTAGTAAAAAATTCCGCCAAAATATTTTTGGCATGGTAGATACTGATTTTCCCTCACCGCACCATGAGCTTGTACGGTTACAAAAGGGAAGCTTTTGAATAAATTTCGAGATGGCACAAGAAAGTCTAAGTTGGGGGTGGCCGGTAAATACCACATATAGGAAGGTATGGTGGACTCAAGCGGAACAACTGGTTTGAAAAAGGAGTTTGGATACACAAGCAGAATTCCGCTTAGTGTGAGTGAAGGCTAGGAAAAGACTTGGAAGCGACCAACTAGAGAGCAATAATTGTCATAATCATGTAGAGCGACAAACCAACATTGAATCGGGCATGAAAGTGCTATAACTATTCTGAAATAAAAAAGATCATCAAGGCATGATAGACTTTTTAGTCATAAACATGTGTGAACATGTGCCAAGTCAATCCAAGAATTCTCCGAAGTGAAATACCACTTCAATATGCCAAACCATTAACAATGCAATGCATGTAAATCATATCAACAACATATTATGCACTCTAGCTATTTGAGATCAGCCACAAAGAAAGCATGACCACTGGGAAAGCATTGTAAACATAGCACTATGTCGCTACAAGCTGGTCTCTAGATCATAAGTACAGGCATATGTACAAAAGTAGAAACAAGAAGAGTTCATACCGATTTTCCTTGTTGCTTCCCTTTCATCGATCTTCATCATTACTGCCTTGTCACTTGCACGACCGAACGTGGGAAATATAATCAAATGCCATCGCGGACTCGAGCTGAATTCTGAAAACAAAGCAAACTAAAGAGAAAAAGGAAATCTTGTTGGGTTTTTCAAAGGTTTAACGAAAGCAAAAGAAAAGAGAAATCTTTCTATTGTTTTTGAAAATTAAAAGAACAAAGAAGAACGGGAAAAAACTTCAAAAAGAACAAAGCAAACAAAATAAAATGGACAATACAATGGAAAATGGAGAAGGGAACATACGCCCCCAAGCTTAGGCTTTTGGCCTAAGTTGGTAGAAGCTACTGCCCCCAGGAGCCTCCTACTCCGGGGTGGTACGAGTAAGTCCAAGATTCGTACGAGCCCTACGGTGCGTACACCGAAGTCCTCGGGTCCTCCCATGAGGAAGGATCCGCGCTCCAAGCAGAGGAAGACCCCTCACCATACTGGGTAACGGTCTCCCCCTGGAAAGGTGGTAACTCACCATGCTCCTCCTCGTCGGGCACAACCCCCGCCGTGGGGTTATGCAACTGATACTGGGCCATGAACTCATCAAACTACATATTGTTGAAGGACCATCCGTTCCTTCGGGTCTAATCAAACAAAAGTGGTGCAGGTAGACGGATCTCTCGAATAATAGTCTTTTCAAACCTCAAAATATAAACAAGGTTACCAAACTCGGAATTCATGGTAAGAAACTTATGTCTCTTCCTAGCAACGAGATCAAGACATGATTAAGAAAAAAGGACATCATGGGGATGTGGGGTGCCATTAAGAGACTCAAGGATAAGTGTGGCATAAACGCCACCAAATAAATCTCCCTTGTTACCATTCATAGCAAGGCGTCAAGCAATTAAGGCACCCACATTATAATCATTCCTACCTGAGAGGACGTTCACATAGATAGAAAAATCTGGTGCAGAACCGTTGCTCGTGTTGTCACAAGACAACACCCCTCTAGCAATAAAATACGCAAAATACCTGAGGTGGGGGAATAAGATGCTGGAAATCTTTGGACGTAGGATATCCCTCGTCTCCTAGCTATAGAGAGAGTAGAAGAGTGTCCTCAACTCGGAGGGTTGAGTGTTCATCTTCGCCGTCTAACCAATGTTCGGCACACCTATTATATCACAAAATCTTGTCAAAGACATGGTCATAAGCTCATTGTAAATTTTAAACGCAATAACCCCAGCATCATGATTTTATCCAAACCTATTAATAAAACATGAGGTGGGTTTTTTATACTGTACCACACGGCATAGTGCTAGCCATGTCAAACCTGCATTGGCGCAAAGGCCATAAAATTCCTCCTTTATTTCTGCAGCTTTGAGAAAATCATCGCACGGATACATCATTGCGCATGATGGACTCGTGCTTTCCAACAACTCTAGGGGCACATGATCTTCATTGTAGCTCACCCTAGCAGCTGAGGGTGAAGCTGCAGCTCTAGTAACTCGATCGAAGCGCTCGGTCTTCTTCTTCCCAAGCCACCCCTTTGCTTTTCCTAACAAACTCATTTCAGGGAGTATTTTCCCAAAATCTGAGCTCAAATGGTGGGTCGTAGAGAGATCGAAATTCTTAACGGAGAGCAGCAAGAACGCAAGTTCCAGGTGCACAACTCGTGTTTTGGGGAAGAGAGGGAGAGAGAGGAAGAATACATACCTGGAGAGCTGACCTATGGGCCCCAAGCGCCCTGTGGGCGCGGTCAGTGGGCTGGCCGCGCCAGCTTCCCGCATGGGCCACTGGTGCTCCCGCCTGGTCAGCCCCAGGTGCCCCTGGGTCACTCTCGACATGGAAATTTTTATTTTTATTTTCCTGGAATTTTTCTGAAAACTTCACTGTTGAAAATTTTTCAGAGTTCAAAAAGCTGCGAAACTTTCTGAAAACCTGAAGCACTGATTAGAATCTTGAAGCTTCAAAAACATAAAATTTGGCACAGCAAGGAGAATAAAAGATAAAGCAAATGAAAACATAAAAGCTTAACTTTTTACCTATATAAAACATTCTAGTTAGCAAGGTTGATCAAGTCTTACCAACAAACAGGCGATATATAGAGAAGAAAATCTCACCTCTTATGAAGTGATCATTGCACCTTTACCTTAATGGACATTGTCCCCACCATGATGGTTTTGTATTTGTGGTGCACATGTAGTGGACAATCGCATTCTCCAAACTTCACAGTCTCGATATTCTCTTTGGAAAATACACCGTGTGTTCTTTATCATCAACGTTGAAGGTAACCTTTCCTTTATAGCAATCAATAATAGCACTTGTGGTGTTAAGAAAAGGTCTACCAAGAATAATGGACATGCTCCCATCCTCGGGCATGTCAAGCAGAACAAAATCAGTAAGGATTAAGAAATTAACAACTTCAACGGGAACGTCCTGACAAATACCAATCGGGGCGGCTATTGACTTCTTAGCCATCTGAAGAGAGATATATGTAGGGATTAACTTTTCTAAACATAGCCTCTTGTAAAGAGAAAAAGGCATGACACTCACTCCTGCTCCGAGATCACATAAGGAAATTTTGACATAATTATTTTTTATGGAGCAAGGAATGGTGGGTATACCTGGATCATCAAGCTTCTCAGGAATCTTGCCACTGAAACAGTAGTTAGCAAGCATAGTAGATATTGCCTCATTAGGAACTTTTATTTTATTAGTAACAATAACTTTCATATATTTTGAATAAGGAGGCAACTTAATAGCATCAGTCAATGGAATTTGAAGAAAAAGAGGTTTCATCCATTCACAAAATTTATTATAATGCTGTTCTTATTTGGATTTGAGAGACTTACCTAGAAGGGCATGGGTTTCTGTACCCATGGTTCTCTTTCCTTCCCATGTCTTCTTGCGATGAAGTCTTCCCTTGTATACTTCTTACGTTTATCAGGCGCTTCTTCTTCTCGCACCACGGGAGGATCATTATTCTCCTTATGATTTTCTTCGGGCTCGGCACCGTCTTCAGTTTCAGCATCGGATGTAGATATGTTGTTAGGATCAACAACGGGTTCTTCACTTGTAATAGGATCATTGGAGTTGTCAGCTTCCTTATGTTTCTTTTTCTTTTTTTCTTCTTTGGAGAGCTAACAATCTCTTCTTCTACCTGCACTTGAGAATCTTGATCGATCCTCTTCGGATGCCCCTCTGGATAGAGAGGGTCCTGGGTGTGTGTTCCACCCCTGGTCTTTCTACCATAAGCTTGTATACCCTGTTTGGCATTATTAGCAAGCAAATCTTTTTGCACATTAGAAATTTGTTCAGGCTGAGTTTGAACTAATGAAAATGCTTAACAAGACATTTAACATCATTAACTATTCTATCTAGAACATCAAGTAAACTTTTGACAGAAAGGGAATTATCATGCAACTGATTTTGTATCCTCTCATTAAAATGATCTTGCTTAATTATAAAATTATCAACCTCATCTAAGCATTGGTCGGGAGGCTTACCTATAGGGATGTCACTTTCTGTGAAATCTAAAAGAGAGTGTACCTCTACCAAGGGAGGGTGAGTAGTAGGCTCACACAACTTCTCAATAGGAGGTAGATTCTTCACACCTTCGGCTTTAATGCCTTTCTCCTTTATAGACTTATTTGATTCTTGCATATCTTCGGGGCTCAGAACAAGCGTGCCCCTCTTCTTCGGTGGTGGAGGTGGTTCAGGGACGGACCAATCTTCGTGGTTCTTGGCAATCTTGCCCATTACTTCTTCCGCATCGTCCGGTGTTCTTTCCCTGAAAACACAACCAGCACAACTATCCAGATAGGATCTAGATTCATCGGTTAGACCAGCATAAAATATATCAAGTAATTCATTCTTGGGGACGTCATGTCCCGGTCTAGCCTTAATTAAACCACAATACCTCTCCCATACTTTAGGGAGGTGCTCATCCTTCAACTGTTTAAATTTATAAATTCTTTGTAAAGAAGCATGTTGCATATGAGCAGGAAAATAGTTATCAACGAAAGTTTGAGTTAAGTCCTGAGGAATCTTAATTGAACCATAAGGTAGTGCATCATACCATGCATTAGCGTCTTCCTTCAAAGAGAAAGGAAAAATCTTATCCACATTAAAGTTTTGTATCCTCTCATCAGTAGTAAATAGGCCACCCAACTCGGTGAGTTTGGTCAGGTGTGTTATAACATCATCATTTTCTCTGTCATAAAAGGGGTCAGCTTCAGCTGTGGATATAAGTGAAAGATCAACAGGGAAATCATAATCAGGATCAGTGATGCATATAGGAGACGTAGCAAATTCAAGATCATGAGTGATCTTGTTCTTCATAGAGTGCTTTTCAAGAAGCTTATTAACAGCACCAGGGTCAGAGTCGGCACACTTTGTGAGTTCCCTGCAAAAATCATCATCAAGAATAACATAATCATCATCAAGAATAACATAATCATCATCAAGGATTCTCTCCTTGAGTTTATCTAAGTCTGGGTAACCAAAGATTTTGCACGTGGGAATATAGGTAGCAGGAGTCTCAGTCTCGGACTATGCTGGAACCTTAGTAATCTGAGCTTCAAGATAGAGACAAAGAATACTAGTATCGTCAAAAGTAGTGCAAGCACCATCAAAAGTATCGGACATAGTAACAGACTCAGTAGAAGTGGCATCTGGTGGTGGTGGTGAAGCGAACTTACTTATAACGGAAGGTGAGTCAAGCGTAGCACTAGTGCTCAGAACAGTACCTTTTATTGTAGTAGATGGTAAGATCGGAACCTTGGGGTCTCGTTTCTTACCCATAGAGGATGAAGTGAAGCAGGCAAAATACTTCAAGTAGACTTGTATATAAAGCTATGCTCCCCGGCAACAGTGCCAGAAAACAGTACTTGATGACCCTCAACTGTAGGGGATCGAGATAGTCTTCGCCGGTAAGATAACCCAATTTAACACTAGGGGATCCAAAGAATATTTATAAGCTTTGACAGTTGAGTTGTCAATTCAACCGCACCTGAAATATACTTGCTTGCAACAAAATATTAATAACAACTGTGAAATGATAGTGGTATTAGCAACAGCGAAAGTAAAACATCAAAAGCAACAACTAGTAACAAGCAAGATTAAAACATTATAGGCTAGGGAGACGGATGGTTGGGCACTGCTTGGATAAGAGAGAACATATAATAGATTCTAACACGGGGCAAGGCACAAAGAAAAGTAAGGATCATCTAGGAAAATATCAAACATTAGGCATGTATCCCATAGGTAGTTCTGCGTGCTTGCAATAAGAACTTGCACAACATATATTGTGCTACCATCCCTCTACGAACGGGGCCAAAAGGAACTTATGGATATTACGGTTATCCTTTCAAAGAGCACCGGAACAAAGCATTAAACTCAATGGATACATGAAATCCTCCAATTATAATCCATCCCCTTTGGTGTCCCAATCTGTCACCTTTGGGATCACCGGTTCCAGACCATAATAGGTGCATACAACTCATAGATAGGATCAAGAACATAAATATACTCATGAAAACGCAAGTGGTTCAGATCTGAAAACATGGCACTCAGGCCCAAAGTGACAAGCATTAAGAGCAACAAGTTGTATCAAAGTTGATAAACACCAAAGTAGATCATAGGCAACATGCCCCCAACAATCTGACGAACTATTACATGATCAAACTCATCCAATCCCTACCATCCCCTTTGCCTACAATAAGGAATTACTCACACATGTGAAGAGAAGTCACGGAGGGAGAATGGATTGGTGATGGTGATGACGATGGCGACGATCTCCCCTCTCCGGAGGCCAAATAAGCCTCTAGATTAGTGATACGTCCCAAACGTATCTATAATTTTTGCTTGCTCCATGCATGTTTTGTGTGATACTGCTATGATCTAGATACACTTTCATACACTTTTGATCATATTTGGACTAACCTACTAACTCAGTGCACCCAACTGCCAGTTTATTTTTTCTACTGTTTTTCTATTTCAGTTTTTCACGGGAATAAATAGGAGTCGAGGTAGGACACCATATGAGGGGGGAGTCCCCCAGGCGGCCCCCGGCGCGGCCAGGGGTGGGGCCGCGCCAGCAGGGCGCCTGGGGCCCCCTTGGCTGCCCTCTAGCCCCACTTCTGACTCTGGGATCTTTCGGGTGCGTGTATTTTCTATGATTTTTCCTGGAACTTTTGGAGACACCTAAAAATCCATTTTCCTGCACACAATAAAACCATGCAGGCAACTCTGCTGAAAACCGCGGCAGTCCGGGTTTGTTTACTTCAAATCATGCAAGAATGAGGGAAAAACAATACCAAAAGTGTTTGAAAAAGTATATATGTTTGAGACGTATCAGACGTTCACATAACACCACTAGAAGAATAATAACACAACTTAAATATCGAACAACACATATTACTTCAACTATACTTCTCCCATGTCCTCATGAAGTAAAGGACTAGACACATATTACTTCAACTAGACTACTAACAACTATACTTCTCCCACGTCCTCAAGAACTACATGAACTACTCACAAGACATAGAAGAGATCATGATCAGAGGTGATGAATATATGATGAAAAATCTGATCATAATAATAATTCTCCAAAAAAAATTGATAGCATTCACCACAAAAGAGTAATCAATACTAGTAAAGTAGAGGGGATGAATAGTGCAAGTTACAACTCAGATTGCAATGGCAAAATGAGATGGGATGAATATGGAGATGGTTCTGGTGATGGGGATGATGGTGATGATGATATCGATCATGCCCGTGACGATGGTGATGACGATGAGGATGATCTCCCCCTTCGAGAGGAGTTCTCAGCGGCGGAATCTGCCTACCGAAAAGGTCTTTTGTTCTCTGTAGGTTTCCGCCACAGAGCGGCGGTGGAACTCTAGAAACTCTTCTCGTTCTGAGATTTTTAGGTCACGAGGATGATATAGGCCAAAAGGGTGCACCGGAGGTGGGGCCCACCCCCCAGGCAGCCACCTGGCGCGGCCTAAGGGGGGCGCGCCACTAGGGCGCCTGGAGCCTTGGTGTCCCCTCCTCTGGCTGCCCTTTGGCCAGTTTTGTTTTATCTTCAAAAATTTCCTCCCCGTGGATTTAGGTCATTTGGAGATGTGTTGATATGGTCACTGTACATGCACTTTTCCCTGTTGATTCCCGCGTCTGCTGTTTCGGCACCGGAAAGTTGTAAATTGTGTAAAACAAGCCAAAATACTATAAGAACATCATCGTATTATGAAATATATCAATGAACAGAGGTAAATTATGATGTAAAATAGTGATGCATTTTGGACGTATCAACTCCACCAAGATTAGACCTCGCTTGTTCCCAAGCGAATACTGAGCTCGGTAAACCTATCCACAAGTTTATAGAGTGAAGTGTCGATAATAAGAATACGGACAAGAAGCATCATAATTTCTTCTAATAAACTCAAGCATCCTCAACAGCAACCTCAACTGATATGGCCCTTATGAAAGAGTAACATCAATTACAATCAAAATTAGGGCTAAGTAAACTCATTAAACCATGGAAATATGTCCTTGGTCAGAGAACAATTAATAACTTTTAAATTTTGCACTTTTCTCTATATTTTGATGAGATCATTTGAAGCTTTTGAAAGAACATGTTTTAGTCAAGAAGTGAAAATGCTAACACAAAGGAAGATGTTTGATGTAGCAGGGCTCATCAAACAACTTTATTACCTTAATGATAATGTCAACAAACATGTAATATAACAATTCTCAATGAGACAATATAAATGCATGCATCTTTGTCAACATAAGGTGTTTGCTCTTTTGTGGGATAGAAAGAAGTGGGTTTACTGACTCAACATAAAAATAAAGGCTTAGCCCTTCATAGAGGGAAGTAGGTAAAACTCATGTGCTAGAGCTTTTAGTGGATTTGAAATTAATAGGATTATAAATAAGATTTTGGGAGGTCCATAATTCATCAACGAATGCTAGTAGATAGCCCAATACTTCTCATGCTGGACAAGTTTCGAGGAACGACTCCCAAGGTAGGGACGATCACATCCCCTTAGTATCCTATGTTTATCACTGCCAAAGTTTTCTGATTTCTCATGAACAAAGCGTGAAGGATGTTTTGTTTTTTTCTATTATCTTTTGTCAGCTGGGCGCACTGATGCCAGTCCCTCCTCGCATTAGGGATTTTCAGATTAGACATGCAAATCCAAGATAAAGCTTGTCTTGTATGAGAAGATCATGAATTATGTACCACTCCCTCATGAGCTAAAACAGAGGCACAAAACAAGGAGTAATAAATTTTGAAGGCTTAAAGATAGCACATGAGTAATATACTTTAGGAGTGACGGTGAAACACCACAAATAGGAAAGTTATGGTGGACTCTTTGGAAGGTTGAGGTTTCAAGGTATTGGTGCACAAGCAGTAATCCAGCTTAGTACAAGGTTTGGCTAGCAAAGGCTTTTGAGAGCAGTCAAATGATGTTGACTTGGATGCAAAAGAATATAAAGTCTACATTAAGAATTGGCATGAAACATCAAGTTGTATTCCTTGTCAGCATAACACTTCAAGCATAAGAACATAAAGCTTTTGGCTATGTCTCTACTAACAAAACTCATGCTTGTTTTCATGACCAATGCTATGTTTGCCAAGATTAAATAAAGTTTTCAAATCCATACCTGATATATAGCATCAATACTCCCAAAAGAATCAGCATATAAGGTCGATTGCGTGAAGAGAATACCAAGTGCAGTGAAGAAACCAATAGACTTATCATTAATATTCCATCATAGACAAGTGCACACTCACTGATACAAGGCTCTCCACAAAGGAGTGATAGACATTAAGGCAAACACCCATTTTATAAGATAACTTCCCTAAACATGATACGACACTAAACTTGACCACAAAAGGCAAAGGTAAAGATAAAGATACCATGCACTCCCCCAAGCTTGGAACAAGCTAAGGGGGTGCCATTACGCATGAAGATTTCATCCTTCCTTCTACTTGTTCTTCTTCAAATCTGCTATAATGCGCCGAAGGGTTTTGTTTTCGGCTTCTAATATGGCCACCTGTTCTTTAAGCACACGAAAGTCTTCACAGAATTGGTTAGTAATTCGATGAGCTTCGGATATAGAAGATGACAAATGTAGAGCCTCAAGAAGAGGAGCAGTTCCTGAAAGGTTCAGAGAAAGATCATGTTGAGGGTTAATAAACCCCACGAAGACGGGGTTGTTGGAGCTTGATCCTCTTGTTGATGGATCTCCTTCTTGTTGGATGGTGACCATCTTGACTTCCTCTCTCACGGAGCGCTCCATCTCCGCTTGTCTTGCAGCAATTTCTTCCTCGGTAGCCAATCCAACGACCTTCCCTTGGTTGACGTCTTGCTGGACACGGCGAAGAAGACGACCCATGTAGTCCTCTCCGCTCGAGTCACAAGAATACATCTCAGACATCAGCCTCTTATTCTGGAAGAAACAGATCGAAAAGAAAATGCACGGAATAGCAAGATAGAGAGCCGGGACGATCCGGAAAAATATATAGAAAAAAATTCTGCACCGAAAGAAGGTAACAAGCGAAAGCGGGGTCGGAGACGAGTTCCAGATGGCCCAGGCGGCCTCTTGGCGCGGCCAGGAGGTAGTCCACGCCACCGGGGCGCCTCGAGCCTGGGAGCTCCTCTCCGGCTCAACTTCGGCTCGGAATTTTCCTAATTTTGAAAAAACACATAATACTGAACTTTTATGGTTGTTCGTGAAGTTTCCTTAGGTCCTGTTTGTGTGGGCTTTTTCTTCTGCTTTTGCAGCTTTTCCATTTTGATTAAGCCATAAAAGCTCCTAAATAGGTGCTTTTGAGCTTTACTGGCCTTTGGAGCTAAATATTGTTACATTGATTCATCAAAAGCCATAAAAGCTCCTAAATAGGTTCTTTTGAAGCTTTTATGGCTTCTTGGCTAAAATGAACAAGCTGCAAAAGCTAAAGCAAAAGCCCAAACAAACAGGGCCTTAATGTATTACATACCTATTCTAATGATGCTGTTGCTGGTTTGTGAACCAGTGCTGCAACATGTTCTTCATGAGTGGTTGTTCGTATCATATCCGCATCAACAATGATAGGATCTCCCGCCATGTAATGCTTGAGTCTTTACCCATTCACAACATGAGGTTTGGTGCCTTCAAAATTTTTAATCTTGATTGCACCGGAGCGGTAGACTTCGTCAATGTGGAATGGTCCTTCCCATCTAGAAAGTAATTTACCTGGAGAAAACATGAAACAAGATCTAAACAACAAAACTTTATCACCAACATTAAATTCACATTTAAAAATTCACCTGTCATGCCACTTCTTCACCTTTTCCTTAAACATTCTTGCGCTCTCCTCAGCTTCACTTCTCCACTCATCTAGAGACAAGTTCATGAGACACTTTTCACCAGCAAGTTTAGGGTCATCATTAAGCTCTCTAATAATCCAGAAAGCTTTTTTCTCTAATTAGAAAGGAAAATGGCAAGCCTTGTCGTAGACCATCTTATAGGGAGACATACCCATGGGGTTTTTGTAAGAAGTTCTATATGCCCACAAATCATCTCCCTACTTTTTGGACCAGTCCTTTCTAGAACTTTTCACTCTCTTTAGTAATATCAACTTGATCTCCCTATTTGTGAGCTCAACTTGCCCATTTGTTTGAGGGTGGTAAAGTTAAGCAATCCTATGATTGACATCATACTTTGCTAAAGCTTTTCTAAAAGCACCATGTGTAAAATTTGATCCTCCGTCAGTCTTGAGGTACCTTGGTACACCAAACCTAGGAAAGATTAAATCTTTCAGCATATTCAAATATGTCTTGTGATCAGCACTCTCAGTGGGGATTTCCTCAACCCACTTGGTTACATAATCAACAACTACTAAAATGTGAGTGTACTTTTGTGAAGGAGGAAAAGGACCCATAAAATCAAAACCCCAGCAATCAAAAGGCTCAATAATTATAGAGTAATTCATAGGCATCACATTTCTCCTACTAATATTACCAAATCTCTGACACTTATCATAAGATAAAACATAATTTCTAGCATATTTAAAGAGACTAGGCCCATAAAAAGCTTATGGGATAACCTTGTGTGCGGTCCTCTCACCGGCATGATGTCCTCCATATGGACTATCATGACATTGCTTCAAGATATCCTTCTGCTCATGATCTAATATGCATCTTCTCATGATTACATGTGCACATTCTCCAAAAAGATGTGGGTCATCCCGAAAGTAATACCTCAAGTCGTGGAAGAATTTCTTAGTTTGCTGAAATGTTAATCCTGGAGGTAAAACTTGGTAACAATAAAGTTAGCATAATCTGTAAACCAAGGATCAGAAATAGATTGTATCCTCAAACAGATAATTGTTCATCAGGAAAGCTATCATTAACCAGAATAGGATCATTTGGTATGTTCTCTATCTTGGAGAGGTTGTCTGCTACAGGATTGTCCGCTCCTTTCCTATCAACAATCTGCAAATCAAACTCTTAAAGAAGAAGAACCCATCTGATAAGACTTGGTTTGGCATCCTTCTTTTCAATAGTAGCATAATTCTTTTGAGAACTATCAAGGGTTTTGCTAGAATAATGTATAACATTCAATTTCTTATCAACCCTTTTTCCTAGCACAGCTCCAACAGCAAAGTCACTAGCATCACACATGATCTCAAAAGGTAAATTCCAATCAGGTGGTTGGACTGTAGGAGCGCTTATCTAAGCTTTCTTAATAACTTCGAAGGCTTCCTTACAATCTTCATCGAACACAAAAGTAATATCCTTCTGGAGAAGATTAGTGAGGGGTCTCGAAGTCTTAGAAAAGTCTTTAAAAATATTCTATAGAAACTATAATGACCGAGGAAACTACGAATACATTTGATGTCCCTTGGATAGGGCATCTTCTCGATAGCTTCGATCTTGGCCCTGTCCACCTCGATTCCCCTTTTAGAAATCTTTTGGCCAAGAACAATTCCCTCGTTGACCATGAAGTGGCACTTATCCTAGTTGAGCACCAAATTTGTCTCCTCACATCTCTGCAAAACTTTATTATGGTTGTTGAGAAAATGGTCAAAAGAGGTTCCATAGACGGAGAAATTGTCCATGAATACCTCAACAATTTCCTCACAAAAACCATGGAAGATAGCAGACATACACGTTTGAAAAGGAGCAGGGGCATTGCGTGAACCGAAAGGCATACGTCTATAAGCATAAGTACCAAAAGGACAAGTAAAAGTGGTCTTCTCTTGATCAATAGTGTTAACATGAATTTGGGAGAAGCCAGAATATCCATCAAGATAGAAAAATTGGGTGTTTTTGGATAACCTTTCAAGCATTTGGTCAATGAACGGCAATAGGTAGTGATCGTTCCTAGTTGATGGACTAATCCCCTTGAGATAATCAAGGGTATAGTCAATAGAACCTCGGTCTTTACGAAGGGTTTCCAATAATCGCTCTTCTTCATATCCTAAAAGTTTAGCATTGATAATAACATGATATACTTTCTTTTCATCTAAATAAACATACTTGGGCATATAGGGAAGAGGTTTTAGATCGAACACCGGGTCTTCTTTTGGTTGTGATAGGATTCCTAAAGGTTCAACTAGAAGGTTGTGCTTCGGGATAGAAGGTTGTCTCAAGAAGATATCATATAGTTCATTTCTTTCCTGCATTTACTGCTGCAAAGGATCGTTAGGAGGAATAGCAATACAGGAAAAAAATCAATAATCTTATCATTACTAGGAAAGTCAGTTCCACGAGTTTGCTTGGAGAATTTCGAAAAGTTAAATTCATATGGCTCACCATTGAATTCAACATATACTTTTCCTTTCCTGCAATCTATAATAGGACAAAAACTATATTGCACTCAACCAAGTACCAAAAAGTTGGTAGGATATTTTACTTTTCCACATAAGACTTCAACGTCTCTCACGATTCCAATGGGATAGATAGTTTCTCTGTTTAAAAGATGAATAGTAACATCAATGTCTTCAAGTTCATAAGGTGAAATCTCACTCATGATCTCTTGATAGAGTGAATAAGGAATAGCACTATCACTGGATCCCAAATCGCATAGCCCAAAATAATTGTGATCTCCTATTTTAACATATACCATTATAGTACCTGAAATTGGTCCTTTATTCTTGGTTGTGCAAGGTTAGTAGAAATAGCAAAAATATATATAATGGAATCTCCAATATCACTAGTAACAAGATCTTTAACCAATGAAACTTGAGGATCGACCTTAATCAGGTCCTCATGCTCATCGGTCTTTCTCTCACTTTTATTTAATATCCTGTCAAAAAAGAATGCTCCCTCATCCTTGCGGGAAAAGGGGGCTTTTCATATATAACTACATGAAAAATAGGTTCAGCAACATGAATATCAACATGTAATTCCTTAAAGGTCTTATGCTGATCCTCCTTCCTTTTAGAGGAATCAATATGAGAGGCAAAGTCTTTGCAAAAATCAATTAAAGTTGGGAATCAGGACCAATCTTAGCACAAAAGGTATTGAAGTAATCAGTTTTCACATAACTCTCAATGTCATCATTCTCGTAATTTATAACGGGTTCAATACCTTTATCAATCTCCCAATCTTCAGTGTTCTTCTGGATCCTTTCAATAAGATCCCACCTTTCTTCAACGCTTTTATTTGGAAATACCCCACTGGAGGAGGCATCAAGCATCTCTTTATCTTGACGTGAAAGCCTCGCATAAAAATTTGTAAGAATAATTTCCTTGGCGAGCTCATGATTGGGGAATTTGAGCATTAGGGACTTCAATCTCCCCTAAGCTTGGGCGATGCTTTCTCTGTCATGAGACCAAAAGTAATAAATATAGTTCCAGTCTCGATGTAATTCATGAAGAGGATAAAAATTTCATAAAAGAGAGGCATGAGTTCTTGCCAATTTAGTAAATGAGAGTTATGAAGAAGCCTATACCAATCCAAACCCTTATCTTTCAATGATAGAGAAAATAGCTTTCTCATAACAAAATCCATCGATAGCTTAAATAAGGAGCATAGTTGTGAAAGATATAGCAGGTGTTCGCCTGGATTTCTATCTCCTGCATATAGATTAGCCAAGACATAATCAACAATACTTGTTCGTATTTTGAAAGGCACAATTTCAGTAGGTGGGGGATCCTTCTCCACCATAGTAGCGGTGGGGTGGTTTCCCACAAGCAAAGAGCCAACACCAGAGTTGTCCATAGGGACAAAAAGTAGCAATAGAAAAAAAAATAGCACGAGCAGCGTAAAGGTTTCCTAACAGATTTCACTTACCAATAGCGCTACACTCCCCGGCAACGGCGCCAGAAAATGGTCTTGATCACCCACAAATGTAGGGGATCTATCGTATCCTTTTTGTTGAGTAAGAGTGTCAAACCCAACGAGGAGCAGCAAATGGCCCAATCTATTTAAGAAAAGGAAAATAAAAAGGATTAAACTTATAAAGAGCTAAAACGTTCCTGAGGGCACACGGGAGAGGTAGTCATGTGCTTTCGCAATATTTCGTCTAGTACTATGTTTTGTATTGATAAGTGTTGTGTGGCTGGACCTTTGCTAGTGCACCTTCTAGATTAATCCTCTTGCAAGCATCCGCACATACAAGAGTGAAACTAAGGCAAAGCCTAACTATAGCAATAAACTTTAGGATCCAACACTCCCTCATGCAAAAGTGTGTGAACTGGGGTTCAGGTTTCTGTCACTCCGGTAACCCACCATAAGCATCATTTATACACAATTTATTCCCCTAGGTCCTTAAAAAGACTAAGTGTTATGTAGTCGACACTCACATAACAACACTAGAAGAATAACACCACAGCTTAAATATCAAACAACACATATTACTTCAACATCATATGACTACTAACAACTAGACTTCTCCCATGTCCTCAAGAACTAAAGGAACTACTCACAGGACAAAAAAGAGATTGTAACATCCTAAAATTCTTCGAATTTTGGAATGTTAATAAAATTAAATAGATGATGATTGTTTCCTTGATGTGTTTGATTTTCTCTGGGATTTAAAACTTTTGGAGTTTATTGAATATTAAAAAGAGAGGGAATAAAAGGACTTTCCCTAATATTCATAGTTGGTGTTTTGGAATTTATTATTTTAAAACAAAATCAACAAAACAAACTGAGAGAAGGTAATATGACTCCTTCACAGTATTAAAAGGTTGAAAAATGTTATAAATCATTATTGGAATTCTTTTGAATATTCAAAACATTTTTCAACTCGAGGAAATTCATTTGAGAGGATATAAAATGACTTATCCCCTTTTAATAATGTTGCAAAATATTTAGAATATTACTTTAAAGTTTTTAAAATTTTATTTTGAGTATTATAAATAACTCGAAAATTATATTAGGGATTTTATAATGCTAAGAGAGTTTTTATTTCATTGAAATGATTTATTAAATATTTTAAAAGGTTTGAAAAAGTATTCCCATGGGATATTTTTATTTTACCAAATTATGTATTGGTGTAACAATTTAAAATTTATATTTTATTATTTAGAAATGGTTTGTCAATGCTTTTGACCAAATAAAAATACTTTTAATAATTTATCGGACTTTATTTGATTTATGAAAAGTATTTTATATTTAAATAAAGTATTTAGAAAATGTTTTTATTTTTATTTTACTTTTTGGAAAATATATTCATTAAATAAATTTCTTTGGATTATTTGATGAATTTAGAAATTTATTTCATATTTTTCTGATGAGTATTTATTTTTCTACAATTGATTGAAGTTTCCGTTTTTAAAGAAAAAGAAAATGCATACCGAGCTGGCCCAATAGTCTTTTCCGCCCACGAGCGCAATTTGAGCCCGAGAAGGATTTCAAAAAAAAAATTTCGGGCAATATAAGATTTAAAATTTTTTCTTTTTAGTTTTTTCAGAAACCCTAAAGCGCCTCGATTTCCGTGCCGCCGCCACCTCGATTTCCGTGCCGCCGCCTCGATTTCTGAGCCGCCGCCGCCTCGATTTCCGTGTGGTGAACCTCGATTTCTGTGCCGACGAACCTCGGTTTCCGTGCCGCCGCCTCGATATATGTGCCAACGAACCTCGGTTTCCGTGCGCGGCGAGCCTCGGTTTCCGCGCCATCGCCACGTCATCGGTACGTCAGCAATTTTGTCCTGTAGTGAAAAGGATCTGTCTGCGACAGAAACTTTTATTTTATTCACGAATAGGTCCTATTTCATAGTTTGCACCCTATAATCTTCGTAGCTGTATCTTTTAAACCGTGTATCGGAATTAGGTGATTCTTTTTGCTACGCGCTCATGTTGTTCTGTAATTTAGCATAATCAACTTTTCAAACTTTTGAACACTTTTGAATTTGAATTTATTTCAAATTCAAATTCAAATTATGGTGGCCGTATCTTGTAAACCGTTGATCCAAATCGAGTGATCACTGGTTCCATGTATTTTCTGTCTACATCATGTGTACACAAAAATTCACAAGTTTATTGATCTGTTCAAATTCAATTTCAATTCAATGTTGCACTTACTATGACCTGTGTTGTAGTATTCCGTTTGACGTGATTCTTTTTGCATATTGAATCATATGAGACATCCTATCGGCAATATCCACACACCATTCATATTGCTATGATCTTTACCTTGATTTCATAATGCCTTGATCATAATCTTGTATCGACAATTCTTTGTCCGTTGACTCTCTCGAGTTCACGTTCCACCGATCACCTTCGAGCACATCGACACTTGTACCGTGTCAAGCCGCTTGTTTTGTTGCTAAAACCTTTGTGTTTGTTTTGTTTATCTTTTGTTTGCCTTGTGACGTGATTGCTTATTCGAGTTCCTTCGTCTGCGATAGATTTTCTCGGAGTGTGACGAGTAGAGTTGACAGGACCACGAGAGCGAAGATCTTCATCGAATGTATAAGGCAAGTTACACTTTGACCATACCTCAACCTATATTTTCTATTATGCAGGTAGCAAATTATCACTCTATGCATGTGGACTATATATTAGTTATGATTTAAATCTAATAGGATAGCCATATGCTCTGACCTTTTATTTCATTGTCGCCCTAGGATCGTGGTTGTTATATACTGCTATTGCTTTGTAGACGGGGATTGGTTGAGTTATCATTGAGCTATGTGAGGAGTAATGACTTGATTAGCAAACTTAAATAGAAATCACCTCTGGACGGGCAGGGAATGCATCCTGGTGCTCATGCCTTGGATAAGAAGGGACCAGGACTGAATGCTTCCCGAATGGTTGTTTTGGTGGTGAACCGGGTGCGTCATGGCGCGTACCCTCTGAACGCAGTGGGCGCCGTCCAGGCTCAAAAAGATCGGACAGACAATGTGACTAGTAGCTTCCATGTACAACCGCTGGCTATATGGGCTCTGGCTTAGATGAGTAAGTTGTGGGGAACCTGGCCCTGGTAGCTAGCTGATGTAGATATGATAGGTGTACCGGCTACCAAAGGGTGGAGGCAACCTCTTCTGAAAGACTATGTCTCAATCTTCGGGTTGATTCAAGTGGGGAAAGTTTACAAACCTCTGCAGAGTGTAAAAACTGATCATGATTAGCCGTGTCCACGGTTACGGACAACTTTGAGCAACTAGGCATTATTGTTGTTGGATGGTCTTGACAGATATTTCACCTTAATAAGAATTTGAGTGGGAACTTTTAATAAAGGGATGGTTGGAATTGGTGTAGCCCGATTCAGCCATACTTAGGACTAGCAAGTTAAATTAAAATTTGATTAGTTGTAGTATGTGAGGGAAAAATCAGCTTTCTGCAAAATAAAACCATAAGCCTTTCCTTTGACTTATCCTTGAATGTAGAAGTAGGTCTGTTATATCCATTTTCGTGTGACTTGCCGTACAAATCAGATGTACTGACCCGTTGTCGGGCTGTAACCTTCGGTGTTGCAGGATTTATAAGCAACGAGTAAGTGGTACGATGTAGGGTTACGATGTCTATACTCAACTATGTCGGTGGAGTTGATGGACGCCACGAAGCTCTTTATTGTTTTTCCGCTGTATTCTATTTGTAAGCTAGCCTTGAGCTATGCAGGAATGCTTAATTGTAATACTGGATCTTCGATGTAATATATATGACATGTGGTTTATTCTTGATATTACATCGTGTACTGTGTGTGCTAGCTATTGATCCAGGGACTAGCACAGAATGCACAGAGACTCCGGTTTGTGATGAACCGGGTCGTTACAGAGATCATGATCAGCGGTGACGAATATATGATGAACAATCTGATCATAACAATAACTCTCCAACAAAACTTAATAGCATTCACCACAAAAGAGTAATCAACACTGGTATAGTTGAGGGGATGAATAGTGCAAGTTACAACTCGGATTCCAATGGCGAGATGAGATGGGATGAAGATGGAGATGGTGTTGGTGATGGGGATGATGGTGATGATGATCTTTATGATGCTCGTGACGATGGTGACGATGATGAGGACGATCTCCCCCTCCGGGAGGAGTTCTCCCCGGCGGAATCTTCCCGCCGGAAAGGTCATTTCTTCTCTGTAGGTTTCCACCACAGAGCGGCGGCGGAACTCCGGAAACTCTTCTCGTTCTTGGATTTTTAGGTCATGAGGATGATATAGGCCAAAGGGGGGCACTAGAGGTAGGGCCGACCCCCTGGTGGCTGATACGTCCAAAACGTATCTATAATTTCTTCTTGCTCCATGCATCGTTCGTGTGATATTTCTATGATATTGATGCACTTCCATACACTTTTGATCATATTTGGACTAACCTATTAACTCAGTGCACCCCAGTTCCAGTTTCTGTTTTCTGCTGTTTTTGTATTTCAGGTTTTCCCATTATTAAAAGTGCTCATAAAATTCCTGGAAAAATATATAAAAAATCAGCGTTCCGGAAGCTTCCTGTAACACCCTCAGAATCAGTAACAGTATTCACTACAGTGATTCCACTGTTAGTGATCATTACTGTTGATGATCAATCCATGATCACCTTTGATCATAGCTCTGTAAATTTACAACCCTGATAAGCTTTTCAGATTGTGTAAACTATAAAAATTTGCTCCAAGAATTGTGGATGCATGTCAATCCACTTGATCATGGTTAAACCCAATGAACCTTAGTCATTTACAGCATCCCAAGTCAATGTTAATTAGAAAACCCTTAGTGGTGATTTATTGAATTGCCCCTAGGGTATTAATATAAAACAAAGTGGAAATAAAAGTGAAACCAAAAATTTTGCAAACAATTTTATTAGATGAAAAATAATCATTAGGTCATATTAAAATAATAGTGGGCATTTATTACAATGTTTAAATATTTTAAACATTTCAAACCGTAGCAGAACAGCCACCTTTGTTCCATTTTAAATAAAACAAAATTGCAAATGAATTTATTAGGTGGCCAAACTTTTTGTGGCAGCATATTAAATTATAATTTAAATTCTGCAGCAATTCTCATATTTTACAAAAATCAAATGTGACTAACAAATAGAAAACATAAAAGAAAATACAGAAAAGAATAAAAGAAAAAGGGAGCCCATACCCCCCTGTTCCCCTTGGGCCCAGCCCAACCCAAACCCCCAGACCGGCCCATCTCCTCTCCCCCTCCCCTTACTGTTCACGACGGAGGCGTGGCGGCGCTCCCGTGGCGCCACGGTCACCGTCGTCGCCGTGGAGGGCATCGAGCCACTCGCCGCCGGAGATAAGAGGGTCGTCGACCCCCTGCGCCCCTCCCCTAACCCTAGCCCCCCATTCGTTCTCCCCATCGCTCCCTCTTGGTTTTCCCCGCCGCCAGGAGCCATCGACGCCATGGCTCGATGTGCCCGTGGCCTCCCCATCGCCGCGCCGCCGCACTGGCATGGCCAGAGGCCACGCCGTGTCGCGCCAAGCTGCCTGGGAGCCTCGCCGTGGACATCCGCTCCACCCCGCGCAATCGGTCGTTGCCAGGACGCCCTGTACGCGCGCTAACGACATCGTATTCAACCTCCGGCCGCCCCCGCTGTCGCCATGACCGAGCTCGTCGGCGTGGCCACGGTCGTCGCCGGCGCCTGCGTGGATGTCCAGAAGAACCACGACGTTCGTCTGCTTCCCCTGCGCCCCTCGAATTGACCCAGTGGCCTCCACATCGCCGGAAGCGACCTCCTTCCCCCGCCACGGCCGCCGTGCCTCGTCGGAAAATACGACGCCGTCGAAGCCTCCCCGGCCTCCCCGAGCACCTCCTCGATCTCCCCGGTGAGCGCCGCGCCCGTTTCCCCCCCTCTCCCCACCAATTCCTTCGCCGTAGGGCCGCACTCACCGGCGGCCACCATGGCCGGGAGCTCCTCCCGTGAGCGCCCGCGCGGGGCTGCTCGCCGCACGCCGCACCTGTCGCTGTGGGCTGCGCCGTGCCTCGCCCTGCCGTCGTGCCCGCGCCCCTGCCCCTCCTCGCCACGCCGGTCCGGCCGCCGCCCCCAACCATTGCTCCTGACCATGGCCGCCGGAGCTCACTTCTCCCGTGCGTGCCCGAGCTGCAGGCAGGCATGGACACACCTGGCCACGCCCAGGCTCATTGTGTGCGCCTCCTTGGAATCCTTCGCCAGCTGGCCGCGCTCGGTCGTGGCCGGCTGTCCCTGGGTCACGCCCGTGTCTTCCCGTGTTTCCCCCATGGCTGCTCAGTAACTCCTTCGCGTTCATGTCCAGATTTTCAGAGTTTGGACACTGAAGAATTCTTCGAGATTGATCCATAACCTATTGTATGTATACCATCAGTGTTGCTTTATGACATGATCCTCTACCAAGGTGAAGTGGCGTGTGCACGTGATATGTATCTTATAGATACTGGGTTCGAACCTCCCCGGGGACATTAAACCCCTGATTTTTGCTTTGTTTTGCAGCGGGATTAAGTTAAACCTCCCCTCTAAATTAGATGAATTAAGATAACCCCCATTGTGAGTATGACAGCTGGCCCCCAGGCCCCTTTAACTTAATTAATTTGCTTAATTAACCTCTGTGTCATTGACATGTGGGACCCCCATGTCAGTTGACCAGTCAAACTATTGTGGATAATGTTTCTGTTAATTAATAAAATAATTTAAAAATGATTTGGAAAATGATTTAAAATGCTTAAAACTTTAGAAAATCATAGAAAATAAACCGTAGCTCAGATCAAAAAACTTTGTACATGAAAATTTATCAGAAAAATATAACGAATACGAATACCCCCCTAACTCATCGAACATCGACAACCCCCTGCCGGGCTGTCTGTCGGTAATTTCCGGTACCGATAAAAATTTCCCGGATCAAAATACTTTGTATACGAAAGCTGCTCAGAACGGATTACCGAATACAAATACTATACCCATACCTTCACCACACACCTCTAGCATACCGAACGTCGAACCGTACCGCTCCGGACCGGCTGTCCGATGATTTGTCCGATACCGTTAAACTATCCGGATTAATTTGTTCCGAACACGAAAGTTGTCCGAAACGGTTCAAATAACACGGATACACCCCCCTTATCTTTGTCGGATGTCCACGACACCTCCGGCATGGTACCTTACCCCTCCGGTCGCCCTATCCGTCAATCACCCGGAGCTGGTAGTTCATCCCCGGATGGATTCCCGCTCCGATCATCACACATGGCACTTCGTTAGAACCTCATAAACATTTCATCTGTCATGTCATGCATATGTTTCAATATTATTGATGTGTATTTACTGTTTCCTCCCCCCCCCTTAATCTCCGGTAGACCCCGATGCTACCGCCGACTACACCGCTGTCGGGTACGACTTCTTCGTCGACGAACCTACCCCTACCGTCGAGCTTCCAGGCAAGCAGAGCCATTCTCTTCCCCAGATATCGCCTACCTTTCCGTCCTTTCTTGCACTAGGCATTGTTACTGCTGCTGTTACGTTACAATACTATTCAATTGCATAGCCTGATTTTGTCGCCCTTGATGTACCTCCTTTATCCTATGCTGCCTATTATAATTATGCATTATATTCAGCAGTGAGCCCTGCGCATTGTTAGCTAGGATTAGATAGCGGGTCGTGACCACTCAGGGGAGTGACGCGGATACAAAATATATACAACTGCAACAGGTACGGACCAATGCAGACGCCCTAGGGAACCTACAACGGCGAGACTCTGCCGAGTCGCTTCGAGTTTGACTTACGAGGGGGCTGACTCGTAATTCACTCTCGTCGGCTCAGTAGTGTAGTATCACTGGGATGATATGAGGGCATTCCTCTTTAGTTCATTTCGCTGGTGTCTCGGCACCACCGGGGTGATACGAGAATATTCCTCTTTAGTTCATCCCGCTGATGTCTCTGTCGAACCTCGTTAAGTGTGCCATCAAGGGTGATTCCTCCTGGCTTCACTTAATGGTAGGCACTCGAATCAACTAGTGTCCTTAAAGGTAAGAGTCGGGCGACCCAAAGGTGCCCGCGAGCGGTATATTGTTGGGAGCGACAGGGAGGGTACGACCGACTTTATCGGCGTGCTTGGCCCGTGCTCATATCTCGCGAGAGTTAACAAACCATGAAAAAGTCGAGCTCTACCAAGAGCACACGCGAGACAAGGTAAGGAGACAGTTCACCTTGTTGGTAACCGCGCGCTTTGACGGGACGACAGGGCAGGCCCCAACGTTACCGGTGGGCCTCGTTGCTGTTCGTTGTCCGTTGTGTTGTTAGTCAGACAGCGATAACGGTTGTCTGCAAGATAATATTAAAATTCTAAATGGTTCGGCGGATGATTTGAGAGACCCGTTGGTCTGTACGCACTACCTACATGTGGGATTACAGTGTGGGCCCTCCGCGTCGCAGTTCGTTCGAAAGCTCTTCAGACGTCAGCAGTACTGCGGCCTGATCGCCGGGAACTGCTCTTGTCTTTTTGCTGCAGCAGGTGTGTTTGGATTTGCTTTTGCTTCACCGGCCAGACTCGCACCGTGCAGGAGCGTGCAAGGGTGAGGGACCTAGACCCCTTGGCGCATAGGATATAGTCCGGCGGATGGCCTATCTGCTGAGCCTAGGATGAACTGCGATTTATCGGATAGCCTCGATGGGGCGTTCCCTAACAAGGTTCACGCCACCTTGGAGATCCGAGCGTGCAGGATGAACAGTAGTGCATCCCTGCAGGGAGTTTAATCTATTCGAATAGCCGTGTCCACGGTAACAGGACGCTTTATGCTGAAGCTGGATCTTACCACTACAAACTATTACTATTAAACTGTATGGTTCCGGGTTTTCTTCCTCGTAGGGAAGTCGAGGAAGGGAACTCGGACGCAATATTATTATTAATCATTACAACTTACTATTATACAATGTTGCAGCAACTTCTGCTTCATTGTTACTTTATTGCGTTATATGAACTGTTGGTTGTTTCTCTTCTCATGCTGCAAGACATCGTCGGAAGATGCTAGTCTTCGATAGGCCTAGCTTCTTACCCTTATTCTGATTTCTATCTTGCAGTCCACTATATATACAGCCTCTTCTTTCCGTCGATACAATGCATAATGCTTAGTAGCGGACGTAAGTCTCGCGGGTATACTAGATACCCACCTGCTTTATTTTTCCCCTTTTATTGTTTTGCCTGATCGTCCGCTGCAGTCGACGTTGGAGCCTTGGAGTCCAGGAGCAGGAGATCACCGATGCTGACCACCGCAACGTGAAGATCCCCGATGCCTTCTACGACGTCGAGTTCCCCTTTGACCAGGAGTAGTTTGGAGGTTCCCAGGCAGGAGGCCTTGCCTTTTCGATCGTTGTTGATATTTGTGCTAGCCTTATTAAGGCAACCTTGTATCCCTGTGTCTGTACTCAGATACTATTTGCTTCCGCTGACTTTGTGCTCTCGAGTTGTTGTATTCGAGCCCTCGTGGCCCCTGGCTTGTATTAATCAGCTTGTATTATTTTATTTGTAGAGTTGTGTTGTGATATCCCACCGTGAGTCCCTAATCTCGATCGTGTACCTTGCGTGTATGATTACTGTACACGGTCTGATTTTGGGGGCATCACACTTCTTACGCCCGAAGGGGGGCCAGAGGGGCCCCAGCTGGTGCCTAGGAGGCCAGTGGGCGCGGCCTAAGGGGGTGGCCGCGCCGGGAGGCCGCCTAGACTCCTGGTGGCCCCCCTGGCTGCCCCCCTTGGCCCTTATTTTTACTCGCGTCGCGAAAACCCTGATTCCGGACCCCTTTTCTCCAGAAGCAATTCCGATCTCCGCCGCCATCGCCGACAAGCTTCGGGGGACCAGAATTCATGTGTCGGCACCCTCCCGGGACGGGGAAGTGCCCCCGGATTCATCTCCATCGACGTTGTTTCCTCCCTCCATGATGCGGGAGTAGTTCCTCCCCGGTGCTGAGGTTTCGACCAATAGCTATGTGGTCTTCTCTCTCTCCCATGATGTGATCTTGATTGTGATCATAGGCTATGTTAATCTAGGATGATCCCATGATGTTTCCCCTTCTTCTATGTATTGGATTGATGTACTCACTTGATCTTATCTTGTATAATCCCAGAGACCATGGTGACAGCGGTCTATTGGACATGGGTTAGAAGAATATTTTCATGAGTGATTTCCTCTTTTATGTGTGGATTGAAGATTGAGAGTCTCTTGGTGCTTGTCTGTGACTATCCTTTAGATATGTTTTGGTGATTGTGGTACTCTCTTTGGATGGCCGCGGTGAGATTGGAAAATTCATAAATGAGAACTAGGAACTCTGAGGTGTGCTTTTCTAGCCCTATACAATTCTCGTCCTCTCTTGACCACAAAGGAATGACCTCCGAGTACGTCTCCATTGCATGTTTTATGAGGAATATCATGTGATTAGAATATCTTAATGTTGTTGGGAGTTGCCACTAGTGAAAATATAAAGCCTAGGCCTTGTTTCCACCATTGGAATACCGTTTGCGCTCACGTTTACTACTTGTTTGCTTGCTGCACTTTTTATTAAAGATTTATATTACCTTGCTTTGCTACACCTATCACCCATATTTTACCATCTCTTCGCCGAACTAGTGCACCTATTCAACTCCTAGTTCTATTAGGTGTGTTGGGGACACAAGAGACTTCTTGTATCTTAATTGCAGGGTTGCTTGAGAGAGACCATCTTCAACCTCTACTTCCCTGAGTTCGATAAAACTTAGGTCATGCACTTGAGGGAAATTTCTGCTGTCCTACAAACCTCTGCGCTTGGAGGCCCAACATAGTCTACAAGAATAGAAGCGTGCGTAGACATCAAGCTATTTCTGGCGCCGTTGCCGGGGAGGTAAGCGTTGAAGGTATATCTTTAGATCTTGCAATTAAATCTTTTCGTTTCTTGTTTTTATTTTTCACTAGTTATGCTTATGGAAAACTGCACTCTTAGTTTGATGTTTGGGGAAGGCCGCTTTACCACGCCTGTAGTAGAGAAGTCTCCTCCACCTACTGAATGTATCCCGTTCAAAATACCACTTGGGATAGTTGAAATAGTTATTAATGATTGTTATGATGGGACAGTTAATCCTAGTATTCATTTTTTGAAACTTACAGAACTTTTTGAGTTATTTAAGATTTCAGATTTGACAAGAGGTGAAGTCATGAAGAAATTATTTTCCTTGTCACTGAAAGGAAAAGATTTGTAATGGTATAGGCTACTAGATGATTCTCACCTGCTGGATTGGGAAGAGATCCAGTCTCTCTTTTACTCCTAGTTTTATCCTCTTCATGAAGTCCATGAGAATAGGAATTATTTTTATAATTTCTATCCTCTTGATGGAGAGAGCATAGCTCAAGCTTGGGGGAGACTGAAAACTTTAATGCTAAAATGTCCTAACCATGGGCTCCCCAAAGATATAATTATTACTAATTTCTATGCAAGGCTCTCTCGACAGGATAAAGACTTCCTCGATGCTTCCTCTATGGGTTCTTTCACAAACGAAAAGATTGATGCTAAATGGGAAATCATTGAAAGAATTCAAAGCAACACTGAAGATTGGGAGATCGACAAAGGTAAAGAGTCATGTATAATTTATGAGTATGATTGCATTAAGTCCTTTGTTGAAACTGTAAGTTTTAATAAGTTTAGTGCTAATTTTGGGCTTTATTCTCAACTCCTTGTTGATTTCCTCAAATCTTTTGCTTCACATCTTAATATGCCTACGGAGGATTGGATCAAGCATCATGAACCTTTTAAAGAGATTTGAAAAGAAAATAAAATTGTTCATGATGATTGCAACATGCATGATCCAATTCCTGAAAATGAAGTTTTATATAAGCTTGTTAATTTTTGTGGAGTGGATAGACCTTGTAAAAGGCCTATGATTGAAGAAGAGAAGTATTGTAAGCAACATAAGCATGAAAGAACAATCACTTGGGTCAAAGATTTAAATGAAATTGCTAGAAAATTATGTGACCTTTATCTTTTTACTTGTGAACTTTGTGGTATAGAGGGTCACTTTAATTTTCAATGCATGAACTTTCAAAACATAACTGTTAACCAGTTGTGTGATAACATGATCACCCCTAATCTTTATGATGAACTTATGTTATTTTTGATGTGTGAAGAGTTATCAGAAAAGACTTCTTGGCTAGATGTTAATGCCTTAGGAATAAACAACACTTTGCAAAATTTCCATCTCTATTGTGTTGTTAATTGCCATGAAAATGATTACATAAGTAAGATTAGAAAGGACGGAACTTTACCAAAGTATAATAATGTCTCTTATATTTCTACTAATAAAAAGGGGAGTTTCTCCCAAGTTTCCCCTATTGTTTCTAATGATAAACCAGGAAATATGGAGAAACTTCATCTCCAACCACTCCCTCCTAAGGTGAAGAAGAAGAAAAAGAAGAGGAGGAGGAAGAGGAGCAAGAAGGAAGAAGAATGGGTATCCACCTGGCCTGAGCATATTCCTCGCATCAATTTTTATCCTAACAGACATAAATTTATGGAGGATGGTGAGCTTCATTACATTCATTATTATCCGGATGTTATGTCCGTAGGCACTATTGAAGATGATTTTGATTATGATATGCATGTTACTTATTGTGATTGGGAAGATAATGGTAATGCTACTTATGATCTTGAAAATCTTTTTGGTGGCATCTCTGAAAATGATGATATGGAAAGCTCTAAGCTTGGGGATGATAGGATTGCAAGTCCTTTACCCATTAGTGATGTGATAATTGATAATTCTTTTGCTAGTAAGAATAAAGACAACATGTTTACAAATATAGTTGTTAGCAATGATAATGCTCTTCTCTAGTATGATGATGTTATAACTCCTATCTATAGTGATTGTAAAGGTACCTATGACATAAGGAGAAGTTATCCTTATGAAACTTGTCATAATCATGGAGGGGATTACTCCCTTGCTGAACACCATCTTCCTAATACACAATTAACCTATAGTGTTTAAGTTGTTTATGAGAGTCCTACTCCCACTATTACCAATGAGAAAGATTATGCTTATGTGGAGAGTAAGAGTACCTTTTTGAATGTGGATCATGATAACAATGCTTTATGTGATACTTATATTGTTGAGTTTATTCATGATCACACTGGAAATTATTATGAGAAGGGAACACATGCTTACAGATATTTCAATAATATCAAGTTCCCTCTCTTTTTGTTGAAGGTTTTGAAGCTGCACTTGTTTTGCCTTCCTATGCTTATTGCTTTGTGCTTCAATGAATTATTCTATTGCAATATTTCTACGCATAGGAAGCATGTTAGGCTTAAATGTGTTTCATATTTGCTTCTTGATGCTCTCTTTTGTTCTTCAACTCTTATTCCTGCGAGAGCATCATTAAAATCTTAAGCCTAGCTAATGGCCTTAAAGAAGCGCTTTTGGGAGGTAGCCCACAACGAATTTAGGCTTTCCTTTTTATTTTTCTTCTTTTTTTAGTGGTCTTGATGATTGTTACTACTGTAGCCGATCAGGCAAAACAAAAAGGGGGGAAATAAAGCAAAGGTGAGTATCTAGCATACCCGCGAGTCTTACGTCCGTTACTAAGCAATTATGCATTTGTATCAAATGGAAAGGGGAGGCTGTATATAGTGGACTGCAAGATAGAAATCAGAATAAGGGTAAGAAGCTAGGCCTATCGAAGACTAGCATCTTCTGACGATGTCTTGCACCATGAGAAGAGAAACAACCAACAGTTCATATAGAGCATAAAGTAACAATGAAGCAGAAGTTGCTACAGCATTGTATAATATAAGTTGTAATGATTAATAATAATAATGCCTCCGAGTTCCCCTCCTCGACTTCCCAGCGAGGAAGAAAACCCAGATCCAACAGTTTAATAGTAGTAGTTTGTAGTGGTCAGATCCAGCTTCAGCATAAAGCGTCCTGTTACCGTGGATACGGCTATTCGAATAGATTAAACTCCCTGCAGGGCTGCACTACTGTTCAGCCTGCACGCTCGGATCTCCAGTGTGGCGTGAACCTTGTTAGGGAACGCCCCACCGAGGCTATCCGACACATCGCAATTCATCCTAGGCTCAGCAGAGCGGCCATCCGCCAGACTATATCCTACGCACCAAGGGGTCTAGGTCCCTCACCCTTGCACGCTCCTGCACGGTACGAGACTGGCCGGTGAAGCAAAAGAAAATCCAAAACACACCTGCTGCAGCAAACAAGACAGGACCGCTTCCCGGCTATCAGCCCGTGGTACTGCTGACGTTTGAAGAGCTTTCGGACAAACTACGACGCAGGGGAGCCCATAACTCCTTATCCCACGTGAAGGTAGTGCGTACAGACCAATGGGTCTCTCAAGTCATCCGCCGAACAATTTAGCATTTTATTTAACCTGTGTGACAACCGTTATCGTTGCCTCGACTTAACTGACTCGCGGTCAACGACAGCAGTCAGGACCACCAGTACATCGGTGCCTGCCCTGTCGTCCCACCAAGTCTCTGTGGTTACCAACAAGGTGAACCGACTCCTTACCTTATCTCCCGTCTGCTCTTGGTAGAGCTTGACTTTCGTGGTTTGGTAACTCTCGCGAGATACGAGCAGGGGCCAAGCACGCCAGTAACGTCGGTCGTACCCTCCCTGTCGTTCCCGACTTCTTACCTTAAGGACAACCGGGGCTCAGGACCCTAGAGCAGCTATACAGAGTCAGCAACGAGTGGAGTACAAGGATTACTCCTCGATAGCTCCACTTGATGTGGCTCGGCAGAGCCGAGGTAGGGGCCTTAGGCGGTGTCTGCATTGTACCGTACCTGTAACAGTTAATATATAACGTATCCGTGTTCACTCCCTTGAGTGGTCACGGCCCGCTATCTAATCCTAGCTAACAAAGCGCAAGGCTCACTGCTGAATAATGGATAATTATAATAGGCAGCATAGGATAAAGAAAGGTACATCAAGGGGTGACAAAAATAGGATATGCAATTGAATAGGATTGTAATCGTAGCAGCAGTAGTAACCATGCCTAGTGCAAGAAAAGTATGGAAAAGGTAGGTGATATCTGGGGAAGAGAATGGCTCTGCTTGCCTGGAAGCTCGCGGGTAGGGGCAGGGTCGTCGACGAAGTAGTCGTTCCCGCCAGCAGTGTAGTCGGCAGTAGCACCGGGGTCTACCGGAGAATAAAAGGGGGGGGGAATAAACAGTAAATACAAAGAAAGCATAAACAAACAGATGCATGACATGACAAATGCAAACTAACGGTGTTCTAACGCAGTGCAATGCACGTTGCACGGAGCGGCAATACATCCGAGGATGAACTGCCATCTCCGGGTGATTACGGACAGGGTGTCCGGAGGGGGAAGGGATCATGCCGGAGGTGTCATGGACATCTGACAAACATGTGAAGGGTGTATCCATGTTAGTCGATCCATTCTGAACAACTTTCGTGTTCAGAATAAATTCATCCGGATACTTTAACAGTACCGAAAAAATCATCGGATAGACGGTTCGGAGGGGGACGGTTCGATGTTCGTTGTGTTAGGGGGGTGTGGTAGACGAACAGATAGCGTATTCGTATCCGTTGTATTTTTCTAATCAATTTTCATGTATAAAGTTTAAAAGATATTCAATTTCCAAATTTAAATAATTCATTTTCTAATTTCTTTTATTCATTTAAATAAACATTATCCACAACAGTTGACTGGTCAAACCTGACCAGTGGGTCCCACTGGTCAGGGACGCAGTGAATAAACATTTAATTAAATCTAATTTACAGTGGGGTCCCAGATGTCATAAGCACATTTTTATAATTGAAATTTAATTAACTAATAACCCAGTGGGGCCCATGTGTCATACTAACATAGGCATAGTTCTCTGTTAAACTAATTGCACTTTTAGTTAATTAGGGGTGGGCCCACCTATCATAGACAGTGGGGGTTTTATTTCCATTTTAATTTAAAGAGGAGGGTGGGGGCCCGTTGTCAGTGGCTCATTAGTATCTAATGACGCTGCTAACAGTGCGGGCCCATGAGGTAGCCACACAGGGGGGGTCGCCGGAAGCTCGCCGGAGACAAGCTCCGACGAGATCGACCGCTCCATCGACAGGGATCATGGGCGCGCGCGCGAGAGGGCGCGTTCGAACGACAAAGGGAGCGCACGTCGACTGGGGTGGTTGGTGAGGCTGGGGACGGCCGGGCTCGCCGGAGTCGAGCCGCAGGCGGCGGTCTGTGCGCTGGACAGGGACGCCGTCGACTCCGGGCACTAACGAGGGCGGGGAAAGTGGGGAAAGCGAGCGCTGCTCACCGGGGTTGCGTGGGCAAGCTCGAGGGGGCGCGGGGATGCTCGGTGGCGACGAATTGACGACGGCAGCGCGGTGGCCGTGGCGGAGACGACAACGTGGCGACGACTCGGGGCCGTCCTAGGCCGATTTCTCGCCGGGGATGATGAAGTCGACATCGACGGAGCGGAGGGACATGACGACGGAGGCTGGGAGGAACGGTGGCCCTACGTGCGTGGCGACGCGGCCACGGCGGGCTCCTGCTGGAGTAGGGGGGTGACGGCGAGAGACGGAGCGAGATCTAGGGGCAGGGAGAACTGCGATGGCTAGGGTTAGGCCGCAGGGAGGGGGCGGCCTCTTATCGCCGCCGGCAGCCGCGGGATGCCCGCCACGCCGGCACGGCGTGCCGTGGCTGGTGGGATGCGCTCCACACAGGGAGGAATGAACAGGGGAGGTGGGGATGGTGGGGTTGGGCCGGGCCCAGTGGAGGGGAGGGGTGTCTGCGGTGCACTGGGCCACAGGTGGCCTCGCCCCAGTCGTTCTTTTAGGTTTCTGCAATTCTTTTGTTTTCTATTTTTGTTTTTCTTTTTGTTTTGTGTACTGTTTTTATTTTACTTGCCAACAATTTGATTTTTGTAAAAAGTGAAAAATATACCAACATTATAGTTGCTACAAAAAGTGTGGACCCCAAACAAATTCAATTGTATTTTTATTTCATTTTAAATTTATTAAATGTGCTACTTTGCTACTGTTTTTGAATTGTTTGTATTATTTAATGAAATTAATAAATCCCCAAAACATTTGTAAGGTGACCTACTGATTACTAGGTATTTAATAAAAATGGTTTCATAAATTTTAAATAAACTTTAGTTTTCGACTTGTTATTATTATCCCATGGTAATTTAATATTACCCAGGCTATTGTTTAATTTCTATTATTACCTAACCACTTTAATTAAAATAACCATCATCATATTAACATGGCCTAATTATTGCTAGGCAAAAAAATTTAGACATATCCCAACATTTTGGTTTATCTAGGATTTTCATTTTTCATTTTAATCTTCCATGAAAATTGATAATCCAACATCATTGATTTCATCCTCATCTTTGACTTGGGCTTCTGCTAATGACCAAGGTTGATTTGGGTTAACCATGATCAAGTTGATGGACAGGCATCCACAATTCTTGGAGCAAAGTTTTATAACTTACCCAATTTGAAAATTTCATCCGGGTTGGAATTTGACACACTTATGTTCAAAGCTGATGAAACGCCCCCAAAATCAAGCCGTGTACAGTAATCATACACGCAAGGTACACGATCGATATCAGGGACTCACGATGGGATATCACAACACAACTCTACAAATAAAATAATACAAGCTGTTTAATACAAGCCAGGGGCCACGAGGGCTCTAATACAACAGCTCGAGAGCACAAAGTCAGCGGAAGCAATAGTATCTGAGTATAGACAGAAGGATACAAGGTTGCCTTAAGAAGGCTAGCACAAAATCAACACTCGATCGAAAAGACAAGGCCTCCTGCCTGGGAACCTCCAAGCTACTCCTGGTCAACGGGGAACTCGACTTCGTAGAAGGCATCGGGGGTCTTCATGTTGCGGTGGTCGGCATCGGGGATCTCCTGCTCCTGGACTCCAACGTCGGCTGCAGCGGCCGATCAGGCAAAACAGTAAAGGAAATAAAGAAGGTGAGTATCTAGTATACCAGCGAGTCTTACGTCCGCTACTAAGCATTATGCATTGTATCAACGGAAAGAAGAGGCTGTATATAGTGGACTGTAAGACAGAAACTCAGAGCAAGGGTAAGAGGCTAGGCCTAACGAAGACTAGCATCTTCCGACGATGTCTTGCAGCATGAGATAAGAATCAGCCAATAGTTTATATAAAGCATAAAGTAACAATGCAGCAGAAGTTGCTGCAGCATTGTATAATAATAATAAGTTGTAATAATTAACTATGCCTCCGATTTCACCTCCTCGACATCCCCGCGAGGAAGAAAACCCGGAACCATACAGTTTAATAATAATAGTTTCTAGTGGTAAGATCCATCTTCAGCATAAAGCGTCCTGTTACCGTGGACACGGCTATCGATAGATCAATCTTCCCTGCAGGGGTGCACTTGTGTTACGCTACACACACGGATCTCCAGGGTGGCGGGAACCTTATTAGGGAACGCTCCACCGAGGCTATCCGACACTTCATAGCCCATCTTTCAAACTCAACAGAGACGTCATCCGCCGGACTATATCCTATGTACGCGGGGCTTTGGACCCTAACCCCGACGTACTCCTGCACAGTGCGTGACTGGCCGGTGAAGTTAAATCAAAGCAAATACAAATCACACTGCCGCGGCAAATAAGACAACACCACTTCCCGGCAATCAGCCCGCGGTACTGCTGACGTCTGAAGAGTCTTCGGACGACACTAAGAAGCGGAGGAGCCCATAACTCGTAGTTCCCACGGGTAGGTAGTGCGTACATGGCATATAGCCAACTCAAGACATTCACTGAACCATTTAGCATTTTAATTAACCTGCGTGACAACCGTTATCGTTGTCTCGACTTAACCGACCCGCGGACAACGACAGCAGCCAGGACCACCAGTACATCGGTGCCTGCCCCGTCGTCCCACCAAGTCACTGCGGTTACCAACAAGGTGAACCGTCTCCTTACCTTGTCTCGCCTGTGCTCCCGGAGGAGCTCGACTTTCGTGGGTTGGTAACTCTCGCGGCCAACGATCAGGGGCCAAGCACACCGGTACACTGGTCGTACCCTCCCTGTCGTCCCGTCGCAATACCTCTCGCGGGCACCGTTGGGTCGCCCGACTTTTTACCTTTAAGGACACCAGTTGGTTCGAGTCCCTACCATTAAGTGAAACCAGGAGGAATCACCCTCGATGGTACACTTGAGCTGGCTCGACTGAGACATCAGCGGAATGAACTAAAGAGGTAAACCTCGTATCATCCCGGTGATGCTACGCTACTGAGCCGACGAGAGTGAAATACGAGTCCATTCCACTCGTAAGTCAAACTTGAAGCGACTCAGCAGAGTCTCGCCGTTGTAGGTTCCCTAGGGTGTCTGCATTGATCCGTACCTGTTGCAGTTGTAATATATATCGTTCCCGCGATCACCCCCAGAGTGATCACGGCCCGCTATCTAATCCTAGCTAACAATGCGCAGGGTTCACTGCGGAATAATGCATAAGTAATAATAGGAAGCATAGGATTAAAGGAAGGTACATCAAGGGGCGACAAAAAAATAGGCTATGCAATTGAATAGGATTGTAATCGTAGCAGCAGCAGTAACAATGCCTAGTGCAAGAAATGTACGGAAAGATAGGCGATATCTGGGGAAGAGAATGGCTCTGCTTGCTTGCAAGCTCGACGGTAGTAGTAGGGTCGTCGACGACGTAGTCGTACTCAGCAGCGGTGTAGTCGACGGCAGCAGTGGGGTCTACCGGAGATTAAGGGGGGGAAGAAACAGTAAATACACATCAAGCATATACAAACAGATGCATGACATGATGGATGAAATGTTAACGGTATTCTAACGCAGTGCAATGCACGTTGCTCGGAGCGGGAATTCATCTGGGGATGAACTACCGGCTCCGAGTGATTACCGGACAGGGTGTCCGGAGGGGGAAGGATCAAGCCGGAGGTGTCGTGGTTACCGGAACAACATAAGGGGGGTGTATCCGTGCTATTTGAACCATTCCGGACAACTCTCGTGTTCGGAATAAATTCATCCGGGCACTCTAACAGTACCGGACAATTTATCGGACAGTCGGTCCGGAGGGGGCATGTTCGATATTCGTTGTGTTAGAGGGGTGTCGTAGACATACGGATGGCGTATTTGTATTCGTTATATTTTTCTGATCAACTTTCATGTATAAAGTTTTTGAATCCGAGTTACGGTTTAAAAGTTATTGAATTTCAAAGTTTAAATCAATTTAAATGATTTTCTGGATTTTCTTTTATTATTTATTAAACATTATCCAAAACATTATCCACAACATTATCCAGAACAGTGTTGACATGTGGGACCCACATGTCAGCCTCTGTTATTTATAAAACATTTAATTAAATCAGAAAATGCCTCTGGACCCACATGTCAGCCACTGGAATTTCTTTTAAATTCTTTAAAAATCAAACTGACAAATGGGGCCTAGGTGTCATTGACTCCAGTGCTAACTAAAACTCTTTATTTAAACTAAATGGCCAGGGGCCCCACATGTAAGTGCCTGGGGGGGTTTATTACTCTGCTAATTGATGATTAACTCAAACTAAAACAGTCCGGCCCCACCTGTCATAGGGCTAGCGCAAGGGGGTTAGGGGGCCAATGCCCACGGGGTGAGGCCGACGCCGGCGACGAGCACGACGCTGGCCGGGGACGCGCCTCAGAGGACCAAGACGTGCGCGGTTAGGCCCGTTCGGCTGTGGGCGGTTGCGTGCACTCAGTGGTGCCGTAAGCCGGAGCAAGGGGCAGCCGGAGGGGCGACAACGCCGACGAAGCGGCCGCCGGAGCACTTGTACGCGGCGGCGACGTTATAGGGGATGAGGAGGAGAGGGGATGGGCCGGGGGCCACTGGACGCTCACCAGGAGGAAGAAGACGGTGGCAGAGGGCTCGACGGAGGGCTGGGGCGGCCGGAATTGAAGCGGTATGCCGGCGGCTGGAGGTAGAAGAAGCCGTCGATTGCGCGAGCTCGGAGCGTTTCGACGTCGATTGACTGCGGGGGAAGACGAGGACGTCCACCAGCAGGCTCCTGGACAAGCTCCACCACGCCGGGGAGCACGATGGCCACGGCGGCTACGATGACGCGGCCATGGCGGGCTCGGGCCGTGCGGGAGGAAGAGGAGGAGAAGGGATCCTGCAAGGAGAGGGAGGGCTAGGGTCCAGGGGGGTGCCTTATCCACACCGAGGGAGCAGGTGAGGGAGGAGGGGGAGCAGGTGAGGTGGGGGCATGGCGTGCGTGTCCTCTGCCCCCATCCATGGCGACAGTGGAACAGGGGAGGGAGGGGACGGGGGCAGGTAGGGGATGAAGGGGGGCCCGGGTGGGCCGGCTGGTGGCCCAGGGAGATGGGCTTCGCCCATGGGGGGGTTAGCTAGGTTTTTATTTTTATTTTTCTTTTCCGATATTTTCTGTTGGCATTTATCTTGATCACCATGGCATTTTATAAAATGTGTTAGGTGTCCCAATATTAGTATAACATAATATATCAGTGCCACAAAAGTTTTTGAAGCAAAATAAAATCATTAGATATTTATTTTAAATATTAAATGCCCCAAGTAAGGGTTTTACCCTACTGTTTGAATTGTTTGGAATTTTCTGTAACTCCAAAAATTACCAAAGTTGGTCCAACATGATTATAATGATTTTAGGCAATTTACAGAAATAGTTTCATGATTTTTGGAACAAATTTATTTTCCACTTGTTTATTATAATTCCATGGTAATTTTAATATTTCCCAAGCTATTGTTTTATTTCATAACATTACTAAATCACTTTACTAAAATATCCATTGTTATTTCAATCATGGCCTAATGATTGCTAGGCATTCCATAAATAGGTTCCATCATTTTTGGTTGGACTATTATTCCATTACCATTTAAAAGCCCATGATAATTTTGATAACCCCACAACATTGGGTTCAGGATCATCATTGGCTTGGGATCATTCAAATGACCAGGGAGATTTGGCTTAACCAAGATCAGGGTGATGGACATGCATCCACCATTCTTGGAGCAAACTTATAAACTGAAAATTTTATCAGGGTGAGAATCTGACAGAGCTATGATCAAAGGTGATCATGGCTTGATCATCAACAGTAATGATCACAAACAGTGGAATCACTGTAGTGATTACTGTACTGGATCTGAGGGTGTTACAGCTGATCATGGCTTGATCATCAACAGTAATGATCACTAACAGTGGAATCACTGTAGTGATTACTGTTGCTGATTCTAAGGGTGTTACAAATCTCCCCCACTACAAGAATTCTCGTCCCGAGAATTAAAAGGTAGTGGTAGGGGTAGGGTTCCGGTTTCGTATTCTAACGAATCTTCTGGTTATTGTTGTCCTTCTCGAAGATGTTAATCCTTCATCTTGATGTCTTCATTTTCCTGCATCGGTGCATCTCGACGAGTTGTCTTCTTTCCTTTGGGGACTTCATCGTACTTACGAATAGGTTGGGGGGTAAACTCAAGGGGGTCGGATCGGTACAAGATTAAACAACCGAGGTTGTCCAAGGGAATGAGGTACAGGGTATCTCTCGAGTTCTGCAACGCAGAAATTACCTCAAGAGAACACAAAGAAGTCATGAGAAGTTTCAAGTGGATATGCAAGCATTCGACGCCGATGACACATGATGGAAAGGGGCCCCAGAGCATTAGGCATAAGCACGACGTCGGATATCGGGCCTTATATCACAAGTTAGGTGACTCCTGAATGGCATACGAGGTCAAGCACGAGGAATAATCCTTGGGAACGGAAATGCACAAAAGATTCAGGTTTCTATCCTGTGGAACTGTGGGTTATGGGCCCACCAAGAATAGGGAGGGTGGTGACATATTATGCGATCACGACGCAAGGTTTGCCAGGGAACAATTTGTCAACTATGTCGGCAAGATCATCAGTGCCAAGGGCGAGGGACAAAGAGAACCATTTTCCTGCTCGTTAAGACGAGGCGGACCAATTGGCAAAGTTCTCGTCCATCAGTGGTCACCGAAAAGTCATCAACAAACGTAATAGGTTGTACGGACAAAGTAAGTACACTGAAGTGTTTAGATAAGCAGGGAACTATCACTGGTCAGATAAGACACAATACAAGAAAGGTTGAACAGGCCAATGAAAGAGTAGATGTGATTATCCGATCAATCAGACCAATGGAAGGAAAAAGTAATGATACACAAGTATCACATGTATATCTTTCCCAAGGGGAAGTAGACTAACGTATAACTTACCAAGTATTTATTGGCAAGGAGTCAACGGAGGTTGTCGATGATAACACAAATGATCGACGGCAAGGAGGGTATTTCTCATGACGAGTTCAATCAACATTTGGAAGAAATCAAATGGCAAGGAGGGTCACGACACAGTATGTCAAGAGGTTTTAAGAGAATACAACCGAATAGCGATGACACCAAGCGGAAGGGATGGTGAACAAAAAGGTATTCGGTGTTCTCGGTTGCCAACAACCCAGAACCCATGGAGTGGTTATGACAGGGAAAGGTAATGTTTCATCAAAATTTATTAGATGTAGTGCAAAGGTAAGATATCCTCGAGATACCAGGAGTTAATACTCGAAGGGTGAACGAAGGATCATAGGTGCCGAAGGGTTTATTCCAAGGGGGTAATTATCTTTACGAGAAGCTTTCATGATAAGTTCTACATTGTATCCATGGGCATGAACACAAAGGTTCAGGGTCGACTCCCACTTCTTCAATGCATAGCTTCCATTCACTTCTCGCTCACATGAAGGTTGTAGGGTTGCAAGCTCATCTGACGGAAGGCCACTAGAGTATAACCCACATAAAATTTGGGTTCATCAGATGAGGGGAAGGATAGGGTTAACCCATCAGGGCATTTTGAAACCCATACAACAAATATCATAAGAAAGGGATACAAGTTCGAAAGCAGAAGGCTGGCGACACCGAGTAGATGATATCATTCGCCAGAGGCATCTGATATCCGGGAAAATTCATGATTGACTTAGGGCACAAGGGGAAAGTAGGTAGTAATCCACAAAAAGGTCAGGTGGGGGTACAGAGAGTCTGGTGTGAGTATCGGTACTCAACCATAAGAAGAAATAATGCAAAGACATCGGAGAGAAGCATCTGAATAGTTCGACGCTGGAGTACAAAGGAATTACGATGTCCAAAAGACGGACAATCACGGAAGGTTTGACTCACGGAGATCCAGCTCATGTCCGGAATGACGTCTGAGCTGACAGAATGAATTCATAGGGTGAACCGATGACTGCGAGCATTCGCGCACACGATGATTCAACAGATCGGAATGTCAATGCAAAGGGAGGTTACCGAAGACCACAAGACAAATGGGATTAATCATAGTGCAAGCAGTTAAGAAGAATCTCCAAAGCAGTAGGCTGTTGAGGATTGTCGCGAGATCGAATAGTATTTCGAAGTATTTTTGGAAACACAGGAACAACTTAGGATGAACGGATCCTCGATAAATGTGAGGAATTACCCGCAGGGTGAAAAAAAGCTGCAAGGCAGTAGGCTCAAAGGATTCCCAAATCAACGGAAAGTATTACGATGCATCTTGTGAACACAAGAGCAACTGGGATTGAATGGATGAACGGAAGGTGTATGTGGTTATACATAAGGACTTATCGGTGGCAGGGAAGTGTAAAGGTGATCGGCACATATGGTCTCGGAAATTTTAGCGGAGAGTATTCTTCAGAATCTTCTCGTGAAGTAAGCGTTCATCTGTAATGGGGGGCTCTCCGGGAGGAAGTAGTCACGAGAACCTAATATCAGAGTTAGCAAAATCTTTAACCCGAAAGAGAAGAGAGATCAGAGTCCTAGAGTAAAGGTACGGAGAAAAAGATCCTAATACCACCCATTTTGCGGCGTGGGCCGATAAGCCACACGACATGGTTATTAAAGTAGTTTTGCAATGACTATACTCGACTTCGACCAAGGAGTTGGAAGGGGGTGTCCTACAGGCAGTCGGCTCTGATACCAACTTGTGAAGCCCCCAAAATCATGTCGTGTACAGTAATCAAACACGCAAGGTACACGATCGAGATCAGGGACTCACGGTAAGATATCACAACACAACTCTACAAATAAAATAATACAAGCTATTTTAATTCAAGCTAGGGGCCACGAGGGCTCGAATACAACACGTCGAAAGCACAAAGTTAGCGGAAGCAATAGTATCTGAGTACTGACACAAGGATACAAGGTTGCCTTAAGAAGGCTAGCACAAATAACAACATATCAAAAAGGCGAGGCCTCCTTCTTGGGAACCTCAAAAGTACTCCTGGTCAACGGGGAACTCGACGTCGTAGAAGGCATCAGGGATCTTCACGCTGCGGTGGTCTGCATCGGGGATCTCCTGTTCCTGGACTCTAAGGCTCCAACGTCAACTGCAGCGACCGATCAGGCAAAACAAAAAGGGGTAAATAAAGCAAAGGTGAGTACCTAGCATACCCGCGAGTCTTACGTCCGCTACTAAGCAATTATGCATTTGTATAAAATGGAAAGGGGAGGCTCTATATAGTGGACTGCAAGATAGAAATCAGAATAAGGGTAAGAAGCTAGGCCTATCGAACACTAGCATCTTCTGACGATGTCTTGCAGCATGAGAAGAGAAACAGCCAACAGTTCATATAGAGCATAAAGTAACAATGAAGCAGAAGTTGCTGCAGCATTGCATAATATAAGTTGTAATGATTAATAATAATAATGCCTCCGAGTTCCCCTCCTCGACTTCCTTGTGAGGAAAAAACCCGGAACCAATAGTTTAATAGTAGTAGTTTGTAGTGCTAAGATCCAGCTTCAGCATAAAGCGTCCTGTTACCGTGGACACGTCTATATGAATAGATTAAACTCCCTGCAGGGTTGCACTACTGTTCATCCTGCACGCTCGGACATCCAGGGTGGCGTGAACCTTGTTAGGGAACGCCCCACCAAGGCTATCCGACACATCACAGTTCATCCTAGGCTCAGCAGAGAGGGCATCTGCCGGACTATATCCTATGCGCCAAGGGGTCTAGGTCCCTCACCCTTGCACGCTCCTGCACGGTACGAGACTGGCCGGTGAAGCAAAAGGAAATCCAAAACAAACCTGCTGCAGCAAACAAGAAAAGACCGCTTCCCGGCTATCAGCCCGTGGTACTGCTGACGTCTGAAGAGCTTTCGGACAAACTACGACGCAGGGGAGCCCATAACTCCTAATCCCACGTGAAGGTAGTGCGTACAGACGAACGGGTCTATTAAGTCATCCGCCGAACCATTAAGCATTTTAATTAACCTGCGTGATAACCGTTATCGTTGCCTCGACTTAACTGACCCGTGGTCAACGACAACAGTCAGGACCACAGTTACATCGGTGCCTGCCCTGTCGTCCCACCAAGCCTCTACGGTTACCAACAAGGTGAATCGACTCCTTACCTTATCTCGCGTGTGCTCTTGGTAGAGCTCGACTTTCGTGGTTGGTAACTCTCGCGAGATACGAGCAGGGGCCAAGCACGCCAGTAACGTCGGTCGTACCCTCCCTGTCGTTCCCGACGCAATACCGCTCGCGGGCACCGTTCGGTCGCCCGACTTCTTACCTTAAGGACAACCGGGGCTCAGGACCCTAGAGCGGTTATAGAAAGTCAGAAACGTGTGGAGGACAAGGATTACTCCTTCATACCTCCACTTGATGTGGCTCGGCAGAGCCGAGGTAGGGGCCTTAGGCGGTGTCTGGATTGTACCGTACCTGTAACAGTTAATATATAACGTATCCATGTTCACTCCCCTCAGTGGTCATGGCCCGCGATCTAATCCTAGCTAACAAAGCGCAGGGCTCACTGCTGAATAATGCATAATTATAATAGGCAGCATAGGATAAAGGAAGGTACATCAAGGGGTGACAAATACAGGCTATGCAATTGAATAGGATTTTAATCGTAGCCGCAGCAGTAACCATGCCTAGTGCAAGAAAGGTACGGAAAAGGTAGGTGATATCTGGGGAAGAGAATGGCTTTGCTTGCCTGGAAGCTCGCGGGTAGGGGCAGGGTCATCGACGAAGTAGTCGTACCCGACAGCAGTGTAGTCGGCGGTAGCAGCGGGGTCTACCAGAGTATAAAAGGGGGGAATAAACAGTAAATACAAAGCAAGCATTAAAAAACAGATGCATGACATGACAAATGCAAAGTTAACTGTGTTCTAACGCAGTGCAATGCACGTTGCACGGAGCGGGAATCCATCCGGGGATGACCTTCCAGCTCCGGGTAATTACCGGACAGGGTGTCCGGAGGGGGAAGGGATCATGCCGGAGGTGTCATGGACATCCGACAAACATGTGAAGGGTGTATCCATGTTAGTTGATCCATTCTGAACAACTTTCGTGTTTAGAATAAATTCATTCGGATACTTTAACAGTACCGAACAAATCATCGGGCAGACGGTCCGGAGGGGGACGGTTCGATGTTCATTATTTTAGGGGGGGTTTGGTAGATGAACAGATAGCGTATTCGTATCCGTTGTATTTTTTTGATCAATTTTCATGTATAAAGTTTTTTAATCTGACTTACGGTTTAAAAGATATTCAATTTCCAAATTTAAATCAATTTTAATTCATTTTCTAATTTCTTTTATTCATTTAAATAAACATTATCCACAACAGTTGACTGGTCAAACCTGACCAGTGGGTCCCACTGGTCAGGGACACAGTTAATAAACATTTAATTAAATCTAATTTACAGTGGGGTCCCACATGTCATAAGCACATTTTTATAATTGCAATTTAATTAACTAATAACCCAGTGGGGCCCATGTGTCATACTAACAGAGGCATATTTCTCTGTTAAACTAATTGAACTTTTAGTTAATTAGGGGTGGGCCCACCTGTCATAGACAGTGAGGGTTTTATTTCCATTTTAATTTAAACAGGGATTAGAGGGGGGTGGGGGCCCGCTGTCGGTGGCTCATTAGTATCTAATGACGCTGCTGACAGGGCGGGCCCATGAGGCAGCCACACAGGGGGGTCGCCGGAAGCTCGCCGGAGACGAGCTCCGATGAGATCGACCGCGCCATCGACAGGGATCACGGGCGTGCGCGCGGGAGGGTGGGTTCGAACGACAAAGGGAGCACGCGTCGACTCGGGGTGGTTGGGGAGGCTGGGGACGGCCGGGCTCGCCGGAGTCGAGCCCGCGGCGGCGGTCGGTGCGCTGGACAGGGATGTCGTCGACTCCGGGTACTAACGATGGCGGGGAAAGGGGGGAAAGCGAGCGCTACTCACCGGGGTTGCGGGGGCAAGCTCGAGGGGGCGCGGGGAGGCTCGGTGGAGACGAATTGACGACGGCGGCGCGGTGGTCGTGGCGGAGATGACTCGGGGGGCGACGACTCGGGGGCGTCTTAGGCCGATTTCTCGCCGAGGATGATGAAGTCGACGTCGAAGGAGCGGAGGGACATGACGACGGACGCTGGGAGGCACGGTGGCCGTGTGTGCGCGGCGACGCGACCACGGCGGGCTCCTGCTGGAGGAGGGGGATGATGGCGAGAGAGGAGGCGATATCTAGGGGCGGGGAGAACTGCGATGGCTAGGGTTAGGGCGCAGGGAGGGGGTGGCCTCTTATCGCCGCCGACAGCCGCGGGATGCCCGCCACGGCGGCACGGCGTGCCGTGGCCGGCGGGATGCGCTCCACGCAGGGGGGATGAACAGGGGAGGTGGGGATGGTGGGGTTGGGCCGGGCCCAGTGGAGGGGAGGGGGTGGCTGCGGTGGGCTGGGCGAGGGGTGGCCTCGCCCCAGGCGTTCTTTTAGGTTTTTGCAATTGTTTTGTTTTCTATTTTTGTTTTTGTTTTTGTTTTGTGTAATGTTTATATTTTACTTTCCAACAATTTGATTTTTGTAAAAAGTGAAAACTATACCAACATTATAGTTGCAATACATTTTATTGCTACAAAAAGTGTGGACCCCAAACAAATTCAATTGTATTTTTATTTAATTTTAAATTTATTAAATGTGCTACTTTGCTACTGTTTTTGAATTGTTTGTATTATTTAATCAAATTAATAAATCCCCACAACATTTGTAAGGTGACCTACTGATTATTAGGTATTTAATAAAAATGGTTTCATAAATTTTAAATAAACCTTAATTATCCACTTGCTATTATTATCCCATGGTAATTTAATATTACCCAAGCTATTGTTTAATTTCTATTAATACCTAACCACTTTAATTAAAATAACCATCATCATGTTAACATGGCCTAATTATTGCTAGGAAATTTTTTTAGACATATCCCAACATTTTGGTTTATCTAGGATTTTCATTTTTCTGTTTAATCTTCCATGAAAATTGATAATCCAACATCATGTATTTCATCCTCATCTTTGACTTGGGCTTCTGCTAATGACCAAGGTTGATTTGGGTTAACCATGATCAAGTTGATGGACAGGCATCCACAATTCTTGGAGCAAAGTTTTATAACTTACCCAATTTGAAAATGTTATCCGGGTTGGAAATTGACACAGCTATGATCAAAGGTGATCATGGCTTGATCATCAACATTAATGATCACTAACAGTGGAATCACTGTAGTGATTACCGTTACTGATTCTGAGGGTGTTACATTATAGATACATATGGTACATATCACTATCTTGTATTTTCGGATGCTTGCAAGATGTTGAATCATAAGATTGCACTTATCTTAGTCCAGAAGGTGTACTAGCATAGATCCATCCACTCAGCACTTATCAGCGCAGCACATAGTATCGATGCGGAATATGGTGAAAGCACGTGACTATTTCTCCCGTGTGTCCTCAAGAACACTTTAGCCTTTACAAGTTCAGTTGCTAGGCTTATCCTTTTCTCAAAAGGATTGGGCCATTTGTTACTCCTTAGTGCCTTTTACTTGCTTGCTTTTACCTTCTTGTTTCTTATACCGAAAACCCCTAAAAAGTCAATTTTTATCGAAAACTCCCTTACCAATACCTTCTGCTCCTCATAGGGTTCGACACTCTTATTTATCGAAAACTCTATAATCGATCCCCTACAGTTGAGGGTCATCAAGTACTATTTTCTGGCGCCGTTGCCGGAGAGCGTAGCGCTACTGGTAAGTGAATCTGGTAAGGAAGTTTTTATATTTTTTTTTGTTGCTACTCTTGGTTCGTTGCTTATGGGGAAACGCCCCACAACTGTGGTGGTCACGCCTACCCTTACTGAAATTGTGCCTTATAAAATACCAACTGGTATTATCGATTATGTCTTCGCTAACCATTATGCAGGACATAGACATCCAAGTGAACACTTGTTATATTCATCAGAACTATGTTCATTATTCAAGCTTGCAGGTGTGTCAAGGGATTTTGGTATGAAGAAATTTTTCTCCGTATCGCTTATAGATAAAGCTTTAGACTTGTATAAGCTCCTCGATAACTCACATTTGCTCAATTGGCAAGAGCATATGTCTCTCTTTTATACAAAGTTTTATCCTCTTCATGAAATTCATCGAGACATGAACTACATCTATAAATTTTGGTCTCATGACGGAGAGAGCATCGCTCAAGCTTGGGGGAGACTGAAGTCCCGAATGTTCAAATGTCCCATTCATGAACTCCCCAAAGATATTATAATTACAATTTTCTTATGTCAGGCTTTCTCGTCAGGATAGGGAGATGTTGGATGCCTCCTCTAGCGGGGTATTTCAAACAAGAAGCATTGAAGAAAGATGGGATCACATTGAGAGGATCCATAAGAATACCGAAGACTGGGAAATTGATAAAGGTAGTGAACCCGTTATAAATTATGAGTATGATTATATTGAGAGCTATGTGGAAACTGATTATTTTAATACCTTTTGCTCTAAGATTGGTCTTGATTCCCAGCTTATGATTGATTTTTGTAAGAACTTTGCCTCTCACATTGACTCTTCTAAATGAGAGAAGGATCAGTATCATAAAACCTTTAAAGAATTACATGTTGCTATTAATGTTGCTGACCCTATTTTGCCTTCATTCTGTATGAAAAGCCCCATTTTCCCACAAGGATAAGGGATCACTATTTTGTGACAGGTATAATAAACAAAAGTGAGAGAAGAACTGACGAACCTGAGGACCTGATCAAGGTCGATCCTCAAGTTGCGGTGGTTAAAGATTTAGTTACTAATGATGTTTCAGATTCCATTATAAATTTTTGTGCTGTTTAACCTAACATTGTCACAGCCAAGAATAAAAGCCCAATTTCAGGTACACCAGTTGTATCTGCTATGCGATTTGGGATCAAGTGTTAGCGCTATTCCTTATTCACTCTATCAGGAGATCATAGGTGAGATTTCACCCTCTGAACTTGAAGAGACTGATGTTACTATTTATCTAGCAAACAAAGAAACTATCTCTCCCATTGGAATTGTGAGAGATGTTTAAGTCCTATGTGGAAAGGTAAAGTATCCTACCGACTTTCTAGTACTTGGTTTAGTACAAGATAGTTTTTGCCCTATTATATTTGGTAGGCCTTTCCTCGGAACTTGTGGACCTATAATAGACTGCAAAAAAGTAAAGTTTCTGTTGAATTCAATGGTGAGCCATATGAATTTAACTTTTCTAAGTTCTCTAAGAAGCCTCGTTGTACTGATTTACCTAGTAATGCTAAAATTATTGAAGATATTGCTTCCATTGCTATTCCTCCTAGTGATCCTTTGCAGCAATATATGGAAGACCACAAGAATGATATGCATATACGGGACAGAAATGAGTTAGATGAAATATTCACAAGACAAACTGCTATCCTGAAGCACAACCTTCCGGTTGAACCTTTAGGAATCCTAGCACAACCAAACGAAGACCCGGTGTTAGACCTCAAACCACTTCCCGATACACTCAAGTACGCTTATTTAGATGAAAAGAAAATATATCCTATTATTATCAATGCTAACCTTTCAGGATTTGAGGAAGAGCGATTATTGGAGACACTTCGCAAACACCGTGGTGCACTTGGCTATACCCTTGATGACCTTAAGGGGATTAGTCCATCGATTTGCCAACATACTATCAATCTCGAGCCCAATACTTAGCAAGTTTTTGATCATCAACGACGGTTGAACTCAAGGATGAAGGACGTGGTTAGGACGAAAATTCTCAAGCTTCTAGACGCAGGTATCATCTATCCTATAGTTGATAGTAGGTGGGTAAGTCCATTTCATTGTGTTCCTAAGAAAGGAGGTATGACTGTTGTTCCTAATAATAAAATTAACTAATACCTCAAAGAGTTGTTATTGGATATAGGATGTGTATTGATTACAGGAAGCTGAACAAAGCTACCAGGAAGGACCACTACCCGCTGCCTTTCATCGATCAGATGCTTGAGAGGTTGTCCAAAAACACCCACTTATTCTATCTTGATGGTTACTCTGGTTTTTCTCAAATTCATGTTAACACTGGCGATCAAGAGAAGACCACTTTCACGTGTCCTTACGGTACTTATTTTTATAGGCATATGCCTTTTGGTTTATGCAATGCACCTGCTACTTTTCAGAGATGCATGTTTGCTCTTTTTCATGGTTTCTGTGAGGAGATTGTGGAAGTGTTCATGGAAGATTTCTCCGTCTATGGAACTTCCTTTGACCACTGTCTCCACAATCTTAATAAAGTTTTGCAGAGAAGCGAGGATATAAATTTAGTTCTAAACATGGAAAAGTGCCACTTCATGGGTAACGAAGGGAGCGTTCTTGGTCACAAGATTTACGAGAGGGGAATTGAAGTAGACAAGGCGAAGATTGAAGCAATTGAAAGGATGCCCTATCCAAGGGACGTTAAAGGTATTCGTAGTTTTCTCGGTCATGCTGGTTTCTATAGAAGATTTATTAAAGACTTTTCTAAGACTTCGAGACCCCTCACTAATCTTCTCCAGAAGGATACTCCTTTTGTATTTTATGAAGATTGTAACGAAGCCTTCAAAGTTCTTAATAAAGATTTAATAACCTCTCCTATAGTACAACCACCTGATTGGAAATTGCCCGTCGAAATTATGTGTGATGCTAGTGATTTTGTTGTTGGAGATGTTTTAGGACAAAGGGTTGATAAGGAATTAAATGTTATACATTATGCTAGCAAAACCCTTGATAGTGCTCAAAATAATTATGCTACTACTAAGAAGGAATTCTTAGCAGTAGTGTTTGATTGTGATAAGTTTAGACCTTATATTGTGGATTCAAAAGTCATACTGACTATGCTGCTCTTAAGTACCTTATGACGAAGAAGGATGCCAAACCAAGACTCATCAGATGGGTACTCCTTCAAGAATTTGATTTACAGATTTTTGATAGGAAAGGAGCAGATAATCAAGTGGCGGATAACCTTTCAAGAATGGAAGACATACCGCATGACCCCATCCCAGTCAACGACAGTTTTCCAGAAGAACAACTTTCTGTTGTAAAAGTAAAATATCTTTCCAACCCTTGGTTTCCAGATTATGCTAATTTTATCGTTGCAAAGTATTTTCCTCCAGGTTTAACATTTCAGCAAAGGAAAAATTCTTCCACGATTTGAGGCATTACTTTTGGGATGACCCTCATCTTTTCAAAGAAGGTCCGGACGGGATCGTGAGAAGATGCATACCGGAACACGAGAAAAAGGACATTGTCAGATAATGTCACGATAGTCCCTATGGAGGACGTCATGCCGGTGAGAACATAAGGTTCTCCAATCAAGTTTTTATTGGCCCACTCTCTTTATATATGCTAGAAATTATGTTTTATATTGTGATAAGTGTCAGAGAGTTGGTAATATTAGTAGGAGGAATGAGATGCCCATGAAATACTCTCTATTGATTGAGCCTTTTGATTGCTGGGGTTTTGACTTTATGGGTCCTTTTCCTCCCTTGCACAAGTACACTCACATTTTAGTAGCCGTTGATTATGTAACCAAGTGGGTTGAAGCAATCCCCACTGAGAATGATGATCACAAGACATCTTTGAAAATGCTCAAAGATGTAATTTTCCCTAGGTTTGGTGTACATAGGTACCTCATGACTGATGGAGGATCACACTTCACGCATGGAGCTTTTAGAAAATATCTGGCTAAGTACGATGTAAATCATAGAATTGCTTCACCGTAACATCCTCAAACTAGTGGGAAAGTTGAGCTCACCAACAGAGAGATCAATTTGATCTTGCAAAAGACAGTTAATAGTTCTAGAAAGACTGGTCAAATAAGTTAGGAGATGCTTTGTGGGAGTATAGAACTGCTTACAAGAACCCAATGGGCATGTCTCCGTATAATATGGTCTATGGCAAGGCTTGCCATTTGCCATTAGAATTAGAACACAAAGCTTTCTAGGCTGTTAGAGAGCTCAATGTTGACCCAAACTTAGCCGGTGAAAAGCGTCTCATGAACTTGACTTCCCTAGATGAATGGAGAAGTGAAGCATACGAGAGCGCTAAAATGTTTAAGAAAAGGTAAAGAAGTGGCATGATAGAAGGATTCTGAAACGTGAATTTAATGTTGGTGATAAAGTTTGGTTGTTTAGATCTCGTTTCAGGTTTTCTCCAGGGAAACTAGTTTCCAGATGGGAAGGTCCATTTCATATCGAGGAAGTCTATCGCTCCGGTGCAATCAAGATTAACAATTTTGATGGCACCAAACCTCAAGTTTTGAATGGGAAAAGACTCCAGCATTTCATGGCGAGAGACCCGGTCAATGTTGATGTAAATTTAATACACACAACAACTCATGACGAATATGTTGTAGCCCTGTTTCAGACCCCAGCAGGAACAGAATAAGAAAAGGTATGTGTTGCGGTAAGGAAACATCGCGAACCGCCATAAAAGTTTCATATTACAAGTTTTTGCAAAATTAGGAAAATTCGAAGCCCGATCGTAGCCGGAGAGGAGCTCCAGGGGGCCCAGGCGCCCCGTTGGTGCGGCCTACCTCCTGGCCACGCCGGGAGGCCCCCTGGACCGCTTTGGCTCGTTTCCTTCCTTCTATTGTAGAAAGTTTTGCTATATAATTGGTCGGATAGTCCCGGCACCGTATCTGGCGATTTCGTGTGTTTTCTTCTCGATTTGTTTCTGCTAGGAAATCTTTTAGCTAGACCTAGGTATCATAGCTTACCCAAGTTCCCCAAAGGACAAGTTCGTTGTCAACGTCATCAATCCTTACCTCGTTGAGATAAAGAAGCACCCTCAAACCTTCCGATTGAAGGATGGTGTTCTCCACCAAGAAGATCTAAAGGAACCTGTCAAGGAGGGGACCATCAAGGCCAGGCTAGAAGAAGTAGACCAAGTAGTCTTCAAGTACAAGAAGATGGTTGAGCGGGGTGTTTAAGCCAACTTCGACCTCATCAACGAGCTGAAGACGTTCTTCAAGAAGGAGATAAGGGGGATGCGGTCAAGCATCACCGCAGCAGAAGAAAGAATTGATGAGCTCCAAGGGCAGATCTATGATCTTCATAACCAGAACTGTGAGTATGAACTAAAGTTTATGCACATGGGTTTAGGTGCTGAAAGAAGGATCTTGGAGACTGAAGCCTCTCATGAGACGGTAGAACCTCTTCCATGGAAGCGCTTTGTCAGGGACTACGTGATCAACCACAATAAGAGTGAGGAGTGAAATCTCCTCGGGTAATGGCATCCCCTTAGCTTGTTCCAAGCTTGGGGGAGTGCCTGGTATCTTTATCTTTATCTTAGTCTTTTAGAGTCAAGTAGAGTCGTATCATGTCTATGGAAGTTATTTTATGAAATAGGTGTTTGCATTGAGGTCTATCACTCCTTTTGCGGAGAGTTTGTATCCGTGAGTGTGGAGTCGTCTATGATGGAATATTACTGAGAAGTATATTGTTTCCTTCGCTGCACTCAGTTTTCTCTTCACGCAATCGACCTTATATGATGATTCATATGGGGAGTATTGACCTTATATCAGGTATGGCTTTGAAAACTTTATTTAAATTTTGGCAAACATAGCTTTGGTCATGACAACATGAATGTTTTCTCAAGTAGCGACATAGCCAAAACCTTTATGTTATTATGCTTGAAGTGTTATGTTGACAAGGAAGACAACTTGATGTGTTATGCTTACCTTAATGTGTATGCTTTATATGCTTTGCATCTAAGTTAGCATCAATTATCTCTTCTCTCAAAGCCTCTACTAGCCAAACTCTTTCCCGAGCAGATTTCTACGTGTGCATCCATACTCTGAAACAAATATTTTCCATATGATTCCACCATACCTTCCTATTCGTGGTATTCCACTACCACTCCTAAAAGTATAGAATTTATGTGGTATCCTTAAATGTCCAAAATCTTCTGTTTTGTGCCTCTTGTTTAGCTCATGGAAGTAGTAGGTAATTCATGATCTTCTTAAGTTGGACAAATTTTACCCCGGGATTGCATGTCTAATCTGCAAACCCATAATACGAGGAGGAACTGGCATGAGTCGCCCAACTCATAAGATAATACAACAAACAAACCCTCCTTCATGCTTGGTCTAAGAGAAATGAGAAACTTTGGCAGTGATAAACAAAGGAGATTAAGGGGATGTGATCGTCCCCACTTGGGAACCGTTCCTCGAAACTTGTCCATCATGAGAAGTAATTGAGCTATCTATTAGCATTCGTTGACAAACTAAGCACCTCCCAAAATTTGTTTTCATTCTGTTTGATTTAAGGATAGAACATGAGTTTCCCTGCTTGCCTATAAGATGGCCTGTCGGGGGAATGATACCCGGGTAGGGTCACCCAGACGAATCCAATATTTCAAGACAAGGCTGGGGCTGATTGGGCTGCAGCTGGGCCGAGCTAGGCAGTCACATGGACGATTGGCCTCAAGCAATCGACCATGCCGAATGCAAGCAGTCGGCAGGCATAATCGGCTCACCCTTCAATCGGCTTAAGAGTTGACCTTGTCTAGGTCGGAGCCCCTGGTACAAGGTCATAAATGCATGATCCCGAGAGATCCGGATGGCAGTAAGACAAGTCACTTCACCGATCTGTCAGAAGAGAGTTGTCACCCTTTTCCACTGAATCCGAAGACAGGACGACAAGACCAGAAATCATAGCTCCACTGTTCACTCATCATAACCTACAAGATACAACATGGGCAGCCGCTTGACAGGTCCGGATCAACCGGAGATCTGCAGTCGGTGGACCCCAGCCGACGAGAGGATAACAGCTGGGGCCAGTACCCGACCGAAATGACCATAGTACCCCGAGCTCACACTATAAGAGCCCGGGGTACCCCTCTTGCGAGAGCGACGCCCCCATTCGCATTTACTTCCCACAGTAGTTCCCGTAGAGAAGAAGGAGAGTACCATGCCCACGACAGGTTTCTTGTTCCTCTGAACAGCTCCAGGAGAATTGATTGTAGTTCGTGAGATCATTTATAGCAAGCAGACAAGAAGGAGTAGGGGTATTATCTCTCAAGAGAGCCCCGAACCTGGGTACATCGTGGTGTCCTTCACCATGCTTGTACCCAACCCGATTCCGGCACCATCGACATAGTTCTCCCTCGAGTCTTCCCCTCTCTTTAGCCATCTCTATGGCATCTGTTGTTACTATGCGACGACAGTTGGCGCCCACCGTGGGGCATACCGAGGCGTCGACTAGAGTTCTGATCCGGACGGGATCTTCCTCGTCATCGAGCATGAGCCACGCCTCTGTCCTGATCTTTAGGTGTGGGGCAGTGGACTTTGTGGTAGATTACGCTGCGCGGTTTGGGGTTGGCGCACCCCTGCCGCCCGGTGTTTCGCTGCAGATCGTCAGCCATCGCCTCTTCATCAGCTGCTTCCCCGAGGCATGTCCCAAGGAGGTGCGCATCTTCTCCAGTACCACGGATCCTCTCCCGATCAGGGGCTGCACTGCGGCTCCCGACGGAGCGGAGCCGCATGTGCATGCAGCCGTCATGATGGCTGGGACAACTACGTCAAGAAACCAAGGTGCGGCGAGTGCAACAAGGAAAGCCAAAGAGGCGACGGACACCGCTGAAAGAGTCGGCACCAGTGCTTTGCAGGACGTGTTGTACACGCCCGTGAACAGGAATGGCGATCCCGATCAGGTCCATACCGATCTGGAGACAACACGGCTTGCTCTTCCTCGCAGGGCCGAGCATGTGCTTGCAGAAGAGCGCAGGCTAGGAGCCATTACCAGAGAGTACAATGCAGCGCACGCCAGCCAGCGGCGGCCGATTGCGCCTACGGTCTTAGAAGATCTCAGGAGTAGGGGGCGAGCAGTCGGCAGAGAGCTGTCAGGAGCCGAGCAGTCGGCATCATCAGCATTTGTCCAGCGGCCAACATACAGCATGCCCGACAAGAATTTGCGAGCTACCGAGCAGATTGTGAATGAGCTGGAGGACTTGGAAAGAGAAGAACGGCGTCAGCAAACTCGCCGAATGCGTGAGCTGCTGGCATCGGAAATGCATCAGCAGCAAGTGGCGTTTGAGGATCCGGTTGCAGGACCTGAAGCATCAACGAGGACCGTGAGGCTGGTTCCGGTAGCCATCCAGCAGCGGAATGCGTCGCGGCAGAACAGTCAGCAGGGACAGTCTCGGTGTGAGAGAAGGGTCGGGAGCAATCGGGGTCCCACGATCATGAACAGAACAGCAGAGGAGCCGGCTGTTAGCAGCAAGCGCAATGACCCACCTCGTCAACCAGAAGCAAGACCAGCAATCAGCCATCGGCTTGAGGCTCGTCAGATCGGTGAGAATGATGCCAGTCATCGCATCGAGCTGCTGGAAAGAGATGCGCAGAAGGAAGAGGAGGGAGCAGCTGGTCCAGCGTGTTTCGGACACCGCATTCGGACAGAGCAGTTCCCCAAAGGGTTCACCTTGCCCAGAGACACGCCCAAGTACAACGGCTCCATTAAGCCAGAGGACTGGCTGACAGATTACATAACCGCAGTCGGCATCGCCGGTGACAGTCGGCGTGTAGCTATACGCTATGCTACTCTGATGCTGCAGAGGTCAGCTCGGACTTGGCTGAACAGTTTTCCCGGGAACAACATCAATTGCTGGGAGGAATTCTCAGAAGTTTTCATTCGCAACTTCACTGGCACGTATGATCGGCCACATCTTCCTCGGCAGCTCGCCGTATGTGTGCAAGGCAAGGACGAGCCACTCCGAGAGTATATAGATCGGTGGATCAAGTTGAAGAACTCATGTGAAGGAGTCCATGAGATACAGATCATACCGTATTTCACTGATGGATGCTTGGCAGGATAAACGCTGAAGCACAAGCTGCTCCGCAAATATTTTTCATCGTTGGCCGAGCTCATGAAGGTCGCCAATGCGTTTTCTATCTTTGACTCCGCGATGCGCGAGCCCATTCAGCTCGGTGTCAGCGGCGTGGTTCAGGCACAAGGGGCTGCACAGGCGGCAGAGGCAGGGAACCAAGGGGTCAGTCGGTGAGAACGCAGAGAGAACAATCAGAACAACAACAACAACCAACAGAATAGCGGAAAGAGGAAGGATGAGCAGACAGATGCTCCGTATGGCAGTCGGTAGGTGGCCGTTGTCTAGGACCAAGAGGAAAAAGGGGCTGCAGGAGGCAGTCGGAAGATGAAGCCGAATACAAAGCCGCAGTGGCCGATGAAGCCCAAGTATACATTCGAGGACGTGCTGGACCAGCCGTGCAAAATGAACAACAGTCCAGGAAAGCCAGCGGCGCATACCACTCGGCAGTGTGATTTTGTCAAGTGCATCGCGAAGGGAGAAGCATTACCACCTCCACCCCACCACCACCCCAGAACAGAGCGCCAACTCAGGCGCATAACCAATTTCCGCGGCAAGACGCCGCATACAAGATCTTTACCAGTGAATCAAGTGACAAGGGCAGTCGACGAGCCCGAGCTCACGAGGTCAATGCCACCATGCCACCGATTCCCCAGTACATGCATTGGTCAGATTGCAAGATTACCTGGGGCAGGGAGGATCACCCAAGTGTCATGCCGAATCCGGGCACCAATCCGTTTGTGGTGGATGCCCTTTTTGCAGCTCCCAAGTTTTCATGTATGTTTTCCCGAGTGCTCATTGATCCAGGGAGCACAATCAACATTCTGTACAGAGACACGATGGTCAAGTTGGGACTCACGGAGAGGGATTTGGAGCGCAGCCGGACGACTTTCCATGGGATTGTCACTGGTTTGTCATGCACCCCTATGGGCCGCATTCAGCTGGATGTGATTTTTGGCATAGAGGGTAACATCAGGAGAGAGCCGATCTGGTTCAAGGTCGCCGACCTCAGCAGTCCATACCATGCCCTCTTAGGATTGCCTGCAATCGCCAAGTTCATGCTTAATGCATATGAGCCCTACCTGAAGATGAAGCTCCCAGGGCCAAATGGCATCATCACCGTCACGGGGGACTTCAGGAAGTCTCTCGAGTGCTCGTCAGCTAGTGCAAATTTGGCCGATTCCTTGGTGGTGGCCGAAGAGAAGCGTTAGATCGACAAGTTGGTTGCAATGGCTCGAGCTCAAAGCAAGGTTCCCCTTCCAGTCGGCCCAGCCAAGAGAGCAGATGAAGAGACCACTTTCCAGTCGTCCAAGGACAGCAAGAAGGTTGCTCTAGATCCCTCCGACCCAACCAAGTTTGTTGTGGTCGGAGCAGGACTTAGCAACAAATAGGAAAGAGAGCTCGTCGAGTTCCTCCGTGAGAATCGGGACATCTTTGCATGGTCTGCACAAGACATGCCTGGAGTGCCGAGGGAACTCGCGGAGCACAAGCTCCACATTCGGCCAGGTTCTAAACCGGTCAAGAAACCCCTTCGACGTTTTTTCTGAAGACAAGAGAAGATAAATCGGCGAGGAAGTCGCTAAGCTCAAAGCTGCAGGCTTCATCATGGAGGTGTTCTACCCCAAGTGGCTGGAAAACCCAGTCCTCGTGATGAAGAAGAACAAGACCTGGCGCATGTGTATCGATTACACTTCCCTGAACAAGGCATGCCCCAAGAATCTGTTTGCTCTGCCCCGTATAGATCAAGTCATTTACTCTACGGCCGGCTGCGAGCTTTTGTCATTTCTGGATGCCACTTCTGGCTATCACCAGATCAAACTTGCTATGGAAGATCAAATAAAAACTTCCTTTATAACCCCCTTTGGGGATTATTGCTATATCACCATGCCTTTCGGCCTGAAGAATGGAGGTGCTACCTATCAGCGCACCATCCAGCGATGCACGCATTCTCAGCTCGGCAGAAACTTGCATGTGTATGTAGATGACTTGGTAATGAAGACGGTCAAAGGAGTCACACTCCTGGACGACCTCAAGGAGACATTCGCCAACCTACGCACCTACTAGATCAAGCTGAATCCAGAGAAGTGTGTGTTTGGTGTTCCAGCTGGCAAACTCTTGGGATTTCTCGTTTCTAAAAGATGAATCGAATGCAATCCCGAGAAGATAGCCATAATCGAACGGATGGACCGGCCCAAGAATCTGAAGCAAGTGCAGAAGTTCACCGGATGCCTGGCATCACTCAGTCGATTTCTCAGTCGGCTGGGAGAAAAGTCAATCCCACTATATCAGCTCATGAAGAAGACGGAGAAGTTCACATGCATTCCGCAAGCAGATGAAGCGTTCAACGAGCTGCAGCGTATGCTCTCCACTGCGCCGATTCTGGCCTCTCCGATTGAGAAGGAGCCGCTAATGTTATATATTGCAGCGACTAATCGGGTGATCAGTGTAGTGATGGTGGTGGAGCGTCCTGAGAAGGACAAAGCGCAACAGATTCAGCGGCTAGTATATTACATCAGCGAGGTGCTCTAAATTTCCAAGAAAAATTATCCTCATTACCAGAAAATGTGCTATGGAGTCTACATAGCAGCTAAGAGATTGAAGCCCTATTTCCAAGCTCATCCGATTATGGTGGTCAGCTCGGCTCCACTAGCTGATATCATTGGCAGCAGAGATGGAACTGGAAGAGTGGCCAAATGGTCAATTGAGATCGCCTCTCATGGCATCCAATACGAGCCAAGAACAACAATCAAATCCCAAGCATTGGCCGATTTCGTGGTGGGCTGGGCTGAAACTCAGTATATGCCACCCATTCCCGGATCGGATTTTTGGAGAATCCATTTTGATGGGTCCAAGATGAAGAATGACCTAGGGGCTGGCATCGTCCTCACATCACCGAAAGGAGACCGATTACATTATGTGCTGCATATCCACTTCGCAGCGTCAAACAATGTTGCCAAGTATGAGGCCCTTGTGCATGGCATCAAGCTGGCCAAGGAGATCGGCATTCGGAATATAGAGTGTTTTGGTGACTCCGACCTGGTGGTGCAGGAGTGTACAGGAAATTGGGATGCAAAGGATGCAAATATGGCAAGCTATCGTTTCTTGGGGGAGCAGCTCAGCGGATATTTTGAAGGCTGCGAATTTCATCACGTGCCCAGAGCAAACAATGAAGCAGCAAACACACTATCCAAGCTCGGCTCCACCAGGAAAAGCATTCTGCCAGGGTATCACTGGAGCACATCAACAAGCCGTCCATCACACCTTCGCCAGAGTTCGAGTCCATCTTCATATCAGAAACCGACCTGGAGGCGTTAAGGAAAGAAAAATTGGTCCAGCCAATGAAGATCCCGACTCTGAAGAAGCAACCGAACGCCCTAGGAGCGGCGGCTTCGGCAAAGCCGGCAGAACCAGGGGCTTCTGATTGCAATACAGGGGCTACGGATTCCAGCAAAAAGAAGAAATCCAAGGAAAAAGCAGCAGAAACACCAGGTGTCGGGACTTCGTCCGAGCTGTTGACACTAGGGGCTGCCGATTGCGATCCAGAGACGCCGAGTCCAACAGAAGAACCAGTAGATCCTGAGGCTCCAGTTTCAGCAGAGCAAGCAACACCAGTGGCTGCCGACGACAAGCCAGCTGCTGCAATCGTCAGCTCGGAGATTGAATCCGAGATGGCAGAAGCACAAGAGGCCGAGCTAGAAGAAGCAGTCGCACCACAGCTGGCAATGGTCATGGTGGTGGTTACCGCTCCGACCTGCGCGCAGCCGATCAGAGATTTCCTGGTCGACGGGACCCTTCCCCCAGATGAAGTTGTAGCTAGGAAAATTCAGCGCCGATCTGGTGCGTACACCATCATCAACAATGAGCTGATGCACAGAAGTGCAACTGGAGTTCTCCAGCGATGTGTAGAAGAGGACAGGGGGCTGAAGCTGCTCCGGGACATTCATCAAGGGGAATGCGGTCACCATGCATAAGCAACAGTAATCGTAGCCAAGGCATTTCACCATGGTTTCTATTGGCAGACTGCGCGAGCAGCGGCAGAGCATCTGGTGAAGCATTGCAATGGTTGTCAGCGATTCAAAGCCAAGAGTCACCTCCCGTCGTCAGCACTCACAACAATCCCAATAACATGGCCGTTTGCAGTATGGGGACTGGACATGGTTGGGCCGTTCAAGCGAGCAAGGGGTGGTTTGACCCACCTACTAGTTGCAGTCGACAAATTCACAAAGTGGATTGAGGCACGTCCGATCAACAAGCTAGATGGACTGATAGCAGTCAGATTCATTGCCGACATCACGAGCAGATATGGAGTTCCCAACAGCATCATCACCGACAACGACACAAATTTTGCAAAGGAAGCATTGGCTCGGTATGCATCTGAGTACGAAATTCGGCTCGATGTGGCATCCGTGGCACACCCCCAGTCAAATGGCCAAGCAGAAAGAGCAAACAGCATCATCCTGACGGGCATCAAACCCCAATTGATTGAGCCGCTTGAAAGAGCACCTGGAGCATGGATTGATGAGCTTCCAGCAGTTTTGTGGAGCTTGAGAACCACACCAAACCGATGAACCGTATTCACCCCATACTTCCTTGTGTATGGCTCAGAAGCAGTCATCCCAGTCGACATCGAGTTTGACTCACCACGGCACGCCTTATACACTGAAGCAGAAGCCAAGGAAGCTCCAGAAGACGGCGTCGATCTAAAGGAAGAAGCCTGCCTGCTGGCCCTATCCAGGTCGGCAATTTACCAGCAGAGGCTGCGGAACTTGGTCCTGGAGGGTTGACGGGGATAACTGCAAGTTTTACGAGCCGGGATATTCATCTGAGTCACTCTGGGCGTATTTGTCCAATCGACACCTCTGAAGGAATCAATGTTGGACTTACTGGTTCCTTAGCAATTGATGCGGTCAGATGGTCAGCACAAGTTGTCCTCACCTTGGGAGGGTCCTTTCATCGTCATCTGAGCACCCAAGAACAATGCATACTACCTCATCGATTGCACCCAAGCCACTCGGCACAAGGACACCTCATGAGTTGAAATGCAGCGTCCCTGGAACGCCGAGCTGTTATGCCCGTTTTACAGTTGAGTCGTACGAATGTATTCATGCTATCTTCCAACCAATCAGTAAAGTTGTCATGCATCTGAGAGATAGCATTTGATTATCTTTATACGGTTATTTCCTTTTCAAGCAAGCCTCATTCGACAACGCTTTGTCATCCACGAAATGTGCGAAAAGGCTCACTCGGGGACTGACTGACCATATGGTCACGAAGTGTAGGGTGAGAAACCATGAGAACTACAGGTTCGGAACCGAGCTAGCATGTGACCCGAGAACAGACCACAAGTTGGCTGTGACATCGATGAAAGTGGTGGCTGGTCGGACCTGCGGTATTACCTCGCGAACTTAAAAACACTCTAAGAAGAGAACTGAGGCCGACTGCGCCGTTCACCGATTGCGTCCCCGATCGATGCATCGAGCAATCGGCAAGGAGCAATCGGTCAATTCATTCTATGCATAATCCTTCTGCGCTGACGCTCGAGTATCCAAGCCCCATTGAACAAACCCAGAGTGGAGCATGATCCTGACGCTGTCGGCGAACATGGAATCGTGTCCCCAAGGGAAAAATGGCAAAGGCAAAAGCGAAAAGGCAGAAAGCGCGAAGTTGATCATATAAGAAATTCATGCAACAAGCAAAGATAAAAGGCTCAAGGCCGAATAGGTTCATTACATCAAACCACCCATAGTGGGTGTCCTCGGAATCTTGAAAGTTTTATGAAGTTTTGCAGCAAAGGAAATAAAATAAGCTAACTATGCGTCGAGAGCAGTAGAGACTGGAGCTGTCGGTGGCGCGGTCGAGGCAGTCAGAGCAGTTGATGGAGCTTGCGTAGTGGCCGGAACTGTTTGCTCCGGCGCAGTCGGACCCTCTTTCATAATAGCGGCCTCCGATTGCTCCGGCTCCGTCGAATCTTCCTTTGCCTTGGAAGAATCAGCATCGGCTATCTTTGCGCTAGTCCTTCCTGAGGTGGCCTTTGGCGAAGTATGCGAGGAGCTGCTGCCAGACAAGTCATCGTGGAACAAATGGGATCTTGAGGAGCAAGCTGGCTGACTGCCCTGACCTCCTCTAGCGCGGCCGCCAGTAGAAGGGCTGTCGTCAGCCAGAGCGGCTATTGACAGTGGAGCAACCGACATCCCAGTATTGTCAAGAATGGGAGTGTAATCAGTGTGAGGGAACCACCCAGCCATGGTCGTTGCAAGGCGGTTCATCTGGAAATAGGCGCTCTCAAGGAGATCCGACGCCCCGTCTCGCATGGTGTAAAGACGAGCTAAGCTTAGCTTGGGGTACCAGCTCAGCATGGTCTGAAGCATCGTCTCCGCGCCAGTCCAAGCGGCCGAGTCAAGCAATGCCTCGACCCGGCGAGGAGCAACCTTCAGTAGCAGCAGCACCTGGTCATTGGTAGCATTGGGGGCATCTCCTTGCTCCGAATATTCCTCGTCAGACTCGTTGGTGCCAGCTGAACATCCTTCACCATCGCGCATGCGTCCGAGTGCTTGCTTCAGTTCGGCAGGCCTCCAAAGCAGCTCGTCAAGCTTCTGGACACCCAGTTTAAATGCAAAGACGCTGCCAAGCATCACAGGGATGCGAGCCTCGGTAGCAATGATGAATTCCCGAGGACTCCATCCCTCGGCTTCGGTCCTCACCGGCCAGCCCTCTTCTTCTCGGATTTGCTTTTCTTCAGCAACTTCATGTTGAGCAGCGGGTTCGGAGGCAGGCCAATGCTCTGCATTAGAGGGTTAAGCATGAGAAGATGCAAGAGAGAAGATTTCGGCAAGAAAACCGAGGCAAGAAGGATAGCTCACCAGAAAAAAGGGAATCCACCTCGCGCAGTCCCTCGAGATTAGCTCTGGCTTCGCGTCGGGCTTTGGTCAGCTCGTCGTTATGGCGCAATGTGATGGAATCTAGCTTGGCCATGACATCGTCTCTTTCTGCTTGCAGAGCGGTCCGAGCAGTAACCGCAGCATCGCGCTCTGAGCGCAAGACCTCAGCAGTTTTGGCTTGAGCAGATATCACCGCCTCCAGCTAGGCTTTGTGGCTGGCTTTTAGCGCTATCATCTCTCCCCGCAGCCGCTCGGCAGAGCGGGATAAATCGGCTTCAGCAGCTCGCAGGCGCTCAAGCTCCTGCCGAGCAGCAATGAGCTCGGGGCCTTGACGGTCGAGCTGTTCCACCAGCTCGGCTACCCGGCCCTGAAGACCAGCGACAGTGGGCAAGGAAGCAGCAGCAGCTGCTATATTTTTGAGAAGAAAAAGTCAGAATCAGAGGACGAAATCAATCGGTTGGGGACCAGTAAGGTGTAACAGCCCAGATTTCAAAAAAATTAAAAAATTTGTTTTCAATGTGAATTGCTTGATTGTCCGATTTGTTTGCGGTGTTTGCATCCCCGATTTATCGATCGACGATTATTTTCCCCCCTCTTATCTCGTACCAGACAGAGACCGACCCCTTGCCACGCTGACACTCGACCTTTGCGACACCGTGTTTCACCTGATCACCACCGCAAAAACCCGCACAAGACCAGCCGTAGCCAACGGAACGAAAAAACACTGTTTAATAAGTAAAGGGTATATTTTACAGCGCGCTGGAAAGTTTTCTCGGAACGGTTCCAACATGAGGTGAACGCCGCCGGCTCGATGCGCTGATCACGCAGTTCGAAGTTTTACCCGAATCTGAGGTCCTGCGGACCCCCGACGGTTAGAAACATAAACACTGCGCGCGCGAGAGAAAATCCGAGGATGTTTTTGCAAACTGCCAGCCATCTGGGCTATATAAGGACCACCACACCCCCAACCCTTTCTAGGGTTTCCCCTACGCCAAAATTGCAGCCAACCCCTCCACTTGGCCAAATTCTGCATCTCAAACCACCCAATCCCGAAACCCTAGCCTCTACCCTCGATCTGGACCATTAGATCCATATCGGAGGGCTCCAGGCGTATCCACGTAGCCACCCAGCCAGCTCCAGCAGTCTGGGCCCCGCAGGGCCTTGGAGCCGCGCCTCCAGGCCCGCCCAGGCCCATCTGGCGCTGCCGCACCCGAGCCACACCGCCGCCTCATCTCCGGTGAGCCGCGCCTCGCCTTGCGCCGGTGAGCCCCGCCGCTACGTGCCTCCCTCCTCCTTTGGCCCTCACCTTCTCCCTCTCTTCCCTCTCGCAGGAACAGCCGCTCCATGTCCGCGAGCAGAGGCTCGAGGAACTCGTCCGCGCCGCCCTGTACAAGACGCCACCGCCATGGGAGCCGGCCCGAGCTCTCCCGCGCCCCCATGACGTCCTCGTCGCGCTGCCTGGCTAGATCCGGCAGGTGCCAGCCGGATCCGCCGGTCCGCCGCCTCTGTTTGTCCCCTACGCCACCGCGTGCCTTTCGCCGGCACACCACCGGCAGCGCCCGCCGCCGCCTGTCGTTCCTGTCGGGAGCGGCCTCCCCAATCCAACCAACGCTGGAGACCCAGGTGGGCCGGCCTGCTCGCGCCACCACGGCCCACCTCGCCAGCCGTGGCCCAGCAGTGCACCCGCGGCCCGAACCGCTTCCATGGCCCAACGACCTCCCCTGGCCAGATGGGCTCGGCCCAAGGGGTGAGGCCCTTTATTTTTTTTCCTCCGCTCTGTCTCTGTTAATTTTCTAAGTCTGAAATATTGTGCTGCTGATTCAATTTTGCGCTGTAGTTTGCGAGTAACCTGTAGCCCAAAAGGAAAATTGTTTAGAATTGTGTGTACTTCAATCCATCTTCTGTGAGCATTTTGATTTGAGGCCATCTTGATGTTGTTAATCACTGTTGAAGTGGGCACCAGACTGTTAGCTGCTGCTAATTTCTGTCAAGTGATGTTGCTGTTATTTTATTCAAACTTTGGTTGATGAATTTGACACATCCATCAGGCCTATTGCATTGATTCTTGTTGCATACTGTTAAGCATCATGTCTACTTCAATGCTATGCAATCACTTGTCATTTTTGCATGTTGTAGCTATATTAATTCTTTCTCCAAAGTGGTGACCCTGATGACATGTGCTGCTGTTTATATAAAGTTGCTACTTTGCTGCTGTAATAGCCCAGTTTTCACAAAAATTTAAAATTTTGTTTTCGGTGTGAATTGTTTGATTATATGATTTGTTTGCGGTGTTTGCATCCCCGAATTATCGATCGGCGATTATTTCCCCCCCTCTTATCTCGTATCGTACGGAGACCGACCCTTGCCACCGTGACACTCGACCTTGCGACACCGGGTTTCACCCGATCACCGTCGTGAAACCGCACGAGACCAGCCGCAGCCAACGGAACGAAAAACCCCGTTTATTTAATAAACGGATTATTTTACGGGGCGCCGAAAAATGTTGTCGGAATGTCACCGCAGTGAGGTACGATCGACGCGCTCGACGCGCTGAGCGCGTGGTTGGAGATTTCGTCGGAATCGGAGTCCCTACGGAGTCTCGGCGTTTGCGTAAACTGACCAGCCAACCTGCCTATATAATGACCCCCACCTCCCAAACCAGCCAATTAGGGTTCCCCTTTGTAAAAATTGTAGCCACACCCCTAGAGTTGCTCCAATTTCTTCCCACTAGCCCCAGATTTGCGAAACCCTAGCCTCCCAGCAAATTCCAACCCTCATATCTGAGATCTGGGGCTCAGATCACATCCACGTGGCCCTCCAGCCTCCTCTAGCCGCAGCACCAGGCGCCCGGGCCCCGCAGGGCCGCCGCAGCCTGCTCAGGCCCATCTGGGCGTCCGCCGCGCCCTAGCTCGTCATGGAGCCGCCGGCGACCACCGAGCCGGCCGCCTCACCGCCGCCCGCCGCACCGTCTCCCCTGCCAGGTCGCGCCGCCCTCTCCTCTCTCCCCCTTCGCATCTTCCCTCACCGCCCCCTCCCTCATCTCCCCGCAGGTTCCCTCCGGCGTCCTCCGCGCCATGGCCAAGCTCGGGTCGTCGTACAACCGCCGCCCGCGGCCACCACCGGTGACCGGATCCGGCCTTATCCGGTACCCTGGACTCCGCCGCGCTATTCCCAGCGTCCCTCCCCGCACCGCCTCGACAGCTCGCCAGTGGCCGGAGCAACGCCGCCGCCGTCGTCGGCCTCTAGCCCGACGGGGACGAGGCCCCTACCCGATCCACCCAAGTGGGCTAGCCAGCGCAACCTAGGAGGCCCAGCACGCGCGGCCCAGCGCCAGCACGAGCCGGCCAATCCAGCCACCTTGGGCCGAGCCCATCAGGGGTGAGGCCCTTTTTCTTTTTTTTGTTGTTTTTTATTTTTTTTCCTGGCTAACCCCTGTTATTTTTGCTAAGTCCTTATTTTTTTTGCTACTGATGCCTGTTTGCGATGTAATTTCCCGTTGATCCGTAGCTCGGATCGCGTTGCACCCAAAAGACAAATTGTTTAGAATTGCGTGCTCTAGCTTTTATCTTTTGTGAGTTAATTGTTTTGAGGTTGTTTAGATATAGTTTTTTCTGTTCAAACAGGGCTACCCGTCGTTAACTGCTGCTAAGTTGCTGTAACTGTTATTTTATTGAAACTTCGGGCGACGGTTGCTTCGCAACCGTACGTCGGACTTGAGTGATTCCTTTTGCGTTGCGTTAAGGACTGTTTCTACTTCAGTATCATGCATTCACATGCCATAATTTCTTGCTGCATCATGATTGTATCTTGCTCCAAAGTAGCTACCCTGCTGTTAGTGTGCTGCTGTTTATATTTTGTTGCAACTTCGGTCAAAGAGTGTGTCGCGACCGTTTATCGGAATTGAGTGATTCCAGTTGCATATTGTTAAGCATCATGTCTACTTTCATCCCATTTATTGCATTTTCATGATATGCTTGCTGGTTATATAGTTATTGAGCTCCAAAGTTGCTATGCTGCTGTTTTTGACAGCCACCTCTGTTTTTCTCTAAGTCTGTTACTTTGCGATGCCATGTTGTTTGCTTAATATCTTTTGATCTATGATGCCTATTTGCATGATTCTTTTTTCCATGCCTTCCCTGTCATGTCTACTTTAGTTCCATATCATTTGTGAGCATGTTTGCATTGATTATCCTGTTTATGCATTGCTCTAAAGTGTGCTTCGTGATGTTGGCAGATTGTGCCCGTAACTTGTTTTGCTTATATCTTTTGAACCGTAACTCCGCTTTGAGTGTGCCTTATATGTAACTTGACTATAATTGCATGTAGATTGTGTTTATTCTGCTCTTGCTTGCTAATAAAATAATAAAATATTGTTTAGCGCAAAACAGTACCAAATTCAATTTTTATCGTGGGGTCCGCTCTAGATTGCCATGTCTAGGATTTCTCCTCACTTAAATTGACTAGCTTAGGTAGTGTATTTATGCTTCACCTCTTGCCATGTTTGTGTGCTATGCCATGCTTGCTTGAGTTGCCATGTTAATAACCGTTGATTGATCACCTGTAGCTAAGCAACTTGAACCACCGTAAACGTGCGGTATTCGTCGTGTGTGACCGATACCCCACTTAAACTGTTAGTAACCGTTCTCGACGATAGATCCGTATCGCGTTGCCGTGTCGTGTGATGTCTTCTTGATCTTGTGTTGCCTCGTAGTAATAGATGCTTGCTCGTTGATTGCTTTCCAGTGTTTATCGTCTTGTGTGCTTCCGCGGGTACCTTCGGAGACGATGCGAGCTTGCGATCCACTACACCTTCGGAACCCGACTTATCAACAGGCAAGGACTATATATTACTTATGATCCATTCTATTTCAACCAGCGGTTTTCATGCTAGTCTAGGATAGGTTGCATGTTTGATCCTACCACATGTTTACAGCCTCTTTCAAACCGATACAGCCATGTCCCTTCCCAGCAAACCTTGTACAGCTATGTTACTATTGCTCGTTGCTCAGCCCCTTCTTAGGATGCTACGATGTTACCTTGTTACTCCTTGGTTCGGGATATCACATTATTATATTGTTGTGGATGATATGATTATTAAATGTTGACTATATTCGACGAAGGATGGGAGGTCTAGGCTATCCCGCCCCGGCGCTTTGTTCCATTCGAGTCACCTAGGACCCGAGTTCCGGGTATTGGTTTTAAGACTGAGCGTGCCTAATCGCGTGTGGGATTTTATGGGGTCCCCTCTTCTTACCTACCTAGCTTCAAACATTTCTAGAGATGGCCCAAGCTGATTTACCATTTGAAACCGTGTGTGTGCTGGTCAGCTGCTAGTAGTTTTCAAACAACTCGGGCCAGCGGAGACATAGTTCCTCTGTTGGTCCACACTGGTGAGCTAGGGAAGTCCCCTGTTATATAGGCGAGACTAACACCAACCTTAGCCATACGAAAGATTCCGATCCGAGAGCGTGGCCGGCTTTTGGATTGGGTGTCGACTCCCCAGGGGCCACCCGGATTTGTGCGTTGTTAGTTAGAGGGACATGTCGTTTCGGATCTCTTGGAACTAAATCATAAAATGGTTTCCTGTGATGGGTAGCAACTGAGAGAGATGGACGTGCGTGCGGAGCCTTGTAATGGGCAGTTGGTACACCCCTGCAGGGTTAAATCTTTTCGAGAAGCCGTGTCCACGGTTATGGACGACTTGAGACCTACTCCTTGTTCATAGACAACAACAACTGAGATAATCTTAACATAATTTGATCAACGCGTGTGTGTGCCTTGACTGCTTGTTCTTCGTCGGGATGCGAAGAGGAGGACAAGGATAGGATAGGTGTTATGTTTGCATAGTAGTTGATAGCAAGACTTGTTGGAGGCGATTCCTCATCGAATGCTTGGCTTCTTATCTTACTCTCTAGATCGTTAGCCTCTTCATAATGCTAGTGCGGCAGCAACCTCACCACTTACCCCTTTCTCACCGTAAATTACTAGTTGTCCTAGAATGACGAGTGATGAAGTCCTTCCTGGGTCAGTTGACCACTACAGTTGGATGCTGAGTACCTCTGTACTCATGATACTACCCCCAAACTCTTTCCAGGGTTCTTGATCGACAACAGGTATGGTGATCGACGTTTCACGTGGAGACTCGACGACGACTAGTTAGGCGGATCCCGGCGGAGGGCCTGGACCCGTGTGGTTATGGGATCGATGCTTTTCGCTTTTCCAGTAGGCATTTGATTGTAGTCTGTACCCAGACATGTATCTTCCGCTGTTGTATTGTACTTGAGGCAGTTGTATGCCGATTGTATGAGATGTTGTATCCTTGTATCTGTAATGTTGTGATATCATGTTGGAAATCCGGGGCATATGGCTTTGTCATATGTCGCGGTGGGATCGATATGTGCTTCGTCCCCGGATCTGGATGGAAACATCTAGATCTGGAACAGTACCGCATATCGGGCCTTACAGCTGCCCTATATCTTTTTAACTGTGCATCCTATTGAGCATTGCGACATGTCATTTTGATGTATGCCATGTCTAATTCCATTATATGTATTGCATTGTCATTTTAGCATTCCTGATCATAGTTATGTTTAGCTCCAAAGTTGCTATCCTGCTGTTTTTGACAGCCACCTCTGTTTTTCTCTAAGTCTGTAACTTTCCTATGCCATGTTGCATGCTTAATATCTTTTGATCTCTGATGCCTATGACCTTGATTCTTGTTTGTACCTGATCACCATCATGTCTACTTCATGCTCATATATTGCTATGTCATGTTGGTGCACTTTTTCATATAGCTTTACCCCTGTTTTTCCAGCATGATAATTACAATTTCTGCCCTGTTTTCCTGATTTTCACTAAGTCCTAGACCAGTAATGTTTTATTGCATTTTGCTTGGGCTATAAATACTTGTTCATGATGCCTATTTGCATGATTCTTTTTTCCATGCCATGCCTGCCATATCTACTTTAGTTGCATATCATTTTTATGCATGTTTGTAGCCTTTTTCTTGTTTATTTGTTTTTCTAATGTATGCTTCCTGATGTTGGCAGATTGTGTTCCAAACTTGTATTGCTTGTATCTTTTTAACCGTAACTCCGTTTGGAGTGTTCTTTATATGTAACTTGATTAGTTTTTCGTGTACTTTGGTTTTATGAATTTTTTTGCTGTTTCTAACCAACCTACAATATGGTTTAGGGCAGAACAGTACCAAATGCTTAAATTGTCGTGGAGCACTTAGTGATATGCCATGATTAGGATTGTGCCTCACTTAACTTGACTAGTATAGATAGATTACTTCGAGCTTCACCTTTTATTGGTTGTGTGACTCGCCATGTTTGTGTGCTATTCCATGCTTGAGTGAGATGCCATGTTAATAACTTTTGCTCACCTTGTGTACCTAAATAACTTGAATCATTCTAAATGTGCGGTATCATCGTGTGTGACGAGTACTCCACTTAATCTGCTAGTAACCGCTCTCGACGATAGATGCGATACTGTGGTGCGTTGTCACGTGTTGCTCATGATTGCTTCGTAGTAATAGATGTTTGCTCGTTGATTTCATTTTCCAGTGTTTCCTTCTTGTGTGCTTCCGCGGGTACCTCTCGGAGACTTACGAGCTTGCGATCGACTTCACCTTCGGTTTCGTTTTCTCATCAGGTAACGGGGAGCATATATCATGCTTATAACTCTCATATTACTCGAGCCTAGGTGTAGGATAGAATGATTGCTTTATCCTACCACTTTATATTCATGCCTCCCAAATAAACCCAAACAGCCATGTCCTCCACATCCCAGCAAACCTTGTTCAGCTATGTTACTTTTGCTCGCTGCTCAGCCACTGCTTAGTATGCATGCTAGGATGTTATCAACTATTTATCCTGTTACTCCTTCGATTGGGCTATCACATTATTATATTGTTGTTGATGATATGATTATTATAATTGTTGACTATACTCGACGAAGGATGGAAGGTCTGGGCTATCCCGCCCCGACGCTTTGTTCCCTTCGAGTCACCTAGGATCCGAGTTCCGGGTATTGGTTCTAAGACTGAGTGTGCCTAACCATGTGTGGGATTTTATGGGGTCCCCTTTTCTTACCTACCTAGCTTCAAACATTTCTAGTGGTGGCCCAAGATGACTTACCATTTGCAAACCATGCACATATGTCTGTCGGGTCGCTCCTAGCAGACATCCTTTAAACCAACCAGGGCCAGCGAGGACTTTGTTTCCTTGTTTGTCCATCCTGTTCAGCTGAGGACCCGGCCTCATGTGAGAATTACCAGCAATCAAAACCTGCGACAGACAGTAGAGACCAGATCGAGAGCGCGGCCGGCTCCTGAGCTGGATGTCGACTCACCGGGGGCCACCCGGATTTGTTCGTTGTTAGTAGGGACCTGACGTTTCGGATATCTCGGGACTAAATCATAAAATGGCTTCCTGTGATGGGTAGAAACTGAGAGGGATGGGCATGCGTGCGGAGCCTTGTAATGGGCAGTTGGTACACCCCTGCAGGTTCAAAAAAATTGGGAAGCCGTGTCCATGGTTATGGACGACTTGGAACCTATGTCTTGTTCATAGATAACATCAACCGAATCATATTTAATAACTTGATCAACGTGTGTGTGCCTTGACTGCTTCTTCTTCGTCGGGATGCGAAGAGGAGGACAAGGATAGGATAGGTTTTATGTTTGCGTAAGTAGTTGATAGAAAGACTTGTTGGAGGCGATTCCTCATTGAATTCTTGGATCTCATCTTACTCTAAAATAGACCGTTAGCCACTCATATATTGCTAGTGTGTCTGCAACCTCACCAGTACCCCCTTCTTACCCGTGAGAAGTTAGTTACAATACTTTGATATATTCTCACCCCTTTCTTTTCTTTTCCATTTTATGTTTTGCCTGATCGGCCGCTGCAGTTGATTACTACCTTGACCCTTCTCCTGGACGCCTTCGGGGAGACTCGACGACGACTAGTTAGGCAGATCCCGGCGGAGAGCCTGGACCCGTGTGGTTAAGGGGATGGTGTGTTTTACCTTTGCCACTAGACATTTGATTGTAGTCTGTACTCAGACATGTATCTTCCACTGATCTATCGTATTAAGGCAGTTGTATGCCGATTGTATGAGATGTTGTATCCTTGTAGTTGTAATGTTGTGATATCATGTTGGAAATCCGGGGCATATGACATTGTCATATGTCACGGTGGGATCGATATGTGCTTCGTCCTCGGATCTGGATGGAAACATCTAGATCTGGAACAGTACCGCATATCGGGCCATACATAAGGTTACCTGTCAGCTCGGCGACCTTTGTGGTCTGCTGGTTCACTTGGAGCTGAGCAGAGGCGAGGAGTCGCAAGCTGGCGGAATAAGACTCTAGAAGATTCTCAAAAACCTGGCGCTTTTCCTCATAGGCAGCCTGAGCAAAAGGAGAAGTCACTTGCAAAAAAAAGTCGAGATAAGATCCGAGCTAATTACAAAGCAATAGGCACGAATCTCAGGGACTACACCCACTCGAGGGCAGATCCACCGATCTGAGGACGGCATAAGAAATTGAGAATCAGAGAAGATCCGAGCTGATTGCAAGCAATCGACCCGAATCTCGGGACTACACCCAGTGGGTGCGCTTGCACGCCCCCACTCAGCGAAGGAAACTTACAGTGTGACTGCGGTCGATAAGCTCGAGCTCCTGAAGCACGCCGGCGGAGAATTCCTTCACACGGTCATAGGCCGAAGCCATTGTACCATGAGAGGCCAGGGGAAAGCGGCGTGAGGAGTCGGGCTCAGAGCCAGCATGACCGGTGTGAGAGTATTCCACGTGGAAGTGCTCCACCGAGTGCATCTGCGATTTAGGAGCAGCAGACGAGGTCTTCGCCGACGTTGGCTGAGGGATCAAAGCTTTAGAGGCAGCAGCAGTCGAGGGCGGCACCGAAATAATTGACGGGGCAGTAATGCTCAGAGTCGGCGCAGTTGTGGGAGGAAGAGAAACCATAACGATCGGCGGAGTGGTTGTGACGACGGCATGAGAGATCTGGTCGAAGGACCACGGCGGGGAAGGAGCAATCGGATGATCCGACTGCAGTCCCTCGTTGTCGGCGGCCTCCAGGTCTACGATGTCCTTAGGAGATACAGAAACCTTGGGCAGAAGCTTTTTTGGAAGCTTGCTCGGAGGCTTGGCGAGGTCAGCGCGGGCTCTCTTGGATTTGCGCTCGGCATCCTTCATTGAAAGAGGAGCAATCGGCGGCCTTTTCCTGGTGCGTTCGTCATGGATGGAGGTGGCAGAAGGAATCAGGCCGGTGAAGGCAGGAACATCGCGATCGACGTCATCTAGGTCAATAGCAGCCCTGAGTAGGAAAAAGAGATAAGCAATAGAGTGAAGAAGAATGTAAAGGAAGAGTAGGAAGGACAAATCATTACCCAACGGACATCGGAGCTCCTCGGGGCATCCGGAAGCGCAGGGGCGGAATGTCCAGAGGGGCATCCTGCAGAACCGGGCCGACCTTGGGCTTCACACCGGGAGCTTTCCCAGTTTGAGCCCGAGTGCGCCCAGCCTTTGCACCCTTTCGGAAAAGCCACCGCAGCCTTTGCACCCTTGCCGGTTACAGCACCAGAGGTCGAGCCATCAGCTCGATGGCGTTTGAGCGACGCCTTCTTGGGTTCGGGATGCGAATCTGCACCGGAAGCTCCAACTTTTCAGGCGCTGTCATCATAACTCCACTCATCCAGAAAGCGTTCGAAAGAGGAGTCATGCATACCCCCTTGGTCTGTCGCACCGGCGTCGGCGGGGTCGTCCTCGGTGTCGGAATCGGAAGCGGGGGATTCATAATACTCGAGGTCAGTTGGGTCCTCCTCGTCGCGATCAGGGGCGAAGGAGCTGGCAACCTGGCCGTCTTGCATCACGGCAGTCACAATGAAGTACTATAAAGAGATGAACTAGATATCATGAAAGCAAGTGAAGCAACCGAGCAATCGGGCAAGAGAAAAAGCAATCGGAGCATACCTCTCGAAGGGGGAGCCCGCGACGAAGGCATTTCAGGCCGAACCTGAAGGGTTTCGGCGTCGGGGTGCTGGTGAGTGCTTTAACTCGGAGGCGCAGCGCCTTGCTGCTCAGTTTCTTGGTACAAATCCGAGTAGGATCCCTCCATGTGGCCATGTCGCAGATCCGGTGCACTCGGCGCTTAAATGGGAGCACCCTTACCTAAAGCCTGGTGGCCACGAGGTCGTATGCCTGCAAGCTATCCTTCTCCAGCTGAGCAATCCGAGCTACCTGGGCATCGATGTCGCAGTCGCCGACTCCGATCTTCGTCGATCATTGGTATTTCTCAATCGGCGGGGCGTGCTGGAACTAGGGCAGATTGATGAGGTTGGGGCCTTTGTCAGGAGATCGGATGTAAAAGAAGTTCGTTTGCCAGTCTTTGCAAGATTGGATGATGGAAGGAGACTCATAGCCCTGCTTGCTGGAATAGAGGATGCAACTGCCGCTATCGGTCATGGCGGTCTCGTAGATCAGCGGCTTGTCTTCCCCTTCTGGATTCGACAACATGTTCCCGTTCCGAGCCATGTGACCTCGGATGTGGAAGAGGCGCTTCCACAGCCCGATGCTCGGCCGGATGCCGAGGTAGCCCTCGCAGAGAGTAACAAAACCTGACATCGTCATGATGAAGTTGGCGGCGAGATGATGCGGTTGCAGTCGGTGGAAGTCAAGGAACTGCCGGAAGAAGTGCTCACCGGCAGCCCAAAGACGCGCTCCAAGTGCACGGCGAAGACCACGCGCTCACTGGCGCGTGGCTCCGGCACAATTTCCTCACCGGGAGCACGCCATTGGATGCCGGCCGACATCTTGCGCGAGTGGAGCAGTTGGTGGATCTCGCCCTCGTTGACAGTGGATCCTTTCCACCGGCCACGGATGGCGGCGGATTTCTCATCCGCGGCGGCAATGGTGTCCTCCAGGACGGCGGAGGAAGAAACCGAAAAGAGGGAGAATGAGATACTGACAGCAAGTGCTAGAAAGTGGAGGCCCGAGGAGAGCCATAAAAGTCCCCCCTTCCCCCCCCCCCTCCCCCCCCCCCCCGGTGACTTATATGGGCGACGAGGGCGAGTGGGATCGTGGGTGCGGTTCATGTGGCCCGGTGTGGCGCGTGTATCCAGAGGCAGATCAGAAGTTTCGGCGCAGAAGATCGTGGCGCAGAAGGCGAGGAGGCGCTTCCACAACCCGATGCTCGGACGGATACCGCGCGTGGTTCGTGGGGCCCGGAGCATTAACTGCCCCGGGGAATCGGCAACGACGTGGGTTGGTCAGAGTTTTGGTCAAAAGTAACCGTTGGAAAAGTAATCGGCTGCATCTGAGCTCAGCTCGGTGATGTTTTTCCAGAAAAAGTTTTTTCAGAAAAGCACGAGAGCAGTCGGCGAGATCGTGGTTGAGATCGGAGAGAGGATTTCGAAGCAGCACAAGTCTGGTCGGTTGGGCATCGTCTCCGAGCTGAGAGTTCAGCTCGGATTGAGGAACCCGATGAGGCCAGAACAATAAAATCACGAAGAAAATAAAAGAAAAACTACAAAGGCCCCGCAGTCAAGCAAACCACGGTACCCTTACAGCTTTAGGGGCTAGTGTTGGGGGAATCATACTCGGGTACGGTCACCCAGACGAATGTAATATTTCAAGACAAGGCTGGGGCCGATTGGGCTGCAGCTAGGCCGAGCTAGGAAGTTGCATGGCCGATTGCCCTCAATCAATCGACCATGCCGAATACAAGCAGTCGGCCCAGGCGCAATCGGCTCACCCTTCAATCGGCTCAAGAGTTGACCTTGTCCAGGTCGGAGCCCCTGGTACAAGGTCATAAATGCATGATCCCGAGAGATCCGGATGGCAGTAAGCCAAGTCACTTCGCCGATCTGACAGAGGAGAGTTGTCACCCTTTTCCACTGAATGCAGAGACAGGACGACAAGACCAAAGATCATAGCTCCACTGTTCACTCATCATAACCTACAAGCTACAGCATGGGCAACCGCTTGACATGTCCGGATCAACCGAAGATCTGTAGTCGACGGACCCCAGCCGACGAGAGGATGACAGCTAGGGCCAGTACCCGACTGAAATGACCGTAGTACACCGAGCTCACACTATAAGAGCCCGGGGTATCCCTCCTGCGAGAGGGATGCCCCCATTCACATTTACTTCCCACAGTAGTTCCCGTAGAGAAGCAGGAGAAAACCATGCCCACGACAAGTTTCTTCTTCCTCTGAACAACTCCAGGAGCATTGATTGTAGTTCGTGAGATCATTTATAGCAAGAAGACTAGCAGGAGTAGGGGTGTTATCTCTCCGGAGAGACCCGAACCTGGGTACATCGTGGTGTCCTTCACCGTGCTTGTACCCAACCCGATTCCGGCACCATCGACATAGTTCTCCCTCGAGTCTTCCCCTATCTTTAGCCATCCCTATGGCATCTGTTGTTACTATGCGACGACAAGGCCTATGTTTTACTTTTATGTTGAGTGAGTTTTCCTACTTCCTTATTTTTTCCAAAGAGAACAAACACTTGATGTTGATGAGGATTCATCCATATAAT